>OW121772.1:22349781-23663352 GCA_933228765.1 Miltochrista miniata
AAGCATCTGAACTAACCCAAAAAACGCAAGATAACACCCGAACCCGTAGGCAAGGCCACGGTGATAGCCTAAGCCTGTCGGGTACCCCGATACATCATTCTAAGGAGTTGCCCGGGGCGCCTAATACTAGACGGGTAAGTAGCTACGATGGGGGTTTTAGACGGTTTGGATCTGGCATAACGTCCGGTGGGATTTCTACTCCTTTATAAAGGCTTCACACGGAATGTTATAGGTATTGCTCTGTCCTTTGCCATGATTTATTAGTCCTACTATTATTCCGCTACATATCTACTACAATACGAATCTAAAAGAGTACCACTCTTACTGAAACTAGTCAGAGATCACCTTCGTGGCATAAACTCACCTTCGTGGGTAAAACGCCACGAAGGATGTGACACGAAGGTAACGAAAACATAGCTTTTTTTTAAATTCCGACAAAGTTTAGCCGTTACGTTTTAAATCAAATACTACATAAATATCTTTATTAATTTGCGGTTTCGATGAATAAACTCTGACTTCAATAGCTATTATACAATGTACAAAAAGTCACCCACGAAAAGTACTCGAATTAAGTGTCAAATGTAGAAACTTACTGATATTTTTTTTTCTTAAGGAGCCAGGAGTTGCACGTTGCACTCTCGCGATGCCCGAGCTCGAATAACGTTCAGTTAAGTTGAGATTTGTTATTGGGGCGGTCGTTTTGATCAACAGTAAACCGTTTACTACGCAAATTTAGAGTACCTAGATTCGTGTGACCGATGTATATTGTGTTTTAAGTTCTAAATAATAGTCAGAAGGTATTTTTTTGTAATACTGTGTGTGTAGTGTATGTTATTACGGTGAATTTAGTGTATGTTATTTAAAAATCTATGGAAATTTGGTGAAGCAGTAACCGAATGTTTAACTGAATCGGGAAGTGTGACACGAGTAGAATGCGAAAAATGACCCCGATTTTGACCTTTCGTGTTAATTTTTGGTATGAATATTTACTTCTATTGCAACAAATTTCATGTATTTTATAGCTTAATAGCTGTTTTATCCACTACTTTAAAACATTTCTTTCTAACTCATACGGTTTAGAAAATATAAGCGTGTGACCATCAAATTTAAGCAACCAGGAGAAATAGCCAATTATTTTGAATATTATGTGGCCTTCTGTGAATTCACTCAGTACAATGCGGTACCAAACTGTAACGGTAGGCAGTTAGATCTCGTATTGAGCGCGCGTGGTGGGTGCGCGTGGGTGAGGCGGACGAGGGTCTGCATCCCGTGGACCGCCACCACCCACCGTTGGCCGTGCGCCTTGACCTGGCGCGGACGCTGCCGCCGGCGCCGCCGCAGTCGTCCCCCACTTCCGCAACTCCCGTACAGCGTTCTGGAGGCTCAATAACATGTAAACAATGGAATTTTAACAAAGCTGACATTAGTCACTTGTATTATCTGCTTGCTAATATGGTGTGGAATGAATTGTATAGTTTGAGTGATCCTGAACTTATTTTAAATTTCTTTTATAATAAGATTTATGAAACTTTTGATCTTTGTGTCCCTCGTAGGCGAATCGATACAAATAGTAGGCGCAGGTACACATATCCTGTGTGGTATACACCTGACATTATCCGCGAAATCAGATTAAAACACACATTACACAAAAAGTACAAATGTAGTAGATCTCGCAATGATTATGTGGCCTTTAGCAGGGTAAGGGCGAGGGTGAAGGCGGAGACTACGCGAGCGCATGATCAGTACTACGAACGTGTTCAATCCCAGCTAGCTAACGATCCCCGAGCGTTCTGGGACTACATGCGGTCTAGGAAGGGCAACCCGAGTAAACATAGGCTTATGAGAGATGGGCGCACTTTATCAGATAACGATTGCGCAAATGAGTTTGCTCGGTTTTTCCAATCAATATACAATCAGGAGCCCGCAGAGCTGAGCGTGGAGGCGGCGGGCGCGGCACGGGCTCCATCGCCCGGCGCCCGGGTGTCCCTCACTCGATTGCGTGAGGGCGACGTCCTTGCTGCGCTGGCCCGCCTTCCTCCCAAGCGCTCCATGGGCCCGGACGGTATCCTGCATTTGTTTTTAGGGATGCTCGGATGGTATTGGCTGAACCTTTGCTACATTTATACAACACCTGTATTGACACTGCAACGTTTCCAGAACGCTGGAAGCTTACTCGGGTCGTACCTGTACCGAAGGGTAGTGGTGGCCCTGATCCTAGTAATTATAGGCCTGTTGCCATTCTCAGTACTCCAGCGAAAGTGTTCGAGGCTACCATTCATAGCTGTCTCTTTGGACAGGTTAGTGGGCAACTATCGGACGCACAGCACGGTTTCCGTGCGGGGCGGGGAACTACAGGAAATCTTCTACATCTTATGTCGTGTTTGGGGCCTGCGGTAGACGAGGGGCTACAGGTGGATGTAGCCTACTTCGATTTCAAAAAAGCGTTCGATTGAGTAGATAATGACACCATTTTAACGCGTTTGGCCGCAGTGGGATGCACACCGCGAACGTTGGCGTTCTTCGCGGACTATCTACGTGACAGATGTCAATACGTGGACTGCGGAGGTTGCATTTCTGAACCATACTTTACGAGATCTGGTGTGAGTCAGGGGAGTAATTTAGGTCCTCTGCTCTTCATCCTAATGATTAACAGCCTGCCGGAAGTGGTGAATCACGCGACACCATTACTTTTTGCTGATGACCTCAAATTAGTTAGGAGAATTTCGCAGAATGAAGATTATAATCGGTTGCAAGAGGATATAGATAGGGTGGTAACGTGGAGCAAAGTAAACAAACTTTATTTTAATATAGCCAAATGCTCAGTGATATCGTTCAGCCGATTACGTAACCCTCGTCACTACCAGTATCAAATAGAGGGGGCCCCTTTGCAGCGGGTAAGTGAGGTTCGGGATTTGGGAGTTCGATTCAGCGGGGATTTAAGGTTTAGTGCACATATTCAGGATGTGTGTAAAAAAGCCTATCGCAATCTAGGTTTTCTTTTGAGGCACGCAAACCGGTTTACAAATATTGCAGCTTTGAGAGCGTTGTACGAAGCACTGGTGAAAAGCCACCTAGAATGCAATTCTAGCATCTGGTCTCCGTATAAGGCTAAGTATAAATTTATGTTGGAACGTATACAGAACAAATTCATTAGATTTTTGTACAGTAAAATATTCGGTGTTTACCCTGGATATCCATTGTTGTATCCCACACTGTTCATTTTGGGCATGGTGGGATACTACAAGTTGGAAGTGAGAAGCGAAGTGGCTCTGGCCACGTACGTATTCAAGGTACTTCGTGGCTACACTCACAACCCCGCTATCCTGCGGGAGGTAGGGCTGTGCGCGCCCGCAGGGTACGTGTGGCGGCGGCGGCGGCCGCGCCTGCTGGCCGTGCCTTGCGCGCGCACCAACTTGCTGCAGCGGGCTCCGCTCACGCGCGCGCTGCGGGCGCTCAATATGGTGGCGGATCGTATTGATTTGTTTTCGTGCACGCTGAGTGAATTCACAAGGGTCACGTATTGCATAATATCATCGGATATAGAATTGGGTCCAAATGATTAAATTATAAATGAATTATTGTATTTCTACTTATTTATTTTGTTATGTTGGCTTCTGCACGTTATACTGTTAATTTTTATTTTTTTATTATTTTAAATATGAATGAAATAAGTAAAATATGAAGTAGGGGCTTATTATTATTTATTATGTTCGCCGATTATTTTTGTATTAATTGAAGTTTATTTTTTAATATTTATACATTGGGCATACATTTAGTTAATAATTTTGGATAAGTATAGCTTTTTAAAATCATGACTGGAATTAATGGTTTCTTATACTACATTATTTGGACATTGCATATTGTTTAATATTATTTAAATTTCTAAGTTATTTATTACATATATTGACATTATATTGGAATGATTACTTTATGCTGTTAATGGATTTTATTATTTTAAATTGATGACATTTTTATGTAATTGAACAATTTTATTGAGTTGAATTTAAATTTTAATATTTAACATTTTTATTACTTGAATTTTGCGTTCGATTATTAAAATCCACGAATATGTAGTTTGTTTTTTGTATTGATGATTTGTTTATAGTGCTAATTGAGTTTTTTTGTTGGATTTTGCTTATTGTTATTTAATCTAATTTCGTCCTGCACTATTGTATTAGATTTGTCTGTGACGGTAGTGTAGCGTATGTTAAAAAATAAATAAATAAATAAATCTTAGTTGGTCTAGTTATTATTTGACCTATTTAGCTGTTGGCCTACATCGCAGTAGGTCTAATTCGCGTTATGCCTACATCTCCTTTTGACTAGTCATAACGCGAGTTAGGCGTACTGCGAATTAGTCTTACCGAGCGCAAAGGCATCAATCCTTATAGTTCGAATGAAGAAAAATTTGTACTGTCATTACGAATCGATGACGTCACGATGACGATGATTTTCGTTTGCGTTTGCGGGGACAGCTTAGGAACGCCTGAACACAAGCTGTGCCTTTTTCTCTAGTTGCATCCATGTATCGGCGGTGACGGTTATTGCAGTATCATCAGCAAATGACGTTATCATACAGTCTTTTATATTGAGGTTACATAACTCGTTGATGTAGACAAGAAACAGCGTCGGACCGAGTAAGCTACCCTGTGGGACGCCGTAGGAGATTGGAAGCTCATCACTATCGTAGCTATCAATCCTAACGAATTGTGAACGACCCGACAGATAATTCCGGAATAATTCTAGTTGAGTTCCCCTGACACCCATTCCTTCAAGTTTTAGTAAGAGGGTCGAAACGGGAATAGAATCAAAGGCCTTCGTGAGATCTAAAAATATAGTAAGGACTTTTTTACCATTATTTATATTTTGGACCGTAGACTCTATACATGGACTTCACCCATGCACACAAAAGGTCATATCGTGCGCAACCAAATCGACTACAGCATGGTGAACAGGAGGTATCGCAATTGCATCAGAAAAGTGCTTACATATCCAAGAACTGACATAAAGTCCGATCATAATCCAGTAGTTGCTACAATTAAATGCAACATCAAAAGAATGAAGACCAAAATATCTACGAAAGCAACAGATATTAAACAACTTTTGAAACCGGATATAAGAGCGAAAGCATCTGATGCAATCAATCAATGGGCGAAAAACTGTATGTGTCGTCCGTCGTACATTGATGATACGTGGGATACTTTAAAGTATACTGTCACTAATATCAACAATAATTTATTACAAACACCACGTAAAGTCAAAAGGCAATCCTGGATGACAGACCATATTCTGGATCTTATGGAAAATCGCAGGCTTAGTAAACATCAAGATCCTGTGAAGTACAAAGAAATAGACCGTTTGATACGAACTGAAATTAGGCGGGCCAGAGACTCCTATTATTTGGAAAAATGTCGCAATATAGAACAGTTGGAACGTAAGCATGATGATTTCAACTTACATAAGCAAATTAAGGAGATGGCAGGACTTAATAGAAAAACGATATCTATGCTGACGGATGATGCAGGTAATCTTGTGTTGGACTTAGAGGACTATTGATTACGAAAAGGCTTTTGACCGTGTAAAACACAAGTTACTAATGCAACACATGCAAGATGTTGGATTGGACGGCAAGGATTTAAGAGTTATCCAAAATCTATACTGGAACCAAAGGGCACATATCCGACTCGAGCACAGTCAGACCGAGGGTATCGAAATACGGCGCGGTGTTCGACAGGGATGCATTCTTTCGCCGTTGTTATTTAATTTATATTCGGAGGCAATTATGTCCGCGGCGTTGGAAAATCTGGAAGTTGGTGTGAGGGTCAATGGTAGGCTAATAAACAACTTACGTTATGCCGACGACACTATTCTTGTGGCCTCCTCCGAAAATGAATTGCAAGCGATTGTCGACAAGGTTAGGGATCACAGCGAGCAAGCTGGACTTTCCATCAACATTGGGAAGACCAAGTTCATGGTTGTGTCAAGGTCCAGTCCAAACGCCAATATCACTGTGGGTGACAAGGCCTTAGAACGTGTCAAACAATATAGGTACCTGGGTGCTTGGGTTAATGAAGAATGGCATTCCGATCAAGAAGTAAAGAGCCGGATAGAAGTTGCCCGAGCATCCTTTACTAAAATGAAAAAGGTTCTATGTTGTAGAAGTATTGACATTCGACTCAGAACTAGGATTCTTCTTTGCTATATTTGGCCCTTGGTGCTGTACGGATGTGAAGCATGGACCATCAAAGATGACACCAAGAAGCGCCTTGAAGCCTTTGAGATGTGGTGCTATGGACGTATGCTTCGAATATCCTGGACTCAGAAGATCTCCAACGAAATCGTACTACAACGCGTCGGGAAAACACGGCAACTGCTACAGAATATCAAGCATCGTAAGATCGCATATCTGGGTCACGTGATGAGACATGAGCGTTACGACCTTCTGCGACTAATTATGATGGGCAAAATTGTGGGAAAACGACGCGTTGGGAGACGTAGAAAATCATGGCTCAGGAACATCAGAGAATGGACTGGAATAGATAGTGCAGGGGAGCTCTTCCGTTTAGCTCAAGACCGTAAGGAATTTCAGAAGTTAACGGCCAACCTCCGGTAGCGGAGTGGCACTGAAAGAAGAAGAAGAAGATATTTTGGACGACGTAATTGGTCACCTCGTGAACAGCATCACAGGTGGATAGGTATTTGCGGAAGCCGTATTGGTGATTGGATAAAAGTTTGTAGTGTTCCAAGTATGTTACCAATCTTCTGTTTATTATGCGCTCCAGGACCTTCGATAGTGTACTTAAAACAGCAATAGGACGATAGTTGTTTGGTAAATTCCCGTCTCCCCCCTTGAAGATTGGATGGATAATTGCCTTTTTGAAAGAAGTGGAAAAGACACCAGTGTCGAAACGTAGATTAAATATGTGGCATAAGGTGGGTGCCAGAAGAGTGGAGTATTTCTTTAAAATGTAGGGTGAAATACCGTCCCAACCTGTGGCGGCATTAGAACGTGGTGAGTGTATGATGGTTATTTATTTCGTCACAATCGGTGCGTTCCAAAACGAGGGATGAAATGTGTGTAGTGTTATGCTTTATTTGGCAGCGATGTTGAGGTTTAGTAGTGTGGAGATTTTCTGCAAGTTTTTTGCCTATGTTTACAATATAGGTGTTTACATTGTTACAGTCATGTAGTGGTGAGGATGTAGGTAGAGGATATCAACTGTATAGCCGTGTTTTTTGCCATCGTGTTGTTTGCAACTCGTTTTATTGTATCCCATAGTAATTTTGGGTTGTGATTGTGACATGCTTTATCGATTTCCTGGGTGTCAGAAAGACGTTCTGCTTTTTTCATTATTTTAGTGCAATTATTCTTATATCTCGAATACGTTAGTTTTAACACCTCATTATCTGGAAACTTTTTAGTCTTTCTATGTAAAGCGTCCCTATTTCTTATACAGCGTAATAGACGGGGCGTAATCCATGGCTTCAGTATATTTTCTTTTTAGATGTTACTTTATTTGTGGTTGTATTCTTGGATATAGCTTCGGTTACCATCTGAATAAGTTTATTTGTACCAATGTCGGCGTTTTCTATATATAGAATTGAATCCAAGTCGAGCTGGGCCATTGTCTCGTCAAGTTGCTCATTGTCAATTTTAGAAATGATAGGTGTAACATTGTTTCGTATAGGTCGGTTGTGTAAACATAGCAGAGAAGAATAGTGATCAGTAATCACAGTGTCGTATACAAAAGTTTAACAGGAGAAGTTTGATTTTAGAAATAAATGATCCAGACAATTTTGATCTCTAGTGGGTAAAGAGTGTGTGGGTAGGTATCCATGAAACGCTAAACTATTTAGGTAATCGTGTGATCGCATTTCTGTAGTAGTGTGCTTAATATCTATGTTTATATCACCGCATAAAATCACTGATTTAAAGATTTGTAGAGGCGGGAGTATGCGATTGAGAGCAGTGAGAAAATCCTGTATGTCACGATTTGACGGTGAGCGATAGATGCAGACTATAGCGATATCTGATTTAATCTTTATATTGATTCCCGAGGCTGTCTGACTTAAATCGGGTTCTTCAAATGTCGCCAATAATTCAGTTATAACATACACAACCACGCCATCCTTTTTTTGTAAATGCTGTATAGTTTGGCAACTGTGGAATTATAGTGGTTGTTAAACATGCCAACCAGCACTCGATCAGGACAATCACGTCACAATCAAATGAAATACGCTGCATGAGAGTCTGTAAGCTTTGGAAATTACAGTTAATAGAGCATATGTTTTGTGTAAGTATTTTGAGAAAGTTCTTCGGTTGCCTTAAAATCGTTTTTACTTTTTGTATGTTCCGGGGTGCAAGAGTGATCCTCAAATACAGTTAGTTGATCGATATTGTCATTTAGACTTTTTATAACGTTGGTCATTTTGGCGGTAGGAAGAGTGTTAAGTGGGGAGGGGCTTTCTGGTTGACTAAAGTATATGTTTTTGTAGAATTTTTTATCTGATTATTATAAATGATCTCAAGTGTGTTTCTTAGGGAACTAGTTGGAATTGGTTCAAGAACTAGTAATGGAAACAGGCACATCCAAGGATGAGGATCTGATTTTTTACGGGAATCGTGAAATAGCAATGCAGGTAAGTGGTGTTGTGTCGTGTAGATTATGTATTTAGGTAGTAGTCTGTCGTAGTAATTATGTATGTTGTAAGTGTTGTTTGTAGGTAATAAGAATATTGGTCTAAGAGCCCATGAACATCTACCAGTAGATATGTATTTGACCAGACCTGAGGTTTTGTACACTGAGACTCCTATACCTACCATGCATTATGCAGTGACTCACTAAACTCTAAGTGGAGCACGCGACGACTGCGCAGCCAGGACAGGTATCGATTTTTGACTAGTTTTAAATGCATTTGACCATGAATGCCGTTTTAAAAAAATGAAAATATATTATTATTATTATTATCGGAAAATAAGAATGGCAGACCATTATCGTGAGTTTTACTTAGTAGCAGACGATTATGAAAATGCCCAAAAAAGGAGAACGCCCAGGCTTCGTTTCTTTTTTAAAAACCTAAGTAAAAAGTGTATGGCTACCTAAGTAAATTGATAAATCATTTAATATTTTTTTAACCATCTTTTCATTCACTCGAATAATATATTTTGTGGCGTTTAAACTTTGATATAATTCGTGGTGTAATCTTTTTACGCACCGCGGACTGGCGTGACGAAGATGGCCGCCATTCGCAAATATCAATGTGCGGCATAATACGAACTGTCAAAAATTGAAAACTTTTGAACAAAAAGTCTGTTCGGTGTCGAATGTGCGGTTTTGCAGTAAATTAGATAAAAATGCCACGGTGTGTGAATTGTTCACTATCTTTGGTACATCCTCTGCCTCGACATCGAGTCGTGGAGGCAACAGATGTCATGGTTCGAATTTTACGATTCTGGATTGATCCAGAAGTGGTTAGTACCTATATCTTATTAATTAGTTTTTGTATTCTGTACTTGTAACATACTTTAAATGTATTTGTAATAGTAAATTAGTTATGTTCAAGTAAATACATAATAAAGCATGACAATAACCAATTGTGATAAAGGTTTTTACCTGATCTTGTGTTTTCCATATCAGTAATGTGTTACAATAAAATAGATTTTTCCCAATCAATATCATAACAGAAAATATTAGGCTAGTAGGTATATAATTTAATTTTATTTATTTGCAGATATCGGTGGAGGATTTTCTTTGTCAAGAATGTTTTGTAATATTACAAAGAGCATCTCAAAGCTCATCTAGTGAATCAGCAGCCGTACGAGCTTATGGACATCAGCAAGTGTGCTTAGCCTGTGAATCTTCCATACTGAGAGCTAAGACGCATAAAGTGATAATTAATAGCCCTGAAGGAAATCTCATCATGTCATGTATAGGTACCTAATCAACAGGTAAATATACTTTTAATAATACTATGCCACAAGGCATTCTTTCACAGCCTTCTTCAAGTCTGTGACATCTATAATCTATAATAATATTATAAAGAGAAAAGATTTGATTGTTTGTCTGTTTCCATCGAATAGGCTCTGAAACTACTAGACCGATTTGAAAACTTCTTTCACTGTTGGGAAGCTACACTCTTCCCGGCGAACATAGGTTATATTTTATTTCCGTATTGTCACGGAAACGGGGGCTACGTGGGTGAAACCGCGTGCGATGCAGTAAAATAACCTTAGTTTATATTAACGGAACACCTTTTCAGAGCCTTTTTTAAATGACATAAATTAAAGTCGGTTTTAACTTTATTTTCTTTGCTTACAGGTTCACAGACTTCAAAAAGTTTGCCTGCCTTGTTGGACAAATGCGTATAGAACTGTAAGGAGACAGACCCAGTACGATCAGAGTAGGCGGCAGCAGGTTATACATGAAGGTGCTGTTACACCACATGAGAATATGGAAGTCCTCACAACTTCAAGACAACAGTTAGACAGTGTTTCACAATCTGCTACTCCTTTAAGGCCTATACCTACACCACCACCACAATCCACATATCAAGTGTACCATGTTCCAAATGTTGTACATATTCCTAATATATCGTCGAATATATACAAAAGGGCTGCTGCGACTTCACGAATTTGTTATTTTTCATCAATGTGACAATGGCAGAGCATCCCACCGTACGAAAGCCTACCAAACAATTATTGTTTGGTAGGCTAGGCACAGCATCCCACCGGATGCTGTGCTCACATTCTGACTACATTGTGGTACCTAAGTTGGGCTCGATTTAGATACATTAAACCGCCAGCTGCATTTTTGGACAACATATTTCATGAATATGAGGGTGATGATATAGACATCATAGATGAATAAAACTGGTTTAAAATAGTCTAGCATTTTCATTTTCTTCTTCCTACACAAACCCGCATAACCTAATAAGTACTAGCTGACCCACCCCGGCTTCGCACGGCACAGTCCTATACCCAGATTGCAGTGCTACCTGCCTGGTTCAAATTATGTCTATAACTTTCACGCAAGTGCAAGCTATAGGTTGACAAAGTTTTATCGCAACTAGATGAACCGGGCACGACCATGCATTAAATAGAGATAACATATAAACATTGATGTATAGGTAACTAGGTAGGTTTTACATTTTCAGGGTTATTTATTAGTGTTGGAACTATTACTTCTATCTTATATCTACATTATTGAATTAAATCTATGTTCATTCATGTAACGATTAGCCCTTTCTGGACAAAATTGATTTGACGGATTGATGGACATTTGCTCCAAAACTAACCTCTAATTTGAACAGCAAAACGAAGAATGAGAGAAAACCCCACAAAATAAGAGAATATTTTTTATTTCCTATGAAAGTACGATATCCATTCAATTTAATATCAAATTTTCGCTGTCATACAAAATTATTTGTTACGAAACGGCGGCCCATTAAATAATGGGCAATCTCCTTTTTTTTTGAAAGTATTTGACCAGATCTGCCATTGAAACATTTGGTTGATTATGGTCTTAAAAGCTTATATTCAAAAAGGCAGACGTCTACATAGAGCATTCACATAAAAAAATGATAAAATCTTACCCACTACTCGGTCAGATGAATACGCATTCTCTTCGCTGTTTTACATTAATATCAATATAAATACTGTGGGACATTCACACACAACGCCATCTAGCCCAAACTAAGATAATATAAGCTTTTGCTATGAGATTTAGACAACTGACAAACATACTTAGATCTTTCTTAATACATAGGTAGGTACTTACACATTATACATAGAGACACCTAAACCCTGAAACAACTATTTGTGGGTCAAACAAATATTTGTCCGACCCATGAATCGAACCCAAGACCTCAGAGTGACAGTCTGTTTCACTAACACCCGCACCAACGGCGCAGTCGACAATAGGTACATGATATATTTTACTTGCGAGTTCCTATATCACTGTATTTATTTTGTATTTTAAAGTAATGTTTTAAAATAGTGTTATTTTACTCTTTAAATTTGCCCCGCCGAATATATTACTACTTAGATGTTCCTGAGTAATTTAGAACAGCAAATGATTACTAAAATTTACCAGTTAAGAGCCCACCTGACGCTAATCAGTTTAAAGAAGATAACAGATATAAATTTCAGCGTACAAGAAAGTGGTAGATACGTATAGTTTTATGCGTTTTTAACGAAATAAATTAATTAAAAGAACTGTAATAATTAAAAAAACAACAGAGTCTCGAGTTTTCAAGTTAATTAAGATTTACTATTGTCTTTCTGGTAATTATAAAATACATTTTAAACCAGACATCAAGTATAGAAGATCCAGCTCAAAATTCACGACATTTTTGACAAAAAAAGAGTTAATTTACCTATAGACCTTACGACTCCTGTGTTCTAGATCAAGATGATAGTCTATTTAGCGTCATACGGAGTCTTGAGCAATAGTTTTTAGATTTCAATAAGGCGCCTTAAAAGAAAGCATATATTGAGCCTACATCTTGCGATTGACTGAGCTGTATAAGGAGTAGATGTCTCTGCTGGGAGGCACACTCCACATGTCAATATAATCTGCTTATAACCCAACATAATCTGCTTATAAGCAGATTATGTTGGGTAATTTCTTGAACTATAAATAGTTCAAGAAAAGAAAAATACTGCTTGCAGATTAAACCAGAACACAAAAAAAAGATTTCAATAATGCCTCATTTTAATAAATTTATTTTTAAGACTAGACCATACGTCAGGTTTGATCTTGACCATTGACATATTTGTTTGACAGTTAGTATGTTCTCTGAAGCTGATCGCACATTTGTCAGCAACGTACGCTCCGTACGCACCGAACGCGCCGCATTTTAGAATTCGTTGTATGTAATGATATGAAAACTCGCACATTTCACCCGCACTGCACGCGCCGTATTTCGTAAAATGCGGCAGGCATGCGAATAGCATTCTGATGACGTCATAATGAGCGCGTACGGCGCGTACTGGCACTCGTTGTAGCCGCATGCATGTTCAATCTTGCCATATATACAGATTTGTCCGTATCTATACGGAAGTAATGTTCAAACCGGGCAATACATTAAAAATGCACATGAATTTTTATACGGAATTATCAGGCCAATGCAAAGAGTAGTTTCTCAATATTCCTAAAAAATGAATTTAGATAAGCAGAACTTTAAAATTTGTTTGATCTTTCTAAACTAGCGATTTAAATTTTTAAAAGAAATGTTTACTCCTTTGACATCGAAAACTTTGCGTTTGAATAGAAGTTTAGTTTTTTGGCAATCTGTCATTGCGGGGTTGTAATTAGGTGCACTGTGACGGCAACATCTAAATTCAAATACCTATTTTGCAAATTTCTCTGAGCCCATGTTCCCTCTTAACTCATTTAACACTTAAAATTTTGACATGTCGAAATAACAAAATATAAATAGGAGGTAATCGATGTTATTTATCAGCGTGTACCGTATTATTTATGATTCTTTCATATTAAAATTATAATAATAAAATGTATAAAGGAAATTAGTAGCCTTTATTCCATCTAGTCCTACCAGTAGTTCGAGAGTCGAACTGTTTGGATGTTTTTATTCCAAATTGTTATACTGACGGATCGAACTATTTGGAAATGCGAATTTTATTCCAAATAGAACTATTGTGAATATAATTGTACAGTCATCTTGAAATGTATTCGTGTCTGGCATGACAAAAAAAATTGCGTGTACTTAGTGTACACACGTAAGAAGTGAAACTTCTTCATAAACTTAATTTTCACCTCACCTTAAATTAAGTCAAAAAGTACAAAAGTCCAAAAGTCCAAAAGTCCAAAAGTCCAAAAGTCCAAAAGTCCAAAAGTCCAAAAGTCCAAAAGTCCAAAAGTCCAAAAGTCCAAAAGTCCAAAAGTCCAAAAGTCCAAAAGTCCAAAAGTCCAAAAGTCCAAAAGTCCAAAAGTCCAAAAGTCCAAAAGTCCAAAAGTCCAAAAGTCCAAAAGTCCAAAAGTCCCAAAGTCCCAAAGTCCAAAAGTCCAAAAGTCCAAAAGTCCCAAAGTCCCAAAGTCCCAAAGACCCAAAGTACCAAGGTCCCATCCAAAAGTCCAAAAGTCCAAAAGTCCAAAAGTCCAAAAGTCCAAAAGTCCAAAAGTCCAAAAGTCCCAAAGTCCCAAAGTCCCAAAGTCCCAATGTCCCAATGTCCCAAAGTCCAAAAGTCCAAAAGTCTAAAAGTCCAAAAGTCCAAAAGTCCAAAAGTCCAAAAGTCCAAAAGTCCAAAAGTCCCAAAGTCCCAAAGTCCAAAAGTCCAAAAGTCCAAAAGTCCCAAAGTCCCAAAGTCCCAAAGACCCAAAGTACCAAGGTCCCATCCAAAAGTCCAAAAGTCCAAAACTTCAAAAGTTCAAAAGTCCCAAAGTCTCAAAGTTCCAAAGACCCAAAGTACCAATGTCCCATCCAAAAGTCCAAAAACCCTTAAATGACATGCTATCCCTGGATAAAGTACTCTTAATTCGAATCCACCGTGGTGGGGAACAGAACAAAGATGGCGCGTAACCAAAAATCGTGACGTGACGTGACGTGACGCAAATTTTTTTCCAACGCCGATAAAGAAGTTTCACTTCAAAAATGTGTTTACTGGTATCATACATGAATAAGTTTTGGATGAAAGATAGTAATTTTATCGATACCTGGTGTGTTTTTGGTGAAACTCACCGCACAAACAACTTTATAGAAGGTTGGCATGTAAAAATTAACAATGAATGTAGAAGGAAGAAGGCCACTTTATTAAAAATATTAAAAGTTTTTAAAGATGATGCCGCTTTGTACAGTGTTTTGAGAAAACAAGTTGAAAATGGCGTGGCCCCATTTAAAAACAGAACAGGAGAGAGCATACTGAGGGATCAACATATTCAAAACACCCAAATGATGCTTATAAATGGTGACATATCTGTAGGACATTGTTTAGAAATTTTCAGGTAAAATTTCAAATACCACCTCTTTCGCCTTAGATTTATCTATGTCCTACAGATATCACCATTTATAAGCATCATTTGGGTGTTATATGCTTTTTTGTGTTCACTTGTAAAATTTTCATTTTGTATTTTATTAAAAAAAAAAATTCTTTTTGGCATCAGAGTCAGTACTATTTGGAATAAAATTCGCGTTTCCAAATAGTTCGATCCGTCAGTATAACAATTTGGAATAAAAACATCCAAACAGTTCGACTCTCGAACTACTGGTAGGACTAGATGGAATAAAGGAAAATTAGAATTATTAAACTTTTTAAAGACAAATTATTTACAGATGCGTACATTTTTTACACAGTACTCATCATCTGATCCTAAAGTAAACTAGGATTACCTTGATTGTGTTATGGAAATCAGACAACAGGATATTAATACTTGAATCATTTTTTTTGTTAATATCTACCTACATAGAAACACCCAGACTCTAGACAATTTATATTTGTGGCTCACATAATTTTTTGTGGTATGTTGGGAAACAATCCACGACTTCGTGATCCGCATTTGGGCTTTACGATCTCTAGACCAACGAGGCAGACATATTTAATAGTTTTTCGGAGTTCAGGTGTTTCTATGTAACTTTCGTTGCACTTATGTATTAAGAAAGATCTAAGTATGTTTGTCAGTTGTCTAAATCTCATAGCAAAAGCTTATATTATCTTGGTCTGGGCTAGATGGCGTTGTGTGTGAATGTCCCACAGTATTTATATTGATATTAATGTAAAACAGCGAACGGAATGCGTATTCATCTGACCGAGTAGTGCGTAAGATTTTATCATTTTTTTATGTAAATGCTCTATGTAGACGTCTGCCTTTTTGAATATAAGCTTTTAAGACCATAATCAACCAAATGTTTCAATGGCAGATCTGGTCAAATACTTTCAAAAAAAATTTTTTGGGCATTTTCAAAATCGTCTGCCACTAAGTAAAACTCACGATAATGGTCTGCCATTCTTATTTTCCGATAATAATAATAATATATTTTCATTTTTTTAAAACGGCATCCATGGTCAAATGCATTTAAAACTAGTCAAAAATCGATACCTGTCCTGGCTGCGCAGTCGTCGCGTGCTCCACTTAGAGTTTAGTGAATCACTGCATAATGCATGGTAGGTACAGGAGTCTCAGTGTACAAAACCTCAGGTCTGGTCAAATACATACTGGTAGATGTTCATGGGCTCTTAGACCATATGTAATGGTAACTATAGCTTAACTTAAACACATTATCGAATCGCATTGTGTTGAGTGTTCAGATCCTTAATTGGTTCATGAAGCTTCGTGTAGGTAGGTACCTAAATGTTGGGTGTTTGATGGAAAAGTATATTTGGCTATTTCTACTTTTTACGATTCTCATCGTCACCTTCATGGTAAATTTTAAATACTGATGATTTTAACAATTTTTTTAAACAAACACAAAGCGTTTGGTACGTTAAGTAACATAAATAAGTCAACAAGTTAAATTTTGAGTCAGATTTGGAAGAATAAGGTTTTGAATTATTTGATCCCACGTAGGTGACGCGACGATCCACGAAGGTGACGCAGTAGCTTTACAGACATTATTAATCATTATTTAAGTACAAATTATAAGTTAGTTCTGCCGAATAGTTATATGGTAACAGCTACTTAACTAAAAACAATTACCAGATCCTATACCTACACATGCTTTTGACGTAAAAGTTATTCTGGACCCATTATATTATAAAAATAACACAGTACATCTCTTTGGCACAAAGTGGCAAATTATCAGTTGTCATCCCTTCGGCCAGATCGGAAACCAAAGTTTGGAAACCGGTTTCGAAAAAAGAATTATTTTTCTTTTAACGAAACCTGGTTTCCAATAAAGAAAAATAATTCTGTTTTCGAAACTGGTTTCCAAAACGGAAAGTTAGATCTTCTTTCGAAACTCAAACAGAAAGTGCGATCTTCTTTCAAAACTCTTCTAGCTGTTTATTTATGTGTACAGTTACGAAATACATATTCAACTGAAATTGGTACCTATTAACCATGGAATATTGTCATATCAATAATAATAAACTTCACGTAAAATGGTAAGTTAAACTTAGTGAAATCATATTAAGTAGGTACCAACCCATATTAGAAAAAGAAATGGAGAAATAATTTCTATACTTACAGTGTCGTGTAATCTTTCCTTCCTTGAGCAGTTTTATGGAAGCCTTGTTATTGTTATCAATTTCTATGTAGTTTTTGCTTCTCATATTAGTCGGTTTGGGCTGTCGACGGCAGTGGCGAATTGTCCATAGAAGCCCATTCCTTGTGGCTTCCCTTTTCAGATCGGGCAGTGACATGTAATATTTACTCATAACTAATAAACACAATTATAATTATATTCTCGAACACTCATTCAAATATAAAAATATTTGCAAATTTACATGGTAAGTCGGCATTTTCGTCTCAACCCCTGCTACAAAAGTCATAGCAATAAATTTTCGAGTCAAAGTTCAAAGACCCTATCTCTGACATCACGCGGTAAGCCCGGCTTCCTGATCATTTTGCGTCTGCTTCGTTAGTACTACGCAAATGTATATATGCGTCCTATTCTCTCACATTTTTTCAAGATTTGATTCGTGGATTTTCGCCTAAAGTAAGCCATGAGTTCGTGGCTTACACCTGAGACAGTCATATTAATAGAAAAGGACAACGTATTTGACTTGAAAACTCGACCAATTTAAATGCACCTAACGCACGTCGAAACGTTTTGCATCGAAGTGTGTTTTTAATTTGATGTGTTGTTATTACTTCATTTCACATGCGTTTCCCGTGAATAATAATAAAACATAACATAGTTTCAATTGACTTTATAAAGTATTGTGCTGTTTATTAGTTAATTATAAATAATTATCTACTTCAAGTACTAAATACATCGTGAAAGTGTGTAAAATTGTGTTTTGTGTTCTGTGTTTTGTTGTGATTTCTGTACACATGATTATTGTTTTGGAGTCACATACAATGCTCACTGATGGACGTAGGCCTTCGGTATTACGGGTTCGATAAAAAATAAAGGTCAGTTTTTTTTATATTTATCAAGTAGGTAATCTCAGAATACGCTAGTGATATTAGTTCAATGGCTTGGGATACCTAATAATCTTTATTTTGGCTGAATGTTTCATTAATAGTTTATAACATAATAAAGCAGTTTTGTTCCATAGAATCACTTTGTCAGATATTTTTGAAAAAATAGATAAGAAGTATGTTTTTATTTCAATTTTGTATTGTAAAATATCGCGGTTTTTAATACTCTATAGGTACTTGAAATCTTACTAATATTATAAATGTGAAAGTTTGTGTGTGTGAATGTGGATGTTTGTTACTCTTTCAGGCTCGAACGGCTGAACGGATCGGGCTGAAATTTGATACAGATATCCATTATAGTCTGGAATAACACATAGGCTACTTTTTATCCCGGGAGTAACTTCCTACGGGAACTAATTTTACGCGGGTGAAACTGCGGGCATTAGCTAGTACATGCATATTATTAAAAACATTAGAAGTACCTATACCTATTTCGCGTCTAAGTCCCAAATTTATGAATTATTTTCAATTAACTTCAATCGAGACAATTTGAAATAGGTAGGTGTGCTTGCAGAGAGTAGTAGAATAATTTCAAAACATGGTTAGTGTAAATTTGAATATCTTTTTAGTCATCAGTAGATAATTTATGATACTTTTTTATAAGCCAATTTATCATGCACGTAAGACATTGTTTTAAATTAAGTACATGGATCTTACGAGTATAGTACAGGTGGCAAACAAAACACAAAAGGCATTACACCGCCGCGCGCCACCATTTAATAAATACGCAAAATACCTACACTACAGGTGTGACCAACTGGATAATATTTTTTTCACCGGCTTTCCTTTTGAAAAAATTCAGTCTTCGCCGCTGGTCGACGGCCAATGAACGCCTCAAGATGGTTTGTGGATAACGTCTTGTTTTTATACATAACGATACTTGTAAGTGGCCAAGAAATTATATCTTGCCTTATCTATGGGAGTTCTAGAGTTATATTGGGAGAGTTTCGAAAGAAGATCTATTTTTCTGTTTTGGAAACCAGTTTCGAAAACAGAATTATTTTTCTTTATTGGAAACCAGGTTTCGTTAAAAGAAAAAAAAATCTTTTTTCGAAACCGGTTTCCAAACTTTGGTTTCCAATCTGGCCGAAGGGGTCGTCTAGATCCCATAGCATAAGCTTATATTGTCTTAATTTGGGCTAGATGATGTTGTGTGAGAATTTCCGAACCTCGCTACTTATAATGGAAGCACTCTGCGGCTGGACGATCGGCTCACCGAACTCGAGGAAGAACTGGGTCGCATAAACTGGCACATACTGGTGTTGTGCGAAGTCCGAAGAAAGGGGGAGGACACGCTAACCCTTGGGTCGGGTGACCTATTCTACTTTCGGGAAGGTGATGGAAGACATTCTTCCGAGGGCGGTGTCGGCTTTACGGTGAAAAAGGAACTCGTCAGCAGCATTGTGGAGATCAGGAGTGTTTCGCCTCGGGTAGCATACGTAATACTGAGACTTACCAACAGGGCTCCCTGAAGGTGATTCAGGTGTACCTGTGCCCCAACTTCGAGATGCACTGACGAGGCAGTTGAGACCGTGTACGAGGACGTGGTGAAAGCATTACACGGTACTGCCAAGACTCACTACAATATTATGATAGGGGACTTCACTGTCAAAGTACAAGAACGCGGTGAAACGAAAATCGGACTTTTTGGTGTTGGGCGTAGAAATGACCGGGGGCCGCGGGGCAGTAAGCTTATCAACTTTTTTGAGGCTCAGGGGCTCTTCTTGATTAACTCATTCTTTAAGAAGAAACCCCATAGAAGGTGGACTTGGCGAGGCCCCAACAAGGTCACAAGGAACGAGATAAAATTCATCATGTCGGACAGGAGGTGTATATTTGGAGAAGATGTCTCTGTGATCAACAGGTTTAATACCGGAAATGATCACCGACTCGTCAGTGCGTCTCTGAATTTAGAATTCCGCGTCGAAAGGGCCCGGATGATGAAGCCTACTCTCCGACCTACTGCGCTCCAAATAGCTTTGTGTGCCGAGAAGTTTCAATTGAAGCTTCAAAATCGTTTCGATCTGCTGGAAACCACTGGCAATGATCATGATAGTGCCGACACTGTAGTCAGGACGCTACAACAAGTGTCCCGAAGGTTTTAGTCTGGAAAGAAGCAAAAATAGGTGTTCCCAGCTTTCGCCCGAGACCCTCGAGCTCATGAGAATCAGACGGGAAACGCCATCTACATTTCATTGAAGTGCGAAAATTAGGATGCCTGCTGTGTTCGCACTGAGTTCTCGGCTGAACTGAGTCTAAATGAGTGATGTTGAATAGTGTTGCCGAGAATCCAGTTTGCGAACCTCAATAAAAAAATAAAAATCTTTGCTTACTTTTGGTCTTCGTCAGACGAGAGATTTAAACATCAAAATCCGAAAGCTGCTATGACGCGACCTCAGACTTTATAACACCAACATCGTAGAGGCAGCGATCACACAAAATTGGGGTACTAAAGTCTTTGCCCAACAGCTCGGAAGACCTCGTCTGACAAAATTGAAGACAGCGGGTGGCAAAACCGAGACCTCGAGATTCTCGAAGAAGTTAGGAGCTTCTACAGAGAACTATATGCATCACGGAAAAAAAGACCGACGGGACCTAGTGACCGTGACCACAGAGCCCCACTAATGCGCCACTATACCAAAGACATTCTGGATATTGACCAGAGCGAGGTCAGGGCTGCTCTCGAACAACTAAAAACCAATAAATCCCTGGAGAGGACGGAATAACGACTGAGCTTCTTAAAGCTGGCGGGACTCTAGTTCTCAAAGAGCGGACGAGTCTCTTTAATTCCGTCCTCCAACAGGGACAAACACCTAAAGCGTGGAGCGGGAGTGCGGTGGCTCTGTTTTTCAAAAAAGGTGACAAGACCTTGCTGAAGAATTATATACCCATCTCACTCCTTAGCCATGTTTACAAGTTGTTCTCGAGAGTAGTCACAAACCGCCTTGCCGGAAAACTCGACGAGTAATAGGTACATAATTAAGTTGATATAAGTATAAGGTAGAAGGTGCCTTGATTAAGCTTTAGGTGGCATGACTCTTTCCCAGGATTTCTTCTTGAGACTTGGACGCGAAGGTCATTGTGTCTTTTTTCAAAAGTTCTTAGCATGCCGCACGCCTCAAGAAGCGGAAAAGCATCTGAACTAACCCAAAAGACGCAAGATAACAACCGAACCCGTAGGCGAGGCCACGGTGATAGCCTAAGCCTGTCGGGTACCCTGATACATCATTCTAAGGAGTTGCCCGGGGCGCCTAATACTAGACGGGTAAGTAGCTACGATGGGGGTTTTAGACAGTTTGGATCTGGCATAACGTCCGGTGGGATTTCTACTCCTATAAAAGGGCTTCACACGGAATGTTATAGGTATTGCTCTGTCCTTTGCCATGATTGTAGGTACCTACTTATTTGTTCTACTATTATTCCGCTACATATCTACTACAATACGAATCTAAAAGAGTACTAATTTTACTGAAACTAGTCAGAGATCACCTTCGTGGCATAAACTTACCTTCGTGGGTAAAACGCCACGAAGGATGTGACACGAAGGTAACGAAAACATAGCTTTTTTTTAAATTCCGACAAAGTTTAGCCGTTACGTTTTAAATCAAATACTACATAAATATCTCAATTAATTAGCGGTTTCGATAAATAAACTCTGACTTCAACAGGTATTATACAATGTACAAAAAGTCACCCACGAAAAGTACTCGAATTAAGTGTCAAATGTAGAAAATTACTGTTTTTTTTTTTTCTTAAGGAGCCAGGAGTTGCACGTGGCACTCTCGCGATGCCCAAGCTCGAATAACGTTCAGTTAAGTTGAGTTTTGTTATTGGGGCGGTCGTTTTGGTCAACAGTAAACCGTTTACTACGCAAATTTAGAGTACCTAGATTCGTGTGACCGATGTATATTGTGTTTTAAGTTCTAAATAATAGTTAGAAGACTTTTTTGTAATACTGTGTGTGTAGTGTATGTTATTACGGTGAATTTAGTGTATGTAACTTCAAAATCTATGGAAATTTGGTGAAGCAGTAACCAAATGTTTAACTGAATCGGGAAGTGTGACACGAGTAGAATGCGAAAAATGACCCCGATTTTGACCTTTCGTGTTAATTTTTGATATGAATATTTACTTCTATTGCAACAAATTTCATGTATTTTATAGCTTAATAGCTGTTTTATCCACCGTTTTAAAACATTTCTTTCTAACTCATACGGTTTAGAAAATATAAGCGTGTGACCATCAAATTTAAGCAACCAGGAGAAATAGCCATTTGTACAATGGATTTCGCAATAAACATTTTATCATTGCAATGCGCTGGTCGCGTAGTATTCGGTCACTCTTTCACGATTCTTTTTGTGGGTAGCATTGAATCATGCGGGTGCACAATCAAGGAATTGGTGTCGAGAATGTGTAAATACAACTTGGGTATTGCGTTGAGAGGCTAACAAATACGTCTCAACTAGGCATCCGCCCTATTGCTGTGCGTATTGGAAGCCACGTGCCGTTTTGCATATCTACAAGAAAAGTCGTGCTACGACTTAGAGGGCCAGCCAGCCACGTGATGTGACCACATTCAGGGGCTCCTCTTGTACAGTAGGATACGGAGTTCATGGGTGATCCTGGTTAGCTAGCGCCATGTCATTGAATGGTCATATAGTGAGGAATGCAACGGCGTCTTAGGTTGTCCTACTTCGTTCTATTCGGGTTCTATAGTAGTTGTGTTTGTGGTGTGGCTGCTAAGGCGTGACCGTGACCCACGGGTTTATATTTCTCATTGTGGTTTGTTTCATTGGACTGTTGGTGTGGATAGTTAACAAGATTGTAGCGTTTGCGAGTACTCTTCGATATCCTAATAAGATTTCTCTTCTCACACCTATTGAAATACTGTTGGTAGTGGTTGAAAAAATTAGAAATAGGGTTAACTAGTTGGTATGAATGCCTTATGGGACAGTACAGTAAATAGTGGAAGCTCAGTTACAAGTTCTTTATAGCTATACAGGGTCATTTGTAAAACACCAGCCAGGACTGGATTGTTAACACCATCAGCAACAACATTTGGTCTACCACTTCCAAGATACCCCCAATACACTGAACACAAAAACACAAAAAGCATTTTTCAACTTTGTATTATTATTTCCATACTGTCGTGACATTCATAGTCTATGTTTCATTCATAAATGAAAAGATAGCGCTACACCAAGCTACACACTCGCGTCTTTCAATAATACCTACTAATGGACTCCGCGACGGAATAACCATCAAAATGACATCAATAAATGTGTACCTACACGTCGACACACACACACTTGCAAAGAAAGCACCCACACTGAAGCTAGTTTCATTCTAATTTAACAGACTTCTCTCAATATTACTGGCCGTCTGAGCCCATAGGTAATGGGCTACGGAGACGGTCAAACGACTTGAGTCAAGTCATGTGTACATACACGTCGACGCACACACACGTGCAAAGAAAGCACGCACTCTGACCTTTCGTTCGCCACCTGTTGTTTGATAACGTTCAAGCCAAGTAACAAGTAATGTACTCTTTTTTATTAGTTAAGTACTAGGTACCTAAGCGAAATCATTTGCTGGTTAATTATAATAATAATAATAATATATATATTTATTTGTCACTAATAGATTTACAATAATTTACATTGGTAAAACTGGATCCCAAACTAGGCCAAAGACCTGTATTTTGGGAAACAGCGCACAATAAGTTCGGTATAACACAGGTATTTAGCAAGACACAATGAACTTCATTAACAGTGATTAATTCAAAATGTAGGTCCGAAAGTAATAGATATTGATTTTTTATAAAATAGAAATTACCATTTAACCATTTAAATAAAATCAATCAATTAATTAATTAATAATACAATAATAAAATTAAAATTAGAATATTATACCTACAGTAGTGTTAGGTAGTTGTGTAATGTATGCTTGTGAAAGTAGTTTCTCTCTGTGTCTGTGAATGAGTGTGTGAATATATGTGTGTGACAGTGTGTAATGGAATTCTACGTACGGTGGTGATCATTCAGCAAACTTTAGTAGGGCCTCAGTACCCTCATAGTCGTGCTGTAGTAGCCAGCCGGTTGCCACACCTATCAGCTCATGCCTATTTACGCCTGCTATCCGTTTATATTTGTTGAGTAAGTTGTACATCCTGCATCCCAAGCTCCTAAACTGTCGCCTAGCGAATGCAGTTCTACATCGAACAGAAGGGCAAACTGATCTTTTGCTGCGCTTTTTGCCAGGTGCAGGGGGGGTTACCCTTTGATGGGTCCTAGAAATTGATCTGAGCACAAAGAGCTGTCTCACAGTGAGGACTTGGCTTTCTGCGTACAGAAGAGCAGTAGGGTATCTAATAGGTTTCTTTTTCAATACCTTGAGAACAGCTCTCTGTGCTCTCTCAAGTTCAAGAAATTGTGTTTTAGCTGCTCCCCCCCAGACAGGGATACAGTATTGTATAACCGATTGGCAGAGGGCGATATATACCATTTTCAATTTTTGTGGCGAAATGGTATCCCGCAGGGCTCTAAAAGTATGTATCAACCGTCTGGTCCTAGCCTTAACTGCGGCAACCTGCAAATGCCACGAGAGCTCACTGTCTATTTGTATACCAAGGTATTTTGCATCAGACGCTCGAGTTATTCCCTGGCAGTCACAGTCAAAACCAAGGGTGCATGTATGGGCTATAATAGAGAAGTTGTGAGGTGGTCTATTTAGTTTTGATAATGAGAAGGGGACAAAGAGAGTCTTATCTAGATTTATCGTAAGTAGATTGTTTGTGAGCCAAATCATAACCTGTCTTAAGGATATTTCTGCTCTTTCTTTTACTACCTGCCAGTTCGGGCCCCACACTACAATTGCGGTATCATCAGCGTATGTAAAGATACTAGTGTGAGGGAGAGACATGGTACAGAGGTCGTTAACGTAAAGCTGGAATAGTGTAGGGCCCAAAATGCTCCCCTGCGGCACGCCAGTAGTAACGGGAACCTCGTCACTCACCATATCACCTATCTTGACTCGTTGCTTTCTATTTTGTAGGTAGTCCTTAAAGAGACTGAGAGGGACACCGCGAACTCCTACCCTTTCCATTTTATCCAGCAAGATTGGCGCAGAGACTGTGTCAAAAGCTTTGGAAAGGTCCAGAAAAATGCACAGACATCTGTTGCTAGCATCTAAGTTGTTGATGATTGTGCTAGTCAGATCAATCACAGCATCCTCTGTAGAAATACCGGAGCGAAACCCGTACTGATTTTTTGATAGGATGTCAAATTTTTGTAGGTAATTTGTAAGTGCGTTGTTTAGGACCCTTTCCAGAATTTTCGACATCGCAGAGAGCACCGAGATAGGTCGGTAATTGTTGACACAGTCTCTGCTACCGTTCTTGAAGACTGGATGTATGAGTGCTTTTTTTAAAGCATCAGGGAAAACACCCGAGCTTATGGCAAGATTGCAAATGTGAGTTATGGAGGGGATTAGTGTTTTCCTACAAAGCCTCAAAATGCGAGCAGATATCCCATCCCATCCAACGGCGCAATCCTGTCGAAGCCGTAAGATGATGGCCTCAACTTCGGCCTCAGTCACCTCCAGTATAACTATTGAAGATACGGCGTTCACGTGCGAATTATTAGGTCGGGAGTTGTTTACAGAAGCCAAAGGTGTGATTTTTTCAGCTAATTTGGATCCAATAGACGAAAAGAAGTTACATACGTCATTTACAGACTGCCTAGGATCAGCATCCGTCCCCAAGAGCTCTAGGGGGGCGTCATGGATCTTCAGCGTACCCGTAACCTGTTTAATTGCTTTCCAGAGAGCTTTTATATTAGAACCTGCCTCATCAATTAGGTTTTTGTTATATTTTAATTTCAAATCTCGAAGGAGCCGATTACAGTAGTTGCGATACCTAGTATAGGTTATCTTGAGGATCAAGTTTTCAGGAAATTTTCTACATTTGATGTGCATTCTATCTCGATTTCGAATGCACCGGAGAAGTCCTGGGGTCATCCATGGCTTAAGAATTCTATTTTTACTAGAAATTTTGTTGGTTTTAGTGTGCTTGGATAGTATAGATGATATAGAAGTAATAAAATTATTCGTCGCTGTGTTTGCATCGTCTGTTTGTAATATGTGAGAGAAGTCGCTCTTTTCAATCTCATTTTTGATTCCTATTGAATTCACAGTTATTTTTGTATAATAGTTTTTTGCAATTGGCTTTGCTTGGTCCAAAAATAAGGCTATGGGTTTGTGGTCAGTTGTGTGAGATTCCAAAACTAAGGTTATCGAGGGAAGATTTGATTTAATAAAAAAGTGGTCAACACATCTTTGACTAATTCTGGTTGGGAAAGTGTGAGTGGGGAAAAAACCATGCGTTGCGTTAATGGTTACATATTCCTCCTTTATTTTTTCAGAGCTCATAGGTCGTATATCGATGTTCATGTCTCCTACCAGAATTGAGTGATGAGACCTTATACTCGTAGATGCTGTTCAAGCTATCTATAAAATTTGTTTGGTCTTCCAAGGACTTCAGGGACGGAGACCGATACAAGGCCAAGATTGTAACTTGATTGTTTATTTCACACAATAAACAAGTTGCTCCTCGGAAATTAGGCTCTCTTACCCTGCATAAAAGTTCTTTCCTTGAATAAATTACAATACCATCGTTTTGGTTCAGCAACGATTTAGAGGTATGTGTAATATATCCATTCAAACTAGGTACTTCTCCGGCTGCACTCAGCCAGCACTCGCCGAGAACAACAACATCAAAAATGACCCCAGTCACAGACAGCATTGCAGTAAATTGGTCAAAATTTTTGTTTATACTACGGATATTTACGTGAATTATTTTGAGAGAATGTTGGTTTGTATACAGGTGACAGTTTTCCGGATAACATTGATATGAGTGAAATATGGTTTCTGTATCTAAGTTTTCATTTATATCTTTTACGTTAGCCATTTGCAAAGAAAATTAACACTGCATTGTTTCATTTCAGTCAGGGAAATGGGGTTTGCTAGACTAGGCTTTACAGACGGCAACACTGATTGAATACTCATAAGGACGTACTGTATGTGACGGAGTTTGAGTGGGCCTAGCCGTAATTGTGTGGAACTAGTTATAGAATATAATGGAGAAGATACATTGTATGCCTGAGTGTGTTTGTTGCTCCTATGGAAGACTGATATTAAGTGAATGTGGAATTGTGTGTATAAAAAATTGTATTCAATTGTAGCTGGCAGATTTTGTGTCGGAGTGTAGAAATAATAAATGGAGGATGTATTTATTCTACAATTATTTTGACCCCTGATAAAACTAGCATAATAATATATTCTAGTTTGATGAAAAAGAATATTACAGAGGAATGTTGTGCAGCTATAGATAATAGTTGGTAAAAAATTCAAACTCTCTCTAGATAGTATTATGTGTGAATAATAAAGCCTATTTTTTTGTCCGTGTTCGATATGAGAGTCATTATTTTGTGCTGTTTGTTTTGTGTGTGATATTGTATTTGTAGTTTTGTAGGCGAAAGATACAAGGCTTAGTCTACAAAGGAACCAAGGTAGGCTCAGATTACAAAGGCGATGATTATATGTGAATTTGAGAGCCTCATGCTGTAGGTGGCACAGCATCTGCACAATAACAAATAAATAAAAATAAAAACAATACATGCTAAACAAGACATTTGAGAGAACAAGTTCACTAGTACAATCGTTCAATCCTATATCCAAACATCGATTTGAAAAGCCATGGAGGTTACAGTTATAGATTTTTCGGCAGGTTGTTAAGAGTAGCCATAGATGTGACGATAGTAGAAGCCATACCTTCTCGTTTCCGAAGAAAAATCTTATTGTTCTGGGTCCAACAGAACTTGTAGTCATTGTTAGTAGCAAACTTACGTGCCTCATAGAACAATTGCCGCAAACTGTTTGGCAAGTTGTCAGCAATGTAAACCGGTTTTGGATCTCCCTTTAGCCCAATATGTGCAGTATTTAGTTTTTCTCTATGTGATCGCACTTTATTAAAAGCTCGATTGGCTTCCAATATGCGGTTCTTCAGTGAAACGGTTGAAAATTCGGCCACTATTGGTCGGCTTGACGATGACGTTAAATTCCCCGGTCTACGATAACTATCCCGCAAATCAGTAACATTAATGGGGACTTTAAGAGAGGAGCAAGTTTGCAATATAATGGAATTTAATTCACTCGAGGTTTCATTTTCGATAGAAGGAATATTCCGTATTTCAATTGAAGAAGACCGGCAGCTTTGTTGCAGATCAATGATTTTAGTTTCTAATTGTAAAATATATGATCGTTGTTCCAGGCGCTCCTTTTCCAATTTTTCCACAGAAATTTTTAAACTTTCATAAGCCTGATTTATAAATTCCATAGATTTTTCGATTTCGGTGTTTGATTGCTGGATTTTTATGTTTTGCAGCTTAACTTCATTTATATCCAAAGTAATTTTCTTAAGTAAAACATCCTGATCCTCTTTCCAGGCAGTAAGCATATTAGTTATTTTTTCTTCGAATACTTTGAAGATTTCAAGATCACTGCTGCCCGAATGCTCAGGTGAAAAATTAGGGCGAAGACGTTTATTCCTTGATGCAATATGTGATAGCTCCGCCTGTGTTTCCATATTAGAAACGTCTGGGGAAGACATAACTCTCTGATTAGGTGTAGTTGAAGTCGCCGTAGGCGAGCGTTGTACGCGCGGCATTTTGTGACTTGTGCTAATACGTTTCTTTTACAGCTGACAATTTATTATTATTAAGAAGCACTCAATATACACTGAATATTAGTTCAATTTGCATTCAATGTGGTTACAAACTCAGGGCCAGAAATTACTACAAAAAGTGATACACGAGACCAGTCTCGAACTCGCGCCTCCTGCGTGGTACTCCGGTAGTTAAACCACCAAGCCAAAGTTGCACTACTTATACTTGTTCAAATTTAAATTCTCAATGTGCACTAATCGTAAGGCAACAAGATTGTAATGAGTCATGAACGGGTTGATGATAAAACTCTCAAATCACCCACTAAATCTAAACACATAATTTTCTTAGCTGGCACGATAATGTTTATGTCCAAAACTGATGATATTTTGCTTTCAAAATAAATGGTACACAGTCAGGGCACGATCACTGTAATTATTTAGTATCTTAAACGTATTTAATAGCAGTTCAGGTGTTTTCGCTCACTTTTTCACTTGGTACTTTGATTTGAGTTTACTTGGTATTCACTGTAGATTTATTCGAAATAACATTTCCACTTATCTATGATTAAGTTATAAGCACAATGACTTCTTCAAAAGTTGTTAATTATCATGTTTCGAATTTTTAAATAAACAATTACAGGAGCTGATGTTGACACATAGGCACACTAGCGCCATCTCCAATTCAATTACTGCAGCGTCCTGTAGGCAGTGCACACTTTAGGTAGATAATCCACAATCCCTTCATACGTTATCAGGTTTAGAACTAGCTACATTAAACGATTAAAGCGAATATTACGTATCTTAAACTTTGTGACCTACCTATGAAATCATTCGTTATCGTATTGAAACATTGAACGGTTCGTGCTGCGTCATACGTACTAGCTGCTGGATTACCACTAAGCACATAATTCTATTATCGTGAACACTAAGGAATTGTCCGTAATCTCGTAGTCACTATTTAGCGAATAACTATGTCACAGCTTGGTGTACGTAAATTCGGAAACCTTATTTCATATTGGCGGTAAGTTTCCGACACATGGTTATCACGCCACGCAAACATTCTCACTATGTTCGTGTATTTAACACGTGTAATAAAACAAAACACTGTTACATGCATAAAGTTATCGATCGGCGATCGATCGACGCGGCGGGTACGCCGCCGGCGGGCGCCGGGCGGTGGCGATCAAAGGACATACGTATGACGCGCGCGCATATTCACGGCCGACTGAATGAGATGGCCGCAGTACTTAGGTCAAGTCCTTGAAGTTCGCATCCCCCGCTGCCCTGTCCCACACCTTTCACTTACTACCCGTTCGCTCTAAGTTTGCCTATCGCTTCCCATACTACGCCTCTACACCAGAGCGTCTATAGCAGCGGCGAGCAAATTCTACGAGTTTGTTTACGTCGTAATCTTTGGAATGCGCATAGTATAAAAGTTTTAACCACTACATTAGATTAATATTTTTTTGTATGAAAAAAACATGTAACGAATTATCAAAAATTGTGTATCACATGTTGTTGTTTATGATGGTAGCTGTCTAGTCCTGGGAGGTTGCTGGTGTTTTACAAATGACCCTGTATAAGCAGATCACTTAATGGCTTTTTTGTGTTTGCGATACTGTACCTAGCCATTTAGGCCATCGAGTTTTCTCGTTTCTTGAATATTTTGAAGCAGTTAGAGTTAAGTTTTTCAATATCTCAGTTACAGATGTTTAACCAAGAACCACGTTTTTGCATAAGTGTGTTAATAATGCTAAATCGAAACTTAGTTAGAATTAGATGGGGAATTGAGATTGGGGAGGATGTAGTGTGCCTTCACGAAGAGCGTTACCTGTGCTCGGGCCCTCCCCGTAAGTAGCGGCGAAAGCGAAAACGCGTATAACACAGTGATGTTCAGTGTTACTCACCAACTAGCGCGAGGTAGCTATGCAGAGAACTCTTTCCCAGGGCGCCTTACTACAGAGATTCCAGTGTGCGTGCAAGGGTAGGCTAGGGCTCTCACGAAAACAGCCAGGTAGGGTGTACACACATATATTTATATACCACACAGTTCACTACAGAGACAATGAGATTACATAGATACAGAAAGCACAGACATACATAAGAATATTACAGGTTTAGGTACTAATAGTACAGCACTACACTAGTTCAGCGTAAGGAAGTAACTTTGGCGGCTAGACTACACGTATTAGTATGGGTGACAAGTACTGGCCTTCGAGTAGAGCCGACTGCGACCCTGCACGCTGTTAAGTCCAGTTGAAGTTGGCAGGCCTCTCTCGCAACAACCTCACTCGTGTGGTCCACGTGTTTTCAGGTGTGGTTCAGAACTGTGGCTGACCAACTTTTCCCCGTACTAAAAAACCCTGTCATGAAAGAAACGACAAATTAAGATACTGGCTGCGCGACAGACGACAATCGACCCGCTTTGCAAATAGTTAATTGAAACTTACCAGAATCTGGGTATTGGTTGTCAAGAGTTTACTTCTTTCTGAGAAGAATAGGTGAAACGCAGGAAATTCTCCTTAACAAGTCCTCAGGTGTCAGAAACGCAAAATGACAGATTAGCGAATTGACAGAAACGCATAATGCCAGGTGTCGCAAAATGACAGATTCGCAAAATGACAGATTCGCTTAGTGACAGATTCGCAGAATGACAGATTCGCAGAATGACAGATTCGCAGAATGACAGATTCGCAGAATGACAGATTCGCAGAAAGACAGATTCGCAGAATAACAGATTCGCAAAATGACAGATAAATCTCGAATAAAAAAACATCGAGTTACAATAATCAAATTCTTTACTTGTTAGTATATATCAACATAAATTTCCAAAACTTAAATCAAGACGTATCAACCGTCTCATCTCATAATGTTCTTTGCTCGAAATGTCCTTTTCTCAAAATGTCCTTTTCGCGAAATGTCCTTTTCTCAAAATGTCCTTTTCGCGTAATGTCCTTTTCTCTAAATGTCCCTTTCTGAAAATATGTACACTACAGGATTAACCCCGTTCATTTTTTTATAACCATCAAGTTACCACCACTCACTTGGTAAATTTGATGTTATTTTTTTATAGCCACCGAATCAAAACTTAGATGGTTATAAAAAAATAACCACGAAGGCTCCGCTGCGCTCCGCTTCCGCCTTAGCCTTCTAACCTAACGTTATCCAAGTCAGATTGAGCGGAGTTAATCCTGTAGTGCACATATTTTGAGAAAGGCACATTTTGAGTAAAGGACATTTCGCGAAAAGGACTTTTTGAGAAAAGAACATTTCGCGAAAAGGAGATTTTGTGAAAAGGACATTTCGAGAAAAGGACATTTTGGGAAAAGGACACTATGAGAAAGGACATTTCGAGAAAATGACATTATGAAAAAGGACATTTCGAGAAAAGGACATTATGAGATGAGACGTACAGGATTAACCCCGGTCATTTTTTTCGTCTCATCTCATAATGTCCTTTTCTCGAAATGTATTTTACTCAAAATGTCCCTTTCTCAAAATATGTGCACTGCAGGATTAACCCCGCACAATCTGACTAGGATACGTTAGGTTAGAAGCCTTCGTGGTTATTTTTTTATAAACACCTAAGTTTTGTTTAGGTGGCTAGTTGTGTATAAAAGTTAAACCAAATAAAAAGAAAAATAATGGTTAACTCGGAATCACTCGCAAAACTAAGATCTCGCATTTTGCGAATCTGACATATTGCGATTCTGTCATTTTTCGAATTTGTCATATTGCGATTCTGTCATTTTGCGAATCTGTCTTTTTGCGTTTCTGACCATTTGCGAAAAAATGCCAACATTTGGCATTCTGCGAATCTGTCATTTTGCGTTTCTGACATTGTACGCCTAAACCATTTTATTTGATGATATTTCTAAAACCTACTAAGAATGTAAATCCATAAAATTAATGGTATTAGATACAGAACATATTATTTAAATAATAATATTATTGACGATGACGTTTTTATATTTTTATTACATTTAGACTTCAATTTATAGTGCGAATTTAGACTTAGCTCTGACTTATGCTACGAGTTAAATTTAACTTTGATAGAAACGCTGTAAGAATTTCACAGAGGTCTCGCTCAGCATAGTTCTAGTAGCTCTGACGGAACTCATGGGGCCCGTACCTTATTATTAGGGGCAAGCTTTGCCCCAAGGCGATCCACTGACCCAGAGTGAGGAGGGTCCTCGGTTCCCTGTTCTCATCAAGGCGGAGGAACACGTTCCGTCGCACATGGCTCCGTCTCAGGCGCCCGATGCTGATTACAGCGAGAACGACGTGCCCGAAGTCACTGAAGGTGAGTTAGGGGCGACTGTACTGCGGCTTAGATTCCGCACGGACAGTGTCCCTGGACCCTACAGCATTCCAGGCCGAGCGTTGGTCCTGGCTCTTGAGGATCTCGGGCCTCGAGTGATGGGGCTCTTTAGTGCATGCCTCGAAAAAGGCCAGATTTCCAAGGTCTGGAAGACAGGGAAACTGGTTCTGATCCGAAAGGCAAGGTGATCGGCAGTCTACCCATCCGGGGATCGGCCGATCGTGTTGCTCCGTTGAGCAACTCCGGCCGATCTCCGATCAGTCGATCCCCAACAATGATACGCTCAAGGAGCTTGCATACCTCGTTTGGTATGCAAGCTCCTTGAGCGTATCATTGCACAGCGCACAGTCGGGCGCCTCACACGCGTGGGGGCCAGGGCAGAGAGTTTGGTTTCCGTCAAGGGCGCTCCACCATGGATCCTATCATACGCATTAGAAGACTGACGGATGAAGTAACATCGCAGGGTGAGGTGGTGTTGAAAGCGATGGCGATGTTAAGAAATACCGGCATCGCCTTCAACACCTTGCCCTGGAGCTGCGTTAGGTAGGCGCTTATTTATCATGGAGTCCCTCCCTACTTCCGTCGAATTGTCGGGGCCTATCTTTCCGAGAGGGCCATAACTTACCCAAGCTGGCTAGGGCCCAGCCGGGTCAGCGAGATACGTCGTGCGGTGTTCCGCAGAGATCAGTCTTAAGACCGCTTCTGTGGTTAGGATTGGGTGCTGCGTGGTCCGTTGCTCAGAGGCGGCATGTCTCGAGTCCTTGTTTAAATAAATTAATTATATTTCCAATTTATTCTTTTCTGGTGCAAGGAGGCGCTGGAGCGGGGTCATAGGCCTACGTCTCCAGAAATCTAGGTTCGGCAGTTCCAGCTCCACAAGGAAACCGTGGAGACCTGGACTTAAGCAACAAACCGAATCGCCACATCACATCACACAAGGGGGGAATCGCCGAATCGCCACAATAACGGCGGTCAGACCGGTCATGGTCGAGTGACTAGAGAGGAGCCACGGTGCGGGTGCTCTGTCCTACCGGTTGTCACAGATGCTTACCGGGCACGGGAGCTTCAGTAAGTATCTGTGACGAATACACCGGGAAACCACACCTGAGTGCCAGCACTGCGAGGAACGCAGTGAGGACACAGTACTTCACACGTTAGTGGAGTGCACAGCGTTGGCCTAACAGCGCCCGGTCCTCGTGGTAGGTCTGGACGTGGACATTCTCTCACTGAAGACCATTGCGCGAGCTATGATCTCCAGCGCTTACTCCAAGTAGGACGCCACTGCGTCTTTCTGTGATCAGTTAATGCGGCGAAAAGTGATCGAGAGAGAACGCTCCCACCCGAATTCCGCATGTCTTTGCTCAAGACTATCGGCCTCCATAATCGGGGGCCTGAGGACGGTAGGAGGGCTAATCGCCGTCCTTACAAAAGCACACCCAAGACGAAAATGTGACGTGAAAGTTTCACGCACGTCAACGCCCTGAGATGCGGGATAACAACTGAACAAGCCCCAAATACGCGGGATAGCACCCGAACCTCCTAGGTGAGGCCGCAGTGATAGTCAAGGTCTGTGGGGAACCCTAGGGTCATCCTTCTGAGGGCTTACCCGGGCCAACCGTAGGCAATAGTTAGGAAACGTGTGGTTTTTAGTTGGTTACGTTAAAATAAGTAATATTACTGGGAATCAAAGTAGTTTATCACTAATCACGGAGGACTGTCAGCAGTCTTTTTTTACATACATACATACATACATATGGTCACGCCTTTATCCCCGAAGGGGTAGGCGGAGGCATATTATATGCCCACATTTCACCTTTGTATAATTTGTCCCACGTAATAGATGGTGAGCCGTATTGCCGTGTTTAAATGGACAGGCGCAGGTTGTGACTGCCTGCTGTTGAAATAAAGCCTTCAACTTAGCTTAACGACTGCCATTTTACTGGCAAGCGGGACCAACGGGATCTTTTTTACATATCACTATTTTGTACACAACAAAACTTGATTGAGTTCCGGAATTCCGGAATTCAAATACTGAATATCGAAACCCAATTCCGGAACTGAAAAAGCGTCCGATATTCAAGCCCTACCTGTGACCATTTGAAAGGTGGCGACATTTTGCCATTTGAAGTGAGTTTATTCAATGGCGCTGCCAGCGTGCTGAAATCAGGTATGAACCTTCTATACCACGACGCCGCGCCTAGAAAACGTCGAACCTCTTTTCTGCTTGAAGGAGTGGGATAGTTGGTGATAGCTTCCACCTTTTCTGGGTCGGCATGAAGACCATTAGAATCGACCACGTACCCTAGATATTTTAGTCTGTCTCTAAAAAAATTGCATTTATCGAAATTAATGGTGAGATTTGCGTATTTTAATTTATTTAATATTTTTGTTAGCAAAGAAATGTGTTGGTTATAGTTTTCAGATACACAAATTATGTCGTCCACGAAACAGAACACTCTGTTTTCAAATTCTGGGCCGTAAAATAGGGAGTCCATTAATTTCTGTTGTGACGCTGAACTCGACACTAAACCCATTGCTAAAACTTTAAAGTGGTAGGTTCCTCGAGTGGGTATATAGAAAGCGGTTTTGCAACGATCTTCATCTTTAATAGGAATTTGCCAAAAACTTTTAGAAATATCAAGACTAGAAAGGTATTTAGCATCACGTAAATTATCTAATATTTCAGATGTAGGTATACGGTAAGTTGTATGCATCTTTTTTAGTTACTGAATTCAATTTTCGACTGTCCAAACAGAAACGTAGTTCGCCATTTTTTTTAGGAGTTAACAGAACGGGGTTTTGCCATGAGCTTTGTGAAATTTCTATTACGTCGTCTTGGAGCATGTCGTCGACATGTTTTATTAAAATTTTCTGCTCTTCAGGAGAAATGCGATAATACCGCTGACGAACGGGTGGACTGTCACCTGTGTCGATCGAGTGAGTGATTAGCGTAGTGCGACCGAGACCCCGCTTCTGATAAGGAATATCATAAAATTTTGAGATTATATTGTTAGCGGTAGCTCTCTGGTCGTCTTTTAGAAGATCAAAAGGAATAAGATGATTATTAACGTCGGATTGTAGTTGTACAACGCCGGACTCATGGTTACTGGGAACTAGAATAGTTTCTAGTTGTTTGGGAAAAAGTCCGAAAGCCCTCCAAAAATCCATACCCAGAATAACTATTTTTTTTTTCCTGGGACTATGTGTGCTCCCAGGTCTATAGATGTATTTCGAAACTCGAAAGGGATTGTCACTGAGCCAAGTGATGAATATTTGTCGCCACCGGCGGTGATAAAATGTAAGGGTTTCGAGAAGTTAACTTTCATGTTATTCAAGAAGAATGTATGTGAATCATTACCTAGAATGGTGAAATTAGAGCCAGAATCAAGAAGACCTACCGTATTCATTTTATTAACTGTCACAGGTATATATGGCGAGTGGTTTTTATTTATGTTACCGATTGTGGAAAGATTATGGTGAATTTAAATATTTTGAAATATAATTAGGTAAGCCAATTGTGCCAGTCGGCTTTGTCAAATTTAGAGTTGCTATTATTGTCACAATCGGAACCTACTCGTTTTTTTGAGTTATATCAGACTTGTTATTGCACGAGGGACATTCTGAGACGCGATAACCTTTCAAACCGCATTTGAAACAAATCAGATAACGCGGCTGGCGACAGCTACGCAGAGAGTGTGAGTCCGTTCTACATCTCGGGCAATATTTAGCATTATTAGAAGTAAGAATAGCGTTAGCTGCTGGACTGGAGTTGAATGTGTTAGAAGGTTTGTTGTAATTGGAATTTTTAGAATTAGAGTTGAAATAACTGAAATTTCTCGAAAAATTGTAGTTTGGAGTATTTTTATGCAAATTTGAAGTACTGGAATTTTTTTTTTTTTTTTTTTTTTTATAAATATTCACGGACATCTCACACAACGCTATCTGATCCCAAAGTAAGCTAGGAATAACCTGCTTGTGTTATGGGTATCAGACCACGGATATTAATACTTATATACTTTTAAATACATACATATTATACATAGAAACACCCAGACTCTTGAGACAAACATTTATGGGTCACACAAATATTTGTAAGCTAATTCTGGAGCCAGCGTGTCTGGAGGTGGCCCTTCACAAATCCGAAGCCCTGTGCTTCCACGGGCCTCGGAAGGGGCCGCCGACAGGATCTAGCATACAAGTCACTTGTACGCCGACACCTCTGAGCAACGACCCGCGAAGTACCCAATCGTAGCCGATGTTCCACAGGAGTGGACCTAAGACCGACCCCTGTGGAACACCGCACGACACGTCTCGCCGCCCCGGCCCTAGCCAACTTGGGTAAGCTATGGCTCTCTCGAACAAATAAGCCCCGACAATGCGACGGAGGTAGAGAGGCACTCTGTGATAAATGAGCGCCTCCCTAACGCAGCTCCAGGGCAAGGTGTTGAAGGCGTTGGCGATGTCAAGAGACACCGCCATCACCACCTCGCCCCGCGATGTAGCTTCCACCGCCAGGCTCCTGACACGCATGATCGCGTCCACAGTGGAGCGCCCCCGACGGAAACCGAATTGGTTATCCGCCAGATCTGGCCCCACACGTGTGAGATGCCCGACGAGGCGCTCAGCAATGATACGCTCAAAGAGCTTACATACCTCGTCGAGCAGCACGATCGGCCGGTACCCAGATGGTGAGTTCGCCGGCCGCCCCGCCTTTCGGATCAGGACCAATTTCCCCGTTTTCCACACCTTGGGAAACTGGCCTTTTTCGAGGCATGCGCTAAGGAGCCTTATTAGTCGGGGCCCAAGTTCTTCGAGAGCCAGGACCCACGCTCGGCCTGGAATGCCGTCGGGTCCGGGGGCCGTGCTCTTGCGGGATTTAAGCCGCAGCACAGCTGCCCCTAGCTCACCCTCGGTGACTTCGGGCACGTCGTTCTCGCCGCTATCCACGTCAGGCGCCAAAGACGGAGCCATATGCGGAGGAACATGTTCCTCCGCTCTCAATGGGAACAAGGTGCCCAGAACTCTCTCCAGCTGCTCTGGTTGGAGGCTCTGGGTCAGTGGGGGCGCCCTAGGGCGAAGCTTACCTCTAACCATGAGGTACGGACGCCCCCATGGGTTCTGTTCCAGAGTCTCCAGAAGCTCTTCCCGGGCCGATTTTTTGGCCTCTTTTATGGCTCTCTGGAGGGTCCTCTTGGCCCCCTTGTAAGATTCATATAGCTCCGTCTCTCGGGCTGCCGCATTATCTGGACGGCGACGCCTCCAGCGGAATCTGGTGTATCGACGGCGCGCGGACACGCAAGTGGCACGCAACGTGCGATCTCCGGAGACCACCAGCACACCTGCCTCCTTACCGGTCCGGGCCTTACCCGAGGCATCGCAGCGTCGCAGATTTGCGACATAGCTCTCCTGAACCACTCCGCCTCTGCATCAACATCGACAGGCCTGTTTTCCGCCGGAATCCAGGCCTGCACGACGGCTGCCTCCAGGAGAGCCTCCCGGTTGAGGTGTTTAAGCGCCCAACGCGGTTCCGGGGGATTTGCGATAGCCGGCGGTAGATCGGGTGGAGAGGCGAGGTCGAACCGAATATATCTGTGATCGGATAACGACTCCTCCTCCTCCACCACACGCCAGCCCTGGACGCGGCGGGCGAGATCAGGGGTCGCAAACGATACGTCTACGACCGAACTGAGCCCTGGGTGCGGGGCACCCAGGTTGCGACGTTCCCCCGGTTTAGAATTTCTAGGCCACGTGTAGTGACCCAGTCTTCCAAACTTCGTCCTCTGCCAATGGTTTCCCGGGATCCCCAAGCCTGAGACCAAGCGTTGAAGTCTCCCAGGACCAGAACAGGGCGAGGACGGCAAGCGGCAAGAACGACGTCCAGCTCAGGGAGCCAAAGCTCAAACTGATGCTGGTCGAGGTTCGGCGAGATATAAACGGCCACGACAGCTACTCCATTATAATCCGCCGCGACGCAACCTCGACCCCTTGCAATTATTACAAGGCGCGCGGTGTCCACGGCGGTTCCCCCAAAGAAAGTCGCCTTTCCGTCCAGGTCCACTGGGCTTCCTGGGTGGACCCAGTACGGTTCAGCGATAACGGCCACATTTATGGACCACTGCGCGATGCTCTGGTACAGAAGATCCTGAGCAGGGCGCAGTGGTTCAGATTCACCTGCAGGATGCGGATATGTGGATCCATTAATGGACGTCCATTTCCGCATCCCGCTGCGAACATGGCCGTTCCTGGATAGCACCCTTGTCACTACCCCGTGCAGGATGACGGGGCCTTGGTTTCGAGGCAGCGCAGTCCTTGCTGCCCGCCCGGTGGTCCGCCGTTTTAGCTTCCGCTACGCACTTGAAGCAGTGCGGCGGGGCAACACACGAACTGGCCTTGTGACCGGGTTGACTACAGCGGAAGCACCGGTCCCCCACGGTAACTTCCGCTGTGCACTGCACCCCCACATGACCTACAACCAGGCACCGGTAGCACCTGGTTTCGCGGGCCTGCAGGAGCTTCACCTGCGCCCTCAAGAAACCTCCAATGAGAAGGTTCCGTCCAAATGCTAGTTTTTGGGCCGCTACGACGGGGCAGCTGACGATCGCGGTCCCGCGACCGGTGCGGCCGACGCGGATTTCTCCAGCTCTCACCTGTTCACGGGGGCAGCCGCTCGCCTCCACTACGGCGGTGATTAACTCCTCCGTCGAGGCCGCGTCATCTAGTCCCGAGATGCGCATGCTAGCGCATTTGTTGGGTCTGGTGACGCTGACGTCAGCTGCATCTAGCGTCTCCCTTAGTTTGGCTGCCAGGGCGTCGGCCTTGGGGGCGCTGGAGTCCACCTGTAATTTCGAGGGCTTTGAGGTCGATAGAGGCTTTCACCTTCTTAAGCACCTCGGCGTACTCCACGCCTCTCCTCACGCCCTCCGTCGTGACCGTTAGCACGACGGCTGTAGATCGCGGGGCGCGGAGTTTCTTCGACGACGCTTTCGCCGCGGCAGCTTTGGCAGCCATTTTAGCCGCTTTTTTGGCGGCTTTTGCCTTTTTCTTGGCTCCCGCTACCTGCCAACCCTCTTCTATGTTGTGATATCCGGAGGTAATGGGAGCGGTGCCTGTAGTAGAGGGGGCAACACCTTGCCCCCTCGTCTCAGTCAGCTTCGTTATCGGAGACGTGGATGCCTTTCCGTTGGAGACGGGAGCACCTCCAACCACGTTCGCATAATCTGACGTGTGTTTTAGCGGTGGACGGTACGCTCGATCCTCCAAAACAGCGAGGCGTCTTTCCATTGCCGCCAATACTTGCGCCACACTAGGTGTGGGTTTAGCTGCCGTCTTGGGAAGTGTAGGCGCTGGTTTAGGCGGTGCCGATTTATGCGGTGCTGATTTAGGCAGCGCAGAAGTCCCAGGATGGGAGACCTGAATCCCAGAAGTCGTCTGAGTCTTCCGGGGGACCTGCGAACCCTGACCCACCGCTATTCTATCGACCTGCTCTCGAAGGGTCCGAATCTGTTCGCGAGAGTCGGCGAGCTCTGTTTCTAGGCTCGTCACCCGGGTCCTGAGCTTTGCTTCTTCTTCGGAGACGCTCCTGGCAAGGAGCTCCTCTAGTGCCCTCGTGGCTCCAGTGACGCATTCCGCCACCACCTTCTTTTTTCCGGCGACATTTTTGGCGCCCTTCATTGCGTCAGAAATCCGAGCAAGAGCTGCGAGGAGCTCCCGCGCCGCTGGGACCTCCTTGTCTCTGCCACTGGGTAGTGGCGGGACATTCAGCGGTGGCTTTGTTGCCCGCTCTCTCAAACTCAGGTCGGATTCTTGACCTCTGCCCGCCGTAGTAGCCGGTACTTTCGCCGGTAGGTCATCCTCACTGGAGGAGACTGTTCCTAGTTTTGTTCGGAGGACAGTTTCCGATATAGTTATGATTTGCAATTAAATTCAACTCTATCAATTTACAATTTTGGCTAGAGGGTAAATCCTCTGTTGTCCCAGAAGTTAATTTAAATTACTTGGAACCGATTCCAAAGTCCTAAATCTACTCTGCTCAAATAAAGCAGTTTTGTCAGCCAAGTTTTTGGCTATAGAGTAAAAATAATTGAATAGCAAACTTGCTATTTGTCTTTTATAGTATTTGGGTAGACAATACCTACCCTTGTGATTATTATAGACTTTATACTTGCTATGTGACAAATTTGTGTCAAATACAGAATTAAAGTCAATTACATTAAATTTATTATTATACTGACTTATTAAGTTTAAACGTAAATTCATCTTATATCTAAATGAATTTTTCGAGTCTGGCACACCTTTTATAAATGGAAGTGTGAACATTACAACTTGTATGACATTTAAGTTTAAAATGTAATTCATGTATAGGGACAAATCATCATTGCTAATTTTGCCCCTGTTTGCACAGAAAATTATTATTTTACTGTTAGCTTCAAATTTATATTCTAATATCTTTTGCATAATATCACTTAATGAAGCACCCGGATAGCAATTATTAATAACCGAGTAATAACTTGGATTTAAGTTTTGTTTTAAAAATGAACTTAGATTGGTACCAATATCATCACTAAATACAATTAATTTAGTACAACGATTACTATTATTTACACTGTCACACAATATATCCACTGATGTACTGGGCGGGCACGTAGTAATGGGAGCTAAGGGCTCAGCGGTAACCGGTTCACCCTGAGCCTCCACCGGCTCAATTGCTCTAGGGCGGTGAATATTGCATAAGTGGTCATTTAGGAAACAATTAAGGCGCTCAGTGTTATCATTTGATGTTTTGAGTACCTTATCTATGGTTACAGAACATTTAGTAAAGTCCTTAAGGGACCATTCATATTTTTTAGTCATATATTGTAGCTCAAATTGCAAACTTTGTATTTTTGATTCTGATTTTTGTGTGTCAGTGCAATATTTTAAATGACTTTGTTCCAGCTCTAACATTGATAAATTTTGACTTTTGTTCTCTAAATTTTAAACCAGAACCTATATTTTTACACTTCTTGATTAACATTTTATGGAATTTAAATTGCTTTTTTGATTTCTGTATGAACTTTTTAATTTTTAGATATTTTTTTAGTTCATTTCTGCTGCAAAACAAAACCGACTTGTCCCGTTGATATGGACTGTCACCTGTAAGATCTATAGTAGTCAAGTCCAGGTTTTGAGAATTTGCAGAAGGAATAAACTGCGGGATACCACTCATTAACTCACTATAAAGATTATCAGTTTTTTGAGCAGTAACTTTCTCAGCAGCTTCTTCCAGGTGTGAGATTTGTCCCTGGGCATCCCTTAGCTCCTGTTCCAGAAAGGTAGTCCTCCTCAAGGTATTCTCATACTCGTCACTGCACTCTTGGAACCTATCTACAATTGACTGAAGGTGGTCCCGCTCCGCAACAATGTCATCGTAACTTACATGAAGTCTTGATAATTCGCATTTTAATTTTTTTGTGTCATTCAGAGCGTTTATCAATAGGTTTTCATTTTCTTCTCTTTCCTTCTCCAACTGTACACAGAGCTCCGTTTTAGATTTAAGCTCCAGCAACACCAACTGAAGTTTGGTTTCCTCCTGCTGGCGGCCGAGAGCTCTGCGACTACGGGTATTCATATTATTAATGAGTAAGTGCAATTATACACGAATTATATTGATGATGGAGCTCTTTGTACAGTTTAATGGTAAGAAGTAACGAGGTTATGTACCGGCAATAAATTATACTTAATATTTTTATGTACTTACGCAAATACACCGACCGTCGTCAACGTCGAGTAAACGCTTATACAAGTATAATAATTCTACTCACGAGAAACAGTCGATTTAGTATGTATTTACGTGAAAAGAAAACATTCAAAATTCGAAAAAAAAAACCGGTTACCTGACTCGTCACTTTTTACACCAAAATACACGGACAGAACACTTTTATTATATTATCTGACTATTTAAGGACACTAATAATGCGATGATATTGGTTTTAGTTGGTTTAAATACTAAATAACTTATTAATTTTAAAAATATTTTCAGAGAGCAGGGGTGGATCAGGATCAGCCACCTATCTCGGTCCAAGTATAGGTATATTTACCAAGGAGATAAATATGAACACTAGGGTTGAAGTAATACTGCAGTTATCTGCGTTTATTCTCATATAGCGAATCGAAATATTATAAGTACAAAATAGACTTTCGTCACGTTAGTTAATGAGCAAGAGAGGGTTCTTCTAGTCCTAGACCACCAGATTCAGTAATGTCGCGCAGATGGTGTGTGGTACATCACCTGAAGCCAGCAGGCAGCGAGAGAGGCCGACACCACGCGTGCAGCCGTTTTTATAATGGTCTGACGGCTGCGCGGGGCGAGGGGTGCAGAGGCGCGCATCGCGCGCGCGCCGCTTGTGGTGGGAGTCCTCGATGACGTCATACACCCCCCCTTTTGGGTCAGAATTTTTCTTTAAAAAATTCAGCTCTTGCCTTCAAGGTCCGCTCTCCTGGCGGCTCCCAAGACCCGGCTGCAACCCTGGAACAGTTCAAAAATAGGGGGGTACATAAGGGGTACAAGGGTGCTTATATATAGTATCTAAGGTTAGACAGGTTCGTGATAGGACAAGATCTTGGACGTGGCTTTACTACGTAGCAAATTATTGACCTTTGCTATTCTAAGTGCCTAATATAGGAGGAGAAAAATATAAATTGTAAGTAACATAGATGACTAATGCGGTTATCCGTTAGCTATAGCCTTGTGTGTGTGTATTTGATACGCATCTATGAGTGCGCGACCAAATATTTTAATCCAATATATGATTATGTATCTACAACAATTAAACCCTGACCACCCTACGACGTAGTTAATAACTAGTCTTGGGATCGGGTAACTAGCCCATGGTCAGGTTGTATGTTGACATCTTAAACGGCTGAACCGTTTTTGAAAAAAAAAAAAATATTTTTTTTTTCAATGTCGACGAACCTAAAAACAAAACAAGATAAGACCTTCCTAACCCTATTGCTTATAGTTGGTGCGTTTCAAGTCTTTGATATGCCATTCACCCAATGGCTTATTGGCCATATCTGCAAGTTTATAAACAAGTGGTGACTTTTTTGAAATAATTTTACACTTTACAAATTTGGGAGCCAATTTTTTACTGAAATATTTATCTTTGTCGCTTAGATAGAAAGTACGTTTCCATACGATATCTCCAACATTGAAGTCTGCCGTTTTCCGGCGAAGATTGTAGGTGTGCGTGTTCCGATGATGCGCCTTTATAAGGGCTGCTTGTACCCTCTCGAATATAGAGGATAAATAGCCTAAGGATTCGGCGTAACTGTCATGAGGCTCGTGCACCATATTAGGGTCAGACTCAATATGACGTGAACCGCACATGACCGTTTCACGGCCGAAAACGAGAAATGACGGCGTGAAACCCGTAGTTTCATTTACCGCTGAATTAATAGCAAATTGGACTTTTGGAATAATAGTGTCCCAAATCAGCTGATCGTCACCTATGATGGAACTCAGGAAATGAGGAGAAGGGATTTCGACAGAAACGTACAATCAATATGGCAATATTCGACTTTCTTTCACATATTATGACTTCTATTGACCAAAAAAAACCAGTCTGTGCAATTTACACAGATATGACTAAGGCCTCTGACTATGTTGATCATAAAACACTATTGAATAAGATGCAGGGATATGGAATAAGAGGTAATATTCTGAATCTCTTAGAATCATATATAACTAATCGTATACAATATACAGAAACATGAATATGCCCACTGACTAAACAAGAAATTACTTATTTATCAAAATCAAGAATTGTAAAGTACGGAGTGCCACAGGGCAGTGTTTTAGGGCCGTTTCTTTTCTTAATATATATAAACGACCTTCCAAAAGCAACAAGCAGTAAGATGGTTCTCTTCGCAGATGACAGTATAGCAATTGTAAAATGTAATAACCCAGATACCTATAAAAGCGACATATTTAGTTCCTTATCCAACATTATTAATTGGCTCAATAAAAACCATCTTGTTATTAATTTAAAGAAAACTAAAATAATGCATTTCCATCAGAGATGTGTCATTCCAGATGTACGCATTACTGTTAACGAATCTGAAATAGACGAAACCATAAAAGTGAAATTCTTAGGCTTAATAATTGACAATAAACTAACTTGGAAGTCACATACAGATCAATTATTATGCAAAAGATTAAGTCAGTCGGCCTATGCTCTTTTGCAACTTTCGAAAAGGGTTGGTCAAGAAACGCTTCTTGTTGCATATCATGGCATGGTAGTCTCAATCCTCAGATATGGACTTATATTCTGGGGTCGTTCAACAGATTGGGACTCGGTATTTAAAATGCAGAAGAGATGTATTAGACACATAAGGGGCTTACAAACAACAGATAGTTGTGTACCCTACTTCAAAAGATTTAATCTATTAACGCTACCGGGCCTGTACATATTGGAAATAGCTTTATTTGTCAAGACAAACTCGAGTCTGTTTCAAAACTGTCTGAAGTTCGTAGGGGTCCAATACGCCGTCAATATACTGGAATGCTGTGCAATGTAAACTGTAACACAGCATTAATGAAAAAAAGGGTATTTGGTAGGGTACTAAAAATATTTAATAAAATACCCCTGGAAATAAGAATAATGCCCATATTTAAATTTAAAAAATCCTTGCAATTACTTCTAGTGAATAAATGTTATAACTCAATAGACGAATTCTTACAAGATGACTTATAATATTTCTTGCTAATGTATCTCTGTCTTGTATTAATCAAAATAAATGAGTATAATCAAATTTGTAATATTAACATTGGGAAAATTTGTTGACATCTGCTAATTTTACGGACTCCTATTGTTATATTAACGTGACAGTTGATTTTGAAATTATTTATACCAATTATTTATCAATGGTGTTTTAGTGTAATTATTAATTGTAAATGAGTATTTAGTATAATAATTTGTTATAAAATTGGGAAATTTTGCTGACATGGAAATTTATTATTTATTGAATATTTATGACATTTGTAATTATTTAATTAAAATTGGATTTGGATTTGGAATTTGGATTTATAAAATTAGATGGAGCATCGAATTGGAACATGTGGAAGTTCCAATCCATGATTCTACTAAGAAGTCAAGATTTATTAGAAGTGGTTCCGTGAACTAAAGTGAAACTAGATGCGACAGACAAGGTAAAAGAAGAATGTGACTGGTACGTGGCTGGTAACTGGAATGTCGGAAACCGCCATGACACATATTTTAACGTGTACTACGTCTGCTGAAATGTGGAAGAAACATTCTAACGTTTACGAGCAAACATCTGAAGCAAACATACCTACATATTGTCCAACAGCGCTACTTTCAATATAAATTTGAAGAAAAAATTGAAGAACTCAAGAATCAGTTAAAGCAGATGGGAGGAAATATTTCTGATAAGTTCGTAATTACGAAAGTAAAGACGTACTAATGGAGATTCCCGATTTTAAAATTTATAAAAGTTTAAATAAGTGTTTAAAGTCCGAGTAAACAACGTAAATACATGCGAAAACAGACCTAGAAATCGTTAGCATAAAAACAAAAGAAATACGTGTGAGTGAGTGAGTAAAACATATAAATAATCATTTTCAAAACAGTTATAGTAAGTTCAACTCATCTGTGCGCGCGGCCCTATGTGTGGGTAAACCTCGTATAAACACAGTGACAAGAGGTACAGTGAAGTACAAAATACAAAAACACTCGTTTAACTAAAATAAAAAACTCAAGGGGTGACATGTATGTTAAACATATTAATATGTTTTGCTGCTAAAATAATAAAATTGAGGAAATTTAGGATTCGCTCTCGAATCTGAATTTATAATTAACATTGTAGAGAGCTACAATGTTAATTATAAATTCAGATTCCATATGAAAATGTCCATAGTATTCTTCTTCTTTGTATTACGCCACATCTCTTCATCAATTTGACCTTAACGTTCGTTTATTAATTTCATTATTCCCATCACATTTTGTTCGATGCTATGCGAGGCATGATATATTTTTTTAATTCCCCCTACATTTTCGATTGGGTTTAGTTCAGGATGATACGGTGCCGCGGTGGTAGCCGAAGAACTTTTAAGCCATGTGGCTAAAGAATGTCATCAATCTTATTACAAACTAGCTGACCCTTGCAACTTCGTTTGCGTCACATTAGGTGTACGAAAGGAGAGGTATTTCTTCATCAGACTCATCAAGCAACGTGTAAAACTGCCCTGCAGTCTCCCAAAGGAACCGTGCAAAATATCGCGATCAAAAGTATCCCAGAACCTTCTTCGGATCATAAGCTCAGATCGTACCAAGTTTCATTTATATCAATTCAGTAGTTTCAGCGTGATACTTATTCGGGATACAGATAGACAGACAGACGGACATGAAAATTTTCAATTACATTTTCGGCTTCAGTATGTATCGATTAGAGAACGCCCTCCAATTAAAATTTTCAAATTATCTTCCAATTGTACAGACTCTCGACCCTCCACAGTTTTTTTTAGATGTATAGAGTTACCTATGGTCTTTTTACTTTTTAAATCAAGTCATACAGTAAAATCATTGTCATATTTACTGTATAAGCAATGTTTTTTCTGTCTACCATCATCTCTGCATTTCTATTTTTTTCTGCATTAGGATTTGGAGCTCTATCATTTTTCGACAATTCTGTAGGCCTTTGTAAGTTACACAATTCTACCATACATTATTTTGTTATGACTCGAAGGGTTTAGGCAACGTTTTCGTTAAAAGCTCCCGTATACCTGATTTTTTTTTCGACATCTCCAACTAATATCGTTATATTTTAGTCAATGTCAAACAAACTCAACAAATTATATACGCAAACCGTTCTCAAGAATCATTGGTGATCTGAACATGAAAATCAATGCAGTAGTTTTTAAGTTTGTCGTGAAGAACTTTGTTTTATAATAATATATAATTATGTAGTGATAAAAAATATTAATTACATCGAATTGACACATCAAAAATATTTATCTGACTTCTTAAACATTTTCTCCGTGAAGAACTAGACATTTTCTTTAACGACTGTACCCATGGTATTATCACTTAGAACACTGTGTAATGGATTATAATGTAACCAACTTACACAGGATGTCAACATTGCAGTTACATTGAGAATTGTCATGATATTTAATTTTGTTTCATTATAGCGTAAGAGTTGCCTTCAAAACGTGGTAGATGACGCTGTATGCTTTTTGTTTATTATAATTTTTATTTCGCGGCCTCGCAGAGAGTTTCCTGCAAAGACTGCTTGGCACCGCTGGTGTCGTCAATAAGTCGAGTAACGTCTCTATCTCATAATAAACAAATGTACTCTGTGAAGACGGCTGCGTTACTGGCACACAATTGAAAGCTGTATAATTACTAGCGCACGCACACATAGCGCCGCGCGCACTGATGAGTTGAACTTACTATACCTACTTGGATTTGAAAATCACACACACATTGATAAACAACTGTGTTTTCAGTTGTTTTCATGTTTTAAAATCACTCACACAAACCACAAGATAATTTGACAATTTGACGAATCTGTCATAATGAAGTTTTTAATACTACCCGCACAATAACAGTAAATAACAACTTAGCATACGTCACTTTTCAACAACTTGAGCTTACGTGACAGGAAAACATTTTGAGCATACATTATAAAAACAAGTTGATACTGCCTATAACCTATGACCTGCAGATAGCGCTTTCGTAATATAATAATAGTGAATTACTGTATGAACATTGAATATTGGAAATTTGAACAACAGTTTTGAGTGTAGCGGATAAAAATGAAATTCTTTGAGAACATTACCCTACGGAAACCAAGATCGCGGTCAGAGAGTGATGGCCGTCAGGGTGATAAGAGGATACCGCACGATCTCCGGTGCGGCAGCATGTCTCCTAGCCGGGAGGGGCCATGGGACCTGGAAGCGAGAGCCCTTGCGTCACTGTTCAGATGGCGCAAGGAGGCGCTGGAGCGGGGCCAAAGGCCTGCGTCTCGAGAAATCGAGGCCCAGCGGACCCTGCTCCAACAGGAAACCGTGGAGACATGGAAGGTGCGACTTGAGCAACCAAAGGGGGGATTCGCCACAATCGCGGCTGTCAGACCGGTCATGGACGAGTGGCTGGAGAGAAGACACGGTGCTCTCTCCTACCGGTTGACACAGATGCTTGCCGGGCACGGTAGCTTCGGTAGGTATATGTGGCGAAAACACCGGGAAACCACGGCCGAGTGTCAGCACTGCGAGGACCGCAGCGATGACACGGCGCTCCACACGCTGGTGGAGTGCACGGCGTGGGCACAACAGCGCCAGGTCCTCGTAGTGGGTCTGGGCGTGGACACTCTCTCGCTTGAGGCCATGGTGCGAGCCATGCTCTCCAGCGGGAGTAAGTGGGACTGCGCCGCCTCTTTCTGCGAGCAGGTCATGCTCGCGAAGGAGGCGGCGGGCCGGGTGCGGGAGAGAACTCTCCCACCCGAGTTCCGCAGTCGGTGCCCTGGGCGCCGCCGACGTGTCCTCGCCGAGAACTATCGGCCTCCATGACCGGAGTCTGAGGACGGTGAGAGGGCCGCTCACCGTCCTTACAGAAGCAGGCCCATGACGGCAGCGTGACGTGAGCAACTCACGTACGCCCCCCCTTAGAAGCGGGGTCACACCCGAAACCCCCCATAGACGCGGGATTGCACCCGAACCACCCCCCTGGGCGAGGCCGCAGCGGCGGCCGTAGGCCTGTTGGGAGTCACGGGACATCCTTCCTGAGGGCTTACCCGGGGCTCTCAACCATAGGCTGTTGGGCGTTACGTGAGGTTTTTTAGTCGGTAAGAGTCCGGCATAGCATCCTACGAGGATTTTCCCTCACGTTAAAAAAAAAAAACCAAGATCGCGGTCAGTTTCTGATACTTTTAACTCGGATAGTTCACATAATTTAACTCCAGACTGCGCTACTTGTAGTATTCCCAATACATTGGACTCTGAAAATGATGAAAATGAAGATCTCAAGCGCCAAATTAAGGAATTAAGTTCTCAAATACAGAGTGCTCATGAGGAAATTGGTAATATATCAATAGAAAACTCTGATTTGAAAAAAACTATAGACGAGATAACAAACAAGCACAAATTAATAAAAAGAGCTACCAGATTACTGGTTGGCGGGATAAGTCAAACTCCGAATAAGAATCGAACTCCTCACAAAATCTCAAATAGCCATAGTAAGGACCCCTTAGCAGATGGGCCAGATATCATGGAAACCCCTTCACAGGATGTTCAGAATAGAAGAATTGGCGCAACCATCACTCCAGGGTCCACTAGATTATATGACTCAAAAACAAAACAAGATATGTATCATCTGCAGTAATAATAGGAACAGGGTTCTGTCTATAGTCTTATTGAAACAAGTACCAATAAATCACAGGCAATTTGGAAGGTAATAAATTCTGTGAAATCTAAGACTCCTAAACTGAGTGTTAATTCAATAAATATTGATGGCCAGAAACTCTCTGATCCAATGATAATATCGCAGTACTTTAATAAATATTTTATAGACAGCAGTAAATGTAATGTAAAATATTCACATCTACGTAGTTACAACTCATATAAATCTATGTTCATGGAACCTGCTATACCAAAGGATGTCATGACAATAATACAAAGTCTCAAAAACACGAATAGTACAGGCTACGACAATATCCGCACTAGTGCAATAAAATTGGTCGGTCCTGCGATAGCACCAGTAATATGTCATATTTTGAACAATTGTGTACAGAATGGGGCATTTCCAAAAAGACCTAAAGTATCAATTATTAAGCCCATTCACAAGAAAGGTGATAAAACAAATGTTAATAACTATAGGCCAGTGGCACTGGTATCTGTTTTTTCTAAGATAATAGAAAAATACATATATAACAGTGTTAATGCGTTTCTTGAGAAGCATGAAATCCTCTGTAAGGAACAAATGGGTTTTAGATGAAACAAAACTATTAATATGGCTCTATATAATTATCTGGCAAAAATTCATCATAACATGGACACTAGAAAACCTTCAGCGGCTCTGTATATGGACATGACGAGGGCTTTCGATTACGTTGACCATAAAGTACTGATACATAAGCACAACACCTATGGTATAAGGGGAAATGTTATTGATCTCATCAAATCTTATTTAACAGATAGGACACAAATGACTCAAATAACTCAGGTAAATATATATTTAACACTAAAACGGAAGTAATATATCAATCAAGTCCCAGAATTCTACTGCATGGTGTCCCGCAGAGATCAGTTTTGGGGCCGCTTCTGTTTTTATGTTACATAAATGATTTTCCTACAGCAATATCCCATCACATGTCATTATTTGCTGACGACAGTACAGTAGTTGCTTCAGGTTAATTCAGGATGACATTAATGCAAGCCTTAATTAATTGACTGGTTAAATAACAATAACTTAAAAATTAACATTAGTAAAACGAAAGCTATGACATTTAAAATCCGACCTACAAATCAACCTGAATTGCAAATAGACTCAAACAAAACCAAATAAATGAAACAGACTGTACCAAATGTAAGGTTTCGTGGTTTTTGCCTGGATTTTTGCAGTGGCAATGAAGGTAGATTAAGAATTCAACTGGTGGGGATTGTAAATAAAAGCGGCAACGCCATTTTGTGGGGCTCAGTCGTAAACTACACGTCGCTAGATAGAAACGTGAAAGTGTAATTGGGCAATGGGGAGCATTGTTAGCGGTGGAAGGTGAGCGTTTATGCGCATTGTAAGGTGGCCACCTCAAACCTACAATTTGGGTCGCAAGTCCCAGACACTGGTTGCAATGTTCTTCCTTGTGCCACGCGATGTATAAGGATTATAGTTATAGTTACTTAGCTAAGTGAAATAAAGAAGGCGTGATGATATCTGTTTTCTTCTGAGGTTCTACACAAATTTTTAAAACTGCATGTTGATAGCAATAAGTCATGGAAAACCCAAATAGAAAGCGTCTGTGCAAAACTTACAAGGTTTTCCTATGCCCTACATAAGTTAGGTAGGCCCCAGGGCCAGTTTCGGCCGAAACCGAAACTCACGTGTTCTTATTGAAAAAGAAAAAAAAACAACCAAGTGCGAGTCGGATTCCCGCACAGAGGGTTCCGTTACAAAAATTAGGCACGGAAATTACGTTTGTTGTGAGTGGATGTTTTTTTTTCTGATTTTAGTAGGTATTTTTGTTATAGCGGCAACAGAACAGGGTGAGGTGGTGATGGCAGTGTCTCTTGACATCGCCAACGCCTTCAACACCTTGCCCTGCTGCGTTTTGGGAGGCGCTTATTCACCATGGAATGCCTTCCTATCTCAGTCGGATTGTTTGGGCCTATCTTTCCGAGAGGGCCATAACTTAGCCGAGCTGGCTAGGGCCGGGTCGACGATGTGTCGTTTGGTGTTCTACAGGGATCGGTCTTAGGACCACCTCTGTGGAACATCGGTTACGATTGGATGCTGCGTGGTCCGTTGCTCAGATTTGTCGGTGTAACGTGTTACGCCGACGACACCCTTGTTACAGCGCGAGGAACAACACATCGCTATGCAGCCCGATGGTGGGCCGAATACGGTGTCTGGGTCTTGAGGTCGCCTTTCACAAATCCGAGGCTCTGTGCTTTCACGGACCTTGGAAAGGGCCACCAGTGGGATCCAGTATACATGTAGGAGGCGTCAGCTTCGGCATCGAGCCCTCGATGACGAATCTGGGACTCGTACTCGATAGCCGGTGGAACTTTAAATACCACTGCCGAAGTTTGGTCCCAAAACTGAGGGGGCATCAGTCGCACTCTCGCGGTTGTTACCCAATATCAGGGGGCCCAACGCTCCCAGCAGCAGTCTCCTGCAGTGAGCGTCCTAGGTCTAGGTATGTTGGGAATCCGCTGGACATCCTTGTGAGGGCATACCCGGGGCTCTCAACTGTAGGCTGTTAGGAATACGTGTGGTTTTTAGTCGGTAGGAGTCCGGCATAGCATCCATGTAGGATTTTCCTCACGTTAAAAAAAGCGGCAGCGGAGGCTTCCTGAGGGCGCAGGTGCATCTCCTGCAGCCCCGCGAAGACAGGTGCTATAGGTGCCTGGTCGTGGGGCATGTAGGAGTGCAGTGTACGGCGGAAGTCACAGTGGGCGACCGGTGCTTCCGCTGTAGTCAGCCCGGTCACACGGCCCTTGCCTGTGACGCTCCGCCACGCTGTTTTAAATGCGTGGCGGAGGGCAAAGAGGCAAACCACCGGGCGGGCAGTAAGACCTGCGCTGCCTCAAGGCCGAAGCCCCGTCCGTCCGCACGGGGGGGTGAGGGTGTGGGTGCACGTTCGCGGCAGGGTGCGGATATGGACGTCCATTAATGCACACCCATATCCGCATCCTGCAGGTGAATCTGAACCACTGCACTGGTGCTCAAGACCTTCTGTACCAGAGCATCAGGCAGTGGTCCATTAATATTGTAGTCGTCGCCGAGCCGTACTGGGTTCACCCGGGAAGCCCGGTGGATCTGGACGGCCTGGCGACCATCTTTGGGGGGACCGGCGCGGACGACTCGCACCTAGCGCTTATTGCTAGGGGCCCGGGTTGCGTCGCGGCGGAATATGATGGTGTGGCTGTCGTGGCCGTTTACATCTCGCCGAGCCTCGACCAGCATCAGTTTGAGCTATGGCTCCCTGAGCTGGACGTCGATCTCGCTGCATGCCGGCCTCGCCCTGTCCTGGTCCTGGGTGACTTCAATGCCTGGTCGCAGGCTTGGGGCTCCCGGGAAACCAGAGGCAGGGGGAGGATACTGGAGGACTGGGTCACTACACGTGGCCTAGTCATCCTGAACCGGGGGAATGTCGCAACCTGGACGCGGCGGGGGCTCAGCTCGGTCATAGACGTTTCGTTTGCGACCCCTAAGCTCGCCCGCCGTGTCCAGGGATGGCGCGTGGTGGAGGAGGAGGAGACGTCGTCAGATCACCGATATATTCGGTTCGACGTCTCCCCTCCACCTAACCTGCCGCCAACAATCGCGAATCCCCCGGGCACTCCATCGCCTGGATCGGAAGGCTCTCCTGGAGGCGGCCATCGTGCAGGCCTGGATTCCGACAGCGGACAGGCTTGCCGATGTTGATGCCGAAGTGGAGTGGTTCGGGAGAGCCATGTCGCGCATCTGCGATGCGGCGATGCCCAGGGCTAGGCCCAGACCGGCGAGGAAGCAGGTGTACTGGTGGACGCCGGAAATCGCGCAGTTGCGCGCGGAGTGTGTTACCGCGCGCCGCCGGTACACCAGATTCCGCCGGAGGCGTCGCCGCCCAGACGATGCGGCAGCCCGAGAGACGAAGCTTTACGATGGGTACAAGGAGGCCAAGAGGGCCCTCCAGACGGCCATCAAGCGGTCAGGTGTGAAATGCATAAGAGTATAAACTGCCAGGAAGGTAACAATTATAATATTATGGGGTTAATAAAACCATGGGCTACTAGCCGTGAAGTACCTATTGAATTCATGTTTAAGCATTTATAGTCAACTAGCTGACCCGCGCAACTTCGTTTGCGTGATAAATGAAGAACCACTTGACCGATTTTGTGCAAACTTCACATAAACCATCTACAACATAGTCCGAACAAAGCCTAAACATTTGGTTTGGATAGGTGAGCCCGTTCTTGAGTTATAAAATTACAACGAAAAGTGCAATGATTTTTATATATATAGATTAAGGGTGGGTGATATTGTGATACTTTCTTTGGGTTCCAATGACAGGAATCCATACAGATTATTTTCAGATCTAAATAATATGCTTCATTTTTTGCAATTCCAAAAGGTATTTATTGTTAGTGTTCAACGTAACCCGAACCTGAATGAACTATTACTAAATCAAAATATAAAATTATTTTGTAGAAATTATAGTAACTGTACATTTGTTGATGTTAATTGTAGTCATGTGTATATTACTAACCCCCGCAAATATGCTAAAATGTTGTGTCATAAACTACAAGTTGAGATAGATTATTATTTAATATGTAATAAACGGCTCATTCCATCCCATCAGGCTAGGAGGCAAGCTGTGAAGTCAGAATGCCATCTTAAATCTACCACTAGGACTCTACACCCTATACCTATAAAGAGGGGTACCATACCATACTACTTCAGCTCTAAACAAATCCTATCAAACTCCTATAAGAAAGGGGGAACTAGCAACGACCTTGCCGTAGCCAACAAAACACCTACCCAAACAATAAATCTCACAAGTAATGATAACTTTTTTCGTTCCCAACCCTAAAGGTGATCTAACAATATTTCATCAAAACATTGCTGGTCCCATTAATAAAACAGAAAAAATAATACTAGCCTTATCGGAATTCTCGCGCAATAATAAGGATATTACTATTATATGCCTGACAGAATCATTTATAGAAAAAGGTACAGAACATTTATTTAAACTTCCTGGGTATAAATTGGCATCATCATACAGTCGACCGAAGAATAGAGGGGGTGTATGTATTCTGGTAAAGAGGTATATGGAATGTAAGCAACTTTCACATATTATGGACCTTTCTTGTGACAAACATTTTGAATGTACAGGTATTGAACTAATAGCAGAAAAAATAAAGATTATCTGTATTTACAGGACTCCTGACAGTAATCCGCATATTTTTCTAGAAAATCTGGAAAAAGTACTTTTGAGGGTCACAAGCAGATCTAAAAAAGTTATTTTATGCGGAGACTGGAATCTTGACACACTTAAGCCCTCAATAAACAGTTTACATCTTCTTGACTTATTAAAAAAAAATTAATATGAATGTGCATATAGATTCACCAACACGGCAATTAACTTGCATTGACCAATTTGCTACTAATATCAAGCAAAATATTCAGGGTGAAGTTCACTATCTGGCACTATCAGATCATGACACGGGCCAGACGTTAACTTTAAAAAGCTGTATTAATAAAAAAATTGAATACTGGTATGAACATGTAAGGGATTATAGGGAAGATAACATAGTTAAATTCTGTAATGGCATTTCCTCTATTAACTTTGCACTCATATGTAGTAAACTTGACCTGAATCAATCATTTCAGGAATTTCACAGTTTAGTAACACTATTTTACAAACTAAATTTTCCATTAATTAAAATTAAAAGGTCTCATAAAAGAAAGTCAGCTTCCTGGATAACCAAGGGAATAAAAAAATCCAGTATCAAAAAGAGACACCTATATTTGAAATACAAACATGCTCATTCAAACAAAAAGCACAATAAAAAAGTATACAAAAAATACAGTACAATTTTAAAAGCATGCATTCATAAGTCACAACAATTACAGAGTAAAAAATACATAGATAACAAGAAAAACAAATGTAAAGCCGTATGGGACATTATAAATGAAAATATAGGACGGGATTTTGGTGCAACTGACATTAATACAATCGTAAACGGAAAAGACATATATATAATGATCCAATGAAAATAAGTGAACTATTCTACAATTATTTTATAAATTTGACACACTTAAGTGATTTTAGTTTTGCAACTCGCGACATAGGTAACTACATTAAATTTGATAATCCCAATACAATTTTTCTGAAACCAACTGATTCTCAAGAAATATTTAAAATTATTAACGACCTTAATAACACGGCATCGGTAGGCATTGATGGTATTAGTACAAGAATACTCAAGGCCTGTGCAAGGGATATCAGCGCGCCGTTGAGTGCCATCATAAACACCTCTCTTGAAGAAGGTACTTTCCCAAATATTTTAAAACAGTCCATTGTAAAGCCGTTGTTCAAAAAGGGGGATGAAAAAGAATTGGGCAATTATCGTCCTATAACCCTAATTCCAGTAGGTATTATCAAACATTTTTGAAAAGGTCATGTTAAAAAGACTATATGAATATGTCGCTGACATGGGTATTCTCAAAAGGGAACAATTCGGGTTTAGGAAAAACAGTACCACATCATTGGCTTGCTTTGATCTGGTCAAGGGAATTACCGAAGCTATTGATGCTGGTGTGCCAGTGACCGCCATTTTCCTTGATATGAGCAAGGCCTTTGACTTTGTTCACCACGAAATTCTGTTATATAAACTGAACAGATACGGAATTAGAGGAAAGGCTAATGACTGGATTAAAGTTACCTTTCTGATAGAAGTCAATGCGTAGAAATATCAAAAATCAATTATTCTGATAAAAGTAAACATAACTATAGATCCCATTACCAAAAAAATATGTTTGGTGTCCCGCAAGGCAGCGTGTTGGGCCCGTTTTTATTTTTATTGTATATAAATGATCTCCCAAATGTTACTGACCTTAAAACTGTAGTATTTGCCGATGATACGACACTTGTCGTGAAATGTAAAAATATTAATTCTTACGAACAAGATATAAATGCCGCGTTATGTGAAGTTATAAAATGGCTAAATATTAATAACCTTAAGATCAACATACATAAAACTAAACTTATTCAATTTCAAACTCACAAACGTCGGAAACTGGATATAACTGTATGCAATGATAATATAAAACTCGAAGAGGTAAGTTCTATCAAATTCCTGGGAATAATTCTGGACAAACATTGTGATTGGAAGGGTCATGTGGAATATGTTTGCGATAAGCTTCACAAATTTGTATATGCTATAAAAAGGGTACGGGCTACGGTATCCACTGCAGCAGCTCTTAGTGCTTATCATGGCTATGTATCCTCTGTATTGGCTTATGGTCTTTTGCTTTGGGGAAATTCCGTTGAAATAGAGAGTGTGTTTAAGGCTCAGAAAAGGTGTGTGAGAGCGATATGTGGTGCGTGGTCTATGGATAGCTGCAAACCCATTTTTAAACGTTACCGTATACTGCCACTAGCCTGTATGTACATAAGGGAGGTTTGTGTCTTTGTTAGGGAGCATGGAGAATACTTTGATCTTCAATCAGAAGTAACACAAAGAAATGTAATACCGAGAAATAGATATAAGCTGTATCAACCTCCATGTAAACTTATATTGTTCAAAAGGAATTCCTTTATGAATTCGATTAAGGTATACAACAAATTACCCAATACTTTCAAAGATTTGCCCATCAAAATATTTAAGAGTAGGTTGTCTAAATGGCTTTTACAGCATTGTTTTTATACTTTAAATGAATATATGACATATAGTGAACAATTGATCTAATGTTTTAAACGAAATTATGTATTAGTGAGATTCATCGGTGACATTTTTACTATTAATTTTATATAAGGATGACTTGGTGATTCAGGATACTGATTGAAATTGAAATTTCTCTTATCTTAAGACTTTGACATCTGTGGACATACCTAGTGAAAACGACACTGATTTTTTTTTTATAACTGGCATTAATAATCTATTGACCATGTATTATGAAATTATTAATTTATTGATATAAGTATGTAAATGCCTTTATAAATTTACTTTGCACACCATACTTATGGTAGAATGTATGAGACTAATTTATGTATATTAACACCTTGCTGTAACTACATTCTGGCAATAAAGATATTTCATTTCATTTCATTTCATCATTTCATTAAATCCCGCAGAAACACCGCCCCTGGACCCGACGGCATTCCAGGCCGAGCGTGGGTCCTGGCTCTCGAGGAGCTTGGGCCTCGACTAATTGGGCTCTTCAGCGCATGCCTCGAGAAAGACCAGTTTTCCAAGGTCTGGAAGACCGGGAAACTGGTCTTAATTCGAAAGGCGGGGCGGCCGGCAAATTCCCCATCAGGGTACCGGCCGATCGTGTTGCTCGACGAGGTGTGCAAGCTCTTTGAGCGTGTTATTGCACAACGCCTCGTCGGGCATCTCACACGCGTGGGGCCTGATCTGGCGGATAGCCAGTTTGGCTTCCGTCAGGGACGCTCCACCGTGGACGCGATCATGCGCATTAGAGGCCTGACGGAGGAAGCAGTCTCACAGGGTGAGGTGGTGGTGGCGGTGTCTCTCGACATCGCCAACGCATTCAACACCTTGCCCTGGAGCTGCGTCAGGGAGGCGCTTATCTATCATGGAGTGCCTCCCTACCTCCGTCGAATTGTCGGGGCTTATCTCTCCGAGAGAGCCATAACTTACCCGAGCTGGCTAGGGCCGGGTCGGCGAGATGTGTCGTGCGGTGTTCCACAGGGATCGGTTTTAGGGCCGCTCCTGTGGAACATCGGTTACGACTGGGTGCTGCGTGGTCCGTTGCTCAGAGGGGTCGGCGTAACGTGTTACGCTGACGACACCCTCGTTACGGCGCGGGGAGCAACGCACCGTGCCGCAGCACTTAAGGCCACGGCAGGGGTTGCTCAGGTCGTGGGTCGTATTCGGCGGCTGGGTCTCGAGGTCGCCCTTCACAAATCCGAGGCTCTGTGCTTCCACGGACCTCGGATGGGGCCACCTGCGGGATCCAGCCTACAGGTAGGGGGCGTCAGCATCGGCATCGAGCCCTCGATGAAGTATCTGGGACTCGTACTCGATGGCCGGTGGAACTTCGGACATCACTTCCGAAGTTTGGTCCCAAAACTGAGGGGAGCATCGGCCGCACTCGCGCGGCTGATGCCCAACATTAGAGGACCCAACGCTCCCTACAGGAGACTGTACCTGGGGATCGTGCGAAGCATGGCCTAGTACGGGGACTATCGGGACGTGTCTTCGCCGAGGACTATCGGCCTCCATGACCGGGGGTCTGAGGACGGTGAGAGGGCCGCTCACCGTCCTTACAGAAGCAGGCCCATGACGGCAGCGTGACGTGAGCAACTCACGCACGCCCCCCCCCCTTAGAAGTGGGGTCACACCCGAAACCCCCCATAGACGCGGGATTGCACCCGAACCATCCCCTGGGCGAGGCCGCATTGGCGGCCGTAGGTCTGTTGGGAGTCACGGGACATCCTTCCTGAGGGCTTACCCGGGGCTCTCAACCATAGGCTGTTAGGCGTGGCGTGAGGTTTTTTAGTCGGTAAGAGTCCGGCATAGCATCCTACGAGGATTTTCCCTCACATTAAACAAAAAAAAAAGCTGGTTGTCTTAGTTTATTAGTCAGTAATTTTCTGTTTTCTTTATTGTGTATTTCCAGCGTGTCGAATCCGCAGGAAATACTATTAAAGGGGGGGTGGTTGTAGCATTTATTTTCTGTAGATGCAGCATTGAGAGTGTGAAAGCATCCTAATCGATCTATCGTTTTTTTAATCGGTTGTCTGTTGTGACATTTCTGCTGTCAGAATGACAGGATGTCATAAGATCGGTGACGAATCGTTTTTGCATTAAAGGAAAACAGGTTTTAGGAGGAATTCTGGACTGTTCCACGTGAGAGGGGATATAAAAAGCCCTGCCTTGGTTCCAAGTGGTTTTTTTTTTGCTTTTACTTTTACCATCCGCTAAGCAGGAGTGAATTTTGAAACAACTCTGAGTAGCACACCTCAATTTCGCTTTAGAGGTTATAAGTTCTAACGGTTTAGGCGTACAATGTCAGAAACGCAAAATGACAGATTCGCAGAATGACAAATGTTGGCATTTTTTCGCAAATGGTCAGAAACGCAAAAAGACAGATTCGCAAAATGACAGAATCGCAATATGACAGATTCGAAAAATGACAGAATCGCAATATGTCAGATTCGCAAAATGCCAGATCTTAGTTTTGCGAGTGATTCCGAGTTAACCATTATTTTTCTTTTTATTTGGTTTAACTTTTATACACAACTAGCCAGCTAAACAAAACTTAGGTGGTTTTAAAAAAATAACCACGAAGGCTTTTAACCTAACTTATCCTAGTCAGATTGTGCGGGGTTAATCCTGCAGTGCACATATTTTGAGAAAGGGACATTTTGAGTAAAATACATAAGTACATAATCGAATTAATTTGTTAATATAGAAATCCTAAATTATCAACATTGTAGTAATTAAAGGTAATTAAATTGCATTGGAAGCTTATAATCTACATTTTTGTTTGTAATGAAATAAAAGAAGAGAAAATATTTTTTTTTTCAATATCGAAATACCGGTATTGATCTCGCCAATTCCGGAATTGAAAACGATATTAGATTTTATCGGAATTCCGGAATTATGTCAATTCCGGAATTCCGGAGTTCAAGCCCTAGTCACAGGAGGCGGATTTGGCATTCTCTAAGTTGAAACAATGTCTCGCCTTGACTTCCGTACTATCTTGTCCCGACTACACTAAACCGTTCGAGATACACGCTGATGCCAGTGACTATGGCATTGGTGCCACACTCTGTCTGATTTTGAATGGAGAGGAAAGAGTCATAGCTTTCTATAGCAAATCCCTATCCAATCAGGAACGAAATTACAGTGCTACCGAGCGGGAAGCGCTCGCAGTTCTTTCCGCCATAGAATACTGGCGTTGTTACATAGACAACGGTAAAAAATTCATAGTCTACACTGATCACGCTGCTCTGAAATGGTTTCTGAACCTAAACAATCCCACTGGAAGATTGGCCAGGTGGGGAGTACGTCTTTCTTCTTATAATTTCGAAATAAGGCACCGTCGGGGGTCCGACAACGTTGTGCCAGATTTTCTTTCACGTTCTCCAAACGTGATGGCCATCGGAAGTGATACAAACACTACCAATGAGCCCATTCATACCAATGATAATTGGTACCTAAATATTTTTAAGGGCTGTACCCAAGCCCCCACTTCCTTTGTCGACTATCAAGTCATCAACAACAAGTTATATCGTTTCAAAAAACCTTTAAATCCTCTCACGAGAGAATATCAGTGGAAGGAGGTCGTTCCATCAGAGAAAAGATCTGAAATCATATTTCAAAACCATTCGGTACCCACTGCGGGTCACCTGGGAATATTTAAAACGTATAAACGTTTGGCTCTAAGTTTCTATTGGCCAGGTATGTACGCCGACGTTGCTAAGGCGGTCGGATCTTGTGACACATGTAACGCACATAAGCATCAAAATCACTCGCCACTAGGTCACATGATGGGTGAACGTAAGCATTGTGTCAAACCCTTTCAGATGATAAGTATCGATTTAATTGGGCCACTGCCTCCTACCAGGAAACAAAATACTTTTATATTCGTTGTATCTTGCTGTTTCTCTAAGTATTGTTTGCTTTTCCCCATAAAAAGGGCTACAGCCGAAATTGTATCAAATATTTTAGAGAAAAGGGTATTTCTGGTACACGGCATTCCTGCGACCATTATACTAGATAACGGGAAACAATTTGTTAGTGCAACCTTTAAAAATTTAACAAACAAGTATAAAATTCCAAATTTTCATTATACTCCATTTTATACACCTCATGTAAATTCCGTCGAACGATATAATAAATCTATTACAACTATTTTGAGTTCCTTCATAGGTGACGATCAGCTGATTTGGGACACTATTATTCCAAAAGTCCAATTTGCTATTAATTCAGCGGTAAATGAAACTACGGGTTTCACGCAGTCATTTCTCGTTTTCGGCCGTGAAACGGTCATGTGCGGTTCACGTCATATTGAGTCTGACCCTAATATGGTGCACGAGCCTCATGACAGTTACGCCCAATCCTTAGGCTATTTATCCTCTGTATTCGAGAGGGTACAAGCAGCCCTTATAAAGGCGCATCATCGGAACACGCACACCTACAATCTTCGCCGGAAAACGGCAGACTTCAATGTTGGAGATATCGTATGGAAACGTACTTTCTATCTAAGCGACAAAGATAAATATTTCAGTAAAAAATTGGCTCCCAAATTTGTAAAGTGTAAAATTATTTCAAAAAAGTCACCACTTGTTTATAAACTTGCAGATATGGCCAATAAGCCATTGGGTGAATGGCATATTAAAGACTTGAAACGCACCAACTATAAGCAATAGGGTTAGGAAGGAAGGTCTTATCTTTTGTTTTTAGGCTCGTCGACGATTTTAAATTTCTTTTTTTTCAAAAACGGTTCAGCCGTTTAAGATGTCAACATACAACCTGACCATGGGCTAGTTACCCGATCCCAAGACTAGTTATTAACTACGTCGTAGGGTGGTCAGGGTTTAATTGTTGTAGATACATAATCATATATTGGATTAAAATATTTGGTCGCGCACTCATAGATGCGTATCAAATACACACACACAAGGCTATAGCTAACGGATAACCGCATTAGTCATCTATGTTACTTACAATTTATATTTTTCTCCTCCTATATTAGGCACTTAGAATAGCAAAGGTCAATAATTTGCTACGTAGTAAAGCCACGTCCAAGATCTTGTCCTATCACATACATACATACATACATATACTCACGCCTTTATCCCCGAAGGGGTAGGCAGAGGCCTATACCGGCCCACATTTCACCGTGTACAATTCGGTCCCACGTAACAGGTGGTGAGAGCCCATCGCCGTGTTGAAATGGACCGCCGACGTCAGAGCCTCGTCCGTTGTTCAGCAGGTGCACGAGCTTGCACGTGAGGTTGACTTGGGCCCGGAGGTGTTGGTAGGGCCCCACTACACCCCGTTGTCCTATCACGAACCTGTCTAACCTTAGATACTATATATAAGCACCCTTGTACCCCTTATGTACCCCCCTATTTTTGAACTGTTCCAGGGTTGCAGCCGGGTCTTGGGAGCCGCCAGGAGAGCGGACCTTGAAGGCAAGAGCTGAATTTTTTAAAGAAAAATTCTGACCCAAAAGGGGGGGTGTATGACGTCATCGAGGACTCCCACCACAAGCGGCGCGCGCGCGATGCGCGCCTCTGCACCCCTCGCCCCGCGCAGCCGTCAGACCATTATAAAAACGGCTGCACGCGTGGTGTCGGCCTCTCTCCCTGCCTGCTGCCTTCAGGTGATGTACCACACATTACTGCGCGACATCACTGAATCTGGTGGTCTAGGACTAGAAGAACCCTCTCTTGCTCATTAACTAACGTGACGAAAGTCTATTTTTGTACTTATAATATTTCGATTCGCTATATGAGAATAAACGTGAGCGTCAGGATGGACGGTCACTACCCATAGATCGCATCGAAACAGTTATATCTAGTTGCTACTAGTTGCTACCAATCATTAAATAGTTGCTACCTTTGATTTAAACAAGATAAACGAGTTTTTAAGGTGACCGGCCATTCTGACATCAGGATGGCCGGTCACCTATGCAGGGATAGAGCAAGAGCCAGCGGCCCCCAGGCATTCGGTAAAGTATAAAAGCTGTAAGTTTCTCAATGTATGTCCCCAACACAGATAAGAACGAACCCCGTCTACGAAACTTGGATCGCGGTGGCTTTCGCAGGTATCAGGTAGTTAAGGTGTGTAAAATTGTGTGTTAAATTTGTTAAAGTATAAAACTCAGTTTTTACATATTTTACTTATAATAATCCTAAAAGTCACCTTGTCGAAAGCCAGACACTTCGTACGGTTGCAACCCTCTGCCAGACACCCTTAAAGTATATTTCATTATTACTATACTTACGGTATAGTATAAAAGCTGCAATTTATATATGTTATTTGGAGAACTATCAAATGATGTTTTCTCAATAGCCAGACAGTTTCAGTAGTTCCTTAAAAAGTTAAAGTCTAATGTAGGTGCGAGCGCGAGGGATATTATGTGTCAGCGGGTGCGAGTGAAATACCGCGTTCGGTCCACTGCGACGTTTTATTGCGCATCAGCTGTCATTAATAGTGTACTAGATTATGCGCGCGGCTTCGCCCGCGTGAAAATCGTTACCCGTTCCCGCTTCCCGTGGGAACATTTTCCCGGGATGAAAAGTCTATGTGTTATTCCAGATTATAAGCTATCTCTGTACCAAATTTCAGTCAAATCCGCTCAGCCGTTAGAGCGTGATTGAGTAACAAACATCCAAGTATCCAAACATCTTAACAAACTTTCACATTTATAATATTAGTAGGAAGTAGGATAATGAGAACTATTTTCTAGATTTACTATGAAAATTCACTATGAACAATAACCATTAATAACCATTTTTATCCTTTAGGTACGCAACCAAAATAAGGAAAAATTAAAGCGCTCATGGCCCCGCGGACTCAGTGTTCTGTAAACTGTCACTGCAGTAAGCAACATTTACTATGGCCGGATATGGATGGGTGACCACCACGTGGACCACTTTGTGATTTGTGATATTTATTAACGAGCGTTTCCGTGCTTCTGAAGGCATGATAAGCCGTTGGTCCCGGTTGTCAGTAAAATGATAGTCGTTAAGCCAAATTGAAGGCCTAATGGGCGGCTTAAAAAATTTCAACTGAGTCGTCACAACCTGCGCCCGGGTCGGCAGCGCGTGTGTAGCTCCTCTGGTGTTGCAAACGTCTATAGGCTACGTTTACCAACCTTCCGGTGGGCCGTAAGCTTGTCTGCCACCTAAGTAGTATAAAAAAAAAACCTTGGATCCAGCTCTTCACCCAACTGAATCTGAAACTGGCGAAGAAGACGATATTGATAACGACCAACCCACAGATTGGAGCAGCGGTGATGAGGACACTCAAGATATCGACGACCACGAGTCATAGAATATCTTCGAAATATTTTTCCATTAATTATTGTAGGTATTAGATTAATTATATTATTCCAATAACTATTATTAAAATAATTATTTAAGTATATTATTGGAGTGTTAATTTAATGATTCCTAAACACAAAAATTTTATAAAAGAATTTTCTAAACATTTATTCGTTGATTCTTAGTTATTGTACATAGTGAATTTTCATAGTAAATCTAGAAAATAGTTCTCATTATCCACAATAAATGACAGCTGATGTGCAGTAAAACGTCGCAGTGGACCGAACGCGGTATTTCACTCGCACCCGCTGACACATAATATCCCTCGCGCTCGCACCTACATTAGACTTTAACTTTTTAAGGAACTACTGAAACTGTCTGGCTATTGAGAAAACATAATTTGATAGTTCTCCAAATAACATATATAAATTGCAGCTTTTATACTATACCGTAAGTATAGTAATAATGAAATATACTTTAAGGGTGTCTGGCAGAGGGTTGCAACCGTACGAAGTGTCTGGCTTTCGACAAGGTGACTTTTAGGATTATTATAAGTAAAATATGTAAAAACTGAGTTTTATACTTTAACAAATTTAACACACAATTTTACACACCTTAACTACCTGATACCTGCGAAAGCCACCGCGATCCAAGTTTCGTAGACGGGGTTCGTTCTTATCTGTGTTGGGGACATACATTGAGAAACTTACAGCTTTTATACTTTACCGAATGCCTGGGGGCCGCTGGCTCTTAGACCAGGAGGAAAAACTAAGCAAATGAATTGAGTTTTTTTATAAGCAATAGTTGCTGCCAGGTTGCTACCTTCATATATGTCGGTTTAGACCTCGTAGCATTTAAGGATTCATAGTTATAGTAATTTACTGTTTTGATGGCGAAGCGCCTGTAGGAAATAAATGAGCAAATGAACAAAATACAATTTGGTAAGTTTATAAGCAGGCGTTATCAGTTTTTATTTAATTTATCTATACTAATATTATAAAGAGGAAAGATTTGTTTTTTTGTTTGTTTGTTTGTTTGTTTGTTTGTTTGTTTGTAACGAATAGGCTCCGGAACTACTGGACCGATTTGAAAAATTCTTTCACTGTTGGAAAGCTACACTCTTTGCGGGTAACATAGGCTATATTTTATTCCCGTATTCCCACGGGAACGGGAACTACGCGGGTGAAACCGCGTGACGTCCGCTAGTCTGTTATAAATGTGGAATATAATTATGTAGTTGAGATTCCCAAACTTAAAAGTGTATATTGCAATAATAAAACAGAAAGGTTTGCTTAAATATTTGCAATTTAATAAATAACATACATATCGACGGCAAAAAGGAAAAACACTTTAAGCGTCACTTTGGTCGAAAATTAGTTATATACATATTTGGAATCAGCGAATTTTTCCGCGTCGATTGGTCTTGGTTTCGTAGCAATCTGACCTCTTTGGTGTCGCTTCAAGTAATGGCACTATTAAGCTTATTTTTTTCAGACGCTAAATGAAGTGACACAAAATTATAGCGAATTTGGTTAAATTACCGCTTAGTTAGAGTGGACGATCATCCACAGACGGACGGTCAGTCCGTCCCGGGCTCCTTATTAAGATTGTTATTTGATGTGTTTTTCTTTTTTGGTTTCGAATATCCCAAGTCACTTAAATCGTTTATCTCCGTCGTAGGAAATGCGGCGTAAATCACTGCAGGTGTTTTGGCTCACTCTTGTATCACTAGTGCGTAGTCGCTACATTCGTTTTTCCTTGCTTTCATTGTATTTGTAAGATTGTTAATGTTAACGATAATAAAGTTAATGTGTTTTACATTCACGATCATTATGACATATTATGGATTTTAGTATTTTTTTGCAAACTCCACCATCTTTTGAGTGAACTACTGCCTGTACAATGGTTAGTGTTCTGACAAATAGGTTAATATGAAAATGACACGGCCCACGGTTACTTTCTATGATTACACCGCTTGCCAGAAACAGGGTTAATGCTTACACTTACACTTTAATACATTGTATGTAGCGACGTGAGTTGAATAGGTAACTTAAGTACACAATTTTAAATGAACCGATGTTGTGGGAATAAAAGACCATGTCGGTTAACTTAATAGTTTCTGTAAACAATTGCAAAAAGAATCGATAGTGTCGGTTAAAGTTACACCATCAAAAGGTGTTACTTTAACCGACACTATCGATTCTTTCTGCAATTGAAAAAAAACTGAAATCCATAATATGTCATAATGATCGTGAAGGCAAAACACATTAACTTTATTGACACTCTCATTAAACTCTTACAGATACAATGAAAGCAAGGAGAAACGAATGTAGCGACTAGGCACTAGTGATACAAGAGTGAGTCAAAACACTTCTAGTGCTTTACGTCGCATTTCCTATGACGGAGAAAAACGATTTAAGTGACTTGGGATATCCGAAACAGAAAAAGAAAACACATCAAATAATAATCTTAATAAGGAGTCGATACTCTAACCGGTAATTTGACTAAATTCGCTACAATTTTGTGTCACTTCATTTAGCGTCTGAAAAAAAATAAGCCATTACTTGAAGCGACACCAAAGAGGTCAGATCGCTACGAAACCAAGATCAATCGACGACTACGCAATGGAACTACCGGGATACGGTAGATGATTCCAAATATATATAACTCATTATCGACCAAAGTGTCGCTTAAAGTGTTTTTCCATTGTACCGTCGATATGTATGTTATTTTTTAATTAAATTACAAATATTCAAGCATACCTTTATGTTTTATTATAGCAATATACACTTTTAAGTAAGTTTGGGAATCTCAACTACATAATTATATTCCACATTTATAACAGATAAAATAAATAAAAACTGATAACGCCTGCTTATAAACTTACCAAATTGCATTTTGTTCATTTGCTCATTTATTTCCTACAGGCGCTTCGCCATCAAAATAGTAAATTACTATAACTATGAATCCTTAAATGCTACGAGGTCTAAACCGACATATATGAAAGTAGCAACCTGGTAGCAACTATTGCTTATAAAAAAACTCAATTCATTTGCTTAGTTTTTCCTCCCTGCATAGGTGACCGGCCATCCTGATGTCAGAATGGCCGGTCACCTTAAAAACTCGTTTATCTTGTTTAAATCAAAGGTAGCAACTATTTAATGATTGGTAGCAACTAGTAGCAACTAGGTAGCAACTAGCTATAACTGTTTCGATCCGATCTATGGGTAGTGACCGTCCATCCTGACGCTCACGAATAAACGCAGATAACTGCAGTATTACTTCAACCCTAGTGTTAAAGTAAATATACCTATACTTGGACCGAGATAGGTGGCTGATCCACCCCTCTCGTGACAGTTGGATAAGGAACTAAATATGTCGCTTTTATAGGTATCTGGGTTATTACATTTTACAATTGCTGTACCTACTGTCATCTGCGAAGAGAACCATCTTACTGCTTGTTGCTTTTGGAAGGTCGTTTATATATATTAAGAAAAGCAACGGCCCTAAAACACTGCCCTGTGGCACTCCGTACTTTACAATTCTTGATTTTGATAAATAAGTAATTTCTTGTTTAGTCAGTGGGCATATTCTTGTTTCTGTATATTGTATACGATTAGTTATATATCGACGGCAGCAAAGAGCAAACGGACATCTGCATTTTTGCGAAAATCGTTTTTTTACATAATTGAATTAAGAATTTTGTCTTCCATTTGGACATATTTTTTTAATTTTTTTTAAATCAAATGTTTAGTGGTATTTTGCAGCATATAAAAAGACACCTACACCCTTTTTTTAGAATGCAACGAAGTACACACGGGCATATACACTTGTCCGTGTGTGCGTCGGGCAATTTGGCGCGTCTCGCTTCATTTAAACAAAGGTATCAGTTACTTGACCGTTTCGTCACGGGAGGTTGACATATTTAAGCTTGCGTACTAAATATTATTATTCTAAAATCTGTGATTTATTCAACTACATTTCATAATACACTGTAATTATAATAACATGTATAGCAGAAGGAATAAATTATTGTTAAATTTGGCACAAAATAGAAAACTAAGTGATGTTTACAACAGCAAAGATCTCACAAATTTGATGGAAAATAGAACCATGGAACAATCCCATGAGGGATCTTTTTTTTTTTAACGTGAGGGAAAATCCTCAAGGATGTTATGCCGGACTCCTGCCGACTAAAAAACCTCACGTAACGCCCAGCAATCTATGGTTGGGAGCCCCGGGTAAGCCCTCGAAAGGATGTCCCAGGACTCCCTACAGACCTACGGCCGCCACTGCGACCTCGCCCAGGGGGTGGTTCGGGTGCTATCCCGCATATTTAGGGGGTTTCGGGTGTGATCCCGCTTCTAAGGGGGGTGTGCGTGAGATCCTCACGTCACGCTGCCGTCATGGGCCTGCTTCTGTAAGGACGGTGAGCAGCCCTCTCACCGTCCTCAGACCCTCGGTTATGGAGGCCGATAGTCCTCGCCGAAGACACGTCGGCGGCGCCCAGGGCGCCGACTGCGGAACTCGGGTGGGAGAGTTCTCTCCCGCACCTGGCCTGCCGCCTCCTTCGCGAGCATGACCTGCTCGCAGAAAGAGGCGGCGCAGTCCCACTTACTGCCGCTGGAGAGCATGGCTCGCACCATGGCCTCGAGCGAGAGAGTGTCCACGCCCAGACCCACTACAAGAACCTGGCGCTGTTGTGCCCACGCCGTACACTCCACCAGCGTGTGGAGCGCCGTGTCATCGCTGCGGTCCTCGCAGTGCTGACACTCGGCCTTGGTTTCCCGGTTTTTTCGCCACAAATACCTACCGAAGCTACCGTGCCCGGTAAGTCTGTGACAACCGGTAGGAGAGAGCACCGTGTCTTCTCTCCAGCCACCCGTCCATGACCGGTCTGACGGCCGCGTATGTGGCGAATCCCCCCTTTGGTTGCTCAAGTCGCACCTTCCATGTCTCCACGGTTTCCTGGTGGAGCAGGGACCGCTGGGCTTCGATTTCTCGAGACGCAGGCCTTTGGCCCCACTCCAGCGCCTCCTTGCGCCATCTGAACAGTGACGCAAGAGCTCTCGCTTCCGGGTCGCATGGAGGGGTCTTGGCTAGGAGACATGCCGCCTCACCGGATATCGTGCGGTATCCTCTTATCACCCTGACGGCCATCGCTCTCTGCGGGGCAATCTAGCCACATTGCTGGTCGTCAGGGTCTCCGCCCATACGGTGGCACCATATAAGGCTATGCTTCGCTGGATCCCCAGGTACAGTACAGGAGCATCAGCCGCGCGAGTGCGGCTCATGCTTCCCTCAATTTTGGCACCAAACTTCGGAAGCTTGCACTGGACTCTTTTATTGTACTGAAAAAGCTCATCATAATTAAAAAGACAACTGCAAAATCAGTAACAGGACCTTTATGATACGCAGTAAATTAAGACAACTACATTATTTTGCTATCAATCATACGTGTCCTTTATTTGTTGTCGTAGTTGGATATAGATTATAAAAAGGAAAACAATTATTGAATTTTTTTAATGAAATTAATTAGGGATAATGATTTAGAAAGTCCGAAGTAGAAGCAAACATATGGCAGTTGACTCATTTAGTAATTTATGTTGTACGAAGTATAAAAAGACATCTGCCGTATTTTTTAAAATATAAATATTACAGTTGACTGACCGCCATTACTTTCTTTGAAATGCTATTTTAATTAAGTATTCCAAATTTCAAGGAGCTAGCTTTGTAATTGTAAAAGTTATAACGTTTTTGCGTTAAAAACGCTCTCCTGAAAACTAGTGATTTTGCAGATGTCCGTTTGCTCTTTGCTGCCGTCGATATGATTCTAAGAGATTCAGAATATTACCTCTTATTCCATATCCCTGCATCTTATTCAATAGTGTTTTATGATCAACATAGTCAAAGGCCTTAGTCATATCTGTGTAAATTGCACAGACTGGTTTTTTTTGGTCAATAGAAGATTTATCGAAATATTTATTTAGAGACTGATAGATCAATTTCTCAAAAATCTTGGAAAAAATTGGAACTTTTGCTATGGGTCTGTAGTTTTTTAGAGCAGTTTTCGTTTCTTTTTTATAAATAGGTTTAATAATGACACGTTTCAGGCTATCCGGGAAAACCCCGCTAACTATACTTAAGTTGAATATATGTGCCAGTAAGGGATAGCTCCCTTACTGGCACATATATTCAACTTAAGTAGTTCAGGGATCTACTACGCCAGCCAAACATGGTGTAGTCATAAGAGAGATTAAGATTAGAATCAACCACATAAGCATAGTTGTGTGTGGCATTATCCATGCAAAGTAAGTTATTAAATGTTTGTATTCTATCTGTTATCCAATGTTCTCAGCGTTTTTCTGATAAACGTTACTAATTTTACATAATTTTGTGTTATCTTAAAGTCCTCTTCACCTATATCCTATATGAATCACACAATAGTCAGACTTTGAGAATTTACAGACTTTATCACCTATGCCATACAGTATCTGACGTAGGGTTGCCCCAGGCTTTCGAAAATGACATAGTGTGTATTTATCACAGTAAGAATAGGTGTCCATTATCTTATAAATTCGGTTTGATGATTCACTGCTCAATACATAAATTTTCGGTTTCGCAAATTCATCGGCGAGCGTAATTACTTTTTGAATATCTGTAGTTGACTGACAGGGGGTGACACTTGTCAGTGCAATCTTATCCTCCGTTTCAGTGCTAGTACTTTTGTTATCGGTATTACTGGTGGATGATGGTGGAGCGCTCAGCGATACAGTCACAGACTTTTTTCTTTGGCTATTTTTGTGTTTGCTTGACCTGGGCGTAATAATGCTATGCGCAAACATTTTCTTGAGGGTTTCTTTAGAAGTCGAGAGCTCGTCCCATTCTTTACGTAGTTGAGAATTTTCTAATAACAGTTTATTGATCTCGGCGTGTGCGCTGTCTAACATTCGCTGTTTCTCTTCAAGCTGCCTTTGTAATTTACATAATAATTCGTCACTCGTTGACCGCGTAGTAATTTCATTTATACTTGTGGCAGATAGATTAATTAAATCACTGTCATCACTTGAGGCATCATCGTATATCGACTCAAATGATAACGCCCGTGGTAATTTTTGACGCAAAGTAATATTTCTATCCATGGTTAGTATTGTAGTTTTATTTTTTAGAGCTCGCAGGTTTTGTTGTTCCGTATTTGCGACCGAAACAAATTTCGCAAAAAGTGAGTTTTTCGGTAACTTGGTTTAGAACCCAAGTCTTCCGGAATGAAGTGATAAGAGTTAAGCCTCGAGACAAAACCTTTAACTACGTAGATTGTCGAAATTGTTGAACATTTTATACAGTAAAACAATAACTGTATAGTCACTTTTAACATTTAAACCTCGTTCAAACTGCAACGGTTTTAAGATTTTTGCACTTTTTTTCACTTATAACTATTTTTCTTGTTGTAACATATGATTCACTGTCGTTTTCATGTCCCAGTTCTATGCTTGCAAGGTATTTATTATATTTAGCAGGATTTTAAGCGAAAATCATCACCATAACTTTTAAGTTGTTTTTATAACTTTACACTTCTTGTAGCACTGAGATAACACTTCTGCTTAAGAATTGGAGTATTCTAACACTTATTTACTTATATAACAGGTAATTTATGCACAATTAATATTTTTAAACTAAATAAGTACATGCAGCTATTGTTATTGCTGGCACTAGCGCCATCTGTGTCGCCATATGTGACACCGGTGTCTTGTTCTCTTACATTTCGCTTAATTTCCCAGTTCGTCCCGTCCTTGTAAAACAAGTATATTATTTGCTTTCTGTCCCGTCAGCCTATTCGTAACACGTGCACGAACATGCAGTCGCGACGCCACCGACAGTACTTTTCGACGAAGCGGTAATTTATTATTTTGTTTTACACAACCTACAGGATTAAGTGCCTGGGCCGATAACCTGAAGGAAATTGTTAAGTAAAACACTAGATTTCCAAAACTTTACAATAACTTTATTGAGAACGCGGGTCTCATCTCATAATGTCCTTTTCTCGAAATGTCCTTTCTCATAATGTCCTTTTCTCGAAATGTCCATTCTCATAATGTCCTTTCGCAGATTGTCCTTTTCTCGAAATGTCCTTTTCTCGTAATGTTCTTTTCTCAAAATGTCCTTTTCTCGAAATGTTCTTTTCTCAAAATGTCCTTTTCTCGAAATGTTATTTTCTCAAAATGTCCTTTTCTCGAAACGTCCTTTTCTCAAAATGTCCCTTTCTCAAAATATGTACACTACAGGATTAACCCCGCTCAATCCGACTTGGATAGGTTAGGTTAGAAGGCTAAGGCGGGAGCGGAGCGTAGTGGAGCTTCCGCATTAGCCTTCGTGGTTATTTTTTTTTATAAACACCAAGTTACCACCTGTCACTTGGTAAATTTGATGTTATTTTTTATAACCACCTAAACAAAACTTAAATAGTTTTTAAAAAAATAACCACGAAGGCTAATGCGGAAGCTCCGCTGCGCTCCGCTCCCGCCTTAGCCTTCTAACCTAACCTATCCAAGTCGGATTGAGCGGGGTTAATCTTGTAGTGTACATATTTTGAGAAAGGGACATTTTGAGAAAAGAACATTTCGAGAAAAGGACATTTTGAGAAAAGAACATTTCGAGAAAAGGACATTTTGAGAAAAGAACATTTCGAGAAAAGGACATTTTGAGAAAAGAACATTTCGAGAAAAGGACAATCTGCGAAAGGACATTATGAGAAAGGACATTTCGAGAAAAGGACATTATGAGAAAGGACATTTCGAGAAAAGGACATTATGAGATGAGACGAGAACGCGGTACACACATCACAAAATCGTTTTCACAGTACCATAGACTTTCTACAGATCAAAGACAAAAAAATGTTGCCAAATACAAAGCCATATTATATTGAGTTATATCAACAGTGTGTACGAATATGAGCAACTTCTTACCAGTGTGTGTACGTCTATGATCAACAAAATGACTCTTTTTAATAAATTATTTCTTACATATATCACACTCATGAGAATTCCCACCAGTGTGTGTACGATTATGAACAACTAAATAACTCACACTAAAACATTTCTTACATATATCACACTCGTAAGGTTTATCACTAGTGTGTGTACGACCATGACCAACAAAATGACTTTTGTTGCTAAAACATCCCTTACATATATTACACTCATAAGGTTTCTCACCAGTTTGTGTACAAATATGCTCATAATGACTCTTCTGAATAAAACATCACTTACATATATCACACTCATAAGGTTTCTCACCAGTGTGTGTACGTCTGTGATCAACAAAATGACTCTTTTTACAAAAACATGTCTTACATATATCACACTCATAAGGTTGTGTGTGTGTACGACCATGAGCAACTAAATGACTCTTCTGACTAAAACATTTCTTTTATATATTACACTCAAGGTTTCTCACCAGTGTATGTGCGAATATGATAACTAGTGTGTGTACGACCATGAGCAACTAAATGACTCTTCTGACTAAAACATTTCTTACATATATTACACTCAAGGTTTCTCACCAGTGTGTGTGCGAATATGATAAACTAAAGATTTCTTATGACTAAAACATTTTTTAGATATATCACACTCATAAGGTTTCTCACCAGTGTGTGTACGAATATGCTCATATAAATGACTCTTCTGAATAAAACAATTTTTACAAATATCACACTCATAAGGTTTCTCACCAGTGTGTGTACGTCTATGATCAACAAAATGACTCTTTGTACAAAAACATTTCTTACATATATCACACTCATTAGGTTTGTGTGCGTTCGCGCAGCGGAATGTTGTTGAATTTAAAGATTTTAATTATGCAGATATTTAGTATATGACGTCGTGTAATTGTGTATGGTAAAAAGAAAATTGTGTATGCAGCCATTGTGGAGAAATTCGCCAAAAACTGATTCCGCTGGGCGAACGTTGTCCTGGCGGAACTTTTTTTAAATCCATGCACTTAAAAGAAAAAAAATGTGTCCAACAATTAGTGTGTATTTGTGTGTAATTGTGTATGTATGAATAAAATTAGTGTATGCATAAACTTCGGAGAAATTCAAGTTTCCGCTACGCGAACGTTTGGCCATTAGCTAGTTTTCATATAAAGCGCTTATATAGAGAGCTGTAGATTTTTACATACGTTGTTTTGAATTTGTTTATATTTGTTTAAAAAACAGATTTAGAAAAAAATGTAGGGTTTAAAAGATAAAAATATAAACGTAAAATAAGCTTATTAGGTCGTAGTTCGTAAAGTATACACTTTGGGGTCTAGATTTTCACGTTTATACAAACCATGTAAGTGCCTGCAACATGTTGCCAAGTATCAATGATGTTCCGTTAGTAATTAAAGGGTTATAGGACAAATTACCATGAATAGATCACTGTTTACAAAGCAGTCAAATATCACGGCGTTCTAAAGGAATTACATAGTAAAATGTATTCCAATAATTAGTGTATTAATTCAACTACTCACATGCAAAATTTCATCTCATCAAATTCAGTAATTAAAGAGAAACAATTAAAATACTGACAAAGCATCGAAAGCCTACGTAACCCGACCAAGTTCGAATGACGACAAAAAAGCGGCTGTGCAATATATTTAGGTAACATTCTAAAATTTACAGTCTAATACCGGTTTTGAATTGGTACAGGTGATAACACAATTGTTGTTTCGATATAATTTATATGTGATCAGTGATTTAAATTTTTATTGAAGCTCGAAATACATATTATCCTTACCCTCATATTCATAATCGTTTATTAAACCTATTTTAGTTAAAACACATTTTAAGTCTATTGTTGTCTCTATCCAATGACAGAGTATGTTTAGCAAGCGTTTGTTAATGTTAAGTTTTTATAAACAAGGGACTAGTCATGACAAGCACCTCAGCTGCGCTCCCGACACGCTCAAAATACACGCGCCTGTGCGCGCACACGAGTTGTATGCCAAGTTCTGCCGTTACGTGGGCGCGCGCCCAAGGATTGTCATGATTAGCACCAAAGAGCTGTATTTTCATTCATTTATTCATATGCTCACGGCTGTTGTCCCAGAAGGGGTAGGCAGAGGTGTGACATTTCTGTGTCACCCACATTTCGCCATTTTTGGGTTTCTACGTAACAGGTGGCGAGAAATAAATAATAAATACATAATTATTATATGTATACGTAACAGGTGGCGAGAAATAAATAATAAATACATAATTATTATATGTATACGTAACAGGTGGCGAGAAATAAATAATAAATACATAATTATTATATGTAATTACAAATATTTTTGTACACAGATGTTTAATTAGAGAAGTACTTGTTAATAGGAGATTTATTTTTATCGTAGATGTTGGCGTTATTATTAAAAAATATTTTTAATTCAAGAAATGCAATTGTTTAATTTTTCCCTAACTTGTGTACGCAACTGTACTATAATAATAAATACTATACTGGAAGGTTAAGAGCGTTACTTAGATATATGGCACGGCCGCTTTTTTGTAGCCATTCGAACTCGGTCGGGTTATGTAGGCTTTCCATGTTTTGTCAGTATTTTAATGGTCTCTCTTTAATTACTAAATTTAATGAGATGAAATTTTGCATGTGAGTAGTTGAATTAATAAACTAATTATTGGAATACATTTTACTATGCAATTCCTTTAGAACGCCGTGATATTTGACTGCTTTGTAAACAGTGATCTATTCATGGTAATTTGTCCTATAACCCTTTAATTACTAACGGAACATCATTGATACTTGGCAACATGTTGCAGGCACTTACATGGTTTGTATAAACGTGAAAATCAAGACCCCAAAGTGTATACTTTACGAACTACGACCTAATAAGCTTATTTTACGTTTATATTTTTATCTTTTAAACCCTACATTTTTTTTCTAAATCTGTTTTTTAAACAAATATAAACAAATTCAAAACAACGTATGTAAAAATCTACAGCTCTCTATATAAGCGCTTTATATGAAAACTAGCTAATGGCCAAACGTTCGCGTAGCGGAAACTTGAATTTCTCCGAAGTTTATGCATACACTAATTTTATTCATACATACACAATTACACACAAATACACACTAATTGTTGGACACATTTTTTTTCTTTTAAGTGCATGGATTTAAAAAAAGTTCCGCCAGGACAACGTTCGCCCAGCGGAATCAGTTTTTGGCGAATTTCTCCACAATGGCTGCATACACAATTTTCTTTTTACCATACACAATTACACGACGTCATATACTAAATATCTGCATAATTAAAATCTTTAAATTCAACAACATTCCGCTGCGCGAACGCACACTTAGGTTTCTCACCAGTGTGTGTACGAACATGATCATCTAAAGTTTTTTTCTAACTAAAACATTTCTTACATATATTTCACTCATAAGGTTTCTCACCAGTGTGCGTACGAATATGCCTATCTAAATTACTCTTCTGACTAAAATATTTCTTACATATTACACCCTCATAAGGTTTCTCACCAGTGTGTGTACGTCTATGATCAACAAAATGATTCTTTTTACTAAAACATTTCTTACATATATCACACTCATAAGGTTTCCCACCAGTGTGTGTACGAATATGCTTATCTAAATTACTCTTCTGACTAAAACATTTCTTACATATTACACACTCATAAGGTTTCTCACCAGTGTGTGTACGTCTATGATCAACAAAATGATTCTTTTTACTAAAACATTTCTTACATACATCACACTTATAAGGTTTCTCACTAGTGTGTGTACAAACATGATCCTCTAAATTTTTTTTCAGACTAAAACATTTCCTACATTTATTACAATCATAAGGTTTCTCACCAGAGTGCGAGCGAATATGCTTATTAAAATTATTCTTCTGACTAAAACATTTCTTACATATTACACACTCATAAGGTTTCTCACCAGTGTGTGTACGTCTATGTTCAAGAAAATTACTCTTTCTACTAAAACATTTCTTACATATATCACACTCATGAGGTTTCTCACCAGTGTGTGTGAGAATATGCTTATCTAAATTATTCTTCTGACTAAAACATTTCTTACATATTACACACTCATAAGGTTTCTCACCAGTGTGTGTGAGAATATGCGTATCTAAATTATTCTTCTGACTAAAACATTTCTTACATATTACACACTCATAAGGTTTCTCACCAGTGTGTGTACGTCTATGTTTAAGAAAATTACTCTTTCTACTAAAACATTTCTTACATATATCACACTCATGAGGTTTCTCACCAGTGTGTGTACGATTATGAACAACTAAATAATATTTTTTACTAAAACATTTCTTACATGTATCACACTTATAAGGTTTCTTACCAGTGTGAGTGCTAATATGATGAACTAAAGATTTCTTATGACTAAAACATTTTTTACATATATCACACTCAGGTTTCTCACCAGTGTGTGTTCGTCTATGATCAACAAAATGACTCTTTTTACTAAAACATTTCTTACATATATCACACTCATGAGGTTTCTCACCAGTGTGTGTACGATTATGAACAACTAAATAATATTTTTTACTAAAACATTTCTTACATGTATCACACTTATAAGGTTTCTCACCAGTGTGTATTCGATTATGAACAACTAAATAATTTTTTTTACTAAAACATTTCTTACATATGTCACACTCATAAGGTTTATTACCAGAGTGTGTACATATACGTGAATCTGAATTTGTTGCTGAACCATAACACTGGTGACAAGTCTTGCATACATTTGAGGTGCGTTTCTGGTAAGAATCATTGGGAATGCTTTGCCGTTTACTACTTTCATTGTTGTAATAGATTGTATTAACATTGTATCCTATGTGTTTTTGTATATCTACTTTATCACAAACTAAGTTTCCTTTAACTGGTTTGTCTTCAACAGTTAAATCAGCCTCAGTTTTCTGTTTTGCAGTTTGGTCAATAAATTGGTCACTTTTGTTTAGGTTACCTGGAGCAATATCTTCACCATGCTTGTGCAGGGTCAGTCGGGGCTGCTTAGCGACAGACGTACCTGATTTGACAGTAAAATAAATTATTTTTATTATAAATTAATAGTTACTGACAACATACACTATGCGGCAATGTACTCTAGCCCAAATTAATCTATATATAACGGGTGTTTTTTTTAGAGGTATAGAACTTTAAGTTGGCATAACTGTTTTAACTGGCGGTATTTTTGTCAGCTGAAAAGTGATTTATGTTAAGTTTGGTTTGGCATTTCAACATGAATAGATTGACGCCTGAACAATGCTTCCAAATTGTGCAAATTTATTTTGAAAATCATGGTTCTGTCCGAAATACGTATCGCGATTTTCATAAGCGAATTTTGTTTAGCGGTGCAGCTCACTTTTGGTTGAATGGATACGTCAATAAACAAAACTGCCATATTTGGGGTGATGATAATCCTCAAGTGTATGTTGAGACACCGTTACATCCAGAAAAACTGAATGTGTGGTGTGTTTTATGGGCTGGTGGAATAATTCGTCCGTACTTCTTTAGAAACGATGCTGACCAGAACGTTACAGTCAATCGTGACTGCTATAGAGCTATGATTACTGACTTTTTCGTTCATCAATTGAACAACCATGATGTGCAGGAGTAGTGGTTGCAACAAGACGGCGCAACATGTCACATAGCTCGTGCCACAATTGATTTATTGAAGGAAACGTTTGGTTACCGCATAGTTTCACGTTTTGGACCCGTAGGTTGGCCTCCAGGGTCGTGCGATTTTACGCCACTTGACTATTTTCTGTGGAGATATGTGAAGTCGCTCGTCTACGCCGATAAGCCCGAAACGATTGACTACTTGGAGGACAACATTCGGCGCGTTATTGCCGATATACGGCCACAAATGTTGGGAAAGTCATCGAAAATTGGACCTCTAGATTAGACTACGTCCGAGCCAGCCGTGGCGGTTATATGCCAGAAATCATATTTAAACTATAATGCCAGAAGATTTTCTTTCGAATAAAGTCATTTTCATATCAATAAAAACAATCACCTTCGTTTTATTCCATTTCAAAGTTCTATACCTCTAAAAAAAACACCCTTTACATGTTCCATCTAAAACACAACACACATTTTCCAACATACATGGCGCTCAAATACCTAGATGTCATTTATACTGATTTTGAAAGAGCTCTTGACTACGTCAATTATACCTTCCTAATTTCAAAGTTACACGCGCTAGGAATCAAGGTCAAGGCTTCTACGTTGGTTGGAATCGTATTTAAGGAACAGACGGCAGGCTGTAGTGATTGGAGGGTTCAGATCGGACTTTGCAGATGTCACCTTGGATGCACCGCAAGGTTCTCTTACTTCTCCGTTATTGTAGAATATTTATCTTTATCATCTTCCAGACTGTATTCAATTCTCAAGACGTCTTTTATACGCTAACGATAAAAACAATATACCGAAAAATTACAACGCTCACTGAATGTATACTACTGCAACCTAGACTTATGTAGGTACTGTTTATACTGCAAGACCGCGTACTGGTTCAGCACACAGTACGCGACAAAATATAGCTGCACTCAGGACCTTTCCGTAAACCGCCACAGCCGACAGATCATACAATCGGCCGACGAAGCCGTCTAGACAGGTCAATCGTGAGGGGGACAAGGGACGAGATGCGGGAGGCAATGTCCCGAACGGCGAACAAAATTTTGTTAGTCGTTCGGGACAACTTTTTAGGGCTGCCGCGTTCACGACAGCTTACTATATTTTTTTACTATTAATTAGAAATTAATTAAAATGGTGCAAACGGGTTTTGCTGTAAGAGATTTTTTGTATTTATTAGTTTATCGTCTCGGAAAAATAAAGATTTGCATTTTCATCAATTTCCGCGTACGGAAGAGAGGTTAAGCTTTATTCAATGTTGCATGGATTTTTTTTATTATAAAGCAATTAAAAAGTGGACACAGTTTTGTAGTTATATAATGTCATGTTGGATATTTTTCTGAGGTTTTTTGGTAGGCCGAGTACGCATTTCAGGTTAATTTTGCGATCCAATTAGGCCGCCGCGCTACTTTATAAAATTTCATGTTGCATATCGTATAAGGGCTTTTTTGGTATGCTGAGTACGAATTTCGGGTTAATTTTGCAATCCTATATAGCCGCCGCACCACCGTTGTAAAATTTCATGTTGGATATCGTATAAGGGATTTTTGGGTATTCTGAGTACGAATTTCAGATTAAGTTTGGAATCCAATATGGCCGCCGCACCACTGTTGTAAAATTTCATGGTGGATATCGTATAAGGGGTTTCTGGCAAAGACTTCTATATTAACTGAGGTAGACGCGCCGTACTCTAACAAACGAGATTTCAAAAGCAATCCTCAAATACACATATTAATAAGACTACACTCACTTATATATATTTTTTACGTAATTGTCAACACACACAATAGCAATATGCGAATAGAAAAAGAGTAAAAGAGAAGGCGTATGGACTCCGATAGCAAGTCGAGCACCTACTTTCGAAGTTTGGACTCAAACAGTGCGAGCAACGCTGCTAATTAGCTCAGTTTATAGGTTTCAAAAATCGGTGCGTAGGGCATGTCTACCTCAGTTTATATAGAAGTCTTTGGTTTCTAGTATGCTGAGTACGCATTTAGGGTTAATTTTGCAATCCAATATGGCCGCCGCGCCACTGTTATGAACAATCATGTTGGATATCGTATAAATGGTTTTTTGGTGGGCTGAGTACGAATTTTGGATTAATTTTGCAATCCAATATGACCGCCGCGACGCTGTTGTAAATTTTCATATTGGATATCGTATAAGGGGATTTTTGGTATGCTGAGTACGAATTTCGGGTTAATTTTTCAATCCAATATGGTCGCCGCGCCACCGTTGTAAAATTTCATGTTGGATATCGTAAAAGGGGCTTTTTTGGTATGCTGAGTGTGAATTTCAGGTTAACTTTGCAATCCATTATGGCCGCCACGCCGCCTTTATAAAATTTCAAATTAGATATGGTTTAAATGGTATTTTGGTATGCTGAGTAAGAAAATAACCTCTTAAACGATACCCTTCATGAAATTTTGTGATTAAGACGCAGTGGCTATATTGGATTGCAAAATTATCATGTGATTCGTACTCAGCATACCAAAAAACTCCTTAGAAGATACCCATCATGAAATTTTGTAATTCCGACGCAGCGCCTATTTTAGAATGCTAAATTATCATGTTATTCGTAGTCAGCGTTGCAAAAACAACCCATAAGCGATACCCATCATGAAATTTGGGACTAAGTCGCGGCGGCCATTTTGGATTGCTAAATTATCATGTAATTCGTACACAGCATACGAGCTTCCAAGAAACGCTCATAAGCATAGCATGCATTACATATTCATTTGAACTTAGTTGGATTATTACCAACATCCAGTTTAAATATTAAAATATAAAATCTATTTTGATATAATTGTGCAATTTTTTAGAAATTTAATGTGCTATTGGAATGCATTTCACAAAATCAGATTCTAAAAAATAATAAGGATGCTGAGTTGTATTTAAATTGGCTTACAAAGAATGTAGCTAGTGGCTAAAATTTATAAATTCAGCCGCTTATTAACTGTGACTGACTTAGTAATTTAGAAAGTTAATAAAATTAAGACTTAGAGTACTTATTGTAGAGGCCAATAATGCTTATAAATTAAAAGCAATTCTAGAATTTCGTTTCATTGACATATACTATGAAATTTCAGTATTGTATATTAGTGTCAACCCTACACGCATCACAGTCTAGACGTTGTCAGCATTTAATAATAATTACTACATCGGGCCTTACACGGGCCCGATGTAGATTTAACAGCATCTGTCTTCTGGCTACGTTTCGGTGATTCGTTCGGCGAAACAGAAGGTTTTGTCTGTGCAATTACAGACGAAGTTGTTATGACGAATAACTATCGGAAATGTATTTTGAGAGATGGTACGGTTGACATAATATGTCGGGCATGCCACCTACCCGGTGAATCTCTCAGACATATTATTTCTGGTTGTTCTCGTCTTGCCAACGGCGACTATTTGCATACCACCACACAACCAAGTGGCCAGGATTGTCCAGCAGCAACTTGCACTAAAATATAAACTTGTGGATTTGGAGGTACCTTATTACAGGTATGTGCCCGACCCAGTTCTTGAAAATGGTCGTGCCACGTTGTATTGGGATCAGTCACTGACAGGACTATTGTAGCCAATAAGCCTGATATAGTGGTAATAGATCGATCAGAGCGCCTCGCAATAATCGTTTATATTAAAGTACCACATGACGAAAACCTCGTGAAAGCCAAAAAAGACAAACAATTAAAATATTTGGACTTGGCTCACGAGGTTGTCGACATGTGGGATGTGGATTCAGCGATTGTTGTTCCGATAGTCGTATCAGCACACGGTCTGGTTGTCAAGAGCCTCGATCAACATCTTAAGAGGCTCGCGTTAGGTTAGGCGTAAAGGCGGTTTTGCTAAGCACGGCACGTATTGTGAGGCGATTCTTGTCTCTGGAGCCCTGACCACCGGTAGCTTGGTCCCTGTACCCGATGCCGGTGGGGTACAATTTTTTATATTTTTAAATGAACTTACCTTTTTTATTATTATGTATTTTTAAAAATGTAAATTTATATATAACTTATTCTAATAAAGAGGAATAATAATAATAAATAATAAAATTGATTTCCCCAATTGATTTAGAGGTTAATCAAAATACGGCAGTAGATGACATGGTTGTATCAACAGATACTAGGTACAATGAGGAGATACTGGTGGCTTTGGAGTGTGCGATTGAAGAATATCGGACTATATTAGGCCACGTCTACCGCGGTCTACCTCGACTGCCCCTTCATAGAAAAAACTTGACTCTGATGAGAACTGTTGATTCACTATTATTTAAGTATTTAGAAAATAGTGAAACTCTTAGTGATACTCATTCAATCCTGTACTGCGCTGCTATGGCAACATGTCGTGTAGCAGGTGTTCCGCCTTTGGCGGAAAACCATGATACACGGCCGACAAGACCTATCGTGCCGAAGTGGCAGCGTAGGATTGAACGACGTATCGCTGAGACAAGAGTACTCATCAGCAAGTTATTTTGCTTCAGATCTGGTAATGCTAGACCGAAGGTGATGCGCTTTGTGAACCGAGCATTTTCAGGAACTGGTATCAGTTCAAATGAATATGTAAGTCGGGTCACAGAGCGCATTGACTTCCTGAAGCAAAAAGTTTATGCATAGGCACATCGCATATGTTACATATACAACCCACGATAGATGGCGCTTACTCCAACATACTCAACATCACTATTTAGTTGTAATAATTATTGACATGATAACTGTGTTTTGTGTTGTATCGAGTACTAAAAATATTAATTATAATTATCCATAATTGCTAAGTTAGTTCTGTATAATATTGTGTAATTAAATGGTATTGTCTAATTAGCAGCTTCTGGGGGTAAATGTATAAAATGGCGGGTAATCATATTGGGAGCTCTCTTCATTCTGAACGTTTAGATAGGCGGTAACGCTGCTCAAATAAATGTAAATGTAAAGTTGTGATTTCAAGTTTTATTTTATTCCTGAAGGTGTACCTATTTAACACTTCAGAAGTGGGATAAGACCCAGCTTAGATAGATTTGGAGTATTTAAGTTGTAGGCGGCAGTTTCAGATCAGAAGACGAAAAAGAAAGCAATTTTTTTTCTAACAATTAAATCCTGCACGAAAACGACGCTGGGTAAGCGATGCTGTAGAGATGGCCAGGTTTTGAGAGGAGCTCACGACATCATCCAGATAGAAAGGTCAGTTGAACATTACTTTCTTCGTTTGAGATATGTGTTAATAATTGCTAAAGATTCGTGACCGAGAATGATCACCAGTTCGAGGCATATATTGCTGCCAGTGTCTGGCAGCAAATTAATAGGTGTAGCTTTTGTCGAAAGTCAAATATAGGCATTATAATCGGACCCGGTACCAAGACCGACGATCGTGAGGTTTTGTAGATGCAGGTGATGAAGATTTGAACCTACATATTTCTTATCATTGAGAGACTGACTGAAAGGCATAGTTTTAGTTGATAGTATGACATCGGATAGGTTATTAAGTTCAAAGAAAAATTTAATATCAATTGCGTAGTAAGTGTCATCTTGTCTCTTGTATCTCTCTGTCTTTTGTACTAGTTTGGTTAAGATCGTCTTTTAAGATAATTGTGTTGAGGGACATGTATCAACCCGCATCTAACTGTATTGAGTAGTTTCCAGTTAATTTAAATTGGTTGCAGCGTTCAAATAAAAATCAAGGCGATGTTTGTGTGGGTAGACAATTATAAAAATCGAAAATGACCACACCATTCTATTTATAAGCACTACGAATGCATTTAGGAAACGTGACTACCTTCTGTTATAATTAAACAGTACCTCTCATTTGAAAATTGTCAAATCAGTTTGTAAAGTTTGGAATACGGAAAGTCCATAAGTTGAAAACTATTTCAGAGTCTGTAATATTTTTTTACTTTCATATAATATGAAATAACCCCAATAGCAAACCAAAAATACGCAGGGTTTATGCGGAGTACCGTACATTCTGCATATGACAATTTGAATCCAGCTTAATGAATACATCTGTGTGATGAATACATCTATGTGATGAATACATCTGTGTGATGAATACATCTGTGTGATGAATACATCTGTGTGATGAATACACCTGTGTGATGAATACATCTGTGTGATGAATACATCTGTGTGATGAATATCTATTTTATGCTTAATATTGGCCGGTCGAATTAACTGTGTGATTTTACATCTAATTTGCCATTCACTAATTTTACATTTGTTTAGAGATGTAAAATGACTGAATCTGACCAGTCACGATTGTCAAAAACCGTATTTGACCGGTCATTTATTGTCAAATTCAATCAATTTGACTTAAACTTACTATTAATTCTGTAACGGCAATGTACGCGAATGTACCTACCCATGTAACGCGCTTAGCGATATATAATTTAGTGTAAGCTTTTACCTAAGGCAGTGCAGTACAGACAGTACAGAGTAGACAACCACCCGTGACTAGTTATTGTCTACAGCGTCACTTGCCGCTCTATGTAAAGCACTCGGTTAATAAATATTATAGTTCGTATATCGACTTTAATTTATCCGTCGCCCCAGAACACTAACTCCCTAAAGTGGTAACCCCGAACGTCTCTTTTGCGGTGGCGACGCGATTTTTCGGTTCGCGAATTCCGGTGCAACGCGTTTTCGGGAGTGACGCAATAGTGACCGTGAACTTTGCGATTAATAGTGTGGCAGTTTCACCATGACGACCAATGCAGCGGCGCAGCCTCAGGTAGCCATTTCGGTACCTTCAGGGTCGGCGGTGGAGCTAGCAGCCATCACGTTGACCTCAAAGATTCCAGAATTTTGGGATGACGCGCCTCGAGTATGGTTCATCCGAACCGAGGCCATGCTCGCACCACAAAAGCTGTCAGATGATGCAAGGTTTGACATTGTGTCCAAATTATCTAAGGATGCAATTCAACAGGTAACTGACTTGCTAATGGACCCCCCAGCAGTTAAAAAATTTGATACCCTGAAGCAGCGTCTACTTACAATATATGAAGAGTCGGAGAATAGACTGCTTCAAAAGTTGATATCCGAAATGGATTTGGGTGACCAAAAGCCCTCACAGCTCGTGCGTCATATGAGGGAGCTGGCCAAAGGAAAAGTACCGGATGATACGCTAAGATTACTGTGGCAAGGCCATCTGCCTTCATCCGTGCGTGCAGTGTTAGCGGTAACCGACGGCAAGGACTTGGACAACCTTTTAGCAATAGCAGACAAAGTCTTCGAGACCGCAGGCAGCTCCCAGGTTAGCGAGGTAAGCCAGCCAAGTGCTCACGGAGGCACGGAACAGATTTTAGCTGAAATAGCCAAACTGACCACTAAGGTCCAGGACCTCGAGAGGTCAAGGTCAACTTGGCAGTCACGCCGATGGAACGGGAATAATCGCTCACGCTCAGCATCCCGTAATCGCAGCCACGCTTCAGCGAATACCGATAGCCAGAGGTTATGTTTCTTCCACTATCGTTTCCGAGAAAAGGCGAGGAAATGTATGGAACCCTGCGCATGGAGGGATCGGCAAAGCACGTGACTAGTTGCCACCACAGAACCGGAAGTGTGCGCTTTCCCTACGAGTATCAACCCTTGCAAACGTCTAAGTGTTACAGACCGCAAAAGTGGTTTACGTTTTCTCGTGGATACTGGTGCAAATATTTCAGTGCTTCCGGTGGATAAAGTGTTAAAAAATTATCGTAATTCAGAGTGTCATGACTATTCTTTATACGCGGCTAATGGAACAAAAATAAAAACATATGGAACAAAAACTTTAGTGTTAGATTTAGGGTTACGTCGAGAGTTACGATGGACTTTCGTGATAGCAGGAGTACGCCAACCTATTTTAGGTGCAGACTTTTTAGCGAACTTTAAGCTCTTAGTAGATATAAGTGCTCACAGATTAATCGATGACATAACGAAATTAAAAGTGTCGGCTTGCATAATACAGAGTAGTGATTCGTCAATTAAAACTGTGGATATTAACTGTCCGTATTATAGCCTCTTAGCAGAATTTCCTGATATTACTAAACCAGTTTCTTTTAAGCAACCACCTAAACATGATGTATACCACCATATAGAGACCAGCGGCCCACCAGTTTTTGCTCGAGCCAGACCTCTACCACCTCATCGCTATGCTAAGGTAAGAGAAGAATTCAAAAATATGTTAGAAATGGGGATATGTAGGCCATCGAAGAGCGCTTGGGCAAGTCCTCTTCACATCGTGATGAAGAAGAATGGACAGCTGCGGCCTTGTGGCGATTATAGGGCTCTTAACGCAATCACTAAGCCAGACCGTTATCCCATACCTAGGTTGCATGATTTTACTTATTTACTAGCTGGTAAGAAGATATTTTCACGTCTTGACATTTGTAGAGCATACCATGTTATTCCAGTGAACCCGTCCGATGTAGAGAAGACCGCTATCATCACCCCATTCGGTTTATTCGAATTTTTAAAAATGACCTTCGGATTGGCTGGGGCTGCACAATCTTTTCAAAGGTTCATGAATCATTCAGTTTTGGCAGGTTTAGACTACATTTATTGCTACATAGACGATATTTTAATTTACAGTGACGAAAACGAGCATGAGAAACATTTGCGTGAAGTGTTCAGTCGCTTAAACAAATTCGGCATCACTTTAAATTTAGATAAGTGCGAATTCGGCAAATCCAAAATAGATTTTTTAGGTTTCGAAGTGTCAACACAAGGCATTAGGCCTTTACAAGAGAAAGTCGACGCGATAGTAAGTTACCCGAAACCTGAGACAGTAGAGCAGCTTAGATATTTCTTAGGAATGGTTAATTTTTACCGGTTACATTTACCACATGCTGTGCAATATCAGGAGCAGCTTAATCAGTACCTAAAGCATTCTAAAAAACGCGATAAGACACGAATAGAATGGACAGAAAAATCCAACGAAGCGTTCTCACGCTGCAAAGCTAGCTTGCAAAACGCAGTCACATTAGCGTACCCTAAACCCGATACTTCGCTAGCGCTCATGACTGACGCATCGGACACCTGCGTGGGAGCCGTTTTACAACAATATGTAGATAGCAAATGGATACCACTCGCTTACTTTTCTAAGCAAATGTCATCATCACAGACCAAATACAGTACCTACGATAGAGAACTGTTAGGGATTTATTTGGCCGTTAAATATTTTCAGAATATGATAGAAGGTCGACAACTTATTATCTTTACAGACCACAAGCCTCTAGCTTTCGCATTCAAAAAAGTTAGCAGTGATAGCGAATTACCGCGACGAGTTCGGCAATTACTTTATATTAGCGAATTTTCGACAGATATTCGTCATATTGAAGGCTCTACAAACGTAGTAGCCGACGCTTTATCACGCGTAAACGTGTCAACTATTGCATGTCCAACAAGTTTAGATTACGCGGCAATAGCTCAAGTGCAACATAACGACGAAGAACTCGCCCGGTTGCAAAATAGTTGCAGTAGTAGGTTCAATTTCAAGGATATAATGATAGCTGGATGCGGCTTACCGGTCGTATGCGAAACCTCTACTGGCAGTATTAGACCTTACTTACCCATACAGTTTCGACGTCAAGCATTCGATTATGTGCATAGTTTGAGCCACCCAGGAATCCGTACCTCGCGTAAGCTTGTTAGGGAAAGATTTTTCTGGCGTAACATGAACAAGGATGTCGGTAAATGGGCGAAAGAATGTATAAACTGCCAACGTTCGAAAGTATTTCGGCATAATAATTCAGAATTAGGCGTATTTCCATATTCGGAACGTTTTTCACATATTCATGTAGACATAGTAGGTCCACTTAGTATCTCAGTCGATGATTACAGATATCTCGTTACGATTATAGATCGGCAAACAGGATGGCCCGAGGCATATCCAGTAAAAGACATTACTGCAGACACAGTAGCGAAAGTTGTGGTAGAAGGTTGGATCTCACGTTTTGGATGCCCTGCTAAACTGACAAGTGACCAGGGTAGACAATTCGAAAGTGCTTTATTTTCGGAACTTATGAAACTTTTAGGCATTTCTAAAATACGCACAACCGCTTTCCACCCGCAGAGTAATGGACCAGTCGAACGCATGCACAGATCTCTGAAAGCATCTCTCATGGCTCGCTTAGGCTCTTCCACTTGGGTCGAAGAGTTACCAATAGTTATGTTAGGCTTACGTACAGCTATGCGCAGCGATACAGGTGTAAGCGCAGCACAAATGACGTACGGCACGACATTACGTCTGCCAGGCGATTTCTATGCCGCTTCCAGTACCAAAATAACAGATCATTGCCAGTATGTAGAAAGGTTACGTAATATTATATGCAACTTGAAACCTAAACCGACTGCGCATAGGGACGCGCGCGCAATATTCATACACCCCGACCTCGCTAAAGGAGATTATGTGTTCGTTCGCGATGACACGGTTCGTAGACCGTTGAAACCTCCGTACGACGGTCCTTACCGCGTACTCAAACGAGGGCCAAAGGCATATACTATCCAGTTACCCAATAGAAAAGCATGTATTTCCGTTGATAGGTTGAAACCAGCGTACATAGTTAGCGACGAGAAGTTCGATAACAGTCCCAACGTTGATGATTCTAAGAATGACTTACCCAACGAAACTATTGAGCAACCCAGACTCGAACCCCCGGTCACAGCCACAAATCGCACTACGCGCAGTGGTCGTAATATAAAACGCCCTGTTAGATTTTTATAAAATATGTGTACAGTACAAGCTATACTTTTCGAAGCGATTCATTTTAACCAATTATTTTGTTCGAGAAACTATAACACAGATAGCATAGCAACGCATCGCAGTCACTATGACACTTACCTTAGTACGTAAATATACATTTTCATGTATCAACTATTTTATATTTTAAAAACACCTTGATTTTACAACTTTACTTTATTACTATTTTGAGCAGCTACTTATATACACTGTTATTTTATTGTACTTAGAATATTATTTTTAAAGATAAATCATGGGCAAAACATACAGTACGAACAGTAACAAAGAGGTTGTTATCGCACAAAATGGCGCAAACGACGCAACAAATACTACCTTAGAGAAAAAAACTTGAGAGGTGTCAAGGAACACCCGAATGGAACGAAGTTCCTGTCGGAAAGAAGCGTAACCAGAAGAAGCATAACTAGATATAATTCTTTCCCGCTGGGTTCCTTAAACCTAAGACTCACCCATAAAATAAAGAGCGAGTCTATCACAGCCGTCCACGTCCACAGCCGCCTCAGTGTGCTCCACCTGGAACAAATCAAAGGAAGTACCCGTTACTCTCCAAGGAAAGGAGAGCAGCCGGTACGCGTTTTACATGTTACAATGCACATGAATGCATACTCAGGTCGTTATAGCCCATTCATGGGTACATTGACTCCTTATACCGAAGGACATCAAATGTATCGGTGTGGCAAACACCTCACCGCGAGCTGGATCCAAGCCTATGAATCGCGGATTATTGGCTGCTATATAACATATAATAATCAATTCCCATTTCATAAACATTTCCCACTGTAGACTGCATTCACGTCCCCCTGTGGCCGGCATGATGACACACAGGCCCGGTCAATTGCAGATCGACCTCATGACTACTAAATGTGCTGTACGAAGCACCAACAAAATAAAACATGTAAAAAGTTACCAGCCTTTTATTTTGCGTAGATTAGCTGCCAAGCAGCTCCAGTGCTTCAGATCACACGCGTTCAGTTCACACGCGTTATTGACAATTAACTTGTCTCGATAATTTGTTATTAGACCAGCGTTATACGTCCGCTCCGGTCACCCGACGTGAACTGAAAAATATCTATTTGACATTAGAAACGGACTCAGATTCAAATTCAAATACAGAACAAGTCGTGGGACAAATAGACTTACAATCTTACCAGTTATTTTGATTTCATGACTAGAGCATTAACCTTCTTTCTCCAAATCTCGCGTATCATCGTGATTGTCGCGACATTCCCCACAAAGGAAAAAGAAAAATGAAGAGACATTATGTCTCCTGAAGAATTTAGTATGTAGAAAAGAGATGTTCGTGTCTCATGAAGAATTTAGTATGTATATTTACATTATTTACATTCGCATTTCGCGAAGAAATCGACCCTCCGGCCAAGGAAAGCTAAAATAAAACCATTAGGTTGCGAGTCCATTCTCTTATCTTTTGTAGAGCACGGACTTTAGCTGCTCGTTCATTTCTAATTGCACCAAGTTGTTCTACTTCCATCACTTCATCAGGTTCAGCTTCAATTGTGACGGGATTTGATTCTTCCATAACTTCAATGGTATTTTCAGTTTCATGTGAAGTATCGTCATTTGTGTTGTTTACATCAGAATCAGAACTTTCTATTGACATATCAACATTTGGGCTATTTTCACTTACTGGTATATTATTCAATTCTTTTGGGACTATGTTTGCATCTTCAATATTGAACTGTTCTTCGTTTTGATCCACTGATGATGAATCTTGTTGGTCTTCTTCGATTTCCAAAGGATACAAATGTGATATTGACCTAGTGAATATAGTGTTGTCAACTTTAATTTGTGCGACTCTACATAAACCGTCACTTCCCTTGATCAGAGATACAATTTTTCCAACCTTCCAACCTATCCTAGGTTTCTCGCTTTTGATTTGGACTGTTTGACCTACACGTGGTGTCAAACTTGACCTCGTACGGGGTTGTTTCACGGAATGATTGTATCTTTCCCGTAGACTTGGTAAATAACGATTTTGAAACATTTCTATGAATTCTTCTATTATGATTCTTGCTCTTCTCCAACTATTAATTAAATTATTCTTAGTCGATATACCTGTTATTATAGGTTGATTTTGAACTGTTTCTAAAGTTATGTATTTTCCAACTTGTAGAAAATCTGCTGGGGTCAAGCAGTGTTCCACTTCTGTACTCACATATAACAATGGTCTTGTATTTATAACTGTTTCAATTTCTTTAATAATTGTTGTTAATTGACTATCTCCTAATAGGTGCTTTTCCAATGTCTTTCTCATACATTGTTTAACCAGCGCTACTAATCTCTCGTAAAATCCACCAAACCACGGTGCTAGCTGAGGAATAAACTTCCACTTGATTTCATTTTCAACACAATATTTGATATGATATCAGCTATCAGCTTGAAGTGAGTAGCGTTGTCTGAAGTAATTAAACTTGGTACGCCTCTGGTTGATGCCATGCGTCTTATAGATAATAATCCTTCTTCAGCTGATAAGTTCTGTACCACTTCCAAATGTACAGCTCGAACTGCCAAACATGTGAATAAACACAACCATCTCTTGGCTGTTCCGTTTTCTGTTTTTACCAACACTGGTCCTAGATAGTCTATCCCAGTGAATGTAAATGGTTTACTATAGTTTACTCTCTCAGGAGGTAGTGGAGGAGTACTTGGTAACTTATATGGTCCGCCGTTACATTTGACACAGTTCAGACATTTTCGAAGTATCTTTTGGACTTGCCGCTTGCCTTGAGGTATCCAGTATGACTGTCGTATTAGACTTAATGTGTGACTGGCTCCTACATGATAGTTCTTCTCGTGTGTTTCTTTTATAATTTTCCGTGTAAATTCACAATCCTTAGGAATAAGAATAGGGTATCTTTTATCAAACGACCATTCTGCATACTTGAGTCTGCCTCTACAACGTAGGACACCATCAATGTCTTTGAATAATTTTAAATTTCTGCTCAAGTTAGTTTGTTTATTATTCAACTCATCTTTAAAGTATTTTGACTGTGTTGATTTAATCATTTGCAAGGTACTATCTTCCATATGGGTGCGTTCTTTATATTCTTTCATTACACAATTATCCTCTGTGTTCATTACTTCAATATGATCTGTCTCACTGAAATCTTCACCCACATATAAGGTATTTTGATAACTTGGGTTAACGGGCCAATTCTCAGGATCTTCTAGTAGAAAATCTGGACCATTTAACCATCTTTTCATATCTTCATTTGTTCTTGATGGTCTTGTGGCCACGTCAGCAGGATTCAACTCAGTTGGAACATATCTAAAAGATAGATCTTTGTTTCTTTTAATCTCTTCAATCCGTCTTGAAACAAATGGACTCTTCTATGTCTTTCAACCATAGGAATCTTGTTACATCTCTATCTTGTTCCTTAAGTCCTATTTGTAAAAAAGGCTTTTTCCACATCTGCAGTCAATCCAATCTTATGACTTCTAAATCTTATAATCAATCCTGTTAGATCTTCCAATAATAATGGTCCACAGTATAAACTTTCATTTAAACTTTTACTACCCTTTGTCTTTGCCGATGCATCATATACAATTCTCAATGCTTTTCCAGGGGCTAAGACTCCGTGATGAGGTATATAATGTATAGGATGATCATTATCCTTCACTTCTCTTGATGGGACTAGTTCAATAACTCCCTTTTCCATTTGTTGTTTCAATGTCTGATCATATGTTTGAAGAGTTTTTTGATCCAATCTCTTGAGTAATCCAATTAATCTTCCATGTGCTAATCCATAGTTTGAAGATAAATCTGGTGGATAGTTGATCCACGGCCAACTAACATAGTATCTATTGTCTCGCATTTCCATTGTTTCATTAAAATGTTTGATTGCAATTTCATCTCTGCTTATCTTCGGTGAATCTGTGATGCCAATAGACTCCAGATCCCATAACATCTTCAAGTTTCCTAAATCCAATGGTGGATCCGGTTGGCTAAGTCCTATCTTACAAGAGCATTGACAAAATGTTACCATTGACATTTGTTCTATATGTCTATTAGTAATAAGACCCGAGACAATCCATCCAAATTCTGATTCAATCAAATATAAGTCTTTTGCAATACATATTTTATTCATCATTATAATTGAGTGATAATAATCATTTCCAATTAATATGTCTACTTTATCTGATAGTGAACCGTCATCAGCTAAAGTATAATTTTTACTAATTTGAAATAATTCTTCTTTGAAACATGGGACGCCTTGAGATATAGTTGGAACAACATTTGCATACATTGTCTTCAAGATTTTATTATTAGTCAATACTTGAAATTTGACTAAAGGACTTTCTAATGTTCTAGGAGCTTCAGATCCAAAGGTGAAAATTGTCAATTGTTGTTGTTCCTCGATGAACATTTGTAACTCTTTAGCAATCTTTTGAGTTACATAACTCCTTTGGCTTCCACAATCTAATAAAATTCTACATTTCTTTGTAATGTTATACTGACCTGTAATCTTCCTCGTTGCAGTCTGTAAGATCTACGATCTTATCTATCTATCGAAGACTTTGTGTTTACACTAAAATATTTCATTGCTGGACATATAGCTAAGTGATGATATACAGTCTTACAGACAGAGCATTTATTCCTTACCTCTAGATAAAACAATTAAAACAAGCTTTTTGTACCGTTAACACCTTTATTCTTTCTTCTATGGTTTTGTATTTGGTACAACTTAGAGATAGTGCATTTTAGCAGAATAAGTTGAAGCTTTAAACTCAAATTCACTTTATTTCAACGCAATACAATAAAACATTCACAATTTATACATTACATTCGTAATTTTATTTTCGTTGACTTGACAGAATCAACAATTCATAGTCTTCTGTCTTGATATCCTCTAATATGTAGAGTCTCCATAGTAAGTGTATTGCGAAGTGCACTATTTCCTTCCATAGTATTTATTTCACATAATTTCTGAGCATTTAATTCTGCATTTATAATTAAGGATAGCTGTTTGATTGTTTTCATGATCATATCTCCTGCTCCTGTAATGTCCAACAAACATAACTATCAACAAACATAACATCATTGTTATAACAAGAAAATGTCTCAATGATAATAGGGAACAGTGAAAATATCATGAATATCTTATTTTCTGAAGAAACTTTTAACAATCTCACGTATGTACAATGATTAAATAATCGGAAACTGCCTCTCGACTAGGCAAAAGAAATTTGTTTAAATTTATAAAATGACTTACCTTTTGTTCAAATTTTCTTATTATTTAACTATAATAAGTATTTATTTATAAATATAATTAGTAAATTAAATTCAAATTTAAAAATTTTCATTTTGAATGACAGCCAGATTTGACTTGACATTCCATTTTTTTTTCTTTTTTCAAACGAATATTATGACGGAAAATTTATGGTTTTAAGGCATGTTGCAGACGATTTATTTTTACGCATTCGATTTTCAATAATATTAGTCAATAAAAATAACTAATTATTTGTGGTCAAATGTCCCAAATTTTAAAAAGGATTAAAAAGACGTCAAAATTTTAATGTCTTTAAACGTTGTGTCAGGTGAAATCCACGAAAGGCAAAACTATGAACGTAAACAGCTGTGTTACTCTTAAAATGATTATAATTCATCAATTTCAACCCTTGAGTCGGTGTCAAGGAACCAGCATCTCCACCATGTCGGAAAGAAGCGTAACCAGAAGAAGCATAACTAGATATAATTCTTTCCCGCTGGGTTCCTTAAACCTAAGACTCACCCATAAAATAAAGAGCGAGTCTATCACAGCCGTCCACGTCCACAGCCGCCTCAGTGTGCTCCACCTGGAACAAATCAAAGGAAGTACCCGTTACTCTCCAAGGAAAGGAGAGCAGCCGGTACGCGTTTTACATGTTACAATGCACATGAATGCATACTCAGGTCGTTATAGCCCATTCATGGGTACATTGACTCCTTATACCGAAGGACATCAAATGTATCGGTGTGGCAAACACCTCACCGCGAGCTGGATCCAAGCCTATGAATCGCGGATTATTGGCTGCTATATAACATATAATAATCAATTCCCATTTCATAAACATTTCCCACTGTAGACTGCATTCACGTCCCCCTGTGGCCGGCATGATGACACACAGGCCCGGTCAATTGCAGATCGACCTCATGACTACTAAATGTGCTGTACGAAGCACCAACAAAATAAAACATGTAAAAAGTTACCAGCCTTTTATTTTGCGTAGATTAGCTGCCAAGCAGCTCCAGTGCTTCAGATCACACGCGTTCAGTTCACACGCGTTATTGACAATTAACTTGTCTCGATAATTTGTTATTAGACCAGCGTTATACGTCCGCTCCGGTCACCCGACGTGAACTGAAAAATATCTATTTGACATTAGAAACGGACTCAGATTCAAATTCAAATACAGAACAAGTCGTGGGACAAATAGACTTACAATCTTACCAGTTATTTTGATTTCATGACTAGAGCATTAACCTTCTTTCTCCAAATCTCGCGTATCATCGTGATTGTCGCGACAGTTCCTTTCAATGAATTAGTGCAGGAATTGTAATAAAATTTTAAATTTATTGTAATTTTAAAATTTTATTGTACAAAAACAAAAACAAAAACAAAAAGAAAAACAAAAAAAAAACAAAAACAAAAACAAAAACAAAAACAAACCCCCAACCCCTTTCCACCCCCTTCCCCCCCCCCTCTCCCTCCCTCCCCCCATATTAAATCCCCCCCACCCATATTACCCCCATATTAAAGGAGGGTAGAGGTACCTCTACCCTCCATAAACATATAAACGGCCGAATTGAGTAACCTCCTTTTTTGAAGTCGGTTAAAAAAGTGTCGTGACCATTTTTCGTAAGAATTTTTTCCGTCTAGCCCCCTTTCACAACGCGCGATAAGGAACTTCGTTCCAAAAAGTCGAGGTATATGGCCTTGCAATAACATGCATTATGATAGCAGCGCTAATAATTGTTATGTGCGTGTTATACAAAAAGTGTAACAGAAGCGTCAGAAAATGGACCCGGAAGGAAATGACTGCAGCCGTGTCAACAATTCAAGTTGACAGAATTGGGCAACAACCAGTCACAAACCCTGTAGTCATAGTGTAAAATAATGTGTTTTAATTTTTATCACGTGGTGCAAAGTGCTAACCTATAGTAATGTGTCTTATACTATGTATTCCTAAAGTTACCTATTAGACTATAATTGTGTTTTATACTTAAGTGATAATAAGCCATATGCTGGTATGCCGTCGTAGTGTTATACAAAACTTATAACTGCATAAAACTATGTACTTACCACCTAAGTGTAACTCGCCCAGGTGCTTGTAATGCGATACGAAGCAACGTTGTTTAAATAAACAAAGTATCACTATCATGTATCTATGCAAGTGGACGATGACGATCAAAACAATATTGTTTTTACATAGCTTATAATATTTTTGTATTTGAAGTTTTTTTTTTTTGAGATATTATTTTTTTAAAAGGGGGGGAATGGTTGTAACGGCAATGTACGCGAATGTACCTACCCATGTAACGCGCTTAGCGATATATAATTTAGTGTAAGCTTTTACCTAAGGCAGTGCAGTACAGACAGTACAGAGTAGACAACCACCCGTGACTAGTTATTGTCTACAGCGTCACTTGCCGCTCTATGTAAAGCACTCGGTCAATAAATATTATAGTTCGTATATCGACTTTAATTTATCCGTCGCCCCAGAACACTAACTCCCTAAAATTCTAACTATTAAAGTGACTAAATATGCCAATTTTTCCCGACAAGGGGCACCATTTCAGTATAGTCTATACATATAATAAAACTGTTGAGGGTCGAGAGTCTGTACATGGAAGATATTTAAAAAAAAAAAAATTGTAGGGCGTTCTCTAATCGATACTGAAGCCGAAAATGTATTTTAATTTTTTCATGTCTGTCTGTCTGTCTGTCTGTATCCCGAATAAGTATCACGCCGAAACTACTGAATCGATTTTTTTTTTACGTGAGGGAAAATCCTTATAGGATGTTATGCCGGACTCTTACCGACTAAAAAACCTCACGTAACGCCCAACAGCCTGTGGTTGGGAGCCCCGGGTAAGGCCTCGGAAGGATGTCCCGGGACTCACAACAGACTAACGGCCGCCGTTGCGGCCTCGCCCAGGGGGTTCGGGTGCTATCCCGCGTCTTTGGGGGGTTTCGGGTGTGATCCCACTTCTAAGGGGTGCGTGAATTGCTCACGCCACGCTGCCGTCATGGGCCTGCTTCTGTAAGGACGGTGAGCCGCCCTCTCACCGTCCTCAGGCCCCCGGTCATGGTGGCCGACAGTCCTCGGCGAAGACACGTCGGCGGCGCCCAGGCCGCCGACTGCGGAACTCGGGTGGGAGAGTTCTCTCCCGTACCCGTGCCGCCGCCTCCTTCACGAGCATGACCTGCTCGCAGAAGGCGGCGGCGCAGTCCCACTTACTCCCGCTGGAGAGCGTGGCTCGCACCATGGTCTCGAGCGAGAGAGTGTCCACGTCCAGACCCACTACGAGGACCTGGCGCTGTTGCGCCCACGCCGTGCACTCCACCAGCGTGTGGAGCGCCGTGTCATCGCTGCGGTCCTCGCAGTGCTGACACTCGGCCGTGGTTTCCCGGTGTTTTCGCCACAGATACCTACCGAAGCTACCGTGCCCAGCAAGCATCTGTGTCAACCGGTAGGAGAGAGCACCGTGTCTCCTCTCCAGCCACTCGTCCATGACCGGTCTGACGGCCGCGATTGTGGCGAATCCCCCCTTTGGTTGCTTAAGTCGCACCTTCCATGTCTCCAGGGTTTCCTGGTGCAGTAGGGACCGCTGGGCCTCGATTTCTCGATAAGCGGGCCTTTGGCCCCGCTCCAGCGCCTCCTTGCGCCATCTGAACAGTGACGCAAGGGCTCTCGCTTCCAGGTCCCATGGAGGGGTCCCGGCTAGTAGACATGCCGCCTCACCGGAGATCGTGCGGTATCCCCTTATCACCCTGATGGCCATCGCTCTCTGCGGGCTCAGCAATCTAGCCACATTGCTGGCCGTCAGGGTTTCCGCCCATACAGGAGCTCCGTATAGAGCCATGCTTCGCACGATCCCCAGGTACAGTCTCCTGTAGGGAGCGTTGGGTCCCCTGATGTTGGGCATCAGCCGCGCCAATGCGGCCGATGCTCCCCTCAGGCTACTGCATCGATTTGAATGAAACTTGGTACAATCCGAGCTTATGATCCGAGGAAGGTTCTAGGATACTTTTGATCCCGATATTTTGCGCAGTTCCTTTGGGAGAGGGGATGATAGGATAAATGGTTTTTTCGTCCTAAGTTTCAAATGCGTGGTCCGATTCCAAAAAAAAATTCAGTGTCGTAAAGGGAGTACTTTAAGGATTGTTTCACACGAGTTTCAATGTTGAGGGTTTTGTAGTAGACATGCGCAAAACGTTACACTAAAAAGTAATGTCATATGGCATTACATTTTGTACCGCGTCACATTACTTTGTACTATGACTTTTATCATGACAATCTCATGCGGCGGCACAAAGTTCTAAAATATTAATCGCGCGCTGCGTGCGCGCCAAATCCAGCATTCGTTCGCATCGCATTACAGGACGAACTGTCGTACGTTGTCCTAACTGAACGTGACTTGGCTAATGCGAATGTACGCATGCACGTTAAGGTGTAAATAAAGTAACGTATGATGTGGTTTATGTGTAATTGTATGCAGTAAAGTAAATTTAATAGTGTTCGAATAGATATTATATATAATAATAGATCTAATAAACTTAATTGAAAATTATTAGTAGTTAGTTTTAGTTTGGTGTGAATGTGTGCAAGTTAATGAAGTAAAAAATACGTTATGTATATTGTAAAAACAGTTGATCTTCCTTCATACTTTATGTACCTACCTACTGAAAGTAATCTTGTTTTGTTGTAGAAATCAGATAATAAATTGAATTATTATGAATTAACCTAAATTAGTTAAATAATCTAGATACATGATAAAACTAAAACATGTGACTAGTAGTAGGTAGGTATGTACTCCAGGCTTAGGACTGGCAATATCCATGAATTATTAATAATAAATCTATTTTTATTACCCATGAATACTATTAAAAATAATATTAATGTATTTAAAAATCAACTTTATTTACAATGATCATGTTTTTTTTTTACTTTTTTAGAATAGAATGCGCGCTTCTTCATTATTAAACGCTAACTAAACAAACTGCTAAGTATCACAGAGTCAAACATAGGTAGGTACGTAACGTAATGAATACGAACGAAGCAGCATTGAGAAAAAAACAGACCTTATTGCGTCAACGTAAAGTTAAAATAAACTTGTCGCCTGCCGGTCGTGCCGCCTGAGTCAAGTAACGCGTGGCGGCTAGTACTAAACAAATGACGCTTTTTCGCTCACACACGTGCGGAACGGCAACGTGTGACAAGTGACGATTGCATGGAATGCGCGCGTATCGACATTCAACACCGCAGACGGCACGTTTGTCCCGATTGTACTATATTTTGTCATGATACATTTCGTCGAGTAACGTACACTGTCATGGTACTCGAGCGAGTCACATGACAAGTAATGCATTTCGTACGTTACTTACGCCTATTTTGTAGTTCAGGAATTAAAGAAACCTAGAATTCAACGGTTCCTTCGAATTTGTGGGTAAATCTAAACTGGCGTGTTGGCTTAATCATAAAGGAGCTTAATGATTAAGGTTATTGTAAAATGATTGCGAGGGTCAGCTAGTTCAAAATAAATATCAAAAAGCACTCAAGATCAAAGTGACTGTTTATGACCCTTTTTGACAGTAAATGACCGTTTTTGACCAATTTGACCGTAAATGACAGTCAGTCAAATTCAGTCACTTTGGTCATTTTCATCTCTACATTTGTTACATAATGTGAAAAACCTATAGTCCAATTCTGCCCGATCTGGCAATAATGTAAACATGTCATGTTTTGACAATAGTTGTCTAAGACAGACGAGTAGAAAAATATAGTATGAATCATTGAATTTTTTACTATCCTGAGTAGGTATTTTAAATGAAAATAAACTATCATAAAGAAGTTATTTGCTGTCGAAATGATTGTAAGAACACTGTATGACTCCTGGACACTGGGATATAATCAGGGTGAATACTCAATGCAAGTAACTATGGATATATAGGATCAAATGCGTTTGTTTACATTTTTGCGCAAAGCTACTTATTGGACACACGACATTATATGTAATGCGAAGGATAAGGTACGCAGCAGTTCTCTCTCCGAAAACATTTACTGCTCCAACCGATACTACTTTTCTATTGTTTCATTTGGGCATGGTATAAGATATTTCTTGTAGAAAACATGAATAAAAAAAACGATTCTAAGTATATGAAGACTATAGTTACGTAACCGTGTGTATGGAGAAAACTTTACAAGAGTTATAGCATTCGCTATCATTATTTCTATATTTTTGGTTTAAATCATGTCGTACAACTTTTTTTTGAGAAGTCTTAATTGGAGTTCAAGATTTCGATCAAGATAAGGCTTATACGTTCTTCCATAGCTCGCTATGCAGTATCCGATAATCGATATCAGTTAGTAGGTAGTGTAAGTATTACTAGGTACGTTATACAGCACGAGTTCAACTTTAAATGGTACTCTATCGTCAATAACATATTTGCCAGAAAAGCTCAAAGTTTTTCACATAATTAGTAAGTGAATTGAGGAAGCCAATGAAATTTCTTAATGGTATCAACACAACACCCTCGATTTTTGGACAAGTAAAGCAGTTCTTATAGGCAGCTATCAAGCTATTTCACATGTTTTTTAGATACACTGTATTTTTAGGCTGTAATAGTCGACTTTTCCTTTTTTTCTCGGTTGAAAGTCAAATTGTTTTGTAGATATGTATTACTGTTGACTAAAATTCTGGACCCGACGAACGCTAACGCAATCCGTTGGAATATTTTCCTGTTTTGAGACTAGTATTTTTTTTTTTTTTTTTTTTTTTTTTTTTTTTTTTTTTTTTGTTGACGCGGGGAACGCATTTACGCGCCTTCATCCCACCTGCGGGGGCAGCTAGGATGGTGTGTGGGACTCCCGGCCCGGTCCGGAGTGGACCGTCCTACCCACTAAACCCCGCGGTGTTCCTCCTCACCCTTTAGCCGGGCCGAGGGATATCAAAAGATTATTCACGTCGACCCGGCTAGGGGCGCCCCGTGAATTCGGGGCTCTCCTCGGGGGAGCCAGATGGGCGGCTCCCCAAAGCTCCCTAAGGAGCTGAAGATCATCACGCCTGCACCGCTCTCGAGCGCCCCTCTGTAATAGAGGAGACAGAGAGCGGCTGGCGCAGGCGTGCGCTAATGGGCACCCCCGGAACACGGGGAAGGTGCCCACCGCCATGTGACCGTTGGTGGGCGGGGTCCCCCGACCTTACGCCCACGGTCAAGAAACAATCGGAGGCGCGCAGTGACTTCTTACCGCGGCGCCCCCGAACTGCACGGCAGAGCGGGAGCATTATCGGTTACTCCCGCTCCCCCGCACAGTGCACCTCTCGCTTTGCCGCCATCGCGACTCAGCACGCCTGACTGCCGACCATGGCTTGCACCATGACCAGCAGTGACAGGCCCCTACTGTTGCTGTGCGGAGCGGCCGCACGGACGGAACGGCCGCACGGGCGGAACGGCCGCACAGACGGAACCAGCCCACCGCACTGGCAGCCCGCACACACGCAGCAGCCGGTCAAACACTGCCGCGCTACGTAACTGCCGCACAGGTGGACTGCCGTACAGGCGAAATCAGCCGCACAGGCGGAACAGCCGCACATGCGGCCGCTGCCGCACAGCAAACTTGCTCCAACCCGCCGCAGCCGGGAGCGAACCTCACTATCGTTGCGACGCTTCCACCGGGTATCCGGGAGCTGTCGCAACACCGCGGACCTTGAAGGCCCGCCATACCACGACCCCCTCGTGCAATGGGGTCAACTCCGTCTAACGACGGCCGAAAAACGGTCCCAATGCTTCCACCGGCCAGAAAGCCGGGAGCACTGGGGCGTCCACCAAGGTGTGTTGCGGTGCAGAGACGCCGCAACACCGTAGGCCTTGCAGGCCCACCCAACTGCGACCCCCTCGCCATGGGGTCAGCTTGCCGGGATATCGGTACATCGACTAATGGGGGCAGCACGCCGCACCCATTAGCCGATGTTCCAGGGTGCACCGTCTTAGTCCAGTTGCCACTCCCCCCGGGCATATAGCCCAAAGGGATTGAAAACCGGACCAAGCTCACTAGGAGGTTTCCCGACCTAGCACCCCGAGACTAGTATTAATGTGGTTAGCAATAGATTGACGAAATTTGAAACTTATATTTATCAGGCGCTATAGGTATAGGTAACAAGCTTATTTGAAATAGTGTTTAATTTGCCTGGGGTTAACTAGCATGCTGAGTTACACATTTTGAAAATAGTCCTTATCGCCAAGAAGAGGAATGTTACTGTGTCATCAACTCGTTAACCGAGCTTTGAAATTTCACTGCAAATTTATTGGCTATTCCATAGGAGGGTAGGTTCTGATAGCTAAACGCTTTTGTAATAATATCATCTGTTGCTGCGAGAGACCCTTCCGCAAATAGCAATAATTAAATGCTACAGATTTTGTAGCTTTGCCAAAGTTTTTAATATTATCTAGAAGTCGTTTCTACAATATTCAGTTTTTTTTATGAGTTTTGTTGCGTAACTTTTTATACTGTAGACTGTAGCTGATGAGTGCAGTCCTGGATGTCTATCTATTAGTGGGAGCTGACTTCCATGTGGCAAATAATTCGTCTCTTATTTGACAGAAGTTAAAATCTTCGGTTGTTTGTGGTGAATGACATTGCGAGTAGTTACTAAACTGGGCTGCACTAAATGCACTTCGAAAACTATCATATTCGGCCAGGACAGCTTATGCCCTCAATTATATACCAATCGATTGAATTAAGTTCATTGTGCAAAATACGACGATCATAGCAATTCAGTTAATTTCTATTCGGAGCGAGTACTACAATGCGATGATCCGCCAGTCTTGCTGATTCGGTATAATCTGATATGCCATACACAAAACCGTGCCTAGATTTCATTCAAATGAGTCTCGATGTGAGGGATGTGTTTGTGTCACTGAGTACCTATATTCAGTGAGACTGCATTTAGTTATGAGTTTGTCAAGTTCGGAAACACACATAACTACCTAGTTCGCTATTCTATGGCGGTCTATAAATTACACAGTTAACATTTTTGTTATTAATTGTCGTGCTCGCGATTAAAGTGCCTGTTATACTTTCAAAGGTGTATTCGGAGTGTCTTGACAGTGAATTTAAAGCAGTTTCGAACAATTGTTATTGCACCACCTTTACGATTTGGATGCAGATGTGTGTACATCTTATAACTCAGTATTTGGTACATATTACATATATGCATAGATATACCTACTTTGGTAGTTGCAACTTAAACGAAAGGTAGGACTAAAAACTATCTATATACATATATCTACATATAACACAAAGTAGCATTTACGTGCACTTAGAGTACATGAAAACTACCAGAGGAAATGTTTTGATACAATCATTTGTGATATGCACTCGCAAATTTCATGCCTACATACTGGGGGTTATAGGTTGTTAGTTTTCCTATTAATATGCAAACAAATAAACAAGCAATCAAATCTTTCCTCTTTATAATATTAGTATAATAGAGTATAGATGTGGTCGAGTAAGTGCATACTGAAAACTCGTGTTAAGTGTAAATATGCTGTGTGGATTAATTTATAGTAAGTCAAGATACATTTATTTCATATCCATACTAATATTATAAAGCTAAAGAGTTTGTTTGTTTGTTTGTTTGTTTGTTTGTTTGAACGCTAGGATCTCAGGAACTACTGGTTGGATTTCAAAAATTCTTTTTTAGTTTGATAGTCCATTTATCGAGGATGGCTATAGGCTATATAACATCACGCTAAGACGAATAGGAGCGGAGCAGCAATCAATAATGTTTTGAAAACGGGGAATATTTTTTACCGTCTGAGAGCTTCCGAGGCGTACGCTGCGTAAATGGTTAAAGTTAGGTAAAAATTGTTTATTACAAAATTATTTCTCTTAAAACGTTCTAAAAAAAAGTCCGCGACAGCATATGTCTATCTTTTAAGGTTCGCTTACAATAACCTAATTTGTCTATCTCTTAAGGTTCGCTCACGATATGATGAAACTGAAGAGTTTGTTTGTGCTAGGATCTCAGAAACTACTGGTTTCATTTCAACAATTATTTTACAGTTTAATAGTCCGTTTATTGAGGCTGGCTAATGGCGATATAACATCACGCTAAGACGAATAGGAGCGGAACCGCCATGAATAATGTTTCGAGATTGGGAATTATTTCTTTCTTTTGAGAGCTTCCATTGCGGAGCTGCATAAATAGTTAAAGTTACGTAAAAAATGTGTATTACGAAACTGTTCCTCTTAAAAAGTTACAAAAAAAAGTCCGTTACAGCATATGCCTATCTTTTAAGGTTATCTTACAATAACCCTCTTATTAAGTTTTAAAGTACGAGCGACGCGACGGAAGAAAACTTGGTTTGCAGTGGCAACCAGTCAACTAAACGATAAAAACCGGCCAAGTGCGAGCCGGACTCGCACACGATGCGTGGGAGTCAAAGCGACGGGAAACATTACATCACTTTAACACCTCTTTCCTTCTTACTCTCATGTGACGCAAACGAAGATATGCGGTTTAGCTCTAATGAATACAAGCGACGCGACGCGACGGGAATAAGCGCGACGGGGGTAAATGCAACGGGAAACATTATAATAGGTACTCGAAATATTAATACCATACTTCTCTCTTTCTCACTCTCATGTGACGCAAACGAAGTTGCGCGGGTCAGCTAGTGGATATATACATAACGCTGATAAAATGCCAATGATTCAAAGTAAATTTTACCCCTAGTTCAGAACTCAGCACCGTCCTGAGAGGCACCGGCCGGAAACTGTGTAGGCTTATTCCTTTTGGTTCTCTATTCTACAATGTAGAAAATCGAAAAATAATTTTGGGAATCTACCTAGTAGAGAAGGATCTTTTCCAGGCTTCATTGAACAATAGTTAGGCCTTGTGGTTTAGGCCATTTAGTTCTGTAAACTTCTTGAATGGTTACTCGCCTGTTGAAAGAAAACGCATACGTTGCCCTACAAAAAAAGTTATAGAACTTAGTCAGAGATCTCTCTTGGCAATGACTATGACTGTGATAATCTGTGTGATAATCTGTGTGATAATCTGTGTGATAATCTGGAGATAATCTGTGTGATAATCTGTGTGATAATCTGTGTGATAAGCTGTGTCTATGTGACAAATCCATATTTACATTGATGTCTGTGTGACAAATCCCTATATGTCAATGGATTGTTGTGTGATTCTGTGTAAATTAATTCATACAAGTAAGGAATGCTGTGTGATCAATCCCATGCATTTAAACCGATTACTGTATGAATAGATTTGGAGTTTTGCTTCTCGCTGTGTGAAGTCTATTATACGTAAATACAAAATAAGGAGTCACTGTGTGCTTAAATCCACGAAAATGATTATAGCAGTGTGTAAAGTTATAAAATAACAATAAAAATTTTAACATGTTTTATCTGCCCGTAACTTTGGTTTAAATTGCAACTGTGTCGCAGCTAGAGATGTGGGTTCGAATCCTGCTCGAGACTGATATACGTATTTTAATAACCAACTTCAAAACTGAGAACTGAACTCTTTCTACCGTATGTTTTTTTCCACATTAGCATGTTAGCCGACTTGTAACCGGATGGATGTGGGTTCGATTCCCACCTGAGACAAAAATTTGTGCGACCCAAAAACATTTGTCTCGAGAGTCTGCATGTTTATATTTATGATGCAGTCGGCATAACCTCCAATTATTTAAAAAAAATTAATGCATTCCTACCTACCCTGTTATTAAGTATTTTATACAGGTACTAGCTGTTGCCCGTGACTAGAGATGTAAAATGACTGAATCTGACCAGTCACGATTGTCAAAAACCGTATTTGACCGGTCATTTATTGTCAAATTCAATCAATTTGACTTAAACTTACTATTAATTGTAACTATTAAAGTGACTAAATATGCCAATTTTTCCCGACAGGGGGCACCATTTCAGTATAATCTATACATATAATAAAACTGTTCAGCGTCAAGAGTCTGTACATGTGATTCTGCTTGTCAATTTTTTTATCTATACATATATAATAAAACTGTAGTGGGTCGGGAGTCTGTACATGGAAGATATAATGAAAATTTTAATTGGAGGGCGTTCTCTAATTGATACGGAAGCCGAAAATGTTAAACTTTTCATATCTGTCTGTCTGTCTGTCTGTATCCCGAATAAGTATCACGCCGAAACTACTGAACCGATTTGAATGATACTTAGTACATTTTGAGCTTACAGCCCAAGAAAGGTTTTAGGATACTTTTGATCCCGAAGTATTGCTCGGTTCCTGCGGGAGAGGGGATTAAAGATAAAATGGTTTTTCAGTAGTAATTTCTCAACGCGTGATGCGATTTCAAATATTTTTTTAGTACTAGCTGACCCTCGCAACTTCGTTTACGCCACATAAAGTGTATGATAGCACAGGTACATATATACAGTTGGAAAAGGAAAGAGAGGAAAATGAAAATCTATTGATAAACGCTCTGAATGACACAAAAAAATTAAAATGCGAATTATCAAGACTTCATGTTAGTTATGATGACATTGTTGCGGAGCGGGACCACCTTCAGTCAATTGTAGATAGGTTCCAAGAGTGCAGTGACGAGTATGAGAAAACCTTGAGGAGGACTACCTTTCTGGAACAGGAGCTAAGGGATGCCCAGGGACAGATCTCACACCTGGAAGAAGCTGCTGAGAAAGTTACTGCCCACCAAACGGATAATCTTTTTAGTGAGTTAATGAGTGGTATCCCGCAGTTTATTCCTTCTGCAAATTCTCAAAACCTGGACTTGACTACTATAGATCTTACAGGTGACAGTCCATATCAACAGGACAAGTCGGTTTTGTTTTGCAGCAGAAATAAACTAAAAAAATATCTAAAAATTAAAAAGTTCATACAAAAATCAAAAAAGCAATTAAAATTCCATAAAATGTTAATCAAGAAGTGTAAAAATATAGGTTCTTGTTTAAAATTTAGAGAACAAGCTAAATTGTCAATGTTAGAACTAGAAAAAAGCCATTTAAAATATTGCACTGACACACAAAAATTAGAGTCAAAAATACAAAGTTTGCAATTTGAGCTACAATATATGACTAAAAAATATTAATGGTCCCTTAAGGACTTTACTAAATGTTCTTTAACAATAGACAAGGTACTCAAAACATCAAATGATAACACTGAGCGCCTTAATTGTTTCCTAAATGACCACTTATGCAATATTAACTGCCCTAAAGCAATTGAGCCGGTGGAGGCCCAGGGCGAACCGGTTACCGCTGAGCCCCTAGCTCCCATTACCACATGCTCGCCCAGTACATCAGTGGATATATTGTGTGACAGTGTAAATAATAGTAATAGTTGTACTAAATTAATTGTATTTAGTGATGATATTGGTACCAATCTAAGTTCATTTTTAAAACAAAACTCAAATTCAAGTTATTACTCGGTTATTAATAATTGCTATCCGGGTGCTTCATTAAGTGGTATTATGCAAAAGATATTAGAATATAAATTTGAAGCTAACAGTAAAATAATAATTTTCTGTGCAAACAGGGGGAAAATTAGCAATGATGATTTGTCCCTATACATGAATTACATCTTAAACTTAAATGTCATACAAGTTGTAATGTTCACACTTCCATTTATAAAAGGTGTGCCAGATTCGGAAAATTCATTTAGATATAAGATGAATTTACGTTTAAATTTAATAAGTCAGTATAATAATAAATTTAATATAATTGACTTTAATTCTGTATTTAACACAAATTTGTCACATAGCAAGTTTATAGTCTATAATAATCACAAGGGTAGGTACTGTCTACCCAAATATTATAAAAGACAAATAGCAAGTTTGCTATTTAATTATTTTTATTCTGTAGCCAAAAACTTGGCTGACAAAACTGCTTTATTTGAGCAGAGTAGATTTAGGACTTTGGAATCTGTTCCAAGTAATTTAAATTAACTGCTGGGACAACAGAGGAATTACCCTCTAGCCAAAATTGTAAATTAATAGAGTTAAATTTAATTGCAAACCGTAATTTTATCGGAAACTGTCCTCCGAACAAAACTAAATTAAAAAATGTAAATTACATCAGCCTGGTGCATTATAATATTGCAACATTAACACAGGTCAAAGAGTTGGAATTGGAGCTGTTCATGAGCTCAGAAAATATTGAAATTGTTTGTCTTACAGAACATATGCGTAAGGAGTATGAGCTCATGTTCAGTTTCAGTAGTCACCGGGTTGGTAGTGCGTTCTGCAGGGTCAACACAACACGGGGGGGTTCGTTGATTTTATTAAATAAGAAATTAAAATATAAGGAACGGAAAGATGTTGTGTCCCTCTCTGTAGAGTGTACAGTTGAAATATCGTGCGTAGAATTGGAGCAATTCATAGTAGTATGCGTATATAAACCTGGAGTCTCACCCTTTTGTGAGTTTGAGGAAGTAATGGATAAAGTGCTATTTAAACTTGGAAAAACTAATAAACACCTAATAGTGTGCGGTGATTTTAATGTTAATATACTTATAAATACGCGTCAGACCAATGATATCTTAAATTTATTTAAATCACACAATCTCACTAATTTATTTTTAGAGCCTACTAGATATTGTGATACAACAGCTACTTGTCTGGACAATATATACAGTGATATGTTGCCAGAAAGTAAGAGTATTATAAATAAGATAAAATCAGATCATACTGGGCAAATAGCATCTTTCAAGATCACAAGAGAAAAAGTTAAAAGACGTAAAATATTATGTAGACCAGTAACTAGTGACCGCTTGGAACGTATGCGAGTTGGACTTGGCAATAAACTTCCATTTTTAGACACTGGCTTAGATCCAAATGTAATGTATAAGTTATTTTTTGATTCCTTTTACAATGAGTTCAACTCTGTATTCAAGTCTAAGGGAGTCACAATCGGTGATAGGCCAGCCTTCAGTGAATGGGCCACTGAGGATATACATAAAAGTAGACAAAAACTGTATGAACTATACTCAGAAAGACAGCTTAATAGAACAGATGAATTTCTAAATTATGTTAAAACTTATTCAAAAAAGTTTAAAGCAGACTGCTTAGCAGCCAAAAGAAAGTATGTAAGTAATAAAATTCTCAATAGTGTAGACAAAGTTAAATCTACTTGGAAAATAATTAACGCAGTAAGAGGCCAAGCAAAATCGAATGATAATAATTTTAAACTTAAAGTAAATGGTAACATAATTACAACAGATGCCGAAGTCGCTAACGAATTTGAACAATTTTTTTCTCGAATTCCAGTAGATTTGACCAGAGCCCTAGGTTCTTCTACCCCAATAGCAGAATCCTTGTTAAAAGCAAATGTTCCTTGCTGTAATGAAATATTCAAATTCAGTAAAATTAGTATACACGCTGTCATAAAAACTTTTAAATCTTTAAATATTAAGAAAACTGCTGACCTCTGGGGAATTTCTGTACATTTAGTTAATTCGTTAATTGAAATGGTTGCCCCTGAATTATCAATAATATTTAATAATTGTGTTGATAGTGGTGTGTTTCCTGACTTAATGAAGTTTAGTAAAATAACTCCTCTGTTTAAATCGGGTAGCACCTCAGATCCGTCCAATTTTCGTCCTATTTCTGAACTACCCACGTTTAGTAAAATCTTTGAAAAGGTAATGCTTAATCAAATGCAAAATCATTTTAATACAAATAAACTATTCCATACTAAACAATTCGGTTTCACGCGCGGTCGGTCTACCACGGATGCTGGAATCAAATTGTTAGAGTGTATATATGAGGCCTGGGAGGAGTCGTATGATGCTTATGGTGTATTCTGCGACTTATCTAAGGCCTTCGATTGCGTCCAGCATCAGACTTTAATTAAAAAACTTGATCATTATGGAATCCGGGGGACGGCCTTGGATTTAATTAGTTCTTACCTTAGAGATAGAGTACAGAGAGTAGTTATAAATGGTAAACAGTCAAATGGTTCTGCTGTAACAATGGGGGTGCCTCAGGGTTCAATTCTGGGACCTTTTCTATTTTTAGTGTACATAAATGATCTCCCTCACCTTATAAGAGACGATCATGAGGTAGTTTTGTTTGCTGATGACACATCTTTAATATTTAAAGTTGAACGTGGACAACGCGATCTTGACGAAGTAAACAATGCCCTCTCTAGGCTAGTCCACTGGTTTAACGCTAATAATTTATTGTTAAACGAAACTAAAACAAAATGTATTAGATTCACCTTGCCAAATGTTAGGCTCGTTAACACCAGTATTAGGATTAGGGATGATCAAGTAGAATTGGTCGATGAAACTGTCTTTCTGGGCATAAAGTTAGACTCCAACTTGCAGTGGGGGCCTCATATCGAGAAAGTCTCGGGCAGACTGAGCTCTGCAGCCTATGCCGTTAAAAAGATCCGACAACTGACAGACATTAGAACAGCGCGTCTTGTCTACTTTAGCTATTTCCACAGTGTCATGACCTATGGCATACTATTATGGGGTAACGCTGCCGACATCGAATGTATCTTTGTGTTGCAGAAAAGGGCTGTCCGGGCTATCTATGGTATGGGGTTTCGGGAGTCATTAAGAGAAAAGTTTAAGGATATCAACATCCTTACTGTGTATTCACAGTACATATATGAAAACTTATTATATACTCATAAAAATAACAGTAAATTTATTAAAAATAGTGATATCCATAACCTAAACTTAAGAAATAAGAATAAATTGGCTGTACCTAGATTTAGGCTTAATAAAATAAGCAATTCTTTTGCGGGCAATTGTATTCGAATGTACAATACATAGCCGACAGCCATAACAGGTTTGTCAGTTAATAAATTTAAAAAACTAGTAAAACGTAAATTGTGCCAGAAAGCTTATTATAGCATTAAAGACTTTCTAGAAGACAAGACTGCCTGGCAGTGACACGAATTGCTCCTTTCTACATTTAAAAAAAAAACTGTATTAGATACTAAGATGAATAAGAGGGACCGGACTGAGTTTCTTGGGGTGTTCTTCTCAGTCTGTAGCATTTCCGAACCCCCGGTAGAGTCACAAAAATTTTGACAAACCTAAATAATTTTTTAAAAATTTCAAAGGGAATAAATTTTATTTTATTTTATTTTTCAGGTATTTTTTCAACAGACTCATGGGAGCAGTAAAACAATTGTTTTACAATAGCCTTAATCATTAAGCTCTTTTATGATTAAGCCAACACGCCAGTTTAGATTTACCCTAACATTCAAAGAAACCCTAAAATTCGAAAAGTTGAGATGCCTCTAATTTCTGAACTACGAAACTCTCAATAATGAAACTTGTGTGGAACAATGTTAAAAACATTCCCTTTCTGACACTAAAAAATATTTGAAATCGGACCACGCGGTGAGAACTTACAGCTGAATAACCATTTTATCTTTCATCCCCTCTCCCGCAGGAACCGCGCAAAATGTCGGGATCAAAAGTATCCAAGAACTTTCCTCGGACTATAAGCTCGGAATGTACCAAGTATCATTCAAATCAGTTCAGTAGTTTCGGCGTGGTACTTATTTGGGATACAGACAGACAGACAGACAGACATGAAAATTTTAAATTACATATTCGGCTTCAGAATCGATTATAGAACGCCTTACAATTGAATTTTTTAAAATATCTTCCATGTACAGACTCTCGACCCTCAACAGTTTTATTATAAGTATAGATAGATTGAAAAGGGAGTAGGTACTTTAAGGATTTTTCGACCCAAGTTTCAAGATTTAGGGGTTCGTAGTTCAGAAATTAGAGGCATCTCAACTTTTGCCGAACCTAGAATTCAAGGGTTCCTTTGAATGAGAGGGTAAATCTAAACGGGCGTGTTGGTTTAATCATAAAAGAGCTTAATTATTAAGGCTGCTGTAAAATAATTCAGTCCGCGCCGAAGGCGTGGACTGAATGGTTTTAGAATAGCCTTAATCTTTAAGCTCTTTTACAATTAAGCAAACAGGGCCGTTTCACACGGTGCTTGACAATTCTGATGAAGAATAATGTACCTCTACTTTCGTGCACATTATGTGACGTAAACGAAGTTGCGAGAGACAGCTAGTTCAAAATAAATATCAAAAAGCACTCAAAATCAAAGTGACTGTTTATGACCCTTTTTGACAATAAATGACCGTTTTTGACCAATTTGACCGTAAATGACAGTCAGTCAAATTCAGTCACTTTGGTCATTTTCATCTCTACCCGTGACTTCGTACGCGTGAAAATTATGTTATGATGCCACTTTGATTGCTCTCTGCTTAGCCCCTAGGATATGTAGCGTGATAATATAGCCTATTTGAAGACCATACCCCTAGGTAATATTTGTGCAAAATTTGAATCAAATCTATTAAGTGCTTTTCGAGATCCTTCCGGACTAAGCGAAGCAAACAGACAAACAGACCAACCGACAAACGGACAAAAAAATTCTAACTATATTTTCGGCTTCGGTATCTTATGTTGAACACCCAGCGAGTATTTTTTTAAAATATCTCCAATGTACAGTTTTGATTTTTCTATCATTTTATTATATGTATAATAATTATCAATAAATGAACAAAATGTTTGTTAGGTTGACTACAATCGAACACGTAATGTTGTTGAACACAAGTTACTGCTGTTAAATGTTTGTTTCAGAACTCCCGATTCTATACGCTGACGAATGACGAATGACTAATCAAGCCATGAGCACAATGTACCGTACCATGAGGGCCGTGGGACACGGCCTTTACAGGATGGCCGAGTGTTACATAATTATACAACCCACGATAGATGGCGCTTACTCCAACATACTCAACATCACTATTTAGTTGTAATAATTATTGACATGATAACTGTGTTTTGTGTTGTATCGAGTACTAAAAATATTAATTATAATTATCCATAATTGCTAAGTTAGTTTTGTATTATATTGTGTAATTAAATGGTATTGTCTAATTAGCAGCTTCTGGGGGTAAATGTATAAAATGGCGGGTAATCATATTGGGAGCTCTCTTCATTCTGAACGTTTAGATAGGCGGTAACGCTGCTCAAATAAATGTAAATGTAAAGTTGTGATTTCAAGTTTTATTTTATTCCTGAAGGTGTACCTATTTAACACATACGTACATACAAAAAACGTGTAGACCGATATACCATTAATCGCAGATTTGAAAGCGACCAGAGATGGGTCTATAGAAATTGGGATTTGGGAACGACTAGATCAAGGTGTAAGTGACGGACATCTACCGGATGCTGACGATACAAATCAATCCGTTACCAATTTTTATGACTACTGGTACGACTCATCTGCTTCATAATTCAGGAAGTACCTCGAACCCCAGCAATTACAGACCCATCACGTCTGACATCGATTTCTAAACTTCTAGGTAACATCAATTTTGAGAGATAAGATAAATAAACATATTAATGTGAATAATAATAAAGTGGCTCTCAAAATGGATGTAGAAGTAGGAATTGAGGTACTAAGGAGATTCTCCTCATTGATATGGCCATTAGCCAACAAGTTCGTCGTGATCGTAAGAATCTGTCGACATGTTGGATAGATTATAAGAAGGCGTCTGATTCTGTACCTCATACGTGGCTCTTAAGGGTGCTGGAGTTGTACAAAGTTGATACAACTCTATGCACCTTTTTAAAGTCATGTATGGAGCAATGGAGGACTCTTCTTAGCTATCCAGGATGTCGGGGGTTCTCTGGTGGCGGCGAGCCGATTAGGATCGAGCGAGGCATCTTTTAAGGTGATAGTTTGAGTCCTCTTTGGTTTTGCTTAGCATTACTACTATTAGTAATGAACTTAGAACCCTCTTAGTACATTACTAGAGTTCAGGGCTAGGTTACAGATTGCGAGGAGGAGGTCAGGTCATTTCTCACTTGCTTTTCATGGATGACTCATTCTCATTTGATTGACTTACTAAAGATAACTGAAAACTTCAGTAATTCAATTAAAATGGAATTTTGTGTGGATAAAGTGCAGCAGTTATGCATGTTAAGCGAGGTCAGATGGTGGAATCGGAAGCTTTCTGATTCCATTCACCTGATGTCACTTCTCGTATCTGACACCTATAAGTACTTGGGTATGTCACAGGTGTTGGGCATCAATGAAGCTAACATGAAACAGTCGTTACGATAGCGTTTCCTTTCTCATCTGAGAAAAGATAGTAGACCTAAATAGTCTTTTATCAGGCGGACACAATGTGCGTGCTTATAACGGCTGGGTCATGCCACTCTTGATGTACTCCTTTGGCATACTCAAGTGGACTCAAACTGAACTAGATGCCTTGGACAAAAGAGTTCGAACACTATTAACATCAAATCGAATGCATCATCCGCGTTCATCGGTGATGAGGATGTACACAAAGAACACTAGTTAAGTAACCCGGGTAAAAGAAACGCAGACCGAGACGCCTGCGTTCGGCAACGTAAATCATTACACACACACACAGACACACACACACACACACACACGCACACGCACGCGCACGCGCACACGCACGCGCACACACGCACGCACGCACGCACGCACGCACGCACGCACGCACGCACACACACACACACACACACACACACACACACACACACACACATTTTTATTAAACTTACACACTTCTTGTGGTATGTGGAAGACCCGAGGTTCATAATGAGTAAACTGTACTCTTTTTGGATTTCTAAGTGTTTTTTGTAAGAAGTTTCGAGTGATTGTCGAAAACTAAAATTATATTTAAAATTTTGTGGTTTTATTTTGTAATCATTGCATTTATTGTAAAATATTTTTTTAGTTCCTTAACTGGATACTAATAGTGAGGGTAAATAGTATAAATTCAAACAAGCTAAGCAAGTTGCATTAGGTTTGAAATTACTTTATGTATACCCTATTAATAACAATACCGTTTGTCATTGGTGTTATTTAGTTAGAGCATTCGTATACAGCTAACAACCTTTGTGCCTGACGCTTTCACGCCTTTTGCCTCCAAATTCAAACTTACTACGAATACTTACCTAATTATTGAGATTAAAGATGCCTCATTTAACAATATTATTGAGAGCAAAAATAATTGTTTTTCACGAGAAAAATGTCTCAATTAGTGAAATTGCGAGACGCTTAATGATATCGGTAAGCAGTCAAATTTAACATACTGTAGAAGTCGACTTGTCTATGACTAGATTTCCAATATAAAAAGGCGCGCAATGTAGTGGACGCTCTCTTTTCGACGGTCGACCGCTGCAGAGTAAAGAACTACACACCCTGGTGATCAGTGTGATCCATGTGATATCAGTGTCGCCGTGATTGTAAGAATGTTCTAAGTTACTTACTGATTAGCTACTTGTGTAATGATTACGTTCAGGGTGTAGTAAAATTTGTTAAATAAAGTGATAGAAATCTGCTTTGTTAATCTCAGTGTATATTTTTTTATTAACATTCCTGGTGATTGCTAACATCAGAAGTGGGATTCTTACCTTATCGCCAACTCACCGGGTCGAACGAGAGGTTTGGTGAAACATAAGAAACTTAATCATTACAAAGTACCCTCTTTTAGTGAGTTGTGTATGTTTTACGCAATTTGTGTGTGTTTTATCTCGTGTAATTATGCCTAAAACGCATGATTCAGACCGTAAATTGCATAGTTGGATTGCACTGACACCATCGTGAGTGCCACGTGTCGTGTAATCGGCATAGATTTCGAATTTTTCGCTATCGGTCACGAAAGGTATTACGGGAATACCGTTCGTAGCCGTCGCCATCTTAGACACCGCCATCGCGGTCTCGGATCCGATCTCGTTCGTTGTTACACGCACGGTTTCGTTCTGAGCGAGATGTTTCTACAACTTGCCATAAAGAAAGCGAATTAGTACCGAAAGTGGCAAGCCCGTGAACTTTTTAAACGTCCAGAAACTGTCCTCTGTCACTCTCCTATACAGTAACGGCGATAATCCTACTGCCCGCCCGATCCGGGAGTTCCAAATCAACGTGAGGGGCGTTGGTGAGCGCTACAAGCGCTAAGCTACGCGATGCGCGTTGGTGTGCGCTGCACGCGCTAGTCTACACGACGCGCTGCGCGCTGGTCTGCGCGACGTGCATTGATATGCGCTACACGCGCTAGTCTACGCGATGCGCACGGGTGTGTGCTACACGCGCGCGCCCTCAGCCGCGCGGTCAGGTGCCAAGCTTACGAAAGGTAAAGGCTTTATAATTTTCATCTATTCCCTTAAAACTCTTACAGATCCAACAAGTTCTAGATCTTGTAGGATATTTTCGTAGGCATATCCAGAACCGTGCTACAATGATTGACTGAAAAGTGTATTTGGAGTTCACATTAATAACAAATTAGACAAGGCTTGATACGATGTCTGACGATGACGAGAGTAACCAGTGAACCCAGAATCAGTACCTCCCACGGAGGTTCACACAGACGCAAGTTAGGTACGCAGGTTAGGAGTAGTATTGACCTATGCTGATGATGGGAAGCGTGTGGTAGCATACTCCAGTCGGTAAAGTAATCGTTAGCTGTCGTAAAGGCTTCATAACACTTTTGCTATAACTTTGTTAAGTTACCCTCAACATTTCTGTTATTACTTTATTAGGTTACTCTCAAATTGACAAAACATAAAAATGGTCTGCTCCTTTTTTCTGAGAGGCGCCCAATCGAGCCGAACACAGGATTTCGTTTTCCAGCAAAGAAAAGGAGTTCTACTGCCACATGCTGATTATATCAACCGAAATCATATTGGTCAGGTCAGTAAAATATCAAGGCCTCTTGACTGGACACAAAAAGAATAGACTGCAGAGGAGCGCATGGTTCTGTCACGTGAAGTAGTGTAAGAAAGCGGGTTTTCGATCAACTTGCGTAAATGTGTTTTACTTAGAACAGGGCGAGCTATACTTAGGGTGTCTCTGAGAGGTAACATCCGAAACTATGTTATCTATTAGAGAATCAATGTGGTCATTGTCAACATAGCTCGCAGAGTAAGTGCATCATAGTGGTCATGGGCTGGCCACATCTGTTGTAGAACCAACGACCTGGACAAGGCCGTAGGAAAGGATGCGAAAGGCGTAGAACCGTGTAAATTGGGAGAGGTCTACATCCAGCAGTGGACTACTGTAGACTGATTTGATTGATGATTGATTGAGAAGTCATAAACTTGTGCTTCTTGAGTTTTTATTTACGAACATAAAACCCCGTTTCCAGTAATACCTATACTTGGATGCATTGGATCCCCAGCCGGAACCCGATGATTATAATTTTGTGCACTAGCTAGTTGATGCCAGAACATACATTTGTTTTCTTTTTCAATTCTAGACAGGATGTTGCCGAACGGTTTGGGACAATGACAAATGTAGTGTTCCTTTTCTGTACAGCAACGTTGATTTTACTGTCAAAGGTTTGAGTCTGCTGGTTGTGTGAAATCAGTGAAAGACATGAGGCCAGACATTTAGGTACTACGTTACACCAAAGATGCACCACGCAAACAGACAGGTCCACTTACGCTCGAACTGTACTGAACATGATCTGAATCGAGGTCAATTAATTAACCCCCGACGAAAACGCGTGTTGTTGTGGGTGTAACCTGTGTGTTTGTCTGTGGCATCACAGCTGCCTAACGGATGGGCCAATTTGGATGCGGTTTGTTTTTATTTCAGAACCGAGGTGATTAATGTGTTTCTTAGCTATACATTTTAAACATCATCATTTCCTAGGTGATGAAGGGATTTCTCCTAAGCTTCGCAGGACTGATGGATCTGAAATTTGACGTACTGCTGCTATAATGGTATTTCAGCGATATGGAAGCGTGGAACTTACTGCTGTAATGGGTAGTCTGCGGGATGCCCGCATCCTCGGAGGGATACAGCATTTGCACCAAGATGGGGCTCGTTACAGCGGTCTTAGTATCGAGGTATTGCTGATGAACAGTTTAAATATTTGTGTTTAAGTATTTTTGTGGAAGTTGCAGCTGACCTTTACGTTATTAAACGGAGGACGTCTCATTTTTTCCTGGGTCTCATAAAGAGAAACTAAACTACCGACCCACTGATTTGGTCGCTAGTCTGAGATGTGCCATTGGGAGGTTTGCAACTAAACTGTAAATCAAAAAGGTGCAGAAGTCCCTACGATCGGGTTACTGAAGAGTAACTAGGTACCGTAAGGTTCACACGTGGATCGTAATAGAGGTTCACCTCGCGTGTTTAAATGTTAACAATTTGTGTTTTCACAGGTTCAATGTAAAAATGCAAGTTGGACCCTGGTATGGTAGATGGTGGTCCATGCGAGCGCCGCCGAGCGGATGACGGGCTGCGTGCGGCCCAGTTTATGGTGGTATGGCAGGACGAATGGTGGCCTGATACCTGCACTGCATTCTTCGAGTGGCGAGTTGACGGTAATATTGACAACATTTACTATGACAGGTTCTTGTATGGGTAACCACCACGTGACCACTTTGTTATTTTGCGAGCGTTTCCGTGCTTCGGAAGGCACATTAAGCTGTTGGTCACGGTTGCCAGTAAAATGGCAATCATTAAGCAAAGTTAAAAATTTTTTAACAGTGGGCAGTCACAACCTGCGCCTGTCCATATCAGCACAGCAATATGACTCAGCACAGCACCTAATACGTGGTACAACATCTATAGGTGAAATGTGGGCATATAATGTGCTTCTGCCTACCCCTTAGAGGATAAAAGGCGTGACCATTCTGTATGTATGTATGAGTTGTCGGTGTTGACTTAAGTGGCGTGCGTGTGCCTGACGGGTGCGTGTCATCTGAACGCAGCCAGTGTTGGTGAAGGAACAGAATACGGGATGTTCCATGCTGACATGCTGGGTGCCAGTGTTCTGTATGGGTACAACTTTTGTACATATATGGGTACTAGTTTTATGTATAAGTGTTAGTTTCGTATATAGGACGGACTGCGGGACGTTCTTATTGGCAGACTGCGGGATGCCAACTCCATGTAGAGGACGGACTGCGGGACGTTCCTTTTGGCAAATAGACTGCGGGATATTTGCCCTACGTGGTAGTGTAAAGATGAATGTCGGTGTACAGGACGGACTGTGGGACGTTCCTATCGGTATGCCTGTGGGATGCCAATTCCCATGTAGTTAGAGGACGGACTGCGGGACGTTCCTTTTTCGGCAAACAGACTGTGGGATGTTTGCCCTACAATGAATTGGTAGAGTGATGATGAATGGTAAATACTTGAATCCAAGTGTGAATGAATCATAAACCTCGTATGAATCAGAAATCCTCATATAGTTTGGCTTTTAATGTGCGAACGTAATCACATTAAATGAATGTGATGATGTGTGATAAGCTGTGTGCTATTTATCTTAGCTAATGTATTTTGAACTGTACGTTGGAAGGCCTTGAAAGGTTGATGGATACAACAATTAGGTCTTTGTGTTACATTGGCACATAGTAATGACATGTTATTTCTAATTGATTTTAGAAGCCGCCTCGATGAAAGCATCGCAGCTCATGCCGATGAGCGTGTTCAATCCCGAAGCTAGTCCATCTGAACCGATGACTGTTGAGGTTCAGACATCTTATATGCAGTCGAGGACGATGCATGGTCAGGAGAGGCCGTGTAGAAGTCGACTTGTCTATGACTAGATTTCCAATATAAAAAGGCGCGCAATGTAGTGGACGCTCTCTTTTCGACGGTCGACCGCTGCAGAGTAAAGAACTACACACCCTGGTGATCAGTGTGATCCATGTGATATCAGTGTCGCCGTGATTGTAAGAATGTTCTAAGTTACTTACTGATTAGCTACTTGTGTAATGATTACGTTCAGGGTGTAGTAAAATTTGTTAAATAAAGTGATAGAAATTTGCTTTGTTAATCTCAGTGTATATTTTTTTATTAACATTCCTGGTGATTGCTAACAATACTATAATTTTTTTACATGAGTGTTCAGTTTCTTTGTTACTCAATAATCATATTTTGTTTTCGTTTACAGAGAAAAACTGCGTGGTTGTGGGTTCACCGTCATGCAAAATCTGACGGCGGAGGCATAGATCGTCTCCTACCTGGTCCCCTACCTTTGGCTTTTACTGATGCAAATCTACAGCACAGGGATATTGTGGCCACGCACATTGCTGAACCTTTCACATCAACTCAATCTACGGCAACCTGACACAACGTCAGCATCTAATGGGGTGCTAGGTCGGGGAACCTCCTAGTGTGCTTGGACCGATTACTAAGACGGTGCATCCTGGATAGTCGGCTAACAGGCGCAGCGCTGGAGTCTGCTGCCCCTGTAAGTCGATGAACCAATATCCCGACAACCGACCCCATGTCGAAGGGGGTCGTGGTATGGCGGGCCTGCTAGGCCTGCGGTTGCGGCGTTCACCGCCGTGACAATTGTGTCGTCCGCTCCCGGCTACGGCCGGTAGAAGCGCTACCGTTCGTCGGTCTTTCCGACCGAAGCCGACCCCATTGCACGAGGGGGTCGTAGTATGGCGAGCCTTCAAGGCCCACGTTTTCGTGAATCTGCGAGGTTTGCTTATTATTATATTATTATTTGCATATTCGCTCTAACCGGCCGCTGCCGGGAGGGCAGCGGCCGGTTAGAGCGAATATGCTGTATGTCAGTGGCCGCATGTGCGGGTGTTCTGCCTGTGCGGCTGTTTCCGCATGTACGGCAGCCTGTCTGTGCGGCAGTTGAGCCCCTTGGCACGCGGCAGCTTGGGCGGCTGCTGCGTGTGGGCTCCTGCTCGCCTGTACGGCTGGTCCGTCTGTGCGGCCGTTCCGCCTGTGCAGCCCGTTCGCCTGTGCGGCCGCTCCATACAGCAGTAGTAGGGGTGTGCCATCCTTTAACATCTTGGCAAGCTGACCCCATTGCACGAGGGGGTCGAAGTTCGGTGGGCCTGCTAGGCCCATGGTGTTACCGCACATCTGCGGTGGTTCTGGCCGTCATTTGACGGAGTTGACCCCATTGCACGAGGGGGTCGTAGTATGGCGGGCCTTTAAGGCCCGCGAAACGTGAGGTTTGCTCCCGGCTGCGGCCGGTTAGAGCGAGTATGCTGTGCGGCAGTGGCCGCATATGCGGCTGTTCCGCCTGTGCGGCTGTTTCCGCCTGTACGGCAGCCTGTCTGTGCGGCAGTTAAGCCCCTCGGCACACAGCAGCTTGGGCGGCTGCTGAGTGTGGACTTCTGCTCCGCCTGTACGGCTGGTCCGTCTGTGCGGCTGTTCCGACTGTGCGGCCCTTCCGCCTATGCGGCCGCTCTGCACAGCATCAGTAGGGGCCTGTCACTGCCGATCGTGGTGCAAGCCATGGTCGGCAGTCAGGCGTGCCGATTCGCCATCGAATCGGCGCGAGGCACACTGCGCAGGGGAGCGGGAGTAACGGAACTCCCGCTTCGCCGTGCAGTTCGGGGGCGCCGCGGTAAGGAGTCACTGCGCGCCCCCCTGAATACTTGTTGGCCGTGGGCGTAAGGTCGGGGGACCCCGCCCATTGACGGCCACATGGCGGAAGGCACCTCCCCGTGTTCCGGAGGTGCCCTTAGTGCCCGCCCGCTCGGCCGCTCTCTACCCCCTCTGCTTGCAGAAGGGCGCTCGAGAGTGGTGCGATGCGGGCTTGTTTTCTTCAGCTCCTTAGGGAGCTCTGGGGGGCCGACCATCTGGTCCCCCGAGGAGAGCCCCAACTCTATGGGGCATCCGTAGCCGGGTCGACGTAGAATCTAATTTTCATATCCCTCGGCCCGGCTATAGGGTGAGTCGGAACACCGCGGGGTTTAGTGGGTAGGACGGTCCCTGTTTTCGGGACCGGTGAGTCCCACACACCGTCCCAGCTACCCCCGTAGCTGGGATGACGGTGCCTAAATGCATCCCCAGCGTCAACAAAAAAAAAAAAAAAAACGTCAGCATCTAATGTGTCCGCAGTCATTTACCTACGTGCAGGTGGATTGAGGTGTGCCAAACCAGCAAAGAAAATTTGGATACTTGACCTTCATCGTGAAAACAGATTACGGTTTGCTAGGAATATTTGAAGTTTGATTGGTGCAATAATATTGTTATATATAGTGGCGAAAAGTGTTTTAAATCTGATAAGGATGAACGCAAATTTCTATGGAGAAAACCAGGTGAATGGTATTTTCAAAAAATATTTCACTATGCAGGACTAGTGGCCTTATATTACCAAATTAATTATTAAGTAAGTATTAGGTAGACTGTATTTCAATAGCTTTGCGCAAAAATGTAAACAAACACATTTGATCCTATTATATCCATAGTTACTTGCAATTGAGTATTCACCCTGTTTATATTCCAGTATCCAGGAGTCATACAGTGTTCTTACAATCATTTCGACACCAAATAACTTCTTTATGATAGTTTATCTTCATTTTAAATACCTACTCAGGATAGTAAAAATTCAATGATTTGTCATACTATATTTTTCTACTCATCTTTCTTAGACAACGATTGTCAAAACATGACATGTTTACATTATTGCCAGATTGGGCAGGATTGGACTATAGCTAATAAGTGAGTGATGTTATTGTTTGCGAGGTTAGAAATCATGATACCATGACTTCCGACTAGCTATCATGTTGATTCATATCACTTATGAGTATGACTTTATTTCTGGGATTATAAAAATTATGCGTCCATGCGTATTTATGCTTGTCAAATTTATTATCTTTTTAATTAAGATTATATAGATGTGTCGCAAGTATGTATTTGTTGTTATAAATATAAGTATGTCTATCAGTCGTTTAGATCCCATAGCATAAGCTCATATTAGTTTAGTTTGGGCTAGATGATGTAATGTGAGATTGTCCACAAATATTTATTGTTGAAAAAATAACAATACAAAGATAAAAATACACTTCCGTCGATGAAATACTTAATTAAGAACTTTAAAGTTGTCTTCAAGAGCTATACAAATGCGAACGGAATGAGACAATTTATGGTTCATTGCCATTTTAAGTTATTATACTCACTATAGACACGTGAACGGTTATGTAATAAAAACGTTTCTGTAAAAGGTATTTGTTTTATTATATTTACTGGAGGTTTCACCCGCGGAGCTCCCATTGCCATGGGAATACGGAAATAAAACATACACTATGTTCACCGGAGATAGTGTAGTTTTCCGACATTGAAAGAATTTTTCAGATTGGTTTGGTAGATTCGGGGCCTATTCAACGCAAACAAACACTCAATTTAATATTTCGTCTTTATAATATTAGTAAATATAACCTATAGAGTGTGTATAATATGCCTCTGCCTACCTCTTCAAGGATATAAACGCGACCATATGTATGTATAATATAACCTATTTACAAAATAAAAAGTAAAATACGATTAAGAGTTTTTTTTAGCAAAAACTAGTTGAATGTCTGTGGATAAGAACTTGGGTGAGTTTAACAGAATTCACCAAAAAGTAGTTGAGCAATAGGATTCGAACTCAGATCATCGTTATTATCAGTCCACCTCTTACCAATCATGCTGCGCTAGCTGTTACGTAAATGGTTCAAATATGTAAAGATATTGTATTATGTAGGCATAAGTAACATACTTGTATTGCATAGTTATATTTCGGTCATTACTAATATAAAAAAATGCAACTGTGTGAGTGAGTGTATGCTAGTGCCTACACTCGTCGACATTACGCAGACGTCGGTGTGCGTCTCTTCCGCCCGGGTTACTTAACTAGTGTTCTTTGTGTACATCCCGCGGAAATGTGGTGGTCGAGGCTTCCTGAATGCTAAAACCCTACATAACCGCGAGGTGTACAACCTTAGAGAATATTTTCTACACATGAATGCGGATGTGCATTGTGATGTTGTCAAGGTGGATACTGGACTCACCCCGCTTGCCTTGGCTAAAGAGAACGGGCGCAAACCTGTAATAATGGGTATCGATGACCGGCAGGAGATATGGAAGAGCAAGGAGCTCCACGGTAGGTTCTATAAGGCTCTGCATGGATCACATGTAGACCTTATAGCCTCTGTGGCCTGGCTGCGGTTCGGTAATCTCTTTGGAGAGACCGAGGGCTTTGTCTGTGCAATTGCAGATGAAGTTATCATGACGAACAACTACCGGAAATATATACTGAGAGATGGTACGATCGATGTATGTCGAGCGTGTCATCATCCTGGTGAGTCCCTCAGGCATATTATTTCTGGTTGTTCTCGTCTTGCTTACGGCGAGTACTTGCACAGGCCGAACTTAGTAGCCAGGATCATCCATCAGCAACTTGCTCTGAAGTTTCGCCTGGTGGATATCAAGGTTCCATATTACAGGTATGTAGCTGAGCCAGTTCTCGAAAATAGTCATATCACATTGTACTGGGATCGATCTATTGCCACAGACAGGACTGCTGTTGCCAACAAACCTGATATTGTAGTCGTAGATCGATCTGAGCGGCGAACAATGATTATTGACATCACCATCCCGCATGACGAGAATCTTGTGAAAGCTGAGAATGATAAAAAAATACAATATATTGACTTAGCTCGCGAGATTGTCGACATGTGGGAAGTTGATGCGGCAATCATTGTTCCAATAGTCATTTCCGTTAATGGTCTTATAGCTAAGAGCCTCGACCAACACCTTCAGGGCTCGCGTTGGGCAGCTGGATAAGAGGCGTGATGCAAAAGGCAGTACTATTGGACACGGCACGCATTGTGCGGAGGTACCTGTCTCTGGAGCCCTGACCACCGGTACCTTGGTCCCTGTACCCGATGCCGGTGAGATACTATATTTTATATTTTTAAATGTATTTTTTGGAACGAAGTTCCTTATCGCGCGTTGTGAAAGGGGGCTAGACGGAAAAAATTCTTACGAAAAATCGTCACGACACTTTTTTAACCGACTTCAATAAAGGAGGTTACTCAATTCGGCCGTTCATATGTTTTTGCTATAGTATGGAGGGTAGAGGTACCTCTACCCTCCTTTAATATGGGGGTAATATGGGGGGGGGATTTAATATGGGGGGAGGGAGGGGGAGGGGGAGGGAGGATGGGGGGAAGGGGGGAAATTTTGTTTTGGAATTTTGTTTTTGTTTTTGGAATTTTGTTTTTGGAATTTTGTTTCTGTTTCTCTGTTTCTGTTTCTGTTTCTGTTTTTGTTTTTGTTTTTGTACAATAAAATTTTAAATTTAAAATAAAATTTTATTACAATTCCTGCACTAATTAATTGAAAGGAACTTCGTTCCATTCGGGTGTCCCTTGACACCTCTCAAGTTTTTTATATCTATATTTAAAAATGTAACTCATAAGTTAATTAATTAAATAAAGAGAATAATAATAATATCTTTATTGAGCAAAATAAAACAATACACGTATGGCTTAAGTGAGCTAAGGTATTACAAATAATTGTCTGGGTATCGAGTTACAGGGCGGACCGAGGACCAATCCCCAGCCACGCGCTCGGACTTAACCCGTATCACGGTATCAGGAACATGGCCCCGCCTCTCGTATCTGCAACCCGATGGTGTTGGTTATAACGGTACCCAAGCTTTAGGTATTATCAAGTTCCCTATATGGGCAAGCCTGTATTTTGGAAACTTTTTCTCATCTAAGTAATATATTATACTAAAAAAAATATACTAAGTATACCAAAAAGTTACCGCTGCGGACGATTTATTAGGTTACTCCTATATTCCACAGCAGAAGCAATTTGGTATCTTTCGTGTGAGAGCTTGTGCAGTGGTAGGGTGTAAGTGTGCGTGTGTTTGTGTAGTGCAGTAGGTGAGTATGAATCTCATTCAGTAAGTTTGGAGAAGATCCTCAGTTGCTGTATAATCTAATTTATGAAGCCAGTCTTTCAATGCTACAGAAAACTTATATTTATTTAAGCTATTAATATTTAAAATTCTATTTACTTTGTTGTATAGAAAGGCACTTTTTACTCTAAAATGTCTCTTTGCCATTGCTGTCCTATGTCGTACCGGAGGGCATACTCTATTTGAGCGGCGTTTAGTCGCGATAATATTGGGATCATAGGCCAGCGTCTTGTGCTTCTTGAGCAGCGTTTGATGCACGGATAGCTGTCTCACTGTTAGGACCTTTGAATCCACATAAAGGTTAGCAGTTGGGTATCTAAAGTTCTTCTTGGTCATAACCTTGAGAACAGCTCTTTGAGCATGTTCCAATGGCAGGAGTTCGGTTTTTGTTGCTGAGCCCCATGACGTGATACGATAAGACAAAAATGACTGACAAAGTGATTGATATGTTATTTTAAGTGTGTTTAGGTCCGCCGCATTACGAACGAGTTTAAAGACATAAATCATCTTTCTGGTTCGTGTAATTAGGTGTTTTATCTGCTCATCCCATTTTAAGAGTTGGTCTACTTTAATGCCTGGATATTTAACGAAATCTGCTCTAACTAATGTCACTCAACTACAGCCAGCATCAGTGCTGAAACCTGTAGAGGAGATCAGGCGTCTTGAGGGCGTGTTCTGGTATATTGGTGGTGGTTGGGAACAGAAAACACTTGTCTTTTTGTGAACACTTGGCTGTAATGACAATATTCACCTATGAACTGGCATCATTTTTTTATTCTTTTATTAGCCATAAGGCAGGGGCTTGATCACGCAGTGATCATGTCACCCCCGTAGGAAAATTCTAAAACTAAAACTACAACTAATCATTCCTAATTTTTAAGCCAAAATTAACAGTTGCATATAACCGTTTTGCTTCAGCCGACATAGTAGTACGAGAGCCCACGACCAAAACCATGTCTCATAGCAATACGGCAAAAACCCTATAAAATCGTTAGATTGCATGATTCTGAACCCGACTAGGTGTGTAGTAACGGTCGAAAGTGTAGCAACTGCGTGGGAGGCCATTTCTGCTGTGTCAAAAAAAAAGGCGGTCGGTATTATAGCAATACGTCTGATAGTGAAAATGTACATAGATTTTATAATTGTATTACGAAAAAGTTTGTTTTCAGACATTTTGCGCGTAACATAGCCTGAGCGCATTTTTGAAAATGTCAACAAATTTAGCCGACCTGTATCATAGCAATACGGATAATTTTTTTTTTAAACTTTTCGTATTGCTGCCATGATTACCAAAAACCTGTTTTCAGACACTTTAAGTGTAGCATATACTCCCAAAAACGAAAATAAAGTTTCGGAGTCGCCTGGCCGACACATCCTGGCGACGATTCCGAATCCGACAGCGATTGAATACGAGAATATTTTGTAACTTTGAATAAACCGTTTTTTTTTTCAACTTCATCCCAGTTTCCTTTTGTGCGATTTATTTCAGTCCTTCAACTTCAATGTTACGGTTTCGGGTAAATTCTTTGTTAATTATCATCTAATAAATTCAGGCTCGCAACGTATTCATTGGTTTGTAACGGAGAATTCAAGATGCCTCAATACGATTTTTATAAATATATTTTTTTATTTATTTATTTATTTATTCACTTCTCTCACCACTATCATTACAGGTGTGTACACCCAATGCGATAGTGTGGCTCATCTTACAATATAATTATCTGATACTACATTACAATAAAATGATACATACATGATAATAAAAAACCTAAAACTAAAAAGAAAACCTTAGAATTTGATATCTGAGTATCGAAAAGTTGTCTGATAGAGAAGGTGCTACACTTAATTTGTCTGATATAAATTTTTTGCACATGTGGACAACTTATTTTATCATGTTCAACAATTTTCAGACATATTGCTATGATACCGATCGGTAAAATTTGTTAACATTTTCAAAACGGTCTCAAAATTTAATGCGTTCACATTTCCGTCTGAAAATTGTTTTGTTCGCATCAAATAACCAAAATTTACTAATAAAAAAGATTTTCAGACGTATTGCTATGAGACATTTTTTTTGTCTCATTTTTAATTTTTTTAAGTGATTTTACGGGTTTGCGCTACACCACTAACGTCTGAAAAATATGTTTCCGGTATCTCAGAACTATCATTCAACTACAGTCTGCAAATCAGACATATTGCTATGATGCAGTTCGGTAAAATTCTTTGACAATTTTGAAAATTCGGTCAGATCAAACGCTACGCGGAAAATGTCTGATATTGGTATTTTCGAGTTCAGGATAATCGTATCTATCGATTTGATGCGGTTTTGGCTGTATTGCTATGAGACAAAAAATTTGGTCGTGGGCTCTCGTACTATAGGTGTAAACAAGATGTTGTTACAAACCCCTAGCGACCGCTAAGATATGCCTAGGTCGATTTCCAGCTGTTTTCTTTGGGTTTCTTTCCGCACACACTCCGCTATAATGTGATAAACATCTTCTCTAACGTTACAAATTGCACAGTTAGGGGAAGAATTCTTCTTCATCATGTATGCAAAGCTGTTTAACGGCATATGTCCAGAACGAAGTCTAAGGGCTGTCACAACATCTTGCCTAGCAAGACCGGACTCTGCAAACCACAAATCGCGAGATGGTGATTGCTGTAATGTTCGGTACCATATACCGGCAGAGCGAGACCGTTCATCAAAATACTCTTTCCACGTGTCATAACAGTCAGCCTTTGTGGTCATCAAACAATCGCTCCAATAAGGCATTCGGTGAGAAGTAATACCCGTGACTGTAGCTTGTTTAGCTAAATGGTCTACTTCAGTATTACCCTTCAAACCGACGTGTGAGGGGATCCATTATAATATTATATTCCAATTGTTTTTTTTTGAAGTTTATCGATTAATTTTAAAATGTCATAGGCTATTGGGATTCCCCTTGTACCTGTAGTGCATCTTAATAAATGTTGAAGCGCACTCCTTGAGTTTGTGAAAATGACATAGGCAACTGGCATCATGTAACACAAGACCTGTCAAGACGAGAGGCGGCAGTCTAATGTTAGCACACAAAACTAGAAACTTTGAGAATATAAATATAATTGATAAACTTTACATAGGTAGAGGAATGTTTTGAGGTATGCTGTGTAAAGAACGTTGAGACGGCATTATTTATTTGCTGTTGTTAAAGGAATCCGGTAGATGATAATTTTGTTAAATAATGAAAAGTTGTTTGAACATTTCATAAGTAGAAAGTGCATAGTTTTAGGTGACCTAAATGTAGATGTCCTAAAGGAAACCAAATATTCATCTCAATTCTTAAGCTTGCTAAAGTGCTACAATTTTAGACACCTGATAAATACCGTAACGGTAACCTGCGGTTGCGGCGTTCACCGCCGTGACAAATTGTGACGTCCGCTCCCGGCTACGGCCGGTAGAAGCGCTTTCGTTCGTCGGTCTTTCCGACCGAAGCCGACCCCTTTGCACGAGGGGGTCGCAGTATGGCGACCCTTCAAGGCACACGTTGCTTTGAATCCGTGAGGTTTGCTCCCGGCTGAGGTCGGTTAGAGTTTGCTGTACGTCAGTGACCGCATGTGCGGGTGTTCTGCCTGTGCAGCCCGCTCGCCTGTGCGGTCGCTCCGTACAGCAGTAGTAGGGGCCTGTCACTGCCAATTCATGGTGCAAGTCATGGTCGGCATTCAGACGTGCTTGGTCACCGTCGCTTCGCTTGCTGGCTAGGTGATGGCGGCTAAGCGGGAGTAGTTCGAGGAAGGGGAAGCCGTGACGAGCTCACGCACGGCCCCCTGAATACTTGTTGGCCGTGGGCGTAAGGTCGGGGGACCCCGCCCATTGACGGCCTTATGGCGGAAGGCACCTCCCCGTGTTCCGGAGGTGTCTTTAGTGCCCGCCCGCTCGGCCGCTCTCTACCCCCTCTGCTTGCAGAAGGACGCTCGAGAGTGGTGCGATGCGGGCTTGTTTCTTCAGCTCCTTAGGGAGCTCTGGGGGGCCGACCATCTGGTCCCCCGAGGAGAGCCCCAACCTTACGGGGCATCCCTAGCCTGGTCGATGTAGAATCAACTTTTCATTTCCCTCGGCCCGGCAATAGGGTGACTCGGAACACCGCGGGGTTTAGTGGGTAGGACGGTCCCTTCTTCCGGGACCGGTGAGTCCCACACACCCTCCCGGCTACCCCCGTAGCTGGGATGACGGTGCCTAAATGCATTCCCCGGGTCAACAAAAAAAAAGATTGTACAATTTAGAGTGCAAGTTAGTATTTATGTTTAGTAAATCATATATTCGATGTGCGAACCACATTTTTGATGTGAATTCGATATATAAGGTCATCTCGTTTTGAGTAATATTTTAGTTTTTTAAGTAGGACATATTTAGTTAATCAATTGGTTTTTTTGCACAGCATTTTTTCTGGTTTGCATTCGGTAAATTAGTGGAGTTACCTAGTGTGCAGAAAAATTATATAGATGTGCATTTAAAAATATCCCTTAATCATATATTAAACTTTACAGTACTTAAGTATACACTTGCACAAATGTAAAAAAAAAGAATTTAACTGTTATTCGAAGGTCCTGCCATGGTAGGCGTGTGGGACGTATGAGATACTATATTTTATATTTTTAAATGTATTTTTTGGAACGAAGTTCCTTATCGCGCGTTGTGAAAGGGGGGCTAGACGGAAAAAATTCTTACGAAAAATCGTCACGACACTTTTTTAACTGACTTCAAAAAAGGAGGTTACTCAATTCGGCCGTTCATATGTTTTTGCTATAGTATGGAGGGTAGAGGTACCTCTACCCTCCTTTAATATGGGGGTAATATGGGGGGGGGATTTAATATGGGGGGAGGGAGGGGGGAGGGGGAGGGAGGATGGGGGGAAGGGGGGAAATTTTGTTTTGGAATTTTGTTTTTGTTTTTGGAATTTTGTTTCTATTTCTCTGTTTCTGTTTCTGTTTCTGTTTTTGTTTTTGTTTTTGTACAATAAAATTTTAAATTTAAAATAAAATTTTATTACAATTCCTGCACTAATTAATTGAAAGGAACTTCGTTCCATTCGGGTGTCCCTTGACACCTCTCAAGTTTTTTATATCTATATTTAAAAATGTAACTCATAAGTTAATTAATTAAATAAAGAGAATAATAATAATATCTTTATTGAGCAAAATAAAACAATACACGTATGGCTTAAGTGAGCTAAGGTATTACAAATAATTGTCTGGGTATCGAGTTACAGGGCGGACCGAGGACCAATCCCCAGCCACGCGCTCGGACTTAACCCGTATCACGGTATCAGGAACATGGCCCCGCCTCTCGTATCTGCAACCCGATGGTGTTGGTTATAACGGTACCCAAGCTTTAGGTATTATCAAGTTCCCTATATGGGCAAGCCTGTATTTTGGAAACTTTTTCTCATCTAAGTAATATATTATACTAAAAAAAATATACTAAGTATACCAAAAAGTTACCGCTGCGGACGATTTATTAGGTTACTCCTATATTCCACAGCAGAAGCAATTTGGTATCTTTCGTGTGAGAGCTTGTGCAGTGGTAGGGTGTAAGTGTGCGTGTGTTTGTGTAGTGCAGTAGGTGAGTATGAATCTCATTCAGTAAGTTTGGAGAAGATCCTCAGTTGCTGTATAATCTAATTTATGAAGCCAGTCTTTCAATGCTACAGAAAACTTATATTTATTTAAGCTATTAATATTTAAAATTCTATTTACTTTGTTGTATAGAAAGGCACTTTTTACTCTAAAATGTCTCTTTGCCATTGCTGTCCTATGTCGTACCGGAGGGCATACTCTATTTGAGCGGCGTTTAGTCGCGATAATATTGGGATCATAGGCCAGCGTCTTGTGCTTCTTGAGCAGCGTTTGATGCACGGATAGCTGTCTCACTGTTAGGACCTTTGAATCCACATAAAGGTTAGCAGTTGGGTATCTAAAGTTCTTCTTGGTCATAACCTTGAGAACAGCTCTTTGAGCATGTTCCAATGGCAGGAGTTCGGTTTTTGTTGCTGAGCCCCATGACGTGATACAATAAGACAAAAATGACTGACAAAGTGATTGATATGTTATTTTAAGTGTGTTTAGGTCCGCCGCATTACGAACGAGTTTAAAGACATAAATCATCTTTCTGGTTCGTGTAATTAGGTGTTTTATCTGCTCATCCCATTTTAAGAGTTGGTCTACTTTAATGCCTGGATATTTAACGAAATCTGCTCTAACTAATGTCAATCAACTACAGCCAGCATCAGTGCTGAAACCTGTAGAGGAGATCAGGCGTCTTGAGGGCGTGTTCTGGTATATTGGTGGTGGTTGGGAACAGAAAACACTTGTCTTTTTGTGAACACTTGGCTGTAATGACAATATTCACCTATGAACTGGCATCATTTTTTTATTCTTTTATTTGCCATAAGGCAGGGGCTTGATCACGCAGTGATCATGTCACCCCCGTAGGAAAATTCTAAAACGGAACTACAACTAATCATTCCTAATTTTTAAGCCAAAATTAACAGTTGCATATAACCGTTTTGCTTCAGCCGACATAGTAAAACAACATGTTGTTACAAACCCCTAGCGACCGCTAAGATATGCCTAGGTCGATTTCCAGCTGTTTTCTTTGGGTTTCGTTCCGCACACACTCCGCTATAATGTGATAAACATCTTCTCTAACGTTACAAATTGCACAGTTAGGGGAAGAATTCTTCTTCATCATGTATGCAAAGCTGTTTAACGGCATATGTCCAGAACGAAGTCTAAGGGCTGTCACAACATCTTGCCTAGCAAGACCGGACTCTGCAAACCACAAATCGCGAGATGGTGATTGCTGTAATGTTCGGTACCATATACCGGCAGAGCGAGACCGTTCATCAAAATACTCTTTCCACGTGTCATAACAGTCAGCCTTTGTGGTCATCAAACAATCGCTCCACAGTGTCTTATAATCGCTCAGTAGCGGTCACTCTCTTCTTTTTATGTTTTATGATGGATAATAGCCAAACTAAGCAGATAGTTAAACTCCAAAATGTTTATCACCCATAGTTTTAGAAAAATTTAAGAAATCGAGAAAAGTCCATAGAAACCATAGAAACCCTTCATCTCCTTTGTTATTCGTATTATTTTCGTTGTTTCATTTTTCCATGATTAAGTTATAGTCTTGGCATCGATTTATAAAAAAAAATGAACGAATGTTGTCTAGTTTAGCGAGAATATTTTTTTTTGTAAATATTTTATTTATTTTTTTCTAGGGGCATCCCTTGACGGTCGCATTTTTTTTAGATGCCGAATTGATAATTGTGAATAGTACTATTACCACAAAAAAAATTAGACGCTACAAGCCCAGGACAGCTGGGATATTCTGCTCTAAAGTTTTGAGTTAGGGTTGTCACTCAAATCTATGGTATAGTTCAGTTGTGGTCCATAATTTTTTTATGTGTTATGATTATGAATCAAAACAGCCTGTTCTTTTGTATTAATTATATGTTTACGTATATGAAGAGTAAACTACATTTAACTGAAATAATAATAACAATCCTAAATTTTAATTAAATAAAACGTTTATCAAAAGAAACTAAGTAGTAACGATTTTAATGGTGTATAACCGCAATGGTGTATAATGCGAAACTATTTTAGAGAGAATTTTTATAAAAAAAAATGAACGAATGTTGTCTATTTTAGCGAAAATATTTTTTTTTGTAATTATTTTATTTATTTTTTTCTAGGGGCATCCCTTGACGGTCGCATTTTTTTTAGATGCCGAATTGTTAATTATGGATACTACCAAAAAAAAAATTAGACGCTACAAGCCCAGGATAGCTCTGAAATTCAATTTTAAAGTTTTGAGGGGTAATGGTTGTCACTCATTTCTATGGTATAGTTCAGTTTGCCATATCGCAAGAAGATAAGTGTAATATCAATGAATAAATTTGGATTTCTTTTTGATCCCTAACACATAAAAATATAAAGACCACAACTGAACAATACCATTGACTTGAGATACAACACTAACTCAAATCTTAAAAACTGAATATCGCAGCTGTCCTGTGCTTGTAGCGCGTAATTTTTTTTGTGGTAGTACTCATCAGCGCAATTAACAAAAAACATTTTTAAAAAATGCTGCCGTCAAGGAATTCCTATGAAAAAAAAAAGATATAATTTTAAAAATCTCGCTATAATAAACAAGTACACTTTTTATATTAATTGTTACCTACAATATCACTAACCCATTCCAAAACTTTCAAGCCAAAATTTAATTTAATTTCAATTATATCTCAATTGTATCATCATTCTAAATATTATAAATTTCCGACATCAAAATTTTTTGTGACAACCCTATTTCCATAGAAAATTATAAAAAATAAAAAAAAATAAAAAAATATAGGAAGCTACATAACTGGACATTAGTTAGATAGTGAAAAAAAATGCGACCGTTCACTAGAAAAGTTTTTATATTTATTTTTCTAAAATTTGAAAATGAATTTTTATTTCGTATGCTAGGGCAGGTGCAGACTTGTAATTTCTACACATCATTACGAATATATTCCTCCATTCATTGCTAATTTTAACCACCATAAATTTTGATTATTTCGAGCAAAATCTGGAAAAATGTTTTTGTCAAAGTTCAATGACCTTTTAAGAAAAGCTTCATAATTTCATAAACTCATTTTTTTTCAATTTTTGTTGTATTATATTATGCTGTACTACGTTTATATCTATCGTTATTGGCCATAAAAAAAGAGTGACCGCTACTGAGCGATTATAAAACACTGTGCGCTCCAATAAAGGTGCTCCCTCACCGGGAGCATTCGCGCGTAATGTAACGTTACGAGTCGAGAATTACAGCCGGTGAGGGAGGTGAACCGAGCATTGCAATGCGCGCCTTGTAATGATACAAGACGAGGTTACACCAGTGAGGGAGGAGAATCGAGCATTACAATGCGCGCCTTGTAATGATACAACGTGTATCGTTTTGATACAACTCGTAACATTTATAGATTCGACTCGAGCATTACGTTACGATGCTACCTCCCTGACCGACACGAGCATTCGCGTGTAATGTAACATTTATTATAGACTAGCTGATGCCCGCAGCTTCGCCTGCGTCAAATTTTGTTCTCATTTCCGCGTCTCATGGGAACTTATTCCCGGGATAAAACTTGTATCATTTCAGACTATAATCTATCTCTGTAGGTGATTACATGATAATTTTGCAATCCAATATGGCCGCCGCGCCGAAATCATAAAATTTCATGATGGGTATCGTTTAAGGGGGTTTTTGGTATGCTGAGTACGAATTTCGGGTTAATTTAGAGATCCAATATGGCCGCCGCGCCGAAATCACAAAATTTCATGATGGGTATCGTTTAAGGGGTTTTTTGGTATGCTGAGTACGAATTTCAGGTTAATTTAAAAATCCAATATGGCCGCCGCGCCGTTATCACAAAATTTCATGAGGGGTATCGTTTAAGGGGTTTTTTAGTATGCTGAATACGAATTTCGGGTTAATTTAGAGATCCAATATGGCCGCCGCGCCGTTATCACAAAATTTCATGATGGGTATCGTTTAAGGGGTTTTTTGGTAGGCTGAGTACGAATTTAAGGTCAATTTTGCAATCCAAGATGGCCGCCGCGCCACCGTTGTAAAATTTCATGTTGGATACCGTATAAGGGGTTTTTTGGTATGCTGAGTACGAATTTCAGGTTAATTTAGAGATCCAATATGGCCGCCGCGCTGTTTTCACAAAATATCATGATGGGTATCGTTTAAGGGGTTTTTTGGTATGCCGAGTACGAATTTCGGGTAAATTTAGCGAAACAATATGGCCGCCGCGCCGTTATCACAAAATTTCATGATGGGTATCGTTTAAGGGGTTTTTTGATATGCTGATTACGAAATTTATGATAATTTTGCAATCCAAAGGCCGCCTCATAAATTTCGTACTCAGCATACCAAAAAACCCCTTTAACGATACCCATCATGAAATTTTGTGATTTTGGGGCGGCGGCCATATTGGATCTCTAAATTAACCCGAAATTCGTACTCAGCATACCAAAAAACCCCTTAAACGATACCCATCATGAAATTTTGTGATTTCGGCGCGGCGGCCATATTGGATCTCTAAATTAACCCGAAATTCGTACTCAGCATACCAAAAAAACCCCTTAAACGATACCCATCATGAAATTTTTTTATCCCGGGAATAAGTTCCCATGAGACGCGGAAAAGAGAACAAAATTTCACGCGGGCGAAGCTGCGGGCATCAGCTAGTCTATAATAAATGTTACATTACACGCGAATGCTCGTGTCGGTCAGGGAGGTAGCATCGTAACGTAATGCTCGAGTCGATCTATAAATGTTACATTACACGCGAATGCTCGAGTCAGTCAGGGAGGTAGCATCGTAACGTAATGCTCGAGTCGAATCTATAAATGTTACATTACACGCGAACGCTCGTCGGTCAGGGAGGTAGCATCGTAACGCAATGCTCGAGTCGAATCTAATTTGTTACATTACAGGCGAATGCTCCCGGTCAGGGAGCACCTTAAGGCATTCGGTGAGAAGTAATACCCGTGACTGTAGCTTGTTTAGCTAAATGGTCTACTTCAGTATTACCCTTCAAACCGACGTGTGAGGGGATCCATTGTAATATTATATTCCAATTGTATTTTTTTGAAGTTTATCGATTAATTTTAAAATGTCATAGGCTATTGGGATTCCCCTTGTACCTGTAGTGCATCTTAATAAATGTTGAAGCGCACTCCTTGAGTTTGTGAAAATGACATAGGCAACTGGCATCATGTAACACAAGACCTGTCAAGACGAGAGGCGGCAGTCTAATGTTAGCACACAAAACTAGAAACTTTGAGAATATAAATATAATTGATAAACTTTACATAGGTAGAGGAATGTTTTGAGGTATGCTGTGTAAAGAACGTTGAGACGGCATTATTTATTTGCTGTTGTTAAAGGAATCCGGTAGATGATAATTTTGTTAAATAATGAAAAGTTGTTTGAACATTTCATAAGTAGAAAGTGCATAGTTTTAGGTGACCTAAATGTAGATGTCCTAAAGGAAACAAAATATTCATCTCAATTCTTAAGCTTGCTAAAGTGCTACAATTTTAGACACCTGATAAATACCGTAACGGTAACCTGCGGTTGCGGCGTTCACCGCCGTGACAAATTGTGACGTCCGCTCCCGGCTACGGCCGGTAGAAGCGCTTTCGTTCGTCGGTCTTTCCGACCGAAGCCGACCCCTTTGCACGAGGGGGTCGCAGTATGGCGACCCTTCAAGGCACACGTTGCTTTGAATCCGTGAGGTTTGCTCCCGGCTGAGGTCGGTTAGAGTTTGCTGTACGTCAGTGACCGCATGTGCGGGTGTTCTGCCTGTGCAGCCCGCTCGCCTGTGCGGTCGCTCCGTACAGCAGTAGTAGGGGCCTGTCACTGCCAATTCATGGTGCAAGTCATGGTCGGCATTCAGACGTGCTTGGTCACCGTCGCTTCGCTTGCTGGCTAGGTGATGGCGGCTAAGCGGGAGTAGTTCGAGGAAGGGGAAGCCGTGACGAGCTCACGCACGGCCCCCTGAATACTTGTTGGCCGTGGGCGTAAGGTCGGGGGACCCCGCCCATTGACGGCCTTATGGCGGAAGGCACCTCCCCGTGTTCCGGAGGTGTCTTTAGTGCCCGCCCGCTCGGCCGCTCTCTACCCCCTCTGCTTGCAGAAGGACGCTCGAGAGTGGTGCGATGCGGGCTTGTTTCTTCAGCTCCTTAGGGAGCTCTGGGCGGCCGACCATCTGGTCCCCCGAGGAGAGCCCCAACCTTACGGGGCATCCCTAGCCGGGTCGATGTTGAATCAACTTTTCATATCCCTCGGCCCGGCAATAGGGTGAGTCGGAACACCGCGGGGTTTAGTGGGTAGGACGGTCCCTTCTTCCGGGACCGGTGAGTCCCACACACCCTCCCGGCTACCCCCGTAGCTGGGATGACAGTGCCTAAATGCATTCCCCGGGTCAACAAAAAAAAAAGATTGTACAATTTAGAGTGCAAGTTAGTATTTATGTTTAGTAAATCATATATTCGATGTGCGAACCACATTTTTGATGTGAATTCGATATATAAGGTCATCTCGTTTTGAGTAATATTTTAGTTTTTTAAGTAGGACATATTTAGTTAATCAATTGGTTTTTTTGCACAGCATTAAATTTTCTGGTTTGCATTCGGTAAATTAGTGGAGTTACCTAGTGTGCAGAAAAATTATATAGATGTGCATTTAAAAATATCCCTTAATCATATATTAAACTTTACAGTACTTAAGTATACACTTGCACAAATGTAAAAAAAAAAGAATTTAACTGTTATTCGAAGGTCCTGCCATGGTAGGCGTGTGGGACGTATGAAATTGCTTTTTATGTGCCATATTTTGAATGCAAGTTCGAGTTGTGACAAAATAACATTTGTGCCTAATAAATAAATAAATAACTTTCAGCAGTTTTCATTGAAGTGGCAGTGGGCCGGCCATATCGGCAGAAGAACCGACGGCCGATGGAGCAAACGAGTTCTAGAGTGGACACCGCGTCTCGGCAAACGTGGGGTAGGACGTCCACCCGCCAGATGGACCGACGACCTGGTAAAGGTAGCAGGCTGGGACTGGATGCGTAAGGCGCAGGACCGTGTATAGCGGCGTAAATTAGGAGAGGCCTACGTCCAGCAGTGGACTGCTATAGGCTCATTTAATTGATTGACCTATTCATGTCCAAGGACCGTCGGCGGGCCGGATTAAATGCTTTCCTGGGCCGTACTTTGTCCATCACTGGCCTAAAACCACACGTGCCATACCACTGCCTATGGTCTGAAGCACCGATGAAGCCCTCGGACGGATGTCCCAGGATTACCGACAGACCTTGGCTACCACTGCGGCCTCACCTAGGGGGTGCGGGTGTTATCTCGCTTCTTGTGCCCCAACTGTACGACCTTTGAACAAACGAGGCAGTCTAAACTAAATTCTAAGCGCTGTCCACTCACCATCATCCTCTTCCTCAGACTCCTCCTTCACAATATCCAGCGGCAAGTCTAACGTGGAGTGCAGGCCGAGCGCCGCGGGGTCCGGCACTGCCCCGGCCTGGGGGCGGCGTGGGGGGTCTGCGGGAGAGCACAGTCTCTTGCTGTCTACTGAAACGTAAAGTGCGGCACAAAATAAATATTTGTGGACAAACTTACACAACATGATATAATAGTATAGTAAGGATGATAGTACTCTGCATGGGAGCTATTCTGGCCGTCCGGCGGAGGGGCAAGGTGACGTGGGGGGGAAGAGGCGACAACTCGTAGCGGATCTCGACCGGGACCTAAGTAGCATTGCCCAATGGGGTTCAGACAACCTGGTCGAGTCCAATGCCAGAAAGCCCCAGGCGTGCGCGTTTACAGCTAAGATGTCCCCTTTCCTACCCCTACCCTCTCTTCAGAGCATTACGGTTCCACTAAAGGATAACCTGGTGCTCAATCACAAAAACTTGATAGAGAGCTGTATTGGGCTGGCCTCGCGGAAACCAGGAATTCTGAATAAGGTAAGACGGTATTTCACGCCACATCAGAGATGCTTATTGTACAAGACGCAGATTCGCCCCTGCGTCGAATACTGTCCTCACCTTTGGGATGACTCCGCGAGGTACTTACTAGATGCGCTTGACGCTATGCAGAGACGTGCTAACCGAATAATTGGTTGTCTTGAGGTGACGGGAGGCCTCAACCGTTAGCGCAACGAAGAACCATAGCGTCCTTGGCTGCCTTCTACCGAATGTATCACGGTGAATGTTCTGAAGAGTTCTTCAACCTAATTCCACCCTCTCCTTTCCGATACCGAACAACTCGTGCCGGGCAGAGATGCCACTCATACATAGTGGAGAGAATTTTCGCCAATACTGAGCGTTTCAAAAGATCGTTCCTCTGTCGAACTATTAAACGTGTTTCCCTCATCTACCAATCCCGGGTTATTCAAGACGAGCGTGAAAAGGCACATCACAGGCCCGCTAACTTGAGGATCACTGTTGAAAGCCTTACGGACTGTAAGACTGGCACCCAATCGCTAGATGCGCCACGGCTTACCATCAGGCTGGGGGCGACGTCAATTTAGCGAACAAAATATAAAAAAAACATCTAGCCCAAATTAAGCTAAGCTAATATAAGCACAAACATGCTTAACCGAATTGTACACGGTGAAATGTGGGCCGGTATAGGCCTCTGCCTACCCCTTCGGGGATAAAGGCGTGAGTATATGTATGTATGTATGTATGTAATTTGGGCTAGATGATGTTGTACGTGAATGTCAACAAAATATTTATTTATTTATTATTATTTATCCATACATAAAATTACGGTCCCAACGGGGTAGGCAGAGACTATGACTTTTCACTTGTTACGATTCTGGCAAAGAACTTTCGCTTCTTCGACTTTCATAAGTGTATATACGGTTATATATAAAAATACCAGAAATCAGAATGCTAAAGGCATTCTGATTTCTGGTATTTTTATATATAACCGTTAAGTAAAACGGTAAGGTGTACTGGATTGAGGTATTTTGAATATTAAGTTATTTTGATTTCGGCTATTTTGGGCTAATGCATTTTAAGTAAAGGCATTATGATTTCTGGTATTGTGACGGTATACCGTATATACAGGGCGATCAATTCAAATGGGTCAGAAGGGAGAAGTCAGAAACTATGAAAGACTAGCTGATGCCCGCAGCCGTTTGTTCCCGTTCCCGCTTCCCGTATTTTATCCCCTTAGGGGTAGAATTTATAAAAATCCTTTCTTAGCGGATGCCTACGTCATAACATCTACCTGCATGTCAAATTTCAGCCCGATCCGTCCAGTGGTTTGGGCTATGCGTTGATAGATCACTATGTCAGTCAGTCAGTCACCTTTGAGTTATATATATTTAGAAGAAAGAAGAAGCAGATAGATGGAAACATCTGTTCTAAGGAACCATGGTTTCGATTTTAAATTTAATAACAATGACATTTAATTATTTTTTGAAACTATCATACATAATCGAAAATCGAACCTGGTTGAAGTCTCTGTAAACAATGATTAGGTAGGTTCGTTTATTAGTTATTTCCAAATTGTGCAAATTTTTCGTTGTTTTTACTGATGGTAAACGTGGGGTAGGACGACCCCCAGCCAGATGGAGCGACGACCTAAAGAAGGTTGCATGGACTGACTGGGTGCACAAAGAGCAGGACCGTGTGTTCTGGCGAGATTTGGGAGAGGCCTACGTACAGTAGTGGACTGCTATAGGCTAAATTTATTGATTGACTACCTGACCCCGCAACTTCGTTTACGTCACATAAAGTGTATGAAAGGAGAGGTATTTCTTCATCAGACTCATCAAGCAGCGTGTGAAACTGCCCTGTTTGCTTAATCATAAAAGATCTTAATGATTAAGGCTATTTTAAAACAATTCAGTCCGCGCCGAAGGCGTTGAATTGTTTTAAAATAGCCTTAATCGTTAAGCTCTTTTATGATTAAGCCAACACGCCAGTTTAGATTTACACTCACATTCAAAGAAACCCCTACAATTAAAATTTTCATAATATCTGATTCTAAAAAGTGTTATATCTTTTTTCTTTATAAACCGATTAACATGAAATAAACGCTAAATGTTAAGCGGAGCAAACCTTAACACAATAAAAACCGCATTGCAATCGGTTATGCGGTTACTGAGATTAGCGTGCACAAACGTACAGACAAACAGATATACAGATATACAGACATACAGACAAAAATTCTAAATATCATTGTTTTGGGTTCTATTGCGTTCATAAAGCCCCCTATAAAAAGTTTTTCTTATTTATCTTCCATGTACAGACAGCGACCTGTTACGATTTTATTAATTAATATTAAATATTGATAATTAATATTGATTATTATTGATGGGGCGAATCATAAGTCATTGGGAACGTTTAAGTAATTCAATAATAGAGAATATTGACCAGGTTCGATTCCCGGTTATGCATGTGAGTTTGAAAAAAGTTTGATCGTCATTGATATCGAAGCCATGGGTCCTAAGAACAGATGTCGCTATCTCTCATAGTTTCTGACTTCTCTCTACTGGCCCATTTGGATTGACAATCCTGTAGTCGGTTAAGGGTACTCTTAACGAGGCCTATATTAGTAAATACATACATGTTATGATATTATACATAGGAAACATCCAAACTCCGAAACAAACATTTGTGGTTCACACACATATTTGGACCAACCCTGGATTCATACCCTGGACCTCCAGCGCAGAAGGCGTTTTACACTACCGACTATGCCACAGAGGCAATCACATAGAAACACTGCGCCTGTCAATGTCAACACAACAATACGGCTTACCACCTATTACATAGGCGTAGCCTAAGGGTCCGTTCACACAGACCGGCTCGGAGAGCATCAGCGCGCACTTTTCTTTTCACACAGACCGGATCGTATACGCTCGGAGTTGGTCGGAGCGGAGCCGCGATCTATTTCACATAGACCGGCTGGAAGCGATCTGAAAGCGGATGCGCTCGGAGCCGGTGGGATGCGCTCGAAGCCGGTCGGGTGCACTCGCAGCCGGTCAGATGCACTCGCAGCTGGTCGGATGCGCACGCAGCCGGGTGGATTTACTTCAAAGACAGTACCAGTATTCCACGCAGTCCAAATTTTGTTTTTGGTGTAAACGTGTGCTTTTCGGAACATGGATTTAGATAGCTCCGATGAAGAAATATATTAATTTATCATCGGTCATGTTTTCGTATAAGTGCACACAATTGTTCTGTTTAAATTGTGCTATCAAAATGGCGGTCGGCGTGTGGCGGCGCCCACGCAATCGGAGCCGATCGGCTGCGCAAGCAGGAAAGAGCACGCAATTGGAGCCGATCGGCTGCGCGAGCGAGAAAGAGCATGCAATCGGAGCCCATCGGCTGCGCGAGCGAGAAAGAGCATGCAATCGGAGTCAAACGGTTGCGCGAACGAAAAACGGTACGCGATCGGAGCCGGTCAGCTCCTCTTATTATTTCACATCAAGCGCGTTCAAGCATTCTTAATGACAAAAGCAGTGCACATGCAAAAAGAAACCTTAGGTATACTTCAAATACTAAAAACTCTGTTTTCAATGTGATAAGAATCTGCTCTCCTCTCCGAGCCGGTCTGTGTGAACGGACCCTAAGAGGTAGTAAGTAACTATACACTCACATTTCAGGAATGAGTGACATTATAAATGCAATAATGTCAGCTGATGCTAGCACCGCTGAATAAAAACATAACGGCGAGTCAAACTCGCGCACGGAGGGTTTCGAATGAAAAAACGGTAAATAATCACGTTTTTGAGTGGGAGAGCGCTAAATTATATTTTTATGATTTTACTTTAATTTGTTGTTATAGCGGCCACAGAAATACGTCATTTGTTAAAATGACGACTGTCCAGCTATCATGGTTCATGGGCCTGGTGATAGGCAGACAGTGTAGTCTCAGTAATTGGGTCTCGTTTTTACCTTTTGGGCAGGGAACCTTAAGCTGATCTGATTAATTGATTGAAGTCGAGTACTCACCAGGGAGTTCAGTGATCTCATCCTCGGGCTCTGTCTTCACAATATCCAGCGGCAAGTCTAACGAGGAGTGCAGGCCGAGAGACGCAGGATCCGACATGGTTCCGGCTTGGAGGGAGCTTGGGAGATCTGCAGGAGAGTAGACACAGGATTATCAAAGACCTTTACTAACAGGAGATTATAATTATCATTTAATTATAGATGAGCAGGTACAAGCTGATGTGCCTATATCAGTGTTGAAAAGTCACTACACTTCATTGTTTTTTAAATTAGGTACACAGTTTATTTGTCCCTATCCAGAGACTTTATTCTTAGCATTCCAGGGATTTACTGTGCGGGCGCCGCGCCCAAAGCGTGGAACAGTGGGAAACACCAGAACACGCTATGCTACTGGCGTCTGACACTTGCAACCCATTTGAGTAGGATTAGGATGGCTACATTTCTAAGCGCATGAACGCTCACCTTCCACCATCAGCTGTGTTCCCTACCCTGCTGAAGCTCTTGTTAATCCAAGGTCTTTATAAATATTCATACCTAGATACATGTAAAAAAAAATTGCGTGTACTTAGTGTACACACGTAAGAAGTGAAACTTCTTCATAAACTTAATTTTCACCTCACCTTAAATTAAGTCAAAAAGTACAAAAGTACAAAAGTACAAATGTCCAAAAGTCCAAAAGTCCAAAAGTCCCAAAGTCCCAAAGTCCCAAGGTCTCAAGGTCCCAAAGTCCAAAAGTCCCAAAATCCAAAAGTCCAAAAGTCCAAAAGTCCCAAAGTCCCAAAGTCCCAAAGTCCCAAAGTCCCAAAGTCCCAAAGTCCCAAAGTCCCAAAGTTCCAAAGTCTAAAAGTCTAATAGTCCAAAACTCCAAAAGTCCAAAAGTCCCAAAGACCCAAAGTACCAAGGTACCATCCAAAAGTCCCAAAGTTCTAAAGTCCCAAAGACCCAAAGTACCAAGATCCCATCCAAAAGTCCCAAAGTCCCAAAGGCCAAAAGTCCAAAAGTCCCAAAGTCCAAAAGTCCCAAAGTCCCAAAGTCCCAAAGTCCCAAAGTCCCAAAGTCCCAAAGTCTAAAAGTCTAAAAGTCCAAAAAGTCCAAAAAGTCCAAAAGTCCAAAAGTCCAAAAGTCCAAAAGTCCAAAAGTTCAAAAGTCCAAAAGTCCAAAAGTCCAAAAGTCCAAAAGTCCAAAAGTCCAAAAGTCCAAAAGTCCAAAAGTCCAAAAGTCCAAAAGTCCAAAAGTCCAAAAGTCCAAAAGTCCCTAAGTCCCAAAGACCCAAAGTACCAAGGTCCCATCCAAAAGTCCAAAAGTCTCAAAGTCCCAAAGTCCCAAAGTTCCAAAGTCCCAAAGACCCAAAGTACCAAGGTCCCATCCAAAAGTCCAAAAGTTCAAAAGTTCAAAAGTCCCAAAGTCTCAAAGTTCCAAAGTCCCAAAGACCCAAAGTACCAATGTCCCATCCAAAAGTCCAAAAGCCCAAAAGTCCAAAAGTCCAAAAGTCCAAAAACCCTTATATGACATGCTATCCCTGGATAAAGTACTCTTAATTCGAATCCACCGTGGTGGGGAACAGAACAAAGATGGCGCGTAACCAAAAATCGTGACGTGACGTGACGCAAATTTTTTTCCAACGCCGATAAAGAAGTTTCACTTCAAAAATAGTCGCATAATAGTTTCGACGTTATAGCTATAGGTAGGTTAGTCAGGATTATGGCTTAAACGTCAAGTCGTAATCCTCATCTCTGGAGCAAGGAAACGGTAAAGTCTATGGCTTAGGTTCCAAAAAATAGTCATGAAATAGTCGTGACGACCTGCTAAATCTCAGAAATAGTCCATAAATGGTTCCATTGTTATGAAGGTACCCTGTTGAGGATTATGGCTTGAACATTTGAAAACTTCAAATTTCTCCGGCACGCCTGCGAATTTCGGTTCAAAGTTTGTGCCAAAAAATGGTCATGAAATAGTCGTATGAAACTATAATAAATTTGAGCTGATTTAATTTGAACATAAAAAGTTTTTATTTTCCCTGTTTGATGACGTGAGTAATGACACTGGTCTAATAGCGTCCTACAAGTTACAACCCACCAGCAGGTACCTAGCAGTTCCAATTGCTTTTTCACATGCATTATATGTTTTATCAGTGGCTTTCCTTCTGACAAGATTATCTATTGTAGTCAGGGAGGGTTCAATTAACACGAGTAAACAGATAGCATCTAAGCAGAACAGGAGACCAGTTATACAACAAAGTATGCCACTTCAAGGCCATGGGAATACAAAATTCGCCTAGAGTAAGCCATTCATTCTTTAGCTCCAGGTTCATCGTACACCATAAAGGCGCCATTTTCATCTTGTTTATTTTTTAACCTGTTCACTGAGGCTGCTTTTACAATGTAATTAGGCAGTCTGTTCCAGTTGTCTTTCTTTAAAGTGTGGAAATGCTAATGGACGCAATGCCGGCCTCTTACCGAATCTAACCACACGGTATCCATCCATCAGTCTAGCCCTCGAAAGGATATCCCTGCACAGATTTGGACCACAAACCTGGTTGATTTCTAGGGGTTGGGTTTTATCCTACCTCTTGAGGAAGTTGGGTACTGCCCACTACTATAAGGGGCAAAGTGACACGGCAAAGTCTTTAGTCTGCTACTGGGAGGTCAAGCAGACTCCTGACTCATTGTACTGGTCAGCAACAGGTAACAACTTATATGAGATGCTACACTATGAAATATAAATCAACCCTAACATATCGAGGCTTATTTCAGTGACATTACAGAACCCACAATACACAGCAAAAGTTCCTCTGATCAGACAAGCTGATAGCAACTGGCATTGGCATTATTATTTGAAATCAGTTAGCATCATAATAATTAACTGTTAGTGCCCCTATCTTGCTGTTCTCGATAAATAATTTATTTTTATACCACTAAGGTGGCAGACAAGCATTTAGCACACCAGATGTACTGGTGGTCACCGCAGCCATAGCAGACATAGCCAAACATCCATTTGCAACACCGGAGGAGCTACTCAGTTCTGTTCTTACAGTGAAGATGTATATAAAAAGTATATTCATTTTTTATTTTTTTATTTTCAAAGGAGAACATTCACTCTCCATACATTTCTGGGCTAATTTTGAAAGTGTCGGCCAACAAATAAATAAACTCAATATTCTAATAGAGTATAACATAACAAACATTTGTTATTATTAGACCAAAGCCCTAAGTCAACTCTGAGAGATAATATTCAACATCAAAAGTTTGTGAAAAATATCCTAATTATTGCAATATTCTGTCGTAATTGCGAGTCAGAATGTAAAAAAAAAGAACAATAAAAAACCTGTAAAAAGTAAAAAAATAACTATTATATTATGACCTATCTAACTACCCTAAGTATTGAACCTGTATTATTATTATAGGTAGCTATATTATTTACGTATTCATATTTTTAACTAACAGCTGGTCTCGTCGGGGGGACCGCTCTATACCTAAACACAGACAGACGTACGGTTAGGTTATGATTAGGTGAGCGGTCCCCGACGAGACAAAATGTTAGTTAAAAATATGAATAGGTAAATAATATAGCTACCTATAATAATAATACAGGTTCAATACATAGGGTAGATAGGTCATAATATAATAGTTATTTTTTTACTTTTTACAGGTTTTTTATTATTTTTTTGTGAGTCGGGGGTTTTTTAAATTTTTAATTTTATTTTTTATTTTTGCTTTTTAAAGGGGTTTTTAATGTCAACAATGATGAATAGTCCATCAACAATTATTCAGAGCTAATGCGAATTGCGCGGAGTGTGGTTACAGAATTAGCAATACATTCCACTCCTCATATCTTTCGAATGGCTTAACCGATTTTCATAAAACTTGATGTATAAGATATGACCTTTCATTTGATACCCAACACGGGTATATTTGAACACATTAAATTTTTCATCACCACTTTCACCCCTCATAGCTTTGAAATGGCTTAACCGATTTTTATAAAACATAGCTAAGAACACTCTCCCCTAACCCATCTTTCAAACAAAAGAAACAGAATCAAAATCGGTTCATCCGTTTGGAAGCTACGATGCCACAGGCAGACTTACACACACACACACACCCACCCACACACACGTCAAACTTATAACACCCCTTCCGGGTTTCCGTCGGGGGTTAAAAAAGGTCTCAGTTACAGTGTACCCTTCAACTACAGGGCAGTATGTTGGCCTAGCCTAAGCCAGGGCCAGCTACATAGCGGCTAAGGAGCGCGAGCTCGAACTCCAGGCGGAAAAGAGCTCGCGCGGGCCGCATTTGAAGCCAAAGAGGTGGAGCGTCGGCGGCCGGAAGAGAGGCGACTCTTCTTCCTCCGCGAATCCCCGACGCTGAACAAGGCGTCGACGTCGGCAGCTGCTCCGGTGCTCAGGTCCGAGCAGCTGTCGAATGTGGTATAGGAGGCGGTGGAGGCGATCAAGACGATCGCCTTTAAATCCTCCCGCCTGAAGGGCCAGAGCGTCCAGGGCCTGCGGAGTGCCGCTGGGTCCATAAGAGAGCACATGAGGGAGATGGCCTCCTTCACGTATAATGATGAGGTTCTCCACCTGAAGAGCGAACTCACGGCCGAGCGGGCCGAAATGGACGAAATGAGGCGCCGCCAGTAGAGCGCCGCTCCATCGAGTCGCCGGGGTTGTCGCGCGAAGAGGTGCTGTTCTGTTTCTCATCGACGCGCGCAACGCCGGCATAGAGGATCGGCTGCTCCCGACACCTCGGCTGCGTTCTCCCCTTGCGGCGGACGCGCGAAATGCTGCCCGCATAGCCGGCGATACATCTGTCGGCCCATCAGCGGGCCCTTTTGTCGGCGTTTCTGCGCTCACGCGCTCAAAGCGCAAGGCTGCTGGTGCCTCTCCCGCCACGCCTTTGTCTCCCGTCCCCTCCACGTCTGTGTCGGAGATAATGGAACCGGTCGTGGCCGCTCCATCGGCCTCTTCTTTTTCTCCCCCAACTCAGGGGAAGAAGAAGAACAAGAGGAAGAAGAGGAGCGCTGCGGCGCGTGAGAACGAGGCAACGCGCAGAGAGCGCCAGGCTGCCTCAACCTCAATACCGGCCCCCACGTCTCAGCCTTTACCCGAGGCGTGGAACAATGTCACACGTTTTGTGAAGCTGAAGACGAAACCAACGCCCGCCAGTGCGCCCGCTAAGGCGCCCGCGAGGCCTGTCTGAAAGAAGGGCGACCCGAATCTCCGCGCGCCGCGACCTGCAGCAGTAGTTATCACGCTGAAGAGTGGGGGCGGGGCGTGACTTACACACAAAAACTTGCCGAGGCTGAGAGGTCAATCGACCTCAAAAGCCTCGGCATCGACGGCCTGCGTTTCCGCACGGCAGCCACTGGAGGACGTGTTTTGGAGATGGCGGGTGCAGAGAGAGGCGCCAGGGCGGACGCATTGGCGGCCAAGCTTCTAGAATCCCTCGGCGACGACGTCCGTGTCACCAGGCCGGAGAAGTGCGCGGAGTTGCGCATCTCCGGTCTCGTCAACGCTGCCACGAAAGAGGTCGTGGCGCGGGTGCTGGCGGAAGTTGGGGGTTGCGCCGGTACCCGTGTCACCGTTGGTGAGATTGCTCGCCAGGCAGAAAGGAAGGCATGGTGTGGGTCAAGTGCCTGGTCGCGGCGGCGGGGGGGAAAGGGGGGGGGGGGGGTGAATAATAAAAAAAATAATTATTAATAATTAAAAAAAAAAAATATGGGAGGTGTCCAGGGACACCCGGATGGAACGAAGTTCCTTTCGATTAATTAGTGAAGGAATTGTAATATTTTTTTTTAAATTAATAATAATGTTTTTTTTATTATTAACCCCTATTTTATTACCCCCCCCCCCCCTTTCCCCCGAGGGTAGAGGTACCTCTACCCTCCATACTATAGCAAAAAGTGTCGTGACAACTTTTCGTAAGAATTTTTTCCGTCTAGCCCCCTTTCACAACGCGCGATAAGGAACTTCGTTCGGAAGGTTTATTTCTACATTAGTTGACGAGCGTAAAACAAAATACACCATACCATCGATCTATATGTAGTACGTAGAAGTACGTAGAAGTAGTCTAGTACGTAGACTAGATGCAGCGATCAGAACAAGCATTGTGTACAACTCAACTGCGGTACATGTGTAGCGACCGCCACATAGAGAAGACAAATAGAAGCCCTGCATCGCGATATGAAAGTTCTTGCAACGACGATAAGATAAATCCTGAATCGCAATATCAGAGTTCTGTCTGCGATGAATGATATAACCAACAGTCCAACATCAACCGCTGGGCTTCGGCCCGCCAGGCGCGATCACCTAGCCTGGTTGGAGGATCCTCCCTCTGTGTGTTGGAGGAACATTCCCAACCTTTCCTCCACACATGTACTCACTCTTGGTTAGTTCGGTTTGTGCCATTTTAATTTGTTGTGGTAGAATTATCAAACAAAGTGTTGTAAACGCAATGTACAGAGGTAAACACATTAAAGGTTAATGCTAAGTAATATAATTATACAACCTTTAGACCGTATTATTCTCCGGGAACTTCCGGTTGGCGTCTGTCAAGTGAAGAACGTTTCGTAAACACTCTGTTGTTTTTATAATTAAAAGTGCAGTAAAAGTCTGATATAACACGCAAAAAAGTGCTAAAAGTTACAACAATAACATTATTTCATTGAAAACTATTGTGATTGGTGGAAAAAACAGTGATTTGATGCAAAATTAGTTAAAATAATATTGAAACTGATTACGATAATTATCAACCTACCTACATATTATTGACTTGTGCGATTTTGACACTGATACTTCCGACAGTTGAATACTAAGGTGACCATATTACATATCAAATTTACGTGAAGTTAGAGTTACCATACCAGCTAAAGTGTTAAGTACCATTAAAAATAAAAATCCAAGGAAGTTTAAATAATATGGAGCTTCAATTAATTCTGGAAAAAATGGAGGAACAGTTCCAAAAACAAACAAAAATTATAACCGAAAATGTCAATGCTAATAATATCGAGCCGTATTGATGAAAAACTTCAACCACTGATAGAAGAAAACCAAAAGTTGAAATCTGAAGTGAATTATCTGAAAAAAAAGTTCTCAAAGTTGAAAGAGAAGTGAGCAAAAACAATCTATTACTATTTGGAATCGAGGAGACGGATAGAAGTCCGTATGATACTCTGCAACTGGTACTGAAAATATTCAATGGAGTTAGTGAGAAAGAAAACTTAGAGAACTGGGATAAATGGGAGATTAGTAACGCTCGCAGAGTGGGGAAAAAAGATGAAAAGAAAAATAGACCTATCCTGATAAAATTCACACTCGAATGGCGCAAGCTTGAACTTCTTAGCAACATAAAGCTGTTTCCGGAGAATGTTTATATAACCGAAGACTTCCCCAGAGATATCCTGAATAAACGAAAGGAGATAATATACAAAAACAGGAGGAAATTAAAAAAGGGAATATGGCCTACATTCGTTATGATAAATTAATAGTAAAGAGAAATAAAAAATCATTGGCTGACAAAAGCAAACGGTCCCCATCCAAATCACCGAATTCACAAATAAACCAAAAAGAGGATCACATGATAAAGACCCCGGCAAAAATAAATAGAACCAGCAAGATAGAATGCCCACGCTATGCTGATATATCGAGAGTGCTGCCAGGAAAAAACAAACAATAGCAACGAAAGAACAGGTCCAACTGGAACATCGACAAACCAAACAGTACACCTACAGCTTTAAACTTTAACCCTTCTCCAAGCCGGGTGGTCTCCGTGGAGAAGTACGACCAAAACCCTCCAATTATTAATTAAAATTAAAATCTGCAGTAAAATATCTTCGTGTATGTACTTATAATGTCAAATCGCTGTCCACAAAAGAGAGGCAGCTAGAGCTCACTAATGCTCTTCACAACATCAAATATGATGTACTTAATAGGTTTATCAGAAACCAGAATATTGGGTTGCCAAATCAAGGAGTATTCCGATTATATCCTGTGCTACATCGGCCAAACCAAAGGTCTGTATGGAGTGGGTTTTCTGATTGTTATCTTTGCTGAGACTCCCAGGGACTTAGAGAATATGATAACCTCGCTATCTAAACAAAGCACCCGAGTAGGGCTAGAAATGAACGCAAACAAAACTAAAATAATGAGTAATAGCTACAAGAGGCCTATTATCATCAATGGCAAAATAATCGAATATGTGGAGAACTACATATACCTTGGAAAACAGGTGTCTTTTTCAAAAAGCAACAATGAGGAAGAAGTTATAAGAAGAGCAAACATTACATGGAAAAAATACTGGTCTTTAAAAGAAGTTCTCAAGGGCGACTACAGCATATCACTTAAAAAGATTGTGTTCAACACCTGCCTCCTACCCTGTCTATCATATGGCTCGCAAACATGGGTCCTTACAAATAATATTAAGGCAAAGATTAGAACCACTCAACAAGCCATGGAAAGGAGCATGATAAATGTAAAGAAAAGGGACAAAATAAGACTTACAAAAATCAGGGAAAAAACAAAAGTAACAGATGCTCTTACACACACCCTAAGGCAAAAATGGAAATGGGCTGGTCATGTTGCCAGACTGTCTGCCAGCAGATGGGCTAATTCAAGTACCACTTGGAGAGGGCCAATTGGCAAAAGAAATGTGGGAAGACCCTACAAGCGATGGGTGGATGATATACCTACTACAGACAGCTGGAAAACAGTGGATAAAGATAGCCCAAGATAGAGAGAAATGGTCAAAATTGGAGGAGGCCTTCACCCAAAGAGGGATCCATAGCATACAAAAGAACTAACCTAACTAACATAGAAAGTAAGGAAAAATACTAATAACTATACTAACCACATTTAAAATTTTCTTTGTATACTTGAATCTATGGAATAAATCAGGCTTTATTATTATTATGTAAATGGCGCTACAACACGTTCCTCCCTAATTGAGAGAAACGGCAAAACTACCTCGGCGAGGTCAGTAACAGTCAGCCGAGGCATCAGGGCGACTGGGAAACAAAACGACGGACTATTCGGGCATTATTGAGCAAGACAGCCCTCTGCATCCTGGCCATCACTGATTTACCACTAATCCCGAGCTTCCCAAGGTGTTCTGAGAGGCTCTTTGGGATCAAACCATTGACTGTTATAACAACCGGGATTATTTATGTGGACACCACCCCCCACATGTCGGTAACCTCATGGGCCAGGTCCAGATACTTCCTCATCTTTTCTGCTTCGGCTCGTATGAGGTTCTCGTCATACGGAATGGTGATATCCACAAGAAACACCCGAGACTCTGACCGGTCCATCAGCACGATATCAGGCTTATTCGCTAGAATAGTCCTGTCCAATTCAATTCAATATTTATTTCATTTAACAACATAAAATTGTATCTGAAAACCAAAACAGTATACTGAAATAAAAACGTCACAAACAAAAACAGCTTAAAATCAAATTGAGATAAATAGATTCCACGGATTCCACCCTATTACTTAATCTATATAATTATAATAATAAAATAACAAAAAAAAAAATTAAATCAATAATAAAATTTTAAAACAATCATGTCGGTATAATCAAATTTGAGATCCAACAATAAAACTAATAAAATAAAAAAAAACTATCAGCGTCAAATTAGAGCATTAATTACATATCTATATATATAAAAATCAATGCCACTTTTCGTTGTAATTTTATAACTCAAGAACGGGCTAACCTATCCAAACCAAATGTTTAGGCATTGTTCGGACTATTTAGTAGATGGTTTATGTGAAGTTTGCACAAAATCGGTCGAGTGGTTCTTCATTTATCACGCAAACGAAGTTGCGCGGGTCAGCTAGTTAAAACTATAAATAAATGTCACACTCATGTCCATAAAATAATTAAAATGTCCATGCCCATGTCCATAAAATTGTCAATTAAATTAAAAGTCTAGAAGTCAATTAAAATGCAATCTGATGAGTATGACATATTATTATTATTACATTTATATCAAAAGTCAATGTGAAACTCCACAATCACTGCTCAAGAACTCATCTACTGTGTAATAACATTCCCTCAACAGTAAGGACTTCAATTCTTTCTTAAAGGAACCCATATTGTAAATATCGAGCTTCAACTTACTAGGCAGATTGTTAAACAGCTTAACTGCCTGATACTTGGCACTATGTTTCACTATGTTAAGTGTAGGATTTAAACTATTTTTAAAATGGTTCCTACGAGAGCTTTCGCGTATTCTTCTTTGATCCTCTGTTTCACAATCTCTTACATGTTTTGCAAAATCACTCAAAATAATCAATATGTAGAGGCATGGCACGGTTAAGGGGCGGTTATAGCGCACAAGTAGGCATTTGGCGCTCCCCTCGCCCCGGGCGCGAGACACACCGCGCGCCGGCAGCGGCAGTCAACTCTCATGCCACAGTATACAGTAGAGTAGAAAGAAACAGCATGCTAACTTTGTTTGACGTAGTAAATGCATCTAACTTTATTAAGTGTAGTGATTTATTCGAGTTTCCTAAATAAATGAGTTAATTATATTTATTATACTATTAGTTTTAAGCTAAAGAGTTTGTTTGTTTGTTTAGTTGTTTGAACTCTAGAGTCTAAGAGACTGCTAGTTGAATTTCAAAAGTTTCTTAACAGAATGTCCATTTTTGAAAAATACCAAAATATATAACATCACGCTAAGGCGAATAAGAGCTGAGCAGCAACGAAACATTTTTCGAAAACTAGGATATTTCATTTCTTTTGAGAGTTTCCGTTGCGTAAGTTTGCTAGATGGTTACAGTTGCGTAAAAAATGTAAATTACATTATAACTGGTCATAAAAAATTCTAAAGTTGGTATGCTAAGTATGAATCACGTGATCATTTTGCAATCCAAAATGGCCGCCGCGGTGTAATCACAAAATTTCATGATGGGTATCATTTCAAGGGTTTTTTGGTATGCTGAGTACCAATCACGTAATAATTTTGCAATCCAACATGGGCGCCGCGCCGTAATTACAAAATTTCATGATGGGTATAGTTTAAGGGGTTTTTTGGTATGCTGAGTACGAATTACGTGATAATTCTGCAATCCAATATGGCCGCCGCGCCGTAATCACAAAATTTCATGATGGGTATCGTTTAAGAGGTTTTTTGGTATGCTGAGTACGAATCACGTACTAATTTTGCAATCCAATATGGGCGCCGCGCCGTAATCACAAAATTTCATGATGGGTATCGTTTAAGGGGTTTCTTGGTATGCTGAGTATGAATCACGTGATAATTGTGCAATCCAAAATGGCCGCCACGGTGTAATCACAAAATTTCATGATGTGTATCGTTTATAGGGTTTTTTGGTATGCTGAGTACGAATCACGTACTAATTTTGCAATCCAATATGGCCATCGCGCCTTAATCGCTAAAATCCATGATGGTTATCGTTTAAGGGGTTTTTTGGTATGCTGAGTACGAATCACATGATAATTTTGCAATCCAAAATGGCCACCGCGCCGTAATCACATAATTTCGTGATGGATATCGTTTAATGGGTTTTTTCGAATGCTGAGTACGAATAACATGATAATTTTGGAATTCAATTTGGCCGCCTAAGCTATTAACAGTAGTAAACTAAAAAGATTTGCTTATTAAGTTCAGGCCTAGCAATGCGAAAATACTATGACAAAAGGTTTATTGTAAAATTAAGGCCAATTACATTAAATTGCTACCTAGCATACGAAAGAATCCCTTAATCGATACCCATCATGAAATTTTGTGATTACGTAGCGGCGGCCATCTTGTATTGCAAAATTAGTACGTGATTCGTACTCAGCATACGAAAAAACCCCTTAAACGATACCCATCATGAAATTTTGTGATTACGGCGCGGCGGCCATATTGGATTGTAAAATTATCACGTGATTCGTACTCAGCATAGAAAAAACCCCTTAAACGATACCCATCATGAATATTTGTGATTACGTAGCGGCGGCCATCTTGTATTGCAAAATTAGTACGTGATTCGTACTCAGCATACCAAAAAACCCCTTAAACGATACCCATCATGAAATTTTTTGATTACGGCGCGGCGGCCATATTGGATTTTAAAATTATCACGTGATTCGTACTCAGCGTACGAAAAAACCCCTTAAACGATACCCATCATGAAATTTTGTGATTACGGCGCGGCGGCCATATTGGATTGTAAAATTATCACGAGATTCGTACTCAGCATACGAAAAAACCCCTTAAACGATACCCATCATGAAATTTTGTGATTACGGCGTGGCGGCCATTTTGAATTGCAAAATTATCACGTGATTCGTACTCAGCATAGCAAAAAACCCCTTAAACGATACCCATCATGAAATTTCGTGATTACGGCGCGGCGGCCATCTTGTATTGCAAAATTAGTACGCGATTCGTACTCAGCATACCAAAAAACCCCTTAAACGATACCCATCATGAAATTTTGTGATTACGGCGCGGCGGCTATATTCGATTGCAAAATTATCACGTTATTCGTACTCAGCATACGAACAAACCCCTTAAACAATACCCATCATGAAATTTTGTGATTACCGCGCGGCGGCCATATTGGATTGCAAAATTATTACGTACTTCGTACTCAGCATACCAAAAAACCCCTTAAACGATACCCATCATGAAATTTTGTGATTACGGCGTGGCCGCCATGTTGGATTGCGAAATTATCATGTAATTCGTAGACATTTTAATGCATTAGGTAGCTGGTTACCATGTCGTGAAAACACTTAAAAAGTAAAAGATCACCACATTTTTACCATGAGTCGCATTTGTAACGGTTAATCTAATTACATTTTGCCCATTACTGATATTCTTATACTGTGGCGCGATTTCAACGTAATTTGGCATAATAATTACGAAATAGTTGCGAAAAAAACTGACACAGGTCCTGCCTCCACAAGCGCCAGGGCGAGACTGATCGGCCGTCAGCGGCGCAATTCTATTGCGTTTGGTAGATATTCGTACATGATAACTATGTAAGTAGTTGTTTATAGAAAAACGCTCGGAAAATGTGTATAAAACCTTAATACCTTTAATTGAGTGCAAAAAAAATATATAAAATATTAATAGTTTAGCCACAGTTTTGAAAAAACTTTTCTGAGAGAGTCAACTTTGGGATTTTTTTCTATCTAGTGAAATTTATTGGATCGTGTAACGGGCTCGGAATATGTTTAGCTTATATCCTTAACTATTATATATATATTTATCAGAATTATAAACCCTTTACTTTTTGAGTAGGATTGTTTCAAAAAACTCAAAATCTGACCCACGCGGCCTTAATATGGACAATCTCTTAAAGTGCTCGCGACAGGATTGCCATTATGGAATACGGATTGTTCTTATAGCCCTTTTTTGCAATATAAATGCCTTGTCACAATTATATTTGAAGCTGTTACCCCAAAGCTGAATGCTGTACCGTAGCCTGGATTCAACCAATGCGAAATACACCATCCTTAGGTGGTCAGCACTAACTTCGTCTCTTAAACTTCTAAGGGCAAAGCAAGCTGATGAAACTGATCCGTCAATGGCACTCAATTCATTTTCCAATTAAGTAATGAATCTATGTGAATACCGAGAAACTTAACAGTGTTGACAGATTCTATCGTACTGCCATTACACAGTATACCGATAGTATCGTTATTACGAGATGTAGTCTTAAATAACATAATGCTCGTTTTATTTCTATTTATTACCAGGTTATTAGCTGTAAACCAATTCTGAAAAACATTTAGTAATGTATTTATTTTACAGTTCAACAATTTCATGCTATCTGCACTAACTACCGCATTCGTATCATCGGCAAAAACTATTAAGTGAGCATCAGGCGTTCAATTGTTTTGTATAATTAAGCATATCGTTCATGAATACAAGGAAAAGTACTGGTCCCAAAATCGATCCTTGTGGGACACCAGTCATCACATTATATACCTTGGATCTTAATACCCGTTGATAATTGCTTTTATCAACTGCCTTAATTTCTACATACATTTTCCTATTACCCAAATATGATTCAAATAGTTGTAAAGCTTAAACTGACCATACGTCCCGTTTTGAACGGGACTGTCCCGTTTCTCGGTCCCTTGTCCCGTTGTCCCCAAACATAGCTTCGGGACGCTTAATTGTCCCGTTATCCGAAACATTGCGATTTTTTTAAAATTTCGTTGCTCTTGGGACTTCAGCGGTCGGGGAATTTAGAGCCAGTCCGTGTTTTCACTACCTACACTATTGTTTTGTTTTTGTGTAAAATTCGTAAAGTAGTTTAGTGGTAAACTGATAACTAAATGGAAGTTTTTTTTGCTTTGTAATTTTACGAATGCCGAAACTCAAGTGTTCATTTAATGTCAACATACAAGCAAAGTAACCATTTATTGAGAAAACGACCAATTATTACCTATGGTGCCGAGCTGTGGAAACTTACAGTGGGGCTAGTCCATACCCTTAAAGTTGCGCAGCGAGCAACCGTCTCCATCAGAGAACCAGAGTGGTCGACATAGTTTGCAGTCTGCGTTTTGAAGTGGTAGTGGGCTTAGCTACATTATGTAGAACAACCGATGGCCGAACGAGGAAACGAGTTCTTGAGCTCGCAGCTTGGTAAACGTGGGGTAGGACGACGGACGACCCCTCCGCCAGATGGGCCGACGATCTAGAAAAGGTCGCTGGCTGGGACTGAATACGGGAGGCGCAGGACTATGGTATCAAAAAAATAGGTACCAAAATCAGACAAAAAGGAGATATAGGAAAATACTTCGTGGAGGATCGAAAGAAAAAAAAAACGCACGTGCATTCTGTGCCCAAGAAGGGTGACATGACAAGACCGACCCGGCCAATTACAGGCCTATAGTAGTCATTTTGTCCCAACACGACCTGCTCAGTGACCGGCAGTACGGTTACCGTCACGGTCGCTCGATTGGCGATCTCCTTGTATGCCTCACACGGCTGGGCTACCGAGCAATGGCTATCGAGAGTAAGGGTGGAGCTCTAGCAGTGAGTACTCGACATCTCTAAGGCCTTTGACCGGATCTGACACCGTGGTCTTCTTGCGAAATTGCCCTTCTATGGACTGCCCGAGAGTTTAAGCGGTGGGGTGTCCAGCTTTCTGGCTGGTAGAAGCATCAAGGCCGTCGTTGACGGCAGCTGTTCTGACTGCATGGTCATAAACGCTGGAGTACCACAAGGCTCAGTGCTCTCCCGTACTCTGTTTCTGCTGCATATCAATGACATGTTGTCTATTTTATTAACAGCATTCATCGTTATGCGGACGACGGGACGGGGCCGCCACTTGCTATACGAAAGAACTTGTGTCTGCAATAGAGAGTAGGTACTCTCACCAGAGTGCCCGATTTCGGTAAACAAAATCTTGTTCAATTCAACCCTGCCAAGACACAAGTTTGTGTATTCACCGCAAAAAAGACCGATTTACTGTAGCGCCTCAATTTCAAGGCACATCTCTCCCCATCTCTGACAGTATGGGTATCCTAGGTGTTGACATCTCCAGTGACGTTAAGTTCCGAAGTCATTTGGAGAGCAAGGCCAGGCTGGCGTCCAGGAAGCTCGGTGTGCTCAACAGCTCAATTTTACTGCGGCGCAAACACGGTTACTCTCTAAGTCGCAAGTGCGGCCGCACAAGGAGTAGGTACTGCTGTCACCTTTGGACGGGGGCACCTGAATATCAGTTTTGACCGGTCGACTCGGTGCAAAAGCAAGCCATGAGAGTTGTCAAGGATCCCATGCTTGTGGTGTGGAACTTCTTCGCGACAGGAGAGACAGACTTTGTGCCTGTTCTACCGCCTGTACAATGGTTTGTGCTCTGAAGAATTGTTTAATATGATGCCCACGGCTACTTTCTATCATCGCACCGCTCGCCATAGACAGTGTTCGTCCTTGGTGCTATAAAAAGGGGGCGGGGAAAAGGGACAGCGGAGGGGGGAGGGGGGCTTCCATAGAACAGTAACAGTTATGTTTGCCGTTTTTGGTACGGAATCCTTTGTGCGCAGATCCGACCCACTTGGCCGATTTTTTTTATATAATTAAATTATGTTTATTTTAATTGTTAACCTGCTAACTGGGGTATAAAAACTTATGTCCCGTTTTGAGATCAAAAATAAATGGTCAGTTTAGTAAAGCTTTTCCTCGTATACCATAATATTCTAATTTTTTAAGTAGCAGCACGTGATCAACGGTATCAAATGCGGAACTTAGGTCCAAAAATACTGCAGCCACTTTCTTTTTCTCATTGATTCTAACTATCACCTCATTTATTAAACTATTAATAGCATCTGAAGTTCCTACGCTCCTCTGGTACCCAAACTGCTGTTTATTTATAATTTGGTTTGTAGTCAGGTGGGAAACCAGACGGGACTTTATAAGCTTCTCAAAATTTTTTGATATGGCCGGCAAAACAGATATTGGTCTATAATTTTTTGGATCTCTTGCATCACCTTTTTTGTACAGCGGGACTACTTTGGCTAACTTTAGCTGTTCAGGAAATACACCAGCATCGCAACATTTACTGAAAAAACAAGAGAGCGGAAATGCTAATATTCTTATATGACATTTAATGACTGTAATTGGCATTTCATCATAACCGCTGGAGATCTTGTTGGCCATTCCTTGCACTATCTTTCTAACTTCCTCCGGTGTAATCGAAGCTAAGACCATGTCCCTAGCAACCTCGCGACAACTCACTTGAAGAAAATGATTTGACTCGTTAGTTTGATTGTCATTTACAGTATTTTTATTACTATTAAACTGTTCCGCAAATATAAGTGCTACATCTCTAGGCTCTTCAACCTTTTTATTTTAGTACAAAATATTAAATTTCTTGAACGCTTTTTCACTAGTTTTATTTCTGTGACGATTAACCACTTGCCAAATTTCCTTACGAACGTTTTTTGCATTTTCTAGTTGCCTAACAACAGCATTTTTCATTGCAGCCTTTATAACTTTTCTAAATAATCTAACATAGTTCCTACGATAATTTAAAATACTATCATCAACACAATTTCCGTTATGCATGCAAAGAAACCGCTTCATTTTGCTAGAGACTCTTACACCTTTTGTTGCCCATTTCACGCCAGCATGTCTGCCACCAATGTTCATTTTTCTGGATTTTTTTCTAAAGCTACATTTGAACATGTTATTAAATTTGTATAAAAAACCATTTATCGGCAATGACGACCAGTCAGTGTTCAATATGTAGTTCTCAAATACCTCATGATTCTTTTTAATATAAAGCCTCCTATCCACATAATGACGGACCGGTCCCAGTAGAGTTTTGCGCGGTCGTTTTCGAGTATGGCTTCCGGCAGGTAGCTGTAGTATGGCAGGGTCTGATCAATGAGGCCGTACTTAAGGGCAAGCTCCTGATGGAGTATCTTGGCAGCTTGGTTATGCCTGCGCAGATACTCAGTGTTGGCAAGCATTGAGCAACCGGAGGTCACCTGTCTGAGGGATTCACCAGGTTGGCGACACATGCGACAGATGTCCGCTGTCCCATCCCTAAGGATGTACCTCCTGTAATTGTTCGTCTTGACAACCTGATCCTGTATCGCACAGACAAAACCTTCGGTTTCCCCAAAGAGGTCACCGAAATGCAGCCAGTGCACAGATGCTTCCCGGTTTACGTGGGGCTCACGTAGAGCTTGGTAAAAGCGACCGTGCAGCTCTTTACCTTTCCATACGGCCTCACGCTCAGAGGTACCAGGTACCGTCGGAGCTCGCCACTCGATTTTAGCCAAGGATAACGGTGTAAGTCCTTTATCGCATTCTTTGACCTCTCCATGCTATTATTATTATTATTATAGACCGTATTATTCAAATTAAAATATGTGTTTTATAGCATCCGTTGGGCGAGTCCATTAGTCTCGCTCTTGAATATATTCAATGAATGGACGTTCCTGTCTATCGGTAGAATATAATATACATATGTCAATGCACCGTACCTTATCACTGTCAGTTTCAACCACAATGTCTCTCACGATAAGCACACGGGTCACAATCAGTTCATCAATGCAAGAGTAACCAACGTAAAACCTAATGTTCTCCTCTCAAGTCAACGTGAAAAATATTCCCACTAAAAGTTAGAGTAATTTAAGGTTATTTTTGTGTAATAACTAAATTTATATATCAACGTAACACTTTATTGGGAAGCAGAAGAACCTTGTTTTTACAAAGTATGCAACGATAAAAAAATAAAATTGTGTTTAACTCTACAAATCGCCACCAGCTCCACCCTAAACTCAAAGAGAAGGAATACAATGAATACGTAAGAAAGAATGCCAAAACTAAAACAACAACAATGAAATGAATTAGCAAACAATTATGCACGTCAAGTACGTCAACGTCAATGATGTCTCTAATGTCATTCTTTGTTATTTTATTTTTTCTCGTTTCAGTCTGAACAAGCGGCGATCAAAGACCATGCGGCCTAGCTAGACGGGATGTCGGAATCTGAGATGTACAGTTTGTCTCTATAGTCGTGAAATGAATGTTTGAGGAACTAAAAATAGTTGTGTGTGGCAACACTGGCAACACAAAACATAAGTACGTCAGTTGTCAGTGCTATCGTCGAATTTCGTTTACTCTCTCACGTAACTTTAATGTTTGCATTAAACTGCAACAAATTGAAACCAAACTACGCATAAAGGTTTGAGAAATGAGTAAAGAAAATCGGAGTGGTGCGTGGAAGTGATTTTTAAAGTTTTCCAGTGATGTTTCGCGGAGTACCAAGCTGGACAATTGTTGTGGGATTTTGAGGATGTTTATGAGCGAACGGCATCTTTGGTGGGATGTAATCGTGTTATTGTTTGTTTTGAATCTGTCTGAAGTTACAAATTTACTGAATTTACGATTTGGAGACAAAAAAAAGGCATTGTTTGCATATTTTTAGGTTAGAATCTTAAACTTACAATCTACATAAAATGTAAGTCAGTGGTTAGAACAACATGGTTATTTTATAGTACGACCTACATTTTTGATACTCAGTTCAATCTGGTTTTCTACCAATTTTTTATTTTTTATTAAGAGCGTTAATTTTGTTTTCAAATTACATACGATCGTAAGAAATCAGACCGCACGTCACACACAGCCGTATAGTGCATAACTTTAGCAACAAAGAAGTTTGATACTTTTGTAACTTTTCGAAACAAAATTGGTGCGGTTAAGGAAGAGGACTAGGTTCCACGGACTGATTTCCGCAACGTCATTTATTGTGCCTATTTTGCGTGGGGGGTTATAGTATTGCTATTTTGCTATCCTAGTTCCTCCGGGAAGTCTAGCAGACTCTTCACGTTGCCGACGGCTTCCTATAGCGACCTGGAGCAGGTTACGTACCCATCCAGATGGGAGGAGTAGGATTGGTTCAGGGTCCATTGCTGTCAGCGAAGAGTCTCTTCTTGCCAGCTCGTACGCCGCAGCGATATTACATCGTGAGCCACTAAGTCCTTTTATCCATTGTAGCGTGACATTGTTCTTTTCGCATATATCCACTCCGTGACAAGGCCAGATGTATCGCATGGCTCTGTAGCGCTTGTAGGACTGATTTACTACCATTAAGTATCCGAATACACTGGTTCTGACGTTCCTAACCTGACTGTTCAGTCGCCTTGATTTTATATCCATGCACTCCGCCCCCTCCATCCCCTTAGGCACCCGTGGCACATTATACCAATATACTGTGCCATGGGTGCCTAAGGGGGTTGCGATATTAATGTTCAGGTTCATCGAGAAGTTTCCTGCTCCGGAATCCGTTCTCGTTTTGGATTCATCCGTGAATATTCCTCAATCCTCAATATCCGTAGATGTTGAGACACTATCGAAGGCACTCTTGTAGTTGTATTTTGTACTTTTTATTGAACGCAAACTGTTATGTTATTGTGTCCGTGATCGTTTCCGTTAACAGTTCCGAATCCACCAACTTCTTGTATAATTATGTGGTCGTGGCTTCCTGTTTAATGGTGACGTGTAGCGGCGGTAGTTCCAACATCACTTCTATGGTAGCTGAGGGGCGTAGGTTTTGAGAATTGTAATTCGGTGTTATAGAGACGTGACACCTGATAGTTTCCGAGAATTCTTTTGTTAGTAAATAGTAACAGCTCCATCTTGCCTGGATTGTTTGAAGGTTCTTTAGCTGTGCACCAACGTTCCACGATTTTAAGAGCAGTCTGTGCGACATCACACACTATGCTGGTAAAGTTTACTCTTGTCAGTATTGTTATGTCGTCTGCTTACCCCACAGTGTAGTGGTGGTTTGCGTTAAGCTTGGTTATTATTCGCCGATACCGCAATGCCCGAAGACGCAAGACTTCAACCGGTGCACCCTACCAGTAATGACCTACGGTGCCGAAACGATGTTATCCGTCAGAGAATAAGAGTGGTCGACATAGCTTGCAGAGTAAGCGTTTTGAAGTGGCAGTGGGCTGGCCACATCTGTAGAAGAACTGGATGGCCGATGGAGCAAGCGAGTTCCGGAGAAGAGACCGCGACTTGATAAACGTAGCCTAGGACGACCCCCTGCCAGATGGAGCGACGACCTAAAAGAGGTTGCAGGGATTGACTGGATGCACAAAACGCAGGAACGTGTGTGGTGGCGAAATTTGGGAGAGGTCATGTCCAGCAGTGGAATGCTATAGGTAAAATTGATTGATTGATTGATTATTAGGTCGTCTACAACAAGGTTCCATAGCAGTGGTGAGACAACGCCTCCTTGTGGACAACCTTTAGCCATCTTCTCACTCACTGGTTTCTGCTGTCTGTAGCTTTAAAATGAGTTGTTTAGCATGTTATCTATCCATTCACTGACTACCGTGTATACTCGGTATTTTGCCAGTGTGGTGGTTATGCTTCTTCTGTCGAAAGCACCCTCTATGTTTATGAAAGTGCCGAGGCAAATTGATTTATTCTGGATGACCTCTTCTATTTTGCGTACCGACGCCGACGCATGTAGTGCTGACTTGCCGGGGGCATATGATGTTGGTTGAAATGCAGTGGCTTATTTTGAAGGGCCGTCCTTCGAATGTCTCAGTCACACAATCTTTCCAGAGGTTTTGGCAGGAAAGCCGTAGGGCTTATCGGTCTGAATGACCAGAGGTCTGAATAGTACCCTTTACCGGGTTTTGGTATAAAGATCACTTAGACCTCTCTCCACAGTCTGAGTCACAGCCCCATACACTGTCTGGCGTACAGATACTATGTAACTGACAATATCAACTTGTGTCCTCCCCCATTTTATCACTGCAGGGAAGACTTCATCCTGTCCTGGAGATTTGAAGGACTTGAAGCTGTTAATTACCCATTCAGTTTTTTGTAAGTTGACAGAATAGATTAGAACAGGTCTTGCGAGCTCCCAGTGGATTTCTTCTGTGGATACGTTTTCCACCAGCCACACGAGTGTCTGCAGCAATTGGCATCCTGGGAAGTGCGTTTGTATCAAAATACTATCGGTTTCTTCTCATGTGTTGGTCAAGCCGCCACGCCTTCAGGTTTATTTATAGATACTGAAAGTTCTGGCCCTTGTTTGGCCAGTATTAGTCTGACTCTAGCAGAGGTTTCTCCAAGACTTGGTACTTCTGTATCTCAGTCGCTACTTCTATTTTGCTTTAGCGGCTTTTTAGCCGTCCCAATCCAGGTCTGGTTCCTTACAGGTGTTCATATAGAACAGCTGCCTCATGCATGTTCTTTCTGAGTCTTTCTAGTTAGGAGCCCCACCAGCTAGTCTTTATTTCTCGCATAGATGGATACGGATTGGGGACAGGCCATACCGGTAGCTATATAGATAATGTTGTCACTTACGTGTCTGTCAGTTTGTTCAGTATTTTCAATTATGCTCGGCATTGCCTGAGTTCTCAATAGTTGTTGCAGGTTGTTGTAAGATTATATTAGCCACTTATCGTCCGAGCAACAGGCTTCACTAGACACGTGCCAGTTAATGGCTGTCCTTGCTACCTCCTCTGTTGTAAGGTTAGATCAATTTTATTATTCTACCGCGTATGTATGTATATATGTTGGTTACATAATGTTGGCTCTAAGCCGTGGTTTAAGACAGTCAGTTTTGTGGTTAAAAGATAGGTACCCAATGAGTTCCTTACCTCTGTATATTATATAGGGATTTAGCTGGTATTCCCCTTACTCCTACTACTACTACTACTTGTCTCGTAAAAGACAGACAGACGGATAACGAAGTCTCATGAATAGGGTCCCGTTTTTACCCTTTGGGTACAGAACCCTAAAAACAGACCAAAATAACATTTAAGTGGGCTCTCATACAAGAAACGTGATTTTTGTCGTATTTTGGTACAGAACCCTACATGCGCGAGTCCGACTCACATTGGCCGGTTTCTGTGTAAAACACTGTTCCATAATTACCACTTATGAAAATGGTTTGTTAATGTTATTATCAATACCACACGAATAGTGACTACCTGTCTTGCGTATAATACCTACACCTACGCTGTTCATGGACAAAATAGTGCAACTGTAAAAGTTTATAACTTGGTCAGTTTTCGTTAGTTTCATTTATTTTTTTTGATACAGTATTTTGAAGCGAATCTCTAGCCGGGGTGTCTGAGCTTTGCACTATACAAAAGTTCACGTTGTATATCGACCATAAATATATACAGGGTGTGGCGTAAATAGTGGTCCAACCGTCAGGGTGTGATAGACCAGGTGCCCCACTATAACATACTACAATATCATCCAAATTTACCCAAGGGTCTCAGAAAAAAATAACTTTTTTTGAAAAATCGTCCCTTTTTTGTAAAGTTGCCTGTAGATTATAGGAAAACCGCTATTTCTGATTTCTGTTTTTTCTCTCTTAAAGCTAAATACATAAGCTATCAAAAAATAATATTGTTAATAGAATTCCACAACAAACGTTTGAAATAAATATAAGTTCATCTCAATTTTCTCTCTAATTTTCAGGTATCATGAAAATTGTTCAACGTTTTTTATAAAAAATATGTACTACACTGATGCTACCCAAACGTTTAAAAATATGCTTATGTAACACTGATTTCAAAATGATACCATGTAAGGATTTCGCATAAACAGAAACTGGTAATTTTTACTGTTAAAGTTCAAAACGGGTTAAGAAAAATTACCAAAATCAACTTACATACATCACACTTATAATGTTTTTTTCATAGTAATAGTTCATAGTCGACATTATTATTATTTATTTAAAATCTTATAACCTAGATAGCGCCCGCGGCTCCAACCGCGTGGGATTTTGTAACTATTCTCGCTTTTATTTATTTTCTATCTGAAATTCTGTTCCCATTCCATGACAAATTCCTAGCGCGTGGAACTGCGGGCGCCATCACGGTTATGATTTTTTTTAAACCGCGATGAATTTTGTTACTATTCCCACTTCCGGTGGGATCATAAAAGCGAGAATAGTTACAAAATCCCACGCGGGTGGAGCCGCGGGCGCTATCTAGGTTATAAGATTTTAAATAAATAATAATAATGTCGACTATGAACTATTACTATGAAAAAAAACGTTATAAGTGTGATGTATGTAAGTTGATTTTGGTCATTTTTCTTAACCCGTTTTGAACTTTAACAGTAAAAATTACTAGTTTCTGTTTATGCGAAATCCTTTCATGGTATCATTTTGAAATCAATATTACATAAGCATATTTTCAAACGTTTGGATAGCATCAGTGTAGTAAATATTTTTTATAAAAAACGTTGAACAATTTTCATGATACCTGAAAAATAGAGAGAAAATTGAGATGAACTTATATTTATTTCAAACGTTTGTTGTGGAATTTTATTAACAATATTATTTTTTGATAGCTTATGTATCTAGCTTTAAGAGAGAAAAAACAGAAATCAGAAATAGCTGTTTTCCTATAATCTACAGGCAACTTTACAAAAAAGGGACGATTTTTCAAAAAAAGTTATTTTTTTCTGAGACCCTTGGGTAAATTTGGATGATATTGTAGTATGTTATAGTGGGGCACCTGTTCTATCACACCCTGACGGTTGGACCACTATTTACGCCACACCCTGTATATATATTATATTATACGTCACAAAGTACTAAGATTGTTTGGTCACGCTAGAATTAGACTATTTTTGTTCATTTTTTCGTATTCAAAAATGGAACATCGAGCGACATGACCACTCTCTGGGAGCCTTTCGGCGGTACTAAATCGTATTTGTTCGCGTATCTGCATTTATAGGGGTTCACAAAATACTTTGTAAAAAAAAATCTGTATCTAGTTACTTAAAAAGAAATATTTTTATTGTCAAAGGAGAAGTTCTGACATAATAATACATAAATATCATAATGATTTAAACTACTGAAGCTGGTGAAAAGACTACTTTATTTTTGAGAAATTTCTCAGTATTTGAGCAAACTTTACAGTCATTTTTCTCCAAAAAAAGGAACCTACCTGATATAAGGTTATTCTACAAACAGATAGCCAAGGACCTTTGCAATTGCTTCGTATCCCTTGTTCATTAAATTTATCAGTTATTTGACATGAATTTAAGCATCGTAATCGATGCAAATCGTATGATTTGAAAAACCTTGTTCACTTTCGTTGATATTAGCCATATGTAATCTGTTGTTTGGTAAAATATGTTTTATGGAACGTTTAGAGAGCTAAATTTACTAAGTATGTTAGTTAATACCATGTTTGTACGATAAATATTTAATGACTTTAAACGCATTGAAAACTATGGTTTCTGAGCAAAACGTGGCGCGAAATATGTTAGCCCTCTTAATTGCTTCATGTCAATAGTTTGTTTCCATTACGTAATTAATTTTCTTTTTTTACTCTTTTCAGGAAAATCAGAGAGTACAGTTCGGCGAATAGTTAACGAAGGTTTTAATAATGAAGGAAAGTTTGAAACTCCTGGGAAACACAGAAAAGGTCGGCAAAGAAAGAAATAGACGATTTTAATATTTGTGCACTGCGCCAAAAAAATCCTTGTCAGATGGGGGAAAGTTACAGATGTAATTACATGATTGTGGCGAAGCAATTGGGACTACTAGGCACCTGCTGGTGGGTTGTAAGACGCTATTAGACCGGGGCTTCTGGATCTGGTTCAATAACTTTATTCTGGATCTGATTCAATAAAACAGAAACAAAATTAAAAATGTATAATGTGTTTTATTTATTAACTCACTAGCTGATGCCCGCAGCATCGCCCCTGTCGAATTTGTTCTCGTTCCCGCTTCCCGTAGGAATTTATTCCCGGGATGAAAAGCCTATGTGTTATTCCAGACTATAATGTAGGTATCCCTGTACCAAATTTCAGCCAGATCAGTTCAACTGTTCGAGCGTGTAAGAGTAATAAACATCCACACTCACAAACTGTCGCATTTATATTATTAGTAAGATTTTACTCTGAACGAACTCCTCGTATCAAAATCATTTTGGTCGTACTATATAGGGTTGCTTGCTACATGCATTCAGCAGCGCCCTCATTTAATTTCACGACTTTATAGACAAACTGTAACAGATGCACATTTTTCACATCATCGTATGCGGATTTTTGAAAGCTCACAACTTACGCCACTTACTTGGATGCGGATGTTGTTCCCAATATATTGGGTTCAAAATATTGCACAATATCACTTCGTTCAGTCCTTAATATCTACTTGTGAGATAAAACTTGACGAGTAGCGAAAAATCCTAAATCTATGGATAAAACTATAGGGGGTACACCGTAGAGGGAGAATATACCTAGAGAAGTCATCGGCGTATACCTTTTGAGATAGCGCTATTATGACATCGGTGTTACCCACTCACGCCAAATGTTTTTACCTGAGAAATAGGTAAATTCATATAAAGAAGCTACTATACCAAAAAATTGGTATTGAGGTAGCTAACAGCCCAGATTAAGACATAGGCTACTTTTATAGTCCAGGTGCGTCTGTTTGAACGTTTATAACCACATATATCACCCGATTGTGAGTAAAATTACAATCCTAACGCCAAGTTGAAGGCCTTATGGCCGGCTTAAAAATTTTCAACTGCGGGTCGCGGCGACCTGTCTATTTCAAGAAGGCAATGGGTTCACCACCTTTTTAGATGGGAAATAAAACTCAAAATTCAAAATTTAAAAAAACATTTATTTCGCATTTCTAATACATAGGCACTTGCGATGCGACACGTCCATGAATACAAAAAAAGTTAGTACCACCAGTTCGGAACGCGGCCTGCTTGAGAAGAACTGGCAAGAAACTTATTTTTGTGTCTGGTAACGAAACTAGATTTTTTTTGTACATACTTAGTTACAAAAGATTTTCAAAAAAAAAATATAAAAATGTGAATGTCGTGACTGAATGATAATCAACGCACAGCCCAAACCGCTGGGACTAGAAAGTCCAAATTTGGCAAGTAGGCTCCTTGTATGGTCTAGGGATCCACTAAGAAAGTATTTTTGGAAATTGTGCTACTAAAGGGGTAAAATAAGAGATGGAAGTTTGTATGAAAGTCCGTCATTTTCAGATCTAGTGTTAAACCTGTGTCTTTTAAGAAATAAACGAACAAGTGTATCAGTTTTTTCAAAATTTTACTACTAAGAGGATAACTCCCATAACAAGTACCCATAACACAAGCAGGTAATTCCTAGCTTACTTTGGGATCAGACAGCGCTGTGTGAAATGTCCGTGAATATTTATTTATTAAAAAAAAAAAAAGTAAGTGATAAAAGTTTGTATGGAATATTCGTCACTTTCAATGTTAAAAAGTTAGAAGCTTATATCCGTGGTCTGATACCCATAACACAAGCAGGTTATTCCTAGCTTACTTTGGGATCAGATAGCGTTGTGTGAGATGTCCGTGCATATTTATTTATTATTTATAGAAACCATGTCATCGATGTTAGAGAAAACAAAAACTGCATACCTAGATTTGAAATAATCTCTTGCACAGCTGGGGAATTGAAATACTATTAACTCCATATGACCTATACAATCAATATTTACCTAATTAGAAATAATGTAAGTTTTATTTTCAAAACGACCGGGTTTGATTCCCGGACAGTGCAAAAGATTTAAAAAAAAAAATATGCAGTTCTTATTTTCTCTAAAATCGATGACATGGTTCTTAAGAACAGATCTTTGTATCTCATAAATTTACAGACTTGCCCATACTGACCGTTCCGAATGTTACACCCGGTATATCTATAACTAGCTTTCTATGTGCGGCTACGCCGGCATTTATGGTCACTACCCGTCTTTGGCAGGAAGTAGCGTTATCTTGATATTCTATAGCCTATGTTACACAGTGATGTGATAATGTGGGATTCTATTAGTGAAAAAATGATTAAAATAGATCTAGTAGTTTCGGAGCCTATTCATTACAAATAAACAAAAATCCTCTGCTTTTTATAATATTAGTATAGATTAATAACTTACATGAAAAACAGAGAGTGAAGGAATCGAATTTGGATTCAAATAAGTCCTGGTTTTTGCCTTCCGAAAACAACAGGATTCAAAATGTTTTGAACAAATCCGAGCATTCTTTTCAGGTTGCCAATGTTTTCTGCCTGTTGCTTGAATCCATAAATCTCTCATACTTATATCCTCTGGAAACCTAAAAGTAAATAAAACGATAGCTATAAATTTCAATATTGTTGGGTAAACTTTACCAAACACTGGTCACACTCCCCCGATTATACGGACATGGATGATTGACCCCTAGACAACATGGCCGTCTTAATGTATATGAGCTACATAATTCTGTCGGATAATACAAAAAAATAATTCGAGAAATATACTTAAAAGTATGTAAATTAAGGCGCAAAGATAGTGAATACTAATCTACGAAGTAAATTATATCATTATATACATACAAAACAGCATAAATGGGCTTACTTACCGATGAAAGGTTATGTTCGGAGTTTTCCGTTCTGGGCGATTTGTACAGTCTTTAACACAACAACGCACCATTATTAAGAAAAATTTTACACTTTTATAAGCTCCAAACAACTTCTAACTTCACAAATAAGTCACTATCACCAATTTTCGACAAAACACTATCGAACACGCTTTTGTTTGGGACCAACGAAAGAGGTCCCAAACAAATGAAAACGCATACGGTGAGCGAGACAAAAAAAGTGGCGTCTGTCTCGCTTACTCTTGTGTAAATATTATATATGTGTCACTTTCACTCATGATTAACATTATTTAATGTCTTCTCTAGGTATATTCTCCCTCTACGGGGTACACTGACCTGTATTATTATCTGGACTGGTGATCGGTTTCATAAAAGTGTGCCTAATTGAAAATCGCCATTTGGCGCTGACGGCAGCTAGCGAATGTACTTGGAACTAATACTAGTGATGTACAACACCTGTCTTGGTGTCGATAAAAACTTTACCAGATATCGACTACAATGTTAATTTTATTTTTGTACCAATGATGTTTACATAATATGAATGACTACTTTAAAGTACCTAAGTAGGCTAACCATCAGGCTCGCGAATTCAGTTTGGCGAGCTTAATATAAAAAAAAAAGTGTTTGCTTAAACAGTGGTCGCAGGTATGTTGCCAAAGTAGTGTTACTATTGTAAATCGGCTGAAAAATGACACCGGACACAGCCCACACAGTCATTGGTTGTCTTTAATCATAATGGCGTCATGTTAGAACTTAAAGCTAGGTGTCCAATAGGCGGATGGGCCGGGCCGGGCCGCAACGCAAAAATCCGCATGCCATACGTTTTTAATGAAACTGCGTTTCGTTGCGGCCCGCCTCTAGTAAAGGCAGATGCTACACAATTTCCCGCCTCTAGTAAAGGCAGATGCTACACAATTTCATATGAAACGTACGGCACGCGAATTTTTGCTCTGCGCTGCGGCCCGGTCCGCCTGGTGGACGCCTCTCTTAACGTGAGCCGTGCGAGCGTGCTCCCCGAAGCAGCCAATGCCAACTTGCTATTCCGCCTCAATGGCAACTATTTCCCATTTACTTCCCGAAGCAGCCGCGCCCAGAGAGGAATTTTGTTAAGTGACAGGTTAATTAGGATTAGGATTTATTGTAGTTTTGTTTGTTTGCAGTAGGTAAGTACAGAGGAGGGTAGGTATTTAAAAAAGATAAGAAATCACACATTTATTACGGTATATTTTTAAATGCACATCTGTATAATTTTTAAAAGGAAATTATCTATATAAATATATCACATATTTTAAAAAGATTGAAAAACAAAGTAGATTCTCTTAAAATAGGCTTGTGTCCACTAAGAATAAATCTGATTGATGTGTGTTTCTAACGACTATGTCCAATATATAAATAACAAAAAGTAATATAAATTGGTACACAAATTAAGGATTAGGTACTATTATTTTTAGAACATAAGATTGGAATAAATAGGCATTCCGTCACGTCACATCAAATACCTCTATCAGAAAGTGTGACGTAACAGTTTGCTACTTTGACGTTTGACGCACTCAGGCAGTCTTGAGTCTTGACATCTTATGTCACAAGTCGTGTCATCTTGTGTAATTGCTTAGATTCTCACACGTTTTCATAAAATACAACAGATTTCAACAGTAAAAGTTCACCCCTAAACGTTTCTTTTTAGTACTAAAACTTTTTAAAAATCTAAATCACAAAACAAATCATTGAAAGGACTCATAAAAAAATAATACACATTTTCTTTTTGTTTTATTTGGCAACAAGTGACGTCACACGAGGCACCATGACAGTTTGGAGCGTTTTCGATACAAATTTAAATTGGGATATTTTTAAATGTACATCTATATATTTTTTCTGCACACTAGGTAACTCCACCAATTAACTGAATGCACACCAGAAATCTGAATGCTGTACCGAAACCAAATTGATTAACTAAGCATGTACTGTTTAAAAAAACTAAAATTTTACACAAAACGAGATGACCTTTTTCAAATTATTGCCTGTGTAGATGAATACCAAATTATGTAAACTGTACGTGTATCCATATTTTTGCCCTTGACTGTACCTTAATTTGATTTATGTTTGTGTGTTATTCAGAACGATCAGTGTAATAATTCGTTTTTGGCGCCTTGTTGATGCAACACAAATTATTGATTGAACTTGGGGTTAGCAGTTAACTCTGGGTTAAACACGTTAAATCAGATCTGTGCAAGTGGGCCTTAGTGCAGCAGAAAGCATCACTGCTATAGAGAAAGAATACTTCAAATAACCCAATAGTCGTAGAGCATTGTTGACTTGGCATGAATAGGCCATTCAACTTCGAAACTACTACCTAGTGTTGACTCTTGTTACAAATGACTATGGTCATGGTAACTGTTTACTATCAGGCGGGCTGTATACTTGTTTGGAAATTTTGTGGTATTATAAAAAAAAACCTGCTTCCTCTGGATTCATTTGGCTATGCTGAGAATCATCAGTTGGTAACTGGACTTGCATATGTACTACAGGTGAATAAGATTTAGGTAAGTTGATTGGACTATCACGGGAGCATGGGTCATCATATGTAGATGAATCAGTTTCTGCAGTGACCAACGATGAATCAGTTTCTGAAAAATATTGAGTGTTGGTTATTTATATTCAATTATATTTCTTAAATACCAAAGAAGTATTCACTAACTAATTTACACCTACCAAGAAATATTGTAGGTATACTGCACTTTTTTAAAGCAGTCCGTGACCCATGTTTTAATAAACAGTCATCAGTAAAATGTTTTGAACAAAGATAATCTGATGTTTTCGGAGTCCAATTGACAAGCTTCATTTTTTTTAGCCACAGTTTTAAACTGTAATCGGAGGGAAACCTGTAATAAAAGGAACATTTAAATATTATGAACAAGAGTAAATAATTTAAATATTAACAAAAAATAGTCTCACTAAGTGTTATAATTCAATGTTAGTGCTAGAAAGTTATATTTCACACGCTAGTTAGTTACTGTTTCGATTATCAACTACAATTTTAAGTGTTTATTAATAATTTTAATATGTTCATTAAATTATTAAAGAACTTTTACCATGCCTCTTGTTTTTTAAACTACGAATTTTGGCATTGGACAGAAAATTATCGATATACATTTTGACATCCCTATTAATCATTATAGGTTATAAAAATATTCGTAAAATCCCCGAAACTCGAAGGGTATTCGCTTATGATAGTAAAAAAAAAACCTAAATTATGGTTTTATAATAATTGTTTAAGAATTAGATTCTTAGATTTACTTACTAGTGAAAAGAGACGCCACAGCCCTTATCGTATCTTGTTTTACAATATACACACGATCTCATGCTAAATATCTACTTAATTACACTATGAACTAAATTTATACATCAAAACACTTCAAATTTATACCAATCACAGTAATAACTTAAAAATATTCGAAATTTCACACATAAACTCCTTCTGAAATAAACAAACAACGGCCATTTGCAAACTAATTTAGTTCTCAGTGCACTCGGCAGAGGCGCTTTGAATCGGCCCAAAAAAGTAGCTGTCATTTTGTATGGAATAGCCAGTCCAGCGATTATTATTACAGGTCAGTGAGGGGGTATCAGGTACATGCATTGCAACATGTTAATATAATATCTTTTATGTCATACATATCGCAACAGTTGGTCGGAACGGAGAGACAGATGTTGTGTTACTTATTGTAATGTTTTATAATTTCTTAATACAATCTGTTGCATCTATTTCAGGTTTGAACAATACCATAGGCTGTAAAAAGGAGTGTACTTATACACCAAGATCACAAAAGCTAACTTCAACATCGTCCTAACATGTAGTTCCTGTCTCCCAACTTTAAAGCGGCAACAGAAATAGAATTCATCTTTCAACTGTCAACCTGTAATGGTTCTTTAGTGACTGTGCTATTTCTTAGTTGTTAGTAGTTCTAAAATAGGATTATTAATCTCAGTTAGTAAAATGAAAAGTGCAACTGTCACTGATACAAAAAGGGTGACCCGCTACCATAGTGATGTTCGGCTATCAATAGACTTCGACATTTTATACACTTTACATTAACTGAATGCTTTAACTGCTGTATGCTGTCATTAAATCATACTAACTAAATGTCATTTTACTGACTGAAATTGATAATCATACATAGTATAAAATATATATATATAGTTGTAATTCTCAAATTAAAAGGGTTAATAAAACTTATTATATTAATGAAATTAACTTTTATTTATTCCTTGATTAGAACACTTAACACATTCTTGTTAATATTCTACGGCATTTAATGTGGCTCTGTGACCTGCAAGTGATGGACCTGTTGATGGAGGAATGTGATTCTAGCTAAGATGGTCAGACTGATAATTAGTGGCTATTAATAAATTTGTTCTGTGACCAGCATCACTTGTCTTTAACATGACAAGGTGTCATCATTCAGGTTTGTTGGTGGGTCCTTCCTCATAGTCTTGTTGAAGAAGACACCATAGCCACAGTATAAAGAGTACTAACCAGTATTGTAGCTCCCTACAAACGGACGAAGCGCAAGCTATACCTACGATTCTCGTTTTCGGCAGGCCTTTCAGCACGCTAGCAGGCGATTGTGCCGAGTAGACGAATGGACGGTGTGTCGTTTTTTAGATAGTAACCGCGCGTGTTTTATTTACTAAAAATATTTAATATGACAACTAGAGTCTATTGTGCTTGTTTTGGTTGCATGGATTCGTCAATACCCAGAGATAACGTTTTTTAGATTACCTGGAAACTCCGAAAGGTAGGACTATAAATTGATTTTACTTAAGTACTAATTGGTACTATACTACTAGTTGACTAAAGTTAAACAAAGTGATTGACACGAGTGAACTGGGTAGTTACATGAAGTAGGCATGTTTGTGTTTAAAACTAGACTTGTGCTTGCTCAGTCAGTGAACGGTGCGATCCAATATAGTACAATATCCAAAAAAAACTAGTTCAGAACTCTAGTACGTGTAGGTAGTACATTTAGTTCCGTTGTCAGTTCGTAGTTATTTAATTAAGAGCAATGATTTAGGTATGTTTCAAGAGTATTCATTTCTTTGTGGATGACCGATGTTACAGTACACGCTAAGTGTACTGTAACATCGGTCATCCACAAAGAAACAAACCGTATGCCTTTGATTGACAGCATTTTGGTTACCTTTGATTTTTATTACACGCATAGAGACAAATATGAACTTCCAAAATTTAACACAACTTGACAATGTACGAAAAGTACTAGTGTACTAGAGACTGACTAGTACTTTCAAATCGAAAAATAGTTTTAATTTTGTAAATCAAAAATTTAACGCAATGATTATAAAGACTAGAATTCCGTGATTCTATCACTGACGAAACATGTGATGAGCCGATTATTATTGTCTACGCCGCTTACTCGTTTTCAAATTTCTATACCCGTCTCACTCCATCGTTAGTAGATAACGGGCGCTGCGCCGCCACGCCGCCGCCCCGCGCCGCCAGCCGTTGCGGGGATATTATATTATTACTCACAAAGTATTTTTTTGTTTAAATAAAAAAGGTACCTACATATTTACTCGAAATTGAAGCCGGTTGTCAGTAAAACGACAATCCTTAATACAGATTGAAGGCCCTGTGGGCGGATTGAAAAAATTGAACTGCATTATGCTCACTTTATATAAGTACGCGTACGTAAAACTATAAGGTAAAATGTGGGCGTATACTATGCCTCTGCCTACACCTTCAGGGATAAAGGCGTGACTATATGAATGTATGTATGCACATATTTACAAGCGCAATACTAAATAGAAAATCAAAGTAGGCACATATTATTAAAATGCTGTAGGTGGGCAGCCCTATCGCATGCTTACGTACCGCGCGGCTGTAGGCATTTATTTCTAAAACCCGGCCGAGTCAAACTACAGTATACAGTGCCATAGCCTTAGGGCATATCCACTACCTCCTGAAATAAATAATCACCATTTATTTGTTAATAAGTAAGATGGAAATTTTGTGTTGTTAAAAGAGGTAAGGAGTTAAATTTGAAGCAGACTCAACTATCAATCACTGCAGTAAGTATCCTAGACCTAAGCTATATCTACCACCACTGGACCACGTTGTGACATTTATTTGTGACCGTTTTCTAGCTTCAGAAGGAATGTATAGACTTAGATACCGGTTGCCTTTAAAATGGCAGTTGTTAAGCCACAGTGAAGACCATATGCTTCAAAAATGTCAACAACGGACAGTGACAACCCACACCTGCATACATTACCACATAGCTCACCACCTATTATGTGGGACAAATACTATAAGGTGAAGTTAGTATTCCCTTGCTGGCCCTTTTGGAGATAAAAGAAGTGATAAAATATAACTAACCGATTATGTGGCTGTGCCTTCTTATTCTTCCTGGCCTGTGGCTTCTTATTGCTTCATTAGGGTCAATGCATTGGAGCTATTCAAAATGTGGTAAGGTAAACATTGCAGCTTCCGGCAAACCGTGCATAAACATTCAGGATTTTTTATTTTGAGCCATAGATCTGAAAGCAAATGACAAGTGAATAAGGCAAGTTCTGTATATGAAACAGTTCATTTAGTTGTAGGTATTTATTCATCAATGCCTTGCACATACTAATACTGTATTAGTATGTATCATATTGCATATTTACCCAGTACTAAGGATATTAGCGTACACAGCGCATATAAAAGAGTAGAAGACTGTCAAGATAGTAAAATAAAAGACATATCGATATAATGTTATCAACAGTAGGTATGTTCTAGTGTCTGTATTGAATAGACCGGGCTTTGAATAGAGTAGAAGACTGCCAAGACAGAGGAATATACCTACCTAAGTCAAATCGAAATTATGTTAACATGTTCTACGATGTTTATACTGGGCTTTACATTGTAATAGTAGACTGTCAAGACAGTGGACTAAAAACATATTGATACATGTACCTAATGGTGATATGTTATCAACAGTACCTATGTTCTACTGTCTGTATAGATAGACCAAACCCCGATTATACTAGACTGTGGCGTAAATAGGTACTTGCCTTGAACTTCACAAAGTTGTATAGCATATTCGTAAATTAACATCGAGTAAATCAAACTCCTCTACTCTCCACGTAATGCACCTCCAGCTCCGTGGCGTTTCATTTTCAGTGATTATATATTGTTAGTGTATTTCACTGTCGTTTGAAAATTAACTTTTAACAAGGTAAACTATAAAATAAACTTAAAACTAGTGACAACAGAAGTGTGGGATTACAGATAAAATACCATACGACTTAGGAAATACGTGTGATCTGTACCATGCGACGTAATCCGGGTGAAAATAGCCAGACAATTGTCGCCCACGACTCTCCGAGAATAGGCAAAACGGCAAATCAAGAGAAAGATGACATTAATCGCGGAAATTGTCGGCCACGGATTCAATCCGAGTGGCGGAGAATTGGGGTCCAGGAAAGATACCTGATTCCAAACATAAGTTTATTATGTGGCTAAGCACTGGCGCAATCATAATCGCAACTGATTTAATAACATTTGTTGAAATGTCATCATAACCACAACTATTAGTATTCCTTAATGAATTGATTAATTTAACTATGTCACTTGGCACAGTGGGGGTTAAAAAGATTGAATCTTTACACATAGAGTCAAACTTAATGTTATGATGCTTATTTTTTATTATTTGGTTTGATTTCATCTATAAAATAACACAGGCCTGCAAAATGAGGGTCATAAATTCCTCTCTGGAATTTGATAGCTGATCCTAGGGTATTTTGGTGCGCTGATTACGAATATGTACTTAGTTTTTCTCCATCACCTCCAGATTTTTCAAAAAAGGTACAGATAGAAAATAGAAAAAAAGACCCAAGTTTTCTCATAAAAAATGTATATTTAAAAAAGTACATTACTTTTAACTTAAAAAACGACCAAAATATAATAACAACTTGTTACTAGTCTAAATTACATGTAAATTTTATTTGTGGAACCTGGTCCTTTTTTCCTGGAACCTTCGGTTGTGCGATTTTCGCTTAAATTTCCGGTTTGGATCGTCGCTCTTCATTAACCAACAAAAGTCCGCCATCATGCTAGTATTCCATCATCCTTGATATCAGACTTGAAGCTCTTTCAAATCATGGTAAAATCTTTGGTCCTGTTCTTCGCTAACGGCTCTTAGATTTTCTGGGAAGTAATCAATGTGCGAATTTAGGAAATGAAGTAAAGTGCTCGTTTATGTCCCTTTTATTTTTAGAATTGTATCCAGTTATGTAACAACAACAAAGTAGCAATCTTTACCATGGTCGTTAGCCTCTCCCCATAGCATAGGCGAAACGATTTTGAAGCTATTTTTCTGTCCTTTTGACCACTGGCGAAGTTCTATTAAACAAGTCGTACAAAGTTTGTGAGTTGTTCAAGTTTTGTCTTGGTTACTTAAAACGTGTCCAAAATAACTTTTGTAAATATATTTCACAAAGTCGGTAATGCTGTTTGGTTGTTTTATCATCATAAAATTCCCTAAAATATTACAAAAACAATTGGGAGAATTTAAACAACTTCGCGATGACATTTTAAAGTTCATGTTGCAAGATGCGCACTTCAACTATTAATTTTTTAAATCACTGCGGGTACTTATACAAAAACCCTTTGGTTTATCTTTATTACACCCTTTTCTAATAATATTTACAACAATTAGGTAAAATTACTACTACTATGTAATTTTATTTTATTTTATTACTAAATGAAGTCAAAACTGCCCGTTTTCAACATGGTTAATGCGAATTACTTTTACTTTTTATATAAAATTATCAAATTACTGATTTGTATAACTTTCTATGTCCCCTTACACGAATTAAATGCAATAAAAATTAAGCTGAAGTAATTTAATGACGTTTTATAAATTTCAAAAGGTAGACGCTCGGACATATTGAAGCAAAATCTTAAATATTCAATATCAAAAAATCCTGACGTGATGGATTTTTTTTATTATTTTTCTCGTAATCAGCACATCAGAAGCTATAGAAAACGTTACTCGGATTTCAAAGAGGAAAACCATTGCAGACCTGTGTAATTATTCAAAGATTGAGCTATATCAATAGGATTATATATAGGTAGTTCTATTGTTTACCATAATTTTTTGTATGCCCTCCGATGGATAATTGCTTTTTGCTTTATTGATTACCTGCCATGTGGCTTTGCTTTTATCAGCAGCGTTATTTATAAAATAATTATTTTGAGCTTTTTGAGTAAGACGTATAATGTTTTTCAATCTTTGCGAATGATTTTTGAATAACATTTTGTTAGCATTTGGCGCTTACGTTTGCAGCACTGCTTGATACCCTTACTAATCCACCTTGCTCTTTTAAAGGTCTTTATTTTTAGTTTTCTCAAGGGAAAACAAACGTCATAGTAAAAATTAAAAATGTCATGAAACTTATTAAACGATAAATTGGGGTCATTGGAATTAAAAATATCATAAAATGTCAGACTATGTAAATATTGTTTAAATTTGCTGATATTATCATTGCAATAATTGCGTTTAAATATAAACCAGTGGGGCAGTATACATTTTTTCTTTACAGGACACTTCATAAGCTGGGCAGTGTGATCCGATAGTGACAATTCAACATTCTCGCACTTACCACCCTTCACACTATGTATAATATTGTCTAAGCAGGTACCAGAACATGGGCGTGTTATTGTATTAGTTATTCCAAGAGACAAATTAAAATTATGCAGTATATTCATAAAAAACTTGGAATTATTATTTCTTTTTAAGATATCTATGTTGAAATCCCCACACAGAATAACTTTTTTCTTATTTCGTGAACATATATCATTTAAAAGATTGTCTAATATCCTGAAAAACTCAGTTATTGAATGACTATCATATTTTGGGGATCTGTAAATAGAGACAATAATAATAGAATGATCTACCAAATCAACCGCACATAGTTCCAAAAGGTCAGGCAGGCAATATTTATCTATGTTAATTTTTAGACCTTTAAGAGAGTTCCTCAAGAGTATACAAACGCCTCCGTGTTTGCTGCCTCTCGAGTAGTGCGAGTGTAATATGTAGTTTGGCAAGACAGTGCAGAAGCATATGATCCTTCTGTAACATGTTTGTTTCCGATATACACACTATATCGATTGTTTTTCCAACACTTACAAACCTGTCAAGGTGAACACTTAACAAGTCCGATTTGTTTATCAACCCATTAATATTCTGGTGTAGAATATACAGATGCTCATAAATGAAAAAAATTTTTAGGTTCCGAGTTTGTATGAGCAATCTCCAATGATTCACTCACATTGGTTGCACTGGTTTCTTTACATTTTAGTGGCTTAAAATAATCAAGTATAGACCTTTGGTGACAGGTTTTGGGGTATTGTAGCAATTTTTTGTCAGTGCAGTTAGTAAATGATGGCCTAATTTTTTTGTTTACAATAAATTGTTCCTTATATTGTAAATAGTCAATTTCGATATTTAGTTTAAATGAAACTTGATCTAAAAAAGGTCCACTATTTCGTGTAACATTAGAAAAACAAAAGTAGTGAAAATAATTCAGATCTATAAATCTGCTGTTAGGGTAATTTTGGATAAGCAAATTAATACCCTGATTAAGCATTTTCTCATTAAGATACTGATTCCTTTGGACACCGAGTACAAATACACGCTTACATATTTTCAAGTAATTTAAATTTATACATAATTCTTTGTAAAATTTTGAAGGATTTCTATCGTTAGTTCCGACTGAAATTATAACAATATCATGCGAAGTAAATGAGTTGAACAACATATCTGAGCCACTAAAAATGGCAGAACATATGGCACCCGGTTTCACCAAAGCTGAAATAGAGTAACGATCATTCCATTTATCTTTTCTGTTCTTTATTAAAAATTGTGATAGGCCTCGAACTTGTTCATCACCTAAAATTATAATTCTAGGGAGCTTTTCCGATCCTTCGTAATGTGAGTGAGCTATACTATTCGTTTGAATTTGTAAATTATTTGCATCTTCCGCCTTAGATAAGGTTTCTTGGCAATGCTGCATGTGAGTAATGTCTTGATTTTTTGCAAAATTATTCGTAGATTGTGGACTCTGTAGTGCTGCAGTTGTAGTAAAATTATTTTTTTTTACACATGTGGCCGCACCATCATCTCTCGAGAAATCCAATGTTTTCCTACACTGTTTTTTGCTGTGCTTCCTGCATACAGGGTTTGTGTTATTCCTGTTATTTTGAGGAGTAGTTGTACATATGGTTTTTAAACAACTTATCTTTTGTTGTTGTTCTTGTGATAGTTTATTCAAAGATGTGTTCGCCAATAATAACTCGTCAATCTGCTGGTGAGCGCTTTCCAACTGATCGGTGAGACTTTTTATTTGATCTTTTAAATCCTTAACAATATCGCTATCGTAATGTGAACCTTGTTCTGGGGCTATCCGATATGGAGTTATTAAATGATGATTCACTACTTAAACATAACGATACACTTGTAGATTTTTGTCTGCGACGTAGTGTAATATTTTCTGTACTCATTCTCAACACACAACAACTCAATAAAGTCTCCAAAAAGAATTTTCGCTATACGCCGAGTTTGAACCCACGAACTCCGCATTCACTTCATCAATTTATGCCTCCAGACCACAGAGACCAAGCAAACTTTGTCAAAATATTGAACCATATACGTAGTGGAGATCCGCAGCGTACAAGTACCGTTATCAGTTGACGTTTTTAATGGCAGTGTTCGAAAATTGTTTCTTCACAACGTTTTTCACTTAATGTATATTCAGGTATAGCACTTGGATAATTGTATTTGCGATTTAAAGTTTCAATCACTGAATATCACTGCTATATTTGATTGTTTACACCACTTTTGCCGTAATGAAGGTACTTTATATTTTATCTCTGATAATATTTTATGTTTAGATCTATATTTTCAATTTTTTATAGGTGAGATAACACTTCCACAGTTTGTTTATGATATTATTATTTGTTTGATGGTAAAATTAAAGCGATTTATTTGTTTTGGTAATTATACGCAATTTTGTTAACGGAGCAAGCTGATTGCATGGCAACAGCGCCAACTACCCTCCTACTGTTGTCACGTAGATAATTGTCCAAATCACGAAAAAAATGGTAGTCCATTGGAGCAAGGTCTGGCGAATACGGAGGATGACGAATAGTTTCTAAGCGCAGTTCCTGTAGGGTTAAAATGGTTTCTCGTGCTGTATGAAGTCTCGCGTTGTCATGGAGCAATAATGGTGAAGATCGATTCATGAGTCGGGGCTGTTTTACTGCTAGTTTAACCAACATTGTACGGAGTTCGGCACAATAGACATCTGCCGTTATTGCTTGACCAGATCGGAGAAAACTATAGTGAATAACACCATGCTGAGACCACCAAACAGTTACCATTACCTTTTTTTTAGTAAGTTTTGCTTTAGGACACCGTTGTGGCGTTTGACCTGGGGTCAGCCATTGCATTTTTATTTTACGGTTATCATAAAGAATCCACTTTTCATCACATGTCACAATTCGATCCAATATTCCTTCATTACGATTCAACAAGGCAACACAAGTTTCAACACGCGTTTTTTCTGCAGATCGGTCAAATCGTGAGGCACCCATTTATCGTATTTTTTTATTTTATTGATTTGATGCAAATGAGTCAATATTGTGGGTAAGGTAACGTTAAACCATGCCGCTAATTCCTGGGTAGTTTGACTAGGATCGGCTTCCACCTTCTCTCTTAATTCATTGTTATTCACCTGTGTGGGCAGTCTTCCTCGTGGCTCGTTCTTCAAGTCGAAGTTTCCTTCACGAAAGCGTTTAAACCAAAATCGCACGGTGCGTTCATTAGTAGACCCCTCTCCAAACGCAACATTGATATTGCGGGCTGTTTCTGCCGCGTTACTTCCGCGTTGGAACTCGTATTCAAAAATTACTCGAATTTTCGCAGTATCCATCTTTCTTGTCTAACTTGAATGTCAAAAACAATTGAAAGTCGATATTCAAATGTTTCACATTTTTTAAAAGAAGAACATCTTCTAAACTATGTTAAAAAAGTTTCATTCGAAAACCTCAAACCACGAAGATTCCATGTCAATTCAAAGAACCTATTGCAATAAAACGGCAATTTCATACTTTAACCCCTATTATTATAGATGTGGAAGTTTGTGAAGATGTTTGGATAATAATAATAAATAAATAATTAATATTCACATACATTTCACACAACGCTTTAAGATCCCAAAGTAAGCTAGGAATGACCTGCTTGTGTTATGGGTATCAGACCACGGATGTATAATTGTGTGACCCATAATCACAATTATTTCTCTCCGGTGGGAATCCAACCCACGACCTCCAGCGCAGCAGGCGGTATCACTACCGACTGCGCCACAGAGGCAGTCATGGATGTTTGTTATTATGGTCTAAGATCTCGATAAAGAACGATCTTCACCGAGCTGGTTTATGGATGAAAATAATTTTATATTCAATGAAATATGTCAAAATATGATATAGGTAATCATTCCAGAATATGATTAATCAAGAATTTAAAAAATACATTTCACTGGTGATCTGTAGGTAGGTAAGATAATCAATATCAATACATATAATAAAATCGTAACAGGTCGCTGTCTGTACATGGAAGATAAATAAGAAAAAATATTATAGGGGGGCTTTATGAACGCAATAGAACCCAAAACAATGATTTTTAGAATTTTTGTCTGTTTGTCTGTATGTCTGTATGTCTGTATGTCTGTATATCTGTTTGTCTGTACGGTTGTGCACGCTAATCTCAGTAACCGCTCAACCGATTGCAATGCGGTTTTTTTTATTGTGTTGAGATTTGCTCCAGTTAACATTTAGCGTTTGTTTTATGTAAATCGGTTTAGAAATAAAAGAGTTATAACACTTTTAAGAATCAGATATTTTGAAAATTTTAATTGTAGGGGTTTCTTTGAATGTGAGTGAACCTAAACTGGCGTGTTGGCTTAATCATAAAAGAGCTTAATGATTAAGACTATTTTTAAACAATTCAGTCCGCGCCGAAGGCGTGGACTGAATTGTTTTAAAATAGACTTAATCATTAAGCTCTTTTATGATTAAGCAAACAGGGCAGTTTTAGACGCTGCTTGATGACTCTGATGAAGAAATACCGTTCCTTTCATACACATTATGTGACGTAAACGAAGTTGCGGGCTCAGCTAGTAAATAATAATGTGGACTTAATGAAATTATCTTTTTATTGAACTAAAGTTATGTAATTAAAATAACCCATCGTCTGTGGGCGTCTGTGTGCGTCAACCCCGCGTCTGTGGGCGCGTCTGTTACCCCGCGTCCCGCGGCGCGAGCGGCGCCGTTTGATGTTCTTAAAATGGCGATTTCTCATAACTTTTCTATGGTAGCCATTTAAAATACTTACCTCACTGGAATCGTTATGAAACAAGCTAATGATAAAATGATAGATAAGACCAGTTCTGCCTTGTAATGTATTACTAATTTCTATTAGAAAAAAGAATTTGTAATTTTTCAACAGTTTTCTCTACAAAAATTGTAAAAAAAAAAAATGTAAAATTCCAAATTTTTTTTTTTAGTTTTTTAAATACATCCTATTTCACAATTTTCAACAGACACAATACAACTTGTCATACATTTTTTTTTATTTACAAGCTTTTCAAAATATGACTCATTTCGGCGACCCGACCGCCGACCGCCGACCGCCAAAAAAAGGTTAAGTTCATGCCATGATTCTGAGAAAACTGTGCTTCAAGTGGCTTACATTCTTTTTTTATTCGTAAGTATGGTCCTTAATTTTTTTTTACACAGAGTTTTGTTTGACAAACGTGTTTAGTTTATTAGAAATTGAACAATGAACCAAGCACGTAAAAAGAGGCCCAAAAGGGTGGTCGTAACTTTGTTTTTTTTTTTTAGAATTTTTTTTGTGTATTTTTTTTCATAAAAATTTACAATCTACAGCTACATGACTTTTCCTAATCGATAAACATAAAAAAAAGGTGTGCTGGCATACAAATATATTTCAGAAATGAATTATTTGAAATTTGAAAGTTTTGCAAAAAATGATCGAGAATTTCGACCAAATTTTACACAAAATTATTGAAATAGATTTTACATTCAATGCTTGAAAACAATAAAAGAATACATAAAAATACATAAAATAACGATAGATTGTCATCATTACAGTATTTATTCTTTGTATTTCATCCAAATGTATGGGCTTGGCGCCGCGCCGCCGTGACGCCGACGGCGCGTAAAAATACAATGAATGTTCGTTGAAAATAACTATTTTAGGTACAAAATCTTTATGAAATACACAATTTACGAATAAAAACTCTAACCTAGTCATGATTTTGTTAAGTTTTGAAAGTAAAAAACACCAAACACAAATGTAATTACACGCAACACAGTACCGGTCGTCGTCACTTAGCCGCGCGGAATGGTGCGCGATGGAGGGCACTTTTTAAACGAGAATCATGAGGTGCAGCTGTGACAGACAGACATACAATGTACTACATACTTGTCCCGTTTCTGTCTAAGAACACTCCATAAAAATTTGAGCAGGATCGGGATAGTACAGCCTGAGCTAGAAGAGCCCGAACTGTTTGAAGGAAAAGTGTTCAAATATTGAACATCAACAAATGCGGGGTTTTGGAAAATGTCGCTTATTTTGAAATCAACAGTTGAACCAGACTGTTGTAATACCTACTAGTATCGATTTACAGTACGGGGCCATAAAGAATGCACATCGGCAATCATCGCATTTCCGAATGCAAACGAATGCTCATTTCCATGTACATCAATTATTAGATTAGTCGTTTATCAGAATTTGAATTTAGCACTAAGTACTTTATTGTTGTTTTGTTTTGATTTCACGTGAAATATATAGAGCTGTAAAACACGATGTAACTATTTTTAATTATTGCTATATTCTTGTTAGGAAAAAATAATCTTCAAATAATCTTCATAAATATATATTTTATATAAGATCGACAAAAAGTGTAATATTGTGGTGACAAATTGCTAGGCCATCGGCCACAACACGGTTTAACCCTGTACCCTTAGTCGACTTATGCGACATATTATTTTTCTTATTCTAATAGAACACCGCACGGGGAAAAATACGGAATTAGTATAATAAAAACAAAATCATGTATATTCAATTCCTCCCATTTCACTATCTGTGCTCTCATTGAGGTCTGTGTCACTGCCACTATCAGCTGTATTTATTACTAGCCTATCCAATCTATCTATTTTGTCGTCCGTAGCGTGTTGAATATCTCGATATTCATTCTCGCATTTTATCGCATGATCGCAAACCTTTTTCCACTCATCAGCCCCGATCATGTTTAATTTTTCAGTTAATAATGTCTTTATTGAACTTAAATTCATATCCACGTTTCTCGCGGCTATGTGTGCCCATGTTCGGCTAGTATCTTGTTCACGGAAAACTCTGTAAATCTGTCCTTGTGCTGACATATAATATTATATATCTGAGGTTTTGTTAATTTATGATCAACTGAAATTTCGTGTCTTTGTAACCAATTGATCATTTCCGGTTTATTGGTGTTTGAGTTATGGGGTCTTTCAACATATTTATTGTGATAGGGTGCGTTGTCGATAACCAGAACAGAATCATTAGGTATATTTGGAATTAATTGATTAACCAGTCACTTCTCGTAGTTTTCGTTATTCATTTCGTTGTGATAATCACCTTTAGCGTCCGTGGATTTATACGTTAAAAAGGCTCCTGGTACAAAGCCTTTTTCGTTACCTGCGTGAACAATTATCAAACGTTGACCTTTTGAAATCGGTTTTTTTACCCCTATTTGCTTATCATCACTCCAAGTTTTTCCTTTAGTGTGGGTTGTATGTATGTAGGACTCATCCATATAGATAATGTTTTTTCCTGCTTCGCGAAATTCGCGTATTTTGTCCAGATATTCAATTCGTTGAGAGCTACATCGTGCTTTTCCATTAGAACTTTTCTATTGTCTTTCATTTTTGTGAACGCAAATCCCATTTCATAAAGAATTTTTCTCAACGTCTTTTCAGACCCATTATAATAAATAGCCTCAGATAATTTAGCTTTTAATGTTTTTATTGTAGGCAGTTGTTTGTAACGCAGATGAAAATCGTACACCATTCTTCTAACAACATCATAATCAAAATCGTCCATATCTAAACGAAATTGTTTTTTTGGTCTCCCATTTTTTCCAGAGCTGGATTTTGTTCCACTGGAATGTGTATTATCAGTGCCAGTGCCGACTTCGTTTAATATATTGTTCAAAGTTCTTTTTGAAATTCCAGTGGCATCTGCAACTCTGTGTTGAACCTTCTTAAAATAATTACTTACATTAACATCCTCATGTTTTTTAAATTGGTAGGCTGAAGCTAAAAAATATTTATAAACATTATGGATAATTTCGCGTGACTGGTAGACTAACGGCTTACCTTTTTTCCCTATAGATGCCATAGTAGGTACTAATTTAATTTTATAGGGGTTTTAGCAGCTCTATATATATGTTGGCTTAGATAAGCGACTGCACTCTCTCGCATTTGAACCATGACTGACAAAACAAACGTCATGGTGTGTGCGACACAGATATCGCTATACGAAGTCGCAATTAGCCGATTGCCTCTTTCTAAAGCTCGATGTGCATTCTTTTTGGCCCTTTACTGTACGTCTATGATCAACAAACTGATTGTCTTTACTAAAACGTTTCTTACATATATCACACTCATAAGATTTCTCACTAATGTGTGTACGAACATGCTTATCTAAAGTTTTTTTCAGATTAAAACATTTCTTACATATATCACATTCGTCAGGTTTATCACTAGTGTGTACGAATATGCCTAACTAAAGTATTCTTCTGACTAAAACATTTCTTACATATTACACACTCATAAGGTTTCTCACCAGTGTGTGTACGTCTATGATCAACAAAATGAGTCTTATTAATAAAACATTTCTTACATATATTACACTTAAAAGGTTGCTCACCAGTGTGTGTTCGATTATGAACAACTAAATAACTTTTTTGACAAAAACATTTCTTACATATTACACACTCATAAGGTTTCTCACCAGTGTGTGTTCGATTATGAACAACTAAATGACTCTTCTGTCTAAAACATTTCTTACATATATCACACTCGTAAGGTTTATCACTAGTGTGTGTACGAATATGCTTATCTAAATTATTCTTCTGACTAAAACATTTCTTACATATATCACACTCATTAGGTTTCTGACCAGTGTGTGTACGTCTATGATCAACAAAATGGCTCTTTTTACGAAAACATTTCTTACATATATCACACTCAGAAGGTTTCTCACCAGTGTGTGTGCGAATATGATAAACTAAATGACTCTTTTTACTAAAACATTTCTTACATATATCACACTCATAAGGTTTCTCACCAGTGTGTGTTCGATTATGAACAACTAAATGACTCTTCTGTCTAAAACATTTCTTACATATATCACACTCGTAAGGTTTATCACTAGTGTGTGTACGAATATGCTTATCTAAATTATTCTTCTGACTAAAACATTTCTTACATATATCACACTCATTAGGTTTCTGACCAGTGTGTGTACGTCTATGATCAACAAAATGACTCTTTTTACGAAAACATTTCTTACATATATCACACTCATAAGGTTTCTCACCAGTGTGTATTCGATTATGAACAACTAAAGAATTTTTTTTACTAAAACATTTCTTACATATATCACACTCATAAGGTTTCTTACCAGTGTGTGTGCTAATATGATGAACTAAAGATTTCTTATGACTAAAACATTTTTTACATATATCACACTCAGGTTTCTCACCAGTGTGTGTACGAGTATGATCAACTAAAGAACTCTTTACACTAAAACATTTTTTACATATATCACACTCATAAGGTTTCTCACCAGTGTGTGTACGAATATGAGTAACTAAAGAACTCTTACGACTAAAACATTTCTTACATATGTTACACTCATAAGGTTTATTACCAGAGTGTGTACAAATATGTGAATCTGAATTTGTTGCTGAACCATAACACTGGTGACAAGTCTTGCATACATTTGAGGTGCGTTTCTGGTAAGAATCATTGGGAATGCTTTGCCGTTTACTACTTTCATTGTTGTAATAGGTTGTATTAACATTGTATCCTATGTGTTTTTGTATATCTACTTTATCACAAACTAAGTTTCCTTTATTAACTGGTTTGTCTTCAACAGTAAAATCAGTCTCAGTTTTCTGTTTTGCAGTTTGGTCAATAAATTGGTCACTTTTGTTTAGGTTACCTGGAGCAAAATCTTCACCATGCTTGTGCGGGGTCAGTCGGGGTTGCTTAGCGACAGAGGGACCTGATTTGACAGTAAAATAAATTATTCTTATTATAAATTAATAATAACTGACAACATACACTATGCGGCAATGTACTCTAGCCCAAATTAATCTATATATACATGTTCCATCTAAAACACAACACACAACTTCTAACATACATGGCGCTCAAATACCTAGATGTCATTTATACTGATTTTGAAAAAGCTCTTGTCTACAGTTTGTCTAGAAAGTCGTGAAATTAAATGAGGGCGCTGCAGAATGCATGTAGAAACCCTATATAGTACGACCAAAATGATTTTGATACGAGGAGTTCGTTCCGAGTAAAATCTTGCTATATTATAAATACGATAGATGGTGAGTGTGGATGTTTGTTACTCTTTCACGCTCGAAGGGTTAAACGGATCTGGCTGAAATTTGGGACAGGGATATCTACATTATAGTCTGGAATAACACATAGGCTACTTTTTGTCCCGGGAATAAGTTCCTACGGGAAGCGGGAACGGGAAAAATACTAATATTATAAATGCGAAAGTTTGCGAGTGTGGATGTCTGTTACTCTTTCACGCTCGAACGGTTGAAGGGATCTGGCTGAAATTTGGTACATGGATACATTATAATCTGGAATAACACATAGGCTACTTTATCCCGGGAATAAATTCCTACGGGAAGTGGGAACGGGAACAAATTTGACACTGGCGAAGCTGCGGGCATCAGCTAGTAAGTTCATAAATAAAAACATTATACAGTCATAATTTTGTTTCTGTTTTATTGAAGTGCACAAATATTAAAGTCGTCCATTTCTTTCTTTGGCCGACATTTCCTGTGTTTCCCAGGAGTTTCAAACTTTCCATCATTATTAAAACCTTCGTTAACTATCCGCCTAAAAGTACTCTCTGATTTACCTGAAAAGAGTAAAAAATAATAATTAATTACCGAATGGAAACGAACTATTGACATGAAGCAATTAATTCAAAATAAAAATATTGGTAGAAAACCAGATTGAGCCTAACGAATTGAATTGAACCTAAGTACCAACGTATCAACAAATTTAGATCGCACAATAAAATAACAATAAAACAATGTTAATCTAACCTAAAAATGCCTTTTTGTCTCCAATTTGTAAATTCAGTAAATTTACAACTTCAGACAGATTCAAAACAAACAATAACACGATTACATACCCACCAAAGATGCGTTCGACCATAAACATCCTCCAAATCCCTCAACAATTGCCCAGCTTGGTACTCCGCGAAACATCACTGGAAAACTTTAAAAATCACTTCCAAGCACCACTCCGATTTTCTTTACTCATTTTTCAGAAACCTTTATGCGTAGTTTGGTTTCAATTTGTTGCAGTTTAATCCAAACAATAAAATTACGTGAGAAGAAAATTATTCCACAAACGAAATTCGACGATAGCATTGACAACTGACGTACTTATGTTTCGTGTTGCCACACACATAATTATTGTTAGTTCCTCAAATATTCATTTCACGACTTTAAAGACAAACTGTACGTCAATTATAACTTCCTAATTTCAAAGTTACACGCGTTAGGAATCAAGGGCAAGGCTTCTACGTTAGTTGGAATCGTATTTAAGGAATAGACGGCAGACTGTAGTGATTGGAGGGTTCAGATCGGACTTTGCAGATGTCACCCTGGATGCACCGCAAGGTTCTCTTACTTCTCCGTTATTGTAGAATATTTATCTTTACCATCTTCCAGGCTGTATTCAATTCCCTAGACATCTTTTATACGCTGACGATAAAAACAATATACCGAAAAATTACAACGCTCACTGAATGTATACTACTGCAACCTAGACTTATGTAGGTACTGTTTATACTGCAGGACCGCGTACTGCTTCAGCACACAGTACGCGACAAAATTTAGCTGGACTCAGGACCTTTCCGTATACCGCCACAGCCGACAGATCATACAATCGGCCGACGAAGGTCAATCGTGAGGGGGACAAGGGACGAGACGCGGGAGGCAATGTCCCGAACGGCGAACAAAATTTTGTTAGTCGTTCGGGACACATTTTTAGGGCTGCCGCGTTCAAGACAGCTTACTATATTTTTTTACTATTAATTAGAAATTAATTAAAATGGTGCAAACGGGTTGCGCTGTAAGAGATTTTTTTGTATTTATTTATCGTCTCGGAAAAATAAAGATTTGCATTTTCATCAATTTCCGCGTACGGAGGAGAGGTAGGCTTTATTCAATGTTGCATGAGTAGTTTTTATTATAAAGCAATTAAAAAGGGCAAGCCGTTTTGCAGTTCTATAATGTCATGTTGGATATTTTTCTGAGGTTTTTTGGCAGGCCGAGTACGAATTTTGGGTTAATTATGCAATCCAATATGGCCACCGCGCCAGTGTTATGAAATTTCATGTTGGATATCGTATAAGGAGTTTTTTAGTATGCTGAGTACGAATTTAGAGTTAATTTTGCAATCCAATATGACCGCCGCGCCGCTGTTGTAAAATTTCATCTAGGATATCGTATAAGGGGATTTTTTGTATGCTGAGTACGAATTTCGGGTTAATTTTGCAATCCAATATGGCCGCCGCGCCACTGTTGTAAAATTTCATGTTGGATAATGTATAAGAGGTTTTTTGGTATGATGAGAGTACGAATTACGGGGTAATTTTGGAATCCAAAATGGCCGCCGCACCACTGTTGTAAAATTTCATATTGGATATCGTATAAGGGGTTTTTTGGTATGCTGAGTACGAATTTCGGGTTAATTTTTCAATCCAATATGGCCGCCGCGCCACCGTTGTATAATTTTATGTTAGATATGGTTTAAATGGTATTTTGGTATGCTGAGTAAGAAAAAAGAACCTCTTAAACGATACCCATCAAGAAATTTTGTGATTAAGACGCAGTGGCTATATTGGATTGCAAAATTATCATGTGATTCGTACTCAGCATACCAAAAAAACTCCTTAGACGATACCCATCATGAAATTTTGTAATTACGACGCGGCGCCTATTTTGGAATGCTAAATTATCATGTTTTTCGTACTCATATGGTCACGCCTCTATCCCCGAAGGGGTAGGCAGAGGCATATTATATGCCCACATTTCACCTTTGTATAATTTGTCCCACGTAATAGGTGGTGAGCCGTATTGCCGTGTTTAGATGGACAGGCGCAGGTTGTGACTGCCTGCTGTTGAAATAAGGCCTTCAACTTAGCTTAACGACTGCCATTTTACTGGCACCGGGACCAACGGCTTAACGTGCCTTCCGAAGCACGAAAACGCTCAAATAAATGTCACAAAGTGATCACATGGATGGTCACCCATCCATGGACCGGCCATAGTGAAAGTTGCTTACTGCAGTGATCGTTTACAGAACACTGAGTCCGCGGGGCCACGAGCGCTTCGTTTTCGTACTCAGCATACCAAAAAAACCCTCAAACGATACCCATCATGAAATTTTGCAATTATGGTGCGACACCCATTTTATATTGCTAAATTATCATGTAATTCGTACTCAGCATCCCAAAAATACCCATAAACGATACCATCATGAAATTTTGTGCCCAAGGCGCTACGGCCATTTAGGATTGCTAAATTATCATGTAATTCGTACTCAGCATCCCAAAAAAACCCATAAACGATACCATCATGAAATTTTGTGCATAAGGCGCTACGGCCATTTAGGATTGATAAATTATCATGTAATTCGAACTCAGCATACCACCTGTCTGTCACCTTAGTGGTATAAAAAAAAAAAAAAAAACGATACCCATCATGAAATTATGTGTCGGCGCGGCCGGCCATTTTAGATTGCTATGCTATGATGTGATTCGTAAACAGCATACGAACTTCCAAGAAACGCCCATAAGCATAGCATGCATCCATATTACGCATCATACAATGCATCACATCCATAGTTGAATTCGTGAACACCACTGCTGTACTTTATGGATCATCCATAGCAACGCAGCATAGCACGTCTCTGGTGGAACTCCACCCTTAGGACACAGGGTCGGCAGTGCGAGGGTAGCACCTCTAGTATTACCAACATCCAGCTTCAAATAGTAAATTTCTAGAATATTGCACAATGACATCAAAACTGATTTTATTTATTACAGTAAAGGGCCAAAAAGAATGCACATCGAGCTTTAGAAAGAGGCAATCGGCTAATTTCGACTTCGTATAGCGATATCTGTGTCGCACACACCATGACGTTTGTTTTGTCAGTCATGGTTCAAATGCGAGAGAGTGCAGTCGCTTATCTAAGCCAATATATATATAGATATAGATCTATATTTTTTGCTTATCGGACCACAACACCGCACAAGCTATAGAGTTCAAAATTAATCAAAAAGAAAGCCCACGTAGCCATTACTTCATCACGCTTAATGACGAAAATGATGATCGTATTTATGCATCGGGCTATGACAAGTACAGCATAAATACTGTCAGTTCAAGCATTTTTCTTATACCTACTACTCCATTAGAAATATTTAAAGTTATTAAATCCTTAAAGAACACCAAATCTGCCGGGTATGACAATATTGGTAGGTACCGTCATTTTGAAAAACATTGCACAGTTTATAGCTGAGCCTCTAGCACATATAGTCAATCTATCTTTCCAGCAGGGATGTTTCCCCGATAGACTGAAAATATCTATAATTAAGCCCTTACACAAAAAAGGCTCCAGACTCGATCTTAATAATTATAGACCAATAGCTCTTACCCACAGACTTACAATAAGTAGCAGACAAAGCATTAGAGATTGAAAAGTACGCCAAAACTAACACATATAAAAACCACACACACTAACGCAACTACAGGGAAGGAGTTAGCCGCCTAGTTCAATAAGATTTATTTTAATGAAATAAGAGTATCTTAAAATACCTCTCTTAAGGTTCCGTAGCCAAATGGCAAAAAAACGGAACCCTTATAGATTCGTCATGTCTGTCTGTCTGTCCGTCCGAATGTCACAACCACTTTTCTCCGAAACTATAAGACCTATGCACTTGAAACTTGGTAAGTAGATGTATTCTGTGAACCGCATTAAGATTTTTAAATATAACTAGAAAAAAGCAGTTCTGAGTATGGGGACCTCATACTCAGAACTGAAACGAAAAGATTTTTTTTCATCAAACCCATACGTGTGGGGTATCCATAGATAGGTCTTCAAAAATGCTATTGAGGCTAAAGCACCTTTAGAAAAAAATGATGTTACAAAACATTATTTTTTTCTAAAGGTGCTCCCTCACCGGGAGCATTCGCGCGTAATGTAATGTTACGAGTCGAGAATTACAGCCAGTGTGGGAGGTGAACCGAGCATTGCAATGCGCACCTTGTAATGACACAAGACGAGGTTACAGCAGTGAAGCAGGTGATCCGAGCATTGCAATGCGCGCCTTGTAATGATACAATGTGTAACGTTTTGATCCAACTCGTAACATCAATGCGCTTTTTTTGTTGCTGCTGGCCGGCCGCACACTGGTCCGGATTATAAATAGGTGGACATACGATCTAAGATGTCATACGCTATTGGGAAAAAAATAGTAGTACGAGCACAGATTAAATAATAGTTACTACGTAACAGATACATCACTCCTATACTTAACCTCAAAAATATTAGCTAAAACATATCGCTACAGTGGAAAACATTCCCTACGACGTATTACGAGAGTCGAGATTCGTGCGCACATCGTACGATTGCGTCATCGAGTGACAACTATTGACAACATTAGGGTTGTAAGCACGGAACAAAAATACAAAAAACAATAAACACAGTGTCTGAAAAAAAAGTTTATTATATTTTATAACTTCTTCTTCTTTACATAAGAATTAAATTATAACTAGCTGATGCTCGTAGCTTAGCCCGCGTAAAAGTCTGTTCCTTTTCCCGCTTCCAATGGGAACTATTTCCCGGGATAAAAAGTAACCTATGTGTTATTTTAGACTACAATCTATCCCTGTATCAAATTTCAGCCATATCCGTTAAGCCGTTAGAGCGTGAAAGAGTAACAAACATCCACAAATCTACACATCCGCACTCAAACATTTTCGCATTTAATTTTAGAATATTAGTGAGAAGTAAGATGAAAAAAAAGCAAGACTAAATAAAGCAAAATATTATTTTACGCGGGATATGTTCATTAGCTATGCGCACTTCGCTCGGTCTGGTGTGTGGCAGCCCTCTGCCGATCGCCCACGTTAGTTCTGCTACATAATACTTAGGAGTAGGTGCTTATAACACGACTTGTAGCGAGTGACGGAGGCCTGGTACGAGTACGAATTTCAGGTTAATTTTGCAATCCAAGATGGCCGCCGCGCCACCATTGTAAAATTTCATGTTGGATATCGTTTATGGGGTTTTTTGGTATGCTGAGTACGAATTTCAGGTTAATTTTGCAATCCAATATGGCCACCGCGCCACCGTTGTAAAATTTCATGTTGCATATCATATAAGGGGTTTTTTTGGTATGCTGAGTACGAATTTTGGGTTAATTTTGCAATCCAATAGGGCCGCCGCGCCTAATTCACAAAATTTCATGATGGGTATCGTTTAAGGAGGATTTTGGTACGCTGAGTACGAATCTCATGATAATTTTGCAATCCAATATGGCCGGCGCGCCGAAATCACAAAATTTCATGATGGGTATCGTCTAAGAGATTTTTTGGTATGCTGAGTACGAATCACATGATAATTTTGCAATCCAATATGGCCGACGCGCCGAAATCACAAAATTTCATGATGGGTATCGTCTAAAGGGGTTTTTGGTATGCTGAGTACGAATCTCATGATAATTTTGCAATCCAATATGGCCGCCGCGCCGAAATCACAAAATGTTTGTGATGGGTATCGTTTAAGGGGTTTTTGGTATGCTGAGTACGAATCACATGATAATTTTGCAATCCAATATGGCGGCCGCGCCGAAATCACAAAATTTCATGATGGGTATCGTCTAAGGGGTTTTTTTGTATGCTAAGTACGAATCACATGATAGTTTTGAAATCCAATATGGCCGCCAGGCCCAAATCACAAAATTTCATGATGGATATCGTATAAGGGGTTTTTTGGTATGCCGAGTACGAACTTTGGGTTAATTTAGCAATCCAAGATGGCTGTCGCGAAAGCGTTGCAAAATTTCATGTTGCATATCGTAGAAGGGGTTTTTTGGTATGCTGAATACGAATTTTAGGTCAATTTTGCAATCCAAGATGGCCGCCGAACCACCGTTGTAAAATTTCATTTTGGATATCGTGAAAGGGGTTTTTTGGTATCTCAGCATACTGACAGAAATCTCGCAACAGTGGCGCGGTGGCCATATTGGATTGCAAAATTAACCTGAAATTCTTACTCAGCATACCGAAAAACCCCATAAACAATATCCAACATGAAATTTAACAACGGTGGCGCGGCGGCCACATTGGATTGCAGAATTATCATGTGATTCGTACTCAGCATACCAAGAAACCCCTTTAACGATATCCATCATGAAATTTTGTGATTTCGGTGCGGCGGCCATATTGGATTACAAAATTATCATGTGATTCGTATTCAGCATACCAAAAAACCCCTTAGACGATACCCATCATGAAATTTTGTGATTTCGGCGCGGCGGCCCTATTGGATTGCAAAATTATCATGTGATTCGTACTCAGCATACCAAAAAACCCTTAAACGATACCCATCATGAAATTTTGTGATTTCGGCGCGGCGGCCATATTGGATTGCAAAATTATCATGAGATTCGTACTCAGCGTACCAAAAAACCCCTTAACGATACCCATCATGAAATTTTGTGATATCAGCGTTGCGGCCATATTGGATTTCAAAATTATCATGTGATTCGTACTCAGCATACAAAAAAAACCCCTTAGACGATACCCATCATGAAATTATGTGATTTCGGCGCGGCCGCCATATTGGATTGCAAAATTATCATGTGATTCGTACTCAGCATACCAAAAAACACCTTAAACGATACCCATCACGAAAATTTTGTGATTTAGGCCCGGCGGCCATATTGGATTGCAAAATTATCATGAGATTCATACTCAGCGTACCAAATTTCCCCTTAAACGATACCCATCATGAAATTTTGTGATTTCGGCGCGGCGGCCATATTGGATTGCAAAATTATCATGAGATTCGTACTCAGCGTACCAAAATCCCCCTTAAACAATACCCATCATGAAATTTTGTGATTTCGGCGCAGCGGCCATAATTGATTACAAAATTATCATGTGATTCGTACTCAGCATACCAAAAAACCCCTTAGACGATACCCATCATGAAATTTTGTGATTTCGGCGCGGCCGCCAGATTGGATTGCAAAATTATCATGTGATTCGTACTCACCATACCAAAAAAACCCTTAAACGATACCCATCACGAAAATTTTGTGATTTCGGCGCGGCGCCCATCATGAAATTTTGTGATTTCGGCGCAGCGGCCATAATTGATTACAAAATTATCATGTGATTCGTACTCAGCATACCAAAAAACCCCTTAGACGATACCTATCATGAAATTTTGTGATTTCGGCGCGGACGCCATATTGGATTGCAAAATTATCATGTGATTCGTACTCACCATACCAAAAAAACCCTTAAACGATACCCATCACAAAAATTTTGTGATTTCGGCGCGGCGCCCATCATGAAATTTTGTGATTTCGGCGCAGCGGCCATAATTGATTACAAAATTATCATGTGATTCGTACTCAGCATACCAAAAAACCCCTTAGACGATACCCATCATGAAATTTTGTGATTTCGGCGCGGCCGCCATATTGGATTGCAAAATTATCATGTGATTCGTACTCAGCATACCAAAAAACACCTTAAACGATACCCATCACGAAAATTTTGTGATTTAGGCCCGGCGGCCATATTGGATTGCAAAATTATCATGAGATTCATACTCAGCGTACCAAATTTCCCCTTAAACGATACCCATCATGAAATTTTGTGATTTCGGCGCGGCGGCCATATTGGATTGCAAAATTATCATGAGATTCGTACTCAGCGTACCAAAATCCCCCTTAAACAATACCCATCATGAAATTTTGTGATTTCGGCGCAGCGGCCATAATTGATTACAAAATTATCATGTGATTCGTACTCAGCATACCAAAAAACCCCTTAGACGATACCCATCATGAAATTTTGTGATTTCGGCGCGGCCGCCAGATTGGATTGCAAAATTATCATGTGATTCGTACTCACCATACCAAAAAAACCCTTAAACGATACCCATCACGAAAATTTTGTGATTTCGGCGCGGCGCCCATCATGAAATTTTGTGATTTCGGCGCAGCGGCCATAATTGATTACAAAATTATCATGTGATTCGTACTCAGCATACCAAAAAACCCCTTAGACGATACCTATCATGAAATTTTGTGATTTCGGCGCGGACGCCATATTGGATTGCAAAATTATCATGTGATTCGTACTCACCATACCAAAAAAAACCCTTAAACGATACCCATCACAAAAATTTTGTGATTTCGGCGCGGCGGCCATATTGGATTGCAAAATTATCATGAGATTCGTACTCAGCGTACCAAAATCCCCCTTAAACAATACCCATCATGAAATTTTGTGATTTCGGCGCAGCGGCCATAATTGATTACAAAATTATCATGTGATTCGTACTCAGCATACCAAAAAACCCCTTAGACGATACCCATCATGAAATTTTGTGATTTCGGCGCGGCCGCCAGATTGGATTGCAAAATTATCATGTGATTCGTACTCACCATACCAAAAAAACCCTTAAACGATACCCATCACGAAAATTTTGTGATTTCGGCGCGGCGCCCATCATGAAATTTTGTGATTTCGGCGCAGCGGCCATAATTGATTACAAAATTATCATGTGATTCGTACTCAGCATACCAAAAAACCCCTTAGACGATACCTATCATGAAATTTTGTGATTTCGGCGCGGACGCCATATTGGATTGCAAAATTATCATGTGATTCGTACTCACCATACCAAAAAAAACCCTTAAACGATACCCATCACAAAAATTTTGTGATTTCGGCGCGGCGCCCATCATGAAATTTTGTGATTTCGGCGCAGCGGCCATAATTGATTACAAAATTATCATGTGATTCGTACTCAGCATACCAAAAAACCCCTTAGACGATACCCATCATGAAATTTTGTGATTTCGGCGCGGCCGCCATATTGGATTGCAAAATTATCATGTGATTCGTACTCAACATACCAAAAAAACCTTAAACGATACCCATCACGAAAATTTTGTGATTTCGGCGCGGCGCCCATATTGGATTGCAAAATTATCACGTGATTCGTACTCAGCATACCAAGAAGCCCCTTAAGCAATACCCATCATGAAATTTTGTGATTTCGGCGCGGCGGCCATATATGATTGCAAAATTATCATGTGATTCGTACTCAGCATACCAAAAACCCCCTTTAACGATACCCATCATGAAATTTTGTGATTTCAGGGCGGCGGCCATATTGGATTGCAAAAGTATCATGAGATTCGTACTCAGCGTACCAAAATCCCCCTTAAACGAAACCCATCATGAAATTTTGTGATTTCGGCGCGGCGGCTATATTGGATTGCAAAATTATCATGTGATTCGTACTCAGTGTACCAAAATCCTCCTTAAACGATACCCATCATGAAATTTTGTGATTTCGGCGCGGCTGCCAAATTGGATTGCAAAATTATCATGTGATTCGTACTCAGTGTACCAAAATCCTCCTTAAACGATACCCATCATGAAATTTTGTGATTTCGACGCGGCGGCTATATTGGATTGCAAAATTATCTCTTAGTCTTTCTGTTCCCGGTTTCCATTTCGGAGTTTCCAGTTCTATGATCCGATTCAAAATCGCAATAAAAACCATTTCTGCTAATGTTTTGCACCAATTTTTTAAAAACCTTCTCCTGTCAGAAACAAACACAACAAAAAAGAATTAGCGAAATCGGTCCAGCATTTCACGCGTGATGCCGTGACTACGGAAATCGGGCTTCATTTTTATATATCGTATATACTCAATATCATCGAAGATTACAGGCATTATATTAAAATGCAATTGTGAACTAATTAAATGCTGAATCACAGTTTGCCACACTTATTTTTATGTTAGCATTAAATTTAATCTTGAAAAGAAGTGCCTGAGTTTGGCCCCTACATTAATGAGAGGTATCTAATACGTCAAACTGCAGCATCGGCAGCTTAGACCTTTCAAAAACCAGGCGGACGTCATTTTTTTTAACTTGTCATGTATAGAGTTGCTATACATGTAGAAACGAGATAGCAGCATTCACTAACCCCTTAGAGCGAGCGGAATGGAAAGACCAACGCACACAAACATAATTAATGTTTCGTCTGCTACTTATTGTACGTCTGTGCTCTTACCCCAGTACTATCAAAGGTTTTCGAAAGACTTATGTATACGAGAGTATTGAGCTTTATAGACAAACATGACATTCTGGCACACGAACAGTTCGGATTTAGGAAGTGTAAATCTACACAATTGGCTACCTACACTTTAGTTAAATCCGTTCTTATTAATATTAACTCAAAAGTCCCGACATCAGCACTATTTTTAGATCTGAGTAAAGCTTTTGACTTTGTAAATCACTCTACAATGCTATTAAAATTAGATAAGTATGGTATAAGAGGCTCTGCTTTATCGTGGTTCGAATCATTTTTAAGTAATAGGAGACAGTTTACGAGAATAACAAAATTTAATAATAAGACCAACAATGTCGATAATGTCGATTCACAGCCAAAAATCAATCCTGTGGGGGTACCCCAGGGTAGCATTTTAGGACCCTTGCTATTCTTGATGTATGTGAATGATCTTCCACGAGCTCTCAGTCATGACAGTGTTTTGTTTGCAGACGACACAACTATAATTTTGGACTCTAAAAGTATTGATTTGTACGAGACTGACATTAACAAGACACTAAAAGATGTTATACAATGGCTAGATACGAATAGATTAAGAATCAATGTTGAAAAAACAAAACTTATACAATTTAAAACGCATAAAAGTAAACTTTTAAATTTAAATGTTAAATATGATAATGTCCCAATCAAACAAGTAGTTTCCACAAAATTTTTGGGTATAACTTTAGACGCACATTTTACATGGAAGGAACATATTGACAGTTTATGTACAAAAATAAATAGATTTGTTTTCGCTCTACGTAAAGTTAAAGATGTAATGGGAAGACAGAGTGCTATTATGATTTACCATTCATACATATGCTCTATAATTCGTTATGGTATAGTAATATGGGGAAACTCATGTGAACTGCAAAGAGTTTTTGTGGCACAGAAAAAATGCATCCGCGTCTTATTTAATATGGAATGGTCTGAATCCTGTAGACTAGTATTTAAAACAGAAAAACTTCTTACGGTACCTAGTATTTACATATACGAAGTCGCAAAATTTGTCAAACTTCATGGTCATTTGTTTCAAAATAACGACAAGATGGGTAAGCGACAAGTAACACACTTAGCAAAAAAAATGCCTGCGCCTAAACTGAAACTTTTTAAAAAGAGCTGAGTTTACATGGCGCCACTTACATATAATTCATTGCCAAGGCACATGTGGGATTTACCATTTAAAAATTTTTGCCAGGTGTTGAAGCAATGGTTAATACAGGAAGGTTTCTATACAACCACCGATTTCCTGAATAAAAGTTCAAACCGTTACTGTGCTTATTAAAAGGTCCAAGTTAATTTGCATACTTATATTTCCTTTATTTTTAAAATTCTATTAAGCTCCCTTTACCGACATTATTTTATTTTATTTTTATTTTATTGACATTCTTTAATTGTGTCCCTGTATTCTATTTAAATCTATTTTATAATATTGTTATTGACATGTTAGAGTAAATGTTTTATCTGCAATTTTTTAATATTTGACATTGTGTACCAGATTTTTATTATTTAGTTGATTATTTTTTGCTTCATTGATTTGACATACTTAACTGTATTTTGTTCAAATTCGTAATTTTTAATCTATAGTGTAACATTATTTATTTGACGTTTTGTATTAAACTAAAAAGCGAATTGATATAATGGATATGGAAAAGTTAATAATATTTAAATTAATTTAATAGACTTGAATCTGTTTATAATATTTGTTGAGGAAATTATTGGCCATCGACATACAATTGTTCGAGTTAGTTAAGTATAACTGTTTACAATAATTTTGCATGCTTGTTTTCCAGGCGAAATATGTCTTGATCCTAATTATAGAAACATGTCATCCTGTGAACCATATTTCTAGCAAATAAAAGATATTTATTTATTTATAGAGCTGCTAAAACCCCTATAAAATTAAATTAGTACCTACTATGGCATCTACAGGGAAAAAAGGTAAGCCGTTAGTCTACCAGTCACGCGAAATTATCCATAATGTTTATAAATATTTTTTATCTGAAGCCAACCAATTTAAAAAACATGAGGATGTTAATGTAAGTAATTATTTTAAGAAGGTTCAACAGAGAGTTGCAGATGCCACTGGAATTTCAAAATGAACTTTGAACAATATATTAAACGAAGTCGGCACTGGCACTGATAATACACATTAAATAAAATAAATAAATAAATAGATAGATTGGATAGACTAGTAATAAATACAGATACCTCACGCAACGCCCAACAGCCTATGGTTGTGAGCCCCGGGTAAGCCCTCGGAAGGATGTCCGTAATAAATACAGCTGATAGTGGCAGTAACACAGACCTCAATGAGAGCACAGATAGTGAAATGGAAGGAATTGAATATACATGATTTTGTTTTTATTATACTAATTCCGTATTTTTCCCCGTGCGGTGTTCTATTAGAATAAGAAAAATAATATGTCGCATAAGTCGACTAAGGGTACAGGGTTAAACCGTGTTGTGGCCGATGGCCTAGCAATTTGTCACCACAATATTACACTTTTTGTCGATCTTATATAAAAAATATATTTATGAAGATTATTTGAAGATTATTTTTTCCTAACAAGAATATAGCAATAATTAAAAATAGTTACATCGTGTTTTACAGCTCTATATATTTCACGTGAAATCAAAACAAAACAACAATAAAGTACTTAGTGCTAAATTCAAATTCTGATTAACGACTAATCTAATAATTGATGTACATGGAAATGAGCATTCGTTTGCATTCGGAAATGCGATGATTGCCGATGTGCATTCTTTATGGCCTGTATTTTCCTTAAAAATACAGCCAAGAGTATTTTTAAGCCCCTGTGCATAATTTACAATAAGTGCCTTGAGGATGGTGTTTTTCCTGAAATATGGAAATCAGCTAGAATAACACCAATACATAAAGGTGGCACAAAAAAAGATGTGGCTAACTATCGTCCAATTTCCATTCTGCCCACTCTATCTAAGATTTTCGAGAGATTAGTGCATAATAACATCTATCCTCTACTGCATAGCACTATCCTTCCACAACAACACGGTTTTGTCTCCAATTTTTAAGAGTCGGCAGCGCGATTGTGGCGCCTCTGGTGTTGCAAACGTCCATAGGCTGCCGTGACCACCGGTACATCTGGTGGGGCCGTATGCTTGTCTGCCACTCGAGTGGTATAAAAAAAAAAAGCGCTCGACAAACACTAATCTTACTGTTTACGTCTCTGATTTGTTTGATAGTTTGGATAATAGTGGGCAAACGGATAGCGTCTACACCGATTTTCGGAAGGCGTTTGATCGCGTGGATCATAAGATACTACTGGAGAAGTTGGCTTTCAGTGGCATTCGCGGAAATCTTTGGAGGTGGTTTAAATCTTATATTACAAACAGAACACAAAAAAGTTGTCATCAATGGACACGAATCGGAGGTCATTGCATCATCTGGTGTGCCACAGGGGTCTATTCTCGCCCCCCTTTTGTTCATCTTATTTATTAAAGATATACATACTTGCTTTTGTCACTGTAAAATACTGTTATTTGCTGATGATCTAAAGATTTATCGAACTAAAAACACCATCAATAATCAGCACGAGTTTCAAGAGGACTTGCCTAGGTTTTCGAATTATTGTAATCATAATAAACTGCAGCTCAGTCTCGGAAAATGCAAAGTTATTTCCTTTACAAAAAACCGCTCATACAATGAGTATAGCTACTCAATAGGCGGTCATTTTCTTGACAGAGTACAACACATTCGCGATCTAGGTGTTACACTTGATACCCAAGTAACACTGGATGCACATATCGACAATATTTGCAGTAAAGCCTATGGAATGTACGGTTTTGTTTTGCGAGACAGCATTGATTTCACTCGTCCAAGTACTTATTTGTACCTTTATAAAACACTTATCCGTTCACAATTAGAATATGCTGTGTGTATTTGGATCCGCTGTACAAGAAATATTGTGATGCTCTTGAAAGAGTACAAAAAAAGTTTTTGCGTTGTATGCATTATAAATGCTATCACAGTCGCCAATCTTATTCCAGACTATTGGAAACATATAGCCTTTTGAGTCTGAAGTCAAGGAGAACGCAAATTCAGGCAATGTTTTTACATGACATTTGCCATAAACAGTATGACTGTATCGACATAGTCAATAGAATACATTACGGAGTACCAGTTAGGTGGCACAAACGAAGCTCCCGTGTAACCCCACTGTTTTTCACCCGAACATCACTGCATTGTTTTCGTTAGAGCCCTAGCCTACCCTTGCACACACACACTGGAAACTCTGAAGAAAGGCGCCCTGGGAAAGAGTTCTCTGAAAGCTCCCTCTGAGTAAGTTGGTGAGTAATCAAACAGATTAATAAAGAGGTTACAATCTCAACACGGCAATAGACTCACTATCTACTACGTGGGACAATATCTTAAAAAGGCGAGATGTGGGCATATACTCCATGTGGGCAATATACTCCATACACCACTCACATAGTTTATGGGTACAACCTAATGATTTTACGCATAAAATATAACCTTTACATTTTAATGACAGGGATTCATTTCAGAATCGGGTAGTTTTCTTTTATTTTTGGTAATAAGTACATAAAGTTATGCTCTGTAGTTTAAAAAAAACAGTAAAAATATAATATAATTTGAAGTTTATTTTAACGATCACTTCCCTAAGTCATTCACATTGGGAGATAGTACTAAAAGTCTAGCAGTGACTTAGCATTTAATGCCGGATAAGATAATCTGGCTGTCATCGCTTGACTTGATTCAGCCCGATAAAACATTTTACTTTGATGTGGAACTATACTGAACACATTATAACATTTTTCTAGTTCATTTTATACAGCTATTTGATCATTCAAACGTCTTTAGCGAACTACAGCGAGGAGTTCGCAGTAACTTAAGTAATCTTTACCGTATCTAGATTATGCAGTGCATTGAATTATCTCCAATATATTAGGAAAGACACCTATTTTTTTTAATTATATACATTTCATAGTAAACGTTATTTATAATAACCATTCTGATTTTCAATGAAATAACTCAAGTGGTTAATTAGTTATGATTTTTTTTTGCAAAATTTGAAACTTTAAATGCTTCTCCTGAACAATTCATATAATGGTCGTTTTTTTTTTTTTTTTTGTTTAACGTAAGGGAAAATCCTCATGGATGTTATGCCGGACTCCTACTACCGACTAAAATACCTCACGTCACGCCCAACAGCCTGTGGTTGGGAGCTCTACTGTGGGGCAATGCTGCAGATATAGATAAAATTTTTATTTTACAAAAGCGGGCCATAAGAGCTATATATAGATTAGGTCCAAGGGTCTCTCTGCGCGAAAAATTCAAAGAGGTTAAAATTCTTACAGTAGCATCACAATATATTTTTGGGAATCTGATGTACGTACAGTCAAGTGCAATAATATGTTTCTTAAAAACCATTACAATAACATATATTTATGTAAAGGTTCACGAAATATGTGCCACTTTTCTCATCGTTATTATGCCTTCGTTTTTGTTGCAAAAATATCTTAATAACTTAGTGAGCAATAATATAATCTAACGTCGAGTGCATAAATATGTTTCTTGAAAAACATTACAATAACATATATTTATGTAAAGGTTCACGAAATATGTGCCACTTTTCTCATCGTTATTATGCCTTCGTTTTTGTTGAAAAAATATCTTAATAACTTAGTGAGCAATAATATGTCCCTAAAAAGGTTTGTATTGTTAGATAATATGTCAATTAAAAAGAAAACTTAATATTTTCTTGCTTTTTTTGACACCATTGACAATCATTTCAATTTTGATTTTCTTTTCTATGGAACGTCGTCAATTATTTGTTGAAACAAAGCGAACTTCATGTAAATACTTCAAAAGTACTTAATACTGATAAGATTTCATTCTGAATAATAATTCTATTTTAAGTGCAATTCATATTACTATCTCAAGTGTAGTATAAATAAAAAAATTGCGTGTACTTAGTGTACACACGTAAGAAGTGAAACTTCTTCATAAACTTAATTTTCACCTCACCTTAAATTAAGTCAAAAAGTACAAAAGTACAAAAGTCCAAAAGTCCAAAAGTCCAAAGTCCAAAGTCCAAAAGTCCAAAAGGCCAAAAGTCGAAAAGTCCAAAAGTCCCAAAGTACCAAGGTCTCAAGGTCCCAAAGTCCCAAAGTCCCAAAGTCCCAAAGTCCCAAAGTCTAAAAGTCTAAAAGTCTAAAAAGTCCAAAAGTCCAAAAGTCCAAAAGTCCAAAAGTCCAAAAGTCCAAAAGTCCAAAAGTCCAAAAGTCCAAAAGTCCAAAAGGCCAAAACCCAAAAGTCCAAAAGTCCAAAAGGCCAAAAGTTCAAAAGTCCCAAAGTCACAAAGTCCCAAAGTCCCAAAGCCCCAAAGTCCCAAAGTCCCAAAGTCCCAAAGTCCCAAAGTCCCAAAGTCGTCCCAAAGTCCCAAAGTCCCAAAGTCCCAAAGTCCCAAAGTCCCAAAGTCCCAAAGTCCTAAAGTCCCAAAGTCTAAAAGTCCAAAAAGTCCAAAAAGTCCAAAATGTCCAAAAGTTCAAAAGTCCAAAAACCCTTAAATGACATGCTATCCCTGGATAAAGTACTCTTAATTCGAATCCACCGTGGTGGGGAACAGAACAAAGATGGCGCGTAATTAAAAATCGTGACGTGACGTGACGTGACGCAAATTTTTTTCCAACGCCGATAAAGAAGTTTCACTTCAATAATTTATAACATGTATCGCATCGATGAGCATACTAAACATCGTATAGTCGCATTAAAAGAGGAGGGTGCTTCAATACAAGACATATCTGATGAATTGGGTGTAACTCGAAAGACAGTAAAATTATGGATACGACGTTGGGAAGAAGAAGGAAGGTTAAATACTTATGTGTCCAATGGAAGACCAAGAAAGACTTCTACTGAACAGGATCGTCTTTTGATAGAAGATGTTCAATATCGCCGTTTTGTGACTACTTCAATATATGCCATTGATCGTGGTGTATCAATACACACTATACGCCGTCGATTGCATAATGCTGGCATTCATTGTCGCATACCAGCTAAAAAACCGAAACTTACAGATAGGCACAAAAGATTACGATTGAATTTTGCACGAAGGTATTTGAATTTTAATTTTGATAATGTACTTATGTTTTGTCGATGAAAAAGTATTTATCTACTCTGATACTATAATACAAAGATTATAAAATTGAAATCAATACTATTATGACAAACATTACGCACAGGCCAAAAAAAAAGTTTTATTACGATACAGGTCTTGTATGGACACCTATATCATAATAAAACTTTTTAATCATTACGATACACCATAAACAATCTCCAGCTGAAAAATAAGTTTGAACCTCTACTTTAAATAAAAATTGTGTCTCCAGAGCAAGGAACTTATCTCCAGAGTAGCGAAAAATCCTAAATCTATGGTCTCCGCAGCCTAAAAAAAAAAAAGAAACACGCATGCGCAATCGATGTTTGCGCCTTGGCGCCAACATTTTACATTTAAATTAAACAAAGTTTGGTTTTGTTTGTAAAATAAATTAGTTTTTGTGTAAAAACATGTCTTAAAGCGAGGATGGTGGTAATTGTACACCACCAGACATTCTGGAAACTGCGTCAAACATGACCATGAACCTGTTACCGGTGAAATCAAGGAGCAACTATATATCACAAAATGAAATCAGGTATTAAAGTATGAGAGTAGATAAAGTAGTGTATGACACTGTACATAACTTGGTCTTATAACACTCGTGTGATACTATAAAAAAACTCGCCTACGGCTCGTTTTTTTAAAACACACTCGTGTTATAAGAACCCTCATTATGCAACAGTGTCATAAACTACTATTACAACAGCAAGTGATGGTCGATTATATTTGTGGCGATTAAATAATACTCGCTATGATGAGAGAAACGTCATCCCTAATCGCAGAAGTGGGCGAATATCATTGGGGTACTGGGGCTGGATGTCGGCTAGTGACCCTGGCGAATTGGTAGAAATAAGTGGTCGAATGAATGCCAGGAATTATAAAGAGATCCTTGAGGACGTTTTAGTTCCGACGGCTACAGCTGCTTTCGGTAATGAGCCAATATTCCTAATGCAAGATAATAGCTCTGTCCACAACTCGCATGTCGTACAATTATGGATAGAGGAACAAGAAGGCTTGCACTTAATAAAGTTACCGCCAAAAAGTCCTGACCTAAACCCTATAGAGAATCTATGGGGTTTAATGATGCAGGCATGGGATCCAACAGCTGTAAGAAGTGTTGACAGCTTAAAAGACCATGTTAATTTCATACGAAATAGTTTTATAGGCAGAGATGTTTGTTTCAACATGGTAAGATCTATGAGAGAACGTTTGCAATCGGTGATTGATAATGAGGGAGGTTACACACGCTACTGATAAGTGAACCTTTTTTATTGAAGTGAAACTTCTTTATCGGCGTTGGAAAAAAATTTGCGTCACGTCACGTCACGATTTTTGGTTACGCGCCATCTTTGTTCTGTTCCCCACCACGGTGGATTCGAATTAAGAGTACTTTATCCAGGGATAGCATGTCGTTTGTAGATTTTTGGACTTTTGTACTTTGGGACTTTGGGCTTTTGGGCTTTAGGGCTTTTCGGCTTTTGAGCTTTTCGGCTTTTCGGCTTTTGGGCTTTTCGGCTTTTCGGCTTTTCGGCTTTCGGGCTTTTCGGCTTTTCGGCTTTTCGGCTTTTCGGCTTTCGGGCTTTTCGGCTTTTCGGCTTTTCGGCTTTTGGGCTTTTCGGATTTTCGGCTTTTCGGCTTTCGGGCTTTTCGGCTTTTCGGCTTTTGGGCTCTTGGGCTTTTCGGCTTTTCGGCTTTTGGGTTTTTGGGCTTTTGGGCTTTTGGGCTTTTGGACTTTTGGACTTTTGGGCTTTTGGACTTTTGGACTTTTGGGCTTTTGGGCTTGAAAAATAAGGTTATGAAGAAGTTTCACTTCTTACGTGTGTACACTAGTACACGCACACATTTTTTATTTTTACTTAGAAATGAGGCATTTTGTTTTGTTATTCTTATTTAAAACCTGTGTAATTATTTATTTGGCAATAAAAGAGTATTTCACTGATATTTGTCTTTTTCTTTTTACATCAAAAGAAGCATTTTTAGTAATAGACCGTCAGCTCATGACAGATTTCGGGGCCCATTTTCTCATGTTAGCCTCGAAGAGGGTTGGAAGGTACGTCCATACAGAGTTGAATAAAGATTAATTCAAGTTCCGCTTCTGGGGTAAAAAAAATTGAGCGTACACCTTTGATTTCTGTTAAGAAAAAAAAATTCATGATATCTCCAGGAGCGGAACTTGAGGTAATTAACCATTTTAACTGAAAATGTTCCCGTGAATGTGAATTCTCGTTCCCATTTTCTGGGCCAAAAGAAGTAGTTCTAAGATCTACATCACTCCTACATGGTTAGGTACTTTTAAAAGTTTTGGCTGTCTAACATTAAGACCTTTTTTTTAGAAACAATTCTTGTCTATATATTTTTAACCCTTTTTGCAATACATAATTAAAATACATTTCATGTATCTATATTAGTTAACATTTTATAGTAAATATATTAATGGAAATCGTCAATAATACCTTTATAATGATTTCTTTGCTCATTATAAAACAAATTGTTCTTTATAGTATACATACTATTGATCAGTTTCCGCAGACATATTTATATCAGTTAGATTGGATGCTACAATAATAAACATTCAATGATACATACTTTTGAAACGATAGTTTAGATACATATTTATGCACTTGACCGTACAAAGAAATTTACATAGTTTCGCTAAGTTAAGTGATAGACACAATGTCAACACTAGAAATAAAAGTAACCTTGCTGTTTATCATAGCAGATTGCACAAAATCAGCAATTCTTTCATGGGTAACTGTATACGCTTTTACAACAGGCTACCAGACGAAATTAAAAGTATGTCCCTTAATAAATTTAAAAAGGTTGTAAAAAGTAAATTGTACTGCAGGGGCTACTATACAATTGGTGATTATTTGTTGGATGGAGAAGCCTGGAAATGACCTGCTCTACTGGATTCTCAAAAAAATTGTAAAAATGCATAGTTTTTAGATTCATTTTGTAAATAGAGCTCTAAAAAGAATAACCCGCTGAGTTTCTTGCCAGTTCTTCTCAGGTGGGTCGCGTTGTGAACTGGTGGTAGATTTTGATTTATATTCTGGACGTTTTACAAGAGCATCTGTATATGCCTATGTGAAATAAATTTATTTTTCTTTCTTTCTTTCTAGCCCCGGGACGCCCTCGAAAGGATGTCCCAGAACTCCCAACAGACCCACGGCCGCCACTGCGGCCTCGCCCAGGGGTGGTTCGTGTGCTATCCCGCGTCTTTGGGGGGTTTCGGGCGTGATCCCGCTTCTAAGGGGGGGGGGGGGGGGGTATAATGGTCGTTAATACAATTAGCCTTTCCAGCGTCAATATGATCACTGTAGTAAGCAACATTTACTATGGCTGTTCATTGATAGGTGACCACCACGTGACATTTATTTGCGAGCGTTACCGTGCTTCGGAAGAAACGTTAAGCTGTTGGTTATTTTTGAAAAGCAATTAGTATGCTAACTGATCATAAATTTTAAATATGGAAAAAGAATTGGTTTCGAGCACGATTCGAAGCTGCGTCTTCGGCGAACCGTGCCGACGCGTTAACCACACCGCCACCGAAACCAGTTAAGCAGTTGATCGCGGTTGCCAGTAAAATGGCAGTCGTTAAACCAAGTTGAAGGTCTATAAGGGCGGCTTCAACAGCAGACAGTCACAACCTGTGCCTGGACCTGTGTGTGAACCCATGATCCACAGACGCAGTTTACGACCTCGTTTATTTACGTGTAGAAGTCCCTCATAGATGCTATGCCGGACTCATAAAGACTAAAACTACACGTGCCCTGCCACTAACTACCTACGGTCGGAAGCGCCGGATGAGCCCTCGAAATATATCCCAGGATTCCCGACAGACCATGGCTACCTATCACGGCGTTGTTCGGGTGTTATCCCGCTTCTTGGGACAACTTTACGACCTCTGGACCAAAAGGCAGCAAGATTCCTTTTTTTTTATATTAACCCTTAACCACCTACCATACGTCTCACAGATCCAGCAGATATTTAAAACGTAAATATATCTCGGTCTCAGGACCGAGTCGTTTACGAACTCATCCGTTCCTGTACCTTTTCCCCGCCCCCCTTCAGTGCCGTGCAACTGCTCATCAAGGTCGTACGTGCGTTCATTGTGCGGTAATTGTAATAATTGTCGTGAAAAACTATAAGTTTAGGGCTTGCAATTTTGTTTTAATTTAATTTAATTTTCATCTTTTTGTTTATTTGCTATGGTTGATTATTGAATAAGTAAAAATTTTATAAAAGAAGTTACTATTTTTAATTATTTTTTATAGATCTCATTTACCAAATGACTTAGTTTGTAAGCTAAAAATAGGAGATATTGTTGATTAATAGTAATTAAGACAAAATGCCTATAAAAATGATTCTCTTGTACCTTTACCAAAGAGTTTAATACTTTCCTAAGTTGATTTTTACTAAAAAAATATACCTCAATAAACAAGATATTACCTACTTTAAAAAACCATTTTACTCAGGAGTCTCATAGACGTATGAGACGGGTACACTACATTAATACGAAAAACTTAATTCCGAAAGTCACAATCACGAATTTCATAATTCCGAATTTCATAAGTCCGAATGATTCGAAATCCCGAAAGTCAAAATTCCGATGTTTCATAAATCCTTTTTATTATAAGTCATATTTTGAAAATTCCGAATGTTAACAGTTCCGACTGTCAGAATGCCGAATTTCAAGAAACCGAACCGGTGAATTCCGAATCATTAAAAATCCGCCATATCATAAATACGAACTCCGATTATCAAAAATCCGAAATATCATAAATACGAAGGGTGAATGTCGTTTCCACCCGTTCCTGTTTTAACCCGAAAACTTATCATTAAAGATGATTATTAATGTTCCCGATTCCACCCGTTTTTTTAATAAAGCATAGTCAGTCTAACTACCGAAAATATTATTTCCAAGTGAGTGGAAGGCAAACGACAAAACAAAAAAAAAATCCGAGTCGGGGTACTCTGAGTCGGGGTGTTAACCATTCAGTTATTATGGTTAACACCTCGACTCGGATAGGTTAGGTTAGAACTTAGAAGGCTAAGGCGAAAGCGAAGCGGAGCGGCGCCCGTACTTTATTAAAAAAACTTAAACAGTGAATTTTCGGATATTTGAAATTCTGAATAACGTTTTTCGGGAAAATAACAGTCCGGTCTTTTGATTATTCGTACTAATGAAATAAGGAAAAATAAAAATTCGTACTTATGACTTTCGGATAAATGAATATCGTCCTTTTGAATATTCGGAGCTTTGTTTCTTAGGAATTATAATCTCCGGAATTTTGAACATCGGAATATTGAAATTCGGAAAAACATACTTCGGAATTTTTGGGTGTTCCCGTATGAGACACAACCACCTAGGTTGTGTGACAAAAAGTTATGGTAGGTGGCTAAGGGTTAAGCTAGCCAAATTGACTTCGCCTCCCTAATGGAAAGTCTTGGCGTCTCTAGCGATTGGAGCCCACTCTCACAGTCCGTAAGTCTTCTGACAGTGTTTCTCAAGTTGGCGGCCTTGTGATGCCTCTTCACGCTCCGCTTGATGAACACGGGATAGTAAGATAAAGAAAACACGTGCGTGGGCAGGACGTTCCAGGTTGTTATAGTTCGTCAGAGGAACGATATTTTGAAACCTACAATTTCTAATACTAAGACCAGGACAAAACAGCGCTTTTCCACTCACCATCATCCTCTTCCTCAGACTCCTCCTTCACAATATCCAGCGGCAAGTCTAACGTGGAGTGCAGGCCGAGCGCCGCGGGGTCCGGCACTGCCCCGGCCTGGGGGCGGCGTGGGGGGTCTGCGGGAGAGCACATAGAAATAAAAAATAATTAATCTTGTGAGTACATACTCCAGGGGACAATTTATTTTTAACTTTAGCCCTGTTTTAAGTGTGCGTTAGTTCATTATTTTATACTGTTGGTTGATGGCACTGGGTGGAACTTGCTGCACATATTGAATAACACCACTTGTACTGCTCCACAACATTTATTTACTTTACACCTGACCGGTATTTGATGTTTTTTTACCTTTGAGAGTGCCGAGAGTTGTTAAGAAACAAAACATTTATTGTTAAAAATTACAGAGAAACATAATTATTACATATCTAAATAAGGCCCCCGTGGCATTGTGCCCAAAAGACTAGCAGCATTGCCCCTTTGAATAGCAATACCTATTCGCTGATAGAGAAAACTGCCAGACCAGTCGACTCCACAAGGCGCTTTAAAAGGTGTTAAGTAAATAAATGTTGTGGAACAGTACAAGTGGTGTTATTTTTAATATGTGAGTTAGTTGTATTATGTATAGTGGAATCCAACAGACCTAAATAATATAGTAAACAAAGAAATTGGATCTCGACTACTCCATAATTACTTACATTTAATTATCAATCCTGATCATAGTCCTTTCAAGGAACTCTAGTTAGATTTATGCGGACATTTCGACACTAATAAACCTTTAGATTATAGAATAATTTCATGAAAAATACTCGGATGGTAAAAATTTAAGACTATCATTTTTGCTTGTCATTAAATTATTTTTTCTCAGACTTGTTTGTCTTTGCCATAGTGTTGTAAAACTGTTGTACTGGCCAATTGATTTTAAAAGGAGGTCATTGTTTTATCAATCTGTCAGTTCGAAAAAATGTACTTAGGTACTTTAATAATATAACTTATTGACCCAGAGAGCTAAGAGTGCGAGTCTTTGCCCCTTTTCACACGTACCGGTTGCCGGGTGCCGGGTAGGGTGGGTGTATGGCCGTGTACTATAGCTTTCACACGTACCGGCGTGATTTGCCCGGCAACCGCTTGCATTCGCCGTCGGTTACCCGGCAGGTTTCTGTCAAACTGGTCGCTTAGACTGACTTCCCTGACGATGCGAGGCAAGTCCGTCTGAAGTCCTTATTATCTGATTGGTGATAGTTATGGAGTCGTGCAGATTATAATGGAACGACTTCAATCAATGACAATCTGATTAATACTTTGTGGATTGAATATAGGTAAGGTATAGATTTAATTTTATGGCCATTCAAATGTCTTGAGAGGTAAGTCCGGCACAATTATGACCTCAGGTGTTATAAACATTTTATATTTAATTTTACCCTACTGCGCGACACAAAAGAAGGGTTATTGTGTCGGCGGGTTTGAATAGTAGGCTGAATGAATTGATACACAAATAAAATTAGGAAAACTTAATAAAACGTTATGTTGTAGTATAAGACACAGCAATGAGGTACTTAGTATTAGATATAGATACATTCCTAAATACTTATATGGTTAGAAACATTTCAAAACTTGGTTTCGAATGTGGCCGAAGGGTAAGGTATTATCCTTGATATGAAGCATTCCTACGATTTGTATATTTGACTAGCTGGTCCGCGCAACTTCGTTTGCGTCACGTCACTTATGAGAGTTATGAGTGAAAAAAAGGTAGGTAGTATTAATATTTTCAGTTTTCAGATCTAAAAACCCCACATTGGAAATCTCTCAAGATGTCTTAGTCTGCTTCTGTAAGAACGGCGAGCAGCCAACGAGGCGTCTACACTTTTTATCATCCCTAAAGTAATTTATTATTGTAAATAAATGATTATACTATTAAATGTTCTAAAAGTTTCTTTTTTTTTAAAGATCCTTTAATTATTGCACATAATATATCGCACCTTCATTTCGAAACCGTTACTAAACAAAATAACTGAATTTTACAGGAGAAGCAATTTAAGATTTTTGGCCTATTAAATACCTCATAATGAAAAACTTATGAACTTTTATGAGGTATGTCTTAGATTACTTATTAAATTATTGGTTCCTTTTCAAGATGTGAAGGCACATAATTAGATAATTTAAATAATTACTGATTTATAATAATTTTAATTTTTATAGTAACACTTTTGCAATAACTTTTTTTTTCAATTATCATTGAATATTGTAATGTTAGTATGAATGAATGTTACTATGTAAAAAATAAAATTCTAGCTATTTTAAATGACAGAATAATGAGTGTGAAATATATTTAAAGACACGGATAAAATAAAAGGTAATAGTTAAAATCACTATTTATTAAACGAACGTATGAAGTACAATTATAAATGGCAAATAACTCTTTGTTCTTCTTTTAATAATTATCATTTAATTGAAGCTTACAGTCACCGTATTTACTTATTTTGAATAATAATATCAACAGAAAACTAATTCCTATTCAGATGGGACCACCTGCGGGATCCAGCCTACAGGTAGGGGGCGTCAGCATCAGCATCGAGTCCTCTTAGAAGTATCTGGGGCTCGTACTCGATGGCCGGTAGAAAATCGGACATCACTTCCGAAGTTTGGTCCCAAAACTGATGGGGGCATTGATGCCCAATATCAGGGGACCCTACGCTCCCTACAAGGAGACTTTACCTGGGGATCGTGCGAAGTATGGCCCTAGGGGCCCCCGGATGGGCGGAGACCCTGACGGTCAGCAACGTGGCTAGATTGCTGAGCCCGCAGAGGGCAATGGCCGTCAGGGTGATAAGGGGATACCGCACGATCTCCGGTGATGCGGCATGTCTCCTAGCCGGAACCCCTCCATGGGACCTGGAAGCGAGAGCCCTTGCGTCACTATTTAGATGGCGCAAGGAGGCTCTAGAGTGGAGCCATAGGCCTGCGTCTCGAGAAACCAAGCCCCAGCGGTCCCAGCTCCACCAGGAAACCGTGGAGACATGGAAGGTGTGACTTGAGCAACCAAAGGGCGAGTTCACCACAATTGCGGCCGTCAGACAATCATGGAAGAGTGGCTAGAGAGGAGACACGGTGCTCTACTGCTACTCTACTGGTTGTCATAGATGCTTGCCGGGCACGGTAGTTTCGGTATGTATCGGTGGGGAAGACACCAGGAAACCACAGCCGAGTGTCAGCACTGCGAGGATCGCAGCGATGACACAGCGCTCCACACGCTGGTGGAGTGCACTGCGTGGGCGCAACAGCACCAGGTCCTCGTAGTGGGTCTAGATGTGGACAATCTCTCACTCAAGATTATAAGTCGAGCCATGATCTTCAGCGGGAGTAAGTGGGATTGCGCCGCCTCTTTCTGCGAGCAGGTCATGCTCGTGAAAGAGGCGGCGGGGCGGGAACGCGAGAGAACTCTCCCACTCGAGTTCCGCAGTCGGCGGCCTGGGCGCCGTCGTCGTGTCTTCACCGAAGACTATCGGCCTCCATGACTTGGGGCCTGAGGACGGTGAGAGGGCTACTCCCCGTCCTAATAGAAGCAGGCCCATGACGGCAGCGTGACGTGAGGGATTCCCGCACACCGCCCCTTAGAAGCGGGATCACACCCGAAACCCCCCAAAGACGCGGGATAGCACCCGAACCGCCCCTTGGGCGAGGCCGCAGTGGCGGCCTTCCGAGGGCTCTAGCAAAGTAAAAATAATATAACACAATATGAAACTAAACAGTCATCTATAAATCTTTTGTATTTGTTTTATACTTATTATTTGTATACTTATTGTAATAATACTACCACTGTTTACATACTTATTGTAAGAATCCTAACCGTAAACATGAGAATCAAGTTAGTCAAGAACTATACTAAACCAATAATCACAATTTGAAACTAAATATTTATGTCATACTTTTATCTAGAATCTTTATTATAAGGATTATACAAAAGGTAACGGTTTTAGTTTTAAATTTGAAAAAAATAAAATACATATTTTAAGTTAAAAACTGTGACTAAACAAAAAAACACACTTTATAGAATAAAAGTAAGTAAATAATATAGCTTAACGAGAAAGTCAACCGTTCTTATATCAATAGTTACACTTTTATTATAAACTTGTACGTCGACTCCTCAAATGACCGGTGACAACTGGTTTAATAACGGTTATGTCATTAGCGTTTGTTTAAATTTTCGTTTAGTAACGTTTTAGTTTAGAGCTATCTACCGTAATATTGAGGTATTAAATAAACTGTCAAATTCATTCGGTAGTTCCTGACGACTTAAAAAAGATGGCGTTATTAACTCAATTTCGTAAAAATTTCGTTTAGTAACGGTTTCGAAATCAAGGTGCGATATATTAATATACCGAATTTCATGATTTGATGAATTTGGCGATTGATATACCGAAGTAAATGAATGTACGGTGAACTAGATATAACTCAATGATTATGTACATACATAGAATCAGTATAGTTACAGCACTATGATCATAGACAACTTTTGTCAAAACATGACATGTTTACATGATTGCTGAGCTGTCCAGAAAAAGACTTAGGGCGAGCGCCCACTGCTTTCCGATCCGGTGCGTTTGTTGTATTTGACAGCTTTTTCTTTTTTAATTTGGCATGGCTTCAAATTGAGAACATTGGTGAATGAACTAAAAACTGGACTCATAAAGGTCGCCTTACACGCTTATTTAGCCGGATCACGAGGACCACGAGGGACAACTGACTGTTTCTCGTGGTCCTATTACGAAAACGGATGTCAATATTTTAATCTTGATGTTTTTTGCTTATATACACTTTTTCAATAGGTATAACATTAAATTTTAAAATAAAACAAATAAGGAAGTCAGTCTTCATTTAATTTATCGATTTTAATTTTTTGTCAATCTTCATTTGTTTTTCCAATTTTCACATGTTTCACTGATCTTCATTTGTTTTGAAAATTAGCGCATACCTAGTTATATACAGAATGTAGATAAAAAGTAGGGACCACGAGGGAGAACTGCTTTCTCGTGGTCCCACTATTTCGTCACACTAATGGTACCACGAGAAAACATGGGTAAATGTGTGTGCAACTGTACAAGTGTTCGTGGTATGATCGTGAAGTTAGAGCCGGAGGTGGTTTTTGGACGCGAACTCGAAGACATGAATTTGGTGTATAAGTTGTGTGCATTAAGTTGCTCTAGCTATCAACTTAATGCATATTTAGCCACCAGATGACATTATTTTATCTACAGACTGTCGGATATGGTCTGGAAGCGAACCAAATCCGTGAGTCGCTCGAACCAAATCAGTGCGTGTATTGTGTTACAGATACAGGTTTTTGTGACAAATAAAGCTAAGTACCGATGTTGACGAGTATTGAATTTGTCTCTTCTATTAAGTAAGTACCAACCAATTCCTACCCTCTGTTCAGGACCTTACGGTTCCACTAAAGCATAACCTGGACAGGACACCCTTGGCATGAGCTCAATATGAGCGTAGGGTCAATTGTAAAAAACTATATTGAGAGATTGCGGAACGCGAGCCTAATGCTCGCCTTGCGGAAATTAGGGTTTAAGGGGCCCCACTAACAACAAGACTCAGGGGCCCTAGTGACCTCACCGGCACGCGGTGCACCTTCCGAACAACGGACGACGCTCCGCGTATTTAGGTACCCACATGGTGGCCTAGGCTCCCATGTGGTACAAGGTGGTACAATATTGGTCCGGGGGGTACCACCGTGCAGTTGTGAAAAGACCCCCAAGTAAGCTGCAGCAAATGTCGCTCCGTCTTCACGTCTCCCTTTAACCCAATCATGGCAGCGCAAAATAAAAATAGAGGTTTCACAGCGGCCGCTGCGACCATTCCCCAAAACGCACTATTCGAGGTGGAATTCGCTAACATCCGCGGACTCCAAGCCAACCTCGACGCCGTCTTTCACCATCAAGAGACGGCACGGCCTGCTGTGATGTTCCTAACGGAGACGCAAACACGCCGCCCTGCCGATCAGTCGTACCTTTGTTACCGGCTATATCATCGAGGAACTATTTCGAGATAAAGCCGGGGTGTGCGCGTTCGTTAGGGCGGATGTTTGCTGTCACCGGCTGCGCTGCCTTGAGAACCCTTCCTTCTCCGTCTTTTGGCTGCACGTAGATCACGGCTCTATGAGTCAGATCTACGTCTGTTTCTATCGACCCCACACAGGGACAGCTGAGATAACGAGGCTGTATCAGCAGCGAGGGGGCTGATGGCGCGCAGGTGCGGTTCCCGGACGCGAGTTGGTTTTTCTGGGGGACTTCAATGGTCACCACACTGAGTAGCTGGGGTCCCTCAAGACTGATCCTGCGGGACAGGCCGCCCACGCGTTCGCTCTCTCCCATGGTCTGACCCAAATGGTACTAGGGATTACGCGCATACCGGACAGGTCAGACCATGGACCCGCCCTTCTAGACTTACTGCTGACGAGTAATCCAGTACGAGAATATATTGCAACCATCCCGTGGATTTAGCGCTGCTTTGCAGAGAGGGCTTCATCGGAAAGCGCCTCTGCTGTTGCTGGTGAGATAACATTAGGTATGGAATACTACATTCCATACACTGATGACGCTAGCATCCGCAAAGCCCGCCCCTGGTTCGCTGGTGAGTGTGCCGTAGCCTTTCAGCCAACACAGGCGGCTTACCGCACCTGGATCAGGGCTCGGGCTGTGCGCAACCCGAATGTGGCTCACCTCAAGGCAGCGTACAACATAGCCACTCGGTCGAGTAAGAGAGCTATCAGGAGAGCGGACGCCCAGCGAGTCACGCGGATTGGTCAGGAGCTCACGTCACATCCGACGGGCTGCCGTGGATACTGGCAACTGGCCAAAGCCGTGCAGGCCAACTTTTGCAAGCCCTCGCTGCCGCCGCTGCGCTATCCTGACGGATCAGTGGCTCACAAAGCCCAAGAGAAAGCTGAAATGCTGGCCAATCTCTTTTCGGCTAGCTCCCGGGCCGATGACTGTGGCAAGCAACCTCTCACTTTCGCAGACTGTGGAACCACGATGCCGGATATTCATATCCAGCAATGCGATGTGCGGGGTGTGCGGCAGCAGAGATGCCACTCATACACAGTGGAGAGAATTTTCGCTAGAACCCAGCGTTTTAAAAGACGTTCCTCTGTCGAACTATAAAAACATGGAACGACCTGCCCGCTCACGTTTTTCCCTCATCTTACAATCCCGGGTTCTTGAAGAGGAACGTGAAGACGCACATCACAGGGCCGCCAACTTGAGGGCCACTGTCTAAAGTCTTAAGGACTGTGACACTGGCCCCCAATCGCTAGATGCACCACGGCTTACCATCAGGTTGGTGGCGACGTCAATTTGGCGAGCTAAATAAAAAAAAAAAGGAATCTTAATTAAGGTGAGGCGGTTCTACGCGCCGCATCAGAGATATTTGCCTGCGTCGGAAAATGTTTTCACCTTTGGAATGACACCGCGAGGTACTTACTCGTCACGCTAGGTGCTATACAGAGATGTGCTGTCCAATACGATTGATGGTCCTGATGTGATGTAAAAGCCCCACGAACACTTTTACACACATTTACCCGGTGTTTTCTCGTGGTACCACTAGTGTGACAAAATAGTGGGACCACGAGAAAGCAGTTTTCTGTTCTACTAAGTATGTCCTGTTTTCAAAACAAATGACGATCGACAAAACAAATGAAGATCTTTAAACAAAGAATGACAAAACAAATCAAGATCAGTGGAACATGTGAAGATCAGAGAAAAAAAATTAAGAATTACAAAAATTTATATCAATAAAATAATGAACACCGACTTTTTTAGTTATTTAATACTAAATTTTAAAATTTAATTTAATGTTATACCTATCTAAAAGGAGTATATAAGCAGGTAACATCAGGACCAAACAGTTGACATCCGATATCGTAGTGAGACCACGACACGAGAAACAGTTCTCCCTCGTGGTCCCACTAGTGGTTCAAAATAGTGGGACCACGCAAAACACCGACATTTATTCGATATCCACCTCGCGATTATCACGAAAGTGTGAAACGGCATTATGCCGGCTAAATTAGCGTGTAAAGCGACCTTAATGAATCCAGTTTTTAGTTCATTCACCAATGATCTCAGTTTATAGCCAGGCCAAATTAAAAAAGAAAAAACGCAAACGCACCGGATCGCAAAGCAGTGGGCGCGCGCCCTTAGTAACATTGATGTTGAAGTAAACAAGTAGTTTTGATACTGACCGCTAGATAGACCTAGGTGAAGTGGGCGGATATACTAACCCCTCCTCACCGCACCCTCTGCCCCGCGCCGGGTCACATTTTGTTGTATAGGGAAATTTTATAACAACACCTCTTCTCTTACAATTGCTCCATAGTCTGTCTGTCCGTCATGAGGCTGTATCTCAGGAAACATAATAGACAGAGAGCTGAAATTTTCGCAAATAAATGTATTTCTGATTCTGAACCAAAAAACCGCGAAAAATCATGTTTGTTGTATGTCTTTAAATTTTTATGTATTAGAAATACATCATCTGTGTAAAATTTAATCTATGGTATCATGGTTCATTAGCCTGGTGATAGTCAGACAGCGTATATCGGTGATTGGGTCTCGTTTTTATCCTTCGGGAACAGAATCAAACGCTGATTTACGTCAGTCTACTCACCAGGGAGTTCCGTGATCTCATCCTCGGGTTCTGCCTTCACAATCCCCCCATGCATGTCGAACGTGGTGTGCAGACCGAGAGCTGCGGGATCCGGCATTGCGCCGGCTTGGAGGGAGCGTGGGTGATCTGCGGGAGAGTAGTCACAGGATTATCTACGATTCTCTACTTACGAGAGGGGACAAATCTCTGCTTAGCAACTCAAGACCTGCAACTTTTAAACTCATCATTTCTAAAGTGTTCGAGAAGGCCATGCATGGGCGACTTTATGATTTTATTATCAAACACGAAATATTGGTAAGCGAGCAATATGGATTTCAAAAAGGCAATCTCGTTACTAAGGTTTCTGAAAGTCTAGATCCTAGAATTCAAACAACTGGCATTTTCTTTGATATGAAAAGTATGGTTGATCTTGTTTTGCATAAATGACTGCTAATTAAATTAGAAATATGTGGAATTAGAGGTCCGGCCTTTAAAGTGTTCGAATTGTACTTAAAGGATAGGGAACAATGTGTCAAAATTATGCAAACAGATAACAACAAAGAGCTAGAAGCACATATATCCTAGTGCAGGGTCAATAGGTCTGGGGTGCCTCAAGACAGTATTCTCGGACCTTTGTTGTTCTTGATTTATATCAATGACTTGGCGAGTGTGATGTTCACTGATGATATATCTCTCATCATGACTCTAATTATTTCCCAGATTGTGTCCCAGAAGTCGACGTCGTGCCGGAACCGGGTGAAAAGGCAAGTCATGCTGGTTGTAAAAAAAAAGAAAAAAATCTAAGTTACATGATTTTAAAATTATAGGCATTTTAAGAAAAAAACGCAAAATTTTACACCCCGTGACAGTCTTTTCACTCCTGTTGCCACAAATCTTAACTTATTACAATTTTTTCTTTTGCTGTGTAACCCTTAGTAATGCTTCTCTAAATTGTAATAATAATTTTGGAAACAGCTGCTCTAGCTTTCATAATAATGGGACTTATTTCTTAGAAAAAAAAAAAAATTAAAAATTGCCTAGTTTTAACTGACTGTATTGAAAAAAAAAGTACTACGCGAGTTTGGCAAGTTATGTCAAAAGTTAGCGCATTTAGTAAGGATTCTAAAATGGTATAACATGTATTACATTATTTCTTAGATAGGGTAGAAAAAACATGTTTATAAAAGAAATGATTCAAAACCGACCTCCGGTTTTGAATAATTTAAAGGTGTTACAAAAGGGGTGTATCAAGCGGAATGCGGTGGGTTCGGCTGGTGATCTAGAACATATTTTGTCATGTGCCATCAGCGAACCATTAAAAATATCACCACTAGTTTTCATACAATATTTAGAAGCGCCGTTGTAGCGCCACTTACGCGCCACAACTGCGCTTCTAGAAATTGTATGAAAACTAGTGGTGGCGCGTCTAGCGCACTGTGGCACCAATGCGGCGCTTCCTCGCGCCTCTAATTTGAAGGCACCCTAACGACAATATATCAGCACACACTGTAAATCAATTTAAGAGCCTACCAGACGCCAAATTGTTGAAAGAAGATCGAAGATATACATTTTAGCGTGCAAGACAGAGAGAGATGCGATCGGGTTTTAGGCGTTTTTAAGGAATAAATTAATTATAACAAAACTATAACCAATATTAAAAAAGTGGTCTAGTGCAAATGAAGATTTTACTATTGTCTTTCTTATAAAAATTTTATATTATAAAAACAACTTAAAACCTATGAGATCTAGGTTAAAATTTCAAGAAATCGAGGTATTTTCAACACAAAAATCTATCGAGGATTTTATCAGCAAACGTGTTTTTAGCCTAGTGCGTTTTTAGTTTATGAACTGAAGTTGTCTGTGTTAAAATTTTAATTCATTAGACCTCACGAGTCCTGAGATCTAGATCAAGGTAATAGTCTATTTGGCGTCATACAGACACTTAAGAACAAACTGTACATATTTTTAATCAATAGAAAAGAGAAAATTACATAGAATGACCTGATACTATATATATTTATATTTATTTTAACTATCATTTGAAGAAACTGCCTGCCTGATTTATCAATAATAATAATAAGAATGGAATAAGCTGCCAGTGGATGTGATCTCAGCATCAAACGTGAACCAGTTTGAAAATCAACTGGACAGATATTTAAATAAAATAATAAATAAAATTCTTTATTGCCATTAATTGTGTACATACATGAAATTGGAATTCCCTGATACCTGCGCTTGTACAAACTGTGTTGCAAATATCAGTGTTCTCCCCCAAAATATTGACACTTGACAATATGTTTACATAGAACTATTAAAATATTAAAATTGCTTCCTACTAACTTATAAACTTATAACAATTTTACATAGAGAAAACGATAAAATATGAAACAAAACCAAAACAAGATCTTAAAGCATGCTTAGGCTTTCGTGTGTGTGCGTATGTGTGTGTGCGTATGTGTGTGTGTGGGTGTGTGTGCGTATGTGTGTGTGTCTATGTATGTATGTATGTATGTGTGTGTTTGTGTGTGTGTATTGCATGTATGTTTATGTGAGTTTATTTTAAAGAACTTGTAGAAGATCTTCCACAGATTCATATTTCATTGGTTTTAACCACTCAGTTACTGCCGTTTTAAATTCTTTGTTATTTAAATTGTGTATTTTTTTTATTTTATTTTTATATAAATATCTACATTGTGAAAATTAGTGGGCAGTAACAAGATACCGACATCATCAGTTGTTTTTCAACTGCCTGCTTGTTTAAGGATAATAATAATAACATTTTTTCATCAGACTCATGGAAGCATATGAAACTGCCCTGTTTGCTTAATCATAAATGAGCTTAAAAATTAAGTCCATTCTAAAATAACTCAGTACATCTGTATAGTATGGTACACAATCATGGTACCAATATGCAAGCAGGTTTAGTATTATGGTGTTGTAACATCACTACATAGTAGTACATAAAACAAAGTCCCTTTCTCTGTCCCTATATCCCTATGTATGCTTAAATCTTTAAAACTATGCAACGGATTTTGATGCGGTTTATTTTTATTAGATAGAGTGATAAAAGAGGAAAGTTTATATGTAGGTATAATAACATCCATTAAATAGTGAAGAAATACCGTTATTTTTGAAGTTTCTAATGTGATGTCGTAAATAATTACATTTTTTCCACTTACCTATATTGCGAACACAGGCTGAACCCTACGAGATTTATCAAAATAATGTACTAAGTATTGTACACATTGAAAAGTTCTACAGAAGACTTTGCAATGGTTATGTCTATCTCATAAGGATGTCCGATTATGGATAGCTAATTTTCGAAGTGATTTTAACCAATACAGCATTGATCCCTATCCAATTAAATACATTGTTGATTTAGTATAGATTTATATGGCCTTGTATACATACATACATACATAACATCACGCCTGTCTCCCAACGGGGTTAGTCACTACATCTTCTGTCATACCGCAATGTTCCCTTATCACACTATTCTTTACTTTATCCCTCAATGTCACTCCAGCTATTCTTCGCAAACTTCTCATTTCCACTGCATTAATTTTACTTTCATGCTTCTCCTGCCACACCCAACTTTCTCTACCATGCATAAGTGTAGGGACAAGCACTCCTCTATGTACAGCCATCCTTGCCTTTTTAGACACGTTCTGACTGCTCATAAAGGTGTGATCCAATCACTTGATTTCCTGCCAAAACTCTTCTTTCAATATCATTGCCACACTTTCCATCTCTTGCAAATTTTGAACCCAAATATACAAACTCTTTCACCTGTTCCACGCTCTTTCCTTCGATCGATATCGAGCAATCAGTCATACATTTCTCTCTTTCAAAAACCATTACTTTTGTCTTGCTTACATTAACATTCATTCCTCTACTTTTTAAGCGCATCGTTCATTATATTAACCATCAATTGCAACTCATCCCCGATGATGCCTGTATTACCTGATCATCAGCATAAAGGAGGCATTTGACGGTTAGCTCATTCATTTTTAATCCATACGCACACTCTTGTAGTTCTTTCAAGCAACTGTCCATGTAAAGGTTGAACAGCCATGGTGACGCTACACAGCCTTGTCTCACACCTTTTTCGATGGGAAAAATGTCTGTGCAAGCTCCATTGATCCTGACACAAGCACTGGAGCCCTCGTATAGAGATTTCAAGGCTCGTATCAAGTTGCTGTTCACTCCATACATAGACAGTGTTGACCACAGTTCATTCCTCACCACTCTGTCATAGGCCTTTTCCAAGTCCACGAAGATGCAATAGACTTTTTGACGTTTTGCCAAAATGCATATGATTTAAATCAATATTGTCGAAGACATTACAGATTTAAAAATTGCGGGACGGAGCATTTGCGGCGGTACCAGGCGGCCGGGGCGGCGCCGACGCCGGCGGGATTGTGCATACATTATATACAACGTTCACAGTTTTTCTGTAGTGTATTTAGTATCAGCATTGCACCCGTGCGAAGCCGGGGCGGGTCGCTAGTATATTATATAACGTTTAAGAAGAAAATTCTACTTGTAGATGAGCAAAGAGCAAATATTAAAGCAAAGTACCAACACCATACCTTATCACAGTTAGTCACAAACGCAACGTCTCTCACAGTGCGCGCAGGCGCAGGTCACAATGAGTTCATCGTATAGCAACCGCAACTACCAACCAAATTAAAACCAAGTTTTGAAAGATGAAAAATATGTATGAGCAGATTGAGGTTATAATTGTCGTATTTGTTTTCTGAACAGTACTGCACAAGTTTTATTTATATCAAAGGAACACTAATATGGGGAGCAGAAAAACCTTGTTTACATAAACATAAACTATTTAAAGTGTATAGTGAAATTGTCCCTTCGTCTGTTGGCGTCTGCGTGCGTCGGTACCCGTGTCTGTGGGCGTGTCTGTTACCCCGCGTCCCGCGGCGCGAGCGGCGTCGGTTGATGTTCTTAAAATGGCGATTTCTCATAACTTTTCTATGGTAGCCATTTAAAATACTTACCTCACTGGAATCGTTATGAAACAAGCTAATGATAAAATGATAGATAAGACCAGTTCTGCCTTGTAATGTATTACAAATTTCTATTAGAAAAAAGAATTTGTAATTTTTCACCAGTTTTCTCTACAAAATTTGTAAAAAAAAAAAAAATAATGTAAAATTCCAAATTTTTTTTTTTTTAGTTTTTTAAATACATCCTATTTCACAATGTTCAACAGACACAATACAACTCGTCATACATTTTTTTTTATTTACAAGCTTTTCAAAATACGACTCATTTCGGCGACCCGACCGCCGACCGCCAAAAAAAGGTTAAGTTCATGCCATGATTCTGAGAAAACTGTGCTTCAAGTGGCTTTCATTCTTTTTTTATTCGTAAGTATGGTCCTTAAATTTTTTTTACACAGAGTTTTGTTTGACAAACGTGTTTAGTTTATTAGAAATTGAACAAAGAACCAAGCACTTAAAAAGGGGCCCAAAAGGGTGGTCGTAACTTTGTTTTTTTTTTTGAATTTTTTTTGTGTATTTTTTTTCAAAAAAATTTACAATCTACAGCTACATGACTTTTCCTAATCGATAAACATAAAAAAAAGGTGTCCTGGCATACAAATATATTTCAGAAATAATTATTTGAAATTTGAAAGTTTTGCAAAAAATTATCGAGAATTTCGACCCAATTTTACACAAAATTATTGAAATAGATTTTACATTCAATGCTTGAAAACAATAAAAGAATACATAAAAATACATAAAATAACGATAGATTGTCATCATTACAGTATTTATTCTTTGTATTTCATCCAAATGTATGGGCTTGGCGCCGCGCCGCCGTGACGCCGACGGCGCGTAAAAATACAACAAGGAATAGAGAATCATGAGGTGCAGCTGTGACAGACAGACATACAATGTACTACATACTTGTCCCGTTTCTGTCTAAGAACACTCCATAAAAATTTGAACAGGATAGAGATAGTACTTTTTGCGCTACAAGACCGCAAACTGTCTGACGGCAAGGTATCTCTAGGAGATACTTACACAGATGCGAGACATAGCAAGGAATAGAGAATCATGAGGTGCAGCTGTGACAGACAGACATACAATGTACTACATACTTGTCCCGTTTCTGTCTAAGAACACTCCATAAAAATTTGAGCAGGATCGGGATAGTACAGCCTGAGCTAGAAGAGCCCGAACTGTTTGGCGCCAAAAGTGTTCAAATATTGAATTCAACAGATGCGGACATTTGGAAAATGTATCTTATTTTGAATTCAACACAGGAAAGGTTGTGGAATTGGTTATCTCGACAAATTGTCATCAGAGTCAGGAGTCACCGACACCATGTACAATATTGTACATACCTCATGTACTAAACCAAAACAATGAATTATCTATTCTATTTTTGGCACTGACACTGATTACTTTGAGTCTTAGATCATCTAACCATTAAAAATATGGTCTAAGCTTTGAGTAGTAGTAGTTTTATTTATCCATTTTCGGATAGGCAAAGGCAATTTGAGCCATACAGCCAAGTCTTGTATATCTAATAACTCTTCATTTTGCTATAATAAGTCACAGTCCTTGTCCTCTAAGTCCAGTCAAAGTCAAGTACAGCCCTAAGTCAAAGTCAGTCTTCCTTCAGAAAAGCGGTGGATACATTTCTGAAAGTTCCTTTGGATTTTTTGTCAGAAACTGCAAAGTTGCGATTCACTACGTTTTATCACTTCCCTACACTAGTGCACGTTGTCGGACGTTTATGTTTAAGAATCCACCATTGATACACACAAAACACTCGAAATTACACTAATTTTGCAAATTAACCAAACGACGCGATACGATTCCTTCCAGTTCCCGCCAAAGAATCCCCTGATTACTTTGAATTTTGAATGATTAGCATAAAAGGCTAGCGACACGGTCATGCACTGCACTTGTCATGCACGCTAAGGGCTAGCGACACGGTCAAACTGCAATTGTCATGAAAGTCATGGGATCAATTGGCAATTGTCAAGCACGTAGAATTTCATGTGCACGTATACAGTTTGTCTATAAAGTCGTGAAATTAAATGAGGGCGCTGCTGAATGCATGTATGCAACCCTATATAGTACGACCAAAATGATTTTGATACGAGGAGTTCGTTCCGAGTAAAATCTTACTAATATTATAAATGCGACAGTTTGTGAGTGTGGATGTTTAGTACTCTTACACGCTCGAACGGTTAAAGGGATCTGGCTGAAATTTGGTACAGGGATACATTATAATCTGGAATAACCATGGCTACTTTTTATTCCGGGAATAAGTTCTTACGGGAAGCGGGAACGGGAACAATACAAATATTATAAGTGCGAAAGCTTATGAGTGTGGATGTGAGACTCTTTCACGCTCGAACAGTTGAACTGATCTGGCTGAAATTTGGTACAGGGATACATTATAGTCTGGAATAACACATAGGCTACTTTTCATCCCGGGAATAAGTTCCTACGGGAAGTTGGAACGAGAACAAATTCGACACGGGCGAAGCTGCGGGCATCAGCTAGTGAGTTAATAAATAAAACACATTATACATTTTTAATTTTGTTTCTGTTTTATTGAATCATATCCAGAATAAAGTAATTGAACCAGATCCAGAAGCCCCGGTCTAATAGCGTCTTACAACCCACCAGCAGGTGCCTAGCAGTCCTAATTGCTTTGCCACAATCATGTAATTACATGTTTTATCTGTAACTTTCCCCCATCTGACAAGGATTTTTTTGGCGCAGTGCTCAAATATTAAAATCGTCTATTTCTTTCTTTGCCGACCTTTTCTGTGTTTACCAGGAGTTTCAAACTTTCCTTCATTATTAAAACCTTCGTTAACTATTCGCCTAACTGTACTCTCTGATTTTCCTGAAAAGAGTAAAAAAAGAAAATTAATTACATATTGGAAACAAACTATTGACATGAAGCAATTAATTCAAAATAAAAATTGGTAGAAAACCAGATTGAACTGAGTATCAAAAATGTAGGTCGTACTATAAAATAACCATGTTGTTCTAATCACTGACTTACATTATAGGTAGATTGTAAGTTTAAGATTCTAACCTAAAAATATGCAAACAATGCCTTTTTTTTGTCTCCAAATCGTAAATTCAGTAAATTTGTAACTTCAGACAGATTCAAAACAAACAATAACACGATTACATACCCACCAAAGATGCTGTTCGCTCATAAACATCCTCAAAATCCCACAACAATTGTCCAGATTGGTACCCTGCGAAACATCACTGGAAAACTTTAAAAATCACTTCCTGCGCACCACTCCGATTTTCTTTACTCATTTCTCAAACCTTTATGCGTAGTTTGGTCTCAATTTGTTGCAGTTTAATCCAATCATTAAAGTTACGTGAGAGAGTAAACGAAATTCGACGATAGCATTGACAACTGACGTACATATGTTTCTTGTTGCCAGTGTTGCCACACACATAACTATTTTTAGTTCCTCAAACATTCATTTCACGACTTTATAGACAAACTGTACGTCGATGCACACACACATGCAAAGAAATCACGCTCACAAGTTGCTTCAACTTCCAGTCATATTTAGCCCTTTATCCTCGTCGTTCCACCAACTTGTTCCACCAGTGGTATGAGAAGAAATTGTCATTCCTCGTCGTACCACTGAATGCAGATGCAGATGCATGCTGGGATGGTTGCCCTTGCAAGGCATGATCGTGTCGGGCTCGGGAGCCCTTAAGGGGACCCGACACGGTCAAACTGCAATTGTCAAGCACGTACAATTTCATGCGCACTGTTATACGAGAGTCTAGAAATAGCTTTTAAAAAACACTTTTAACTGTCACAGTTAATATAATGAGAAACACAGATTTAGTACTTGATACAGTGGGGTGTAAGTACCTATAGGGGTTCCGACCCGTACCGAGATTCAGAGCGAACTGCCGATCGGCCGGTGTGTATGGACTGTGTGTCCGAGCCCTTATGCTAGTTCAGCAAGTCAGGGATGCTGGTCAGCATAACCCCATACATTAGCTGGGTATAACAGCCCCCCGAGGAAGACTGAAGTTCGAGGGAAATATCGAAGTTCAGAGGGTTAGACAACGTCTCTCAACCGAGGTAATGGTACAGGTGAATCTGGGCATTGGTCATTGTCATCGTCGGTGGAAGTCGGATTCCCTTTAACAATGTTTGACTTATATCTAGAGCAGATCATAAATAACTTAAATACTATGAATGATATTACGACTATAGAAATGAAAGAAGTGAATACAAAGTAATGGGTCCGGTACTTTACAATTGTAGGCTTTTCTTCTATTATCTTATCTAACTCTGATAAAATCTTATTACTGTGGTTATAAAAATCTAAATCACATAAGTCTATGTCCTGTAACGTGGTAGAGAGCACATTATTTGACAGGTTATTCATTTTAACAGTTGTCTTACAACAAGGGTCATTTATAATACTAAAATCTAAATTAGGGCTAGGAATACTAATATTAATTGCATTGGTGTACGGGATGAGTCGTGAGTTTTTGGTGTAAACTGTGCACTCGTTTGGAATAAGTAGGACACCAGTGCAAACTAATATCATTTCACGAAGTTCTGAGAGACCGCACTCAAGTGAAATTTTGTTTGGCTGGGATTGCACAAAGATCCATTGATTATTGGCAATCGGTTTCCAAATGTCTAGATCGCCAGATATGGTCACTATTTTGCACTGAGTTGGCACTGCACTTATGGTTTTGGTTAACAGTTCACTTTCACACGTAGGATTTCCATTCGTCAGTAGAACCATGGGAATTTCACACAGGAAGAACTCAGAGCTTACAACCTTACACTCATCTAAATTACAAAAGTTTAACTTATTTCTAGAAATAGCGATATATGGATTTGAAGGAGATATAAAACTATAAGTACCAGAGTTGTTTACTCCGTGGGGAGTAGGTAGACCCATCGTGTGATATAAATTAAAATCGTCATTAGTGAATAAAGGTATTTGTAACACAAATACTAACTTATAATTATAATAGTAGCAATTAACCTTAGAAATACTTAATATAAGGTGAATATTGTCAATATTTAATGAAATTGGTATTCCAGTGTCCCTTGGTAAGTGTCTGTCATTAGTTATCAATTCTTGGTATAATTGAAACGGGGTCAGTATACTGGGATATAGAATGTTTTGACTGCTTAATACAATAGCGTTCATTATATCTTCTAACTGAAACGACAATGTAAGTAAGGAACTATCGAGGCTCGCAAATATGGAGTAGGTAGACTTCTGTTTCGATTATTAAATAATTTGATATTTCTGTGAGGTTACTTAATTGTTTTAATATAGTATTTAATGAGCTAATAAGAATGTTTTCGTTGTGTTTTATTTTATTAATTGTTTGTTTGAAGGATTCTAGCGTGGAAGTGGTAATTAAAATATTTTCTTTCATTAGTTCGGCGATTTTCTTTTGGTCCGTTTGAACTAATTCAATAGCTGAGTCATATTTTGACGCGTCGTCCTCGTCAAGAGTACCGAAGACGTGTTTGAAGATAGTACCAATACCACGAAACCATGCTGATCGTTTATTACGTTTTGGAACTAAGTGGGAAATAGAGTAGTATTCGCGCTGAATGTCGTTGAATCGCAATGTTAATGGTGATAGTTTATTCTCACAGTATGAGTCATTGGTTTTTTGACACATAATTTTAGTTGACTTTAAAATTTCCTTCAAATTGAATAAATGTGGATCTATATAGGAAATATCTATGTAATTAACTACATTTAAATCGGCTTTTATTATCTTTAGTTTGCCTATGCTATCGAAGTAAATTCCAGAGTTAGAAGGATACGGCTTGATAAGGTCTGGATGCGCAACGGCTGAGGCGCTGAAAAGAAAATAGGAATAATTAAGTAATTCCTCTAAATTAGTACTTGTATTTGCAGACATCATAAAATTGTATTCATGTAATCTATGCAAGTTGTACTATCAAAATACTATCTTATTTTGTCGTTGAAGAGGGACATTGAATGACTTGATGATAGTAATCGCATATTTTGATAGATTAAGTGGAAATTAGTAGAAAATAGTATATTACTGATCATTTAACCTTGTCGATGTATAGGTAATTAGAAGAAGTGGACGGCTGCGAAACTTCTGCGGGTTTAATTTCATCGAAATGATGCGTTATGTGCCTTCTGTTGATTAAGAGTGTGACTGTGTGGTTGTTGTTGACCTTAATAATTTTGTATGGTCCTTTCCAAATAGGGGACAAAGCTTTCCGAAGTCGTAAATGGTTTTTAAGGTAAACGTAGTCGCCTACTTTGTATTGCGGAGGACTTGTAGTATGTGTGTCATAATAAGTTTTTGAATTATTTTTTGATTTCAATATATTTTCCAAAGCTTTCTCTCGTGTGTATCTGAATTTGTGTTGTAACATTCGGATGTAATCGGAATATGTAGTACCGGAACTACTTTCGAATACAGAGTTTGGTATAAATGGTTTGTGTCCAAAAATGAGTTCGAATGGACGTAATTTAGTAGTGGTATGAATCGTCGTATTGTACGTGAGCATAGCAGTGTATACGTATGTTGGCCAATTGTCCTGATTGTCATTCACGAAAGATTTTAAATACTCTTTCAGAGTAGAGTGGCTGCGTTCTAACGCACCTTGAGTTTGAGGATGGTAGGGTGATGACCACAATTGCTTTATTTTCAGAAACTGGCAAGTGGTTTTAAAAAGATCCGAAGTAAAGTTAGTACCTTGGTCCGTCAGGATTGATTTAGGAATTCCGAAAAGAGAGATGAAGTGGATCAGGCAATCCGCTGATTCTTCGGCAGTTGTGCTGCGTAAGGGGTAAGCTACAGAGTATTTGGTAAGATCATCTTGGAGGGTAAGTATATATTTAAGTTTGCCAGTGCCGGATTCAGGGAGTGGTCCTACTATATCCAATGACACTCTTTGAAATGGGGTGGTCGACGTGGTAGTGATTTCCATGGGAGCTCTGTTTACTCTCCTTAGAGCCTTATTTTCTTGTCATGGTTTGCATTTTTTAACGTAATCTTCTATGTCTCCTCTCATTCCTTTCCAGAAGAATTGTTCTCTAATTCTGTTGAACATGCGCGACGAGCCTAGATGACCGGCTACAGGGATGTCATGATTTTCACGGAGGATTTTAGGTCTTTCACTCAATGTTGGATAAATGGTTTTATTTAAGTAATTATGTATTGGTATTCTAGTGTTATGGAAAACATAGGTAAGTATGTTATAAATTTTAGTATATGAAAGCCTGTCAAAAGGATTTTTAAAGTCGGAAATTGCAATGTTCGTGACGAGCCCTGATTGCAAGATATTATTTCTGATTTGTTTAAGACTATCGTATATAACAGGGTAAGAGGACTCATCGAAATGGTGTACTTTAGTGAAAAGTAAGAAGATATCCTTATCACCATGTTTGGTTTGGAGTGATGAATTTATTTCCTTTTCGGAATTTATGAGCTCGTCTTTATTTGGATTTTCGTGTAGGATTTCGGAAACGTAAGGGTTTGACTCATCTAGATCTATGGATGTAGGAATTATAATAGTTTTAAAGGGGGATTTCAATAGGTTTTCATTATGTTCTTGAAGCTGAGTGTTAAAAGTCATTTCTTTGTTACTTATTGACTTCAGGAATTGGGAGTAGTCATCGTGATTCGTGTTTAGGTTAGTTTGTGGATCAGATTCTGGTGAAGGGATTTCAAGGTTTTCGAAGTCAAGGTTAAGGTCCGAACTGTGAGGACTTAATTCTAAAGGACCTAAATCTATGAGGTTTGGTTCTTGATTTTGCACCAGTGGAATGTCTGGGGCAGAGCTAGGACCAGGAACAGGGTCTAGGTAAGGGTTAGCAATAGGCTTAGCAATAGGTTTAGCAATAGGTTTAGTAATAGGTTTAGTAATAGGTTTAGTAATTGGATTTACTGGAACGCGAGACAGCGCGTCGGCGTTGACGTTTATCTTCCCTTTTTTATGAACTATGTCGTAGTCAAACTCTTCTAGTTTTAGGCGCCAACGAACTAGTCTTGAACCCGGGTCTTTACAATTGAATAACCACTGTAGTGGTTTATGATCTGTGACTATTGTGAATCTGTGCCCATAAAGGTAAGGACGGAAGGCTTTTGTGCCGAAGACTATGGCAAGACACTCCTTTTCCGTTACGCTGTAATTGCATTCGGCCTTGTTTAGAGTTCGAGAGGCATATGCTATTGGGCAGTCCTTTCCTATTTGTCCTTGTGATAGAATAGCTGATACAGCGTAGTTCGAAGCATCGCAAGTAAGTACAAATGGTTTAGTAAAATCTGGATAGGCTAGAATCGGTGAGGTTGTGAGTTTACGTTGTAAAGTTTCGAAAGCAAGTTGTTGTTTATTTTCCCAATTAAAAGTTGTATCTTTTTTGAGAAGTGAGGTAAGTGGCTTAGCTAATTTAGAAAAATCTGAGATGAAACGTCGGTAATATGATACTAGTCCGAGGAATGATTTTACATCTTTTGGGCACTTAGGTATCGGGAATTCAGTGATAGCTTTAATTTTTTCAGGGTTTGGTTTGACGCCTTCATTATTTATAATATGTCCAAGATACGCAACTTCTTTGCGTAAAAATTCGCATTTTTCAGGTTGTAATTTGAGATTGTATCTGCGGAGTCTATCGAATACAGCGGCAAGATTTTTTATACTTGTGGAAAGATCTGGTGCGTAAACTACAATATCGTCTAGGTAAACAAAACACCTAGATCCTTGGAGGCCAGAGAGGCATGTGTTCATTAATTTTTGAAATGTCGACGGTGCATTCTTGAGGCCAAAGGGCATCCTGTTGAATTTTGCAGTTTTTGCAGCGTCTTGTGAAGAGATAGGAATTTGGTGAAACCCGGATGCAAGGTCTAGGGTCGTGAAGTATTGGTTTTTCCCGAGTTGGTCTAGTATTTCCGTTATTTGTGGGATTGGATACGTTTCACCTATGGTGACGTCATTAAGTTTCCTATAATCTATCACGACTCTCCATTTTTTTTGGCCAGAGGCATCTAGTTTTTTAGGGACTACCCAGATTGGCGAGGACCACGGTGAGTCAGATGGCGTTACTATGTTCTGATCTAGCATCTTGTTAATTTGGCTTTCTACTTCCCGTTTATGACATTCTGGGAATCTATATGATTTGGTTTGAATTGGAATATCTGTGGTTGTTTTAATCTTATGTTCGGCGGCTGTAGTAAAGGTAAGTTGTTCGTTAGGAAGGTGGAAAATGTCAGAATAATCCGAGCAGATTTGTAACAGTTCATCTACTTCTTCTTTGTTGAGATGGGATATTCTAAGTTCTTTTAGGACTTCGTTTGTTCTATCTAGAGTATTTGAATTTGGTACTGATACAGGCAGGGTTGTGCAAGATTGGGAATCTAATTCTTCTAAGGTAAGGTTAAGGTTGGAGTGGATAGTAGCCGGGTTTTCTGATGTGTTAACGACGGTTAGATTAATACGATTATTTTCTTTCACACCTACTATACAGTTGGCAATTAGTAATGAATCGGAAATATGCTGATCTAGGATAATTCCTTCTTGGATGTAGGGATTACTAACCGTGCATTCAATTACTGCTTCTGTACGAGGGGGTATAGTATAGAGTGGTTCGGAGAAATTTAAGTTAATGAAGTCATTTCCTATGCGTAAGACGCGTTTGTGGTAATCGACCTGGCATGCAAAGTTCTTGAGCAGATCATTGCCTATTATGCCATCGTGGCTTAGGCTTATATCTTCAACGACATGGAATTCGTGTAGTCTTGTGATTGTTTGGAAAATGGGCATTCTGAAACTCCCAAGAGTTGGAGTGACGCTGTCACCTGGGTCGATTCCTTTGAGAGTTATTGTAACGTTGCTCAGTTTCGGAATTTTGGACATGGAATTCAATTTTAATAAGCTGATACATGAACCAGTATCTACTAAAAATGATAGGGGCCTAGCTGAAACCGGGGTTAGGAGAACCACATGGGGTAAGTATCGTTTTTCTGAATTTTTATTTATTTCGTATATGATAACTTTGCTTTCTTTTTGTTTCAGATATTGGGAAGATGCCGATGATTTAGGAATAAAAGAAGATGGGGCGGTTTCAGAGTAACTTATGTTCATAAATTTTGTAGGTGTAGTAAGGTTCCTTGGTGTTAAAGGGTTAAAGGATTTGAAATTTGAAATGGAAAGGTGATGTCCACTTTTTGTATGGACGTTGGTTTTTTATTCGAAGTAAAATCCAGAATGGCTGAAAATACACTGATATATAGTGACCAAAATTAGGAATCACGAATTAGATAAATAATAATTTTTGAAACCCGCATTTAAGAGAAAACCCAAAAGTTATTTTATGTTAGTAGATATTTTAATTATATGGATGGCAATACAAATATAATTTTTTGTAATAGCAATTATGGCTGTCATCAATGTGAACTGTCACATAAAGTCAATGTCAATTATGTCATTATCGCATCTCGCTGCTCGCTGTCTCGCTCGTTTTGTTATTAACGGATTCTTTGACTGTGCACATTAATTGAATGTTAATTAATAGTATTTGGACTCAAACTTAAATAACTCATACAACTTGGTTATTACAACTGTTATTTGTTTCCACCAGCGATTCAGGCTTGGAATTTCGATTTTAAAACACTGACTGTAAGTATATTATTACTTTGTTTACCTTTCTTATGAAGTATTTTATATTCTTACTTGTATTAATCATATACCAGGCAACAGTTTCAGTACCTACGAAGCTATTAGTACGAGTCCGGAGTTTATCTCAATACTAAAAGAGTTGATTACTCAGGAAGGGAAATATAATAATAAACTAGCTGACGCCCTCGTAGAGTATTGTCCTGTTTCTGCTTCCCGTGGGAACTTATAGGAAAGCCTATGTGTTATTCCGGACTATGCTCTATCCCTGTAACCAAATCTCAGCAAAATCCATTCAGCCGTTAGAGTGTGATTGAGTAACAAACATCTAAACATCTTCACAAACTTACACATTTTTATTATTAGTAGAATAGAATTAGCTGATGCCCGGGATTCTGCCCGCGTTGATATCGGTATTTTTTTCTCATTTATAATAATAATTAAATTCACAATAGTAATACCTACCTGAAGTAAGGCTCACCCCCTCTTACATGAGACTTAACATAACCAATGAAATATTTGGTGTAAGTACATTATACCTCTGTCACTCTTTCAGGGAAAAGGCAACACTTATAAAGAAACTGCAGTAATCGCTATAAAGAATTCTAACTCCCAATCTGATTATCATCTGTCAAGAATGTAATAACTTACTACTGATAGAACTCAGGGCTTAACTTTAGATTAGTTGCCATCGAGTTTGAGGTTCATATTTTTTATACACAAAGCTAATATTATTAGAAGCCTACACGCGAAGTTTTAACTTGCGGAGATTAATGGTTAACGAGAAAAAAAATAATGAAAATCGTAAAAAAACACCAATAATTTGTCACTTTTCACCACAGAACACAAACACTTCCAATGTTTTTGACATTCGGCTCGTCCAATACGTTTTGTTTTACGTAACATTAACGCACAACAATGTTTTACTTCATTTAAAAATTTAATTAATAATTATATTTAGTTATTAAGTTAAATTTTATGCATATTTTATTATATTACGTATATTTATATAAATGAACGCTATTAAATATTATAATAATTTAATGACGGTTGCCGATATGTGAAACTAAACGTAAAACGTCGTACGCATTCTATGGGTTGGTCAAGGTCAACACTTTCAAATGACACCCTATTTGTGAATTTGTGTCTTGTATAGGAGACGCGTAGTTTTTTTTTTCAACCCCAGGTCGGCATTTGAATTACGCATCCCTAATTCAACCATAATTAGTACTTAATGGTTAACACCCCGACTCGGATAGGTTAGGTTAGAAGGCTAAGGCGGGAGCGAAGCGGAGCGGAGCTCCCGCCTTAGCCTTCGTGGTTATTTTTTTTTTGGCTTGTCGACGAGTTCTTATTTGGAGAACGATTACTTATGTTGTCGATTTTATTGAACATAACCTCAAAAAATAAAAATCTAAATTCAAGGTAACTATTGATTTCCTAACTTTGGGGAGGGGTCAGGGGGATTCCCCCCTCCCCCTCCATTTTCCATCTTCCAATTTCGACCTTGAAATCGATTTCAAAACAAGAAAATGCGAAAGTTAGGTTAGAATTTTAAAAAAATCATAACTCAAAAAGGGGGGGCGTCCGCAACTTTTCCGTCAGGGGGGGGGTTCCCCACCCCCCCCCCTCCCCCCTCCCCCCCACTCCCACCCCTTAAATCGTTGGATAGTAATCCGAAGTCCTACCCCTATGTGCTCTCCAAAGCCATAAACAACTCCTGGATTCCTGTATGAGTGGAGGTAAACTTTGACCACAACTATTGTTGTGAAATGAATGTTGACTGATGACCACAGCTGATGACTGACTGATGTTGACTGTTGCTGTTGATTGACTTGACATGGTGTGGTGGTGTTGCCAAGTTCAGATATAGAGAAAGGACGGCGAGTAAAATAAAAAGGGGCGGTTTTGGGATACCATAAAAACAAAAAAAAGGACTCGCGCTGACTCCTTTTGTATACAGAACGTAAAAAAAATTGACTCCTTTTGTACTGTGCTATGCATGTGGAACGGCATGTCTTCGGCTAGGCTTTATCTACTATGGTATGAAGTTTTAATACCTGGTCTCTATCACACATCGTGTTTTCTCATTATTTACTACTACTCGCTTTCACGCTTTCATACTCCATGAAGCAAGTCCCGGCGTCGTGGAAGATCGCGCACGTGCATCCTGTGCCCAAGAAGGGTGACAGGACCGACCCGGCCAATTATAGGCCTATAGCCATCACCTCCCTTTTATCTAAGGTCATGGAGCGTGTAATTAATACACAGCTCCTGAGGTACCTTGAGGAACATGACCTGCTCAGTGACCGGCAGTACGGTTTCCGTCACGGTCGCTCGATGGGCGATCTTCTTGTGTACCTCACACACCGCTTTGCGGCGGCTATCGAGAGTAAGGGTGAGGCTCTAGCAGTGAGCCTCGACATCTCGAAAGCCTTTGACCGGGTCTGGCACCGTGGTCTTCTTACGAAACTGCCCTCCTATGGACTGCCCGAGAGTTTATGCGGATGGGTGTCCAGCTTTCTGGCTGAAAGAAGTATCAGGGCCGTCGTTGCGTCGCCTCTATATAAGAAAGGGTCAAAAACGGATATGAATAACTATCGTCCGATCACACTCATCCCGATACTATCCAAAGTTTTTGAGAAAGTTATGCATATCAAAATAGAAAGCTTTTTAACATCATGCGATATTTTAAGAGAAGAACAATTTGGTTTTAGGAAAAATAGTTCTACTAGTTTGGCGTGTTTTTCATTAGTCAAGCAAATAACCGAAAGTCTGAACTCCAAGTCTCCTATAAGCTGTATATTCATAGACATGACAAAAGCATTCGACTTTGTCTGCCACAAAACACTTTTATCTAAGCTCGACTCTTACGGAATACGTGGCAATGCCAATAATTGGATCAAGAGTTACATAACAGACAGACAACAATGCGTCGAAATAATACGAACCTGTCAATCTGAAAAAAAAAATTCAGATCCAGTTTCAGGCATAATAATTCAGGTACCCCACAGGGAAGTATTTTGGCCCCTTTGCTTTTCCTTATCTACATAAATGATCTGCCTAGTGCGATTAAAAACGACTGTATTCTTTTCGCGGATGACACAACATTACTCGTAAAACATAAAAATAAGGTTACTCTTGGGGAGGACATTGCTAACTCACTGGACAACGCTATTGAATGGCTACAGTTTAATAATCTGAAAATAAATATAACGAAAACAAACATAATACAATTTCAGGCTTCCAACACACATACAAACAATCTTGTTATACCTTACAAAAATAGTCTTCTTTCTACTGTCAATGAATGTGTATTCCTAGGTATAACTATAGACAAACACTGCAACTGGAAAGCACACATTGGAAAAATTTGTAATAAATTGGATCGTTTTGTCTACGCACTAAAGCGACTTAGAGACACAACCTGTTTAGACACGGCGATGACATCTTACCACGCTTATGTGTCATCGGTCCTTAGATATGGTATCATCATATGGGGTAATTCAACAGATCTAGACAGAGCCTTTAAAACTCAAAAAAATGCATAAGAGCTGTGTGTGGGGCCTCGTTCTTAGATAGCTGTAAACCGTTGTTTAAAAAACTTAAAGTTTTACCATTACCCTGTTTATATATTTTTGAAATATGTATTTTCGTCAAGAAATATCCCCATCTATTTCCTAAACTGGGTGACTATGCTAACAGCCGGACTAGACATAAAAACCGGTTACATTTACCTCCAATAAAACTGGAATTATTTAAAAAAAATGTCTATTGCATGTGTATAAAAGTATTTAATAACCTTCCTCAGAATATGACTGAGTTACGGATGACATTATTTAAAAAACAATTATTTGACATATTATTAAATAAAATTTTTATAATATTAATGATTTCTTGAATGATACGATACCAGAATAACAATATTTAATTTATTGACATTTGTAACTTAGTTATTGACATTTGTAACCTATTTATTGTTACTAAGCATGGTTTTTTTTAATAATACCTAACCGGTTTCGCTATTATAGCATTCTCAAAGGTGTTTACACTAACTTTTGACATAAGTAATGATACTTTTTAACCATTTGTGCATGTGGGTATACAAAAATAAACATGGTTGTCACTATGAAGAATTTTCCCCCAAATATGGGGAAAAACTTTAGACATTTAAATACAAATCTAAATTAGCGAATAAATAAAATTAAATGTTCAATAAAATTTTAATTACAATAAAATGTCAGATTTGCTGAATTAAATTCTTAAATAAAGTATGACACTTCATTAGTATTTACTTCATGACGACATTTCATTATTTATACTTTATTTAAGAATTTAATTCAGTAAATCTGACATTTTATTGTAATTAAAATTTTATTGAACATTTAATTTTATTTATTCGCTAATTTAGATTTGTATTTAAATGTCTAAAGTTTTTCCCCATATTTGGGGGAAAATTCTTCATAGTGACAACCATGTTTATTTTTGTATACCCACATGCACAAATGGTTAAAAAGTATCATTACTTACGTCAAAAGTTAGTGTAAACACCTTTGAGAATGCTATAATAGCGAAACCGGTTAGGTATTATTAAAATTCTAATAAAAGTTGTGGAATAGTACAAGTGAGTGAGTTTTCATAATGTATAACAAGTTCCATCAAGTGCCAACAATCAAAAGTATAAAGGATATAAGCATGGTTGCTCTGACATTAAATTGTAAAATTTGCACGCCGTATGTATGTGGCAGAATATGAAGAATATGTATTATTATAACATCTCCTGTACCGTATTCTCGCAAATAAATGTTTTGAGTTTGAGTTGACGGCAGCTGTTCTGACTGCATGGCCATAAACGCTGGAGTACCACAAGGCTCAGTGTTGTCCCCTACTTTGTTTCTGCTGCATATCAATGACATGTTGTCTATTGACGGCATTCATTGTTATGCGGACGACAGTACGGGCGACACTTATTACAAGGGCCGTCCCGGTATCTCTCAGGTTGCAGTGGAAGAAAGTCGTGAACAATTTGTGTCTGAAGTCGAGGCTACTCTCACCAGAGTATCCGATTGGGGTCGACAAAATCTTGTCCAATTCAACCCTACCAATACACAAGTTTGTGTTTTCACCGCAAAAAAGACCACATTCACTGTGGCGCCACAATTTCAGGGCACATCTCTCACCATCTCTGAAAGTATGGGATCCTTGGTGTTGACATCTCCAGTGATGTGCAGTTCCGCAGTCACTTGGAGGGCCAGGCCAGGCTGGCGTCCAGAAAGCTCGGAGTGCTCAGAAGGGCGCGGCGGTACTTTACTGCGGCGCAAGCACTGCTTCTCTATAAGTCGCAAGTGCGTCCGCGTATGGAGTACTGCTGTCACCTCTGGGCGGGGGCACCTGAATACCAGCTTCGTCCATTTGACTCGGTGCAAAGGCGAGCTATGAGAGTTGTCAGCGATCCCATACTTGCAGGTGGTGTGGAACCTCTTAGTGACAGGAGAGACTTTGCTTCTCTGTGTGTGTTGTACAGGCACAACGGTTTGTGCTCTGAAGAATTGTTTGATATGATGCCTACGGCTACATTCTATCATCGCACTGCTCGCCATAGACAGGGTGTTCATCCTCTTACGTTGCGTCCTGAGCGCTCGACCACGGTGGGATCTAATAGAGGCTTTCTTCCGCGTACGCTTAGGTTGTGGAATGATCTCCCTGTTTCGGTTTTCCCAGACGCCTACAGTATGGGGTTCTTCAAAAGGGGACTTAGAAGGTTTTTAAAGAGTCGGCAGCGCGATTGTGGCGCCTCTGGTTTTGCAAACGTCCATAGGCTGCGGTGACCACCGGTACATCTGTTGGGGCCGTATGCTTGTCTGCCACTCTAGTGGTATAAAAGAAAAATAATCTTTCACATCTTAACATTAACATTATTAGTTATTACTTTTGAATTATCGATTCAGCTCTTATTATCACCATACAGCTGGACACTTTTCTCCCATAACAGATGATTAGCAATGTCACTTCGTCATAGAAAATAGGCAACATTGTATGAAGAAGTGACATTAGTTGCTGTCAATTTAATTCGTAAAATTCGACTATATCTATCTAGCCGCTAGCCGCCACAATTATCATCACGAATGTTGAATAGTGATTCTAAATTCTAATTGGATCCAGCATTATCCATTTCCTTAATGCGTACCTATAATAATATTATAACTCACACCGTCACACTTTTATTGTGTTCAAAGAAAAATTATAATGATTTGAACAGTCAAAGACAGGCTTTGGAAGTCATACATTTATGGCACATTAATGTCCTACAAAGGACGGTACCATCGGAGGGACAGTGAAAGGACGGTCCGACATTGAATAGGACGAAAAACCGTCCATATAGGGACCATCTGGCATCACTCTGTTTTGTGGTTTTGACAATCGTATTCGTTGTCTATGATGATATTAACTGTCAAGTGACTAACTGACAATACATCAAATATGTCAGCCAACTTATTTTAAATATTTATTTGGAACTTAGGATTTTGATCCATCAGCTACTGATGCTATTACTCGTATCTCATCTCTCATTTTTGGAGATAAGGGCGTATTCTTGTTCAATTTTGGTGAAAGTTCTACTTCAGTCTTTCAGTAAAGTGGTGGGAAGTTTGCTAGCACCATCCGCGGAATTTGTTGACAAAGAAATAAAAGAGTCACATTTTACTAGATCTCTTTTGACACGCGTGCACGTTGTCGAACCCATAGATTTAGAATTTTTCGCTACTCTAAATAAATTAAGTAATTACTCTAGTATTAATTACTCTAGTACATTCTAAATCTATGGTCGAACCCCTTAGCGAAAAATCCTAAATCTATGGTCGAACCCTAAGTTTACACAGAGCATCGCGCGCCTCTACAGAGGGAGGGGCCAAAGCTTTCAAACCCCCTCTGGCAATAATGTGACACATAATGTGACATATCGACGACAAAAAGTGCCCAGTTCCATACAAACTGAAGGAAGATTTCCCCCCGCCACCCGCAAAATATGACAGAAAATTTTGTATCGAGCAATCGTTCTATGCCGTCTCCCCTCAGACAGTTCGCGTTGCTCTATGTAAGTTTAGGATCTTGCATCTTTTTATAAAAGACTAGTTAACCCGCGCAACTTCGTTTGCGTGATAAATAAAGTACCGCTCGACCAATTTCATGCAAACTTCACATAAACCATCTACTAAATAGTCCGAACAAAGCCTAAACATTTGGTTTGGATAGGTGAGCCCGTTCTTGAGTTATAAAATGGGATATTTTTAAATGCACATCTGTTTAATTTTTCTGCACACTAGGTAACTCCACTAATTTACTGAATGCAAACCAGAAAATTAAATGCTGTGCAAAAAAAACCAATTGCTTAACTAAACATGTCCTACTAAAAAAACTTAAATATTACTCAGAACGAGATGACCTTTTTAATCGAATTCACACCAAAAATATGGTTCGTACACCAATTATATGATTTGTAAAACAGAAATACGAATTGTATATCAAAAATACTAACTTGCACTCTAAATTGTACAATCGTATAACGGAATAGGTTAGGTTAGGTTAGGTTTTAATTTTTTTTGATCAATAAAATTTAATTTTGCAGAGGTGACTGATAAAATTGGGTTTTTATTTAGAATAAATGATGTTCCTAAAAGTAAATTAGGTGATAGTTTTCCTAAACTAACAATTCCTTCCTGAACTAAGGAATTGTTAGATAAACTACTTGGATAATAGTTATTCGTTCAGTAAAATAGTTCTGCAAATACCATAAAACAGTGTAATGAATCTGCTTTATTTAAAGTGCATAATTAGTGTGCAAGTCAGTATTTTTGGTTTAACTTTGAAATATTTAGTTCGGAAAAACGGAATATAAAGATATCGATTTAAATACATGCCTTATAAAATTACAACGAAAAGTGGCATTGATTTTTAGGGTTCCGTAGCCGAATGGCAAAAAACGGAACCCTTACAGATTCGTCATGTCTGTCTGTCTGTCTGTCTGTCTGTCCGTCCGTGTGTCACAGCCATTTTTCTCCGAAACTATAAGAGCTATGCCATTGAAACTTGGTTAGTAGATGTATTCTGTGAACCGCATTAAGATTTTTACATAAAACTAGAAAAAAAGCAGTAAATTTTGGGGGTCCCCATACTCAGAACTGAAACTGAAAAATTTTTTTTACGTCAAATCCATACGTGTGGGTTATCTATAGATAGGTCTTCAAAAATGCTATTGAGGTTTCTAACATCATTTTTTCTAAACTGAATAGTTTGCGTAAGAGACACTTCCAAAGTGGAAAAATGTATGTCCCCCCCCTCTAACTTCTAAACTAAGAGAATGACAAATCTAAAAAAAATATATAATGTACATTGCCGTAAAACCTACCAACGAAAATTGGTTTGAACGAGATCGAGTTGGGAGTTTTGGGTTTTCTCTTTGCCTCTAACTCGACCATGAGCGACGGAGGTGCTTTGCCGCCGGATATTCCGTGGTGTGGAACTTCCATGCCGGAAGTAAAATTTACACAGCGGAATGTCCGACGTGAGCTTCGATCCCTGGACGTTCATAAGTCGAGTGGGCCGGATGGTATACCCGCGGTGGTACTGAAGCAGTGTGGTCCAGAGTTGTGTCCGGTACTTACACGTCTTTTCACGCTTTCATATTCCAAGCAACAAGTCCCGGCATCGTGGAAGATCGCGTATGTGCATCCTGTGCCCAAGAAGGGTGACAGGACCGACCCGGCCAACTATAGGCCTATAGCCGTCACCTCCCTTTTATCTAAGGTGATGGAGCATGTAATTAATACACAGCTCCTGAGGTACCTAGAGGAACACGACCTGCTCAGTGACCGGCAGTACGGTTTCCGTCACGGTCGCTCGACGGGCGATCTTCTGGTGTGCCTCACACACCGATGGGCGACGGCTATCGAGAGTAAGGGCGAGGCTCTAGCAGTAAGCCTTGACATCTCTAAGGCCTTTGACCGGGTCTGGCACCGTGGTCTTCTTACGAAATTGCCCTCATATGGACTGCCCGAGAGATTATGCGGATGGGTGTCTAGCTTCCTGGCCGGTAGAAGCATCAAGGCCGTCGTTGACGGCAGCTGTTCAGACTGCATGGCCATAAACGCTGGAGTACCGCAAGGCTCAGTGTTGTCCCCTACTCTGTTTCTGCTGCATATCAATGACATGTTGTCTATTGACGGCATTCATTGTTATGCGGACGACAGTACGGAAGACACTTGTTACACGGGCCGCCCCGGTATCTCTCGGGACACAGTGAAGGAAAATCGTGAACAGCTTGTGTCTGAAATCGAGGCTACTCTTACTAGAGTGTCCGATTGGGGTGGACAAAATCTTGTCCAGTTCAACCCTTCCAAGACACAAGCGTGTTTTTTCACCGCTAAGCAAACCCCAATTACTGTAGCGCCGCAATTTCAGGGCACATCTCTTTCCATCTCCAAAAGTATAGGGATCCTTGGCGTTGACATCTCCAGTGACGTTCAGTTCCGTAGCCATTTGGAGGACAAGGCTAAGCTGGCGTCCAAGAAGCTAGGTGTGCTCAACAGGGCGCGGCGGTACTTCACTGCTGCGCAAACACTGCTTCTGTATAAGTCGCAAGTGCGGCCGCACATGGAGTACTGCTGTCACCTTTGGGCGGGGGCACCTGAATATCAGCTTCGTCCATTTGACTCGGTGCAAAGACGTGCTATTAGAGTTGTCAACGATCCTATACTTACAAGTGGTGTGGAACCTCTTCGCGACAGGAGAGACTTCGCCTCCTTATGCGTGTTCTACCGACTGTACAATGGTGTGTGCTCTGAGGAATTGTTTGATATGATGCCCACGGCTACGTTCTATCATCGCACCGCTCGCCACAGACAGGGAGTTCATCCTCACACTCTGCGTCCGGAGCGTTCCAGCACGGTTAGATCCGATAGGGGTTTTCTTCCGCGCACGCTTAGGTTGTGGAATGATCTCCCTGCCTCGGTTTTCCCAAACGCCTACAGTATGGGGTTCTTCAAAAGGGGTCTTAGAAGGTTTTTGCAGGGTCGGCAGCGCGAGTGTGGCGCCTCTGGTGTTGCAAACGTTCATAGGCTGCGGTGACCACCGGTCCTTCTGGTGGGCCGTATGCTTGTCTGCCACCTTAGTGGTATAAAAAAAAAAAAAAAAAAAAAAAAAAACTTTAATATTATGTTACCATCTGCTAAGAAACCCTTCATGGGCGAGTCCAACTAGCACTTGGCCGCTTTTTATATATATAGATATTGTAAAACTTAGGTATTTAAAGCTTTATTTTATTATCTTACGCAACACATCTTAACAACAGTACACCAATATCAGGTCTTCATCTTCTTCTATAGGTAGGTACATATATAATCTATACATAGATATAAATAAAATGATAGAAAAGTCAAAACTGTAGGTACATTAGAAATATTAAAAAAAATACTCGCTGGGTGCTCAACATATGATACCGAAGCCGAAAATATAGTTAGAATTATTTTTTGTCTGTTTGCTTTGCTTTGTCCAGAAGGATCTCGAAAAGTACTCAATAGATTTGATTCAAATTTTATACAAATATTATCTAGGGTCTTCAAATAGGCTATATATTATCACGCTACATATCCTAGGCGCTAAGCAGAGAGCAATCAAATTGGCATTATAACATAATTTTCACGCGTACGAAGTCGCGGGCAACAGCTAGTATTCAATAAAGAACAGTAAAAAATTAAGTTAAAATAAAAAATTAAAGAGATAAAAAAATAAAGACTAAAAAACTGCACTGGAAGCCCTAGAAATAAATAAATTAAAAGTCAACAGTTGGGCAATTATTGAAATATTTCAAGTATTTAATATTTTTTTTAATTAATTCATTATATCGGTCCTTTGTTGAATAAGAGTAGAAACCTTATTAGGTACTGCCAATTAAGTTCGTTTTTCGTATGTATCCGAGTTCTTGGTTTTGTGGAACACCTCGCTGAAAAACAATTAACGTAAATGAAAAAAAAACCCCAATTAGATACTGAAGCGCCGCAATTTTAGAGCACATCCTTCCCATCTCCAAAAGTATAGGGATCCTTGGCGTTGACATCTCTAGTGACGTTCAGTTCCGTAGTCATTTGGAGGACAAGGCTAAGCTGGCGTCCAAGAAGCTAGGTGTGCTCAACGGGGCGCGGCGGTACTTCACTGCGGCGCAATCACTGCTACTTTATATGTCTCAAGTGCGGCCGCAAATGGTGTAGGTACTGCTGTCACCTCTGCTCTGGGCGGGGCACCTGAATATCAGCTTCAGGGGGCATCAGCAGCAAAGACTGCGTGCGCGATATTTCTATTCTTTACCAAAATAGGACAGACTGCCGAAAAAGCAAGCCCTTAACATAAATGTGCCAGCTGTAAGAAGTTCCTAAATCCATCCAACTGCCTAAAACTAAATGTTATACATAGGTACTGTAACATTCAATCTATCAATTGGCATACAACAGCCGGCAACAGCATCTTAGTATTTCCGCTTCAGAATGTCGGTAGAATCGTGTTTACTCCATTTAATACTTTTTTGGTATGATTTTGGACGAACCCGCTTGTGTATGTTTTGTCATTTTGCAGAAAATAATTAATATTGTGATTGTGTATGTAGTTGACAAGATAAAAGTAATTGAGAGACTAAGTTCTGCGAGCCCCTTGGGATACTAAAGACATTTCGTTGTTTTATTTCACGGCATTGGGACTTCAACGCCAGTAAATAGTCATTGCGAGTCCACGTCATAATTTCGAAATAATCTGGCCAACCGTCAAAATTACGAATGCTCATTTAGCCGATGATGAATTCAACGAATGGTTGTATGGTCGACTGTTAAAACTCCAAATGGTCATTTCGCCGATGATCAGTTTTACGAATGATTGTATGAAATTGATGTTGGTGTTGGACGGTTATAAAAAAAAACCACAAAGGCTAAGGCGGGAGCTCCCGCCTTAGCCTTCTAACCTAACCTATCCGAGTCGAGGTGTTAACCATAATAAGTGAATGGTTAACACTCCGACTCAGAGTACCCCGATACAATCATTCGTAAAACTGATCATCGGCGAAATGACCATTCGGAATTTTAACAGTCGACCATACAACCATTCGTTGAATTCATCATCGGCGAAATGAGCGTTCGGAATTTTGACTGTCGGCCAGATTATTTCGAAATTATGACGTGGACTGGTCATTTGCATGAGATGTAAAAGTGTTAACAAAATCATATAAATTGAAATCCTACTAATCCTATCCTACTAATATTATAAATGTGAAAGTTTGTGAAGATGTTTGGATGTTTGTTACTCAATCACGCTCTAACGGCTGAATGGATCTGGCTGAAATTTGGTACAGGGATAGAGAATAATCTGGAATAACACATAGGCTACTTTTTATCCCGGGAAAATGTTCCCACGGGAAGCGGGAACGGGAACCAAATTTCACGCGGGCGAAGCCGCGCGCATCAGCTAGTGAGTTCTATGAGCGACGTGTACCTAAGCCTAGTTTATTGAACATAGAAGTACCTACGCTTTGTTACATACAGTTTGTCTATAAAGTCGTGAAATTAAATGAGGGCGCTGCTGAATGCATGTATGCAACCCTATATAGTACGACCAAAATGATTTTGATACGAGGAGTTCGTTCCGAGTAAAATCTTACTAATATTATAAATGCGACAGTTTGTGAGTGTGGATGTTTATTACTCTTACACGTTCGAACGGTTAAAGGGATCTGGCTGAAATTTGGTACAGGGATACATTATAATCTGGAATAACCATGGCTACTTTTTATTCCGGGAATAAGTTCTTACGGGAAGCGGGAACGGGAACAATACAAATACCTACTATAAATGCGAAAGCTTATGAGTGTGGATGTGAGACTCTTTCACGCTCGAACAGTTGAACTGATCTGGCTGAAATTTGGTACAAGGATACATTATAGTCTGGAATAACACATAGGCTACTTTTTATCCCGGGAATAAGTTCCTACGGGAAGCGGGAACGAGAACAAATTCGACACGGGCGAAGCTGCGGGCATCAGCTAGTGAGTTAATAAATAAAACAGATTATACATTTTAATTTTGTTTCTGTTTTATTGAATCAGATCCAGAATAAAGTTATTGAACCAGATCCAGAAGCCCCGGTCTAATAGCGTCATACAACCCACCAGCAGGTGCCTAGCAGTCCCAATTGCTTCGCCACAATCATGTAATTACATGTTTTATCTGTAACTTTCCCCCATCTGACAAGATTTTTTTTGGCGCAGTGCACAAATATTAAAATCGTCTATTTCTTTCTTTGCCGACCTTTTCTGTGTTTCCCAGGAGTTTCAAACTTTCCTTCATTATTAAAACCTTCGTTAACTATTCGCCTAACTGTACTCTCTGATTTTCCTGAAAAGAGTAAAAATAGAAAATTAATTACCTAATGGAAACAAACTATTGACATGAAGCAATTAATTCAAAATAAAAAATTGGTAGAAAACCAGATTGAACTGAGTATCAAAAATGTAGGTCGTACTATAAAATAACCTACTAACAATGTTATTCTAACCACTGACTTACATTATAGGTAGATTGTAAGTCTGTGATTCTAACCTAAAAATATGCAACGTAAACAATGCCTTTTTTTGTCTCCAAATCGTAAATTCAGTAAATTTGTAACTTCAGACAGATTCAAAACAAACAATAACACGATTACATACCCACCAAAGATGCTGTTCGCTCAAAAACATCCTCAAAATCCCACAATCAATTGTCCAGCTTGGTACTCCGCGAAACATCACTGGAAAACTTTAAAAATCACTTCCTGCGCACCACTCCGATTTTCTTTACTCATTTCTCAAACCTTTATGCGTAGTTTGGTTTCAATTTGTTGCAGTTTAATCCAAACATTAAAGTTACGTGAGAGAGTAAACGAAATTCGACGATAGCATTGACAACTGACGTACTTATGTTTCGTGTTGCCAGTGTTGCCACACACATAACTATTTTTAGTTCCTCAATCATTCATTTCACGACTCTAAAGACAAACTGTATTTGAGGATATTATAGAATCAAACAAGTTAGTACGCGAATGATCTGTAGTTTTGAAACCCAATATTGAAAGTTATCTAGATTGCGTTATTTATAACCATGCTAAGCGCTCGCGCCTAGTAAGTATCTGCTAAACCACAGTACATTATTTTGTATACTAAGTTCGCAGACGCAGGCATATATAATGACCTGAAACGCAATGACTTTAAGGTTTAATCGAAAAGCAGGTCCAGTATTAACGGATGCTTCTATTTGCCATGTGGTTTATTTATTTTAACGTCAGATAACTCACGCAGTAGATAAGTAGTAGATAGTCACGTGTACATTCCACTCATGAATCCGTCTTGGGACCAACTAGTATTAGTACTATGTCTATTACTTTCTGTGTTTATCGGGCCAGCCACTAACCAAGTCTCTTGTTCCCTGTTTGGGAGCGATTGTTACAGATGAGCCGGACAGACTGCAAGTACCGGGATGTAGATGTAGCGTGTTTGGGCTGGGCTGGGCAAAGCCAAGCCATGCCACGCCATGCCATGCCACGCCAAGCCGGTTAAGCCAGCCAGCCAGCCAACCAGCTAGCCCAGCCCAGCCCAGACGCCTTGTTCCTATTGCAGGAGCAACTGCTTAAAGGATGGCCGAGTGTTACGCCACGCCACAAATCACTATGACACAATATCACAATTTCCAAGTGTACACCTATATATGACAGTGCAAGCACATTTGTCGGTCATTCTGTACTGTATACTAAGACTAGCCGAAGCTCTGCCCAATTAATTGTGTGTCTATACGGTGAATAAAGTAATTAGCCGAGTCCTGAAGTGTTTAATTGCCCCTTCTGGTACAGTTCCTTATTATTTTGTTTCCATAGCTAGTGTCCCTAGCATACTCACACACACATTCAAGTTTGATTAAAGCATTTACATTACGTTACGTGTATATTAGTGTAGATGAAAACGAACATTTTTGTATGGAGTTTCAGCTCTGTGACAATGTTTCAAAATTAGTTAAGGTGCGGTTCCACTTAGGCGGCGCGGAGAGGAGCTGAGGATTTTAAGCAATGTGATTGGTGAATCGCGGCACAGTCCGTCTCCGCTCCGCACCGTGATTGGTGAATCGCGGCACAGCTCATCTCCGCCCCGCCTAAATAGAACCGCACCTTTACCCTTACTTTTAGGGTTTCGTAGCCAAATGGCAAAAACGGAACCCTTATAGATTCGTCATGTCTGTCTGTCTGTCCGTCTGTCTGTCCGTCCGTGTGTCAAAGCCACTTTTCTCCGTAACTATAAGTTCTATGCTTTTGAAACTTGAGAACTAGATGTATTCAGTGAACCGCATTAAGATTCTTATATAAAACTAGAAAAAAAGCAGTAAATTTTGGGGGTCCCCATACTCAGAACTGAAACTCAAAATTTTTTTTTTCATCAAGCCCATACGTGTGGGGTATTTATAGATAGGTCTTTAAAAATGCTATTGAGGTTCCTAACATCATTTTTTTCTAAAGTGAATAGTTTGAGCAAGAGACACTTCCAAAGTGGAAAAATGTGTACTCCCCCCCCCTCTAACTTCTAAACTAAGAGAATGATAAATCTAAAAAAAATATATGTTGTACATTGCCATAAAAACTACCAACGAAAATTGGTTTGACCGAGATAGAGCTGGTATATGTAATGGTTGGTATATGTAATAATAATAAAAATTGTGGAATAAAGTACAAGTGAATAAGCAAAAAGTGCATAATGTGTTACAAGAAATTCCACCAAGTGCCAACAATCAAGAGTATAAATGATATAGAGCTGGTAGTTTTTTTTAAACGTCATAAACCGCAATTTTCGGTTACAAAAATCACTACCACTGCGAACGTGTTAAAACATCAATCAAAGTTACAACGAACTTTTCTATTATGTTACCTACTTGCTGCAACGAAACCCTTCATGGGCGAGTCCGAATCGCACTTGGCCGGTTTTTAACGGTTCAAAACACGATTAGCAAAACTTTGTTTGAACGAAATCGCTCTCGAAAAATGAGAAATATGGCATGTACTTTTTTTATCTAAATAAATTAGTTTAATCCTCATAAAAACTTGTCATAATATAGAAATAGGTCTTTAGAACCATAGAACAATATTTTACGGCAAGTTTTTTTTTTTAAACGTCTCGGATTTTATAACAGTAGATAATATTATAATGTACTAGATGATGCTCGCGTCCTCGCCCGCGTGTAATTCGGTACCTGTTCCCGCTTCCTGTGTGATTTTTTTTCCGGGATGAGACCTATGAGTTATTCCAGACTATAAGCTATCTCTGTACCAAATTTCAGCCTAAATTGATTCAGCCGTTTTAACGTGATTGAGTAAAGGGGTCCCGACATGATCAATTGGCGATTGTCAATAACGTAGAATTTCATGTGCACGTATACGTCGATGCACACACACATGCAAAGCAATCACGCACACTGAAGCAACTTTCATTCATATTTTACGTGATTGACAATTGCAAGGCATGATCGTCTCGGGGGCCTATAACAAACATCCAAACATCTTCACAAACTTTCACTTTTATAATATTAGTAGGATTAGAATTGAATCAAATCCGGCAAAAGCGTAGCACTCTCGCACCTCTCGCGGTCCCCGTTCTCGTCTTGTACCCCGCAGGCGAGGACTCAGTTATGCGGTTTATTTATTTGCTATAGCTAAGTGCGAGTCGAGCTTACGCACGGAGGGCTCCATAGCAAAAAACTGCAAAAATCATGTTTTTGTATAGGAATTTATAATCACCGGGGATGGTGTGGTGTGGCTTGAGTAGTGTTAAATAGGTACACTTCAGGAACAAAATAAAACTTGTACATACAACTTTACATTTATTTGAGCAGCGTTACAGCCTATCTAAGCTTTCAGAATAAAGAGACAGCTCCCAATGATCTTACCGCCATTTTATACATTTACCCCCAGAAGCTGCTAATTAGACAATACCATTTAATTACACAATATTTTACAAAACTAACTTAGCAATTATGGATAATTATAATTAATAATTTTAGGACTCGATCTACCACAAAACACATAGTTATCATGTAAATTATACAATTAAATAGTGATGTTGACTATGTTGGGGTAAGCCGGTAAGCGCCATCTATCATTGCTTGTATTCTGTAACATTAGCTTCCCAACAGTGAAAGAATTTTTCAAATCGTTTCATTAGTTTTGAAACTTATTCACTGCAATCAAACAAACAAACAACCAAATCTTTTCTCTTTATAATTTTTAGATTTTAATATTTATTGTTATAGCGGCAACTGAAATAAACCATTTTGTATAGGTACTTTAGCTCTCTATTGCAGATCCCGAGATACAGCCTTCTGACAGACAGACATACAGCGGAGTCTCAGTAACGTTTTTATTCTGTGCATAGGGAACCCTAAAAACCAGAAAGCAATAGTAGGTAGATGTTGCTACGCTATGCGAAAACAATGTTAAAACTTTTTTTTTAAACCCATCGTGAATGCTATGCCGGACTCCTGCCGACTAAAAAAACCTCACGTAAGGCCCCACAGGCTATGGTTGGGAGCCCCGGGTAAGTCTCGGAAGGATGTCCCAGGACTCGCAACAGACCTACGGCCACCACTGCGACCTCGCCCATAAGAGTAAGAATGTCCTAGGAATGTTAAATGGCGGTTAAAATAGGGTGAAGAATTTCAACTTGTTTCAGTAAGGTCCCGTTAGCTCAATTGGTTAACATTGCCCTGTTATAGACAAAGGTGGCGGGTTCAAGTCCCGTCTGGGCCAAGTTGTCTTTTTTCATAATCTATATAGGGTAAACCACCCAATTATTGGCACTTTTAGAATGAATTATTGGCACTTTAGTTAAGAGTATATTTCGAAAAATAAGGGAAACCTAGTTTATTTCAGTTCGGTGTTGCCCATTATGTAGTTGTAGGTATGCATTAAAAAGTAAAATAGCATTCTTTTTCTGTTAGAAATGGGCAAAATTACCTAAAGTGCCAATAATTGGAGGAGTGCCAACGATTGGGTGGTTTACCCTATATAAAAATCAATGCCACTTTTCGTTGTAATTTTATAACTCAAGAACGGGCTCACCTATCCAACCCAAATGTTTAGGCTTTGTTCGGACTATTTAGTAGATGGTTTATGTGAAGTTTGCACAAAATCGGTCGAGCGGTTCTTCATTTATCACGCATACGAAGTTGCGCGGGTCAGCTAGTCTATATATATAAAAATCAATGCCACTTTTCGTTGTAATTTTATAACTCAAGAACGGGCTCACCTATCCAAACCAAATGTTTAGGCTTTGTTCGGACTATTCTGTAGGTGGTTTATGTGAAGTTTGCACAATATCGGTCGAGCAGTTCTTCATTTATCACATTTTTTGTAACAAATGAATTCAATAATGCATCGGGAACGGGTGATATACCTACTTTCTATTATGTGACGCAAACGAAGTTGCGCGGGTCAGCTTGTATAATATAAATATTCACGGACATTTCACACAACGCTATCTGATCCCAAAGTAAGCTAGGAATAACCTGCTTGTGTTATGGGTATCAGACCACGGATATTAATAGGTACTTATATACTTTTTAAATACATACAAATTATACTTATAAACATCCAGACTCTTGAGACAAACATTTATGAGTTACAGAAATATTTGTCTCCGGTGCGAATCGAACCCACGACCTTCAGCGCCACAGGCGGTATCACTAACGACAGCGCCACAGAGGCAGTCAAAATTAAAACTTTCCTTTGACCAATGTACATTTCAATTCAACCGATTTACACCAAACTGGTGTTCTTTGATTTAAAATACAACTTTTGTCAAAAGCTTTTATTGATAGGGGGAAAATGGGGGAGAAAGGGGGTGAAGGTTGTTGTCGGGTGATTTAGAAACAGATCTTAATGATTTTTGGTTGAAACTTAAAGGATGTGATTCCTCAAAGGTGTTTTTTTTTTTGTTTATTTTCTGGGTGCTCGCGAGATCTAGTCTTCGCAGAAGTACCTTTTTTTTTTTTTTTTTTTTAACGTGAGGGAAAATCCTCGTAGGATGCTATGCCGGACTTTTACCGACTAAAAAACCTCACGTACCGCCCAACAGCCTATGGTTGAGAGCCCCGGGTAAGCCCTCAGGAAGGATGTCCCGTGACTCCCAACAGACCTACGGCCGCCAATGCGGCCTCGCCCAGGGGGTGGTTCGGGTGCAATCCCGCGTCTATGGGGGATTTCGGGTGTGACCCCGCTTCTAAGGGGGGGGGCGTGCGTGAGTGCTCACGTCACGCTGCCGTCATGGGCCTGCTTCTGTAAGGACGGTGAGCGGCCCTCTCACCGTCCTCAGACCCCCGGTCATGGAGGCCGATAGTCCTCGGCCGCAGAAGTACCTACTACTAAAATAAGAATAGACTAGCGAACCCTGCGTCGAATGCTGTTCTCACCTTGGGATGACTCCACGAGGTACCTACTAGAGACTAGACCGTACCGTAATCCGAATTATAGATTGTAATGAGGTGATGGGCGACCTCGAGCCGTTTGGTGCAGCGTCCTTGGTCATCTTCTACCGAATTTATCACGGCGAGTGTTCTGAAGAACTCTTCAACCTCATTCTACCCGCTCCTTTTTGGTTCCGAACAACGTGTGCCGGGCAGAGGTGTCACTTATACACAGTGGAGAAAATCTTTGTTAGAGCTGAGGGATTCAAAAAATTTATTTATTTATTTAGATTAGATTAGATTAGATTAAACTTTATTGCACACCAATACAAAAACATACATATAAAGAGATTAAAGTAGTAAAAATGTACAGAGGGCGGCCTTATCGCTAAAAAGCAATCTCTTACAGGCAACCTTTGGATGGAGATTTTGTCAAGAATCATTTTGTAAGTGGGTAGTTATTGGTGTTAAATATTTGAAAGTTTTTTTGTTTTTTTTTTTTTTTTTTAATAGTATGAATACCATTGCAGTGGTAACATTATGGTCCAAATATATAACATATATTATACACTTACATATTAACACCTACATATAATAAAATTATACCTAATACAAATAAACAATACCTACATACATACATAAATACTATAAACAATAATACATAACATTACATCCATATTTATATAAGATTCATTCAAAGATACTATGATGCCAAATAATGATCTTTAACCAATATTTTAAAACTATTCAATGACTGCGCACGCCTAATGTTTATAGGTAACGCATTCCACAACCGTACAGCTTGAATGGAGAAAGATTTATCGTAGAAAGTTGTGGAATGTCTTGGAATTTCTAATTCCAGTCTCTCTGATGACCGCAAGGATCTCAAATGTGTGTCAGTAAGGAACCTAAAACGTTCTTTCAAGTAAATGGGAGTAGTGGGACTAAAAAGGATACTGTAAAGCAAAGAGAGAATATGAGCATTCCGACGAAGGCGAATTGGGAGCCACTCGAGCAATTTGCGAAATTGTGATATGTGATCATATTTGCGCAAACCAAATATAAATCTAATGCAAAAATTTTGAAGTCGCTCAAGTTTGTCTAGCTGCTCCTCATTGATATCGAGATAGCTGACATCTGCATAGTCGAGCACTGGAAGGAGAAGGGTTTCTGCAAGCGCCTTTTTAGTGGCAGTTGGCAGGAAGTTGCGTAATCTACGCAAAGAGCCTGCAGAAGCAAATAGCTTACGACTGACTTCCCTCATTTGTGGACACCAGGACAGTGTGCTGTCGATTACGATGCCTAAATTTTTAACTTCTTTGCTAATTTGCAAGGCTACACCATCAAATTCTATTGCCGGAAGAGACTGCCACTGTACTTGATCTAGCTTACGGGAGCTACCAACCACAATGACTTGAGTTTTAGAAGGATTTACTTGTAAGCCATATTGTTTGCCCCATTGACAAATGTACGCTAGGTCTGTATTTAATATCGTAAATGCTGTCGACAACTCTGACAACGGAGCCTGGTTGTAGATTTGTAGATCATCTGCATAAAGGTGGTAGTCAGAAAATAAATACTTAGAGATAGAATTGATAAAAATTGTGAAAAGCATGGGAGAAAGCACGCCACCCTGCGGAACGCCAGCAGATGTACTACACCACGTGGAAAACGAATCTTCAACGTGAACACGCTGCCGACGCCCGAACAGGTAACTATGAAACCAATCAATCACTGGTGGAGATATGTTAATAGAGCGTAATATACCAAGCAGGATATGGAAATCTACAGTGTTAAAGGCGTTGCTAAAGTCCAGTAACGTGAGCACCGTGAGATTTCCATTTTCCATGCCTAGACGAATGTCATCAGTGACCTTGACTAATGCACTGGTTGTACTGTGACCTGGCCGAAAGCCTGACTGTAAAAGATTTAGGAGATTGTGTTTGTTGAGATATGCATTTAGTTGGGAGTGAACGAGTCGTTCTAGGACTTTGGATAGGAAGGGTAATATGGAAATAGGACGATATTCGGAAAAGGATGTTGGGTTGGATTTTTTGGGTAAAGGAATTATTTGTGCTTCTTTCCAGGCCTTCGGAAACTCAGCACAGGTAAGGGAGTGGTTCAAAATATGACAAATACAGGGCAGAATTTCGTCAATGATAGGCTGCACCATTTTACGGCTAACATTGTCAGCACCAATTGCATCAGAGCTTATTGACATAATACTCTTTTTAACATCACACTCAGATAATTGATCAAAATTGAACGGTGAGTGGTCAGGAATTGGAAGCGATGAAAGATACTGTAATGTATTGTCTCTGTTAGATGAATCTAATTTGGACGAAGATGAGAAATGATGGTTAAGAGAATCAATATTGACAGAGTTTGATATCAAACGACGCTGCTTTCCAATTCCTAATGATCTTAGAAATTTCCAAACTTTGGCAGGGTCTCCGTTCTCGACCGAGTTATGAATATATTGGCGTTGTGCTTTTCTACACACCTTACTGCAGTGATTTCGTAATGCAATATATCTGTCTTTGTTAATCGTCGTAGGCCGTATTTTATATCTGCATTTCGCAGCAGCTTTCTTCGATAGTAATTGTTTTATGTCGGCTGTAAGCCAAGGAGATGGGGAGTGCTTAATTTTCACTGCCCGGACCGGCGCATGAAGATCGTAAAGTTCCACAATTTTATCATTAAAGAAGTTCACCTTTTCGTCAATCGTCTGTGCCTCTAACAACGGATCCCAGTTGATATTGCTGGCATCCCCCCGCAGTTTGTATAGATTCATGCCACTAAAATTGCGCTGCATTAGGAGTTTAGGCTTAGGTTTAGGTGGACGAACTTTAAATGAAAGAGATATTAGGTCATGAAAAGAGAAAGAGTCAGCTGGATACTGACCATGTTTAGCAACAAGATCAGTTGAAGATACAAGGATAAGATCGAGGAGTGTTGGCGGATGATCAGGAACATGATGAGTAGCATTAGAGGGTAAGACAGACAGATTACACGCTTCGACTACACTTAAAAGAGAGGAAGAGCGAGAATCTTGCTTCAAAAGGCATGTATTAAAGTCTCCCATAATAATAGTTTGACTGTAAGATGGTAGAAGTCGTTCCAATAGATTTTCGAATGAAGAGAAAAAGTTAATTTTCATTGAAGGAGAGTAATAGACTCCTAGTAATAATTTAATGTGGCCGAGTTCAATCTCAAGAAAGAGATGTTCCCCAGCGTTTGATGGCGGTGGTTGAGGGGATACGTCAACAATGTTAAACGGTATGTTACTACGTAAATATATAGCAACGCCGCCACAACGCGATCCGATGCGATCGTTTCTAATTAGATTGAACTCGGGTAGACAGTAGCAGCTAGAAAGTAGACAAGGCTTAAGAAAAGACTCTGAAATAAGAATAGCGTGAATATTCTTACAGTCGAAAGTCGTCAGCATATCCGGGAAATGGGCGGGAATGCTCTGTGCATTTATATGGACTACATTGAAATTCCTCGGCAAATCAGCGAACTGGGTCTGGACAAAATCAGCCAATGAAGGCATACAAGAAAAACTATCATTTATACTACTTGCAGTCAAAAAGCTTTCATTATCGCTAATGTCATTGGTCGCCATTAATAATAAAGAAAAGATAATATCCTATGAATGTATAAAACAAATATAATATTATATAATATATATATATATATATACTTAAAATAAATGTAATAAAATGTACCTACAATACTCTTTATACCAAAAGATGCCTTGAATTATAAAAATATCCACCCGCCAGCTGCGTGTTATGAATAAGACTATTAATACAAATCAGTGACAAGACTGCATAAGTTATTATCTATACTTCAACCTTATGTTAAAATTAAAAGAATATAATTTAAAAGAATAAACTAAAATAAACACAATACAAGAAAAAAAATAACAAGCAAAACAGCGTAGCGTCACTGTCACTTAGGTTGGTACACAATTCCGTAGCTAATAATTTTTAATTCTTAATACTGACACTGCTGCTGTGTCAATGTTAGGTATTTTCCAAAATGTAATAGGCTGTATGGATCGCCGTTCTTTGCCTGCACAAAATTAACGCACAGTAACCACAAACTGTCACCGTGTATCTATCTGACACTTCTGACAGTGACATTACATATAATTAATTACAATTGTAATTTTGTTGCGGTGTTATCGAAAAAATAATTGTGACGGTCAAGTAGTTTGATAAGCAAAGAAAGATTTTGAAGTAATGCTAAATATTAGGGTAGTGCAGTAACTAAATAAGAAAAGAAAAAAAAATCAATAATACCTGACCTTAGTGACTAGCATATCAATCAATACACAACAATATTACTTTTTAGCCACGACGCGTCTGGACTTTGTTGCAATCTTAGCAGCAGGAGCAGAAGCTTTCTGGTGGTCGAAGTTCAGCCCATTCAGGTCACTCATGCTAGCCACACGGTGACGTCTTCCATCAGGATCCAGGACATAAACATGCCCCTCTTTAGTCCAACATTTATTCATGCCGAATCGCTCCCGTGCCGCCAAGAAAACCTCGTGCCGCGCTCGTGTAACGAATTCCGACAGTGTAAACCCAGATCCCTTTAACTTCGATTTCGAGAACCACAGTCTATTTCGTACATCCATGTGACACATCTTAACCAATATGGGTCTTGGCTTACTGGCACCAGAAGGACGACCCATCCTATGGCATCGACTGATGTCACCCGCGGCAAATGACTCAAGCCCGAGCTGCTCCTTAACAATGTTTACCACTGTCTGAGATGTTTCTTCATTTTTAGGTTCGTGTACACCATGCACCAGAAGTATCTTTCGACGACTTCTCAGCTCCATGTTATCTGCCTGACGTGCTAGGAGCTCAATTTGTTGACGGAATACTGAAAGGGTGTTGACAACAAAAGCCTTGAAGTTGTTATAATCTGCTGTAAGGCTCGCCAGAGTAGGGGCGCTTGTAGGACCCTTACCAATATTCTGAAGGTCCATCTCAAAGCCCGCCATGCGTTCCTCCAGGCTTGCCATGCTCACCGTAAAGGACTCCTTTATAGCTTCCATGTCTTGTGTTGTGTTGATATAAAGTGACAACAAGTGATGAAACTGTGACTGCCTGTGTGATGAACTTAATTCTCTGATATTGATTTTTCAATGGAGATTGCACACAGCTGGTAGGTGTCTTTAAAAATACATATGATTGTATATACTCTAGTATTTTGCAAATATTTTTAAAATTAAATAAATACAAGAGCAAAATAAAAACGTGTTGTTAACTACCCGTTTTTTTTTTTTTTGTACACACGTTATTTATGTACACACAAGAAATAAAACAAAAAACAATATACAGAGATATAGGTACAATGGTACTGCTTATTTCTATAAGAAATATCTACCAGCAGACCGGCGAAAGGAGAACAAGAAGGAAAAAGAACGTTCAAAAGTGTGTAAATAAAGGAATAGGTTAGAACTAAATTAAAAAATATGTAAAACTAAATTAAATAATATAGTAAAGATGGTTTCTCTGTCGAACTATAAAAACTTGGAACGACCTGCCCCCACACGTGTGTCCCTCATCTTACAACTGTGGGTTCATAAGCACATCACAGGGCCGCCAACAACCACTGTTAGAAGTCTTACGGACTGTGAGAGTGGCTCCCAATCGCTAGATGCGCCATGAGTTTCTATCAGCCTGGCGTCGTTAATTTGGCAAGCTTAATATTAAAAAAATAAACAAAATATACGTATAGAAAGAAATTTTATGAAGAATTGTCCTACTCAATCCCGCTGTAGCCTGTAACTCCTGAGTCAATTTGTATTAAATTTTATATAAGACTAGCTGACCCGCGCAACTTCGTTTGCGTCACATGAGAGTGAGAAAGAGTCGTACAGTATTAATAATTTAAGTAGGTAATGTAATCCCGTCGCATTTACTCCCGTCGCGTGTCTTATATTTATTAGAGAGGTGTGGTAGGTATTAATATTTAAAGTGATATAATTTTTCCCGTTCACGTCGCTTATATTCATTACCATTAGAGTTGAACCGCACAACTTTGTTGAAGCGATATAATGGTTCCCGTCGCATTTATTTTTGTCCGTTTTTTGGTACGGAACTCATCGTGTTCGAGTCCGACTCGCACTTGGCCGGTAATATCTTTCAGTTGACTGGCTACTGCTGCAGAAAACGTTTACTCCCGACGTAAAGGTTAAGAAGTAGGTTATTGTAAGTAAACCTTAAAATTTGTTCTGGACTTTTTTTTGTAACTTTTTAAGAGGAAAAAATTTGTAGTACCTACACAATTTTTACGTTACTTTAACCATTTAGGCAACGTACGCAATGACAGCTCTCATAAGAAAGAAATTTTCCCCGTTCTTAAAACATTATTCATAGCTGCTCCGCTCCTATTTGTCTTAGCGTGATGTTATATAGCCATTAGCCATCCTCAATAAATGGACTATAAAACTGTGAAATTATTTTGTAATGCAACCAGTAGTTTCTGAGATCCTAGCACACACAAACTCTTCAGTTTGATAATATTGTGAGCTAACCTTAAAAGAAAGACAAATTAGGTTATTGTGAGCGAACCTTAAAAGATAGACATATGCTGTTGCGGATTTTTTTATAGAACTTTTTAAGAGAAACAATTTTGTAGTACAAAATTTTTACGTAACATTAACCATTTAGGCAGCGTACGCCTCGGAAGCTCTCAGACTGTAAAAATAATTCCCCGTTTTCGAAACATTCTTCATTGCTGCTCCGCTCCTATTCGTCTTAGCGTGATGTTATATAGCCTATAGCCATCCTCAATAAATGGACTATCAAACTGTAAAAGAAGTTTTGAAATCGAACCAGTAGTTCCTGAGATCCTAGCGTTCAAACAAACAAACAAACAAACAAACAAACAAACAAACTCTTCAGCTTTATAATATTAGTATGGATAGATAGTTGAAACAGTTTCGCATGGTAATGATAGAGCAATCATAAATATAAACAAAGAAAACTCTAAAAATAATGGTTCTAACCACGGCCCCTGATAAAAAATATATAGCAATACGTCTTCCTACTACTTATGTAAAAAGATTACAATGCTAGTATTTTTGTATCAGGGGACGTGTTTATTAAATGTGCCGCACTTAATTGACTTACCTATTCTTACAATTTAAGCTTATTCCTGTTTTTTAAATAAAGTGTTGTGGCACGTTCCCGATTCAAAAATGTTTTCATTTCAAAATTCTAGCCGACCGATTATTTTCTTAGGACTTAAGGACAAACAAACAAAAAATCTTTCCTATTAGCAAAGATAACGAGTAATAATAGATTAAGTACCTACGGTTGAAAGGATAATTATAGTACTAGGTACATACTTACCTACTATTAGCCATGGAAATACCTAATACCTCAGTGCATTTCGATGAAAAGAAATTATACTGTCTTTCACACAAAATCGTGTATTTCATTGTCAATAAATCAATACAGATGTAAGAATTCGTGCACCTAATATAACTCCATTTTCATAATTAGAATATTCCCCGTCCTAAGCGTTCTAGTTCACACGTTGAATTTCTAATCGATTCGTTATTTTTGTCTCTTTCTACACCACCATCTTTTCTAACTATTGATTTGAACTAAGTACTATTGTTCATGACGGCAGTTTAAGTTACTTTAGGTACCAATAATCGATAACTAGCTTTACAATACTGTCTGATAACATCGATACGACCCAAGTGGATGACTAACCAAACTTATGAACAAAGATAACATTTTAGAAAATATTTGTTTGGTAGACAAAGGGTTAAACCCTTTTTAAACAGAGTTAGTTGTTATTGTAAAACAATTTTTTTGAGAAATTTTTGTATTGTTTGATTTATGATTATGACTCACTCGCGATATTTATTAGGTACTTATTTTTATCACCTTGTATTGAAAAAAATGTATTATTTTGGGTAGGTAGCGTTAATAATATTATGATCAGATATCGTATGCAGCAGCCATAGGGTTCAATGACACTTAACCCTGCAGTAGTATTGGTTGCCATGCAGACATGTAAATAACATTTTCTTTATACTTAATTAAATAGTTGCGCAATAAAAATATACCGTTTTAAAAGCGAACGCATGTAAATGATAAAAAAACGCACTAATTTTATTTTTTAAATAAACTATAAAACGAGGAATTTCGGAAAGAATTGAGTATTTTGGAAAAATAAGCAAATAAACGACAAATAATACGACGCAGTTGTTGAAAGGCGAGCGAGTTCGTAACAAGGTGAAACCGCACAAAGCGAGCGATAACGCGGCCAACGATAAACACGTCAAGTAGTTTATTACAATGCCAACTCGACGCCCGACCTACCTATACCTATCTCTATTCCGTACTGTGTCCCTCCTCGCCTCACACCCAAGAAATGTTGCTCGCTTATGAATAAAATGAGAAATAATTTTATCCTTATATTTTTTTGGACAATATATTTATAGTTTCAAAATTATTTATCCATCATAATGGTACATATTTCATATTTTTTAACCCTTTTATTAAAATTTTTAACAAAGTTTGTATTATACGACCAATTTAAGTAGAGCAACTATGTCAAGAGATAAGAAGGGTTAACTTGTCAAATGGTCGGAAGCGCAATATGAATATACATGTCAAAATAAAAAAAACAAGGAAAAAAAAAGAATATTAATTATTAAAATTATATCCATCAGGAGTCAGAATGTTTTTGGTCGATGTTGAAAGTAAAACTTTTGAAGGAATCACTATTGAATAACATCTTTCTCAGTATCAATTCAACAAAATAAATCTGTACGTACGAGCTACATAATGTATGCAGTTAAAAATTAATTCACTGCTCTCTTTTCTCTTTCAGTCTATCACCACAGTTTCCTCAAAATAACTGACTAAAACACATATTAATTAAGATTCGGAACGAGCATCCGACGTCACCTTAACCAAACGTTACTTGGTCAGGTAATACAAAATGTTGCCACAAAATAAAATGATTCATCTATTAATTTCTTCCTTGAGGCAGTAGCGATGTTAGCGTTAGTGAAATGGACGTCTAGTATTATTTTAATACCTTGTGGATTTTGTTTATATCTTCGATAATCTACGTTAAAAACTTTTGGAATTACTTTTAAAAGTGTTATAATACATCAACAATGTAGTATCATGATAAATTAAGAGTGGACAACGTTTCTTTTGCGTATATTTCTGTTTTCATTATAACAGTGTTCATTGATAGTATTGGTCATTAATACAGAACTTTATTTTACAATAAATGTTTATCTGTTGTTATATTAAGTTTGTATCGTGTAGAAATATGAATATTATTGTTTTATTGTAAGTTTTAAGTGTTAAAAAGTGGTTTATCATAGTGTACTTCGGGTTTTATCATGGTGAATAGTCTCATAAAAGGTAAGAAGACACAGTTAAGTTTTTGTAAGAAAATGATAACGTCTAATTAAGTTTTATGTAGTATACGGTGAGACAGATCTACGTAAAAATGATTGATTTACGTTTTAAACGTAAAATTTAACGTTTTGTTCATACAGTAATACCAGTTTGTTACATAGTAGACACATAAAATCATTGTAATGTTTTAGATGTTATAACTTGTCTATTTCACCTTTTAATGTACTTGCACGGTTGTGAAACGACAACATTAACGTTGAAGAAGGTCAATTGAGATGGGAAACTTGTAAAACTTTGTTATAACAAGGTGTATAGTTGGATTTTATCCACAAAATTCACACAATACAAATTACAATTGTTTTATTACCAAATCATGTGCTGATTTAGCAAATATGAACTGTATTGCAATCATAACATTGTGTATGTCTCCTGTGAGTGTGGTAGTTCTAGTCAGTGTGAGTATAATCACAAGCTTCTACAGATTATTCCTAATTAAAGACGGAATCATAACAAAACCTAGATAATATGGAAGTTTGTTATTGATGCAATCTATACAAATATTATATAGTTAAAGAGTTTGTCTGAACCCTAGGATCTCAGGAATTACTAGTTTGATTTCAGAGAAGCTTTTCCAGTTCAAAAGTTCATTTATTGAGGAAGGTCATAGGCTATGACATCACACTACAACTTATGGGTATGGTGCAGCAATGTCAGATATTCTATTGGAGTAATCATTAATTTGGTGATTTTATAGTAAAAAATTATATTTGCTGGACTAAATTTTAAAGATCTAAATGCACTAAAATAAAAAAGTTAATAACATAACTATTGATAAAGCAAGTCTAAAAACTACTATAAAATCCTCTTACAATCCCGTGTTCATCCAGCGGAGCGTGAAGAGGCACATGACAGGGCCGCCAACTTGAGGACCACTGACAGAAGTCTTATGGACTGTGACAGTGGTCCCCAATAGCTAGATGCTGTGGCTTTCCATCAGGCAGCGGCAACTTTTTGGCGAGCCAAATATAAAAAAAATTATCACCGTCCAGTACTGAGAGGGATAAGAGGAACCGGACTGAGTTTCTTGGGGTGTTCTTCTCAGTCTGTAGCATTTCCGAACCCCCGCTAGAGTCACAAAAATTTTGACAAACCTAAATAATTTTTAAAAATTTTAAAGGGAATACATTTTATTTTATTTATTTTTATTCCTTCATTTCAGACAGGATATTTAAAATAGGTATCTTATTTCTATACTTACACTTATAAATTGCTTAATTTTAACTTTATGCCTAATGAGGCATTGACTAACTTGTCTTAGCCACTTATTGGCAAATGCCTCCTCCAACGTTTTCCATTCATCCCTGTTGTTGAGGCACCGTCTATACATCCTTCCGAGGGCTTACCCGCGACTCCCGGTCGTGGACACTTGTAAGGCATCGTGTCGTTTTAGTCGGTAGGACTCTGGCATAGCATCCATGTAGGATTTCCACACATAAAAAAAAACTCTAATAATATTGGAACTATTTAAATTTTAATAATAACATGCAACCATCAAGTTATTGTAACAGGTTTTAACATTAAGTAATACGGACTACCTACTTAATGTGTGATTAATTACTAAACTTGTTTTTTCAAATAACACCTATTAAGTATTTCACTAATTGCATTATTAGTTGATTATCACCTATCATCATTGTGTTATATTGATTTTTAATTTGTGATAACTGTGAGCCCTACAAGAACTCTTTAAAGTAGGGCACTGAATAGACTAACCGCAGCAGAACCTGTGCATGTGAGTGAATTCCTAGCTATTTCATGTTATATCATGTTAAAAACCTGAGAAAAATCCTACATGAATGCTATGCCGAACTGCTACCAATTAAAAACCACACATCTTACCTAACAGCCTAAGCCTAAAAGCCCTCGGAAGAATACCCCAGGACTCCCAACAAGCTATATTCCTAGCATTCAATATCTCATCTTTGTGCTGTAGGTCTCGCTGGAATGCAGAATTCAGTAAAACCACTGAAAGCATTGTTTTAGAGTTGTCAAACAATCCCACTAATGTTATAAATGTGAATGTTTGTGATGATGTTAATACTTAATCACAATCTAACAGCTGAACTGATGGGGCTGAAATTTTGTGCAGAGCTAGATTATAACCTGGATTAACACATAGGCTACTAGTACTAATCCCTGGAATATGTGCTCATGTTAAGCAAGAAGCCGAGGACACCAGCTAGTTCTAATAAGGCCTCTACACTACTCATAGTGAAGTTCCTCGAAGAAATATGTGGCTACAGACTCATTTAACTTTGTGAAAAACTTATTAGCGAATTAGAACAGTCCCCCCATCTAGTGCAGTTGTAGTCATGGCGACATTTACTTCCCAATACACAGGCACGCCTACATTGGTACCTAGGAAAACACTTTTCGTGAGTGTACCCACCACGGCTAGATTGTGCCATGGGGTTGCAGCGGGAGTGGGGACATGGCGTCTTCATACTGCCGCAGTACAGGTTAATTCCTAGTGTGGAACTGTGGAGTTGAAGATTCGTCGGTCCCCCCCGTTTTGTATCTCGGTGATTCATTTATTTGTATTGGGTATTTACTTAAGTTATTATGTATTTAGTCCATTGAAATGTTACAATTTAAGGACCGAATATTGCATTTCTTAGAGGACGCAATTTTATTTTTGGGACATGTGTGGGGGTTCAATAGAAGCTTAACCTCAAGTTTGTGGGGTTGCCACCCTTGTCCCCCAGCCGCAATCTTAATAAGGGGTGAAAACACCTTTTTCACAATACCTCGGAAACTATGCGTCTTACAAAAAAATTTAAAGTCATAATTTGTAGCAAATTGTTTTGCCTACAAATATGTTAATACAAATTTTTGCCCTAAGTTAAAAATTAAAGAAGTTATAAACAAAACATTGAAAATAAAATTATGAAAATTTTCTTTTTTGCTCTGTGACGTTTTTTTTCTTGGTCTGAGGTATTTTTTTTGTAAAATGTATAAAAAAAATTATAGAGCAAAAAAGAAATTTTTTATAAAAATTTTCTCAATTTTTTGTAAAAATTTTTGTTAAGTTCGTATTTGTAGGCAAAACAATATGCTACAAATGATGCCTATACAATTTTTTTGTAAGACTCATAGTTTCCGAGATATTGCGAAAAAAGGGTTTTATTCCCCACTCTTTTCAAGATGGCGGCCGGGGGACAAGGGTGGCGACCCCACAAACTTGAGGTTAAGCTTCTATTGACCCCCCATACATGTCCCAAAAATAAAATTGCGTCCTCTAATAAATGCAAAGCTCATGTAACATTTCAATGGACTAATTGTTTTTAGTCAATAAAGATATATTATTATTATTTAAAAAATGTTCATAATATATTTGAGTAAGTAGTGATGTCCGCAGTTTCACCCGCATTTAAATGTTCCCAATCCCGTTGACTGTAGAAACTTATTACCAGGATAAAAAGTAGTAGGTTTATGTGTTACTAGCGGACGTCACGCGGTATCACCCGCGTAGTTCTCGTTCCCGTGGGAATACGGGAATAAAATATAGACTATGTTCACCACAAAGAGTGTAGCTTCCCAACAGAGAAAGAATTTTTTAAATCGGTCCAGTAGTTCCGAAGCCTATTCATTACAAACAAAAAACAAATCTTTCCCCTTTATAATATTAGTATACATTTCAAACTATTATCTATCACTGTACCGAATATAATCCAGATCCAATCAGCCCTTAGAGTGTGAAAGAGTTACAAACATCCACACTCACAAACATTCGCATTTATAATATTAGTAAGATTATTCTCTACATTAAATTATACTCAATGTCAGTTTCGTAAGACGTCCACGAATATTATTTTATTTGTACTTAAAAATTTGATGCTACTTATAAACTAGACACTTTTTGCAATGCATATTTCTACACTAAATTAACTACAAAATATACCGCAATCCCTTCTAATATACTAGTTTAAACAACAGCTTCGCCCAAAACAGTTTTCACCATTTTCATCATCCCTTTGGTGCAATTTTGAAAAACTCTTCTCTGTCGGGAAAAAAGAAATTTGAAATCTTTAGAGTAACTTTAAACAGTAAATTATTTAAAAGTTTCAAATTTCTGTTTTAGCGGAGAAACAGAGTTAATTTTCGTATTTATGTTATTAGTAGGGACTCACATATATTTATTTATTTATTTAACACTAGCGGACTTCACGCGGTTTCACCCGCGTAGTTCCCGTTCCCGTGGGAATACGGGAATAAAATATAGCCTATGTTCACCGCAAAGAGCGTAGCTTCCCAACAGTGAAAGAATTTTTCAAATCGGTCCAGTAGTTCCGGAGCCTATTCGTTACAAACAAAAAAACCAATCTTTCCTCTCTATAATATTAGTATAGATTTATTTATTTATTTAACTGGTGTAAAATGTACAGTAAAAAGCCGGTCAAACGCCATACCCAAAAACGGTGAAAAATTAAGATTTTTTTGTATGCAAACCTTGAATATTATTTTCTTTCTGATTCTAGTATTAATTGTTGTTAAAGCTGCAACAGACATCATGTGTGAAATTTCAACTGTGGTTATTACAGTTCATAAGATACAGCTTGGTGATAGACAGACAGGCTAATCTTAATAAAAAATGTGCCACTTTTACCCCTTTGTACATAACCCTAAATAATAATGTTTACTTTCTTAATAGATTGTGTTGTGTAAGTACATACTTATATGAAATATGAATTCTATTAAATTTCCAAATTTTCCGTATATCATTCCTCAGCAGAATATTTTTTTTTTATACCACCAAGGCGGCAGACAAGCAAACTGCCCACCAGATGTACCGGTGGTCACCGCTTCCCATGAACGCTTGCAACACCAGAGGCGCCACACTCGCGCTGCCGACCCTGTAAAAACCTTCTAAGACCTCTTTTGAAGAACCCCATACTGTAGGCGTTTGGGAAAACCGAGGCAGGGAGATCATTCCACAATCTAAGCGGGAGAAAGCCCATATCGAATCTAACCGTGCTCAAACGCTCCGGATGCAAAGTGTGAGGGTGAACACCCTGTCTGTGGCGAGCGGTGCGGTGATAGAACAATTTGATCCTTAACAGCGACACTATCGTATGGTGTAATAATAAAGGGTGTGTTTTTTTTCACGGGTTCTATTCTCAACTAGGATTATTAGTTTTTAAAAAATCTAATGATGAGGTTTTAAGTTTCTTCAAAATCGAGCTCATGGCTCCATTAGTTCATGTGTGGAATTTACGAACCCTATTATTTTTTTAATATAAGGGACCAAAAATTCCTTTTGAAAAGCACCCTTGTAGCAACAGGTGGGCACCTGTCATCCATAGGGTGCGTTCAATGCAACTTGTTGGGTGACCCAGCTACGCTTTTTTTTTCTATGCCCTACAGATGTGCCCTAAAATTTTGTAACTATTTTTTATTGACCTTTTTAGAGTACATACTCAAATGGTAAAAAACGGGACCCTATTCATGAGACTTCGCTGTCCGTCTGTCTGTCTGTCCGTCACGAGGCTGTATCTCAGAAACGGTGATAGCTAGAGAGCTGAAATTTTCACAGATGACAGATGATGTAGGTAATTCTGTTTCCGACAACAGATACTAAAAACAAAAAATTATAATATTTAAATATTATAATTTTTTCGGCTCCCGGCAGCCGCGTCCTCAGCCGCAACGGCCGGAGACCGAATCGTATGACCACAAATTAGAGATGGAAACCTACACACTAAATTCGCTGAGGCTACGCACACATAAACAACTCATTCACAGACACTACGCACACGTAGACAGTCATTCACAGACACGAGGTCAGGCGCTCCTCAACCGAATTTTCGATACTGATTTGTGCGCGAGTGTGTGTAGCAGAGGGTAGGTGTGAGAAAAAAGAACATACATGAGTTTTCCATCTGTACTATCTCTAATTTGTGGTGTGACTGAGGTGACTAGGAGCAATATTGCTAACGCTAGTAGCGTCCCAGTCAAATTAAAATCGACTTGCAGTAGTTAAAAAAATATTTTTTCTTTAATTCCAGAATAGAATCAAAAATAGTAAATAATGGCTTTAATCGAGAGTCAGTTGGACTGCGCGCTGCCGCAGCTGAAGAGGGACGATAGCAGCGAGGAGAATCAGGAGAGTCCGGAGAAGAAGCCCAAAATGGAGCCGAACGGTGACATTTATGGATTGAACCAAGGTTTGTACTATTTTTATACTTTTGTTGCTTAAGAAGAACTCAAACTGTATGACAGAGGGCGCCAGAGCACACGAGAGTAAGCAACTTTAAGCGATTGATAACGAAGGAACGATCGCATCTAGCGCGGTTTGATTGTGTGCAAGCGCAGTGCTGCCTTACTCTCTCATACTCTGGCGCCGTGCTCTAGTACTGCAGCTGCTCGCCTTTGACATACAGTTTAAGGACTAATGGGCTCCAGACACGGTCAATAATATTTGAGTCAAGTCCGTTAAATTGGGAATGAAAGTTGCTTGCTTTCTTTGCACGTGTATGTGCATCGACGTAAATTTGATTTGACGGTCCACCTGGTTGACCTGGTTGGTTGACCCTGTGACTTCCGGTTTTTTTTTTATATATTTAGCTCGTCAAATTGACGTCGCCACCAGCCTGATGGAAAGCCGTGGCGCATCTAGCGATTGGGGGCCACTTCTGACAGTGGTCCTCAAGTTGGCGGACCTTGATGTGCCTCTTCACGCTCCTCTTGAAGAACCCGGGATTGTAAGATGTGGGAAACACGTGTGCGGGCAGGTCGTTCCAGGTTTTTATAGTTCGACAAGGGAACGATCTTTTAGAACGCTCAGTTCTGGCGAAGATTCTCTCCGCTGTGTATGAGTGGCATCTTTGTCCGGCACGTGTTGTTCGGGATCGGAAAGGAGAGGGTGGGATCAGGTTGAAGAGCTCTTCAGAACATTCGCCGTGATACATTCGGTAGAAGGCAGCCAAGGACGCTATGGTTCTTCGCTGCGCTAACGGTTTGAGGCCTCCCGTCACCTCAGGACAACCAATTATTTGGATAGCACGTCTCTGCATAGCGTCAAGCGCGTCTAGTAATTACCTCGTGGAGTCATCCCAAGGATGAGAACAGTATTGAACGCAGGGGCGAATCTGCGTCTTGTACAGTAAACATAAAAACGGTTGCCTATGGCTAAACGGAAGTGTCGTTGCACCTCTCCTATTGAACTTGACAATATGCCGTATCAAGTTACCGGATCGATGTTCTAAACCCAAAAAGTATCACTTTTTTGTCCGCCCTTCAGTTTGAAGCGCTCGTGGCCACGCGGACTCAGTATTCTGTAAACGATCACTGCAGTAAGCAACTTTCACTACGGCCGGTCCATGGATGGGTGACCATCCATGTGAACACTTTGTGACATTTATTTGAGCGTTTCCGTGCTTCGGAAGGCACGTTAAGCCGTTGGTCCCGGTTGCCAGTAAAATGGCAGTCGTTAGCCAAGTTGAAGGCTTTATTTCAACAGCAGGCAGTCACAACCTGCGCCTGTCCATTTAAACACGGCAATACGGCTCACAACGTATTACGTGGGACAAATTATAAAAAGGTGAAATGTGGGTATATAATATGCCTCTGCCTACCCCTTCGGGGATAAAGGCGTGATGATGAACCGGGACTTCACGCGAAATACTATGTACTTACGTCATCCCTATTGATATTTTTGTTTTTTTTTTCTGATTTCAATGGCTTCACGGACCATTTTAAAATTATTATTTTTGTGTGTGTCCAGTAGTGCCTGGTGGTCTACCTTTGAGCGTAGACTACCGCTCGCCGGTGTCGCACTTCGTGCCGCCGGCGGTCGAGCTGTACGCCGCGAGACACAAGCAGGAGCAGAGTAGTGCTGGTGAGTTGTATTGTTTTGCATTTTAACACGCTTCTATTAGCTTCACTTGTGTAAGAAAATCTTGGAATGTTAATTTGACCCACTTCCCCTCCTTCGATCAGGCAAAAATTTTGGACACGCTCTGAGTTCTGATGACAATACATGACTAGCTAAAAAACGTCATTACAAATCCAATATGGCGGCCTCCCCGAAATGGCGGACTGGCTGTTTGAAATCCACCCCCATGATATGGGTATCGAATGAAAGGGTCTGCTGTCAGGAATACGAAAAAAATAGTCACGTGACTTAAATCCAATATGGCGGACAGGCTATTGAAATGCACCTCCATGATATGGGTATCAAATGAAAAGGTTTGCTGTCAGGAATACGAAAGAAATATTCACGTGACTTAAATCCAACATGACGGACATCCAAGATGGCGGATTGGCTATTTGAAATGCACCCCCATGATATGGGTATTAAATGAAAGGGTTTGCTGAATGTGATACGAAAAAAGTATAAAATAAAAAAAAAATAGTGCGTGCTAAAAGCGTGTTTCTTAGTTTTTTTTCAAGTTTTTTTGCTACCTCGTTGATCTAGATGCGGATCACGAGGTTGTGGGTTGGATTGGACCTGGGACAGGTAGGATAAAAAACTGTGGTCCATAAATATTTGTCTCCAGAGTCTGGGTATTTCTTTATTAGAATGTATTAACATAGAATTTGGGGATAATATTACTGGTCTGGTATCTATAAGGAAGCGCTCGTGGCCCCGCGGACTCAGTGTTCTGTAAACGATCACTGCAGTAAGCAACTTTCACTATGGCCGGTCCATGGATGGGTGACCACCCATGTTCATCACTTTGTGACATTTATTTGAGCGTTTCCGTGCTTCGGAAGGCACGCTAAGCCGTTGGTCCCGGTTGCCAGCAAAATGGCAGTCGTTAAGCTAAGTTGAAGGCTTTATTTCAACAGCAGGTAGTCACAACCTGCGCCTGTCCATTTAAACACGGCAATACGGCTCACCACCTATTACGTGGGACAAATTATACAAAAAGGTGAAATGTGGGCATATAATATGCCTCTGCCTACCCCTTCGGGGATAAAGGCGTGACCATATGTATGTATGTATGTATGTATCTATAACACACGGACAGCAAAGTCTTTGTAAGAAGGGCCCGTTTTCAGCCCTTAGGGCACGATACTTTAAAAAAATCGACCAAGTGTGAGTCGGACTTGCACGCAGAGAGCTCCGTACCAAAACACCGCCAAAAATAACGTTTGTTGTATGAGGACCCCTTCTTAATCCCCCCTTTTTTTTTCAATGTAAAGGGGCTAGTCCGCCTAAAAAACTTGCGAAAAAACCTCTGAAAATCATCGAAATTTACCTTTGTCAATTTGATTATTTCTGCTATTTCGATGATTTTTAATAACTTTGAGAGGTGTTTTTTCTAATGTAAATAATTATTCTGTAAAAAGCGCACGGTGTTATTGTAGTTTCATCTATTAAGAATTAATGAAGTGAGTTCTTGAATATTTCCAAAATCCTAAATGTCATTTTGTGCATTTTGCGGACGCGCCCCTTAATAATTTGTTGTTATAGCGGCAACAGAACATCCTCTCTAAAAATTTCAATAGTCTGACTATAACCGTTCATAAGATACAACCTCGTGACGGAAAGACAGACAGACAGACGAATGGTGAAGTCTCAGATATAGGGTCCCGTTTTTTAACATGGAACCTTAAAAATGATCTATTGAATGACAATCTATTATCTATTACAAATAAATAAAATTGGAGTGTCTGTTTGTAATATTAAAATAACCGCTTTCGACTACATGCATATGAATGGTAAATAGGGTAAACCACCCAATTATTGGCACTTTTAGAATGAATTATTGGCACTTTAGTTAAGAGTATATTTCGAAAAATAAGGGAAACCTAGTTTATTTCAGTTCGGTGTTGCCCATTATGTAGTTGTAGGTATGCATTAAAAAGTAAAATAGCATTCTTTTTCTGTTAGAAATGGGCAAAATTACCTAAAGTGCCAATAATTGGAGGAGTGCCAACGATTGGGTGGTTTACCCTATATATTTTTAAAATTTTTCTCTGTCTGTCTGTCTGTCCGTCTGTTTGTTACGGCTGAACCGATCGATTTGAACGGGAATTCACTGGCAGATAGCTTATGTAATAAGGAGTAACTTAGGCTACTTTCCATTTTGCTTTTACTTTTTTTACATTCCACGCGGACGAAGTCGCGGGCACAGCTAGTCTTCAATATAAACATCAATGTACGAAAATACAGCTGTTTATTCACTGCTCGTTACAGCGGAAACAAGTGACCCATCCACTCCTGTGAAGAGGAAACGTGGCAGACCGAGAGTGGACAAAACTAGCCCGGAGTATCTGGCCAGTGTGGCCGCTAGGAAACAGGCCAAAGAGATGGGTAAGTTTGCTCCTATTACCCGTTTATTTTGCAACAAATGCTCGTTTTCCGGGTTGCAAATATACCAGGTTACAAATATTCCAGGTTACAAATATTCCAGATTACAATTTTACATGTTACAAATTGGTTAAAAATGTAATCTATTTACGAACAATTTTTACGAATTTGTTTAACAGTTTAACCCTTTTAATTCATATTTTTTATCAGGTTACAATTTGATCTGTTTTTTTAAAGGTTACTTTGTTAACCCTTTTTAAGGTGGGACAATTTTTTTTATACATCGCCTTTTTGTCAGTTTAAACGTTACAAGATTCTTTTTATGAGTAGTATTTTTACTTGATTTTGTTAAATTACTTACTTTTTAATCGATTTTTTTTTGTAATTTTAATTAAAAATGAAATACCGCGTATCTTAACGAAAATTAAGTGAAACTTATTTACAGAATTTATGTTTAATATATTTTTTTATTTCTTTTTTTTCTTCGTATTCTTTTTTCACAGCCGCCATGATGAATAACAGTAACAGAACTCCGGAAACCGGCGAGAAACGTAAACGGGGTCGTCCGCGCGTTGACAAAACCAGCCCCGAGTATTTAGCTAGAAAGAAAGCTAGGGAACTCGGTGAGTTTCGTATTCTGTGGCAGTGTTGTCGCACTACTGGTTTTGGTGGGCGTGACGTTTATGCACTGTGGTTTTGGACTACTAATATTAACGTCTGTATAATATAGCTTAATTTCTGTGACAGTTGTGTTAACCCTTTCACTCGCTGTATTTTAACCAATTCACTCGCTGTATTTTAATTATTATAAATGCGCAAGTTTGTAAGTATCTAACGCTGCAAAGGATCTCGTGAGCTTCAAAATTCAGTTTTCGTAATTTCATAGTGTTTTTGTCCCATAACCGGTTTTGGTGGAAGTGACGTTCTTGCACTGTGGCATTACTAATGTAAAATATAGCTTAATCTCTGTGTGTTAACGTTCTCACTCCCTAACATTAATAATATTAACATCTATTTTGTGTTAGTGGTCTTGTCGCACTACTGGTTTTGGTGGGCGTGACGTTTTTGCACTGTGGTTTTGGATTAATAATAATGACGTCTGTAACATACAGCTTGATCTCTGTGACAGTTGTGCTAACCCTCTTACGCTGCATTTTAACCACAAAAGCTTAGAAATCCTTACTTACAATACATATTATAATAGAAGGAAGTTTGTAAGTGTCTAACAATCTAACGCATCTCGTTAGTTTCACAATCTATTTTGTGGTAGTATTCTTGCACTGTGGTTATTAACCAACTTCAAAAAAGCAGGAGTTTACTAAATTTGACCCACTTATATGTTTTTTGCTACTACTAATATTAACGTCTGTATAATATAGCTTTATTTCTGTGTCAATTGTGTTATTCCCTTCACACGCTGTATTTTAACCACAAAAGCTTTATAACGTTGATCAAACTAGCCCCGAATATCTATACTAATATTATAAAGAGGAAAGATTTGTTCTTTTGTTTGTTTGTAACGAATAGGCTCCAGAACTACTGGACCGATTTGAAAAATTCTTTCACTGTTAGGAAGCTACACTCTTTGCGGTGAACATAGGCCATATTTTATTCCCGTATTCCCACGGGAACGGGAACTACGCGGGTGAAACCGTCGTCCGCTAGTTTAACAATAAAGAAGACTAGGTATAGGGAACTTGGTAAGTCGTATATGCATTAGCAGTGGTTTTTTCGCACTACTGGTTTTGGTGTTAGTGGTGTTTCTGCACTGTGGTTATTAACTAACTTCAAAAAGGAGGGAGTTTACTTAATTTAACCAATTTTTAAAAATGTATTTTGCATATATGTTTTTTTAACTACTAAATATGTAATTTGTCGCAATACTGGTTGTGATGGGAGTGGCGTTTTTGCACTGTGGTTATTAACCGACTTTAAAAAAGGAGAAGTTATATTTATTTTAACTAGGTACTAATATTAACGTGAGTATTATAGCTTGATATCTGTTAGGACTAAATCCTCAAAAACCGCCTTTATAACCGAGATGCAAGAATACAACCGTTACAAGCGAAGACTTCTTTATTTCATAACATTTTCCTTATAAACACTACACAGAAAATCTTAATAGCGCGAGTTAGAAACACTGTCCTTATAAGTATTATACAGAGAATCTTAATAGCGTGATTCAGACTTGATCAGCGCCATCTAGTAAAATACCTGGTAGTTAGAGCTCAAACATCCCGCCCACCATGGACGACATGTCCGTAACAATTGCAACCAAGACTACAATGATAAAAACACATAAACAACCACCCACCATGATAGCAACAATTCAAATTTACAGCATTAAAAATATGATGGGCATTACAAGCAAGTGGACTGTATACATTTAAAAACCCAAGTACAAACTATTGTCAAAACAATTGCTACGCTAAGCTTATTTTACATAATAAGGACACAGTATGAAAAAAACAAAAAAATAAACAAAAAAACAATAAAATTAATGAGTTATAGGGAGTACAATTAACTTAGAAACTGGCCTTTTTATTAAAGACCCATTGCAACGCAGAGATACAACCCTCGTTATATTGTCCGAGCCAGTATGTTTTTCTTCAATAAGACCATAAAGCCACCTTGCAGGTGGTAAGTCATCCTCCATCACCAACACCACATCACCCAAATTCGGTTCCGCAGTTTGATGCGACCACTTATGCCTATGATGAAACTGTACAAGATACTCGCGGGACCATCGTCGCCAAAACTGTTGAACCATTCGTTGAGTCAGATGCCACCGCTTCAAGGTACTCACATTACTCTGCTCAAAATTGGCTTCAGGTGAAAGTAACAATGGTTCTCCCACCAAGAAATGGCCTGGTGTAAGTGGACATAAGTCTTCAGGACTAGTACCGATCGTAGAGATCGGTCTGGAATTAAGACAGGCCTCTATCTGAGTAAGCACCGTACTAAGCTCTTCAAAAGTAAGAGTGCTGGTGCCCACAATTCTCCTGAGATGATGCTTGGTAGACTTCACTCCAGCCTCCCAGATTCCTCCAAAAGATGGAGAATGGGGTGGTATGAAGCTCCAATGAGTTCCATTTGTTGCCAACCAATCAGCGATGTCAGTAGCTACGATCGATTTTTCCTGAGTGAGGAGAGCCTTTAATTCCTTATTAGCTCCCACAAAGGTAGTGCCGTTGTCGCTCCAAAGTTCACCACAATGGCCTCTTCTGGCTGTAAATCTTTTGAAGGCTGCTAAAAATGCCTGTGATGTCATGTCACTGACAAGTTCTAAGTGTATAGCACGAGTGGCCATACAAACAAACAGGCAAATGTAGCCCTTTGTGGAACGATAACCCCGACCCTTCGTGGGCCTTACACTAATAGGGCCTGCGTAATCTACGCCACTCTTAAAGAAAGGTCGACCAGCGTTAACTCTTGCGGCTGGCAATTGTCCCATTAAAGGTGGAATAACTTTAGACGAATGACGAATACAAATGACACATTTTCGGATGTAATAACGAACTACACTCTTACCATTGACGATCCAGTACTTAGACCTCAAATAATTGAGCGTTAACTGTGGACCACCGTGCAACGTTCTTTCGTGAGCGTCGGCTAGCACCAAAGTTGTCAAGTGTGACTTGTGTGGCAAAATGATAGGGTGTTTCATAGTTTCATGGATGCTAGCCCTGTGCAACCTTCCCCCAACTCTCAAAATGTTTCCTTCATCAATATAGGGATTGAGTGTTTTAAGCTTGCTCTTTTTGTCAACTGTACCTATTTTCTTTAAACTATCAATATCCTTTTTAAAATATTCAACTTGACACATTCTAACGCATGTCATTAAAGCTTCATTTATTTCCGAAAACGTTAAACAATTACTTACATTCAATTGAACCTTACTACTATTTTTTACAAACCGATGACAATAAGCTATAACCCTAGTTAACCTTCTCAAAGTAGAGAACCTGGAAATTATAATATCTTTTTCTTGATTTTCATTTACGATAATATTACACACTACATTTGACTGCTTCTGTTCCATATTTGTTGTAATCGAATCACCTTTGCTATAATTTATTATTTTGCTCCTGAGCCAAGTAGGACCCTGTTTCCATAAAGCAAGCTCATCACACTCACTAGGGCCAACTCCACGAGACGCACAATCAGCGGGATTATCTCCTGATTTCACGTGAGACCATTGATCTCTATCCATAACTGTGAGTATTTCAGAGACACGATTTCCAACAAATGTCTTCCAACGGCTGGGGTGGCTACTCAACCACGCAAGTACCACTGATGAGTCAGTCCAGGCATGAATATTTTGTTTTTTAATCCCCAAGGTGTCTGAAACTTCACGCAGAAGTTTTGATAGTAGCACCGCGCCACACAATTCCAAACGAGGTATGGTAACCTGTTTGACTGGAGCCACCTTGGTCTTTGATGCCACCAAACTGACATGAACGTGACCGTTGGAATCTATTGACCTTGTGTATACCACGGCTGCATAAGCAGTATTAGAAGCGTCACAAAAACCTTGTAATTCAAGATGTGTATCATTGCGACTAGTTCCCATCCATCTTGGTAAACGAAATCCAGTCAGCTCTCGGAGACTGCTTCTGTAGTCCAACCACTCCCTTAACAAATGATTAGGAAGTTCATCGTCCCATCCGATTCCTGAGAGCCACAGACGTTGTATAAACACCTTGGCTGTTATAACTACTGGAGCAAGCCAGCCAAGAGGATCGAACAATTGGGCGATGTTGGATACTACCTTTCTTTTTGTCACGGGAGTTTCCAGTGGAGGAAGGTGGACAGTATAGTGAAACTCATCTGTATTTCGATCCCAAGACAATCCTAAGATTTTTAAAACTTTATCTATCTTGAATTCTAAGCTGTCGTTCGTCAAATCCATGCTAATCTTTATCCTATTTAACAACTCCTCATTATTGCTACACCACTTTTGTAGTTGAAAACCACCCCGTTCCAGCAACTCATTCATGTGACGATATATCTGCTCGCCTTCAGCCACCGATTCACAACCAGACAAAAAGTCATCCACATAGAAATCGGACAAGATGCGATCGGCGACCAGAGGATGATCTTTTCCTTCGTCACGAGCAAGTTGCTGCAAAGACCGAATAGCCAAATAAGGTGCTGAAGATACGCCAAAAGTGACCCGTAACAGCCTCAGATGCTGTATCTCACCGCTTGGATCATCGCGCCACAAAATACGTTGAAAGTCAACATCTTCTTCAGCAACCTTAATCTGACGGTACATCTTGACGATGTCTGCTACTAAGGTTATGGGATGGCGGCGCCATCTCATAATGATTTGACGCAAATCAGGTTGCAAGGTTGGGCCCACTAATAAATCCTTGTTCAATGACACTCCACTGTACCCCGAACAGGAAGCATCAAACACGACCCGTACCTTGGTAGTACTTTTATCATCGCGTACTACGGCGTGATGTGGCAAATAAAACGCATCGTTTTGTAAACATGCCTGAGGAACCACTTCCGCATGCCCCATTTGGACGTATTCGTTAATAACAGCGCTGTACTGCAACTTCAGTTCGGGATTATTTGAAAGCCTCTTTTCCAGCATATAAAGTCGTTTACGAGCTACAACTTCAGAATTACTATGAACACAACTAGGACGATCAGTTTTGAACGGTAATTTAACAACGTATCGTCCTTCTGAGTCTCTTTTAGTCGTGTTGGAATAGAAGGTCTCACATTTCTGCTCTTCTTCAGTCAAAATGACTTGATTAGAAGAAGGTTCCGTCTCCAACTCCCAAAACTTTTTTAAGAGGACATTTACATCTGTGACTTCGATTGCATTACAGCACACAGGCTTAGATTTAAATGGCGTACGAATCTCACCAGACACAATCCATCCTAGTTTTGTTTTCTGGGCTATTGGTGTCCCAGAAGAACCCTTGACCAAACCTTCTAGCAGAATTTCACTGACTACGCGAGTACTTAATAAGAGATCAATTTTACCAGGCGTGTCAAAAGTCGGATCTGCAAGTTCTAAGGATGAAAGTGACGGAAATATATGGACAATTTTTCTCTCAGGAAGTCGTGATGTGAGTCTATTCAAAACATAGGCATCAACTGATAAGACAAACGTAGGATCTAGGCGTGACTGCAATTTAAACCTTACAATCCACTTAGAGGGCATTGAAATCCCTTCATCATCACCTAGTCGAAAGATATCAGTACGAGCAGGTGTTTTCTTCAAACCCAGTAACTGTACTGCGGACTCCGTAATAAAGGAGACCTGAGAGCCCTGATCCATCAATGCTCTTAAAACCATTGTAGTACCAGTCCTAGATTTTATATTGACCAAGGCAGTCGCTAGCAATCCTTGGTTGTTAACATCTGCAAAACAGCAAATGGAATTGGTACTTTCGCTTGTATGGGAAGAAGTAGCTGCTGCTACAACCTTCCTATCTGTTGAACTGTCGGATGGTTCAACAGCAACATTGGTTGCATTCGCGTGGAGAAGACTGTGGTGCTTTCTCTTACATAGGTGACATTTAGTGTGCTGACGACAAGAATAAACGGTATGGTTTCTACCAAGACAATTAAAACATAGCTTACTGGCCCGGGCAAATTCGCGACGTGCGTCGATATCTTGCTTTGCAAACTGCTTACAATTGCATAATTTGTGATCTCCCGAACACATAACACAAGACTGAGAAGCGACGTGAAAAGATTTGACATTATTTTTTCTATTATCACTATGAACTTTCTTATCAATGGCAGTATCTAAGAATTCCAAAGAACGAAATCTCGATTCCAAAAACTCCTGAAATTCATCAAAGGTGGCTAAATTCTCATTAGTACTAATTTTAGCTTCCCACAACTTACGCGATTCAGTATCTAATTTTTCACAAGTAAGAAATATTACAATAGTGTCCCAAGTACTTACATCGATACCTATAGTACGCAGGCCATGTAAACAATCAATTGTAGTATCTAACAGATTTTTAATAGCAGCTGATGATTCTTTAACAATGGCTGGTTGCCTTGCAAAACGTTTTAGCATACCTTGGGATAAAAATTGTTTATTATCATACCTTTTAGTTAAAATCGACCAACACTTCGCATAATTGCAGGCAGCTACTGGAGTATTTCGCAACAACTGTTCTGCCTCACCTGATAAGTGACCCTTAAGGTAGTGTAGCCTTTGAACATCATCTAAATGAGCATTGTTGTGAATGAGTGATAAAAATAAATCCCTAAATGAGATCCACTCAGTGTACAATCCTGAGAATGTAGGTATACTAATTTTTGGTAACCTAACAATTGTAGACGATTCAGACTTTTTAACATTACCAGGCACACGCACATCTTTTACAATACATTCTTTTAACTCTGACTTATATATCATGTACATCTCCTCTGTTTGATCATAAATTTCGTGTTTCATATAGCTACTTGCTGCCAGATCAGCATCAGTGGCTTGTGCTATAATGTTTCTATGCGTTTCTGTAAATAAATTCCACTGCTTTTCTAAACTATCAAGTCTTGTTTCTATATATGTTGGTGTAAGGCGTTCTTTTGGCGATTTCTTAAAATTAATACGACCTTTTTCAATTATTGATTTATAATTAAGCTGTACCTTAAATAATGCTTCCATTATCAATACTACAGAGCTACACTAATATTCAATAAACTGTTGCTAACAATGTATAATAAAAGCAAGGAAACTAACTTATTTAATTAACACAACTCTAGTAGTTAGTACTTACCAAGAACTTTGAAAAATAGGACAGTGGACACACGAAAAAAATACAAGTCGATGATCAAACCGAAAAATTTTACAAGTGTTTAGAACTTTAACACATCGATGTAAAATCGGGCATAGGTTCCCCGTATGAACAAAATTCGCTTAACTATTCTAAGTCTAAAAACTAAGACTAAATAAATACAAGTGTCTAAATTACTTCTAGTAAACTACGTTAAATTATTCTAAGTCTGAACTGTCAATCAAATTAAATGTTCACTTTACTCACAGTTTTGTTTCTGTCAAACCTTTGTATCACACGTCACTGGCATCGACGTCACTTGTCACAGGCGTTGATGATAATGCTCCGTTCCACGAATATATCCAACTGCTACAGGTTCCAATATAGGGACTTTTCTTTGTCAACACCAATTGTGCACCCTGAATAGTTGGGTGCGCCCTCTGCCGTCGCAATTTCTTCACACAGCAATACTATTAAACTTGTACAATCTTTCAGATCAAAACTCTTGACCACACATGGGTACTGTACTGATAACTCGGTAATAAATATGGCTTCAATAAATTCCATTCAAAGGAGTTAAGTTGCATTCAACTAACTCGTCCGGGTCGCAGGACCAAAACTTATGTTAGGACTAAATCCTCAAAAACCGCCTTTATAACCGAGATGCAAGAATACAACCGTTACAAGCGAAGACTTCTTTATTTCATAACATTTTCCTTATAAACACTACACAGAAAATCTTAATAGCGCGAGTTAGAAACACTGTCCTTATAAGTATTATACAGAGAATCTTAATAGCGTGATTCAGACTTGATCAGCGCCATCTAGTAAAATACCTGGTAGTTAGAGCTCAAACAATATCTGTGTCAGTTGTGTTAACCCTCTCACTCTACATTTTAACCGCAAAAGCTTTTATAAATCCCTACTCACTAGTCTATTTACTAATATGATAAAGAGAAAAGATTTTATTGTTTGTTTGTTAGCATCGAATAGGTTCCGAAACTACTGAACCGATTTGAAAAAATCTTTGACTGTTGAGAAGCTACACTATCTCCGGATGACATAAGCTATACTTATTCCCGTATTCCCACGGGAACTAAAGCTACGCGAGTGAAACCGATTGACGTCCGCTAGTAATACTATAAAAGTGAAAGTATATATGTATCTATATAACATTGTAACGAATCCGGTGAGTTGTGTACTAAATGGGAGTGAATTTGTCGCACTACTGGTTTTCTGTATAATGACATTTTTTTGCACTGTGGCACTAATATCCCTACTAACATTATAAACGCGAAAGTGTAAGTATGAATCTGAATATTGTACAGAGATATTGTTTGTGTGTTGAAACTTGCTTAAACGTAACTGCTATACTGATAAAAACATCGTTACTCGTTGTATTAGAGAGAAGTTTCCTCAGCATTCCATGGATTCACCGTGCGGGCGCTGGGTCCATACTGCAAGGGCTACATTACAATTGGCGATTATTTGATTGACAAGGAAGCCTGGAAATGAACTGCTTGTTCTGCGATCCATTTATGTAGGTTTAGGGTCGCCATCTTAAGAAGTTTAGCGGGGGGGGGGGGGGGGGCTGGAGTTATCCTACTTCTTGGCGTATGGCGTGCGCGAAACTATTGCGTCACGCTGTCGTCTTATGCTGCGTTCAGATTTGTAACAATTTTACGGCACATTTCTCCATTACCGTATCAGACTCGCGTGTCTGTTCTGTTGAAAACTGTAGCTACGAGTTAGATATAAGACGCGATGTACCATCAAAATGTTACAAATGTGGACGCAGCATTAGGCCTGTTTCTGTAAGGATGGTGAGCAACCCTCTCATCGTCCTCAGGCCCCCGGTCATGGAGGCCGATAGTCCTCGGCGAAGACACGTCGGTGGGGTCCAAGCCGCCGACTGCGGAACTCGGTTGGGAGAGTTCTCTCCCGCTCCCGCCCCGCCGTCTCTTTCACGAGCATGACCTGCTCGCAGAAAGAGGCGGCGCAGTCCCACTTACTCCCACTGGAACAACGAGTAAGGATAAAATAAAGCTGAATGGAGCTGACATTATGATAATGTGATGTAGGTTTCAATGTTTTTCACTAGATGGCGCTGACTGGCAGAACATACCACAAGTTTTTTTTAGTTTGAGAAAACTAAATAGATTTTTTTGTTGTTTCTCAGAAGCGCTGGAACGCAAAGCTAAGAGGGAGTATAAAAGGCGGGCCACTGGAGGTGAGGATTGTTATTTTTTATTATTTAATGTACACTGAATTAGGTAGTCTGGTAGGTACTCTTGTAAAAAAAATAAGGCATATTTTTAATGGAAGTCGATTATCTTTAATATTTTTGTTTATTGATATGAAATATTAAAAAATGGCACTGTTATGGCTGCTTAAGGCGCATTCCTGATCAAGTATAGCATTTACTCTCTGTCGCACTATCCGTTTTTTTATTTGATCAGAAGCAAACAATCCCTTGAAACTATGTATATTAACATGGAAACACTTATTAAATGCTCGCTTCGCTCGCTCGATGAATTATATGGAGGAAAGATTTAATTGTTTGTTAGTTTGTATCGAATTGGCTCCGAAACTACTGAACCGATTTGAAAAATTCTTTCATTGTTGGGAAGCTAAACTATCCCCGAGTGACATCCTACTAATATTATAAATGTGTAAGTTTGTGATGATGTTTGGATGTTTAGATGTTCGTTACTCTATCACGCTTTAACGGCTAAACGGATTGGGCTGAAATTTGATACAGAGATAGCTTATAGTCGGGAATAACTGACATAGGCTTATACTTTTCTTCCCGGAAAAATGTTCCCACGGGAAGCGGGAACGGGTACCGAATTACACGCGGGCGAAGCCGCGAGTATCATCTAGTCTAGTAGGCTATATTTTATTCTCGTATTCGCATGGGTCTGGGAATAACGCGGGTGAAACGGCGTATTACAACAAATTAGAGATAGTACATATGGAAAACTACATACTTAATTCATTAAGGCTATGCACACATAGACAACTCATTCACAGATACAAGGTCAGGCGGTCTCCACCGAATTTTCGATACTGATTTGTGCGCGAGTGTGTGTAGCAGAGGGTAGGTGTGAAAAAAAAGCACATACATGAGTTTTCCATCTGTACTACTACCCGTTCGCTCTAACTTTGCCGTTGGCGTAGAGGCGTATACCCAAATTATTAATTAGACAAAGTAAATTGACAGTTGCTAATGTCACTTCGTCATAGAAAATAAGCAACATTGTATGAAGAAGTGACATTAGTTGCTGTCAATTTACTTCGTCTAATTAAAAATTCGACTTTAGTATGGAGCCGAGCGGCAAAGTTAGAGCGAACGGGCAGTATCTCCAATTTGTGATATAACCGCGTATAGTAATAAAGACGGATGATGCGACAGAGAAGTCCTAGGTCAAGGTTAAAGCGATGCGCCTTAAAATTTTCCAAAATATAAATTCTATATCTTTGCAAGAGTACTTATTATTGTATTTTAATGACACATTCAAATTGGATACCCATTAAAGTTTTAAATTACATACTTACATAAAATCACTTCGGTCTTACAGGGTAGGCAGGGACTATGACTTTCTACTTGCTACGATCCTGAGATATCGCTTCTCCTACTTTCATAAGTGTTTTCATATATGCTCGCCGGTTTAGTACTCTTGACCTTGACTTCAACCGACATCGACTCCTACAAGTGTGCCCAGCTTAAACTAATAATCTATACTAATAGTATAAAGAGGAAAAATTTGATTGTTTGTTTGCATCGAATAGGCTCCGGAACTACTGGACCGATTTGAAAAATTCTTTCACTGTTGGAAAGCTACACTCTTTGCGGTTAACATAAGCTATTCTTTATTCCCGTATTCCCAGGGGAACGGGAACTACGCGGGTGAAACCGCGTGACGTCCGCTAGGATTTCTAAAAGATACAAAGAAAACGAAATGCAATATAAGTCATAAAAAAAGCATTATTTTATTAGCTCAGTAACCGTCTCCGCCCCAGAACATTTGCCATCGGTTCTCCTACAGATGTGGCCAGTCCACTGCCACTTTAATGCGCTTACTCTGCGAGCTATGTCGACCATTTTGCTTTCTGACGGATAATATCGAAAAAAATATACATTTAGAATTGATATACTTGAATGGGTATCCAATTTTATGAAATAGTGCCTGGTGTGGAAATACACCTTGTTTAAAGCACCGGGTTTTTTTTTGTAAGGTGTGTTCACTAATTTGTATCTAACACCATGTATTTTATATTACAAGATTAAAGCAAGAATTGTTCATAACATTTTCACTTACTTAAAGCTCGGAAGGTTACATTAAGGCGTTAGGCAGACGCCGAGTCGGGCCGGACGGGACAATTAAATCGCGCACGATCGCGTTAAGATTATCCTATACTACCAACGCACACGAAGGGTAAAAAGACCGCACCGCAGGTCAGTGGCGGTGCGGCTACCCGCCATGAATCGCACAAACCAGTTTGTATGAAGTAACGTTGACGGCGTCGCGGGGCGACTAGCTCATTCTCTTCGCTAGAACCAAAGATAATATAATAGTATTACATACAGATCGGCAACTCCCTGCCTCCCACTGAGTAAGCTTCCCCATCCCCCCACCAAAATTTAAGTGTCTATTGCCGTGTCAGTACTTGAGAGATTGTCACTGCGTTGCATTACGAATTAACTTTGTGCTATTGCTTTGGTTTAATTTGTGCTTAGCCGAGGGTAGACTTGAAAAAAAAGAAGCTACATACATGAGATTGCGTTCTGTTCCTTATAATTTTGTTTCCATAACTAGTGTCCCTATTAAACTCACACACACATTCAAGCTTGATTCAAGCTTGATTCAAGCATTCACATTACGTGTATATTAGTGTGGGTGAAAACGAACATTTTTGTATGGAGTTTCCGCCCTGTGCTAGAACGAAGGTCGTCAACTAACTGCCTCCGCCCGTCGTGTGCGTTGGGTTCGCGGTGCGGGCGGTCGCGGACATCGACAGGCAGACCCGGTCCTAATTACGTCGCAGGCAAAAAGCCCGGCCCGCCCCGTCGCGTCGTCTGCCTAGCGCCTTACAGCGATATTTGTAAAAAACTCGATCTAGCCTGGTCGCCATCCACTTCCTTGTATATTTAAGTGAAATTTCTCCAAGAACCAATCTTTTATTTGTGTTCTGCCACATTTCACCGGAAAATAATTCCATACAATTCTTGCCTTCGTCTTGTATTATGTACATACACTAAACACTGAAAACAGGTTGTAAGATTTTCAATTTTAAACTCTGATTGCTCACAAATTTGTTAAGAAAGGATAAGGGAGGATTTATCGGATTGATTGGGCCTTCATACGTTAGTAGATGGGCACGGGGTACGGAATGGAATTTGACTATAAGTCCCGCAAGTTGGTATTGCGCTGGAACCTTGTCATAATGACAGCTAAGTGACGTCATCGTGACGTAGCGCGAGCGCGGGCTGGCCTCGCGAAGCTGCGTACGGTATTTTTTTTAGTACTGACGGCTCGACGGACACACGTCACTAAGATGGCCGCCAAGCGCAATATCAACTTGCGGGGCTTATATGTGTGGCCTCGAGCTGGATGTTAGTGAAGAGCGGGACGATCGCGACTGCGGTGAGAGCGCAGCCCAACAGTACAAGAGAGTAGACAACTTCGAACAAACGATCACTAACGCACCGAGCACAGTATGCTTGTGTTGTACGAACGCAGTGCCTACGGGCGGGACGAACCGCTCCACACCAAAGACTTCTATTTAAACTGAGGTAGACGCGCCGTACTCTAACAAGCGAGATTTCAAAAGCAATCCTCAAACACACACATCGCTAAGACTACACTCACTTATAAATAATATTTACGTAATTGTCACCACAATAGCAATATACGAATAGAACAAGAGTAGGTAAAAGAGAAGGCGTATGGACTCCGATTGCAAGCCAAGTACCTATTCTCGAAGTTTTGACTCATAACAGTGCGAGCAACGCTGCTAATTAGCTCAGTTTATAGGTTTCAAAAATCGGTGCGTAGGGCATGTCTACCTCAGTTTATATAGAAGTCTTTGCTCCACACACGTTGATCAAGTTTATAAATTTGTTCAAATTGTGCGTGAATCGGCTTGCTCGGTGCGTTTGTTCAAAGTTATTTACTCTGGTACTCCAAAGATGTCGTCGTCGGCCCGCTCGTCACTGAAATCCAGTTTAAGGCCTATACAGGGTGTCCCAGAAGTCGACGTCAAGCCGGAATCGGGACACAGGCTAGGTCATATAAGTTGTCAGAAAAATTAAAAAAAAATCTAAATCTTGTATTTTAAAAATTAAACTAGTGAGTGTTTTACAGTTTTAGAAGTCTTTTTGCCCAACCAAAAATTCAAAATAAATACTTAGCTCAGTTTTAAGTGGCCACACTGAAAAAAAAAATGTACTTGGTGAGCTAAGCAAGTAACTTTAAAAGTTAGCGCGTTTAATAAGGAAAGGATTCTAAAACTGTAATACACGCACTAGTTTAATTTTTAAAATACAAGACCTATATTTTTTTTTCTGACAACTATTAGCAATTATTACCTAGCCTGTTACCCGATTCCGGCTTGACGTCGGCTTCTGGGACACCCTGTATAACTGTGTTTTTAATTTTACTCCTACTACACTGACTAAGGGTCTGTTCACAACGCCATGTCACGACGTCGTCAACCGCCATTCCGTAAAAAAATTACGGTATGGTGCCGCAACGACACACGTCGGGTCTACGTACATTAATACACTGACGAGCGCGTCGTAGATTGCAATTGCACTTGTACACCGTAACTTTCCGCGTTGACGGCGCCGCGCCGTGGTGTTGTGTTGGTCCTAAAACCACACGTTGCCTATAATGCCAGAGCTCCCGACACAGATACGATCTAATCTAATATAAACCTTCCCTTATTACCGATCTTTGCTTCACAAAATCTTACAATCTAAATTCTTGCAACGGCTTTTACTAACACCATCATTCGTATATAGCGAAACCGATCTTGAGAAGCGTAACGACGCGCAAAGTTCTCGTCGGGAAAAAATTGCCGGCACAAACTAAAATTAGATTAGTTAAAATGAGAAAAGTTGGCACCGCACCGAGAAAGGATGATAGGAGGGGGCTTGTGAGAAGAACTGGGAAATTTATTAAGAGGAAAGGTAACGATAAAAGGAAAATTATGCATGAGTGTAGTTGTGATTGGTTAGTAAGGAATGCTCTGTAGTGTGATACGGTTTTGAGGTACGTGACGGCATTTTGGCGACCGTGACAGCTCTGTCACGGTCGCCAAAATTCCTTAGACGTGTAGCTTACACATGCTTTTATCGTGTCGCGTATCTCAAATACCGCATCTAATTAATGAAAATCCTTAAATGCTAAAGAATACGGTTAATATTTATTAATTAGTATCTAATTTAGGCAGGTAGGTTGTGATTGCTTAGTTTTTTAATTAAATGAAATTGAGGTAAAGGAATTTTGAATATGACATTTAATATATATTATTATTTTAACTTTAAATGATAATATTTCATTATTATTATTGCTTTATTGGTAGATTGCATGTTTTATGTAGATTGTTTACGAGAAAGTAACAATACCTACTGAAATAATATTTAAAATGAATAAAAAAAATCTTCCATTTAACACTTAACTACCCATGACAAGGTACAAGAAGCGCTTACTTGTAAAAAAATAAAAGTAGCAAAAACCTGTCTGTTTCAACACGTAAATAGGCTCACAATATATAATAATAGGCTTATTTATTTATTTCTCCCTATAAGCAAGTGGATCTATGAGCACTGTATAGAGTGTTAAATGGAATGAAAATTATATTATTTTTATTAGGTTTATATGCAATGTAAAACGCTTTATATATTGTAAGTTGTAATATTGGTTGTTGTATGCATGGATCTAAAAAAAGTACGGACGTAATCTGAACTAAACCACGATTGAAGCACGAAAATGGTAGCCAATTTTTGTGTGCTTTGCAAAAAAAGTATGTCATGTTTTGTTTAAAGAGTGAAGGTCTTGTATAGTCCAATCCTGCCCGATCTGGCAATAATGTAAACATGTCATGTTTTGACAATCGTTGTCTAAGACATGAGTAGAGAAATATAGTATGACAAATAATTGAATTTTTTACTATCCTGAGTAGGTATTTTAAATGAAAATAAACTATCATAAAGAAGTTATTTAGTGTCGAAATGATTGTAAGAACACTGTATGACTCCTGGATACTGAAATATAATCAGGGTGAATACTCAATTGTCATGTCAGCTTTGGGGGAAGGACATGTATGAAAATCGTCGTTACGAGTATAGCGGAGTCCGTAATGGATCCGACTCGCTTGCAGTGGAAGGCGGGCATAAGGCCTCAAACTGGATATCAGCGACGAGCGGAGCGAGGTCACGGCGGGCGCCGGAATACAAGACAGTATACAGCTAAAGCGCACCGAGCTCGGTTTACTTGTGTGCGGGCGCAGTGCGTTTGTTATCGGTTGTTCGAAGTTAAGGGAAGAGTAGGCTCTCTTGTATTCTGGCACAGTAAGCTCACCCCGCTCGTCGCTGATATCCCGTTTGAGGCCTTTAAGTAATGCAGCCACATTACGCCTCTGCCCATTTCCCTCGCCTCTGCCCAGTCCCCAGTCTCTGTCTGCTTCCTCGTCGAGTGTGTGGCCGGTCCGGAAATTTGTTTATAGTGTGACACGTCCGTACTTCTTTAAGGTCCGTGGTTGTAAGCATGATTTGAATGTTGTAGTAGGTACTTTTTTCTATAATTATAACTCAGTCATAAATGTAAAGTAATTTATTTATTGAATATATTTCTCATCTTTTACTAAGCCATTAGAATTGAATTATACTGTATATAAAATTATTTCTTCTGTAAAATTTGTGTATTTTTTGAATCCTAGATTCACGGAAACTGCTCAACAAAAAAGATTTTTTTATGTATTTACCGTATACCTATTTACTTTCGTATTATATACATTTAGAGACAAGCTATATAATTTGGAATTACAGACAGACACGTCAATTTTATTTATATGTACCTTATAAATTATGTATAGATGAAGTTAAATACATTTACAGATTCAGCCGCTTCCTCGTCAGCGGGCGAGGCCACTCCAAGAGTTAAGCGAAAATACACCAAAAGGGCACCCAGCGCCAAGAACAATGTTGTGAGTAACTCTCTTTATATTTATCTTTACTACCCGTTAGCTCTAACTTTGCCGCTGGCGTAGAGGCGTAAACCCGATTTTTTAATTAGACGAAGTAAATTGACAGTAGCTAATTTCACTTCGTCATAGAAAATAAGCCCTTTGTTGCCCGTGGCACTACCGCTTGGCACTACCAGTAGTGTCACGGGAAATTTTACTTTCCCGTGGCACTACCGTTCCTATTGGCTGATTAAATCCAAATAGTATAATTTCCCATGGCACTACCAATTACCAATGGCACTACTAAATACCAAACATATCAAATCAAGAGCGAACATGTTCTCACATGGTCCCATGATGACAATCGGTAAAACAAATGAAGCTCGGCAAAACAAATAAAGATTAGTGAAACAAATGAAGATCGGCAAAACAAATGAAGGTCGATAAAACAAATGAAGATCGATAAATGAAGATCAGTGAAACAAATGAAGATCGGCAAAACAAATGAAGGTCGATAAAACAAATGAAGATCGATAAAACAAATGAAGATCAGTGAAACAAATGCAGATCGGCAATATCCGTGAATATTATATTATAAATAAATATATTCCAGTTAAGGCGCTCCCTCACCGGGAGCATTCGCGCGTAATGTAACGTTACGAGTCGAGAATTACAGCAGTGAGGGAGGTGAACCGAGCATTGCAATGCGCACCTTGTAATGATACAAGACGAGGTTACATCAGTGAGGGAGGAGAACCGAGTATTACAATGCGCGCCTTGTAATGATACAATGTGTAACGTTTTGATACAACTCGTAACATCAATGCGCTTTGCGCACCTTGTAATGATACAATGTGTAATGTTTTGATACAACTTGTAACATCAATGCGCTTTTTTGTTGCGGCTGGCCGGCCGCACACTGGTCCGGATTTTAAAATAGGTGAACATACGATCTAAGATGTCAAATGCTTTTGGGAAAAAAATAGTAGTACGAGTACGAATTACAGGTTAATATTGCAATCCAATATGGCCGCCGCGCCACCGTTGTAAAATTTCATGTTGGATATCGTTTATGGGGTTTTTTGGTATGCTGAGTACGAATTTCAGGTTAATTTTGCAATCCAATATGGCCACCGCGCCAACGTGGTAAAATTTCATGTCGCATATCCATAAAAAGGGTTTTTCCATATCATATAAAGGGTTTTTTGGTATGCTGAGTACGAATTTAGGGTTAATTTGGCAATCCAAGATGGCCGCCGTGCCACCGTTGTAAAATTTCATGTTGAATATCGTATAAGGGGTTTTTGGTATGCTGAGTACGAATCACATGATAAGTTTGCAATCCAATATGGCAGCCGCGCCGAAATCACAAAATTTCATGATGAGTATCGTTTAAGGGCTTTTATCGTAGGCTGAGTACCATTTTAATGTAATAGGCCTTAATTTTACAATAAAGACCTTTTGCCATAGTATTTTCGCATCGCTAGTTTAGAAAGCCTAAATTTAATAAGCAAATCATTAAAATTTGCATGGAAACATGGAAACTTGATTTTATTATAAGACATCATAACTTTTGTTTAATTTCTTTTTCGAGCTAAAAATAAAAAAATATTCAATATTTGTTATTTATTTCTTTTCGCATTTTTAATATAACTAACTATATTTTGTTTGTTTTACGTGAGGGAAAATCGTCATGGATGCTATGCCGGACTCCTGCCGACTAAAAAACCTCATGTGCCCTGCCTAACAGCTTACGGTTGGGAGTCCCGGGTAAGCCCTCGGAAGAATACCCCAGGACTCCCAACAGACCTTATTTATGGCTACCACTGCGGCCTCACCTAGAACTGATCTTCATTTGTATAAGCGACCTTCATTTGTTTTTACCAATATTCAATTGTTTTTACGATGTTCATTTGTTTTAGCGACCTTCATTTGTTTTTACGATGTTCATTTGTTTTAGCGACCTTCATTTGTTTTGACGATTTTCATTTGTTTTAGCGACCTTCATTTGATTTTACCAATATTCATTTGTTTTTACGATGTTCATTTATTTTAGCGACCTTCATTTGTTTTAACCGATATTCATTTGTTTTAGCGATGTTCATTTGTTTTTACGATGTTTATTTGTTTAAGCGATCTTCATTTGTCTTGCCGATCCTCATTTGTTTTGGCGATCTTCATTTGTTTTAGTAATCCATTTGCTAGTAGTGCCACGGGAAATATTATTTCCCGTGGCACTACTGGCAAATGATAGTGTCAACGTAAATGTACAATTACCCGTAGCACTACCAGTAGTGCCACGGGAAAGTAAAATTTCCCGTGACACTACTGGTAGTGCCAAGCGGTAGTGCCACGGGCAACAAAGGAAAATAAGCAACATTGTATGAAGAAGTGACATTAGTTGCTGTCAATTTACTTCGTCTAATTAAAAATTCGACTTTAGTATGGAGCCGAGCGGCAAAGTTAGAGCGAACGAGCAGTACCAGTGTATTTAATATGAAGTGAAAAAAGACAACTTTGCCCACACGGGATTTGAACCCACAACCTTTGCCTAAACCGGGGCAATGCTCTACCACTTGAGCTAATGGGACCGTAATGAATCAAGTGGTAGAGCGTTGCCCCGGTTTAGGCAAAGGTTGTGGGTTCAAATCCCGTGTGGGCCAAGTTGTCTTTTTTCACTTTATATTAAATATTTTGAATAAGTCAGCATTCTAATTTTGCTTTAAATATTAAATTTTTACTAGTAGTTCTCAAAGTTAATTGGGTCCCACTCGTGGCAGAATTATTTATTTATTTATTTCAAAAATATTTACAGGATCTATCAATAATCATATTTACAGGATCTTTACAGGTTACAATCGCGTGTCTTCTAACAGGTTATATAACACTATTGGACGTCACGCGGTTACACCCGCGTAGCTCCCGTTCCCGTGGGAATACGGAAATAAAATATAGCCTATGTTACTCAGGGTGAATGTAGCTATCCAATGGTGAAAGAATTTTTGAAATCGGCTCAGTAGTTTATGAGTTTATTCAAAACATACACACACAAAAATACCAATTTTCCTTTTTATAATACTAGCTGACCCGCGCAACTTCGTTTGCGCCACATAAGAGAGAGTATTACCTGTTTCCGTCTTCCCCGGTTTTTGAAACATTTACTGTTACTGCTTCGCTCCTATTAGTTGTAGCGTGATGCTATATAGCCTATGACACTCCACAATAACGAAGCTTTCCATTGGTGAAAGAATTTTTAAAATCGGTTCAGTAGATCCCGAGATTACCCCTTACAATTTAACAAACACACAAACTTTACTTCTTTATAATATTAGTATAGATATAGATTAGTGTAGACTCGCGAACCTCACGTGGTTACACTCGCATAGTTCTCGTTCCCGTGGGAATACAGGAATAAAAATAGCCTATGTTCACCGCAAATAGTGTAGCTTCCCAGCAGTGAAAGAAATTTTCAAATCGGTCCAGTAGTTTCGGAGCTTGTTAAACACATACAAACATACTATCAAATCTTTCCTCTTTATAATCTATATATATAAAAATCAATGCCACTTTTCGTTGTAATTTTATAACTCAAGAACGGGCTCACCTATCCAAACCAAATGCTTAGGCTTTGTTTGGACTATTTAGTAGATGGTTTATGTGAACTTTGCACAAAATCGGTCGAGCGGTTCTTCATTTATCACGCAAACGAAGTTGCGCGGGACAGCTAGTATTAGTATAGATTCCCACGGCAACGGGAAAGTCCGCTAGTGCCAATATAAATGTTTATTAATTGTATTTCATCCCACAGCCGCAATCCGCAGAGCGCGTGAAAGGCAAGCGCGGCAGGCCTCGTAAAGTCGACCAACTCGCCGCCAACAGGCAACAGGCGCAACAACCCAGTAAGTATATACGGTTACATCAGGGATTTAAAAAAATGCTTTTAAACACTCCTTATTCACTGTTACAATTTTTAACACAATGAACGATTAACATAAATTTAGCTAAAATACACCGCGTGGCACAAGGTAGAATATTGCAACAGACTCCCAATCTGAATTTCGACAAATCCTTCTACGACAAGAGTTTACTTCGACAACATGAAACTCCGACACGACTTAATTTCGACAAAATTTTAGATCGAAAAAACTTAATCCCGACACTACTCCGACAAAGGAAGAAACGTTTTGTCGGAGTACAGTAGTGTCGACATTAGGTTGTTTCGATCTAAAATATTGTCGAAATTGAGTCGTATCGGAATTTCATGTTGTCGAAGTAAAATCTTGTCGTAGAAGGATTTTTCGAAATTCAGATTGGGAGTCATTGCAACAGTGTCTGGGACTTGCGACCCAATTTGCAGGTGGGCGCCTCACTATGCGCATAAACGCTCACCTTCCACCGCCAACAATGGTTTCTATGCACCTTTTCTATATGAACAACTAGCGGTCGTCACGCGGTTTCACCCGCGTAGTTCCCTTTCACGTGGGAATACGGGAATAAAACATAGCCTATGTTCACCGGGGAGAGTGTAGCTTCCCAACAGTGAAAGAATTTTTCAAATCTTTCCAGTAGTTCCGGAGCCTATTCGTTACAAACAAACAAACAAGCAAACAAAAAAACAAATCTTTCCTTTTTAGGGTTTCGTAGCCAAATGGCACCCCCGAGCGAGCGTAATCGAGTAGGACATGTTATTCATTGATCCGTATTAGAAAAATGGAAAAGTGAACAAAAAGTGAACAGTGCAAAGTGAAACTTATGTTAAAATAAACAGTAATTTGTGTGCTATCGAACAGTATATCATTTACCATAATTAAACGTAAATAACTGTGACAAAACAAGAGATAAGTGAAAAATAAAACTGTTAAAAATTTAAATCACACCGGCACAAGACACGATGAACAAAGGATTGGACTTTGAACCCATTAGCATTGAACAATAAAGACTGACGTATTGAACTACGAGAGTACATACCAATGAACTATACTTGTTTGTTTGAGCAATTAGTTCGATGTCAATATAGCCCATTACCAACAAGTGCGGTTTTATAATTTCACTGATCAGGGTTCAAATCCGAAGATTACAAAATTATTTTTGACATTCTATTTGACATTCTTTTTGACATTCTTTTTGACATGCTATTTGAAATTTTATTTTGAAGTACTTATCTATTATTTATAACACAATTAAAAAGGACCAACTTTTTACTATTGATTTGGTCTCGAAACTCGAGCAAAAATGATGGATGAAAACATTACAATTAGAAAAAATATAACATCTCACACGTTGAATAGTACTTTTGACAAAAGCATGTTAGACTCTACGATTAGAAGCCTACCAGAGTCTCCAAGGAATGATGTTTATGCGATGCTTGAACTACAAGAAAAAATTAATCAACTTTCGACTGAGCTGAAATCCGCTCATCAAGAAGTAGAAAATCTTAACTCAGAAAACAATCAATTAAAGCTGGATATTTCCAAATATATTAAGATCATTGACGCATACAAAAAAATTAACAGTTCGGATATTGTAATGTCGACACCACTCTCGGCACGTAAACAAAAAATCTCACGACCAGCGCCTTTTAAAAAGCAGCAGCAACCATTTGCAAACAAACAACAAACTATTTTAAAAGTGCAGAGCACTAATATTCAAGAATCCACAATAAGTTGTAACGACCATAAACTATTATTAGGCAGTGAAATGGAAAAATCAGCACATACACAAGTGCCAGAAGGGGGTCAGAACGGAAATCACACCAGGCAGACGGCGAGGAGTCTGAAGGAGTATAGTGCAAAAATAGTTATAATAGCTGACCAACAGGGACGACGCATTCAAAGGGTATTCCAAAATTTACTAGGATCTAAATTCGACGTCACTTGCTTTTGGAAATCCGGCGCGCCTCTGTTTGAAATTCTAAAGTCGGAATATTCGCAAATCAGCACACTAACTCAGGATGACTATGTTGTTGTGTTGGGAGGAACTAACGACACTAACCCAAAACAACTTGAACTGGCTTTATGTAACTTTTTCAATAGGACGAAAAACACTAATGTAATTATTTCGGAAGTTCCGTACAATAAGTCCTTGAATGAGTGTAAACTCAACCATTTGATAAAATTCTTATGTTCATATTATACTCATACCACATTTTTGGATATGAGATATGGTTCACATTTACCAGGTTACAGAGGTTTCCCTTTACACGTAAGTCAAATTCTGCATAAAGAGGTATTACGAAAGGACTACGAACGAAAATATTTAAGGTATTGTACGGAACGACTGACTTATTCCGTTGGTAGTGTTAATAGGCGTGATACCTGTGATCAATGCACACAAACGGAAAATATTCAAACGCATGAGGAACCTTCCACTTCTTCTTCTGATAACTTGTTTTTTCGTAAATAGCCAATTGTACTTGCTCCATCAAAATATAGATGGCTTAATAAGTAAGTCAGGCGAGTTGATTGTACATCTGCACTCATTAGGTAATAAAAATCAGAATAGTTGTCCCATTGATATACTTTGCATTACAGAACACAACATGACACAAATAGATGCAAAATTATTAAGGCTTCCTAATTTTGTACTTGGCGCATACTATACACGAGAAAATCATCATGGAGGGTCTTGTATACTGGTAAAGTCCACATTTAAATTTAAAAATATACCAGAACCGAAGGCACTGAGTATAACTAATATTTTTGAAGGTTGTGGTATTGAGTTAATAGACCATAAAATTATTATTGTATGCATTTACAGATCACCAAGAAACATAAGGGAAAATATTGACTTGTTTTTTGACCGCCTGGGGTTATTATTATATAAAATAGGATATAAAAATAAAAAAATCATCATCTGCGGGGATTTTAACATCAACAGGACCAATACATGTAATATCTCATGCGAGTTTGAACAGTTGCTTAACCGTTGAATGCCGCATGAAACCCGAGTTGCCAATCTCCCGAACAGTCGATTGCTTTGGCAACCATGGCGGCCAACTTTTTTCGTTTGGTTCTCCTCGCACATTTTTCGATATCTATGGCTGTATGGTCGCGGGTCTAAGTCTTTCTGTATGAATTAATGTGTAGAATTGGTTATGGTACTGAATGAGATATCTTGCCGAGTGAATGTAATGAAAAAAAAAGTCGAAATCACGATTTGATCGCTGTCATTATTTATTGTTTGTTTGGCGCCGTTCATAGAAAGTATTAATACGATTAATTTTTGAATATTTTCGTTTATTCTGTTTCAAATATTGTTGTTTTGCATTTAAAAGTATCCTGTCATGTTGTTTAACAGCTGTGATAAATATTTTCAGTGTAATTCGAAGTTAAAATTTGATAAAATAACACGCGAAGGTCACCATTATTTTTTGTTGTTGTTTTTGTTGTGCAGTGCTCGTATTTAACCGATATTTGTTGAGATTTTCTCAATAGAAACTATAATCTTTTGTCAAAATACCATTTAACATTTAACATATGAATAATTTATGTGAAAATCAATAATAAAAATGGGGGGTTTTTTTTTTTAATAATTTAAGATTACATAGCCTCGATATCCCCAAAATAAACAAAAAAATAAACAAATAAATAGGCAGAAACATTTTATTTTATTTTCGGAGATTTTATATCTACAGATTATTATTTTTTTGGTGAAAGTGAATTGTTGATGTGTATATTTTGTAAATAAAATAATTTATGTCAGAAAACTGCTTTTTATTTTGAATTACAGGGTAAAATCTGAGAGTACTCCTTCATTTTCCCAATCCTAATTTTCGGCCAAATATCATAAATCCATTACACATGGGGTGTTCTCGGATTTAGTGTCGTTATTTTCGTCAGTTATCCAGCATGATGAAACAGTAAGTATTTATGTAGTACGACTCCTGTAAAAGAAATAAGGATATATTGTGTGACGTCCGGCGTGCAGCCGCCGTTCCCGCCGGTGGCGTGGGCACCGCCTATGGATACGCCGGCGTGACCACGCCACCGGCGGGATTGAGTGGTTAAGGCATTTAATTTAAAATTTGCAATAAATCAACCAACACGGTTAAGTTCAATGAAATGTATAGACAACATAGCTCATAATATTAGAGGGTCGAAATCATATGTTGTAGACTTGTCTCTCTCAGACCATACTGCCCAGCTATTATCTTGCCCAATACAAGGAAATATTAATACAAGACACTGGTTTAAGATGAAGAGGGACTATAGCAATGATAATATTTATAAATTTGTAGAGTGTATAAGTAGTCTTACATTTTCTGAGACCTTCGCCTGTGATGACCCAGATGAAGCATACAATGACTTTTTCGAATTATTTAAATTGTTCTATGACTTGTGTTTTCCAATAAAAAAAGTTAAAATAAGTGTCGTTAAAAAATCTAAATGGATTAGTAAGGGATTAAAATTATGCTCTAAAAGGAAACGTCATATGCTATGGAAAAGCAGACTCTCACCAACCCCAGAAAATATGACTCAATACAAGAATTACACAAAAAGACTAAAATATGTTATAAATAATACACAAAAAACACAAAATAACTTCTACATAAATTCAGCAAAAAACAAATGTAAGGCTACATGGCAAATCATTAATAACTACAAAAGCACAACACTAAAAGATGAAATAACAGAAATTAAACATAACGGACAAATCATCACGTCACCTGATGTTATTGCTGAAACCTTTAATAACTTTTTTATTGATGACATTCAATCGAGTACAAATAAAAATATTAACTGTTATAAAAATATAATCCATAATAAGTATAATTCACTATTTATGAAGCCTACTAACCCAGTTGACATCCATAACATTATAATGAGACTCAATAACTCTAACAGCACAGGATATGATGACATACACACAAAAATAATTAAATTAATACCCCAATACTTAGCACCCGTACTTAGTCACATGATAAATTTAAGCATTGAGCATGGAGTATTTCCAAAAAAATTAAAAATGACTATTATACATCCACTGCTCAAAAAAGATGATAAACTAAATGTTAGGTCATACAGACCTATTGCATTAATACCAATTTTTGCGAAAATTTTTGAAAGGGTCATTTATAATAATATGTACAATTACTTCGAAGAGAATTATATTTTTATAGAGGAACAATTTGGTTTTCGTCAAGGAAAATCTACTGGTGCTGCACTTTTCCATTACCTACAGCAAGTAATGACAGGAATAGACCAAAAAAAGAGTATTACGTCCCTATTTATGGATATGACCAAGGCCTTTGACCACGTGGATCATGAAATCCTGTTATTAAAACTGGAAAAGTATGGAGTAAGAGCCAACTCGTTGGCATTACTAAAATCTTATCTCACTGAGCGCCTACAGGTGACCACAGTTAAAAATATAAATAAAAAATCAAAAATTGAAGTAAATTATATATCCAATCAAAAAATTGTTAAATATGGCGTCCCACAAGGTAGCATCCTTGGGCCGCTGTTGTTTCTAATATATATAAATGACCTCCCTAAAGCTATTAACCAAAACATGATACTATTCGCAGATGACAGTACGGCTATCTTTACTAACAATGACAATAATATGCACTATGAAATTGACATAAATAATTCACTCAAAAATATAATAAAATGGATGACTGAAAATAATTTAAACATAAATTTGGGAAAAACCAATTATATGACATTTACAAACAGACATTCTACTTGCAATAATCTATCACTAAGTTACAGAAATGAAATAATAAATGAAGTAATAATAACAAAATTTCTAGGTATTTATATTGATTCGGATTTGAATTGGAAAGCCCAAGTGGATCTGATTTGTAATAAATTGAGCTCATTTTCTTATGCCCTGTATATGCTCAGAAAAGTAGCAAATGAAGAAACACTGTTAACGGCTTATCATGCAAGTGTTGGTTCTATACTCAGATATGGTATTTTATTCTGGGGTAACTCAGTTCATAAAGATAATGCCTTTAAAGCCCAAAAGAAGTGCATCAGGAGCATATGTGGTCTTACACAAACTGATTCGTGCAAACCCTCATTCGGTAGTTTAAAAATACTCACCTTGCCTTCTATGTATATATATGAAGCCTTAATAGTTGTAAAGCAAAATATAAAGAAATATAAAACGCTAGCAAGTAAAAGACATAAAAATAAATTACACATAGACAGGTGCAGGACTCAACAATTTAGAAAGAGTGTCTTTGGAATGAGTGCAAAGCTGTACAATAAACTGCCAGACTATATTAAATCGTCTGAACCTATAAATGTATTCAAACACAGACTACGAGATTTTTTAATCCTTAAGACATATTATTCGATTCAGGAATACATAAACGATAATAATTTATGACACTTTATTAATATTGATTAAAATTTTGTAACGGTTATATAATTTAATAAATTATTATGTAAATTGCTCTTTAGATTTTGATACTGACATTTATTTTATAAACTTGACATTCTTAAAAATCTTAAATTCAATTGATATAGACATTGTTGCACGCCAGTAAATTCTATTTGATTTTAGATTAAGTACCTAAATGACATTTGTGTAAATATGACATTATATAAATCTTTAAAATTAAATATGTATTTCAAATTAAAATATTGTTGTACGCTAGTAAGGCATGTTACGGAAGGACTAATGTATTTAATCTACAACATCTATGTAAAAAACCTGTAACAAACAATAAATGAATAAATTGAATTGAATTGAAAAAAAAAAAAAAAAAAAAAAAAAACGGAACCCTTATAGATTCGTCATGTCTGTCTGTCTGGCTGTCCGTCCGTGTGTCACAGCCACTTTTCTCCGAAACTATACGGCCTATGCTATTGAAACTTGGTAACTAGATGTATTCTGTGAACCGCATTAAGATTCTTATATAACACTTGAAAAAAAGCAGTAAATTTTGGGGGTCCCCATACTCAGAACTGAAACTCAATTTTTTTTTTTTCATGAAAGTCATTCCTGTGGGGTATTTATAGATAGGTCTTCCAAAATGCTGTTGAGGTTTCTAACGTCATTTTTTTCTAAAGTGAATAGTTTGCGCAAGAGGGACTTCCAAAGTCGAAAAATGAGTGTCCCCCCCCTCTAACTTCTAAACTAAGAGAGTGATAAATCTAAAAAAAATATATGATGTACATTGCCATAAAAACTACCAACGAAAATTAGTTTGAATGATATAGAGCTGGTTGTTTTTTTTTAATACGTCATAAACCGCAATTTTCGGTTAGAAAAATCACTACCACTGCGAACGTGTTAAAACATCAATCAAAATTACAACGAACTATAAGAACTTTTATATTATGTTACTTGCTGCTACGAAACCCTTCATGGGCGAGTCCAACTCGCACTTGGCCGGTTTATTATAATATTAGTATAGGTATATCATAGTGTAAAATTTCGTTGTTTTTACCTAAGTTTTTGCAATGGCAATGAAGGTAGATTAAATAATGAGGGGGGCGAGAATGTTTATAAAAAGCGGCAACGCCATTTTGCGGAGCTCAGTCGTAAACTTCCCGTCGCTAGATAGAAACGTCTTATATTATAAATGCGAAAGTGTGTGAGTGTGGATGTTTGTTACTCTTCCACGCCCAAACGGCTGAACAGATCGGGCTAAAATTTGGTACAGAGATACATTATAGTCTAAAATAACACATGGCTACCTTTTATCCCGGGTGTATGTTCCCGCGGGAACAAATTCAACACGGGCGAAGCTGCGGGCATCAGCTAGTAATATTAAAAATGTGAAAGCAGCTCTGTCTGTCTGTCTGTTACGCTTTCACGCCTAAACGGCTGGAGCGATTGAGATGAAATTTTGTATAGAGATAGTTCAAGGCCCTGGGAAGGACATAGGCTAGTAGGCTACTTTTTAATATAACGCGATAACGACGTCTACACGGTCGAAGCCGCGGGGAACAGCTTGTTTATTATACACTTTACTGCACACCAGGTTAACAACATAAGAATAATAAATAATAGAATAAGAATAAAATAAATATTTATTCAAACACCAGTACAATTGGCGGCCTTATCACCAAAAGCGATCTCTACGAGTTAGTGAGAAATGATATGTAATTGTTTCAGAAATCCGTGTGCGAAGCAACCTAATGCCGGTCAATTCGGAACCTATCACATTGGACAGCGATGATGAACCGGACTTGGGTAAGTGGGCGGTCACCCATCCAAGTATTGTACAACTTAGATCAAGTATAACATAGATTACGGGTCGCGAACAAAATGAAAGTTAAAAAGTGTATCAAGTCGATACGTAGTTAAACCTATATTCTATTTACTAGCTGAGCCCGCAACTTCGTTTACGTCACATAAGGTGTATGAAAGGAAAGGTATTTCTTCATCAGAGTCATCAAGCAGCGTCTGAAACTGCCCTGTTTGCTTAATCATAAAAGAGCTTAATGATTAAGTCTATTTTAAAACAATTCAGTCCACGCCTTCGGCGCGGACTGAATTGTTTAAAAATAGTCTTAATCATTAAGCTCTTTTATGATTAAGCCAACACGCCAGTTTAGGTTCACTCACATTCAAAGAAACCCCTACAATTTAAATTTTCAAAATATCTAATTCTTAAAAGAGTTATAACTCTTTTATTTCTAAACCGATTTACATAAAACAAACGCTAAATGTTAACTGGAGCAAACCTCAACACAATAAAAAAAACCGCATTGCAATCGGTTGAGCGGTTGCTGAGATTAGCGTGCACAACCGTACAGACAAACAGATATACAGACATACAGACATACAGACAAACAGACAAAAATTCTAAAAATCATTGTTTTGGGTTCTATTGCGTTCATAAAGCCCCCCTATAATATTTTTTCTTATTTATCTTCCATGTACAGACAGCGACCTGTTACGATTTTATTATATGTATTGATATGCAATCGTAAATAAATAATTCAAGACTGTATCACATTTAACGTAAAATGTACCTTAAAGTTATTATACGTAAGCATAAAATACCATGCCACTGATATATCAGTTAAGTCGTTTGTTTCATACGTTTGTATTATTCAATGTCGGCCCATTGTCGCCAGTTCAAACAAGGATGTAGTGAGCCGTCTTCTATAGGTGCCGGATTTCTCGTGTCGATATTACGTCTAGTTAAACTTGATCAAAGTTGTACAAGCTTCATGTTTCTTAGTCTTCGGTATGCTTAAAAATAGATAATTGTAAAAAAAAGGAGTGTATCGCCTCTGGTGTTGCAAACATTCATAGACTATTAAAAAAAAAACATTACTATATAAGTATATAATCACAGTCAAAATTTTTCTTTGCCTCGGGCGACTTCGCCGACGAACTTTGTTCAACTTCGCGAGTAATGTAGAGGAAGCATATCAATCGCGGACGGCGATCCGCGATTGATACGCGTCGCGACGCGATCGTGTGTGTACTGTGTATCCTGCTCTAACATCAGTTAGAGTAGGATAGATATAGTGTATGCTGTGTATGAAATACTACGAATGCGACAAGCGTTGGCGGGCACACACTCGACATATGGATAAACTGACCATACGTCCCGTTTTGAACGGAACGACCCCTTGTCCCGGTGTCCCGAACATAGCGCCGGGACGCTAAAAACACCGGGAATTTATTTAAACGAAGTTCGTGAGACATGCGTGGTCGGGGAATCCATAGACAGAAGGTGTAAAAGAAAAAATGTTAAACCTCCAAGATAAGATAAAGACACATCCCCGTGTTCTGGAGATACCTTTAGTGCCTACCCGCTCGGTAGCTTTCTGCCCTTTCTTCAGAGAAGCGTTTGAGAGCGGTATCACGCGGGCTTGGTTTTTTGTCAGCTCCTTGGAGAGCTCTGGGGGTGTCACCCACCTGACTCCCCGGAGTAGCCACGAACTCGCAAGGCACCCCCGGCCCCGGCCCAATTGACGCGCGACGTGAATAATTTTGAAAAGAATTCATGAGGAAGAAGGAGCACCGCAGGGTTTAGTGGGTAGGACGGTCCCTATACGAGACCGGGTGCCCCACACGCCGTTCCTGCTGCCCTCGTGGCTGTATTGACAGTGCCCAACTGTATTCCCCGCGAAAACAAAAAAAAGATATTGTGGTGAAACCTTAGATATCATTGTCGATTATATAAATTAAGTTTTGGGGATTTAGGTAGATAGGCGAGGAGAGGAACTATAATGTATTAGCAAAGTTACAATCATCTCTGAAAAAACCATTGAACGTTATTGGATGTGGTGCACATTTTTTTTTACGTGAGGGAAAATCCTCAAAGGATGTTATGCCGGACTCTTACCGACTTTAAAACCTCACGTAACGCCCAACAGCCTGTGGTTGGGAAACCCGGGTAAGCCCTCGGAAGGATGTCCTGGGACTGTGGTGCCCATTTGATTCAATCATCAAATCAGCCTATGGCAGCCTGCTGGACTCAGACCTCTCCCAATTAACGCCACAATACACGGTCCTGCGCCTTCTGGATCCAGTCCCAGCCTGCGACCTTTTCCAAGTCGTCGGTCCATCTGGCATGGCGGGTCGGCGTTCTACACTACGTTTGCTGAATCGCGGTCTTCATTCTCGAACCCGTGTTCTCCATCGGCCGTCAGTCTCCTGCAGACGTGACTAGCCCACTGCCACTTTGGTGTGCTTATTGTCGACAGCTTTGGTTCTCTGCCGGATAACCTCATTTCGGAGCCTATCCCTTAAAGATACTCCAAACATAGCTCGTTTCATAGCGCGCTGCGTCATTTGATTCACAATGTAATAAAATCTGCTGTAGATGGTCTGGTCTTAGATTACGAGTGTATTGTGGTCATTTTATATTTGCACGGTTCGAGTTGAAGATCTAAAGGAGTTTAGCGCTGAAGCTGAAATAGAACATTGCTAAATGCTCGGCATATAGTAAAACAAGGTGATTTGTATTTATGCGTGCCTTGGAGACGTTTTAAAAATGTACCAGTCATTAAAATACTATTTTTAATCATGAAGTAAAACAGGATATCATGCTGATTTGGAAGGTGTGACTTGAGCAACTAAGATGGGAAAACGGCACAACCGGGGCGATCAGACCGTCATGGACGAGTGGCTGAAGCGAAATCACGGCGCTTTCTCCTACCGGTTTACAGAGATAAGTATCGGGCATGGGTGCTTCGGTAAGTATCTGAGGCGAATACACCGGGAGACCACACTTGAGTGCCACCACTGCAAGGAACGCAGGAAGGTCACAGCGCTCCACACAATTGTAGAGTGCTCAGCGTGGGCACAACAGCGCCTTGTCCTTCACAGTAACCGGTCAGGACATAGAAATTTTCGTGCTGGAAACCGTGGTGCGAGCCATGATCTCCGGCGGGAGTAAGTGGGCCGGTCGCCGCTACCTTTTTCTGCGAGCTGGTAATGCTCGTGAAAGAGGCAGCGAGGAGGGAACGGGAGAGTACTCTCCCATCCGAGTTCCGTAGGCGCCGCAGACTTGTCTTCGCCCAAGACTTTCGGCCTCCAAGAACTCCTGAAGAAGAAGAAGGGGCCTGAAGACGGCGCGGCGGGAGGGCTGCTCTTCGTCCTAACAGAACCAGGCCAAAGACGGCAGCATGATGAGAGAGTTTGAAGCACGCCTCACCCCTCAATAAGCGGGATAAAACCCGAACTCACCCCTAAAGACGCGGGTTAGTACCCGAACTCCTAGAAGAGGACGCGGTGGTAGCCAAAGTCTGTCGGAAATCCTGGGCCATTCTTCCCAGTCGTAGGCAGTGGTAGCCGTGGTAGGTGCCTGTAAGAGTCCGGCACAGCATCTTTGACGGATTTCCACCCTTAAAATTTGCATTAAATAACACTTTTTCTAAATAAAGAATTTCTGTCGATTTTCATTAACCTTATAACTAAGGTATTTATAAAAACTTAGGTATTTCCCGTTTTGAGTTAAAAAATAAATGGTCAGTTTACGTATTAAGGACACCGGCGCCACCAAGCAGCCAATGCAGGAAACTCTCTGCGTGTGTGGGTGTGAAAGAGTTATTTTCGTTGAAAGTTACAGCGTCATCTAGCACCTAGAGCAGTCAACTCTTACGTTATAATGAAACGTAGAAGTAGGAGCAAGGGGAATACCAGCTAAATAAATATAGATTGTTAGGATCTTATCAAATCTGGTTATGCAGGGAACATGGTGAACGTTTATGCGTACAGAAAGATGGCCACCCTAAACCTACTCAAATGGGTCGCAAGTCCCAGACTCCCTCACAGTATTTCCCTCTGTACCACGCTATGGACCCAGCGCGGTGCCCGCACGGGGAATCCATGAAATGCCCCCATAAGACGTATTTTTCGTTAGGTCCCTTAAACTTGAACATTGTAATTTTACTGTATTACCATTATACCATTTCAAATAAAATTTTCATAAACTTCACATCGGACTTGATTACTTTTTTATTGCGCTTATAGTAAAGGTTGCTTAAAACTCAAAATATCTCTTGCGCCCCCCCCTTGAGATTTTTCTGTATCCGCCACTGATTGAATAACGCCACTTGTACTGTTTCGCTCGTGGCCCCGCGGACTCAGTGTTCTGTAAACGATCACTGCAGTAAGCAACTTTCACTATGGCCGGTCCATGGATGGGTGACCATCCATGTGATCACTTTGTGTCATTTATTTGAGCGTTTCCGTGCTTCGGAAGGCACGTTAAGCCGTTGGTCCCGGTCGCCAGTAAAATGGCAGTCGTTAAGCCAAGTTGAAGGCTTTATTTCAACAGCAGGCAGTCACAACCTGCGCCTGTCCATTTAAACACGGCTATACGGCTCACAACGTATTACGTGGGACAAATTATAAAAAGGTGAAAATGTGGGTATATAATATGCCTCTGCCTACCCCTTCGGGGATAAAAGCGTGATGATGATGATGATGTACTGTTCCACAACATTTATTTATATCACCTGACCGGTTCCGCCTTTCAGCATTTGCAAAGGCATAATTAACTTAAAATGACCACTACTTCATTTAAATACACGTTAATTTGAAATGCAAATTTTATTAAAGATAATTTTAAAAAGCAATAAAAAAAAGGATAAAGGCGTGATGATGAACCTGAACCAAACCAATTAGTATATAACACAATCACAAATTGATGTGAAAAATTTTTTTGGTCTCGAGCAGGATTCGAACCTGCGTCTTCTGGTTTGACGGACGTCGCCCCAAGACGTAATGAGGTAAAAGAATTTGACGGTTGAGAGTAGTGTCTCGGTGGTCCAACGGTTAGGGCGTCTGGTCCGGCAAACCAGAAGACGCAGGTTCGAGTCCTGCTCGAGAACAAATTGTACTGTTTTTGATTTTCTGTATGTTTTCTCCCCAGGGTCACCAAGCCAAGCCTCCGATTCGCTCAGTTTCGACGAAAATTTGCGCGCTCTGAGACACATCCACGAGAAATATGCCAACATTGATAAGGTGAGATAATAATTCTTATTTTAACATATACATACGCCTTTATCCCCGAAAGGGTAGGCTGAGGCATATTATATGCATATGCCCAAATTTCATCTTTTTGAATTCTGTCTAGATCCCATAGCACAAGCTTATAACTTAGATTGGGCTAGATGATGTATGAAAATCCACAAACTTATTTAAAATACATAAAAATAACTTAATATTTATTTATTTACTAAATTACAGGACGATATGTACGAAGCTCACCTTTTGGCGGCAAATTTCAAGAAACCCTCAATGGAGGGTAGAAGGGACGATGACGTCATGTCCATCAGGAGTTCCGAAGGTAAATGAGATATTGGACGCTGTAAGTTTTGTACTAACACATTATTTATACCGCTTTTTGTGTTACTAACCATTGCTTTTTGAAAAACATACTTTCGTATTTTGTATACATGCTTCGTTATTTTGTAAAAAACTAAAATCGAAAATGGAAAATCCGAAGTTCTAATCGATAATCCGAATTCAGCATCCAAAAAAACCGAAATCCAAAATTCAAATCGATAATCCAAATTCTAAAATCCAAAAAAAAACCAGATCGAAAATCCAATATCCGAAATCCAAAATCAATACTCCAAATCCAAAAATAAAAACATCCAAAAAATCACAATCGAAAATCCTAGACCTGAAATCCAAAATCAAAACTCCACAATCCAAAAATCCAAGATACAAAATACAAACTCCGAAATTAAAACCCAAATTTCAAGAAACCCTCAATGGAGGGTAGAAGGGACGATGACGTCATGTCCATCAGGAGTTCCGAAGGTAAATGAGATATTGGACGCTGTAAGTTTTGTACTAACACATTATTTATACCGCTTTTTGTGTTTCTAACCATTGCTTTTTGAAAAACATTCTTTCGTATTTTGAATGCATGCTTCGTTATTTTGTGGAAAACCAAAATTGGAAATAGAAAAACAAAAATTCTAAGCGACAATCCAAATTACAAAATCCAAAAAAAAAAATAAAGACCCAAAATTCAAATCTATAATCCAAATTCGACTGCCTCTGTGGCGCAGTCGGTAGTGATACCGCCTGCGGCGCTGGAGGTCGTGGGTTCGATTCCCGCCGGAGACAAATATTTGTGTGACCCATAAATGTTTGTCTCAAGAGTCTGGGTGTTTCTTTGTATAATATGTATGTATTTAAAAGTATATAAGTATTAATATCCGTGGTCTGATACCCATAACACAAGCAGGTTATTCCTGGCTTACTTTGGGATCAGATAGCGTTGTGTGAGATGTCCGTGAATATTTATTTATTTATTTATTTATTTATTTATTTATTTATTAAATTCTAAAATCTAAAATCCCAAATTCCAAATTCAAAACTCCCAAAATCCAAAAAATTAAATTGAAAATGCAATTATGCAATATCTGAAATACAAAATCCAAAATGCCAATACCAAAAATCCGAAATTCAAAATTCAAATTCATTAAAGGTAATTAATACTCAATAGCCTTTTGTATTATCGATCTAAAAATGAATTTAGTTCCAATTTGACCGTTGTAATCTGTGTGTTTGTCGTAGGAGGCGCTTCAGTGAAGGACGCAGAGACTCGCGTGGAGAAACTCGAGGACAGTTCCAACTCTGACTCTGACAGCAGTAGTTCTGGCTCCGGTGAGTGATTCAATCTTTTATTATAATCATAAACTTTTTGTACGGTATGGAAATAAAACCGAAAAATAAATCAATCTATATATATAAAAATTAGTGACCGACCGAAGTTTCGGTTTCGGTTTCGGTTTCGGCCAGTTTCGGCCAAAAAATCGAGTTTCGGCCGCAGTTTCGGTTTCGGCCAAAATGGGCCGAAACTTTCGGCCGGGCCGAAACCCACGTGTTCATGAATTTTGAGTGTCTGGCTCTGCTTGATACGTGGTTTGGGTAAGCCCAACCAGTTAATATATTACTAACGAAGATTTAAAGATTTACAAAGGACTTCCAATCAATAGTTAGGTATAATAAAGGTCAAAGCTCACTTTAACGCCTCCACTTCAACACCGCTCCCACCCAACACCTCCCTAAAAGAAGGCTACTGCTCGCAGTCTACGCGGCGACAGCTAGCACGCACCCAGCCCAGCAGTCCACGCGGCGACAGCTAGCAGACCGCCAGCTGTCCACCCGCCGACCGCTCTCGCTTTTCGCAATAGTCACACTTCGCGATCGGTTTCCATTAAAGCAACTCGTAGTTTTTACTATGTCCCGATTCACAACGCGTGAACTAGCTATTATTGCTATTGCACTTGAGGATGAAGAGAGTTAGTTTATTTTAAGCTACTATTTTTTTAAAGCTTATGTTGCTCTAATTTTGTTTGATTATTTAATGTTCATACATGTTAATTGAATTTTTTCTGTTCCTTAATTTTATTTATTTTAAGCTATTATTTTACCACTTTTTATTTTATAAGTAAGTTTTTGTATTTTTATAACTATGATATATGTTTTATATAACGCGTTATTGTTTTATTTGATTAATACATTATTTTCTTCAAATCTTAATAGTAAATCACTATACAATACAAAAATGTTGCTAAAAAAGTAGGATAAACTTATAGTCGCCTGCTTATAAGTATCTCTCAAAAACTCCCGATCCCGTATGCTAGTCATATTATTTTTGATGTGGGTAGGTCAGTACTAAGCTAAAATGTAGTTTATCAACAATTATAACTGCAAAAAAACGAAGTAGACATATTTTCTTAAAGGAAATGAGAAAAATGATATTTTGTCATATAGCTCCCAGAGGGGTCCCTAGGGGTACCTAAAATGTTTGGCAGATATTTTGCTAACAACCCATCAAAAGTCACTATAAGCGTTAAAATCAGAAAACACGAGAAAATCGCAAGCTATTCCATTTTTAATGTGCTTTTCCATACATTGAAATCAGTTTTTGTCGAATATTTTTATAATTGAAGTCTAATCAAAACTATGTAATATTGTTTTCGACTACAATTATTAAGATAAACACATTGGCATCATTAGTTTTTGTAAAATCAGTAAAAAGTTTTTCAAGATTCCTATGTCCGCCGATTTGTATGAATCGATCCACTGTGCGGCGCGAGCCCGTGAGGCGACTGCCAGCAGTAAGCGCGCGGGCACCGCGCGGACCGCTCGTCTACAACGCGTGGCCTGCGAGGCGTCCACTCCCGATCAGTCTGACGGCGGTAAGCTCGCTGTAAGCGAGCTGTCTGCTAATTGATGATGGCAATGTAAAATATATCTAAATTGCAATAGTTAAAGCCTATATTTGAATTATATTATTTTTGCCGGGTGGGAGCGGAGGCGTTATAGTGGGCTTTGACCTTAATACAACTGTATTTAAGCCACAAGCAATTACGAGTACAATCATTGAGAAGTATTAGACAGTTACCTGGTCTTCGACCTCCTTTTTAGGATCCCGTTTTTACTTTTGGTTACTGAATCCTAAAGATCTAGGACATTACATAACCCTACCCCTTTGTTGTCGGTTCCGTTGACTGTGTTGATCGTCTGTCTGTCTGTCAGGAGGCTGTAACTGTAGATGATGTATTTCTTTTGCCGCTATAGCAACAAATAATAAAAATAGACAAAATAATAGTATTAAAGAGGGCCTCCCATACAACAACCGTGTCTTTTTTGCCGCTTTTCTTGTATGGAACCCTTAGTGCGCGAGTCCGGCTCACTCGTGCCCAGTTTTAGTTATACACTTCTAGAATGTAACCAAAACCGGTCAAGAGCTAGTAGCACCGTGTGGTTTTATTCGGTAGGAGTTCGCAATAGCATCTATGAGTAATTCCACACGTAAAAGAAAGAAACTCATCTTTAGGTGGAGATATTTCTAAAATAAACACTTGAGAAGACTTATACCGTTGATCGATGGCACTTGGTGGAACTTGCTGCACCTATTGAAAAAATAACCAGCTAAGTGCGAGTCGGACCCTCACGGAGGGGTTAAAGCGGGACCCTATTAACGAGACATAAGGCCAAGCCGACCGTCTGTCTCTTAGTCACGAGGTTGTATCGCTGGAACCACGCCGGATAGAGGCCTATTTTCACTGATGATGTATTTCTGTTTTTTTTTATATACCACTAAGGTGGCAGACAAGCATACAGCCCACCAGAAGGACTGGTGGTCACCGCAGCCTATGAACGTTTGCAAAACCTTCTTAGACCCCTTTTGAAGAACCCCATACTGTCGGCGTTTGGGAAAACCGAGGCAGAAAGATCATTCCACAACCTAAGCGTGCGCGGAAGAAAACCCCTTTCGGATCTAACCGTACTCGAACGCTCCGGACGTAGGGTGTGAGGATGAAATCCCAGTCTATGGCGAGTGGTGATAAAACGTAGCCATGGGCATCATATCAAACAATTCCGTTGCCGCTATTTTTTACTCTTAAATCCTACAGAGATGCTATGCCGGAGTCCTACCGACTAAAAACCACGAATTGGGAGCCCCGAATATGCCCTCGGAATGATACATACTGCAGCCGCGTCTTTGGGGGGTTGTTCAGTTGTTATCCTGCTACTTGAGGGGGGCATGCATGAATCTCAAACTTCATGCTATCGTCTAAGGCCTGCTTCTATAAGGACGGTGAGCAGACGTCCTCAGGCCCCTGGTCAGAGGCTGATAGTATAGGGCGCGCCGTCGCAGACTGTGCAACTTGGGTGGGAGAGTTCTCTCCCGCTTCCTCCCCGGCGCCGTCTCTTTCACGAGCATGACCTGTTCATAGGAAGGCGCCTTCTTGCGCCATTGAAACAATGACGCGAGGGCCCTCGCTTCCAGGTCCCATAGAGGGGTCCCGTCTAGAAGACATGCCACCTCAACTGAGATCATGCGGTATTCCCTTATCCTTACCCTGACAGCCATCGCTTTCTGCAGGCTAAGCAATCTAGCCGCATTGCTGGCCATCAGGATCTCCGCCCATACGGGGGCCTCATATAGGGCCCTGCTCCGCATGATCCCCAGGTTCAGTCTCCTGCAGGGAGCGTTGGGTCCCGTGATATTGGGCAACAACCGCGAGAGTGCGGCTGATGCCCCCTCCCTCAGTTTTGGGACCAAACTTCGGAAGTGGTATCCGATGTTACACCGGCTATCGAGTACGATCCCCTGATACGTCATCGAGAGCTCGATGCCGATGCTGACGCCCCCTATATGTAAGCTGGATCCCGCAGGTGTCCTTTAGGGCTGCGTCTCGTTGCGTTGCTCCTCGCGCCGCGCTGTCATTAGGGTGTCGTCGTAACACGTTACGCACGTAACAGGTTACCCCGACACCTCTGAGCAACGGACTACAGAAGGATAATCCACAGAAGCGGTCCAAGAACGATCCCTGTGGAACACCGAACGACACATCTCGCCGACCCTCTCTCGGGTAAGTTATGGCCCTCTCGGAAAGATAGGCCCCCACAATTCGACGGAGGTATTGAGGCATTCCATGGTAAATAAGCGCCTCCCAAACGCAGCTCCAGGGCAAGGTGTTGAAAGCGTTGGAGATTTCACCATGTGCTGTTGCCGGTATGATATGTATGTGGATGATTTTTTCTGATTTTAGTAGGTATTTTTTGTTATAACAAAAAATACCTACTAAAATCAGAAAAAAACATCCACACAACAAACGTAATTTTTGTAACGGATTTCTCTGTGCGGGAATCCGACTCGCACTTGGCTGTTTTTTTTTTTCAATATGAACACGTGAGTTTCGGTTTCGGTTTCGGTTTCGGCCGAAACTGACCCAGGGGCCGAAAGTTCGGTTTCGGTTTCGGTTTCGGCCGGAAAACCAGTTTCGGTCGGACACTAATAAAAATCAATGCCACTTTTCGTTGTAATTTTATAACTCAAGAACGGGCTCACCTATCCAAACCAAATTTTAAGGTTTTATTCGGACTATTTAGTAGATGGTTTATGTGAAGTTTGCACAAAATCGGTCGAGCGGTTCTTCATTTATCACGCAAACGAAGTTGCGCGGGTCAGCTAGTCTATTATAATAAGCGAGATTATTAACTGTCAAGATTTAACAGATTGATATCTTACTTCTTACTTCTTACTAATAATATAAATGCGAAAGTTTGTGAGTGTGGATGTTTGTTGCTCTTTCACGCTCAAACGGCTGAAGCGATCTGGCTGAAATTTGGTACAGAGATACATTATAGTCTGGAATAACACATAGGCTACTTTTTATCCCTGGAATAAGTTCCTACGGGAAGCGGAAACGGGAACAAAACTTGACGCGGGCGGAGCTGCGTCAGCTAGTTTTATCATAAAGCGAAAAAAGACAACTTGGCCCAGACGGGACTTGAACCCGCAACCTTTGTCTAAACCAGGGCAATGCTCTAACCAATTGAGCTAACGGGACCGTACTGAAACAAGTTTAAATTCTTCACCTTATTGTAACCGCCATTTAGGAGTATGGCACAGAGCCATCTATCGAGCTACTTAGCAACCTTTAAAATCGCGGTTAATAATAATATAGGCTTTTTATCCTCGAATTAGTTCCGGCTTTGTAAAATAATGCATCATCTAGTCAAGAATCAAAGAAATAATCCATCTCTCTCTTTTCCTTCTCCTCTCTCTTCTCTACTGCTTCTTAGTGTCAATGGCGATAATTAAAATTAAAATAGCTAGACAAACCCAGCCTAAAACTCGGCAAGATTGACTGCAGGGTGTAGGAGCACAGCGAACACGATAGTAGATGCACAAATTAGAGATAGTGCAGATGGAAAACTCATGTAAGTATGTACTTTTTCTCACACCTACCCTCTGCTACACACACTCGCGCACAAATCGGTATCGAAAATTCGCCTCAAACCGCCTGACCTCGTGGCTGTGAACTCAGTGAGCGTTGTCTATGTGTGCGTAGCCTCAGTGAATTTAGTATGTAGGTTCCCATCTGTACTATCTCTAATTTGTGGTAGATGGTCCATCGACTGCAGAAGTGCACCACAATCATAGCCTCCGCCCCCCGGTCCAGGTAACTCCATCTTACCCGGTTTGCCCTACAGCAGCCGACCTGGGACTTCAACCTGTTTAGGGATTTTTTTTTGTTTAACGTGAGGGATAATCCTCATGGATGTTATGCCGGACTCTTACCGACTAAAAAACCTCACGTAACGCCCAACAGCCTACGGTTGGGAGCCCCGGGGAAGCCCTCGGAAGGATGTCCCAGGACTTCCAACAGACCTTAGGCCGCCACTGCGGACCTATTTAGGGACTTCCAAATCAAATCAAAATTATATTTAGTTCACTCAGGCATTATACAGATGCGCTTGAAAATCATCCAGAATATAAACCGAAAACTCTACCACCAGTTCACAACGCGACCCACCTGGCAAGAACTGGCAAGAAACTCAGCGGGTTATTCTTTTTTGTGCTCTATTAACAATTTTTTTGAGAATCCACCAGAGCAGGTCATTTCCAGGCTTCCTTATCTAACAAATAATCATGTATTGTATGGTAGCCCTTGCAGTATAATTTTCCTTTTATAAACTTTTTGAACTTATTTAGGGACAGGTGAGACATTCCTGGTGGCCCATTTCAGTTCATGCCCGGGTGGTAGGCTCTCAGCAGGCTGGATGTTGTCTGGAGGGGGTGCATTTTCCGTGAGCCACCTCTGGTTCCGAACGCTCTCGGGTTGACTCAGCAGTGCTACATCGGAGGAAGCTCTTTCTGCTTTTTTAAGCTATTGCATAGCTTCTATCGCGGGCCTTGAGCGTGGAGACCGAATCCAGAAATGTCACGAAAATAACCTAACACTCGGCTACCTTCGGCCACGCTCGGCCACGTTCGTGTATCTCGCACTTCATATACCAACGTGTACACGTGAGCGTTTGCATAACGTGTACCTATGTATATGAAGTGAAGTAGGGTGAGGTGGGCTGAGGTGTGTAGGGTGGGGTGAGGTGGGGTGTGGTCAGGTGAGGTGGGGTGTGGTGAATTGGTGTGGGTTGGGGTGGGGTGAGGTTAGGTGGAGTGGGATGGGGGGAGTAAGGTGAGGTGGGGTCCATAAGTCTAAAAGCCCAAAAGTCCATTTTTTTTTCTGGAACAGTCAGTACAAGTGATGTTATTCAATATGTCTCGTTTCCCCCCACAGGTAGTTCATCCTCGTCGTCCGACAGTTCGTCGTCGGACAGTTCGTCGTCCGACAGTTCGGACAGCGAGTCCGACTCCAACGACGACGCGCCAACACACAAGACTGACGCGACCACACGCGTGGCGACCGTTGAGAACCACTCGGTGAACGAGGATGCTGATAGGTGAGGCTTAATATAACTATACATATCTATAGTAGTATTAAAAAGCTGAGAAGTTTGATTGTAAATGCTAGGATTTCATAACCTTTTTAATAGAAATCTAGTTAGGTACTTCTAAATTAAAGCATTTTGAAAAGATTAAAGCGTCATTATGAAAAAAGGAGTTTCCGCAAAGGTAAGACTGATAGGGAAGGCGATATTAACAGAATTATTGTACTCATTCACGTACCAACGACCAGTTGAAACCCTCAGACCTAGAAACTAGACTTTTTTACAATCACTCATAAAAAAAGAATAGATTTTACAAAACTTCACGTCAATGAGAGGATTTTCTAACTTCAACGCCAAAATGGGAATATAGTAATGATATAGTACCTATAGGGGAAACTGGGGATACTTGATCCTTACGGGAGACTGGGTACACAAGATTTACAGAACTTGTATAAGTCTTATTTAGTTTTGTAGTGGCAATATCGATTGAATATGGTACCCGATAACTTTCTAAAGATGGTACATCTATCACATTAGACACTTGGGCAAACGGCGGGCGAGTAAGTAATTGTTGCGGCAGAAAGAAAATTTTGCTGAGTTCTTATTTTGTCTAAAACATTGATTTAAAATAGGATTTTTATGTGTGTATGCATTTAATATGGGCCATTATCTATATTATTAGCCATTCTTTACGTAATAAAGTACTAATATTATAGACATTTGAAAATATTTTTGTTTATAATCTCAAATAGCTCAGGGTATACTTGGTACACTTTATTATGGGAGATTTGATCCACCTGGCTCAAGTGTCCCCTACCTTTTTTTTACATCATTGCAGAACAATATGCCAAGAGCCTACAAAACCAGAAAAATGGTGCCAGGGAACGAAAATAAAGCTAGTCCATGCCCTTAAAGTTGCACAGCGAGCAATGGAACGAGCTATGCTATGGATGTCTTTGAGGGATAAAATCCAGAACGATGTTCTCCGTAAGAGAACCAGAGTGGTCGACAAAGCTCGCAGAAGCATGCGTCTTGAAATGGCCGTGGGCTGGCCATATCTCTGTAGGAGAACCGATGGTCGGTGGAGCAAACGAGGTGTGGAATGGCCAGCTGTTAAAATTTTTCAAGCCGCCTAAAAAACGTTCAACTTGGATTAACGACTGCCATTTTACTGGCAACCGGGAGCAACGGCTTAACGTGCCTTCCAAAGCACGGAAACGCTCAAATAAATGACACAAAGTGATCATATGGATGGTCACCCATTCAGGGACTGACTCTTAGTGAAAGTCGCTTACTGCAGTGATCGTTTACAGAACACTGAAACCACAGGGCCACGAGCGCTACCAATAAACCGTAACATAGATATGAAGAAATATGTGATTTCGAAAATGAATAAACAGACAAGACATGTTCATTTAACTCCTCAGTAATGGTTTCATGTGACCCTACATATGGGAGACTTGATTCCCCAGGATCAAGTCATCCAGACCGGGGGGATCAAGTCTCACGTATATAGGGGACACATGGTACGTTTCCTTATTATTGATTTTAGTTAAATAACTACTAAATTTAGATATTCATATCTTTGGCTCTTACAGCAATTATAAGCAAATAAATCTCACGTATTTTAGTACCAACGGTTTTTTAAACGGATACTCAATATAGAAATTAGGGATAAAAAACAAAAGGGGGGATCAAGTGTCCCCAGTTTCCCATATAGTAGTATCTCGCGATGCGCCGTCACACAAGACTGTCGCGAATACATGCGACACTAATTTTATGAAATGATTTGTGAAATGAAATGAAGAGAAAGAAAAAGAATGGCCGTCAGTTTTATTGCCCGCACAAAAATGCAAACTTCTTTATAATATTAGTGTAGTTAATCTAGGTTTCATTCCTATCGAGTACTAGGCTAGCATAACAAGCAAGGAGCTTTCACAAAATGTACAGCGTAGAAAGGTTGTAGAGAGAGACTGGATGCGTTTGACGCACGACCGTGTGTTGTGGCTTAAATTGGGAGAGGCCTACGTTCAGCAGTGGACTGCCATAGGCTGATTGGATGAAATACATCTAGGTTTCATCCCTAGCGAGTACTAGGCTAGTATGACAACCCTGATGGCTAACAATGTGGCTAGATTGCTGAGCCCGCAGAAGGCAATGGCCGTGAGGGTGATTAGGGGATACCGCACGATCTCCGGTGAGGTGGCATGTCTCCTAGCCGGGACCCCTCCATGGGACCTGGAAGCGAGAGCCCTTGCGTCACTGTTTATATGGCGCAAGGAGGCGCTGCAGCGGGGCCAAAGGCCTGCGTCTCGGGAAATCGAGGCCCAGCGGACCCTGCTCCACCAGGAAACCGTGGAGACATGGAAGGTTCGACTTAAGCAACCAAAGGGGGTATTCGCCACAGTCGCGGCCGTCAGACCGGTCATGGACGAGTAGCTGGAGAGGAGACACGGTGCTCTCTCCTACCGGGTGTCACAGATATTTACCGGGCACGGGAGCTTCGGTAGGTATCTGTGGCGAAGACACCGCAGCGATGACACAGCGCTCGACACACTTGTGGAGTTCACGGCGTGGTCAGGTCCTCGTGGTGGGTCTGGGCGTGGACACTCTCGCTCGAAACCATGGTGCGAGCCATGATCTCCAGCGGGAGTAAGTGGGACGCAGCCGTCTCGACCCGCGAGCAGGTCATTTGAGTGAACTCTCCCACCCGAGTTCCGCGCGTCGACGTGTCTTCGCCGAGGACTATCGGCCTCCATGACCGGGGTCCTGAGGACGGTGAAAGGGCGGCTCAGCGTCCTTACAGAAGCAGGCCCATGACGGCAGCGTGACGTGAGGGATTCACCCCCCCCCCCCCCCCCTAAGAAGCGGATAAGGGATAAAGGTGAGCGTTAAAGCGGAAACATTGAAAATGATCTACTGGATTCTAAAAGTGTTATAATTATTAAGTTTTCTTTTAAATTTTACTTTTCTATACTAATATTATAAAGAGGAAAGATTTGTTCTCTTGTTTGTTTGTTTGTAACGAATAGGCTCCGGAACTACTGAACCAATTTGAAAAATTCTTTCACTGTTGGGAAGCTACACTCTTTGCGGTGAACATAGGCTATATTTTATTCCCGTATTCCCACGGGAACGGGAACTACGCCGGTGAAACCGCGTGACGTCCGCTAGTTATAAATAAAGCACTTAAAAGAATCGAATAGTCTCCGGAACTACTGAACCAATTTGAAAAATTCTTTCACTGTTGGGAAGCTACACTCTTTGCGGTGAACATCGGCTATATTTTATTCCCGTATTCCCACGGGACCGGGAACTACGCTGGTGAAACCGCGTGACCTCCGCTAGATTAATAATAAAGATCATGTAAAGCCTGCATAGCAATCAATACATGTTACTGTCAAGTTCAGTGGATTCCATGTTTGTCACAATCTTTGGTTAGTTCATTGTGGCACTCGCAGGGATACATCATTTTGTAAGTTTTACTAGTACATTTCATTGTAGTTGGCTGTACAGGTTTTATGTGAAATAAATATACATTCTCCATAATCAAATATCATTTTAAACTCAATTTCCTCCTTCCCAGATCGCTAGCATCCTGGTCATACTCAAACGCCGCATCCAACTCGAACTCCGACTCCGACTCGGACCCGGAGAGGTCGGCCGATCCGACCGCACCGACTTCCCACGACGAGATCAGCGAGTCGGAAAACGAGTCGGCCGATAAGAGTTTCCAGTGTCACATCTGTCATAAGTGGTTCTCTACGAGGGTGACGCTAAAGTGAGTATTACATACATACAAACATACATGTATAAAGTCCAATCCTGCCCGATCTGGCAATAATGTAAACATGTCATGTTTTGACAATCGTTGTCTAAGACAGATGAGTAGAAAAATATATGACAAATAGTATGACAAATCATTGAATTTTTTACTATCCTAAGTAAGTATTTTAAATGAAAATAAACACTGTCATAAAGAAGTTATTTGGTGTCGAAATGATTGTAAGAACACTGTATGACTCCTGGATACTGGAATATAATCAGGGTGAATACTCAATTGCAAGTAACTATGGATATATAAGATCAAATGTGTTTGTTTACATTTAGCGCAAAGCTACTGAAATACAGTATATATACATACATACATCAATACTAATACACTCGAGAGCAATGAATCCGGGTCACTTAAAGAATGTTAAAAATCTCGGAAACTAAAAATGATAGGTTAATGCAATAAATTGTATTTAATAGACAATGTAATACTCCTTAAATGAAAGTAAAAAAAATATGAGTCACCATACATTTTATTAACACAAAATTACATAAAGAAAAAACTGCCGATCTCTCCTTAAAACAAAAATAGGAAACATGAAATTTTTGAACTTTATTACGATTTTCTTGAATTTTAATACTTCGTATTGCCTCCTCGTGCTTCCATTACTGCGTTTACGCGGTTTGGCATGCTGTACACCAAGTTCCTTATACGATTTTGGGGAATATTCTCCCATTCCTCTGTGAGAGCAATTTTGAGCTCACGAAGCGTGATTGGGGGAGGGTTTCGTTGTTTTACGCATCTGCCTAGCTCGTCCCAAGCATGCTCGATCGGGTTGATATCCGGGCTGCGCGCTGGCCACTCCATACGAGTAATGTTCATCTCTTGAAGGTAGTCATTCACAATCCTACCTGTATGAGGTCGGGCATTGTCATGCATAAATATAGCATCCTCACCTAAATTGACCATAAATGGACCAACGTGATCATTGAGGATTTCTTCCACATATCTTACGCTAGTTAAAGAGCCGTTTTCTATGATCACCAGCTCTGTGCGACTTTCAGAAGAAATTCCGGCCCACACAAGTACAGACCCACCACCGTAGGCTACTTTTTCTTCGATGCATGCTTGCTTGAATCTTTCCCCTGGTCTTCGATACACTCTGTGTCTTCCATCGTGCTTGTAGAGCATACATTTTGATTCGTCGGAGAACATAACTTTTGACCAATCTTCAATACTCCAATTTACGTGGCTCTGGGCATACCTTAGTCTCGAAATACGATGCCCACGCTCCAGTTTAGGGCCGTTTGCAGGTCTAAGGGGTTTTAAGTTAGATTCAGCAAGCCGACGTCTTACTGTCCATGCACTTGGGTTACTTCCTCCGAGGCGTCGAAACTGATTGGTGAGTTCAGTTCCTGTGAGAAAGCGATTTCGAAGCATGGTGTTCACCAAGTATCGGTCTTCTCGTGCTGTGGTACACCTGGTTCTGCCCGTTCCTGGTCTGCGTAGGTTAGAACCAGTTTCTTCGTAACGTCGGAGAACTCTTTGTACTGTTGACAGCGACACACCGACAGTCCTGGCTGTATCGCGCTGACTCCGGCCGGTTTCCAGCATTGTAAGTATTCTGGTGCATTCTTCAGGCGTAAGCGACATAATTTCAACTTGATTAATGAATATAGAGCACTATCAACATGGTTTATGTACCCACATAAATGACAGATTACAAACAAAAGCAACACCAAATGCTGTAATTTCGTTGTTCCATCTTCGAAAGTGGCCCTTTTTCAAAATTGATTTTTTTATGATATAACTTTACAATAACTAAGAAGTTTTAATACCTTCATTTAAGGAGTATTACATTGTCTATTAAATACAATTTATTGCATTAACCTAGCATTTTTAGTTTCCGAGATTTTTAGGATTCTTTAAGTGACCCGGATTCATTGCTCTCGAGTGTATTATAAAGAGGAAAGATTTGATTGTTTGCATCTAATAAGCTCCGGAACTACTGAACCGATTTAAAAATTTCTTTCGCTGTTGGAAAGCTACACTCTTTGCGGTGAACATAGTCTATAGTTTATTCAAGTATTCCCACGGGAACGGGAATTACGCGGGTGAAGCCGTATGACGTCCGCTAGTACAGACATACATTATCTACTATTATAAAATTGTAGAAAAAGCTGTGACGATACATCACTACTAATCCCTACTATAATTATTATAAATGCGGAAGTAACTCTGTCTGTCTGTCACGTATTCACGCCTAAACCGCTGAACCGATTTAGATGAAATTTCGTATAGAAATAGTTTGAATCTAAGGGAAGGACATAGGCTACTTTTTAACTGACTGCGTAGAAGGAGTGTAATGATTTGACGCGATAAAGATTTGTACGCGGATAAAGCTGTGGGGAACAGTTAGTATTTTTTTTTTAAATTTTTTGTGGACGTTCTCACACAACGTCATCTAGCCCAAATTAAGCCAGTATAATAAGCTGGGCTCTCAATGACTGATAAATATACCGCAAATGTGGCTTCAAAATAAGCCGTTTATGTCTCAAATCACAAATCCTACAAACAAACACTCAAAAATACATCAATATAAAAAAAAGTGTGTGCGTGTAACCTTTACGCGCGATTGAAGTAAAATTTCTTTGCCACTGACGGCATCAAATGTTATATTAATATCATTCATTCGATTTTTTTCCGCTATTCAAAATTTAAATAGCGTTACTTCCGTCAGAAAAAAAATCTGAGGTACTCCCTAGTCGCGCCTAAAGAAGTTTTACTTCAATAATACATCAAAAAACGTCCTCTCTCAAATGTTATCACCAAACTCAACATCTCCGTATCCATCCGCAGAATCCACCGGCGAGTCCACCAGAACCGCGGCGGAGGCAACTCCCGCTCCCGCTCCCGCCCCTCGGACCGCTACGAGTGCGACTGCTGCAGCGAGACCTTCAACCGGAGGGAGAAACTGCGCGAACACAAGTATGTACACTGTTTTAGATGTAGAATGGCTTGTGTTTCTGTCTTTTAGTGAAGCTTTCAATAGTCTTTAGAAACTATATTGGGTGTAAAAAAATTGACTCTCCAAATTTCGTCAAGTGACGTGGCATCAGTCAAGAAACATTACAAAAATTAAGAAAAAAACTTGAGAGGTGTCAAGGGACACCCGGATGGAACGAAGTTCCTTTCGATTAAAGTGAAGGAATTGTAATAAAATTTTATTTTAATTTTAAAATTTTATTGTAAGCAAAAACAAAAACAGAAACAAAAACAGAAAGAAAACAAATATAAAAAAAAGTGAGTGCGTGTAACCTTTACGCGCGACTGAAACTGAACAGAGCGAAACTCCTATTTGCTTTGGTGTTGCTCGTAGAGTTCATGTTCATCCCCTGGCTAGCACTAGCACTACCACTATCACTACCACTATCACTATCACTACCACTACCACTATCATTACTACTATTACTACCACTATCACTATCACTATCACTACCACTATCACTACCACTATCACTACCACTATCACTACCACTATCACTACCACTATCACTACCACTATCACTATCACTACCACTACCACTATCATTACTACTATTACTACCACTATCACTATCACTATCACTACCACTATCACTACCACTATCACTACCACTATCACTACCACTATCACTACCACTATCACTATCACTACCACTACCACTATCATTACTACTATTACTACCACTATCACTACCACTATCACTACCACTATCACTACCACTATCACTACCACTATCACTACCACTATCACTACCACTATCACTACCACTATCACTACCACTATCACTACCACTATCACTACCACTATCACTACCAAAAGTGTCGTTACAACTTTTCGTGAGAATTTTTTCTGTCTAGCCCCCTTTCACAACGCGCGATAAGGAACTTCGTTCCAAAAATCACATGAATACTTTAACCGTAAATCCGTTTTAAAGGTCCTATAAATTTTCATTATCACCCTTTCTATCGCTACTGAGCGGCAGTAGAAAGCGACAACGACAGCCAGACGGGTGCTCCGTGTTTGTTTTGCCAAGGCGACCATGTTACTTCGAATTGACGCGGTAAAAAACGAATTCTTAATGTGCGACAATTTTTTTTTTAAATATAAAAAAAAAACCCCTTTTTTATTAAATACTAGCTAATGCGCGCGGCTTCGCTCGCGTGAAATTTGGTTACCGTTCCCGCTACCCGTGGGAGCATTTTCCCGGGATAAAAAGTAGCCTATGTGTTATTCCAGACTATACTCTATCCCTGTACCGAATTTCAGCCAGATCCGTTCAGCCGTTAGTGCGTGATTGAGTAACAAACATTCAAACATCCAAATATCTTTACAAACTTTTACATTGATAATATTAGTAGGATAGGATTTGTATTTGATTTCCGATGCCAAGTCATCTCATGAAATTTGGAGAGGTAATTTTGTTACACTCAGTATAGGCTACAGGGGCTGGGTACAGGGGCGACTGCTGCAGTGAAACATTCAATCGTTGGGAGAAACTGCGCGAACACAAGTATGTAGAATGTTTTAGTTATGGAATGGCTTGTGTTTGTCTTGCTTTCTTTCAGCGAAACCTTCAACAAGAACGAAGTTCCGGTGGTTAGGAATTTAGAGTGTTTTTCAGTCACTTTTAAGGTGTAGATGGAGACTTTTGTCTATTAGTTCATGCACTGTACATCAGTACATTTCTAGCTGAGTCAATCCCGCTCCCGCTCCCGCCCGTCGGATCGCTATGAGTGCGACTGCTGCAGTGAGACTTTCAATCGGAGGGAGAAACTGCCAAATTTATTTTATCACCTTCAATGTATGCTCCTTCAAAAACAATACACTTACGCCAGCGAAAAATCCATTCAATCAAACATTTTTCCGGAATTGAGTTCCCCATTACGTCTTCTACCGATTAAAAAAAAACCGGCCAAGTGCGAGTTGGACTCGCCCATGAAGGGTTTCGTAGTAGCAAGTAACATAATATAAAAGTTCTTATAGTTCGTTGTAACTTTGATTGATGTTTTAACACGTTCGCAGTGGTAGTGATTTTTCTAACCGAAAATTGCGGCTTATGACGTATTAAAAAAAACTACCAGCTCTATCTCGTTCGAACTAATTTTCGTTGGTAGTTTTTATGGCAATGTACATCATATATTTTTTTCGGATTTATCATTCTCTTAGTTTAGAAGTTAGAGGGGGGGTGACACACATTTTTCCACTTTGACAGTGTCTCTTGCGCAAACTGTTCACTTTAGAAAAAAATGAAGTTAGGAACCTCAATAGCATTTTTGAAGACCTGTCTATAGATACCCCACACGAATGTGTTTGATGAAAAAAAAAATTTTGAGTTTCAGTTCTGAGTATGGGGACCCCCAAAATTTACTGCTTTTTTTCTAGTTTCATATAAGAATCTTAATGCGGTTCACAGAATACATCTAGTTACCAAGTTTCAATAGCATAGGCCTTATAGTTTCGGAGAAAAGTGGCTGTGACACACGGACGGACAGACAGACAGACAGACAGACATGACGAATCTATAAGGGTTCCGTTTTTGCAATTTGGCTACGAAACCCTAAAAAGGTGCCACAAAGTGTGTTGAAGTTTGAGTTTAGGAAAAAGAAAGAAGTCGGCTGAAGCCTTATCTGGAGACTATGGTGATTGCTCGATAGTGATAAAAATTTGATCAAACCGGCAACTCTGGGAGAAACTGCAAGTATGTAGAATGTTGTATAGAATTTGTATTTGTCTTTCTTTCTTTCAGCGGAACTTTAGAACGTCTCTAAACACCCTCCGGTCGTTTTGGTAACTACGATTCGTAACTATAGTCCCCTCCACGAGAAGCTATAAATGAAGTACATAAAGTACTTCTGCTAGGTTGGAGAGTTAACTAGCGACAATATTACGATTGAACCAAATACAACATACATAATTATGGTCACGTCTTTATTCCCGAAGGGGTAGGCAGAGGCATATTATAGGTGGTGAGTAGGGTGGTCCAAAAAAATCTTCTTTCCATGGGGCCACCTCCTAAATTTGTGACATGTAGTCCTAGTAATAACATGGTGAAATTTCAGCAAGATAGCTCAAGAAGAAGGGAGTGCTCAATCGAGTGTGATTTTTGATATTTTTGTCTCAAGTGCCTAATTTCTACTTTTTGCTACAAAATAGTTTCGTATGTTAAATTAGTAGGTAATTGCATATTAAAATAAATGTTTAAGAGTTATACATATAGACCATAAATACATATTTAGTGGACTATGAAGTGTAATCTACTAGCCAAAAAGATGATATTTCAGACCCTATTCATCCCAGTTCAGCGATGTTGAGATGACCTCAAGCGCATTGTTCAAAAAATTACATCTCCCTGTCTCACACCTTTGCGCAGTGCTATGGTATGGTATGATTGGTGTTTTTATCCTCAAATTGGATAGTCATGGTAGCGGTATCGCACAAACATCTCAACACTTCGATATATCACCAATCAACACGTCGTCACAGCTGTTGACCAATCAACACGACACAGCTACAGAGCTTGTTGTGTTGTAGGAATGTAAATTTTTCGATAGAACTTGCCTGTAGCCCACAAAAGCCATACACAGCGGCTCATTGTACTTTATTATTCTTCTGTACAAGCTGCCGAATACTAAAGCATTTCAGAAACCCGGTAGAAGCAACAAATCGCTCGCCGGCAAACTCGACGAGTTTCCGCCAGAAGGACAAGCCCTTGGATGAAATTCGCCGAGTTTTCCGGTAAAGCAATTTGTAACTACTCTCGAGAAGAACTTGTAAACAGGGCTCAAAAATAAGAGAGACCAGAGCCGTCACTCCCTCTCCACGGTTTGGGTGACAGGTCCTGTAGTCATCATCGTTTGGTCCCGTGGACTTTTTTGTCCACAATGCATAGAGGTTCGTGTTTGTGAGATATTCACTCGATTGTCTCGAAAATCTAGAACCTTGAAGTCACGGTTCTGCCACCCGCTGTTCTTAGTTTCGTTAAAAGGGGTCCTCCGAGCTGGAAAAAGATCTTAGTGCACTTAATCGCAGCCTCGACGACACTGGTGTTGTAAGGCCCGAGGTCGCGTCTTACCGACTTTTGAATTTTGAATTTAGTACCCTCTTTTCTTCTGCCCGCGTAGGTGGCATTTTTCGTCTGATCCTCATAAGTTTGAGAGTCTCGGGCGAGAGTTCCGAGCACATTTTTTTTTGCCATTCTCGAACAAAAATCTTCGGGACAATTGTTGTATGTGTCGGTTTTGTTGTGAATACTGTCAGTGGTTTCCAGCACATTGAAACGATATTAAAGTACCAATTGTAACATTTCAGATCCCAAGGCCATTTGGAGCGCATTAGGAGGAGAGTAGGCTTCATTATTCGGGTCCTTTTTGCATAAGAAGTCGAAATTCAGAGATGCCTAAACAAGACGGTGACCACTGCCGGTATTCATCAGAGAAACACCTCTAAATATACATTTCCTGTCCATTATGATTAACTCTGTCTCGTTCCTTGTGATTTTGTCAGTGCTTCGGCAAGTCCACTATCTTTAGGGGCTCTTCTAAGAAGAAATTCATCAAGAAGAGTCCCAGAGATTCGTCGTTAGGTCGTTTTTGCGCCCCTCTCCAAAAGGACCTATTTTCATTGCGCCGCGTTCTTGTGCTCCCAAATAGCTTTAGACTCCCCTTGAACAACGTTGTAGTGAGCTTTAGCAGTGCCGTGTAATGTCGTTGAGTCTTTGTATATAGCCTTAACTGAGTATCAGTGAGCCTGAGTATGAGATAATGCTGACACTGCTGATTTCGACAACGCTGCCAACGAGGTTCTTTTTCACTTTAAAATCGACACCACCCTCTAAGGAGGTGCATTATTGGGAGGTACTTCCATCACCGTTCCGAAAGTAGAAAAGATTGCCTGACGCAAGGGTTACGCATGTGCTACACGGTTTCAAACGGTGGTTTGAAACAGTGGTTTAAAACAGTGTAGATAGTAGTTTTAGCCAAATTTCGGTTAACCTTTAAACGCCCTTGGCAGCAAGGCTTGTGTTTGAAACCACTGGTAGAAGCGTTGGTTTAAAACTTGTTTGAAATCGTCTAGCCGCTTGTTTGAAACCTCACGAAAGACAGTCTCGATGCAGTGGTGAGCGCAGGCAGACGCACGCGACGACGACGTTCTCAAAATGGCACGAGAAGAAAAAGAACGAGAAGTAGTTACAGAACTTCTTGAGCCTTGCCCTGCCTTTGGGACTTAACATGCAAGTCGTACAAAGACTCGACTCAGAACAAAAATGCGTGGGATATTTTAGCCACAAAATTAAATAATATTAACCCAACGGCCAACCCCGCTTCCGCAAAAAAGAAGATAGACAATCTAAGAATTTCTATAAGCCTTTCTCTAACAGATATATCTGGTCTCATATTTGTCTTTTTAACTTATAAATGGCCTCGCCTTGGACAATAATTCGTTAAAACTTTCTTTATCCATTCTTAGAAGGTAATAATGGTATAAGTACTTTAGTAATAATAATATGTCGTTAAAGAAGGAGTAGGTTAATTAAGTTCATATTATGACTAAGGGTTAATCCTTTAATCATCGCTTCATCTATATTCATGCACACAAAAGAGCAAGACCCCCATCTTTTTGTTCTTTAGATAGGTAAGGTGCCATGACGCTGTTGTAGTGAATATACGGTGCGAGCGTAGAGACGTCCTATTCACGCAACGTTCTATAAAACACTGATGGTTTCAAACACGTTTTAAACCGTGTAGCCGGCAAAGCGAAAATCAGTATTTTCTGTTTCAAACCACTGTTTGAAACCGTGTAGCACATGCTTTAGTGTGTCCTTAAAATGTCTTCGGACCTCGCACAAGCCCAATGTGTGCCAGTTTATGCGACCTAGCTCTACCTCGAGTTCAGTGAGGTTCTCGTCCAGTTTTAGAGTACTTCCACTATATGTGGACAGGATCAGTCCAGCAAAGAATCTCAGCATACAGGAGGCTACCACCTACAATGATAGCCTCCGTATCCCGGAGACCCTATATGCTGTCGTTCCGACAGCTACCGTAATCGTGGACAGAGGAAAGCCAACGCACCAAATTACGTGTTTTGCTTAAAATCCTGTAAACTTCTAGTTCGTTGAGCACCCCCTCGTGAATAAGATAGGAGGCTGAAATTTCGCACATTTAATAGAAATGATACGTATCACAAATCCAGGGGGTGGCCCGACCAAAAATAAAACTTTTTTTTTTCATACAAACTTGGACCACCCTAGTGGTGAGCCGTATTGCCGTGTTGAGATGGACAGCCGCAGGTTGTGACTACCTGCCGTTGAAAATTTTCAAGCCACCATAAAGGCCTTCAACTTGGCCCAACGACTGCTATTTTACTGGCAACCAACGGCTTAACGTGCCTTCCGAAGCACGGAAATGCTCGAATAAATGTAACAAAGTGGTCACATGAATAGTCACCCATCCAAGGACTGGCCATAGTGAAAGTTGCTTACTACAGTGATCGTTTATAGAACACTGAGTCCGCCTGGGCCACGGCCACGAGCGATTCCTCCAAATACAATTGACCTAAATTACCGCGTGAAATTTGTTTCTGTTCTGACTTGCCGTGGGAACTTATTCCTGGGATAAAGAGCCTTTGTGTTATTCCAGACTATACTCTACCTCTGAACCAAGTTTCAGAAAGATCCATTCAGCCGTTAGAGCGTGATAGAGTGACAATCATCCACACATCTACACCCACAAACTTTCACATTTATAATATTAGTAAGAATATAATAAAGAATGTTTTATTTCGACAGGGCGGCGGCTCACCGCGGCGCCATGACAGTCCGCTGCGAGGTGTGTCGCAAGTGCTTCGAGGACGACGCCGAGCTGGTGGCGCACGACGCGACACACACCACCGACGAGAGGGCCGGTCAGTACTACGTGTAGATGTCGCTGTTGTGGAGGGTTCGGTTGTACAGGAGAGAGAGGGAGAATGAAAGTGGGAGAGCGAGAGAGTGAGAGAGAGAGAGAGAGAGAGAGTGAGAGAGCGAGAGAGAGAGGGAGAGTGGGAGAGAGATAGTGAGAGTGGAAGAGAGTGAGAGTGGGAGTGGGAGAGAGAGAGTGAGAGGGATAGTGCGAGTGATGTCTAAGAGAGAGAGAGAGAGAGAATGAGAAGCGCTCGTGGCCCCGCGGACTCGAGTGTTCTGTAAACGAGCATTGCAGTAAGCAACATTCCCTATGACCCGTCCTTGGATAGGTGTCCATCCATGTGACCACTTTGTGACATTTATTTGAGCCTGTCCGTGCTTCGGAATGCACGTTAAGCCGTTGGTCCCGGTTGCCAGAAAATTAAACTTATGGTGTAACATTCGGAGCGGTCAGTATGGGCAATACTGTGAATATGAGACATACATAGATCTGTAGGAGCATAACAGTAGAAACCAACCGCCGATGGAGATCGTCGACTGGAATGAGACAGTCAAAGATCTTCATCAAAGGCATGGATGCGAAAAGAACCAGCCAACTGGTCAAATTGACCAGAGCAAACATGAGACTGGTTATCGAGATAATCACAGGCCACTGTCGCCTGAACAGGCACCTGACAGTGATAGGCGTCAAAGACGATCCCATATGCCCGGAATGCTTGGAGGAAGAAGAGACCAGTCTCCACCTACTGGCTGAGTGCCCCATGTACTCTCTAAGCAGATGGGAGACTATGGGCACGGACAGACTGAACACAGAGGATCTGGAACTTCTAAAGGTGGATCAGATAGTTCGATTCTGCAAGGACACTGGAAGATTTAACGGGGCGCCGTGAAGAATGCTGGGATACCCAACCTAATCCCAGAGCGGTGGATGGGGAAATGGACGAAATGGGCAGCAGAACAGGCGGTCGGATCGTCCGCTCGGCATGGCCGGCGTCCCCCACAAGAAAATAATAATAATACATAGATCTGTTCTTAGGAACTGTTCGATAGTTCAGGGGAGCTTGGTGGACTGCTTAGGGGAAGTTCTTGTAGGCACATAAGACGACACAATGGTTTCGCAAATCGGACCGCCACCAAGAATGAATCGTCACTTACCTTATTTCCCGTTCTTCTTTATGCTCTGCTATCATCGATTTAAAAAAAAACAAGAACTGCATACTTAGATTTGAAAAAAATCTCTTGAACTGCTCGGGAATAAACACTGTCGTTTTAAAAAATAAAACTTATATTATTTCTATTTGAACATCGATTGTGTAGGACTGTAGGTCATAAGAAGTAAATGTTACTATGAAACATGATATCTGAAATAAACTGATTTTAATATTAGCCCCTCTCTATAAAATAGATTGCAGAGGGGCTTATGACGAGATTTGTGTCTATAGTCTGTGACTCTGTCGCATTAAACTACGTCACTAGGTCACGTGGATCATCTGTTCAAAGTTTGAAATAACACAAAAATGACAACGTCAATCGGATTGAACTTTCATTTTCGCAATAAACGTTTTAGAGAGGGGCAGTCGGGTGAATCCGTCTTACGGCTTTCTTATTTAAAGGCATGTATTTAAATCGAAATCTGTATATTCCCTTTTTCTGAACTAAATATTTCAAAGTTAAACCAAAAATACTGACTTGCACACTAATTATGCACACTAAATAAATCAAATTCATTGTACTGTTTAATGGTATTTGCAGAACTGCTTTACTGAACGAATAACTATTATCAAAATTGTATATCTAATAATTTCTTAGTTCAACTAAAATATTAAAACTTTTTTAAGGAAAACCATCGCCTAATTTACTTTTAAGAACATCGTTTATTCTAAGTAAACCCCCAATTTAATCAGTCACCTCTACAAAATTAAATTATATTGATTAAAAAGATAAAAATCCAACCTAACCTAACATATTCCGTTATAGGATTGTATAATTTAGAGTGCAATTTAGTATTTTTGATAAACAATTCGTATTTCTGTTTTACAAATCATATATTCGATGTACGAACCACATTTTTAGTGTGAATTTGATTAAAAAGGCCATCTCGTTCTGAGTAACATATAAGTTTTTTAAGTATAACATGTTTAGTTAATCAATTGTTTTTTTTTGCACAGCATTTAATTTTGTGGTTTGCATTCAGTAAATTAGTGGAGTTACCTAGTGTGCAGAAAAATTAAACAGATGTGCATTTAAAAACATCCCTTTTTACCAGTCCCCTTCAGGCCGTGGGTAGGCCTAACGACCTTGACCATACAAAACACGTGTCCTTCAGGCTAGGAAATGTAGCATTTTATTGCTTATTTTAGTTGTAACAAGCTAATACTTATACTTATTAAAAATCGAAGAAAACCAATTTATAGGCGGTATTACTGTCGACTGCGCCACAGAGGCAGTCAAAGTTCAATCCAATTGACGTTGTCATTTTTGTTTTATTTCAAACTTTGAACAGATGATCCACGTGACCTAGTGACGTAGTTTAATGCGACAGAGTCACAGACTACAGACAAAGTCTCGGCATACGCCCCTCTGCATTCTATTTTATAGAGAGGGACTAAAATTTATTTTCGGCTATGATTTTCAGTCTATTTATGGAGACAAAAAAACGGTCTATTTGGTCATTTTTTAAACCGGTCCCCTTACCATGTGGTTGTGTGGCAGGTCGCTGCCACGTAACAACGAAAGTAACAACGTAAAGTTACAACGAACTATAAGAACTTTTATATTATGTTCCTTGCTGCTACGGAACCCTTCATGGGCGAGTCCAACTCGCACTTGGCCGGTTTTTATTATCCTTAACTTATATTTTAATACTACCAAAATTCCTGTACGGTTACCATTCCCCCGTACATCTACACTCGCAATCTTTCACATTTATAATATTAGTAAGATGTTATAGGTATTTTTTAATACAGTTGCTCAAAAAGTGGCGTATTACAGGGACGTTTAGCGTTCGGGATGTGGGCTATTACACACTCGTGCTTTTTTCTTTACCATTCCCGCACTCGTGCGTTTTCTTTCCCAATTGTCAAAATAATGTCTGTGATTCATGCAAATATTTCTAAAAAAAGATACTAACTTGTTTCAATATCAGATTAAAAGTAATTTTAATTAAAATTTAAGCATAAATTAATATAAGTATCGGCCAAATTAAATTTATAAATATAAAGAAAGTTGGCTGTATGAAGTGCACTGCCATAGTCTCTGCTTAGGTAGGTATATATTCTTTTACGGTTGGCGCCATTTTGGATATTCAGGTTTATTGTGTTTTTATTATTTTATAAAATTGCTTAATTTTTTCGCAACTGTATTAAAAATAGTTGTTCAATACAACGTGTGGGACTGTTATTTAAATTCGTTCCGACTGTCTACCCTCGCCTTCGGCTCGGGTCAACACCTGTCGTAACTCGTTGTAATAACAGACATCCCACACTTGTATCGAAAACTACTATTGTGTGCAGGTCGTTGCCACGTGTGCGGCGCCACGTTCCCGCGCTACGAGCAGCTCCGGCGCCACGTGTCGTGCGCGCACGGCCACCCCGCGCTCGCCTCCGGGGGCTCCTCCTCCTCGCGCCTGCCCTACGCGTGCTCGCAGTGCGGCAAGCGCTTCGGACACGCGCACTCGCTCACACGCCACATGCATAACCACGCCAAGCAGTTGTATCGATGCGTTGTTTGTAAGGTATGTGCAATTTACAGGGATGCTTTGTTCTTTTAGACCCCCTGGGGCCCCGCTTTCATCCACGGGGCCCCACCCTCACCAACGGGGCCCCACCCTCACACCGGGACCCACCCTCAGCGGGGCCCCATATGTGTACATGCATTAGTCATTATTGACCTAGTGAGGCCCCGCATTCACCTAGTGGTGCCCCACCCTCGCTCCCGTGGGCCCCGCGATGGGCTCCTCGCGCCTGCCGTGCTCGCAAAGCGGGAAACGTTTCGGACACGCGCACTCGCTGACCCGTCACATGCATAACCACACGAAGCAGTTGTATCGATGCGTTGTTTGTAAGGTATGTGTCAATTTACAGGGATGCTTAGTTCTTTAAGACCCCCTAGGGCCCCGCTTTCATCCACGAGGCCCCACCCTCACACCGGGGCCCCATGTGGGTACATGGATTGATTATTATTGACCTGGTGGGGCTCCACCCTCGCACCCAGGGCCCCCACACTCGCTGCCGGGGGGCCCCATAACGGCGAAACATCTCGTCTGCCTTATGTGTGCTCGCAGTGCGGGAAGCAATTTTGGACACGCGCACTCGCTCACTCGCCACATGCATAATCATGCGAAGCCGTTGTATAGATGCGTTGTTTGTAAGGTATGTATCAATTTACAGGGATTGGTTCTTTAGGATTCCGTACTAATAGGGTTAAAACAGGACCTTATTACTGACCACGTCGGTGAATGTAAGTTAAAAGTATTTTCCGTGAACTTTTTAAGAGGAACGATTTTTAGTACTGAAGCCGAAAATGTAATTTATATTTTTCATGTCTGCCTGTATCCCGAATAAGTATCACGTCGAAACTATTGAGCCGATTTAAATGAAACTTGGTACATTCCGAGCTTATAGTCCGAGGAAGGTGCTTGGATACTTTTGATCCCGATATTTTGTAAATGTTATTGAGGGGATGAAAGACAAAATAGTTTTTTAATACAGTTGCTCAAAAAGTGGCGTATTACAGGGACGTTTAGCGTTCGGGATGTGGGCTATTACACACTCGTGCTTTTTTCTTTACCTTTCCCGCACTAGTGCGCGTTTCCTTTCCCAACTGTCAAAATAATGTGTGATTCATGCAAATATTTCAAAAAAAGATACTAACTTGTTTCAATATCAGATTAAAAGTAATTTTAATTAAAATTTAAACATAAATTAATATAAGTATCGGCCAAATTAAATTTATAAATATAAAAAAAGTTGGCTGTATGAAGTGCACTGCCATAGTCTCTGCTTAGGTAGGTATATATTCTTTTACGGTTGCCGCCATTTTGGACAATTCAGGTTTATTGTGTTTTTATTATTTTATTAAATTGCTTAATTTTTTCGCAACTGTATTAAAAATAGTTGTTCAATACAACGTGTGGGATTGTTATTGCAACTCGTTCCGACTGTCCACCCTCGCCTTCGGCTCGGGTCAACATCTGTCGAACTCGTCGTAATAACATAAATCCCACACTTATATCGAAAACTACTATTTCAATTGTAATTTCTCAACGCCTGGTCCGATTTCAAATATTTTTTAGTTATGGAAAGGGAGTACTTTAAGCATTGACCTACACAAGTTTCAAGGTTGAGGGTTTTGTGGTTCAGTAATTAGAGGCATCTCAACTTTCGCCAAACCTAGAATTCAAGGGTTCCTTTGAATAATAGGGTAAATTTAAAAGGGCGTGTTAGCTAAGTCATAAAATAGCCTTAATCTTTAAGCTCTTTTATGATTTAGCAAACAGGGCCGTTTCACACGGTGCTTGATGAGTCTGATGAAGAATTACCACCCCTTTCGTACACCTTATGTGACGTAAACGAAGTTGCGAGGGTCAGCTAGTAGATATATAAAATTACTCACAATTTGTTTTTTTTTATATATTCCAGGCATCATTCGCTCGAGCAGACCAATTGGCCCAGCATCTCAACAGTCACCTCGCCAACTACAAACGTTTGAAGCCTTAAAGTTCACAGAAGCGAGCAGAAGCAAGCAGAAGAACACAGAAGCGAGCAGAAGCGTACAGAAGTACACGAACGGGAGAGTGCAAGGATTATGAAGTATCGAAACAATTATTATTATATTATATTAATATAGAGTTTTATTTATTTGGTGGTTTTTTTATTACAGTTTTTTACCCTGATTGGAAATGAGGGTAGTTTTAAGTTTAACCTGTGTATCTTGGTAGGGGTGGTCTGAAGGGCCCCATATATGGTACGATTAATCGTTACGCCCCGTCGCTTCAGACCGATCGAAACGACGAATCCGTAATGTATGTTACAATCGTTAGCGATTTAGTTGATCGCAGACGACATCGGAGATCGCACAAAAACCCCATGCAATCATGAATATCGTAACGATCAATCGATAGTGTATTGGCTCTTGCGATCAACGATTCGATTTTTGTCTCAGTCGCTTTAATAGAAATTTCTTAACCAACACTTTTCTAGGTTTTCTTGTTTTGAAAGAAAAGAAGTTCATTTTCCATTTTTTAGGGCACGTATTGAATTTTTGAGCATATCTTTATCGTTAAATTTGAAATGAAAAAATTATCGATCGTAACGACCCATCGCTCATGAATGAGCGGCAACACTACAGACCAGGGCGCCGCGCCGATTCTCGACCACACGACGTGAATGCGTGGACGCAAATTTACGGATGAAACGTCGTCTGTCTCATGTTTCGCCGTTCCTAAATATGAGACAGGCGACGCGTCACCGGCCGATTTCCGTCCACGCATTCATGTCGTGTGAAGCGAGAATCGGGGCCCAGTCGTTTCGATTTGTCTGAAGCGATGGATCGTAGCGACGAATCGTACCGTATAAGGGGCCCCAAAAGAAATTTTGCTCGAGCGCCTCAGATTTATATAAGAGAGGATACATTAAAGACTTTGACAACCCCTTTTTTACAGTTTCTTTTGTTTACCCACCGCTAAAATTGGTGACTTTAAAGGACTAGTTTTCTTCCTATCATCTAATCTTCCAATTCTTATAAGTTTTCTGCAATGTTCTAGTAATTATACATTTAGTATCATGAGCTCCCCTACTATTATGGCTGAAGCGCTCGTGGCCCCGCTGACTCAGTGTTAAGGGTTTGCCACTGGTGACCGAAATTCATTTGATCATTTGACGTGTGACCGAAAAAAACATTAGACCATTCTACTACTGATCGAATGAACAATTGACCAAAAGAGTTTTTATCGAACAAACACTAAATATTTTTACTACTGATCGAATGAACGTTTGGTCGAAAAACAGGTAACTATAAAATATTTTAACAACCAAAAGCGAAATGAGTAGAATTCGGTTCTGGCACTCGCCGACCGATGCCGCGGGGCGCTCGCGTCGTTCGCTCGGCTCGTGCGTTGTGGTCGCAGTTCTAACCTAACCTAGCCATTTTGATTCAGCCCCTGTTAAAATATTCTTTAATCAAACTGTTTTTCGACCAAACGTTCATTCGATCAGTAGTAAAAATACAAGATGTTTCTTCGATTAAAACTCTTTTGGTCAATTGTTCATTCGATCAGTAGGGGAATGAATTAATGTTTTATCGGTCACACTTCAAATGATCTAATGATTTCGGTCAACAGTGGTAAACCGCAGTGTTAAAGGTGCTTTTCAAACAGAGATATTCGTTCGTTTCCGTTGCATAAGATCCATAGTATCGTTAGGTTTACATTTACAGTATCAAAATTTTCATAGTCACATTATTATGCACCAATCACATTCTTCGGTTTCACAACTGACAATATAAATGGTTAACGTTACTTGTGAATCGACGAATACGAGTAGCCCAGTCATTTTAGGGGAAAAAAGGGGCCATCTCCGGAATGAAAGATATATAATAAACTGTAAATTGGTATAAACCTTCGTTTTATCGTTCTACATGTTGTCTCAAAAGTCACAAATGCTCACGTTTTAAAATATTCAAGCTTGAATATTTTAAGACGTGGACACGATAGCATCTGTGACTTCTAATTCAACATTTAGAACGACCAAAAAAAGGTTAATAGCTTTTATTCCGAGGTGAAACCCCTTATATAACTTGGCTAGGATGTGCTTGGTATATATTATACGCATCAACATAGCACATCTCTGGTGGAAAGGCACTCTAAGCATATTAAGCTATGACTGATCCTTAAATGGCTGACATAGACCAGTGGTATTTCTATTTAAGAGCGTCTTCCTGTCTGCCAGGAACGGAAGTCGTTAATCCAATTTGAAGACCTTATAGGCTGGTTTAAAAAGTTCTGTAACAGCCAATCATAACTTATAGGCATAACCTTCGCTATAAAAGTTGTTGATCTTTAAATTTTATAGCCATGAATTTTCTCGATCATCTCGCCTTTAGACCAAAAAATCCGCTTCAAAATTGGTCCATCTATTCGGAAGTTATGATGTCACAATGTCTAAGACAGGCAGATACATAGACTCGTATACATACATATTCAAGTTACGATTTTCATCCCCGTAGGGGTAGGCATATTTCACCAACGTCTTCTGTACTACCGTTTTAGGTGAGTCTACAGGGACAGGACAAGCACAGGTTGTGACTATCCGCTGTTGAACAGTCTCCAGCCGCTCCCATAAGGCCTTCAACTTAGCTGAACAACTGCCATTGTACTGACAACAGACCAAGGAGTTAACGTGTTTTCTGAAGCACGGAAAAGCTCGCAAATGATAGTCACGAATTGGTCTCCCATCTAAGGGCCAGCCATAGAGATGCTTTCTGTAGCAATCGTTTACAGAATACTGAGTCTATACATATAGGGTAAACCACCCAATTATTGGCACTTTTAGAATGAATTATTGGCACTTTAGTTAAGAGTATATTTCGAAAAATAAGGGAAACCTAGTTTATTTCAGTTCGGTGTTGCCCATTATGTAGTTGTAGGTATGCATTAAAAAGTAAAATTGCATTCTTTTTCTGTTAGAAATGGGCAAAATTACCTAAAGTGCCAATAATTGGAGGAGTGCCAACGATTGGGTGGTTTACCCTAAATAGAAAAAAAAAATGTTATTGTGAGCATTCACGGAATGCCTGACAGATGTAATATCAATATTATTTTATAGAAATACTAATTGAGGCCGGGCACACGTTTGTGGTTATCGCGGCGGTTTCTAACCTCTAAATGTCAAACCATAGACTCGGTTTCATTGATATTGACATTTTGAGGTTCGGAATCGCAGCCGTAAACCACAAAAGCTCGGCTATCGTCACTGGTGGCGACATTGCCCCGCCAAAGATAGGTTTGCCCCTTAGCTTCTTAAAATATCTATTCTTCTATCGTGTCAATGATTCTTTTTTTCTTCTAAGGAATTTTGGCATAAAACTCTGCCATCTCAATCTGTTTGATTCACCAAAATGCGACCCTTCGGCTAATATCCCAAAAATCAATTTACCCCTTGGCTATAGATGATTAAAAATCTTCACTACCATAGGAGTTAGACTAATACATGCAAGGAGGTTTTTAAGGGTAATAAATAAAACACAAATTTTCATTGTTATTTAATATATCCCGCATCATATAATAGTTATTCTATGTCATATGTAGGTCATGTAGTCTACAGATAGGTACACAGTATATTCGTCTTATTTTAATTTTATAATATCTCAACTCGGTATTATACATACACAATTGAAAAAACCAACAGATCTCTTTTATAATCTGTGGAAACGCTTTTTTAAACGTCAGCTGTCAAATGTTTCACACACACTTTTCGCGGGTTTCGAATATCCAAAATGGCGGATTCTAAAATGGCGGGTTATTTTTCTGCCTTCCATGCTACGATTCCATCAAATAAGACAATCGGCCATAAATGATAAGAAAAATACAATTAGTATAAGATAAGTTAGGTAGTCTAAGAGTTTGGGAGGACTTACCCGGGGCGCCCGGCGTTAGATGGATAGGACCTTGTGGTTATAGATGGTTTGATTCCGGCATAACATCCGTGGTAATTCGGAATTGCCACACGAAAATAAAGAGAATGTCCTAGTGGCAAAAGAGTTACGGATTTTTGCTTCAAAGAATACCTACTCTACATCCTTGTTTCCAGAACCATTCATTCTGTTCAATAATAGGTTCTATTTTTATAAACTCGCCGAATTGAAGCTGCTCACTGGATGAAAAGCCATAATGACATGTGGCGACTGCTTTTTTAAATTGTCTTCTTTTTTGGTCTTTAACTTCTATATAATGTTGAAGACAGGTTTTCAAGTCAAATTCTTTCTTTCTATGTAGTTTGCTAGTAACAAAAATATGTCCCATTTCGCAGAGTTGAAACACTTTCCTTTTTTATTTAAAAAGCCACTATTTTACAAATAAATCCACGAAAATTTAGTAACATCATAAACGGAATGGTATCCGCGGCTCGTATATGTTACGCGCCAAAATCATATTTTTTCTTTACATAAACTGCCAGATTGTAAGTTAAGCAGATCAATGACCTAAGTCGATACAGCCTATTTTCTTTTATATCTTCATTCAAAATCGTGTAGCGGGAATAAAGCATTTCCACAGATTATATAAACAACGTCAATAGTTCAACAAAATGATAGAAAACTTAATTTTTTTAAGTTCTGAAACGTAACAAGCATTTATCTAAGTTTTCTTATTTCTAATTTATTTCTAAATATTCTCACCTAATGTTACAGTTACGCGAAATAATTATAAACAATATCAGGGGGTATAAAAAATAACTAACTTATTAGACACAATTTTTTCGATCAAAAGCGTTCGTTATTTGGGTCACTTCGGAGTCGTAAATACTTTTAGAGTCCTAATTTCTTTTGTGTAGATAATTTGGCTTAAGATTCTGTAACTACAAGATTTTATTCCATGTCTTTTTTGATATTTTTTTTTGGTCAGATTTTTTGACGGCTTTTGATCAAAAAATTACAATGTGTCTTATAATGTATGGTTATAATATATAGACCTTATCACAATTGATATAAATATTGTAAAGGTGAAGTAAGGAAGATTAAAATCACTAACTCGTTCTGGTCATTTTAAGTTCGAAACATCACATTTTTTTAGAAAAAAATTAACGAAGCTCAATCTCTTTCACTACCCAAGTTTAAAATGTGCGTCTGGAAAATTTTCTTCAACTAAAATGGAATAAAAAATTGAGCTCAAAACTAAAAAAACCTATTTCTACTACAACACCCATGGACGGTAGAAATAAGGGGGTAATGTAAAAAAGTGCTTCATAATTTTAAAAGGTTTTTTAAATTAATTTGGAAGAGAAATCAAAGTTTTAAGAAGTTGTTACTAGCGGTACGTTAAATAAAAAATCTACATTCAACACCTATTGCATTATTATTGCTGTGATTTATTTAGATTTTTATTTGTTTGGTGGTAAAAATCGTAGTCCCACATTTATTATTACTACGTCATTTAATGACTTTGGTCACTAACCATTTCGTATTAAGTAAATTAATTTATTTGGTTAGACCATTGCATCAATATTATTTGAAATATTGATTCGTTTCTGCGGCAACCTGATGCTGACTTTGAATTATGCTATCTTTGAACTTATAAAGTTCACATTTTTTTAGATTTGATCTCTGTATCCTAAATTCAAAAGTCTTTTTGGCGACACGGGAACTCCGTTTATGTTGTAAACATTGACTTATCCTAATAACTACCGATTTTTACCACTAAAATCATTAGTATTACAAGATATTGCTAACAGGATTTAAAAGAAATCACTACACACCAACCACGAGAACAGGTACACCAAAATCTACATAAATATGTTTCGGACCAGCAAAAATGTTATTCGGACTTTGCAGTGTATACCAATAATCGTCGTCTAAAATACAGTTACAGAGGAGAAAAGCATTCGTCAGAAATCAAATGTTTAAACTTATAATAATAAAAATAATTTTCCAAGTATGTTGTCTTGCAAACAGGTACTAGATGAATTTAATTCGATCTAAATGTTATATTAATTTTCAGTGCCATTTTGTAAATTCAAAAAGTCCAATATCTATGTAATTCAAATGTAAAAAGTGATGCCAAGCGAAATTGTCAGTTTCTTTGTATTTTTTTTGATGAAAAGACTTATTTAATTTGTATGTATGTGTGGTGATTCATTTTTGAGAGACGAATACCACTGCATTTAATTTAACTTCAAGTGACTTGAATCCAACCCCACAGTGCCTTTTTACAAGCTTTTATTTAACTTGCCATTTTCTTATTTACTCTCTTTCGCTGGTCCGAAACAAAAATAAACGCACAAAAATGTCAGTTGATAGATTTTTTATACATTTCAAAAAATATGTATATATTTTCACTTCCGTTGCTCCGCTGTGTACGACACATAGTGCGAGCCATCTCCTTGGGATATATGACTAAAAAACATCAAAAATCTAGCTCTTTCTAACAAATTAAAACAAAATTCACTACTTCCATGCGTTGAAACGATGCAGTAATTTGTAAAATTGATTTTTTGAGTATTTTGTTTAAAATACTTTTCAGAAATGTGTATTATTATTTATATATTGTTCATTTAGTAATGAATACACGTATAAATAAAATGAAATAATTTTATCAACTTATCTGTAAGTAGTTGATACGATTCAACCGAATTGCCTAAAGCTTCAGATACAGATTAACCAAGAAAATTATAGGAAGAAGCTTGACTGATACTGATATTTATTTTTATGGCTCCAAAATCGTTCCTTTTTTAAATTTTAACCAAAATCTAGATCAACCTGACTTACGTGTGAAGCATCTGCTAACTGACGTAGGATGACACCAAAAACTGACCAAGTGCGAGTCGGTACCGCGCATGGAGAGTTCCGTACATATATCATGTTTGCTGTATGAGAGCTCCCCCTTAAATATATTTTTTCTGTTTTAGTATTGGTGCTTATAGTGGCAACAGAAGTACAACATCGGTGATAATTTCAACTGCTGTTCATGAGATATAGCATTAATGCTGACAGACAGACTGATATCGGGTATTTAAGGGGTCTCTCATACTGCAAACGGGATTATTTTTGGTACGAAAATGTTGTGCGCGAATCCAACTCGCTTTTAGTCGGTTATTTTGATGTTGAAGTCAATTTTAATTACTAGCAATCATTTAAACGCATGACACAGGACATTGGAACAGAAAACACTGAGTAACACTTATTCACGTCTATGCTACATATTTTTTACAGTTTTGTTTATTATTCATATTTTGTATACAAATATTTTTGGAAAATATTGAGGTTCTGCTGTATATTTTAAAAATATTTGACAGGTTTTATTGTTTGGTATTGATTTAGTGTTCGCGCCAAAAATAAACTTAACTTATGGGAAAAATCATATTTTGTTCTCAAATATTATTTTTTCATATTTTGATAATTTACTGACATGGTTTTTTCAGGTCAATAATTTGTTTTATGCATTTACTGAACCCCAAAATATTTGCAATACAAAGTTTTTGAACAATCATTAAGAAAACTGTAAAAAATCTTAATTTTTAGAAATCTCCTTATAGGATATTACAATTAGTCTGAAAACTTGGTGTTATTATTTAATTGGAATAGACGGATGTCATAATGCGAAGAGAAAAAAATAATAAAACGAAATAAAATATCTTTTGGCACTCGCCTTGTTAAAAATGGTGAATCTATCGAGTGAAATCATCGATCAACAAGTTTGATTGTTGATCGAAGTATGAAATATAAAGTTTATAGCATTTAATATTACTTAATATTTCAAAATGTGCATGTCAATAATTGTATGAAAAAACATTTTTACTGTCAAAGTTGCTCCTAGAATTATTGATATGTACATTATACAATTTTTGTGAGGCTTTTTTTGAAGCCGTTCATAAAATGTATAACAACCCTTTACTTTGTTCCATTAATTTATTATTAGACGTACATAAACACACCATTTTTAATTAATCGTGATAAAATAAATCATTATTAAGGCATCCTAGTTAGACAAAGTTGTGAAATACTATGTTACATATATATTAGCCAATCTACATTATATATAAGGATTATAATATTTGGTGTTTTGGAACTTACACGTACAAGGAATAACGAAAATAATATTGAAAAAAAAAAGAACATTTCAAAATATACATTAAATTAATTTTAATACCCTATCTAAGGTTATTTTTGTTTATTCATTATATATTTTGCATTTCACCTATCTAAGTACTTATTTCGAGCGAAGCCTTAAGGTCTATTTTATCATATACATATATGATTATATGTTAGAAGGAAGTAGTATCTGAAAAGGCAACGGCTCGTCGACCGGCAATCATTATATGGTTACATATCGTTATGACTATAAGCACTTAGGCATAAATGATTTCCTAGATTATATGTACCTATTTCCTAAATTTGACTAGCTAAGTTTATATTTTGTGATATCCGAGGTCGTACCCCTGTTGATAGTTATGGATATACAAAAAGTAACAATTATCATTTCTATTATTTTTTGAATTAGAGACAAAAAAAAATGTATTTTTAAAATGTATTAAACATTGTCGTAGATGCTCCGAAATATAACATGGTAGAAAAAAAAATAGGTTCCTTACTGTTTTTGGGAACTATAAAAACTCATGTATTATTGAACATAATCGCAATTAATATCATGTATTTTCAAAAAGTTTTGCATACCTTTTTGTATAACCACAATACTTCAACTCCAATATTGACTGAATGCCTGAAATTGACATAACGATTCTCCCGTAAAGAATTTTCACACTTATTTATGTTTTCATGTCTATTTTTTCATGAACTATTAGTATTTTTATACAAATTAAATAAAATACTATTACTGAAACTTTCTGTCTTTCATTTTATACTTTTTTACCTGTCAAAAATTTACGAATGATATTTTTAGTCACGCATAAATAATAAGTGCTTTTAGTTTATGCCATGACGGAAATATTTATGCTCAATGTTATTATTCTACTTTTTAATATATGTAATTTATTTGAAACCTAACGCTAAATGTACTTAAATATATAGGCATTGGGATTGATTAAATATGGGTTCCTCAATGTTATCTACGTCGGTAAATCCTTATAATCCATTACAACTACTCTAATAATAATAAGCTACTTTCGTTTTTTTTTCGTAGAACTTAAGATTTTGTTATTATACGATAGCGAGTATAGAAACATGATTTTACGAATAATAACTACCCAAGTTGTACAATATTGGTAAGGAAACAGATTCATTTTGAAGTTTGCCGTGAACAACGGCACAATGAATGGTATTCTTAGTGTATAAGTTTAGACAACATATACATTTGAACGAATATTTGTAGAATAAGTGTGAAAAGTCTTTCAGCTATGAAATAAACTCTATATGTATAATGTATACATATATATTATGTAGAATAGTTTTTTTAGTATATATAGCTATATGTTAATATCTTAGTTAATAAGTTTCTAGCGATATGTCTGCCAAATATTTAACTACACGCTGAAGATTTAACAAAAACAGCTAACCTTTGAACAGAAACGACTAACAGTGAAAACTAAAGTTTTGTACATTTTTGTTACTTCTTTTACTAAGTTTTCATCATTGAGAAGGTTTCCGATGTAAATCTGCACAAAAAATCTTGTTTAGCATTAGCTAAATACGAAACAAATACTAAAATATATTAAAAAACTAACTATTAAAATTTGGTTTTCAATTTTAAGAAATTTTGAAACACAAATGTTGAGATTATTTTTTCAAAAAGACTAGCTGTAAACTTGAAATTATTAACTGTATATACGTACGTCCAGATATTTCACGTTAACTTAACTTATTTATTAATATCGACCAGTGTGCCTGACTTTTTTGAGTTAGTGTACCATATCACTGAGCTTAGATAACAATTTAAACTGGTACCAAATTGGAATTTCCTGACAAACTAAACTAACTTCAACTTCTTTGTTTCAAGTCACTTCAACTGATTTGTCTTTGAAGCTGATTCTATAGTTGAGTCTTCAGTCAATTTATGATAAGCACTTCATAAAATATATTTATCCTTTACTATCAAGAAGTAACAAGAATGTTCAAACATGTAGAATATAGTTAATATAATAATTGTTGTATATGATTTTTATACAAAGTTCAAATCGTACGATACTAGCGTGTCGTCGATCAAAATGCTTCAAAAAAGACTTTTAGACGTAACTACAGCATTTTATACAAATACTAGCCTCGTTAGAGGGAAATATTAAAAGAAAAAGAGAAAAATCTCTTTTAGTATAAACCAAATAAATATTATTTAAATAAAATGTAGCCAAAATCGCGCTATGCACGCGTTCTTCAATTATTTTTTAGAGAAATATTTTTTCCGTTATAATTTTCTCTAACTACAGTAAACGGGTATTACACTTACTTGCTAATCAATAAATATTTTTTTTTCACTTAGAAGTTAATATTAATAAATAAATCTAACTTTTCTCTACATTTTTTCGGATTAGTTAGTGTATCTTTATCTAGACACAACCTTTTTATTTAGCAGTATGTATATTCAACGGATTTCTGAATTTGGCATTGGCTTCTCAGAAAAAAATAAAAGTTTGTGACAAAATCAGAGGAAGGCGACTCTAACTGCCGACTTCGATTCTACATAAAAGTAAAATTTTCGACTTGTATAGTTTCCTTACTTACTTATCGAAATGCCGGTAGTGTGCGCATAGGAGAAAAAACTAGTTTCTCGATGTCTTGAACATACTCGCAATATATTACCGACTAACAGACGTCTAAAGACGTTTTAACCGTTAATACAACATCTCAAACCTGCGACTGATATAAGTCGACTTTATTTCGAGTCAAAGTTAATTTCTTTAACTTTCCAACTCGTACAAGCTCAACTCGTGGACACAAGTCGACTATTCTTAAAGAATCATTATGAGAGACTCGTCATATCCATTTTAACTGTGTTCGGCATTAGAATCCGACGACTTGCAAGTCATAAATTCGACTTTCGTCTAACCAGCTCAAAAATTGTCCTATTCGTAGCATTTCGGCGTATATAAAAGTTTTTTTTCTATAAAATCTTCTCACTCCGATGTTCTTTCTATTTTACTACTAAACATCTCCAAAAATCTAATTTTTACTCAATTATTATTCATTATTTTTACATTCTCGTGTGCAGGTGGTTCAATCTTAAAAGAAAATTATTCTCAACCCCGTTTTGGCCCGCGTGGTGATATTTCCTTACAGCTAACTTACATAATCTTACGTTTTAGGTTTATATATTTTCTAAAAGTATGTTTTTTATCATTACGCATTTAACATGCAATCATAAGCAGCGATAGAGTAAGTTTTCAATATTTTTGACTCACATTTTTATCATATATAAGGTATATTTGCATTTTTTCCCATCGTGGATTGCGCCAAGCCATTTTACAACCACTTATGGGTACAATATATAGACCTAATCGTTTCCAAGCATGGAAAGATTATCAAAAAAAATATAAAAAAAGACTTTCTGTAAAATAAATGTCAGTAATTGACTAGTATTTTCTTTGGAATAAAATTAAACAAATCCACAGCAAAAATTAGGGGTAACTGTTTGAGACTACTCGATAATATTATATGTACGTACTAACTATTAATATTAATTAATACAGCAAAATACACACAAAAACGTTAACTGATACACACTAAGCAAATGTAATAGTTTAACAAACTGTCTTTTTGTCAACAGTAAAAATTAACAGTTTTGAAATTTTTTGTTTAACATCACATAAATTTATTTTTATTAACTTAAATTTGAGACGTTTTAACAACATAACACACTTAAAGAAGCTTAATATTCACATAAATTTAAACCAGTATAAGTTTTCTACAAATAATTATGTATATTCTATATTATACTTATGATGGACTTATAATCCAACATACTTCGTTTCTACTAATTTATATTTTTTTTTAAACTTAGACACAAGACAACACTTAATCATCCCTTAAAATAATTTTCGAAAAAACAATAAAAATTTCGTCAATATAATTTACGAACTAAATAATAGAAAAATGCTTGTTTACATAGAAAGTATTAAATTTGATTGACATAATTTTGAAGATGTATATTTTAGCTTACTCAGCATATTTACGAAATTCATAAACAAAGTTGGTTAACAATAACTCATACAGCATAATTACACAAAAATGACAAATTTGTCAAAAAAAGACATTTTTCCTTAAAGACAAATTTATCAAAAAAAGACATTCTTCCTTAAAGACAAATTTATCAAAAAAAGACTTTTTGTCAAAAGAAGACATTTAAAAAAAAGACTTATAACACTGAATAGAAGTAGCGTTGAATCGAACTCATATCCAGTCTTTGTGCACACAGCAGCATTGTGGCTCCGCTGGGGGCGGCCTCTGGCCTCACACCAAGAGGCTAGGAGCTAGCCATTCGTCTTCGCCAATCTGTAAACACGTACCAAACAAAATAAATAATAATCTCTTAAGAATAATCTCTTAATAATCTCTTAATAATCTCTTACTATGATAAAATTGTAAAAATAGCTGTGACGGTACATTCAAGATACATTAAAAAAAAACTGTAATTGACTTTATTTAGAGCTTTAAGTTCAAATCTATAACTTTTTTTCTTCGTGTCTGTTTGTTTGTTTATTTGTTCGGGGTTGGAGCATTATTCAGTAGCTTGATCATTATTGTACTATTTGGATTTTGTAGGTACTATTTCAACTTTATTATTGCTGTATGTTTCATCAAAATTGGTTCAGCGGAAATAATAATACAGCTTTCTTTTTGTTTAACGTGAGGGAAAATCCTCATGGATGTTATGCCGGACTCCTACCGACTAAAAAACCTCACGTAACGCCCAATAGCCTATGGTTGGGAGCCCTGGGTAAGCCCTCGGAAGGATTTCCCAGGACTTCCAACAGACCCACGGCCGCCACTGCGGGTTCGCCCAGGGGGTAGACCTCGCCCAGGGGGTTGATAATATAGCTTTACCTATATTTTATTAGAAGCCCTATGCAATGGACAGGGCAAAAGCTAGAAAATCAATATTCACGGACATTTTCACATACGCTGCTTGTATTATATATATCAGACCACGGATATTAATATACGTATATACTTTTAAATACATACTTATAACACAATATAGAAACACCCAGACTCTCGAGCCAAACATATTTATGAATCACACAATTTTTGTGTTCGGTGGGAATCGAACCCACGACCTGTGTAGTATTGTAGGACTACTGATTTTTAATGCCTTTTTCGATATTAAATTTAGAAAAACGTATAAAAGTTATTTTAAATATTGTGAAACATCTATTTTTCTAAATACAAAGACGCATATTTTTGAAACCAAAAGCTAATAGATACAAGTAGGGTAAACCACCCAATTATTGGCACTTTTAGAATGAATTATTGGCACTTTAGTTAAGAGTATATTTCGAAAAATAAGGGAAACCTAGTTTATTCCAGTTCGGTGGTGCCCATTATGTAGTGGTAGGTATGCATTAATAGTAGTTTATGACACTGTTGCATAATAAGGGTTCTTATAACACGAGTGTGTTTTAAAAAAACGAGCCGTAGGCGAGTTTTTTTATAGTATCACACGAGTGTTATAAGACCAAGTTATGTACAGTGTCATAAACTACTTTATCTACTCTCATACTATAATACCTGATTTCATTTTGTTGTGATATATAGTTGCTCCTTGATTTCGCCGGTAACAGGTTCATGGTCATGTTTGACGCAGTTTCCAGAATGTCTGGTGGTGTACAATTACCACCATCCTCGCTTTAAGACATGTTTTTACACAAAAACTAATTTATTTTACAAACAAAACCAAACTTTGTTTAATTTAAATTATGTAAAATGTTGGCGCCAAGGCGCAAACATTGATTGCGCATGCGTGTTTTTTTTTTAGGCTGCGGAGACCATAGATTTAGGATTTTTCGTTACTCTGGAGACACAATTTTTTATTAAAGTAGAGGTTCAAACTTCTTTTTCAGCTGGAGATTGTTTATGGTGTATCGTAATGATTAAAAAGTTTTATTACGATATAGGTGTCCATACAAGACCTGTATCGTAATAAAACTTTTTTTTTGGCCTGTGCGTAATGTTTGTCATAATAGTATTGATTTCAATTTTATAATCTTTGTATTATAGTATCAGAGTAGATAAAAAGTAAAATAGCATTCTTTTTCTGTTAGAAATGGGCAATATTACCTAAAGTGCCAATAATTGGGTGGTTTACCCTATTATGCTTTTGAAAACTCACGGGCTGGACCTGGAAATGCTGAACAGCGGGGTAGTGCAACACCTGCGGGGGCTGCGACATGGCCGCCACCCCGCCCACCGACCCCACCCCGCCCACTGCACCCCCCAGCGCCCACGGCAGCTGGACCCCTCCGAGACTGGAACACGCTCCGGTGTTGTTCCAGCCGTACTCCTTACTGCGAAACAAATGAAATGAGTTTTGGTTAGAGTGCTAGAGTTTAAAATGTATTATACACACATGCGCACACAATACATACACGCACCACGTACATGTACGATCATATACACCGTACTAACTCCACACACGTACACATATTTAAAAAGTCTTTTGAATTTAAATAAATAGGTACACACATAACCCCAAACACACACCAAACTAAGAAAAACACAATACATGTTCATACAAACTTTATTATTAGATAACCTTTCTATACTAATATTATAAAGAGGAAAGATTAGTTTTTTTGTTTGTATGTTTGTAACGAATAGGCTCCGGAACTACTGGACCGATTTGAAAAATTCTTTCACTGTTGGGATGTTACATTCTTTGCGGTGAACATAGGCTATATTTTATTCCCGTATTCCCACGGGCACGGGAACTACGCGGGTGAAACCGCGTGACGTCCGCTAGTGGATTATAAAATTACCAAGTTAAAAGTAAGTGTATAATTTTCGTAAGTTTTTAGAACTATCTAATCATGTTAAAAAAATATTAAAAGAATAAGTATAAATTATCAACTTAATTAAATTATTACACACCACCGTTTTGAAGACACACACTTAATATCATTTCTTTCTGGCAAAAAAATTAAAATCCTGTTCGCTAATGACCCAAAAACCGTACACCCCACATACATTAAAAAAATTACATAGGTACACTTAAAATCACACACACTCACTCAAAACCCCAAAAAAACCCCGCACAAACTTACCCCATGTACTGCTGTTGGTATCCAGCGAACTGTCCAGCGTACGTATACCCCTGCACCCCTTGAACCCCCTGCAGGAATCCCCCGAGTTGCTGCGGGTAGGTGTTGTACCAGTAAGACGTGGGGGGAACCCCGCCGGCAGTGTAGGCTGCTCCGAATGGACTGTAGGCTGCGGGCAGCTGTGTAAGAGAATAGAATATTACTACCCGTTCGCTCTAAGTTTGCCGCTGGCGTAGAGGCGTATACCCGAATTTTTAATTAGACGAAGTAAATTGACAGTAGCTAATGCCACTTCGTCATAGAAAATAAGCAACATTGTATGAAGAAGTGACATAAGTTGCTGTCAATTTACTTCATCTAATTAAAAATTCGACTTTATTATGGAGCCGAGCGGCAAACTTAGAGCGAACGAGCAGTATAGACATACTTTATTGTACACCTACGAATAATGTATACTATAGAAGCGTAATTCGGCTCAAAAAATGGCACCACCAAATGGGGACCGCGGAAGGCGTTGCTTAAAATGGGGACCGCGCGACACATTTAGTCCGCGCTGTCACGCATAGCGTTCGGTTGTGTCACCGGAACCAATCTGTCAGTGATTTTAATGGTTTTTTCGCGTTAATTATATTTCAAATATGCCTTCGTGTGTTCTGAAGTGGTGTAGAAACCATACGGATATGAAAAAACGCTGAAATCACCCTCCATAGGTGAGTAAATATTCATTTTAAAAACACGTACTGGTGACGTTGAAAAGTGTTATGCAACATGAACTCAATTCGAAAATTAAATTATTTTTATGCAGTGTTTATAGTATGTTAAGCGCTAAGGTAATATTGTTAGTACGATATTATATTAGTAGGATGATATTATGCATAGAAATTAAATTATAATTTGAATTTCACGGATTCCCAACAAATGAAGTCCAGCCTGAAAAATGGGTAAATGCGATTCGTTTGGAAAGAAATGAACGTAATTGGATGCCTAGTCAGTACAGTAAAATGCGCAGTACAGTAAAATACACTTTTAAACTAATGACATGTACACGCTAAATAATGGAAAGGTTAAGCGATTAAGAAAAGCTGCGGTGCCTATTTGTAGGTACTGTAAGATATTTTATATATGTATTTGCAATTAATAAAAAAGAAGTGTTTAGCCAATATAAAAGAACGAAATGACGTCACGAAACCCCTTAGAGAAAGCCATCCTATAGAAAGCAATTACGACGTTATGTTGTTAAAAGCATAATCGAACAATTTGTCATAATTCGTTTGCATTAATTTGCTAAAAAGGAGTCCTTACCAAATTCCAACCGCCATAAAAATTAAAAAAACTAATTAATTTTTCCGAGGCACATAATTGTAGAAAAAACCGTAACCGTTTTTCATTTGTAGGCGTATGTTGTTCAATGAATAGAAAAATAATAACTTTCTATTGATTGATCTTATTCAATAACAAGCTTTCTTATTATTGTATAACACCGTCCACGTTTGCCGCTTCGGGTGGGGCGCCGAGCCGCCATGACCTTGGCGCGACCAATCGCGGGCAAGTGTTGAACTATGAATGTGTGAGTGTTGTGTTTTATTGCTGTATTTTAGTATGCGTAAGTTGCTCCAAGATTTTGGCGGTAACTTTATAGAAGTTACATTTCTATAGTATACATTATTCGTAGTTGTACACTAATAAACATGAATATGGAATGTACAATGGGCGGCTTTATCGCTGAATGCGATATTTCTTTTGGATGGATATGAGTGTTAGATATCATGTTTATCTTTTGGGCACCTATTTTATTAGTGTTATAACATAAAGAGGGTATCTATTAGGTACTTTAAGATGCGTAGTACATTGACTGAATACAAAACAAAGCACAATTACACTAACCGTTGGACCACCGAGACACTGCTCTCGACCGTTGAATTCTTTCACCTTCTTACGTCCTGCTCGAGACCAAAAAATTTTCACCTCTAATGGTCAGCAAGTGCACCACCACTTGCAGTTGAGGTTGACTCGAACAACACTCGGATGAATATAATTACATACTACAACCGTAATTAATAATTAGCTTCGACAACCCATTTATCATTTGGACTCAATAGGTATCTAACCTAAAAGGTATCTATTATTAAAAAAAATATGGCAAATAGTGCAGAAAATCAGGGCATTTCAGATCCAGTTTAATGCACGATTTGCCACGAGATACGAAGTACTTAAAATAATTTATTATAGGTATGGTATTTCATAATAATAAATTATTTTATATTGTCCCGTGTTGCGACGGGTAAGAGTACAAAATGTCGCCACCCCAATACATCCCAAGGGTGTCGTAAGAGGCGACTAAGGGAACACTCGCAAAAACGGCCTTATGGGCGGCTTCAAAAATTTCAACTGCGGGTTTGCGGCGACCTGCGCTCGTTCATTTCAACACGGCAATAGGCTCACCATCTTTTACGTGGAACATAAACTATATAGTGAAATGTGGGCGCATGCTATGCCTCTGCCTACCCTTTCGGGGATGAAGGCGTGACTATAGGTAGGTATGTATTTCATAAAATGCTCGATAATATCATCACGATGCAGATTTTTTCTTTAGCACGACAAACTTTAAAGTGATACGCGCTTCCATAATCGCTCAGTCATCCGCCTTTCGGTGGCAGACAAGAATACCTACGGCTCACCAGAAGGACTGGTGGTCACCCCAGCCTATAAACTTTTGCAACACCGAGGGCGCCACACACGCTGCTTAGGTACCCTTTTTTAACGTGAGGGAAAATCCTCATGGATGCTATGCCGGACTCCTACCGACTAAAAAACCTCACGTAACGCCCAACAGCCTGTGGTTGTGAGCCCTAGGTAAGCCCTCGGAAGGATGTCCCAGGACGCTCTGCCCTACTTAAGCTAAAATAGGGTTAACCCCAACAAGTCGATTTTGAGATATCATCAAAAAACATGGGAATTGATGTCCCTCAAGAACTATGGCAGTTTTTGTAAGATTTCTTGGATATATCTGTAGCTTATATCGAAGGCTTGTAAATGATGTTATTTATATCTAAATTATTGTAATTTTTATTACTAAAAAGCTTATTTTTTCTTTTAGCTAAGCAGCTTAGTGTTAAAGTTGGAGAAGTTACGCTACTAAAACAGAGTTAACCATACCCTAACCTAGTAATTAGTGTCCGACCGAAACTGGTTTTCCGGCCGAAACCGAAACCGAAACCGAACTTTCGGCCCCAGGGTCAGTTTCGGCCGAAACCGAAACCGAAACCGAAACTCACGTTTGTTCTTCACGTTCATATTGAAAAAAAAAAAAAAAAAAAAAAAAAACAGCCAAGTGCGAGTCGGATTCCCGCACAGAGGGTTCCGTTACAAAAATTGGGCACAAAAATTATGTTTGTTGTGTGGATGCTTTTTTCTGATTTGAGTAGGTATTTTTTGTTATAGCGGCAACAGAACAGGGTGGCTGTGTCTCTTCGATATCGCGAACGGTTTCAACATCTTGCCCTGGAGCTGCGTTTGGGAGGCGCTTATTTACCATGGAATGCCTCCATACCTCCGTCGAATTGTCGGGGCCTATCTTTCCGAGGGGGGCCATAACTTACCCGAGCTGGCTAGGGCAGGGTCGGCGAGATATGTCGTTCGGTGTTTCATAAGGATCGGTCTTAGGATCGCTTCTGTGGAACATCGGTTACGATTAGGTGCTGTGTGGTCCGTTGCTCAGAGGTGTCGGCGTAATGTGTTACGTGCGTAACATGTTACGACAACACCCTCATTACAGCGCGAGGAGCAACGCACCGAGACGCAGCCCTGAAGGCCACCTGCGGGATCCAGCTTACATATAGGGGGCGTCAGTCAGCATCGGCATCGGCATCGAGCTCTCGATGACGTACCTGGGCTCGTACTCGATAGCCGGTGGAACTTCGGATACCATTTCCATGGTCCCATAACTGAGGGAGGGGGGCATCAGCTGCACTCTCATGGTTGTTGCCCAATATCAGGAGACTTAACGATCCCTGCAGGAGATTGTACCTTGGGATCGTGCGGAGCATGGCCTTATACGGGGCGTAGATCCTGTTGACCAGTAATGCGGCTAGATTGCTTAGCCCGCAAAAACCGACGGCTGTCAGGGTGATAAGGGTATACCGCACGATCTCCGTTAAGGCGGCATGTCTTCTAACTGGGACCCCTCTATAGGACCTGGAAGCGAAGGCCCTTGCGTCATTGTTTCAATGGCGCAAGGAGGCGCTGAAGCGGGGCCATAGGCCTCTTCTTGTGAGCAGGTCATGCTCGTGATAAAGACGGCGGGGAGGAAGTGGTAGAGAACTCTACCACCCGAGTTTCACAATCCGCGGCGGTGACACATACTATCAGCCTCCATGACGGGCGCCTGAGGACGGTGACGGGGGTTGCTCACCGTCCTTACAGAAGCAGGCCTTAGACGACAGCGTGACGTGAGAGATTCATGCACGCCCCCCTCAAGAAGCAAGATCACAAGTGAACAACCCCCAAAGACGCGGCCGCAGTATGCATCATTCCGAGGGCATACTCGGGGCTCCCAACCGTAGGCTGTTAGGTACAATACGCGTGGTTTTTAGTCGGTAGAACTACTGTACAGTGAAAATTTTAGGCCTCTGTCTGGCACGGTTCCAGCGATACAACCTCTAGACTAATAGACAGCCGGACGGCTAGGCCTCAAGTCTCGTTAATAGGGTCCCGCTTTAACCCCTCCGTGCTAGAGTTCGACTCGCACATGGCCGGTTATTTTTAATAGGTGCAGCGAGTTCCACCAAGTTCCATCAATCAACGGTATAGATCTTCTCAAGTGTGTGTTCTAAAGATGAGTTTTACGTGTGGAATTACTCATAGATGCTATTGCGAACTCCTACCGACTAAAACCACACCGTGCCGTGCTACTAGCTCTTGACTGGTTTTGGTTTTATTCTAGAAGTATATAACTAAAACTGGACAACAGTGAGCCGGACTAGCGCACGTAGAGTTTTGTACAAGAAAAACCCTTTAACATTATTAATTCGTCTATTTTTATTATTTGTTGCTATAGCGGCAAAAGAAATACATCATCTGTAAAAAAAAATTAACTGTCTAACTACCACGGTGCATGAGTTATAGCCTGCTGACAGACAGACAGACGACCAACGAAGTCAACGGAACCGACAACAAAGGGGTAGGGTTATGCAATGTCCTAGATCACCTTTTAAGATTCCGTGAAAATTGTATTGTTATAACTATTGATTGGAAGTCCTTTGTAAATCTTCGGTTAGTAACATATTAACTGGTTGGGCTGACCCCAACCACGTCACAAGCAGAGCCAGGCACTCAAAATTCATGAACACGTGAGTTTCGGCCCGGCCGAAAGTTTCGGCCCATTTTGGCCGAAACCGAAACTGCGGCCGAAACTCGATTTTGTGGCCGAAACTGGCCGAAACCGAAACCGAAACTTCGGTCGGTCACTACTAGTAATACTAGTTTTTAGCGCAGTAAATCTCCGTAATAAATAATGATACAGGTATGGTTCTTAGAGGGAAATGTAGAGAATTTTGCGCTGTGTCACTTTGTATTATTAACTCGAAAATGACAAAATGTGGCTTAACCCTTTTTTAGCTTAAGTAGCAGCGCTGCTTACCTACCCTGTAAAAAACCATAAGTTGAACAAAAGTGCAGCACTGACCTGTCCTTGTCCCTGAGAGTTGTTGGGGTCACCAGACTCCTTGCCCCAGGAGCACTTGACGGGCTGGCCGTTGACGTCGGTGTTGTGGACCGCGACGATCGCGTGGGTCGCGCTTTCTTTCGTCGAGAATCTGGAGAGGGAGATGAAATTTTAGATAGGAATAGAAAGGTACCTACTTTATATGTCATACTAGCTGACCCGCGCAACTTCGTTTGCGTGATAAGTGAAGAACCGCTCGACCGATTTTGTGCAAACTTCACATAAACCGTCTACTAAATAGCCCGAACAAAGCCTAAACATTTGGTTTGGATAGGTGAGCCCGTTCTTGAGTTATAAAATTACAACGAAAAGTGGCATTGATTTTTATATATACCTATAGGTATATAGATGATATAATACCTGCCAAGTGCGATTCGAAGTCGCGCATGTAGGGTTCCGTATCAAAAACGGCATAAAATCAAGTATTTTATGATATTTATTGATTTTAGCCGTGAGGGAAAATCCTCTCAAAGGACGTTAAGCCGGACTCTTACCGACTAAAAAAGCTCATGTAACGCCCAACAGCCTGTGGTTGGGAGCCCCGGGTAAGCCCTCGGAAGGATGTCCCAGGACTCCCAACAGACCTACGGCCGCCACTGCGGCCTCGCCCAGGGGGCGGTTCGGGTGCTATCCCACGTCTATGGGGGGTTTCGGTGTTATCCCGCTTCTAAGGGGGTGCGTGCGTGAGTTGCTCACGTCACGCTGCCGTCATGGGCCTGATTCTGTAAGGACGGTGAGCGACCCTCTCACCGTCCTCAGACCCCCGGTCATGGAGGCCGATAGTCCTCGGTGAAGACACGTCGGCGGCGCCCAGACCGCCGTCTGCGGAACTCGGGTGGGAGAGTTCTCTCCTCCTCCGGCCCCGCCGCCTCTCTCACTCACATGAGCTGCTCGCAGTAAGAGGCAGCGCAGTCCCACTTACTCCCGCTGGAGATCATGGCTCGCACCATCTCGAGCGAGAGAGTGTCCACCTCCAGACCCACTGATTTTAGCCCCTCTCTATAAAATAGATTGCAGAGGGATTATGGCGAGACTTTGTCTGTAGTCTGTGACTCTGTTGCATTATAATTATTACGTCACTAGGTCACGTGGATCATCTGTTCAAAGTTTGAAATAAAAATGACAACGTCAATCGGAGTGAACTTTCACTTTCACAGAGGGGCAGTTGGGTAAGACCGTTTCACGGCTTCTTGTTAGTAGGTAGGTATTTGTTGTTATAGCGACAGCATAAATACATCATCTGTGAAAATTTTTACTCTTCAGCGCAGCGTACGGTTTCTGAGATACAGCCTGATGATGACAGACAGACGGACAGCAAAGTTTCGGTAATAAGGTCCCGTTTTACTCTTTGGCCACGGAACCCTAAAGTAGGTATAGCGAAATGTCCTACCAGTAGAACGTAATCACATAAATTTCTTTGCCTCGCAGTAAGAAGTTTATGAATAAATATTAACATGTTATCTGTAAAAAGCAAGATGGCGGAGTCTTATTCCCTTTTCCCGCCTACATTTTTTTCCTTCATTATAATTTTTACCTCGGAAATGATGACTTTTATAAGCTGAAAGCGACTTTAATTGCTGTAAATGACAAATGGATTTATCTAGTTAGAAAAAGACCTCGTCTTTTTATATTTAGATCGTCGGAATGCTACAAGTAGATATATATAATATATATATTAAACAAGAAGCCGTGAGACGGTCTCACCCGACTGCCCCTCTCTACAACGTTTATTGTGAAAGTGAAAGTTCAATCCGATTGACGTTGTCATTTTTGTTGTATTTCAAACTTTGAACAGATGCACCACGTGACCTAGTGCCGTAGTTTCATGCAACAGAGTCACATACTACAGACAAAGTCTCGCCATAAGCCCCTCTGCGTTCTATTTTATAGAGAGGGGCTAAAACGACTTAGCTTAAATGAGTGTGCGTGTGTGTGTATGTCTGTCTGACTGTGTGTGTGTGTGTGTGTGTGTGCGTGTGTGTTTTTTTTGTTTTGTTTAACGTGAGGGAAAATCCTCATGGATGTTATGCCCGGACTACTACGGACTAAAAAACCTCACGTAACGCCCAACAGCCTGTGGTTGGGAGCCCCGGGTAAGCCCTCGAAAGGATGTCCCAGAACTAAAATCTTACCTTATAAAAGCATATCCCTTATCGCTTATCCTTATCCCTTATTAGCGGGCGGGAGAGTCTTGAATTATAATGTACTCACATATAAGTATACCTACAATAGCAGCTGTTTAGAAAAATTATAAATTTTGCCGTCAAAAAATCTAGAATCAATATACTAGTATGTCTGTCTGTGTGTCTGACTGTGTGGGTGTATGTGTGTTTCTCTCTCTCTCTCTTTCTGTGTGTGTGTGTGTGTGTGTGTGTGTGTGTGTGTGTGTGTGTGTTACTGTCTGTAACTTACCTTATAAAAGCATATCCCTTATCCTTAAAGACTCTAATCTCCTGGATAGTCCCAAAAGGCTGGAAGGTCTTCTGCATGAGCTCCTCAGTGAGGCCGGTGGTGAGACCGCCGCAGTAGACCGTGCAGTTGGTTGGCGAGCTCTGGTTGTACACCTCGTCGAAGGTTAAGGGCTTGGAGTTCACTGGAATTTGAGAACTAGGAGTTAGGCATAAGAAATGACCGATGGTGAGTTCTTAAAAGTTAAGCGTTGTATGTTCAAAAGAGACTCATCTTGGGGTCAACTTTGTACTAGGAAATATTCTTCGATTTGATCTGATAAAACTATATTATTGTAATTTATTAGATACTCTTGCTTTTTTAACGTATCAAAACACGATTAGGAATACTTTGTTCGATAGAAATCGCTCTCGATATATTGCAAAAATCTTAACAAGTAATTTTTTTTTATCTAAATAAATGACTTTAATCCTCATAAAAACGTGTCATAAAATAGATATCTATAGGTCTTTAGAACAATATTTTACGGCTAGATTTTTTCTTAAAACCCCTCAGATTTTATAACAGTAATATATTGCCCGCACACGTGTTTCCCTCATCTTACAATCCCGGGTTCTTCAAGAGGAGCGTGAAGAGGCACATCACAGGGTCGCCAACTTGAGGACCACTGTCAGAAGTGGCCCCCAATCGCTAGATGCGCCACGGCTTTCCATCAGGCTGGTGGCGACGTCAATTTGGCGTGCTGAATATAAAAATAATAATAATAATAATGTATTAGAATCGAATAAAATCCGGCAAAAGCGAACGCTGCAATCCTTCGAATTGCCTTAGGATTTGTCAAGGTCGAATATTGCAACCTTAACACGGCGATAGTGTCATAATATGAAGCGTTCGAGATCATTGCAATTAGCAACTTTCACTATGGTCAGTCCTTGGATGGGTGAACATCACGTGACGACTTTGTGACGTACATTTGCGAGCGTTTCCGTGCTTCGGAAAGCACGCTAAGCCGTTGCTTGGTCGCGGTTATCAACAACAGTCGTTAAGTCAACTTAAAGCTCTAATGGGCGGTTTGCCTGAGCGCCTGTCCAGTTCAACACGCCAATAGGTTTACCACCTATTATGTGGGACAAAGAACAATGCTACTGTTTTTGGGATGAAGGCGTGACTATTCAGTAATAAATAAATAAATAATAAAATTTACGGATATTTCACACAACGCTATCTGATCCCAAAGTAAGCTAGGAATAACCTGCTTGTGTTATAGGTGTCAGACAACGGATATTAATACGTATATACTTTTAAATACCTACATACTTATCACACAGAAACACCCAGACTCTTGAGACAAACATTTATGGGTCACACAAATTTTTGTCTCCGGTGGGAATCGAACCCACGACCTCGTGATCCGCAGGCGCACATTTCGACTTCTAGACCAACGAGGCAGTCAATTTTCAATCAAAATTTGAATAAATACAATGATAGATTCACTACCTATGAAGTGGGATAAAATTCAAATGATGAAATGTGTGTGTTGAGTATTCCTCTGACTACCCCTTTAAATTATGAAAAGGTCATATATAATGCATTTAGAATTCTGTTTTGATAACGTAACAAAAATAACTTAAATCCGGAAGCACGTCATGCGCGGCGTCGGAAGGAATTACACAACCGGATATTACGATTTGGTTTGAATGTTGGCACCTGTTATTGACAGTATTGTTCCCTCATACCTTTATCACCAAAGGGGTAGGCAGAGGCATAGTATACCTCCACCACAGTATACATATGTTGTCCTCCACATTTCACATTATAGTTTTATGTCCCACGTAATAAGTGGTGAAAATACGTTTGTTATAGAAAAGATTTGATTGTTTGTATGTTTGTTTTTTGTTTGTTTGTTTGCATCGAATAGGCTCCGAAACTACGGGACCGATTTAAAAAATTCTTTCCCTATTGGGAAGCTACACTCTTCCCGGTGAACATAGGCTATATTTCATTACCGTATTCCCACGGGAACGGGAGCTACGCGGCGGAAACCGCATGACGGCCGCTAGTTTGTAATAAATGGTGAGCCCATTGCCGTGTTGAAATGGACAGGCGTAGGTCGTGAAGACCTGCAGTTGAAAATTTTCAAGCCACCCTAAGGCCTTCAACTTGACTTAACGATTGTCATTTTACTGACAACCGGGTTTCATTTCGAGTTTTCCTTCTCTGCCACCAACGTGTACCTACATTCGTAACCACAACGGTACCAAAACCATGTATGTATATCATAAAATGTATTTAGGTACCTATTTATTATATGCATATACCTAGTTGTTATTTGTTTTGTATAATTATATGTATGTATGTGTATGTATATTTACGTATTTGTATAAAAGTATGTGTAGGTAAGCATTTTCTGTCTAGTTCTCTCTCACACTTCTGCCTTTCTCTATTGTTTCATGTCATTCTCCTCTCGCCGGCCTGCTGGAAGAGATTTCTAATAGAAATAAGCAGCGCCATTGTACTCTTTTCTCCTAACTATTATCTCTGTGTATTTTAATGTGTGTAGGGACAGTTGGGGAACAGTGGAACACGGGGCACTATGGAACAATGTCGATAAAAATTTGAATTTCAAACTAATTCGCGCGCTACCGCTTCCACCGATCGCAGCGCGTCCTGCGCCATACGAGGACGTAGTGAATATGGCGTCGCGACAACAATGGGGCTGTGAATAGAATAATATTGGTTTTTATGTTCAAAAGTTGAGATTTCTTTTTAAAGTGCTTTCATATTTTGTAAAAAAGTTCAATCAATAGGTTAGTGATATATTTTTTTCATATATCTTAGTCATTTTGTCTATTTGAGACCGCTATGTGTTAAGTTCAAGACATAACCTAACTTTTTTGAAGACTTGTTTGAAATTTTGTACACGCTATGGGGCACTATGGAACGGGGTACAGTGGAACACTGTTCCATTGAACATGGCAATGGTTTCAGATGAGGATATTGAACTAATCTTGCCAAACCCGTCCTTATCTGGAAAAACTAAACGTCAAAACAGCATCTACACGTTTCCTGACAAGGTATTAAAAGATTTGATAACATTGTGTAATTTTTTGGTATGAATACAGATCGTGTTCCAATGTGCCCCATACCCTGTTTCATTGTACCCCAGACCTGGGGCACAGTGGAACACAGGAAGGGGTTCACAAAATCAAAGATAAATAGTTTTAAATTTCATGATTGATCTCTATTCTGCTGTGCAATTATTAAGTTAAGGTATATTGTTGATGTTTGTAAGCAAAAATTATATAAAGAATAAACACAGATTTTTTTAAAAATAAAAATATTTTTTTCGTTCCATTGTGCCCCAATTGTCCCTACACATAAACTAATCTATACATATAATAAAATGATAGAAAAGCCAAAACTGTACATTGGAAATATTAACAAAAAAATACTCGCTGGGTGTTCTACATAAGATACCGACGCTGAAAATATAGTTAGATTTTTTTTTGTCTGTTTGTCTGTTTGTCTGTTTGCTTTGCTTTGTCCTGAAGGATCTCGAAAAGTACTGAACAGATTTGGTTCAAATTTTGCACAAATATTACTTAGGGGTGTGGTCTTAAAATAGGCTATATATTATCACGCCACATATCCTAGGGGCTAAGCAGAGAGCAATGAAATGTTTAAACCGTTGGATTGATTTAACTAAAACGTAGCAGGAATATTAGTAGGAGATAGGTTTTACACTAATACAACAATTATTATTACGCTAAATTTTTTAGGAGCTCGGCAGAGAACAATGAAAATCTTTTTGTATATTTTTGCAAAATAGAGAAACGACTGAATAATTTTAATTAATCTTTTACTTGAAGAGCAATCTAGAGGTAGGATCTTTAAATAGGCTATATATTATCACGCTACATATCCTAGGAACTAGGCAGAGGGTAGTGCCATATCTAAGTATGTGGATTGATTAAACTAAAACGTTACAGGAATATTAGTAAGAGATCGGTTTTACGCACCGGCTACATTATCACGCTAAATATCTTGGAGGCCCGATAGAGAAAAATTAAATCCTGTGTTTGCTATGATATCCAGACCACTGATATACATACTTATATATTTCAAAAATCTATACATATAATAAAATGATAGAAAAGCCAAAACTGTACATTGGAAATATTAACAAAAAAATACTCGCTAGGTGTTTAACGTAAGATACCGAACCCAAAAATATAGTCAGAATTTTTTTGTCTGTTTGTCTGTTTGTCTGTTTGCTTTGCTTTGTCCGGAAGGATCTCGAAAAGTACTGACCAGATTTGGCTCAAATTTTGCACAAATATTACGTAGGGGTGGGGTCTTCAAATAGGCTATATAATATCACGCTACATATCCTAGGGGATAAGCAGAGAGCAATCAAGTTGGCATTATAACATAATTTTCACGCGTGCGAAGTCGCGGCATGCGGATAGGTTTTTATAAGCTTCATAATTATTATTATCGCGCTACTAAGTCTAGGGGTTTGGCAGAGAACAATTGAATTCTGTATGTATGTGAGAGTAAAAACACAAAAGCGTCTAGATCTTATTTAGTAGCATCTATCTACCTATCTATACATATAATAAAATGATAGAAAAGCCAAAACTGTACATTGGAAATATTAACAAAAAAATACTCGCTGGGTGTTCTACATAAGATACCGAAGCTGAAAATATAGTTAGATTTTTTTTGTCTGTTTGTCTGTTTGCTTTGCTTTGTCCGGAAGGATCTCGAAAAGTACTGAACAGATTTGGTTCAAATTTTGCACAAATATTACTTAGGGGTGTGGTCTTAAAATAGGCTATATATTATCACGCCACATATCCTAGGGGCTAAGCAGAGAGCAATGAAATGTTTAAACCGTTGGATTGATTTAACTAAAACGTAGCAGGAATATTAGTAGGAGATAGGTTTTACACTCAGACAACAATTATTATTACGCCAAATTTACTAGGAGCTCGGCAGAGAACAATGTAAATCTGTTTGTATATTTTTGCAAAATACAGAAATTACTGAATAATTTTAATTAATCTTTTATTTGAATAGCAATCTAGAGGTTGGATCTTTACAATTTACAATAGCCTTAATCATTAAGCTCTTTTATCATTAAGCCAACACGCCAGTTTAGATTTACCCTCACATTCAAAGGGATCCTTGAATTCTAGGTTTTGCGAAAGTTGGGATGTCTCTAATTCCTGAACTAGAAAACCTTTAACATGGAAACTTGTGTGAAACATTCCTTACAGTATTCCCTTTATAACACTAAAAAAAAAATTTGGAATCCGAAAACGCATTGAGAAGTAACAACTAAAAAACCGTTTTGTCTTTCATCCCTTCTCCCAAAGGAACCGCGCAAAATATCGAGATCAAAAGTATCCTAGAACCTTCCTCGGATTATAAGCTCCGATTGTCCTAAGTTTCATTCAAATCCATTCAGTAACTTCGGCGTGATACTTATTCGGAATACAGACAGACAGACACACATGAAAAATGGAATTTCATTTTCGGCTTCAGTAGACTCTCGACCCTCAACAGTTTTACTATATGAATAGACTAGCTAACCCTCGCAACTTCGTTTACGTCACATAAGATCTATGAAAGGAGAGGTATTTCTTCATCAGACTCATCAAGCAGCGTGTGAAACTGCCCTGTTTGCTTAATCAAAAAAGAGCTTAAAGATTAAGTCTATTCTAAAGCAATTCATTTAATTGAAATTGAATTATTTTACAATAGCCTTAACCATTAAGCTCTTTTATGATTAAGCCAACACGCCACACAAACGTTGTTTATAATGAACATTCTTAAAACAACTTTACTGAAAAATGTTGAGCTTTGGCTACAGTGACATGGGTACATAAATTAAATCACCTTAAACATAATAAGTACATGCATACGGTCACGCCTTTATCCCCAAAGGGGTATCGAGGCATATTATATGTTTACCTTTTTTAAATTTGTACCACGTAACGTAATAGGTGGTGAGCCGCATTGCCGTGTTGAAATGGACAGGCGTTAGTACTGCCTACTTTTGAAAATTATTAAATCTATAAGGTCTTCAACTTGGTTTAACGACTGCCATTTACTGGCTACCGTTAGCGTTAGTGTTATCGTCTCAACTCTTCCGATTATGCGTAAAGTTTTCAGTCTGTGGCCCTAATCTAACAAACGTTTCGTATTCGCGCTTCACCATACTACTTACTCTTATAATTATTAAAGGGGCTAATTAATAAACACGTACGTCATACCGGCCTTGGACGCACTAAAACCATGAGGTCTCTTCCTATCCATCTAGCGCAGTCCTAGGGTATCCTTTAGAGGGCTTACCCGGGGCTCCCAATCGTAGGCTGTTAGGTAGGATACGTGTGGTTTTTAGTCAGTGGGAGTCATAGTACATTCATGTGGGATTTTCCTCACGTTAAAAAAATCCATCTAGCGCATAACTCCCCGGGTAATTTGGAGGATGTCCTAAATTTGTTTCCACATTTTGGTTACGACTTATCCTAGCTAGAGGCTCAAATAGAATACGGTTCAAACTTTGCTTATAACATAATTTCCACGCGGACGAAGTCGCGGGTAACAGCTAGTAAATTAATAAATTTCAACTGTCTAGCTATGATGGTTTATGAGACACAGCTGGTGAAATACAGACGAACGGACAGCGAAGTCTCAGTTGGGTCTCATTCTTACCCTCAGCGTACGTACAGAACGAATAGAAAACTAGAAAAAAAAAAGCCGTGAGATCGTTCTCACCCGTCTGCCCCTCTAACGTTTATTGTGAAAGTGAAAGTTCAATTCGATTGACGTTGTCATTTTTGTTTTATTTCAAACTGAACAGATGATCCACGTGACCTAGTGACGTAGTTTAACAGAGTCACAGACTACAGACACAAGTCTCGCCATAAGCCCCTCTGCAATCTATTTTATAGAGAGGGGCTAGAAGCTGAATTAGTTCAGCCGTTACGCACTTACGCGTGATGCCATGATCGAGACAAATATGGATTCATTTTTATATAATGTAGATCGCGACAAAAACGAATGTAAAAAAGGACAGCCAAGTTCAATACAAAAATTATGCTTGGCAGTTGGCTTCGTCGCAAAAAGAATGGAGATCTAATTGAGTGCCAAGTTCTATGCAAAATCGAAATATTTATTAATAGGAACAAAATAATATTATGAACTAGTATTAAACTCTATTTCTTTGCTTTATTAGATACCTATGTCAATTGCTGTTATTTAAAAAAAAATGTAAGATCTTAAAGTAGGTTAGATTTGGCGCGTGATGCCGTGACCAAGACAAATAAGTAGGTATACCTAGATTCATTTTTATATAATGTAGATCCCACCAAAAACATAAATGTAAAAAAGGACAGCCAAGTTCAGTACAAAAATTATGCTTGGCTGTGGGCTTCGCCACAAAAAGAATGGAGATCTAATTGAGTGCCAAGCAAAATCTAAATTTTTATTAATAGGAACAAAATCAATAAATATAAAAGAAAGTCGTGTTAGTTACACTATTTATAACTCAAGAACGGCTCTACCGATTGGGCTGAAAATTGGTGGGGAGGTAGCTTTATTTATTTTTTTACGTGAGGGAAAATCCTCAAAGGATGTTATGCCGGACTCTTACCGACTAAAAAACCTCACGTAACGCCCTACAGCCTGTGGTTGGGAGCCCCGGGTAAGCCCTCGGAAGGATGTCCCGGGACTTGGGGAGGTAGCTTAGAACCAGGAGACGGACATAGGGTACTTTTATGCCGGGAACACATTCCCGTGAGTAACGGGAAAAAATTACCACGGGGGCGAAGCCGTGGGCATCATCTAGTAACATTATAAACAAGTATTAAACTCTATTTCTTTGCTTTATTAGATACCTATATCAATTGCTGTTATTTTTAAAAAGTGTACGATTTTAAAGTAGGTTAGATTTAGCGCGTGTCTAAGAATTTATTAAACTTTAATGGACAGGATACAGACAGAATATTGATCGCTTATATTATAGACGATCAATATTCTGCATAGAGTCGATCAAGCTGCAAGTCTGATGGCATTATGGATGAGTAACCGTGACAGCACATTATAGAAAACGCATGTTTAGAAAATATGAGAGCATTATTTTAATGTCAAGATGATATTGTACATAGTCTTGCTAATATTAATATTGTGATAGTTTGTCAGTAGGTATGGATGGATGATGTTTGGTACTTATTTTTTTTTTCACGCTCGCAACAACCGTAGATACGTAAAAATCTGAAGTTATTTAGAAATTTTTTTGGGTAAATACTATCTATAAATAAAAATTTATAAATAAAACAATAGCTAATGAAGTAAATAATATCTAATATCAATAAATATTCCAATGTTGGGTCTTTATAACTAGATATATCGTAATTAATTACGTGGGCCTCAGGAGGTAAGGAGAAATGACGACTTAAACTTCTCAAAGAAAGGTACCTACGGGAAGGTTTCTATCTATATCCCTTTTTTTGAGAAGTTCCTACAGGACAGGTAATCGGCATCTTTAACCTCCAGGGTTATGGTAATGTCTGCCTCGCCTCGGTGATGCAGTGTACATCTGAAATACTGAGGGTACGAGTCCCTGGTCGGGTCAAATATTTGTATGATTCGTAAAAGCTTGTTTTGGAGTTTGGATGTGTCCAACTCATCAAGAAAAGGGACGTAGGTCCGGTATGGCTGTCTTTACCCTCTAAAAATTGTTGACAATAAGCAACATCTACTCAACTTTTCAATGATAGGTACTTACATTCATTTTTAGGAGCAGGTGGTTTCCTTGTAGCCCAGTTGGTACGAATCGACCGGGAGCCCAGCCACTGACCGTTCATGGAGGTGATCGCTGATTCTGCTTCCTGAAACAAATAACAGATGGCGCTGTTTAAATAAAACCGTTCAAATGCGAGTTCAATTCGCGCATGGAGGGTTCCATACCAAACATCTGAGTCCTAGGTTGGGAGTCCTGGGACATCCTTCCGCGGGCTTACCCGGGGCTCCCAACCGTAGGCTGTTGGACGTTACGAGAGGTTTTTTAGTCGGTAGGAGTCCGGCATAGCATCTATAGCGTGTTCGTAGGGAGAGACGAAATTATACTTGTGTAGTTTTTTATTGTATCTTGCTTACCGACTAACTTATTCTATCAAAACCGCGGTTTATATAATACAATATTAGGAATGCAAAGAGGGGATGTTATCTCTGGTGTCACGCATCCTAAGATCGCGACACCAGAAAAATTTCTGCTAACTATACAATACTATTAATTATCAATTTATCTAAGTGCTATAGCGAAGGACGTGACTGATTGTTTTACATAAATATTTCCTCTTATCAATCACGTCCGAATACCGCCATAGCACACATGAGGATTTTCCCTCACGTTAAAAACAAAAATGTATGGGAGCCCCCTTCTAATATTTTTTTCTGTTTCTTGTACCTACCTAAGTATGTTGTTTTAGCAGCAAATAACAGATACTTACATAATGTGTGCTGTCTATATCGCTATTATGGTTCATGAGATACAGCTCTGTGTGTGACTGACAGACAGACATACAGCGAAGTCTCAGTAGGTAATAGGATCCCGTTATTAGAGTTCCGTACCCAATAGTTAAAAACGGGACCCTATTCATGAGACCTCACTGTCCATCTGTCTGTCTGTATGTCCGTCATGAGACTGTATCTCAGGAACCGTGATAACTACAGACCTGATAACTTTACCGATGATGTATTTCTGTTGCCTCTACTTGGCGTAATAATAAAGGGTGTGTTTTTTTTCGAAATCAATGGGTTCGATTCCCAGCTAGGATTATTGATTTTTCAAAAATCTAATGATGAGGTTTTAAGTTTTATCAAAATTGGGCTCGTGACTCCTTTGAGCATTTTTAGCTATTCCTTATAGTTTCGAATTTGGCCATCCAAGCCCTTTTCAAAAATTCAATTCTTGTATAATAATCTATACAAATAATAAAATGATAGAAAAGTCAAAACTGTACATTGGAAAAATAAAAAAACAACCAGCGAAGAAGATAGAAGAATATCGTTTTTGTGTTAAGGATCTCGAAAAGTACAAAATAGATTTGATTCAGATTTTGCACAAATATTAACTAGGAGTTTGGTCTTCAAATAGGCTTTACATTATCACGCTACATATCCTAGGGGCTAAGCAGAGAGCAATGAAATTGGCATTATACCATAATTTTCACGCGTACGAAGTCGCGGGCAACAGCTGGTAGATAATATAACAATAGAGTCCGAAAAGTTGTTCTTCTATATTTCTAGGCTTATAATTTCCAAAGGAATGCTTTGGAACAGAAAGGTCAAGGTAAGGTCTGACTGAATACCAGTTATTCTCTGTGTGAAACCACCAGGTGTTGTTGTTATAAAATTATAGATCTAAGACGAAATTGAAATACTCGAGTAGCAATTATCTATACTGTTTAACTGTATAGTTCTGTATGTTGAGCCGATAGATTTAGAATTTTTCGCTACTATCAATCTAAATCTATGGTTGAGCCGATAAGAAAATGGACGTATATACCAAAAATTAGAGATAGTACAGATGGAAACCTACATACTAAATTCGCTGAGGCTACGCACACATAGACAACTCATTCACAGACACTACGCACACATAGACAACTCATTCACAGACACGAGATCAGGCGGTCTGAACCGAATTTTCGATACTGCTCGTTCGCTCTAACTTTGCCGCTCGGCTCCATACTAAAGTTAAATTTTTAATTAGACGAAGTAAATTGACAGCAACTAATGTCACTTCTTCATACAATGTAGCTTATTTTCTATGACGAAGTGACATTAGCTACTGTCAATTTACTTCGTCTAATTAACAATTTGGGTATACGCCTCTACGCCAGCGGCAAAGTTAGAGCGAACGGGTAGTACTGATTTGTGCGCGAGTGTGTGTCGCTTTTTTGTTTGATGAGTTTTCCATCTGTACTATCTCTAATTATTTGTGTATATATACCCTTCGCTCTAAGTTTGCCGCTAGCGTGGCATAGAGGTAGGAACTCCTATTTATTAATCAACTTATCAACTGCCAGGAATTGAACTATTATTTTTAACTGCCAGGAGGTAACGGAAAGTCTGGAGCCGTTGGCGCAGCGAAGAACTATTGCGTCTTTGGCTGCATTCTACCGTATCTATCACGGTGAGTGTTCTGAAGAACTCTTCAACCTAATCCCGCCCTCTCCTTTCCGATCCTGAACAACGCGTGCTGGTCAGAGGTGCCACTCTTACACAGTGGAGAGAATCTTCGCAAGAACTGAGCGATTTAAAAGATAGTTTCTCTGTCGAACCATAAAAACCTGGAACGACCTGCCAGCGCACGTGTTTCCCTCTTCTTACAATCCTGGGTTCTTCAAGCGGAGCGTGAAGAGGCACATCATAGGGCCGCCAACTTTAGGGCCGCATTATAGTCTTACAGACTGGCACGGTGGCCCCCAATCGCTAGATGTCGGTACGGTTGGGAGCCCCGGGTAAGCCTTCGGAGGGATGACTCCAGGATTCCCAAAAGACCTTGGCTACCACTGCGGCTTTCCCTAGGGGGTTCAGTAGCTATCTTGCGTCTTTGGGGGTGTGGCAGAGCGTTTCAAGTTTCCATAGTTCGATCGAGAAACGAATTGCATATTTTTTATACATCTAGGCAGATAAGCATACGGCCCACCAGATGTACCGGTGGTCACCGCAGCCTATGGACGCTTGCAACACCAGAGGCGCTACACTCGCACTGCCGACCCTGTAAAAGCCTTCTAAGACCCCTCTTGAAAAACCCCACGGTAGACGTTTGGGAAATCCGAGGCAGGGAGATCATTCCACAACCTAAGCGTCGATAGAAAGCTCCTATCGGATCTCACCGTGCTCGAGCGCTCCGGATGCAACGTGTGAGGATGAACACCCTGTCTGTGGCGAGCGGTGCGATGATAGACACATTTGTCATTCATATAGGTACGCCCAAAGGTTATAACCAGTTTGCATAAAACAGTACCCATGTAGAAGTTTGAATGCCCAGCTCTGCTGAAAGGTGATGAAAGAGGATGAAAGATGAAACCACCGATGATAGAGGAAAAAATCATTGTTTGTTTGTTTGTTAACTAACTACTAAACCGATTTGAAATATTCTTTCACTGCTGTGTAGCTTTTTTTAGTTTAACGTGAGGGAAAATCCTAGTGAATGTTGTGCCGGACTCCTACCGACTAAAAAACCTCACATAACGCCCAACAGCCTATGGTTGGGAGCCCCGCGGAAGCCCTCGGAAGGATGTCCCAGGACTCACAACAGACCTACGGCCGCCACTGCGGCCTCGCCTAGGGGGTGGTTCGGGTGCTGTCCCGCGCCTTTGGGGGGTTTCGGGTGTGATCCCACTTCTAACTGTTGGGTAGCTACACCATTCTCGAGTGACAAAGGCTTATAATTATTCATACAATTACCTTGCAAAAGACATTAAAGAAAAAGTTAAGCCGTCGAAGTGATAAATAACGCCTACAGTATAGGGTTCTTCAAAAGGGGCCTTAGAAGGATTTTACAGGGTCGGCAGCGCGAGTGTGGCACCTCTGGTGTTGCAAACGTTCATAGGCTGCGGTGACCACCGGTACATCTGGTGGGTTGTATGCTTGTCTACCACTTTAGTGGTATAAAAAAATGTTTTTGTTTGTTCATTCGCTACTCATAAACGCCTAAAGGTTATAAACCGTCCGCATTCCAGCGTCTACCCACCCGAGCTCCGAACCCCAAACGAATCGATACTCATAAATTATTTACAACAATTGCACCCTTCATACATACATAATAGATGATGTCGCGTTTGTTCACATAGAATGGTTATTATTCAGTACGTTTTGGTTGCGAATTATTCATAAATTTACGTATCTTAAGTTTGATCCAGGTTACTTAGAGGAAGATGTCAATGTACAGTCTTAAAGATAAACATACATAATTCTACATTTATACTATACTATACTATCTTCACGCCAAATCCCTTGCGGGATAGGCAGAGAGAACCGAGCGCCACACGGCACGGTCCATACACACCTCACTTGCTTCTTCAACTTTCATTTTTCTTTTCATGCATGCACGTCGGTTATCACGTTCTCTACATTTATTGTAAAAATTTCAGTGAAACATATTATCTAATAGCATAAAGAGGAAAGATTTTATTGTTTGTTTGCTTCAAATAAGCTCCGAAACTACTGAACCGATTTGAAAAATTCTTTCACTGGTGGTAAGCTACACTATCACCAGTGAACATAGGAATTATATTTTATTCACATATTCCCATGAGAACGGGAGCTACGTGGGTGAAACCACGTGACATCCGCTAGTTACATTATTACTATCTAAACTAAACCTGAATAAGGCCCCTATGGTATTGTGCATAAAAGACTAGCAGCATTCCCCCTTTGAATAGCAATCCTTATTCGCTGAGAGAGGAAACTGCCAGCCCTTGGGTCGCCAGTCAACTCTAATAGTCGCATTTTCAAACTCTTAAAAATCTATAGGTATATTCCTTTGGGAATTATAAGCTTATTCATCATATTATTATAATTATGTCTGTGGTTTCAACAGATTAAGTCACCTATCGATACTCAGCCAAAACCGGGCACAGCTTGTAAATAAATAATTTCATAAATAACTTACCGATTTCTTCAGAAACGAGACGAAGCCATATCCTTTGGATTTCAGGGTTTGTGGGTCCCGCACCACTCTGCAGTCACTGTGGACAAAACATTCTTTTAAATATATTGTCTTTACATAGATGATATTTGTTTTTTTTAACGTGAGGGAAAATCCATCATGGATGCTATGCCGGACTCCTACTGACAAAACACGTCACGTAACGCTCAACAGCCTATGGTTGGGAGCCCCGGGCAATGAATACAGACGTATACTAGAAGAATAGTTTCTTAGGCTGCTCTGAAGACAAACTTTCTGTGACACAAACTGCCGCTTGGCGGCGTTGCAGTCGCAGCGCGGCAGCCATTTTTAATTCTTCGTAGCAAAAGAGTAAAATCAATCATTGTAAATATCTAAATATATTATTTTTTGATTTAAAAGATGTGGAATATTTTTTTATAAATAATCCCTGAATTTAGTCGATTATAAACGTAAAAATGTGCCTACTAGTTTTTGTCTAAGAGCAACAGTGAAATGCGAAGACAGCGCCGCCAAATGGGAACTACACGAGCTGGGGACATGCCCCTATCGAAATTGGCACAAAAAATCCTTAAGAACTGTTCTTCTAGTATACGTCTGTATTCATTGCCCCGGGTAAGCCCTCGGAAGGTTGCTCCAGGACTAGATGAGATTTGTTTAAAAAAGGATGTTGTTTATTGTAAACTCACTTGTTTCTTGAGTTCAAGTGAGTGTATGAGTGAGGTGTGACTCGCACTTGTGCAAGTGAAAACTTAACACTCTAGCTATCACAGTTCTGGGGATACAGCTTCGTGACGGACAGGCAGTCAAACAGACAGACAGACGAATGGCGAAGTTTCATGAATAGGGTCCCGTTTCGGCCCTTTGGGTACGGAACCCTAAAAACTACATCACTGTAATTGTTTTTCTTTTTTTTTATACCACCAAAGTGGCAGACAAGCATACGGCCCCACCAGATGTACCGGTGGTCACCGCAGTCTATGAACGTTTGCAACACCTGAGGCGCCACAATCGCGCTGCCGACCCTGTAAAAACCTTCTAAGTCCCCTTTTGAACTGCTGTTTACCGGGGCTCCCAACCGTAGGCTGTAAGTAATACGTGTGGTTTTTAGTCGGTAGGAGTCCAGCATAGCATCCATGTAGGATTTTTCTCACGTAAAAAACTGCTGTTTAAAAAGAGTGACGACGAGTTTTATAGATAGGCTCTTTTCTCTTCGGCTCTAAGTATTACGTTGCGAATCTGGCAGTAAAATATAAATAAACCAGGCAATTATTTCGTCGTTCATAAATATGTGGCGACTGCCCCGTGTGGTGACGGGTAAGAGTACAAAATGTCGCCACCCCAGTACATCCCGCGGGTGTCGTAAGAGGCGACTAAGCGAACTCATTTGCAAAAATATCCATTGCGTAGGGAAGGAAAATTCGGTTGGAAAGGAATCCGGTTGTCAGTAAATTGACAATCGTTAAACGTGAAGGGCGGCTTCAAAAATTTCAACTGCGGGTCGCGGCGACTTGCGCCTGTCTATTTCAACACGGCTATAGGCTCCTAACCTATTACGTGGGACATAACACTATAAGGTGAAATGTGGGCGTATGCTATGCCTCTGTCTACCCCTTTCGGGGATAAAGGCGTGACTATATGTATGAAGGTAATTATGTATTCATAGATGTGTTAGGTACTTTGTGATCTATATGAATAAACAATTTTCATTTCATTATAGGTATCTATTACTTCAAAAAAATATCTGGTAAAACAAAATATCATATCTATTTATCAACATCCATCCATTTCCGTTGAGCCTCTAGAGGGATTAAAGAATAATACATGTCTACATACTTATTTCTTTTTCCGAAAGAGTAAGCAAAACTATACTAATAAATACAATAGTATTACATACAGATATGCAACTCCCTGCCCCCCACTGAGCAAGCTTCCTCACCCCCGCCACTGCTGTATTATAGTTGGGGGGTATTATAGTTGGGGGGTATTTTGAGAGAACGTTTTCAAAATTTTGCTAGTCACACTGACATTCACGCTCTGTACGAACAAAACGTGTTTTAGCCCCTCTCTATAAAATAGATTGCAGAGGGGCTTATGGCGAGACTTTGTCTGTAGCTGTGACTCTGTTGCATTATATTACGTTTCTAGGTCACGTGGATCATCTGTTCAAAGTTTGAAATAAAACCAAAAAGACAACGTCAATCGGAGTCAACTTTCACTTTCACAATAAACGTTAGAGGGGAAGTCGGGTGAGACCGTCTCACGGCTTCTTGTTTTACTGTAGGTGACAGAATTAAACTAAAAAAAATTGGACAAATTTGTATGGAGTTTCCTCCCGGTGCTAATGCGCTCTAACAAAGACAGGCGGTGGGTACCTGCTGCAGAAAAAAATAAATTTTGGCTTATTGACAACCATATTTTTGAGTTTGAGTTCGTGGCCCCGCGGACTCAGTGTTCTGTAAACGATCACTGCAGTAAGCAACTTTCACTATGGCCGGTCCTTGGATGGGTGACCATCTATGTGACCACTTTGTGACATTTATTTGAGCGTTTCCGTGCTTCGAAAGGCACGTTAAGCCGTTGGTCCCGGTTGCCAGTAAAATGGCAGTCGTTAAGCTAAGTTGAAGGCTTTATTTCAACAGCAGGCAGTCACAACCTGCGCCAGTCCATTTAAACACGGCAATACGGCTCACCACCTATTACGTGGGACAATTTATACAAAGGTGAAATGTGGGCATATAATATGCCTCTGCCTACCCCTTCGGGGATAAAGGCGTGACCATATGTATGTATGTATGAGTTTGAGTTTGAGTTTGTAAATCAAAATACTTCAAAACAGACAATAATGATTCTCTAATTTATATTCTGATACAATAAATAGACCTTTCTATATTGAGCGCTAACTAAAATAAAACTGATATTATACAGACAACCGACTACCATTGTAATTATATTCCGCTTAAATCAAAATAGACGGTTTAAAAATAAATGATCATTAGTATTATCGTTTTCACGCGATGTAAAAGGTTCTATGGGGCCTTATAGAGACCTTCGGGGCCTAAACCAGCCTAACATGCGCGTGGCCCTTTCAGAGTCCATCGGGGTCCAGACCAGTCTTACTTGTGAGGGTGCACCTTCGGTTCAGTGCACATTAGGTTTCAGTACAAGTAACGAGCAACTGTTGCCCCGCCACAGCTGTCATTTAGTTGGAGGGTATTTTGAGGGAATGTTTGCAAAACCTTAGTGGTCACACTGACATTCACGCTCTGTACGAACAACATTAAAGTCGTGAGATCGTTCTCACCAGACTGCCCCTCTCGAACACGTTTATTGTGAAAGTGAAAGTTCAATCCAATTGACGTTGTCATTTTTGTTTTATTTCAAACTTTGAACAGATGATCCACGTGACCTAGTGAAGTAGTTTAATGCGACAGAGTCACAGACTACAGACAAAGTCTCGTCTTATGCCCTTCTGCACTCTATTTTATAGAGAGGGGCTAAAACGTGTTTTTGCTGTAGGTGACAGAGTTGGAATGAAAAAAAATTGAAAAAAAAATGTATGGAGTTTCCTCCCTGGGCGCCGATTCTCGACCACACGACGTGAATGTGTGGACGCAAATTTACGGGTGAAACGTCGTCCGTCTCATGTTCGTCGTTCCTAAATATGAGACAGACGGCGCGTCACCCGCCGATTTCCGTCCACGCATTCATGTCGTGTGAAGCAAGAATTGGTGCCCTGTGCTAATACGCTCTAACAAAGACAGGCAGTGGGTACCTGCTGTAGAAAAAAGTAATTTTGGCTTATTTACAACCATATTATTGACACCCAACCAATGAAACAAAGAGATTAACAGCATAAAATACCTCCCCAAGCACAGAAATGTTTGTAAATCAAAATACTTCAAAACAGACAATAATGATTCTCTAATTTATATTCTGATACAATAAATAGACCTTTCTATATTTAGCGCTAACTAAAATAAAACTGATATTATACAGACAACCGACTACCATTGTAATTATATTCCGCTTAAATCAAAATAGACGGTTTAAAAATAAATGATCATTAGTATTATCGTTTTCACGCGATGTAAAAGGTTCTATGGGGCCTTATAGAGACCTTCGGGGCCTAAACCAGCCTAACATGCGCGTGGCCCTTTCAGAGTCCTTCGGGGTCCAGACCAGCCTTACTTGTAAGGGGTGCACCTATGGTTAAGTGCACATTAGTTTTCAGTACAACTGTTATCAAGCCGCTCTTATGCCTTCAACTTGGCTTCTACGACTGTCATGAAACTGGCAATTGGGTCCAACGGCTTAAGCTGTGTTCCAAAGTACCATAAATGTTGTAATCCAAATAAACTGGTTTATTGCATTAAATGTGTACAAAACACTGAGCCCGTGAGGCCACGAGCGCTTCAGGAGAAATACGATTGGGATAAGCCTACGTTCAGCAATGTACTGGTATAGGCTGAATTTGATTGATCTACACTAATATTATAAAGAGGAAAGATTTGTTTTTTTGTTTGTTTGTTTGTTTGTAACGAATAGGCTCCGGAACTACTGGACCGATTTGAAAAATTCTTTCACTGTTGGGAAGCTACACTCTTTGCGGTGAACATAGGTTATATTTTATTCCCGTATTCCCACGGGAACGGGAACTACGCGGGTCCGCTAGTTGATATTATAAAAGGCAAGGGATTTCTAATTTCTAGACTCTTAAGCCCGTCCAGGGATGGCGTGTAGTGGAGGAGGAGAAGGCTTCATCAGATCACCGATATATTCTGTTTGATGTCTATCCTCCACCTAACCTGCCGCCGGCTATCGCGAATTCCCCGGAACCACGGTGGGCGCGTGATTCACCTGGACCGAAATCGCACAGCTACGTGCGTATGTCACCTCGTGCCGTCGGTACGCCAGGTTCCGCCGGAGCTCGGACAGCGGATAACGGAGCTCGACAATACGGCAGGTCGAGAGACGGAGCTCTACGAGGGGTATAAGGAGGCCAAGAGGGCCTTCCGAACAGTCATTAAGCGATTCGAAGAGTTGGGCCGCGAAGAGCTGCTGGAGTCCCTGGAGCGAATACCATTGGGGCGACCGTACCTTATTGTTAGGGACAAACTAAGCACTAAGGTACCCCTACTGGCCCAGAGTCTTAAGCCGGAGCTGCTGAAGAGGCCTTCCGGTGCATAAGGTCCATAGTATCATTACGTCTAGTTTTTCGTATAGTTTGAGTAGAAACTTTTTACAAACTTTACTGGCCATTTCAGTTTTCGATGACATATGTATAGATACCTACTTACAAATTTAGTTACGATATACAAAAAAATACATGAAATTGTTAAAAGTGTATTCATTTTATGTAGGTATATCTATAATATACATAGCTAGATGAATTGATGTTATGAACGAATTGATACTATGGTCCATTTGATGAACATGACGATATTATACTGGTCTTTATGATACTCTGGACATTTTGATACTCTTGACGTAATGGTATTATGGATCATATGCACCGGAAGGTGGAGAGGGTTCTGGGTTCCCTGTTCCCATCAATGGCGGAGGAACATGTATGGCTCTGTCTCAGGCGCCCGACACGGACTACAGCGAGGACGACGTGCTCACGGAGGGTGAGTTAGGAGCGGCTGTACTGCGGCTTAAATCCCGTGTATATTTTAGACAGTAGGCAGTAGCAGGTATGCCGGACTCCTATAGACTAAAAAACCTCACGTATCCTGCCCTACAGCCTACGGTTGGGAGCCCCGGGTAAGCCTTCGAAAGGATCTCCCAGGACTCCAAACAGACCTTTGGCTACCACTTACTCCCGCTAGAGATGATGGCGAGCTCGAGCGAGAGAGTGTCTATGAACTGCCATGAGGACCTGGTGCTGTTGCGCCCACGCCGCGCACTTCACAAACGTGTGGAGTGCTGTGTTATCGCTGCGCTCCTCGTAGTTGACTCTTAAGCCTGGGTTCGAACACGAGCTGAGTCGCGTAACTCGCAACTGTTGATTGCATACTTGTTTTCCTTTTTTTTTTATTTTTTTTTATACCACTAAGGTGGCAGACAAGCATACGGCCCACCAGAAGGACCGGTGGTCACCGCAGCCTATGAACGTTTGCAACACCAGAGGTGCCACACTCGCGCTGCCGACCCTGTAAAAACTACCTATAAATGGTCGGAATGAACGGACTTGGTGCTAATTTTTCATTTCCCATTTTAAAAAAAGAATTGCTTCATTGGTATGTTCATTTCTATACTCTGTTCTGGTAGAAAACAAAACTAATTTTATAACTAATGCCGAAATGCCAGTTCAGCTCACCAGCTCATTACTCTGTCGCCGTGAAAATCCGTCTTCAGACTTGAAAGATAATGCGTTTCTGCCTGATCCATCAATTACCTAACAGTCGAAGCCGCGGGACATACGCTAGTTCATTCATAACACGTAGTATCCCATAGTACAAAGCATAGATCGCTTGGACAGAGTGAAATTTTTGGCTTGTAGACAAGTTTGAAGTATGTCATATGGATAGGGTGGGGCGCAGTACCTAATAGCGGATTTATAAGAGTAGCTTGAAGCGTTTTATATATTTTTTTGGAATAGTACTATACTGATAAAGTAATGTTTTCTACTAAAGTACAGCAAATCTAGAAGCAGTTTTAATGAATTTCATCTTATAAATTTGTAATTATGTATAATATTCACCAATAGAGGCATATGAGATATTGTGTTATACCAAATTACTTCATTATATTTAATTTATTAAGAGATCAAAGCCAGATACAAAAAAAAAGCAACGTGACCTATAGCCGTTTTGAAATGGATTAGGAAGGTTGAAAAGTTTGAAGCCTTGGCCTTCAATTTAACTTTACTGCTAATATATTACTGGCAGTCGACACAAACGAATTAAAGTATATTCTGAAAATGAACGTTCGTAAACGAAAATGTGACATTGTCATTTACGTACATTTCACGTTATTCAACGTCATCCTTCTCAGGATTGACAGCAGCGTAAGAAAATTTACGGGACACTGAGCTATCTGGACTACGGCGCTTCATATTTATTGCACAGTCGAGAGAACTGATCGCAACGTAAACCACTTTACAGAACACCAAGCTTCTGGACTACGAGCGTTTCATATTCATTGCATAAGTGGCAGCGATAATCATCACCACGCTTACAGTAGCACCACACCCTATTGGCTCTATTCCAACAGAAGAGTCTCCGCTCTTGGTCTCAATATTTTTCAGTAATATTTCTAATATAATTTATGGTAATGTGAGGATTAGCTTTATTTGACTCCGAGATCATGCTGAGGATAAAGTTTTGTGGAAAGCGGGTCACACGCATTCAGGGGGAAGAGGGGGGAAGTAGCTTTTGAAATTGGAAACAAGAATTTTATTAGTCAATGAATCCATTGTTTTGTTAAACTTTCAAGCCAGAACCGCTGTATCGATTATGACGAAATTTGGTACAGAGATTATACCCGAGAACCAGTTTCCGAAATGGGTACGGAAAAACCTTACTACGCGAGAGCCGTGGGCATTAACTAGTCTAGACTAGTATGATATAGATAGACGAGAGATTTATTACTTTGAAATCGTTAAACTCTGAAACTACTGAACCCATTTTTTTTTTAATAATTTTCTCGCCAAATTGACTTCGCCGCTGATGGAAAGCCATGGCGCATATATCGATTGGGGGGCCACTCTCACAGTCCGTAAGACTTCTGACAGTGGTCCCCAAGTTGGCGGCCTTGTGATGTGCCTCTTCACGCTCCTCTTAAAGAACCCGGGATTGTAAGATAAGGTAAACACGTGTGCGGGCAGGTCGTTCCATGTTTTTATAGTTCGACAGAGAAACGATCTTTAGAAACGCTCAGTTCTGGCGAAGATTCTCTCCACTGTGTATGAGTGGGATCTCTGCCCGGAACGCGTTGTTCGGTTTATTTTACAAGTTCTTTCACCAATGGAAATCAAAGATATTCTGAAGAAGGTATAATATTGACCATTATACTATTTTATTTCGTGTAGTAATTTTCAAGGGTGTTATATTTTTTATTTATTTTTTAACGTGAGGGAAAATCCTCATGGATGCTATGCCGGACTCCTACCGACTAAAAAATCGGTTGTCTGTAAAGTCGGTTTACTGACGATGGTTAAACGTGACAATTTAACGTCATAAGAAAATAAAAATAAAAATAAATATAAAAATAAAGTAAACATTACGCTCAGAGCGAGGTAACGCTGTATTGCGTCATCTTTTTGCGTTCGTGCAGCCGGCTCCATCGAATTATAAGACGTTGTCACGTTAAAAACCTCACGCAACGCCGAACAGCCTATGGTTGGGAGCCCCAGGTAAGCCCTCGGAAGGATGTCCCAGGACTTCCAATAGACCCACGGCCGCCACTGCGGCCTCGCCTAGGGGGTGGTTCCGGTGCTATCCCGCGTATTTTGGAGGTTTCGGGCGTGATCCCGCTTCTAAGAGGGGGACGTGCGTGAATCTCTCACGTCACGCTGTTTCAAGGGTGTTATGCCAGACTTAAACCCATTATTGTGTGTTAGTTGCAGTTGGTGTCAGGAGCCGAAGGAACCGACGTGCATGCATGAAAAGAAAAATGAAAGTTGAAGAAGCAAGTGAGGTGTGTATGTACCGTGCCGTGTGGCGCTCGGTTCTTTCTGCCTACCCCGCAAGAGATTTGGCGTGAAGATAGTTAGTTAGTTAGTTTTAAACCCATTAAAACCACATGGTTTCTTACCTATTCGTCAATCGCCAAGGTGGATGTACAACGATCTCTTTGGTCACCACCGCGATCTCACCTAAGGGTTTAGGAGGTATCCCGCGTCTTTGTGTATTAATTGACTGCCTCTGTGGCGCAGTCAGTACTGATACCGCTTGCGGCGCTGGAGGTCGTGGGTTCGATTCCCAGCGGAGACAAATATTTGTGTGACCCATAAATGTTTGTCTCAAGAGTCTGGGTATTTCTATGAATAACATGTACCTACCTATGTATTTAAAAGTATATAAGTATTAATATCCGTGTTCTGATACCCATAACACAAGCAGGTTATTCCTAGCTTACTTTGGGATCAGATAGCGTTGTGTGAGATGTCAAAAAAAAAAAATATTCGGGTGTCCTCCGAAAATCAGTGCTGTTATCCTGTTGACCGTGAGACAGCAACAAGCTGAGGGGGCCATATTGCGCATTATGGTGACATGTCAACATGAATTTCAGTTTACTGTTATTATTTAGACAATTAGTTTATAATGATCAATGTCATCATTTTTGTTTTTGGGTGTTATTTCACTTATTTCGCTTCTTAGAGCGTGTGGCATGCGTGAATCTCTTACGTGACGCTGTCGTCTGGGGCCTGCTTCTGTAAGGACGACGATTAGCCCCCCGACGACGTCAGGCCCCCGGTCATTGAGGCCGGTAGTCTTGGGCGAATGATGCTTTAGCAATCCCTACTAATATTATAAATGCGAAAGTAACTCTGTCTGTCTATTACGTTTTCACGCCTAAACCGCTTAACCGATTTTGATGAAATTTGGTATCTAGAGATAGTTTGAGTCCAAGGGAAGGCGTATGCGGCCTTTTTACTGACTGTGAAAAAACAGGGTAATAATTTTACGCGATAACGACTTCTACGTGGAGGAAGCCGCGGGTAACAGCTAGTATCAAAATAATTAAAAATGTATATAGGAAAATTCACACTGGGATGGGGCCACTCCTTTTTTTTCGTGCTGAAATCCGACTTAACCCACACGATGCTCTGCCACTGCTTACAGCCAAGAGTACCGGGTAAGTCTTCGGAAGGATGTCCTAGGAAAGTAAAGAAATGTAAGTTTGTACGTACGATATTTCTCCAAAAGGTGCGAAGGCGTCTCTTAAGCTCTGTGTCTCGATCTCAGGACTCAGGTCCCCCACGAAGATGTGATAGTGCTCTGTAACAAACAGAAATATCTATTAGCTAGTGTTCTTTTGAAAATTAAAAAAAATAGTTTAGGTATACAAAAAAGTGTGTGCGTGTAACCTTTACACGCGATTGAAGTAAAACTTCTTTGCCATTGACGGCATCAAATGTTATATTAATATCATTCATTCGAATTTGGAATAGCGAAAACGTAGTTTCGTTACTTCCGTCAGAAAAAAATTACTGCCTAGTCGCGTCTAAAGAAGTTTTACTTCAAAAAGAAACGCTTTCTGGTCGGGGGTTAAAACTCGATCAAAAGCCTTAACATAGGTTAGGTTTACGATGAAAAACCATAGCATAATCTTCTGTTTTTAAACAAATCGCTTAGAGAATTGATGAAATCCCTATTTTTATACCTGCGATATAACCACATCAAAAACCCTAATGTTTTCATCCCCTCAATATTTCTGATGACCTTATATTGACCCCATTCCTAACATTGACACCCCCTTATAATGAATACAAATAAATAGATAAGTAATCACTTAACAACGAAAAATGTAGAATTTCAACGCCAATCACATTAGCGTCTATAATACATACGTTTGCGTCTGGCTTCGTTCGGATGTTCCGGTTCTAACCATATTCTAACCATAGAGCAAAACGAACTTCCGTAAAAATGCACTTGGGAATTTGAAAATATTTAAGAACTCACTTCATTAAATGTTTTTTTGTTGGCTTGTATGCTACAGGCGAAATATGTTCTGGACTTATTAACAAACATGACATCTTGTAAACCATATTTCTTGCGAATAAAGATTATTATTGTTATAATGACACACGCCCTAAGCACACCTCCGCCGCGAAACCAGAACAGCGGAACCGCTAGATGAATTCCGCTGTGTTCAACAATGATATAAAAACTATAGATACGTTATAGACACTTGAAAATGGCAACACGTAAAGTAGGTAATTACCTAAAAATCTGTGACGCGGCTGTAGGGTTAGCGAAAGTTCTATTAGCACTGTTTTAAATTCTGTTTGTAAAGATAACTCAAAAAAAACATGACTTCATGTATCTTCAGATGATACACAAGCTACACAGCAACAGTTCAATATAAAAACGTGTCATTTCATGCGTAAGTACAATAGAAATAATAATATTATTTCATTTTCTCGGATCGATAAAATGGCGGCGGCAAGCCTAATGAAAGCACAAGGAAAATGTACTCTGTAGTCTGTGGTTTGGCGCCCGCGACCCGTAAGGGGATGTCAGGGAGATTTTGTACTAATGTTTTGTTTTGCTATTTGAATTTTTTTTTATTTAGGTAATTATATTTCTTTAAAAAAATAATGAAACATAATAATAATATATTAAGATTATTAAAATGATTAAAATTACAAATATTTGGATTACTTACTAGGCTGTACTAAATTATTACTTATTAAATAAATGTTTCTGTATGATATTGTTATTTTTTTTATGACTTAAATTACGTTAATAATTACTAATCCGATAAACTACATTAACATTTTATAAATTTATATTACGTACTTTACCCGTAAATACCTACATTAATCATATTATGTCTGAGTAAGTGAAATTCAAGTTTCCCTTTTTCCTCACATTCCTCTGATATTGACTTCATGCATGCTACCACAGATAATTTAAAGAATTCTTTTTTTAAATTTATAAAAATTTAGCTTTTTTTGAAAGCCGCAATGTTCGTGTATAACGTGTCTATATATTATGATACGTCTTTGGTGTTCAAGTATAGATTGAACAGCGGACCTGGGCAACGGAATCTGACGCTGTCGAAGTCGATGTGACGCTATCGCAATTTTATCATATTATTTTATAATCTGGATGACTTAATAAATATATAATTCTGATGGCTTGAAGTAGTTTTTCTGTAAACTTCACGTCCATTTACTGAAAAAATATTAGTTTTGCTGTTTGGCTCTGTATTTCTGTCAATTTTGACAAACCGGCGCGTAGACAACGCGGCACCGCAACAACAAGGCGGCCGAAGCGCGGAGGTTTGACTGTCGTAGGAGCAGATTGGCGAAACCGTGAGGGGAAAGAGATAAAGGATAGTTAAATCTATGTATTAGAACAGGCGGTTTCGCTAGTGTTCCACTCCTCCTACATGTGACAGAACTTGGCGGAATTACTGAGGTTCCGCTATCATGGTTTCGCGGCGGAGGTGTGCTACAGGCGTAAAATGGAACCTTAAATGTTTAATAGTTTATTTATAGTACACTTATATGTTATGTTTTGTACATTATAGTAGTACTTTAACACCGTGTGCTATTTCAAAATAATTATTTACATTAGAAAAAACACCTCTCAAATTATTAAAAACTAGATGACGCTCGCGGCTTCGCCCGCGTGAAATTCGGTACCCGTTCTCGCTTCCCGTGGGACCATAATTATTCCCGGGATGAAATGTAGCCTCTGTATTATTCTAGACTATAAGCCATCTCTGTATCAAATTTCAGCCCGATCGGTTCAGCCGTTAGAGCGTGATTGAGTAACAAACATTCAAAGATCTTCACAAACTTTTACATTTATAATATTAGGTAGTAGGAAGTAGGCTAGGAAGTACGATCATCGAAATAGCAGGAATAATCCAATTTACAAAGGTAAATTTCGATGATTTTGAGAAGATTTTTTGGAAGTAGGTACCTAAATAATTTATTTTCTAAACTAGCTGTTGCCTGCGACTTCGTACGCTGCATTTTATATGTGATTCTTTAGATTGATATAACTTTTTTATTTATTAACCGATTGACATGAAACAAACACTAAATGTTAAGTAGAGTAAACTGCAACGCAATAAAGAAAACCGCAATGCAATAAGTTGAGCGGTTGCTGAGATTAGAGTGCACAAACGTACAGACAAACAGACAGTTACGATTTCATTATATGTATTGATAGCACACGGTGCTAACGTAGTCTCATTTATTAAGAAATTAAGATTTCATTTTAATGAAGCGTGTTCTTGTAAAATAACAACTGTTAACGGACTTTACAAATCAAACATGCTATGACTACTCTCCTTGTACTGGTCGCGTTGCTCTACGGCTCCCAGTGATTGATTTATCGACTAGGCGTTCGTTTCGCTGTGTCAGTCATTGACGCTGTATATCTATGGATATGTGTTAGTCTGTGGCACCAATTCTCAAACTTTTTTTGCTGTGACCCCATTTATACATGATAAATTATTTAATAGATACACAAAGCTAATAAAATGTTTTTAACAGTTTAAGAGGTAACATGTCGATTGTATGTTATATCATGTACCTAATGTAATTGCAGAATATGTAAAAAGTGTGTTTGTGAGTTTCATTGCCAGGTTCTTTATCACAGGCTCTACCTATTGCGTTGCGAATCTGGCAATAAATGTAACGTAATGCAATTTTTTCGCCGTTTTTTGGTACGGAACCCTCTGTGATCGGGTCCGACTTGCATTATCCTTATTTTTTTCCTGAATAGTGCCTCTGGATTTTTTTTCTCTTGTGATAGAATCAAAATGCTGTACACATCTACCATTTCTACCGCGCCATTAGAGGACTATTAGACAAAGTAGGTTTTAATATAAAATTAATTAATGGAAACTAGAAAACTCTTAATTAAAAAAAAATAGTCCAAAACATTCAAATAGAGTTGTCTTTAGATATTTAAACAAAAGAGAGGGAGTGAATGTGATAAGTTTGGTTTGGTCTGAACTGGAGTTCTCTACTGGGTGTACCAAGTGCAGCGCAACGGCAATAGTTAAATTGAAATACCTTGTTTTGCTAATTCCTTGCAGTCGTGTTTCCTCTTGATTCCAGAAACTAGTTGTTGTTGAAACAAGAACGGATAATCTTAATCACGCGGAAGAGCCGTGGGTATCAGCTAGTAACATAATGATTATATGCCCACATTTCACTTTTTTTGAATTTGTTCCACGTAATAGATGGTGAGTCGTAATGCCGTATTGACATGGACAGGCGCAGATTGTGACTGCATGGTGTTGAAATGTTTTAAGCCACTCATGAGGCCTTTAACTTAGCTTAACGACTGTCATTTTACTGGCAACCGGGACCAACGGCTGAACGTGTTTCCGAAGTACTGAAATGCTCGCAAATAAATGTCACAAAGTGGTCACATGGCGGTCACCTATCCAAGGACCGGCCATAGTGATAGTTCCTTACTGCAGTTATCGTTTACAGAACACTGAGTCCACGAGCGCTTCTCATTAGCTAGTAACGTATATTAAAAGGGAATTCATGTTTATTACCTACTTAAATACGCTCTCCCCTAAATTAAACAGCCAGCGAAGCTCCGTTCAGATTAGCAATGATAATAAATTATTGCAAACAGGTCGACTGAATTATAGGCTGAAAGAATTGTTAGTAGAAAAATACTTGTGAAATCTGTTGCAATTCTTTCATTGGTTATTTGTTTAAACACTACGATCTCAGAAATTACTAGTTAGAATTCAAAAAATCTTTTACAATTCAATAGCCCACTTATTAGGAACGGAGCCGCAATATCAAATATTACAAAAACGGAGTAAATTTATTCGATAGTGAATAATACAAACGAAGTTACAAAGGTTAGCTGATAAAAGTAAATGTCGCGACGATCAGCGAAGTTATGAAGTTTTACTCCAAGGAGATTTCTACTTAAGGTACAGCACTTTATGAATTTATCGGAACTTAATAAAGAACCCAGAAATCACATAATACATTTTATTTTTTTCGACAGTAAATATATACAGATTTTATGAAAATTTAAATAAAAAGTTTGACTTTATAAAAAATTAAATATTTTTTTTATCTTATTGTCTTACTATCTGTTCTGGCTAATCTGTGAAACAATGAAGAATTACATGTTATTTGGATCGTAAATTGTTTTTAACCATAATCTAAACCTCCACCTCAATAGGTAACAGTTTCGAGGTGACGCGACGGCTTAAAGGTGTCAGTAAGCTTGTCGAACAATGTCACGTGTGTCAAGTGGGTGTAGTGTTCGTGTGTTACGGTGTTTGGTTTTAGTTTCGAAGTGTCAGCGTAACAGTGTCGCGTTTTATGCAGAGCATTAATATTACATTTTCACTTGTCCTAACAAACTTTTACATCAAAATTTTCAACGTGAAATACTAATAGAACCCTAATAAGATGATATTTTCACGTAACACGTTAACGTGAAATTAAATACACGTATATTTACTCAGGAGCGAATGATATTTCAGTGTATCGGACAGTTTTGCGTTTCAGCTGTTAGTGTGATGTTAATGAGAGATGAATAATGTATTCCCACGCGTACGTGTCACCGGTGGAGCGAGTGGGGTGACGTGGCGTACGGATTTTGTATGGACATTCATATTTTGACATAAATAAGAAAAATATTTTGGGAGATATTCACGCAATGCTATCTAGCCTAAATTAAGCAAGTAATAATTTTGCCATTGTCTAGAACTGATAAACATTATGTTACATATTTCTAACACATTTTTTATAGATAAATCACACTCAAACACAGAACAATTCAAAGTGCACATCCCACACAGAGATTTCTTTGCGGGAATCCAATCTCCAACCTCCGAATCTATAGTCAGATACTCTCACCACTAAACCAAGGTGCCGGATAAAGTAATTTGTAATGAATCTAGCCCGAATAAGAGTGATTCAAAAGATCGTTTTTTTCCAAGCTATAAAAACTACGAACATACTGACAAACCCACATTTTTCCTTCTTTTCATAACCACTTTATATAAGCCTTAGATGGTGAATATTTAATTTCGAAAATAAATTATGCGTAGGTATAATTTTCAGTAGGAAAATTGCAATTTTGTTACTTTCATTGTGACAGGTATCTGACTTCTCCAATATTTTCGGACACCAAGAATCTGCTTTATGTTTTTAGTTCGGCTATCAGTCTGGTGACAATGTTGGTTGAGGTTCTGAAAAACTCTTTTATAAAAATATTCAAAAAAAATTATGCAAAACCACCTAAATCTTTTCTTTACGTTTTCCATTTCTTATGATTTATGCAAAGAATATTTATTCAACGCTCATAAATCCAAATTGCAATGTCCTCCAGCGATTTCGTATGACGTTTTGTTATACTTTGGCTGCTCTACAAGAGTTTCCTAAATAAATATACTTCAGCTTCCTAAATAAAACAACAAGCTCAAAAAACAAGGATCTACTGTGATTTTTAGTACAAATTTATAAATTATTCATTTTCTTAGGATAGATGTTCTTTTTGTAAAGTTTATCTACAATGTCAGTTGAGCTGGAAGGATTTTAGAGATAATACTGTGGAAAGGAAGGTAGGTAGCTTCCCTCCACTGTTATCTTGAAGCTTCGTGAAACTAGATTACAGGTTCATACCTACCTTATTACTGCCCGTTCGCTCTAACTTTGCAGCTCGGCTCCATACTAAAGTCGAATTTTTAATTAGACAAAGTAAATTGACAGCAACTAATGTCACTTCTTCATACAATGTTGCTTATTTTCTATGACGAAGTGACATTAGCTACTGTCAATTTACTTCGTGTAATTAACAATTTGGGTATACGCCTCTACGCCAACGGCAAAGTTAGAGCGAACGGGTAGTACTAGTTATTACCTACCTACTGGTAATACGCTCTTAATCGAATTGGTAGCCCTTATTTTTGTTTATTAAATGGCCCACATTCACTGCCTTCTTGTACTCTTTTCGTGGTTTGTTTATTGTTTCACGAATAGCTAGGCTAAGCGTTTAGTTCAATTCCGGAACTTGATACGAAATATTGTACAGGTTCATTCATTTCAGTCATAGGTTATCCTACTTCCTACTAATATTATAAATGTGAAAGTTTGTGAAGATGTTTGTATGTTTGGATGTTTGGATGTTTGTTACTCAATCACGCTCTAACGGCTGAATGGATCTGGCTGAAATTTGGTACAGGGATAGAGTATGGTCTGGAATAACACATAGGCTACTTTTTATCCCGGGAAAATGTTCCCACGGGAAGCGGGAACGGGAACTAAACTTCACGCGGGCGAAGCCGCGCGCATCAGCTAGTTTGCTAGCTGTTCCCCGCGGTTTCGACTGCGTAGAAGTCGTTATCGCGTAAGTCTTTATATCGTAAAATCATAACCCTCCTTAAGCGCAGTCGGTTAAAAAGTAGCCTATGTCCTTCCCAGGGTCTCGAACTATCTCTATATCAAATTTCATCTTAATCGCTTTAGCCGTTTAGGCGTGAAAGCGTAACAGACAGACAGACAGACAGAGTTACTTTCGCATTTATAATATTAGTAAGGATAGTAAGGATTATGTGTTGACAAAAAGTATTGTGTCTGTTGTCTCATACCCATAATACCATCAAGTTAGGATTGCTTGGAGACCAGATGGCGATGTGTAGAAAATGTCTGTAAGATTATTTTGGCTATTTCTTTGGAACTGTAACTAGTACGTGTCTGAAAAAAAAATGTATTACTAGATGATGCTCGCGGCTTAGCCGGTGTGAAATTAGGTACCCGTTCCCGCTTTCCGTGGGAACATATTCCCAGGTTAAAAAGTAAGCTTATATGTTATTCCAGACTATAAGCTATCTCTGTACCAAATTTCAGCCTAATCCGTTCAGCCGTTAGAGCGTGATTGAGTAACAAACATCCAAACATCCAAACATCTAAATATCCAAACATCTGAACATCCAAACATCTTCAAAAACTTTCACATTTATAATATTAGTAGGATTTTTAAGTATTTTACCACTAAGCTAGATAATTACTGTAAGTTACGGTCAATAAACAAAGTTGGAGACCTTGTGTGCTTAAAATTTTAAGACCATGTAATCTGTCTCTGTCTCACAACCGTAGGTTCACCATCTATTGCGTTAAAAAAAATACAAACGATGATTTATATTACATTGGATACAGGAGTTACAATATCCAATTGGATCTCAAGTAGAAAAAATCCATCAAGTGCGTGTCGGACTCGCCCAAGGACGGAGAGATGGACCATGAAAAGGATTTCAAGTGCCGAACCCTAAAAATGACAAAAATATGTGCAAAAATTCTAAAATATATAAATTTTAGAATTTTTTAATTTTTTTATAATACTCCATCTAGGCCAAATTATTCACACTACTCGAGGCCGCAGTGGCCCTAGGCGAGGCCGCAGTGGCGGCCGTAGGTCTGTTGGGATTCCTGGGACATCCTTCCGAGGACTTACCAGGGGCTCCTAACGATAGGCTGCTTGGCGTTACGTGAGGTTTTTAGTCGGTAGGAGTCCGGCATAGCATCCAAGATGGATTTTCCCTAACGTTCAAAAAAAGTTTTTTACGAGGACTGTCCGGAATTATCAGTCATCGCGTGTCCGCCCTATTAGCCCGGTAGCTGACCTAGTTACATGGCAATAAGGTGCTAATTTTACATACAAAGTTAATGCTGTGAATTTTCTCATAATTTATAAAATCTCGGCAGGTAGCACGTGAAATGATGCATAAATAATTAATTTACATAAAATTTTACATAAAATATTATCGATAATGGAAATACAGTAGACCCGCGGTAATCGGGAAAATGATTTGCAGAGCACTGTCGGACAATCCAATTTGTCAGATTATTTAAAGTGCTGCCCAAGACCAATACAAGAAGATAATTGTAGTTCAGACATTTTTACAAATTTCACCATTCGCTTTTGTCCCAAAAAACAGTCGGTGAGCCTATTGCGGTGTGATAAGGACGGGCACAGGTTGTGATTACTCACTACCTGTGCCCTGTGCATTTAGCGTCATACGGACCGTTAAGAAGTAGGTATACATCTGTTAAAAAAAAGGTCGAATTGAGCAACCTCCTCCTTTTTTGAAGTCAGTTAAAAATACTGTACCTAGATTAGAAAACGATTCCAAGCCGTATATTTATTTAACAGAACTCTCTCAAAGTAAGAAAAAGTAGACTAAAGCCAAAAATAATGATATTTAAATAAAGGTACCGCTGACATCAAAAAAAGAATAATTGAACAAAACTTCGGAACCAGCCAATCATGAAATTCCATTCACAAGGGAAATTTTTTACTACACTTGTCAATTTGTTCAAATTTATTCCGTCTCTGTCCCACCCGATGTGTGCAGAGATCTTCGCTCTCGTTCTAACTTGAGAACCGCTGGCCGTTGGGAAAAAGGTTGTTTGCTTAGGAAAAATTAAAAAGTTTATTTTTTTATTTCATTTCGTTTTTTTTCGGTGCCGTGTGTTTTGAGGATGATGGATGTTGTGAAAGAGAGGTTTTCAATCGTTCAAAAACAATATTCAATATTGTTTTACGTCGTGTGTAAAAAATGAATGTATTTGATTTGCATACACATAATCACGTGTATAGTACACTAGCGGACGTCACGCGGTTTCACCCGCGTAGTTCCCGTTCTTGTGGGAATACGGGAATAAAATATAGCCTATGTTCACCGCAAAGAGTGTAGCTTTCCAACAGTGAAAGAATTTTTCAAATCGGTCCAGTAGTTCCGGAGCCTATTCGTTACAAGCAAACAAACAAAAAAACAAATCTTTCCTCTTTATAATATTAGTATAGATGAAGGAATATACATACATACACATGGACACGCATCTATCCCAGAAGGGATAGGCAGGGGCATAATTGTTATATGTCTTTATTCAACTTTTAATTTTGTTTGCACATACACATAGGTGCTGAGCTGTATTGAAATAGACAGGCGTAGGTTCTGACTGCGTGCTTTGAAATTCTCAAAGTCGCCCATAAGGCCTTCAACTTCAGCCATTGGTCCAGGTTACGAGTGAAATGGGAGTCATTTAACTGGTAACCTGGACCAACGACCTAATGTGACATCGTGAAAGTTCTGCAGTGATCGTTTACAGAACTCTGACAAAAAATAGAAATATGCACACTCTCACTCTCTTTCATATTTATTTTGCTGTGCCCGACAGGGTCCACGATGATCTAATAATTTGTACCTACTACCTAAGTTGTCAACATTGTGGAAAGCAATAAAGCATTGAGAATTGAACCACCCATGTATGATGTATACCATACATTGGTGGTTACAAAGCGTCTTGGATTCAAATACCGGGTCGAAACGACACAAACATTTCTGTGATCAGTAAGTGTTTGCTTCGGAGTTTTTATGTAAAATATGTGTGTATTTAGGAACATATAAGTATGTTTAGGTACCAGTAGTCTAGATCCCAGAGCACCAGTGTAAATTAGCCTAATTAGGCCCAAAAGACATCGTGTGAGAATTTCCCAAAAATATTTATTTATAATGTTGGTACTTCTCTCCAGTGTGTCCCATTTAGTTCAGAAGAGAAACAAAAGTAAAGGATTTATTGCGTCCCCAAGTTGTCTAATTTTGCTTCTAATTAACTTTGATGCGGGTCTCGAGACGGTTCAACTTTCGTGGTACTCGACACATAATTCAGGCGGTAGTCACTCGTTAAATAAGTACTTCAGACGAAACTGTTAGGAAAATAGTTTTAAGCACACTTTGAGAAACATGTCTTGTACGTAGTTGACCCCGCAACTCGTCATACTGACACGCACACCTTAGCATTTATACCTAATTCTTATAAGTTTGGATATCTTTCTTCAGATTGTACCTGATTTGAGATATTATTATCTTATTAATATATCTATTAAATGTGAAAGTTTGTGAGTGTAGATTTAAGAATAAATGTTGCTATACAAAGACATTTATTGCATGAAATGTGAGAAAATATTTTACAAAGCGTTTAAAATCAACAGACTGCACAATCGGGCGTCCCATTGCGTATTACTAAATTCTTCATTAACGCTTCATTCATTCACCCTATAACGGCTGAACGGATCTTGGTGAAATTTTGTACACGGATAGATTATAGTGTGGAATAATACATTTATAGGCTATACCGATAATAAAGTGTCATGGGAAGCGGAAATGGTAACAAAATTACACGCGGACGAAGCAACTGGCGCCATTTAAACTTTGCAAATAAAAATAAAATACCTATTTTTTTTGATGGCGTTGCATGAAATTAAAAAAATCTTTTGTGTTTTTTTAGTAAATTAATATATTTTACTAGGTGCAGCTATGATTTGAATATTAATTTTGACCTAGTTTGGCAACGAACTTACAAACCCTTCTATAGATACCTGTGACAGACCCTTGACCGCTGATCAGCGGTATACGACCTTAATCCCCGGGACACCCCTAGTGGTATTATGGTGTGGAATTAAATAATAATTATCTTGCTACCTCCTATAGGGTAGAACAATACTGCGTAAAATCTGTATTTAATCAAACTAATCTATACATGTTATAACAAGAAAGCCGTGAAATCGTTCTCACCAGACTGCCCCTCTCTAACACGTTTATTGTGAAAGTGAAAATTCAATCCGATTGACGTTGTGATTTTTGTTTTATTTCAAACTTTAAACAAATGATCCACGTGACCTAGTGACGTAGTTTAATGCAACAGAGTCACAGACTACAGACAAAGTCTCGCCATAAGCCACTCTGCACTCTATTTTATTGAGAGGGGCTTAAAGTAAGTTGTTAGTGTGTAAAATGTGTTATTCTGTTGTGTTTGCAGTTTGTACCCATTGTTAAACAAACTGCAAGCACGAAAGGACAACACATTTTAGAGATACAATGCTTTTATATTATAGAAATTTCACATGGATGCTATGTCAAACTTGTACCGACTAAAACTACACTACCACCGCGTATGGTCAGGAGCCTAAGGTCATAGCCCACTTAAAGGACTCTGCTCCAACACCACTCCCACCCAACACTGCCCTAAAAGAAGACTACTGCTCGCAATCTACGCGACGACAGCTAGCACGCACCCAGCAGTCCACACGGCGACAGCTAGCAGACGGCCAGCTGTCCACACGCCGACCGCTCTCGCTTTTCGCAATAGACACAGTTCGCGATCGGTGCCGGTGCGGCGACTGCTAGCAGTGAGCGCGAGGGCACCGCGCTGACCGCTCGTCTACAACACACGCCCAGCGAGGCGTCCACTCCCGAGCAGTCTGACGGCGGTAAGCTCGCTGAAAACGAGCTGTCTGCTAATTGATGATGGCAATGTAAAATATATCTAAAGAGCTATATTTAAAGCCTATATTTGAATTATTTTATTTTTGCCGGGTGGGAGCAGAGTCGTGTATGTGGGCTATGACCTTAAAGGCGCTTCCTCACCGGTAGCATTCGCGTGTAATGTAACGTTACAGAGTCGAGCAATACAGCAGTGAGGGAGGAGAACCGAGCGTTGCAATGCGCATCTTGTAATGATACAAGACGAGGTTACATCAGTGAAGGAGGAGAACCGAGCATTACAATGCGCACCTTGTAATGATACAATGTGTAATGTTTTGATAAAACTTGTAACATCAATGCGCTTTTTTTGTTGCGCTGCGCTAAATGTTACATTACAAGCGAATGCTCGTCGGTCAGGGAGGTAGTTTCGTAACGTAATGCTCTAAGTCGAATCTAAAAATGTTACATTACACGCGAACGCTCGTCGGTCAGGGAGTAGGCTGTAACGTAATGCTCAAAGTCGAATCTAATATGTTACATTACACGCAAATGCTCCCGGTGAGGGAGTGCCTTTAGGCAGTGGTAGGGCACATGTAGTTTAAGTTGGTAGGTCTTCTGGTCAGGTAGAAAAAATAGTTTAGCGCTTGTTTATTTGCTTTTTTTTATATCCTACACTAAAGTGGCAGACAAGCATACGGTCCAACAGAAGGACCGGTGGTCACCGCAGCCTATGAACGTTTGCAACACCAGAGGCGCCACACTCGCGCTGCCGACCCTGTTAAAACTTTCTAAGACCCCTTTTGAAGAAACCCATACTGTAGGCGTTTGGTAAATCGAGGCAGGGAGATCATTCCACAACCTAAGCGTGCGCGGAAGAAAACCCCTATCGGATCTAACCGTCCTGGAACGCTCCGGACGCAGAGTGTGAGGATGAACTCCCTGTCTGTGGCGAGCGGTGCGATGATAGAACGTAGCCGTGGGCATCATATCAAACAATTCCAAACAAACAAGCTTACAAACAAACAAGCTTACAAACAAACAAGCGTTGAACTATTTTCTCTTGGTATAGTTACACAACAACGTCTGGCGTACAGTGAAATATTTCTTAGATCTTCGTTCTTCTTGCTCCTTCTGTGGTGATAGAACTTACCTCAGATGGAATATGGTGTAGAAATATGTACGTTAAAACTACTTCCACACCACATCCCATCCGAGGGCCGTTCTGTATTCTTCAAGTAGCACGACGATTCTATTTATTTCTAGAAAAAAAAAACACATGAGTCATTTCCAGACCAGACTTATACGTAATAAATTGTATGTGTATTAATTTAGTTCTATCCTATTCCCTTATTTACAAACTTTTAAAAGTTCTTTTCCTTCTTCGCCCTCTGTGGCGCAGTCGGTAGTGATACCGCCTGCGGCTCTGGAGGTCGTGGGTTCGATTCCCACCGGAGACAAATATTTGTGTGACCCATAAATGTTTGTCTCAAGAGTCTGGGTGTTTCTATGTATAATATGTATGTATTTAAAAGTATATAAGTATTAATATCCGTGGTCTGATACCCATAACACAAGCAGGTTATTCCTAGCTTACTTTGGGATCAAATAGCGTTGTGTAAAAAACTTCGTGAATATTTATTTATTATTCTTCTTGTACCTACTCCTTTCGCCGGTCTGCTGGTAGATATTTCTCATAGAAATAAGCAGAACCATTGTACCTCTATCTCTGTATCTTGTTTTATTTCTTGTGTGTTCATAAATAAATAAATGTATAAAAAAATAAAATAAATAATACTAAAATAAATATTTTCGGACATTTAACACAACGTAGTATGATCCCAAAGTAAGCTAGAATTAACCTGCTTGTGCCAAGGATAATAATACTTACTTATATACTTACTTTTTTTTTGTAAATACATACTCTTGTAATACATAGAAATGCCCAGACTCTCGAGACAAATATTTATAGATCACACAAAATTTTGTCCCCGGTGAGAATCGAACCCACATCCTCGTGATCTGCAGTCACTCATTACAATCTCTAGACCAACGAGGCAGTTTCGAATTATTTAATTAGCTAGCAGATGTCACGCGGTTTCACCCGCGTAGTTCCCGTTCCCGTGGGAATACGGAAATAAAATAGCCTATGTTCACCGCAAAGAGTGTAGCTTCCCAACAGTGAAGGAATTTTTTAAATCCGTCCAGTACAGTTTGTCTATAAAGTCGTGAAATTAAATGAGGGCGCTGCTGAATGCATGTATGCAACCCTATATAGTACGACCAAAATGATTTTGATACGAGGAGTTCGTTCCGAGTAAAATCTTACTAATATTATAAATGCGACAGTTTGTGAGTGTGGATGTTTATTACTCTTACACGCTCGAACGGTTAAAGGGATCGGGCTGAAATTTGGTACAGGGATACATTATAGTCTGGAATAACACATAGGCTACTTTTCATCCCGGGAATAAGTTCCTACGGGAAGCGGCAACGAGAACAAATTTGACACGGGCGAAGCTGCGTTCATCAGCTAGTGAGTTAATAAATAAAACACATTATACATGTTTAATTTTGTTTCTGTTTTATTGAATCAGATCCAGAATAAAGTTATTGAACCAGATCCAGAAGCCCCGGTCTAATAGCGTCTTACAACCCACCAGCAGGTGCCTAGCAGTCCCAATTGCTTCGCCACAATCATGTAATTACATGTTTTATCTGTAACTTTCCCCCATCTGACAAGGATTTTTTTGGCGCAGTGCACAAATATTAAAATCGTCTATTTCTTTCTTTGCCAACATTTCTGTGTTTCCCAGGAGTTTCAAACTTTCCTTCATTATTAAAACCTTCGTTAAATATTCGCCTAACTGTACTCTCTGATTTTCCTGAAAAGAGTAAAAAAAGAAAATTAATTACCTAATGGAAACAAACTATTGACATGACGCAATTAATTCAAAATAAAAAATTGGTAGAAAACCAGATGGAACTGAGTATCAAAAATGTAGGTCGTACTATAAAATTACCTACTAACAATGTTATTCTAACCACTGACTTACTTATAGATTGTAAGGTTGTGATTCTAACCTAAAAATATGCTAATGCCTTTTTTTGTCTCCAAATCGTAAATTCAGTAAATTTGTAACTTCAGACAGATTCAAAACAAACAATAACACGATTACATACCCACCAAAGATGCTGTTCGCTCATAAACATCCTCAAAATCCCACAACAATTGTCCAGCTTAGTACTCCGCGAAACATCACTGGAAAACTTTAAAAATCACTTCCTGCGCACCACTCCGATTTTCTTTACTCATTTCTCTAACCTTTATGCGTAGTTTGGTCTCAATTTGTTGCAGTTTAATCCAAACATTAAAGTTACGTGAGAGAGTAAACGAAATTCGACGATAGCATTGACAACTGACGTACTTATGTTTCTTGTTGCCAGTGTTGCCACACACATAACTATTTTTAGTTCCTCAAACATTCATGTCACGACTTTATAGACAAACTGTAGTTCCGGAGCCTATTCGTTACAAACAAAAAACAAATCTTTCCTCTATATAATACTAGCTGACCCGCGCAACTTCGTTTGCGTCACATGAAGGTAAGAAAGAGAGAGGTATGATGGTATATGTGATAAATGGAGAACCGGTCGACCGCTTTTGTGCAAACTTCACATAAACCATCTACTAAATAGTCCGAACGAAGCCTTAAAATTTGGTTTGGATAGGTGAGCCCGTTCTTGAGTTATAAAATTACAACGAAAAGTGGCATTGATTTTTATATACAGGGTGAATTTTTGAAAAGGGATTGGATGGCCAAATCCGAAACTATAAGGAATAGCGAAAAATGCTGAAAGGAGTCACGAGCCCGATTTTGATGAAACTTAAAACCTCATCATTAGATTTTTGAAAAACCCATAATCCTAGCTGGGAATCGAACTTGTTGATTTTGCAAAAAAAACACACCCTTTATTATTACACCATACGATAGAGTCGCTGTTAAGGATCAAATTTTGCAAAGTAATGATATACGCCAAATTTAAGGAACATTTGGAATTTTAATAGAATGCATATTTCATGTACCTAAATTTTGTATCATAGTTTGTTTCGTTGGAAATCCCAGAAAAGATCGTAACTATTCCGTGTTTTAAATTATGCTCAGAATGATTTTTTAGAGAATATTATCAACGGAATCAATAATATTCCTTAGTTATTCCTTGAAGTTTCGAATCCAGCTATGTATTGCAAAGATTTTGAACAATTAATCAGTTAACGTAAGAAAAATAAAATGTATTTTGTTAAAGATGAGCTCTTTCCTGTAGTTTTCCGTATATCATTACTTCCCAGAATATAATCCTTAATAGCAACACTATCGTATGGTGTAATAATAAAGGGTGTGTTTTTTTTTTCAAAATCAATGGATTCGATTCCCAGCTAGGATTATGGGTTTTTCAAAAATCTAATGATAAGGTTTTAAGTTTCATCAAAATCGGGCTCGTGACTCCTTTGAGCATTTTTCGCTATTCCTTATAGTTTAGGATTTGGCCATCCAATCCCTTTTGAAAAATTCATCCTGTATAGGTATATTAGTATAGATTAATTAAAGAGGAGAGATTTGTTTGTGATAATTATACCCAGAAACTGTTGAACTGGTTATAAAAATTCTTACCACCAATAAGAAACCAAAATATTTTGAAACAATATAGGTAGGATACGATTGTTACATATAATAGTAATTGAGCTGCTACTCCAGTAAACGAAGCAATAATAATAAATGTCAAAATATATGATATATTCCATACATAATTGAAAATACAGACATGTATGAAATAAATGGGTGATACGGTTTCGTACTTCGTAGGGCACAGCTACCGGTTCCTATGAAAAACCTGTTACTGCGATAAAAAATGAAATAAATTTGTGATACCACCTGATAAGTTGGAGGTCCTGGGTTCGATTCCTGGGTCGGTCCAAATATTTGTGTGATTCACAAATGTTTGTTTCGGAGTTCTTTGTATAATATGTATGTATTTAGAATATATATAAGTATTTCTATCCGTCGTCTAGATCCCATAGCACAAGCTTATATAATATGTCTGTTTGTTTATTTGTTCGGGTTTGAAGCAAAATTTAGTAGGTAGTTTGATCATAACTGTACTATTAGGATTTTGTAGATATTTTTTTAACTTAAAAACCGCTGTATGTGTAATTAAAATCGGTATAGCGGAAATGATAATATAGCTTGACCTATGTTTTAATAGAAGACCTATGCATTGGACAGGTCAAAGTGCATTGGTTAATAGGTAAAATCACCTTGCGAACTAAGTCGCGGGCAGAAGCTAGTTACAAATATTTGGAGATCTCCTTTGTGCTCCTTCATAAAATTCAATTCCCACCGAATCAAAATAAGTTTCACATAAAAAAATAACCACACTTTTGATCCCGTAGGGGGTCAACGGCCTTATAAACTTTGAGAACCATAGGTATTCTATTGATTCGGTACCTACACAAATACATTGCCTGGCTGAACCGAATGTATGGACGTAATTAAAATATTAACACGCGAAATTTCTAATTGTTTAATATCACGGAATAGAGTAATATTATGAGTAACTAGCTGACCCGCGCAACTTCGTTTGCGTCACATAAGGTCTATGAAAGGAGAGGTGTTTCTTCATCAGACTGATCAAGCAGCGTGTAAAACTGCCCTGTTTGCTTAGCTCAAAAAAGAGCTTAAAGATTAAGTCTACTCTAAAACACTACAACAATAGTCTTAATCATTAAGCTCTTTTATGATGAAGCCAACACGCCAGTTTAGATTTACCCTCACATTCAAAGCAAAGCAACCCTTGAATTCTAGGTTTTGTGAAAGTGGAGATGTCTCTAATTCCTGAACTACAGAGCCCTCAACATTGAAACTTATGTGAAACAATCCGTAAAGAACTTTTTTTATTACAGTGAAATAAAATTTGGAATCTACTCAAGCAACGAGAAGCTACAGCTAAAAAGCCATTTTGTCTTTCATCCCCTCTCCCAAAGGAACCGCTTCAAATATCGGGATCAAAAGTAACCTAAAACCGTCCTCGGATCATAAGCTCAGACTGTACGAAGTTTTATTCAAATCGCTTCAGTAGTTTCAGCGTGATACTTATTCGGGATACAGACAGACAGACAGAAAGACAGACAGACAGACAGACAGACATGAAAATTTTTGATTACATTTTCGGCTTTAGTATCGATTAGACAATGCAGTACAATTAAAAGCACTTTCCAGCTCCTTGGCTTACAGCTGACATAAAAAAACTCCTTTCAAAAAAAGCTGCTGCCAAATGTAGATACAATGTACGGCCTACAGATTACAACAAGGAGAAATACATTTTGTTACGAAATCTCTGCAGTAAGGTGTGTAGAAAAGCGCAACGCCAATACATTCATAATTCGGTCGAGAACGGAGATCCTGCCAAGGTCTGGAGATTTCTCAGAACATTAGGAGTTGGAAAGCAACGTCAAAATCTGATATCAAACTCACTTGATATTGATTTACTTAACAATCATTTCTCATCTTCGTCCACATTAGACCAGTCTAATAGGGACAATACACTGCAATTTCTTTCATCGCTTCCAACTCTTGATCACTCACCGTTCAATTTCGATCAATTATCTGCGTGTGATGTTAAAAGGAGTATAATGTCGATAGGCTCCAATGCGATTGGTGGTGACAACATTAGCCGGAAAATGGTACTCCCTGTCATTGACGAAATACTTTCAATTATATGTCACATTTTAAACCACTCTCTCACCTACGCCGAGTTTCCGAAAGCCTGGAAAGACGCACATATAATTCCTTTGCCTAAAAAATCAAACCCAGCATCCTTCTCCGAATATCGTCCTATTTCCATATTACCGTTCCTCTCCAAAGTCCTAGAAAAGCTTGTTCACTCCCAATTAAATGCTTATCTAAACAGACACAACCTCCTAAATCCTTTTCAATCAGGCTTTCGGTCAGGCCACAGTACGACCAGCGCATTGATTAAGGTGACTGACGATATTCGTCTAGGCATGGAGATGGGAAATCTCACAGTGCTCACATTATTGGATTTTACCAACGCCTTCAACACAGTAGATTTCCATATTCTGCTAAGTATGTTACGCTCCTTTAACATATCTCCACCAGTGATTGATTGGTTTCATAGTTACCTGTTTGGACGCCGGCAGCGAGTTTGCGTTGAAGAACTTTTTTCCACTTGGTGTAGTACTTCTGTCGGCGTTCCGCAGGGTGGCGTGCTGTCTCCTATGCTGTTCACTATTTTTATAAATTCGATCACGAAATATTTATTTTCATCCTACCACCTTTATGCAGATGATCTTCAAATCTACAACCAAGCCGCGTGGTCTGAACTATCAACTGCATTTACAATACTTAATACTGATTTGGCTTACATCAGTCAATGGAGCAGACAATATGGCTTAAAAGTAAACCCCTCTAAGACTCAAGTCATTTTGGTCGGTAGCTCACAAATGATAAGTAAAGTGCAATGGACAACCCTTCCGAAGATCGAATTTGATGGTGTTACCCTGCAAGTTAGCAGTGAGGTAAAAGACTTGGGTATTTCGATTGACAGGACACTATCTTGGCGTCCCCAAATGAGAGAGGTTAGTCGAAAGCTTTTTGCTTCTGCAGGCTCATTGCGTAGATTACGCAACTTCCTGCCAACTGCCACCAAAAGGGTGCTTGCAGAAACCCTTCTCCTTCCTGTACTCGACTATGCAGACGTCAGCTATCTCGATATCACTGAGGAGCAGCTAGACAAACTTGAGCGACTCCAAAACTTTTGTATTAGGTTTATATTTGGGTTACGCAAATATGATCACGTATCTCAGTTTCGAATACAGCTTGAGTGGCTCCCAATTCGTCTTCGTCGGAACACTCATATTCTTTCTATGCTTTATAGCACTCTCTTTAATCCCTTTACTCCCGCTTATCTAAAAGAACGTTTTAAGTATCTTAATGACACACATTTGAGATCTCTAAGGTCATCAGTATCACTGGAATTAGAAATTCCTAGACATTCCACATCTTTTTATGATAAATCCTTTACAGTACAAGCTGTACGGTTGTGGAATGCCTTACCCATAAACATAAGGCGTGCGCAATCTTTAAACGTTTTTAAAAGACTAGTTAAAGAACATTATTTATCATTATAGAATCTATGAATGTACTCGTACCTATTTGTATATATATGTATATATTTATATGTTCTTATGTATGTATGTAGTTGTATATGTATGTATTTTGTGTATGTATGTATTTGTGTATGTATATTATGTTTTATTTATTTTTATTGACATGTATGTGTTGATGACGTGGAACGTTTAAACTTTCAAAATGACGTGTATTAGTAAATTACATCTGATCTCTTTACACTAATGACCACCTATATCCTGTGATTCTTAACAATCTTTTCCATCCAAAGGTTGCCTGTAAGAGATTGCTTTTTAGCGATAAGGCCGCCCTCTGTACATTTATAAAATTGTAATGTCTTTCTTTTCTGTATGTTTTATATTGGTGTACAATAAAGTTTATTCTATTCTATTCTATTCTATTCTATTAAAATTTTCAAAATATCTTCCATGTACAGACTCTTGACCCTCAACAGTTTTATTATATGTATAGATAATAGCTTTTAGCCCCTCTCTATGAAATAGAGTGCCGAGGGGCTTATGGCGAGACTTTGTCTGTAGTCTGTGACTCTGTCGCATTAAACTACGTCACTAGGTCACGTGGATCATCTGTTCAAAGTTTGAAATAAAACAAAAATGACAACGTCAATCGGATTGAACTTTCACTTTCACAATAAACGTTTTAGAGAGGTCTGGTGAGAACGATCTCACGGCTTTATTCTTTCGTTTTGTAACACATTAAAATTTGGAAATTCGATGTGTTATATTTTTACCACAAAGGTGGCAGATAAGCATACGGTCCCTATCTATCTAAAAGTTATTAAATTGTATCGTTATTTTTGTATTGTTTCCGTGATTCAGAAGGCACGTTATGCCGTTGGTCCTTATTATCATTAACATAGCATTACAAACAAACAAACAAAACCTTCAATATACCTATTTTAATCCTACTAATATTATAAATGTGAAAGTTTGTGAAGATGTCACTCAATCACGCTCTAACGGCCGAACGGATCTGGCTGAAATTTGGTACAGGGATAGCTTATAGTCTGGAATAACACATCCCGGAAATATGTTCCCACGGGAAGTGGGAACGGGTACTAAATTTCATGCGGGCGAAGCTGCGAGCGTCGTCTAGAATTACTTATATAGATTTACTAGAAAAACGAATTGAACATATATACGTTGGTCTGTTATTGATAAAAATATACTTGTGTTTAAAAAATCTTCTATTTTGGAATCGGTTAACAAAAGGTAACATAACCCTGTACTCATTCACTCACTACACTCAAATAAATAACACGCAAACGGACATCCTCTATCCGAGACAGAACGTGAAAACATACGGGAAATTTGCAGGCTTAAAATTTGAGCGGTCCTGCTTTTCATCAAATTTTTCCGACAAATTTTTACGAGTTTATAGTAAACTAGCGGACGTAACGCTGTTTCAACCGCGTAGCTCCCGTTCCCGTGGGAATATGGGAATAAAATATAGCTTATGTTACCCGAAGATAGTGTAGCTTTTCAACAATTTCGGAGCCTTTACGATGTAAACAAACAACCAAATCTTTACTCTATATAATATTTGTATAGATAATATTTTAGTTTTAAACTATTATTTATTTTTCATTTTTTAGTTTAATTTTTTCTCCTTTTTTATCGAATAATTGCATTGTCATCGGTCTTCGACAAGTGTGCAAAGTTTGAATTAAATCGGATCGTTCAAAGTAGGACAAAATCGAGCTAAAAAGAGTCGGTTACAAGCAAACATACAAAATACATAAAAGAGTTATAAAAAGGGATCTATACTTTCTGTTTAAATTCTCAGAAAAGACATTTTATAATATTCAGGTCGCAGACAAAATCCCCACCTACTTGGTAGCATGCGAATTTATCGTGGTCTATTATATAACCTATTCAATAAAATTGCAAAAATGCAGAGGTGTAACAACACCTACACGTTCGACCCAATTGCTGTGTTCAAATAGACGAGGCTGAGACTGTGACTGCCTGCTGTTGACATTTTTTAAGCTGCACATTTTATAAGGGCTTCACCTTAATTTTTTTATACATTGTTCAAAAAATACTGTGAAACATAAATATTACATAGGTATATGCAAGCCCCGTGTGGTGAACGGGTCCCGTGTTGCGACAGGTAAGAGTACAAAATGTCATCACCCCAATACATAACGAGGGTGTCGTAAGAGGCGACTAAGGGAACACTTTAGCAAAAAGATCCATTAAGCCAAGCCATCCAGCCAAGTTGAAGGCGTTGTGGGCGGCTTTAAAAAATTCAACAGCGAGTCGCGGCAATCTGCTCCGGTTCATTTCAACACGTCAATAGGCTCACCACCTATTACGTGGGACATAAAACTATAAGGTGAAATGTGAGCGCATACTATGCCTCTGCCTACCCCTTCGGGGATAAAGGCGTGACTATATGTATGTATGTATATTTACATTAATACTATCTAAACTAAACCTAAATAAGTCCCCGTTTTTGCGAAAAAAAAAACTAGCAGCATAATAACTTGGAATGATTGTAGATTGATTGAATTGATTTGATAACTTCCACATTACTAACACAAAGAGGCTTCACGTGTCTTGCAATACACAGGAAAGATCATAACCGAAAATTCTACAAAAACGTTTCGAATGCTTAGCTGCATTCGTTTACAAACGCCGAGCTAGCGGAGCGTTTCGAAACACTTTATTTTACCGTATGATTTCCTGCCGGATGTCATAGTGGTATATTTATCAACTACCCACATCATATCCTTCCCCTAGGGCTCCCGCATCCAGTTCGAATCCGGTATGAAAAAAGTCCATGTCACTCCGCCCGGAGCTTATGATTTTGATGATAGAATAGAATAAACATTATTGTACACCAATATAAAACATACAGAATAGAAAGCCATTACTACTTTATAAATGTACAGAGGGGGCCTTATCGCTGAAAAGCAATATGTCTGCCAATTACAATATCCATCAGTACAAAAAGCAGTTCATTTATTCAATCATTCCTTATGCAATTGCAGTCATGTCCCATCACTAATTTTTTTTTGTAATTGTGGTCTATGTAGTGTGAATGTGTAGTGAAGTTTATTATAAAAATTAAATAAATATATTTAAAGTCTATATGCCACTGAGCAAGTTTACAAGCTGCTAGTCAGGGAGTTCACGAGCAGCAAAAAAAAGTCTATGATAACAGAAAAAATTGTCCGTAGTCTAACGCAAACTGATGTTAGCTTAATTTAAGCTAAAAGTAGCTGTATAAAAATAAATTTATTTATTTACTTAAACCAGTGAATTCAAATAAACGATTGTTAACATAGTAACATTTCTGACGCGTCAGCTCCAAGTTACCGCCCGTCCGTCACTCACAAAATAAGCTACCGTCTCTTTGAACAAGAAAAGATTCGCAGCGAAACATTAAAAAAACAAAAGCTTTTTAAAAAAACAAAATGAAGGCCTCTGGCACGCTTGAGAGAACGCGCACGGTGTAAGTTGTGAGAGGTGAGCGATTAGATGTTTTGCAAGCGTTTTTACTTAGTTTTAGGAAGCGCGAGAATGATTTTTTTCAGTTCAATTCAAAACATTTATTTGCGAGAATATGGTACAGGAGATGTTATAATAATACATAATCTTCATATTCTGCCACATACATACGGCGTGAAAATTTTACAATTTAATGTCAGAGCAACCATGCGTTATATCAATATAATATTTTTAACAAATTGTCATCGTTGTAGAATTAAAGAAGAAGGTAGATTTCAGCTTAAGGCTGCAATATTCGACCTTGGCAAATCCTAAGGCAATTCGAACGATTGCAGCGTACGCTTTTGCCGGATTTTATGTTATAAAATCTGAGGGGTTTTAAGAAAAAATGCAGCTGTAAAATTTAGTTCTAAAGACCTATATCTATGTTATGACAAGTTTTAATAAGAATTAAACTTATTTATTTAGATAAAAAAAGTACATTACTTGTTAAGATTTTTGCAATATTTGTCATTTTTCGAGAGCGATTTCGATCGAACAAAGTATTCCTAATCGTGTTTTGATACGTTAAAAAAGCAAGAGTATCTAATAAATTACAATAATTATAGTATTATCAGATCAAATCGAAGAATATTTCCTAGTATAAAGTTCACCCCAAGATGAGACTCCTTCGAACATATAAGCCTTAATTAGATAGGTACCTACTAAAAATAAATTTAACAAATATAAAGTAATTTTCATAACGAACTCTATTTTACTGGTCTCTAAAATTGAGGTAGCTGTAAAAAAATGTGTAAGCCACAAACAGATAATAGATAGGTACCAAATTTACAAATAGACTTAAATAAACAAATATAGGAAGATAGCTAAAAATTCAAACATGAAATCAAATTTTGCAAACAATTTTTACCAGTTTCAAAAACAGTTCTAGAGAATTAAACTTATGCATGTTTTTATTCAAAAAACGCTCTTCGCTCATAAATTACGCTCAAAAGCACACAGCGCTGGAAGGCAAAAGAAAAAAGATACCATAATCTTTTGTAGATTCGGTTCCTTCTGCAACATTACATACAGGGTAATTGTTTTGAAAAAAAAAGGAACGAAAATGAGTTCAAATATTTACTTTAGATACTATTAACGTACTTAATTTCTTTTTTAGGAAAATCCAATTTTAAACCGAATGCCATAGAATTTTCACGGCGGTCATGTATGATAAAGAATTATCTATACTAATATTATAAAGAGGAAAGATTTGTTTTTTTGTTAGTTTGTTTGTAACGAATAGGCTCCGGAGCTACTGGAAATTCTTTCACTGTTGGGAAGCTACACTCTTTGCGGTGAACATAGGCTGTATTTTATTCCCGTATTCCCACGGGAACGGGAACTACGCGGGTGAAACCGCGTGGCGTCCGCTAGTAATAAATATTGTGGAACAGTACAAGTGTCGTTTTCAATATGTGCAGCAAGTTCCACCAAGTGCCATCAATCAACAGTATAAATAATCAGATTTTTAGGGTTCCGTAGCCGAATGGCAAACAAACGGAACCCTTATAGATTCGTCATGTCTGTCTGTCTGTCCGTCCGTGTGTCACAGCCATTTTTCTCCGAAACTATAAGACTTATACCATTGAAACTTGGTAAGTAGATGTATTCTGAGAACCGCATTAAGATTTTTATATAAAACTAGAAAAAAAGCAGTAAATTTTGGTGGTCTCCATACTCAGAACTGAAACTGAAAAATATTTTTTTCGTCAAACTCATACGTGTAGGGTATCTATAGATAGGTCTTCAAAAATGCTATTGAGGTTTCTAACATATTTTTTTTCTAAACTGAATAGTTTGCGTAAGAGACACTTCCAAAGTGGAAAAATGTGTGTCCCCCCTCTAACTTCTAAACTAAGAGAATGGTAAATCTATAAAAAAAATTATGTACATTGCCTTATAAACTACCAACGAAAATTGGTTTGAACGAGATCGAGTATGTAGTTTTTTGTTAATCTATATATATAAAAATCAATGCCACTTTTCGTTGTAATTTTATAACTCAAGAACGGGCTCACCTATCCAAACCCAATGTTTAGGCTTTGTTCGGACTATTTAGTAGATGGTTTATGTGAAGTTAGCACAAAATCGGTCGAGCGGTTCTTCATTTATCATGCAAACGAAGTTGCGCGGGTCAGCTAGTACCTCATAAACCACAATTTTCGCCTGTAAAAATCACTACCACTGCGGACGTGTTAAAACATCAATCAAAGTAACAACGAACTACAAAAACTTTTATATTACGTTATTTGCTGCTCAGGAACCCTTTAATGGGCGAGTCCAACTCGCACTTGGCCAGTTTTTTGTAGTTGTTATAGCTGCAATATACATAGGTAGGTACATTCAGTGGAAATTTTAGCTCTCTAATTATCATGGTGCTTGAGAGCCCTGTGACAGACAGACGGACAGAGTCTCAGTAATAATATTAGTAAGGAGCCTTAGAAGGTTCTTATATGGTCGGCAGCGCGAGAGTAGCGCCTCTGGTGTTGCAAACGTTCATTGGCTGCTGTGACCACCGATCCTTCTGGTGCGCCGTATGCTTATCTGCCACCTTAGTGGTATAAAAAAAAGTTCCATTTTTACTCTTTTGTTACGGAATCCTAAAAACATATATATTTACATCATGGCGGCAACGTTAACAACATGGCCGCTGGGGTATCGTAAAAAATTACCATTTTTGCATAAAATATGAAGTTTGTTCAAGTTGAATAAATGTTTTATCACACTTATGAAGTAGATTACTCTTTGAGTTGACTGTTTCGTGACGTGATCCGAAGGCTAATGGACAAATATTGGGCATATTCCCTCGGGCACAGGGTTGCCAACGTTTAAAAACGTACACCGGCCAAGTGCGATACAAACTCGCGCAAAGTTCCGTAGACACCAAAAAGCGGCAAAAAATCAATGTTAAATAGAAACTATGGATACGTTACCAACACTGAAAAATGGCAACAAAGAAGCCAGGCAATTGTCTTACTTTTCATACATTCTAAGATAGATAATTTTAATATAAGTCTTTTTTTAAATGTATAAAAGATCTGCTGTTTTTGAAAGTCATGATGTTCATGCATGACGTGTCTAATTATAATACGTCGTTGCAAAAAATCACGTTTTTTGTACGAGAGCCCCTCTTAATCCCCCCTTTTTTCTGATTTTAGTATTTGTTGTTACAGCGGCAACAGAAAAACATTATTTGTGAAAATTTTAGCCCTCATGCTACCACGGTTCATTAGATACAGCCTCGTGACGGACATACAGACAGACAGACAGACGAGTCTCATGAATAGGGTCCCGTTTTTATATTTTTTTTTTTCTGCACCTCTGCCATCGGCAAAGCCTAGCGATAACATCTAAAATACTAGCTAAATATTGTTGAATGCTAGCCCCGCGAGGCTTAAGAGCCTACCAGACGCCAAATTGTTAAAAGAAGATAGAAGATATACATTTTAGCGTGCAAGAAAGAGTGAGATGCGATCGGTTTTTGTGCGCTTTTAACGAAATAAATTAATTATAAAAAAACTATAACCAATATGAAAAAAATGCTCTAGTGCTAATGAAGAAATGAACTAAGTTTGGTCTTTCCTATAAATATTTTATGTTATAAAAACAACTTATAACATACGAGATCTAGCTTAAAATTTCACGAAATCGAGGTATTTTCAACACAAAAATCTATCGAGGATTTTATCAGTAATCGTGTTTGAGCCTAGAGCGTTTTTAGTTCGTGAACTGAAGTTGTCTGTGTTCAAATTTTAATTCAGCAGACCTCACGAATCCTGAGATCTAGATCAAAGCAATAAGTAGTCTATTTGGCGTCATATGGACTCATAAAGAACTACTTCTAGAGATGGCGGGGTGTTTTAGCCTTTGGGTACGGAACCCTAAGAAGAAAGGATCAATATTTCATTCATTGGAGACTGCCGAAGTTTAATTCAATTAGGAATTGAATGGGTCAGAACACAATAAAAGTTTTCACAAAAAAAAGCAAAGGTGGACTTTGGATTCTTTGATGTATTCTTTAAAATAAAAGTGATTTTTGTTCTTTGTTCTCGAAATTGGGTAGTTTTGTGTTTAAAAGTTAAAATTGTACTTACCTTGTCTAAGAAAATTTAATATGATAGAGTTTCGAACCTTTTTACTAGCTCTTTTTTTTTGTTTAACGTGAGGGAAAATCCTCATGGATGTTATGCCGGACTCCTACCGACTAAAAAACCTCACGTAACGCCCAACAGCCTATGGTTGGGAGCCCCGGGTAAGCCCTCGGAAGAATGTCCTAGGACTTTTTACTAACGCTATAATTTAAATCCAGAATCATGTTACTTTAAGATCTTTTTACTCACCCATGTCAAACTAATAAAATAAATAAATAAAGGACAGATGTTCCATCTTTTATGAAAAGATTCCGCATTCTACTTGTTGCGCGCGAATTATAGTATATTTTTAATTATCGCGGTCATTTTGTTTATTTTTTAAAAGTGATCACCCCACTTAGTAAAGAAAATTTTTTTTTTAAGAAGGACTTACATATAACAAATGCGTTTTGCCGTTTTTTGCTACAGAACCCTCGGAGCGCGACTCCGACTCGCGCTTAGTCTGTTTTTCAGCAAAGTTTGTCAGAAAGTACTTGAGTAATGTCAATAATGTTATGAGAAGAGCCGGCAAATGCCTGAAACTTTTTATAAGTGGCAAAATGGCATGTTATCCTTAGCGTGCCATTAAAAACTTCTTAAATCAAAAAAAAAAACATATTTACTGAACGGGCTTCATGATGACCATATAATTTTTAGAGTTCCGTAACCAAACTGTAAAAACGGGACCTCATGAATAAATAAATAAATAAATATTGATGGACATTTCACACAACGCTATCTGATTCCAAAGTAAGCTAGGAATAACCTGCTTGTATTTTATAGGTATCATACCACGGATATTAATACTTATATACTTTTTAAATACATACATAATCATACATAGAAACACCCAGACTCTTGAGACAAACATTTATGGGTCACACAAATATTCGTCTCCGGTGGGAATCGAACCTACGACCTCCAGCGCCGCAGCGGTATCAGTACCGACTGCGCCACAGAGGCAGTCAATATTCATCAAAATTATTCATGGAACTTCACCGTCCGTCTGTTTGTCCGTCATGAGGTCGTATACGACCTCATTCAATCGGCTTATCAAGCTAGAGAGCTGAAATTTTCACAGATAATGTTATAGTCCGTTCACAGTTATATTACCTCTGACTGACAGCTCGTCGATCGTTTTCTGTGCGTTGGCATCGCAGTAAAGTGGCCCTATGAGTGCCAGTATAAGACATTTTACCGAATGTAGTGGAGATTATAACATCCAACCTTTAGCACGAATAGTTTTGTTTTTCATGTCATAATAATATACTTAACCTTACTTAAACAGTGCTCTTATAGCTATACGATTGGATTTGAGATTTTTTTTTATATGAATATCTGAAAAGAAACATTCACTACCATCACCAACGAAGGTGAAGTTGTTGCTTCCACAACGTTCCACATCTCAAATAATGGTCACACCCGAAAAAAACGATAGCAAAAGAAGAAAGTAAGTTTCGTCTAAAAGTAAGATTATATGGGAGAAACAAAAACTTATTGGGGTAACACAGCAATCAAGATAGGCAACCCTTTGCTCCGTGATGTGGCCCAACTTGCGCTAATGGCGGATTGTCATACATCGTGAATGGCCCAGGCTGGGCCACGGCAGCGACACGTGACCTAGTGACGTAGTTTAATGCAACAGAGTTACAGACTACAAACAAAGTCTCAAAGTCTCGCCATAAGCCCCTCTGCACTCTATTTTATAGAGAGGGGCTAAAATGACAACGTCAATCGGATTGAACTTTCACAATAAACGTGTTAGAGAGGGGCAGTCTGGTGAGACCGATCTCACAGTTTCTTGTACTGTTAAGTCAAAATGAATTTCTTTAGGTTGAAAATCTCAAATAATCACCTACCTACTTTTAATTTCAGAAATTTTTTTAGCCAGTCCGTTACCTAATGTCAAAATAATGGACATAATCCGTATAAAAATGTGCGAGTCGGATTTACACACGTAGGGATCCGTACCAAAAATCTAAGAACCTATTTACATATATCTATAAATTATAAATTAATTTTTATTTCGAGCAACTACACCCATATTTTGTTAGTAAAATACACTTTTCTCTTAATGCTAAGTGTTAGTATTTACATGTTTTGCACAACAGTGATTCATGTATGTACAATCTACCCGGTCCGCGATAATTTTCAGAAGGAAGTTAGAGCTAGCCCTGACTCTGCAGACGAGGGAGGCGGCGCGTTTCCGCATTGTTGCATAAAAACAATCTACTCGTGCCTGCGCGAACATCCCCGACGCGCTGCAGCGCCAGGGCAGCCCCATCAACCTCCTAAAGGCGTTGTTGTACTGGACTCGGAGAGCCCCGTATGCCCTTTGTGTATAATTAGCCCACAGGCTGCACGTGTAAAATGATGTACAGTAAGCTTTAAATAAAGTAATTTTAACCTCAGGAGAGCAGCGTACAAACCTGCGAGCTATAGCATTAGCCCGGACAGACAGGGCCCTCCGTTCCCTGTGAATATCAGCATTGTCTTTGAGTCCAGCAGTGACCAGGTGACCAAGGTATTTAAATTGATTGACTCGCTCGAGCGAGATGCCTCCAAGCGTTATAGGTGGGACGTTATCATTGTACCCAGCCCTGCTGGCCTCAAAAACAATGTACTGACTTTTCTTAATATTGTAGACAAGTCCATGTTCCGTACCGTATGTCTCACACGTGTCCAGTAACGTCCTTAAGCCACTGACTGACGCACTCAGCAGAACCATGTCATCCGCGTAGCTTAAATTATTCACACAGACTCCATCTATGTGACAACCGACACGGTGGCTGCTGAGTGCCTCAATCAGTGCATTAATATAAAGATTAAATAGTGTCGGCGAGGATAACCCCCCCTGCCTAACACCACACTCCAGTTTATACGGCTCAGATAAAGCTCCGGCCCATCTGACACTATTTACCTGGTTTCCATACCAATACCGGAAAGTACCCAGGAGATCCCTAGGAATACCTGAGGCCTCAAGCTTTCTCCAAAGTACCTTGTAGGAAACCAGGTCAAAGGCCTTCGACATGTCCAGGAAACATGCAAACACGGGCGTCTTACGACATGTGTAGTACTTGATGGTATGCTTGAGACACAGAACTGCACTTTCGGTTGATAGACCTGTCCTGAACCCAAATTGGTTGTCATGCAGTTTTATATATTTATTTAACTGTATCTCAAACAGACCATCAAGAACCTTAGCCAATACAGTGGCCAACGAGATCGGTCTGTAGTTTCCTACATCGGACAAGTCTCCCGTTTTGTTTTTCACAATCGGGATAACGATTGTTTTTATCATGTCCGGCGGTAAGTACGAGTGACCAATGCACAGATTAAATAAAAGAGCCAAAACCCTAGGCAGGTGAGGGCCTGCGTTTTGCAAATGCTCAATGCTGAGCCCATCGTGACCGGGCGACTTATTATTGTCCTGGGACATCCTTCCAAAGGCTTACAAGGGCTCACAACCTTGTTGGGCGTTACGTGAGGTTTTTTAGTCGGTAGGAGTCCGGCATAGCATCCACGAGGATTTTCCCCTCACGTTAAAAAAAAACATGTTTTTTCGTACGTGCAGCCGGCTCCATCGAATTATAAGACGTTGTCACGTTAAAATAATTGTAATATAAATAGTTTAAAAAACTAAAAAACACGCTTTAAAGCCTTTTATTTAATACCCATATGATGGGGGTGCATTTCAAATAGCCAATCCGCCATCTTGAATGTCCGCCATGTTGGATTTAGATCACGTGACAATTTTTTCGTATTCCTAACAGCAAACCCTTTCATTTGATACCCATATCATGGAGATGCATTTCAATTAGCCTGTCCGCCATACTGGATTTAAGTCACGTGACTATTTTTTTCGTATTCCTGACAGCAAACCCTTTCATTCGATACCCATATCATGGGGGTGGATTTCAAACAGCCGGTCCGCCATTTTGGGGAGGCCGCCATATTGGATTTGTAATGACGTTTTTTAGCTAGTCATGTATTGTCATGAGATCTCAGAGCGTTTTTTTTTTTTTTTTTTTTTTTTTACGTGAGGGAAAATCCTCATGGATGTTATGCCGGACTCCTACCGACTAAAACAACCTCACGCAACGCCCAACAGCCTATGGTTGTGAGCCCCGGGTAAGCCCTCGGAAGGATGTCCCAGGAGAGATCTCAGAGCGTGTGCAAAATTTCAGCCTGATCAAAGGACGGGAAGTGGGTCAAATTAACATTCCAAGATTTTCTTACATACATAGTTACAAGTGAAGCTAATAAAAGAGTGTTAAAAAGCATCTGGTTATTACAGTCCACGAAAATACATTACTTTTGAAAAATAATACAATGGAATGGTGTCCGCATCTCTCTAAGTTACGCGCCAAAATCCAGATCGAGTGTTTTAAAAAACCTTTTTATTTTATTGCTGTCATCAAATTTAACTAAAGAGGATTTATACAAAGAGTTTTAACTCTTTTGCATTAAAGTACAAAGATAAGCTTAAAATCTTTTTGTCTTTTGTCTTCAAAATGAAATTCTTTTATGTACTTGTTTTATTTAGAATATAAAACCGGTCAAGTGCGAGTCGGATTCGCGTATTGAGAGCTCCGTACTAAAAACAGAAAAATAAAATTACGCTTGTTGTTTGGGAGCTCCCTTTAATCCTCCCTTTTTTGATTTTAGTATTTGTTGTCATAGCGGCAACAGAAATATTTTATCTGTGAAAACTTCGGCTCTCTAGCTATGACAGTCTTGCGACGGACAGACAGAGAGACAGACAGACGGCCGCTGAAGTTTCATGGCTCCAATACCTTTTGGGTACGGAACCGTAAAAAGAAAATTTTACTATTATTATTCAATGCGAAAGCTTGTGAGTGAAGATGTCTGGGTGTTTTTAACACGTTCACGGACAGTACGTCGAGAACCGTACATCCTGACTCTCATAATATGGCACTACGGCTGTAGCCGGTGATTTTAAATGTATCAACAGTGGAATTACGTTCACAGCCGATGATTTTTCATTACACCCATAGGAACGGCGTGACTCTGTGCCGTTTTAGGCTGTAATACAGACAGCTAGTGTCACATCAAGCACTCCGACGCGTGCACACAAGTTAAGTCTCTCACGCACACATTGAAGGACATCATGTCGTGACACTCCTTCTGTGTCCGGGCGATCCTACCTACTTATTCGATCGAACGGTTACGTCTTTGGCCGTTACTGCCGCAACACTTACTTGAAAAATCTAATAATGTGGCAGTCCGTCCGCAGGCGTGATACTATTTTGTATGGAAAATTTGTGTGTCATATCACAATTTTTTAGGAATGGTTTCTGTCCGTGAACGTGTTAAAAAGGTTAAGGGGAGGGTTCCCATACAAACAACGTCATATTTTTTGCCGTTTTTTGGTACGAAGCCCTCCGTGCACGTGGCCGACTCCCATTTGGCTGGTATTTTTACTCTTTCACACTCTAACGGCTGAACGGATTTGGCTGAAATTTGGTACAAGGATAGATTATAGAAGTAACCACACATATTGTTGAGTACAGATTTAATTGGACTTCAGGTTTAAGAATGTCATTTACTTAAATGTAGTACCTAACATGCGTGAAGAGGCACATCACAGGGCCGCTAACTTGAGGCCACTGTCAGAAGTCTAACGGACTGTGAGAGTGGCCCCCAATCACTAGATGCGCTACGGCTTTCCATCAGGCTGGTGACTTCAATATGGCGAGCTTAATATAAAAAAAAGTTTTCTGAAAGAAGTCTGTTTCTTTAGGTACCTATTTTTAAATAAATAGTTTAAATCCATACTAATATTATAAAGCTGAAGAGTTTGTTTGTTTGTTTGTTTGTTTGTTTGTTTGTTTGTTTGTTTGAACGCTAGGATCTCAGGAACTACTGGTTGGATTTCGAAAATTCTTTTACAGTTTCATAGTCCATTTATCGAGGATGGCTATAGGCTATATAACATCACGCTAAGACGAATAGGAGCGGATCAGCAGTCAATAATGTTTTGAAAACGGGGAATATTTTTTACCGTCTGAGAGCTTCCGAGGCGTACGCTGCGTAAATGGTTAAAGTTACGTAAAAACTGTGTACTACTAAATTGTCTCTTTTAAAAAGTTCTAAAAAAAAGTCCGCGACAGCATATGTCTATCTTTTAAGGTTCGCTCACAATAACCTAATTTGTCTATCTCTTAAGGTTCGTTCACGATATTATAGAACAGAAGAGTTTGTTTGTGCTAGGATTTTAGAAACTACTGGTTGCATTTCAAAAAATGTTATACAGTTTAATAGTCCATTTATTGAGGATGGCCAATGGTGATTTAACATTACGCTAAGACGAATAGGAGCGGAGCAGCCATGAGTAATGTTTCGAGAACGGGGAAAATTTCTTTCTTTTGAGAGCTTGCATTGCGTACGCTGCACAAATCGTTAAAGTTACGTAAAAATAGTGTATTACAAATTTGTTCCTCTTAAAAAGTTATAGAAAAAAGTCCTCAACAGCAAATGCCTATCTTTTAAGGTTCACTTACAATAACCCTCTTTAAAGTATGAGCGACGCGACGGGAGTAAACGTGGTCTGCAGTGGTAGCCAGTCAACTGAACGATTAAAACCGGCCAAGTGTGAGTCGGACTCGCACACGATGAGTTCCATACCAAAAAAACAGTTGGGCGGAAGTAAAAGCGACGGGAAACATTACGTCAATTTAACACCTCTCTCCTTCTCACTCTCATATGACGCAAACGAAATTATGCGGGTCAGCTCTAATGAATATAGGCAAGCGAATCGACGGGAGTAAATGCAACGGGAAATATTAATAATACTATACCTCTCTCTTTCTCACTCTCATTTAACGCAAACGAAGTTGCGCGGGTCAGCTAGTAAATAAATAAATACATATGTATAAATAAATAGTCTGGAAGAACTACTACTTTTTATCCCGTGAAAATGTCCCGGGAAAGCGAAAACGGAAAAAACCCATAAGCGTCATCTAGTTTACTTATATATTATAAGCCTATTCAGCTTACCATATCGAGTAGGTATTACTGTCGTGAACATATCGATTTGGAGACTCATTCGATTCAACTCGTATCCCAGTACTTTCGTGATTGAATTCCGAGAGATTTAATTTAATTCTGTAGAATCGATACACTAAGGCCACATACTGGCTGTTAGCGGCGAGCGGCGCGGCGACGGTTATGGCGAAAGCGCGGGTAACGATTGCAAGGACTTTTAACAAACCCACCTCCAACTCATGGCTTGTTCCAACCTATCATGGCCTCATGGACTCACCGTTGGGGCGCTATCTCGCGTCTTTGGGCAGTTGTTTGGGCATTATCCCGCTTCTTGGAGCGTGTGGCGTGCGTGAAACTATCATGTCACGCTGTCATCTTGGGTCTGCTTCTGTAAGAAAGGTGAGCAGCTTCCCCACCGTCCGTCGTCAGTCTCCTGATCATGGATGCCGATAGTCTTGGGCAGTAAGTAACTTCGAACAAACGATAACAAACGCAGCGAGCGCGGTTTCTTGTGTTCGAGCGCAGTGCCGCCCTCTCTTGTACTAGCGGACCGCACTCTCGCCGCTATACCCGTCGCTCCGCTTTCCGCCGACAGCTAGTTTGAGGCCTCAGGGGATTTACCCACAACCTTTAAATCGTAGGGGGAGTGTTAGATAGTCAGTTCAAAGTGTGATGAAATTGAATTTAGAATAATATTATAAAGACGTAGTCTGTTTGTACGAAAGCTATGATATCAAAAACAGGCCAAGTGCGAGTAGTAAGTGCGCAAGAAGGGTTTCATACCAAAAAAGAAAACAAATACGTTTATGGTTTGCCTCCCTATTATATTTTGGTTTCATAAATATTTGTTGTAATAACAGCAACAGAAGTATATTGGGTGTAACAAAATTGACTCTCCAAATTTCGTCACGTGACGTGGCATTAGTTAAGAAACATTACAAAAATGAAGAAAAAAAATCACATGATTACTTTAACCGTAAATCCGTTTTAAAGGCCCTATAAATGGTCTTTATCACCCTTTCTATCGTTACTGAGCGGCAGTAGAAAGCGACAACGACAGCCAGACGGGTGCTCCGTGTTTCTTTTGCCACGGCGACCATGTAACCTCGAATTGCCGCGGTAAAAAATGAATTCTTAATGTGTGAAAAAAAAAAAAAATTAACCCCCCTTTTTTATTAAATATTTGTATTTGATTTCCGATGCCAAATCATCTCATGAAATTTGGAGAGTCAATATTGTTACACCCTGTATATCATCTGAGAAAAGTTCAACTCTTTAGCTATCCCTTTTCATGAGAGACAGACAGGAAGACGCTCAGATGGACAATAGATTCTCAGTAATAGGTGCCATTTGTACCCTGGGTACGGATACCCTATGTAAAAGCAGAAAAAAATATAATTAAGGGCTCCCATACAACAAACGTGATTTTTTCAACATTTTTATTGTAGGGAACCTCCATGTGCGAGTTTAACTCAGGTTTTTTAAGATTACCCTGACTGGAAATCGCACTTACTGCCGTCACATTAACAGTAAATACTCTTTAACTTCTAGACCAAAAGCAAATTCTCTTCAAATCACATACAAACAAACCATTATTTGTTATTCAGCCCTTCAGGGACCCAAAAGGGTTATTTGCAAAGGGTTTAGGGTCATAAATTATATGCTATGTTTATGAGGCACCGTTTTTACTACAAACTTTGCTTGTTTTACACATATCTGTGTACTGCCTCTGTGGCGCAGTCGGTAGTGATACCACCTGCGGCGCTGGAGGTCGTGAGTTCGATTCCCACCAGAGACAAATATTTGTGTGACCCATGAATGTTTGTCTCAAGAGTCTGGGTGTTTCTATGTATAATATGTATGTATTTAATAAAAGTATATAAGTATTAATGAAATGTCCGTGAATATTTATTTATTTATTTTATTTATTAATATCCATGGTCTGATACATATAACACAAGCAGGTTATTCCTAGCTTCCTTTGGGATCAAATAGCGTTGTGTGGAATGTCCGTGAATCTTATAAAAAAAACTACTAACAAGGTGGCGCCCGCGGCTCCGGCCGTGAAATTTTTTTCCCGTTCCCGCTTCCCATGAAAACTTACTTATTCCAGTCTATATAATGACTGGCCTCGTGGTCCAGTGGTTAGTGTGCCTGACCACGGATTCGAAGGTCGTGGGTTCGATTTATTAAAATAGGGTTTGTTATAAATTGTATATTAATTATACATTATGTAAAAAGATCATAAATCAGTCCTAATTTTTTGAATGGAATGCATTTTATGACTCAATTTTTATCGACGCGGGGCGACGTAAAAGAATTGGCAATATCTGAAGAAAACATACTTAGGTACATCTATCATTTGCTTTATTTGATTTTTCATATATTTTTTTATATTTTTTTTTACTTATCTTCTATACTTATAATAAAACTGTTGAGGGTCGAGAATCTGTACATGGAAGATATTTTGAAAATTTAAATTGTAGGGCGTTCTATAATGGATTCTGAAGCCGAATATGTAATTTAAAATTTTCATGTCTGTCTGTCTGTATCCCGAATAAGTATCACGCCGAAACCACTGAACCGATTTGCATGATACTTGGTACACGCTGTGCTTATAGTCCGAGGAAGGTTCTTGGATACTTTTGATCCCGATATTTTGCGCGGTTCCTGCGGGAGAGGGGATGAAAGATAAAATGGTTTTTCAGCTGTAAGTTCTCACCGCGTGGTCCGATTTCAAATATTTTTTTAGTGTCAGAAAGGGAATGTTTTTAAAATTGTTCCACACAAGTTTCATTATTGAGAGTTTCGTAGTTCAGAAATTAGAGGCATCTCAACTTTTCTACTTCAAGGGTTTCTTTGAATGTGAGGGTAAATCTAAACTGGCGTGTTGGCTTAATCATAAAAGAGCTTAATGATTAAGGCTACTTAATGATTAAGAATGGACTTAATCTTTAAGCTCTTTTATGATTAAGCAAACAGGGCAGTTTCATACGCTCCCTTGAGTCTGTTGAAAAAATACCTGTCCTTTCATACACCTTATGTGGCGTAAACGAAGTTGCGAGGGTCAGCTAGTCTTATATATAAAAATGAATCGCAAAATGTGTTGGTAAGCGCATAACTTCAGAACAGGTGGACCAATTTTACTAATTCTTTTTTTGTTGTGTAAGGTATTGTCAGGAGAAGGTTCTTATGGAAGAAAAAATATTGTGTTCCCATGGGAACGGGAACTACGCGGGTGAAACCGCGTGACGTCCTCTAGTTACTAATAAAGTAAGCTATACCTTACCGGTTTTCCTGAAACGACCTGCCCGCACACGTATTCTTCAAGAAGAACATGAAGAGGCACATCACAGGGCCGCCAACTTGAGGACCACTGGCAGAATGTCTTACGGACTGTGAGGGTCCAATCGCTAGATGCGCCACGGCTTTCCATCCGACGTCAATTTGGCGAGCTTAATATAAAAAATACTTGCGTAAAGTACTACATTTCTTTGTTTGAAGCACACGTATTTGGTCAAGGTCGTTAGCCCTAGGCACCATGGCCTGAGCCTAACGTATATGAAATCAGCTTACAGTTCACTTTTCAAAATTTCCTTATTGAAATGTTATCACTTTTTCACGGACGTCTAACCCTCGCGACCCCTAGAGACAGCCATTTAAATTACTAAACCCTTGCCCCGGACCCACGCGGGTCAAATTGGGTTTGAGCCCCATAGGGATCAAGCACTTTTAAGGGTTAAAATTGCCTATATATTATTCTGGAAGTGAATATGTAAAGTTTCTGTATACTGCTTAAGTGGCAGACAAGCATACGGACCATTTGGTAGCAATTGGTTATTCGTAGCCTTTTGCTACCTGATTTTGCAGTTCACAATAATTAGAGAGATGTTATACTAACTCTGCAGACCTTATCAAGTTTCTGAGTTGGAATGGATATAAACACGCTGAAGCGCTCGTGGCCCCGCGGACTCAGTGTTCTGTAAACGACCACTGCAGTAAGCAACATTTACTATGGCCGGATATGGATGGGTGACCACCACGTGGACCACTTTGTGACATTTATTTACAAGCGTTTCCGTGCTTCGGAAGGCACGATAAGCCGTTGGTCCCGGTTGTCAGTAAAATGACAGTCGTTAAGCCAAGTTGAAGGCCTTACGGGCGGCTTGAAAAATTTCAACTGTGGGTCGTCACAACCTGCGCCGGGTCGGCAGCGCGTGTGTAGCGCCTCTGGTGTTGCAAACGTCTATAGGCTACGGTTACCAACCTTCCGGTGGGCCGTAAGCTTGTCTGCCACCTAAGTAGTATATAAAAAAAACGCTGAGGCTACCTGCACTTTCAAGTCTTCAACTTGTCCGTAAACTTACTCTATTTTATACTAGCGGACGTCACGCGGTTTTACCCGCGTAGTTCCCGTGCCCTTGGGAATACGGGAATAAAATGTAGCCTATGTTCACCGCAAAGAGTGTAGCTTCCCAACAGTGAAAGAATTTTTGAAATCGGTTCAGTAGTTTTTGAGTTTATTCGTAACATACAAAAATACAAATCTTTCCTCTTTATAATATTAGTATTGATGCAGATATAGATATAGATTTATTAAGCTCGCCAGATTTTTTGTTTTTTAACGTGAGGGAAAATCCTTCATGATGCTATGCCGGACTCCTACCTCCAACTGACAAACCTCACGTAACGCCCAACAGCCTACGGTCGGGAGCTCCGGGTAAGCCCTCGGAAGGATGTCCCAGGAAAGCTCTCCACATTGTCGCTGCTCGCCTGATGGAAAGTCTAGAGTTTTTAGTGAGGGCTAGACTGAAAATATATCTGTCTAGGGGTAATGTTCTCCCCAATACAAATTAATCAAGCGCAAGCACAAGGTAACTGCTGTAAATCGTTAAGAAGAATCGAAGAATTCCCTCGATTTGAGGAATTTCTTCGATTTCTCCAGGATCCCAGCATCAGATTCTGACTTCCTGTATATGGGACCCCATGGGAAGCACAAGCTTTCAAATAAAAAAAGACTCATCAAAATCGGCTAACTCGTTTAAGCGATTTGCCGGTAACAAACATTAAAAAAGAAAATACAGACGAATTGATAACCTCCTCCTTTTTTGGAAGTCGGTTAAAAAAGCCGTCTTTTGAATCAGTTACGGCGAAAATTCTTTTCACTGTGTACGAGTGGTACCTTTGGAACGAAAAGGAACACCATATTACTGGCAAACGGGACCAAAAATGACTCAATTCAAGGGAACCCTTGCAAAAGCCACAAACGGTTATCAATATCCACCAAGAACCAACCATAGCGAGTGGACGAAATGGGCAGCAGAAAGGCGGTCGGATCGTCCGCCCGGCGCGGTGCCGGCGTCCCCACAAGATAACCTCAGGAAAACCGCATTGCCCAATGGGGTTCAGACAACCTGGTCGAGTTCAATGCCAGAATAACACAGGCGTGTGCGTTTACAGCTAAGAAGTCCCCATTCCTACTCCTGCCCTCTCTTCAGAGCATTACAATTCCACTAAAGGACAACCTGGAGATCCTCGGTATAGACGTCCGGCGTGAGCTCAATCACAAAAACTACATAGAGAGCTGTATTGGTCTGGCCTCGCGGAAACTGGGAATCCTGAATAAGGTGAGACGGTATTTCACGCCACATCAGAGATGTTTACTGTACAAGACGCAGATTCATCCCTGCGTCGAGTACTGTTCTCACCTTTGGGATGACTCCGCGAGGTACTTGTTAGACGCGCTTGACGCTATGCAGAGACGTGCTATCCGAATAATGGGTTGTCCTGAGGTGACGGGAGGCCTCGAACCTTTGTCGCAGCGAAGAACCATAGCGTCCTTGGCTGCCTTCTATCGAATGTATCACGGCGAATGTTGTGAAGAGCTCTTCAACCTGATCCCACCATCTCCTTTCCGATCCCGAACAACGCGTGCTGGGCAGAGATGCCACTCATACACAGTGGAGAGAATCTTCGCCAGAACCGAGCGTTTCAAAAGATCGTTCCTCTGTCGAACTATAAAAACATGGAACGACCTGCCCGCACACGGCTTTCCCTCATCTTACAATCCCGGGTTCTTCAAGAGGAGCGTGAAGAGGCACATCACAGGGCCGCCAATTTGAGGACCACTGTAAGAAGTGGCCCCCAATCGCTAGATGCGCCACTGCTCTCTTACCATCAGGCTGGTGGCGACGTCAATTTGGCGAGCTGAATAAAAAAAAAAAAAAGCGCTAACGATGCGCAGGACGCAGGCAATCCTCCAGCGATTTTAATAAAAAATATTGGTTACTAGCTGACCCCGCAACTTTGTTTACGTCAGATAAGGTGTATGAAAGGAGAAGTATTTCATCATAAGAGTCATCAAGTAGCGTGTGGAACTGCCCTGTTTGCTTAATCATAAAAGAGCTTAAAGATTAAGTCTATTCTAAAACAATTCACTGGACTGAATTATTTTAAAATAGCCTTAATCTTCTATCTTAAATCTATTTTATGATTAAGCCAACACGCCAATTTAGATTTACCTATTCTTAGATTCATATGTCTATGTATGATTCTTTAAAGTGATATAACTGTTTTATTTATAAACCGATTGACATAAAATAAACACTAAATGTTAAGTGTAGCAAACCAGCAAACCTCAACACCCCTATAATATTTTTTCTTATTTAGATTCCATGTACAGACAGCGACATTACGATTTTATTATATACTTGCTGATGCCCGCAGCTTCGCCCGCGTAAAAGTTATTCCCGTTCCCACTTCCCGTAGGAACTTATTCCCGTGATGAAAAGTAGCCTATGTGTTAGTCCAGACTATAATGTATCCCTGTACAAAATTTCAGCCAGATCCGTTCAGCCGTTCGAGCGTGAAAGAGTAACAAACATCCACACTCACAAACTTTCGCATTTAAAATATTAGTAAGATGTATTGATTGATTGATTATACCACCTCTGGTGTTATGTACCTAATATGAAACAAGAGATCTAAAGAGTGAGGGAGAGAGTGATAAAGAGTAAGAGAAGGAGTCAATCCGAAAACGCAAAGGAAGCAATATCTTCTACAGGTTATCGTTTCAATTTCAGACTTATTTCCTTTCCGAAGCTCTGACGATATGTATCAACAACATAAAGTGTATTTTTTACCAAATATACATATCTCTTCTGCCTCGAAATGAAATCCAATGTATCCGAAAATTCAATAATGTACCAACAATAAACATTCTATTCAAAAATCCACCTTAACATCTTGCATTAAAGTCGAAATTTCATAACCAAGAAGACCTGAATCCCATTGGAAATGAGCGCGCGAATGAAACTCGGAATTGTGTGCTTAGAAATAAGGTTCAAATTTGATGTGAGAGTTAAATATTTCAAGTTAATATACAGGCTGATGGAAGTTTCGCAACGTAAATTTTGATGGTAGACGCCGACTCGAAATGGGAGGTGTTACAATTTACTTGAGTTACGGTTCATTGATAATAGGGCAGCCTCTAATAAGTAGATAAGAATTTGTTTTTATTTTGCCATTTTATTTTTTGATAAGTTTTTTAGACGTAGTAATGGGTTAGCGGTTTTTTTTGGGTAACGCAGGGAATACAGGATGGTTACGCATATTTTGATATCGGAAGAGTCATCTAACTAGTCATCATACACACTAAGCTACCGCGGTGACCGAAAATAGACAGAAAAACAGATAAAAATTATAAAAAGAGATTTTTGTTCATTGGTTATGTTATTTTAAACTTACTTTCGTGTGCATTTTAATTTGAAATTACAAAGAGACAGCTCAATTTTATTTATACCTACGTCTATGTATTACTGAATTACAATTTCGAAAGCATTACTTATTCAAGAATGAACCTTTCCAAAGTTTTTGAAGTCCATAATTTAGGTTAAAAAATTCTGACTCGTAAATGATTTACATTATGTAAATGTTATATTACCGTGAGCAGTTTGGAGACAGAAATTGTAAAAATGTGAACGACGGTTTGCAAAAGACATCATTTCTAAGATTTCCATATTAGATTTATTTTGAAACGTAGTCATAAAGGACTTTGAAATTAAGAAGCTAAGAGGATTTTTAGTAGAACTGTATGTTTCATAATTTATAATATTGATACAGAAGAAAGCATGATGTAGAAAAGGATGGCAATAGGCTAATCACATCTGTAGAAGAACCGATAGGTGAGGAAGCGAACGAGTTCTGAAGTGGAGACTGCAACTTGGCATACGTGGGGCCTACCCCACGTATGCCAAGTTGCAAAGTCAAGGTCGTTGGTTAGGACCAACGACCTTGACTAGAACTTGAAAAACTACTAAAGACCTTGAAAAGATCGCAAGAAGGAACTGGACACGATAGACGCCAGACCGTAAATTGTGGCGTAAATGGGGAGAGGTCTACAGTGGTCCAGCGGTAGGCTGCCAGAGACTGATTTGATTGATTAAAATGATCTGATAATGATGTATTAGTATTTTAACTAGAGAAAACCAATCGAGCCAGGAGTTATTCAAGGTAGCTAGTGATTTCAGGTCTCTATGATATAAGCCACAAGTTCATCATATTGAAAAACTTCACTTGTACTGTTCCACAACATTTATTATTGTAATACCTAACCGGTTTCACCTTTCGCCATTCTTGGCCTTTTTCAATATGTTTAGCAGGTTCCATCAAGTGCCATCAATCAACAGTAAAATAACAAGTTCATCAGATTTGTCAACAGTCCTGTCCAAGTTTATGAGAATTCTCATACCATTATCCAATAAAAGTTCATCAAACCTATCACAAACATCTGCTGAAAACTGAACAAAGTTTTACTAAAGACGGGAATTATCCTTACCTTTTAGTCATTATGGCATAGCTATCTGTATTCATTATTATTAGAATTCCAAGCTATTCAAAAAGTGTGTTATCTAATTGTCTAATCACTAGGTTTATTTGATGACATGTGTGTTAAATTTATTGACGTGTAAAAACAGGTATTGGTTAAGTCGTGGCTACATGGTGTTTCTGTTTTCAAATTGTCCATAAGATCTTCGACTTAGCTAATGACTACTAACCAGGGTCAATGATTCAACGCGCCACAAGAAGCATGGAAAAGTTTGTTAACAAAAATGTGATAAATTATTTTTCATCTCAAAATTGACCTAAGTGTACTCCGCTTACAATAACGAAGCCTTTTGAAGTCCTCAGCGAATCAAAATTAGGTCAATTATGACTTGCTACAGGTAATCTGTACAACCTTTTACAAAAGAAAAGCTTAACGAGGTCTTAAGGAAAGTTAAAAGAAAATCACATTTCCATCAGAGCGTTGGTAATTAAATCATCGAGAGTCTTACTAATCCATTTTGTGTAAAGACTATTAATACCTAGTTAGTCGAATTTGAGAGCGTTGGAAAAGGACCTAAGGTCTTTGGGGAAACAATTCAATCTGGCTGACGGAAGCCCTTCATTAAAAGTAACAGGAGTTTAGATAAAGTTACCTTTTCAACAGATATTTAAGGGAAAAGGTAGGTATGGTATATTTTTAATTTTGTGTCTGTTAAAATTATTAATGTTTACTATTACATAAACGATTTCGTTCGTTTCGTTGTCCTAGTTTATAAATGCCTTAATTTTTTTGGTAATTGCCTGTTACTCAACGCGGTATTGTCTGTGGCGAAATGCATCCCGTTGAGTAGAGAGAAAAAGAGAGAGTATGCAGAAGAAATATATTTTTCATTCCTTCTATTCGAAAAGAATCACTTTGCACCACGATATCGGGGCGCAAAATAGCTATTTTCTGTTAAGAGCTTTTTAGCGGGCGGCAAAGTGATTTGAATTTGGAACTTGAAAATTTCATAGAAATCAACGCAAATTGTATGAATTACTGGCTGGTAAGTGTTGGCTGCACAGCGCGGTGTCCTGAGCTAACTAAAAAAAACTAAAGAGCGCCATTTATCTGTTCGTGTTCGTCATTATTAATGTCCTTGTAATCAGGAGGTAAACATATTTTATTGTATTCTGCAAATATAATAAGTTCTACGTCAAGTTATGAAAGTGACAATCCATGAACTGCTGGAACAATAACTATAGAAGGTAACTACGTCGTACAAAGCGAATTTTTTCTCATAGAAAGGGAATGAAAAGTAGAGTATATTACTCGGGGGCAAATTATTTTTCCCTCGGGCGGTGTACTTTGAATCCCTCACTGCGCTCAGGATTCTATGTTAGAATCCCTCGCTATGCTCGGGATTCTATTCTAGAATCCTTCGCTTCGCTCGTGATTCCCCCCGTGCCCCCTTGTTATACAATCTACTATAAATAAGCTGGTAAAGTGCGAGTCGGACTCGCGAACGTAGGGCTCCGTATAAAAAGAAACCGAAAAATGTCAAAAAAAATTGCTAATGACTAATATCAGTTTCTTTTACTGCCTCGCTAAGATTTTTAAAATGAAACTACCTCATGTGCAATGAGTCATTTAGCTCCTTGTATAAAAAATACAATGAATAAGTTAAAACATTTATCGAGTAAATAGTAAATTTTACAATGACGCTACAATTAACCAAAAAAATACATGCAACAATAAATACGTTCTCATAAATAAATGAACACGCTGTATATATGTAAATTATTGCATCAAGCTCGCTCGGTTCGTTAGCCGATCCTTTTACGAGTATACATACTGTATAAGTTATGAACGAAGCGGTTTTAAGTACTGTATGGCGAACATAGAGCAACGCGAACTGTCTAAGGGGAGACGGCATAGAACGATTGCTCGGTACAAATTTGTCTGTCATATTTTGCGGGTGGCGGGGGGAAATCTTCCTCACCCACACTTTCTTAGACTCGCACTACAATAGCAATCGACTGTCAAAACGAAGCCTATATATACACTTTAAACAATCTATATATATAAAAACAAGAACTGACTGACTGACGATCAACGCACAGCCTAGTTCTAGAACCGCTGGGTCTAGAACCATGAAATTTTGCACAAATGCTCCTTATGTCACGTAGGCGAGCAATAAGAAGGGATTGCACACAAGGGTTGCAAAGTTTGTATGGGACAATGTGATTCCTTGGTCCGATTTTCTTCAAAATTGGCATGAAACATCTTTAACTGAATTAATGGGAGACGTGTTTTGTATTTTATTGAAATTTATCTTTTACCATGGTTAAAATGACGGATGATATTTACGGGGAATTTGCCTCATCGTTCATATTAATACTCCGTAGTCGGTACTTTTTAAATTTTTTATTTGACACATTGTCATGTTTGACAGTTCAATTCGATTTAAAAAAGATGGTCGCTATTTTTGATAAATGCCAAAAAATCTAATAATAATTTTATTAAAACTGCATATTTTATTGATTTTTGCCCTTCAATTTGCGGAATTGCCTTTATATTTTGTATGTGAAAAATACATAAGTGTGAATGAAAACCTGAACATGGCTGGCTAGGAATCATGAAGATCAGTTCTAGGTAAGGTGTACACGGTTTTTTTTTTTTTTATTAACGTGAGGGAAAATCCTCGTAGGATGCTATGCCGGACTCTTACCGACTAAAAAACCTCACGCAACGTCCAACAGCCTATGGTTGAGAGCCCCGGGTAAGCAAGCCCTCAGGAAGGATGTCCCAGGAAAAGAATTTCATAATGTTGGGATCGATCTCGGAGCACTTAAGTCGGCCCAATTCCAGGCGACACTCTAAACCGCCAAGCCAAGCGTGTCGCAAGGTGTACACGGTTCATCCGAATAACACAGAGTATTTACTACCATCTTCGCTTACTTTCTTATTTTATACAGGGATAATACAAACGATCAGAGGCGTTATAGATGAACATTTAGCAGATGAAATCTACAGTTAATGTCTGGTCACAATAGGAGAAACTGTATTAGTACGGGTTGCCTCAGTCTCGAAAGTCTGAAGACCTCTACACAATCCAGAAATACGAGAAAGAAAGAAGTTCAGATATCAATTCCTTAGCAAAAGCAGAGAATGCTCTCCAAACCAATTAACAAAGACATTAGGTATAAATTTTACAAAAATATAGTTTTTCTTGGCTAAAAGCACGTATTTTGATTTATTTAGTCAGAATTATATCTATTCATATAAAAACAGTACTGAAAAGTGCCGCGAGCTGGCCACAGAAGACGACAGACAACGGCAGATGGAGCAAACGAGTTCCAAAGCGGGCATCGCGACTTGGTCCACCCGCTAGATGGACCGAGGACCTAGAAGAGGTCGCAGGCTGGATGCTGAAGGCGCAGGACGTAAATTAGCTGATTTTTATCTATATATATATATACCTGATCGAGATCTAGAACCTTGAAATTAGATTAATGGCGCACAAAGAAACGATTTTAGGGTTCGAGCCCAAAAACGGGACCCTATTTATGAGACTTCACTGTCCGTCTGTCTATCTGTCCGTCATGAGGCTGTATCTCAGGAATCGTGATAGCTAGAGAGCTGATATTTTTAGATGATATATTTCTGTAGCCACTATGACAACAAATACTAACGTCAGAAAAGGGGGGCGGGGATTAAGGGGGCTCCCATAGCAACGCACCGTGCCGCAGCACTTAAGGCCACGGCAGGGGTTGCTCAGGTCGTGGGTCGGATTCGGCGGCTGGGTCTCGAGGTCGCCCTTCACAAATCCGAGGCTCTGTGCTTCCACGGACCTCGGATGGGGCCACCTGCGGGATCCAGCTTACAGGTAGGGGGCGTCAGCATCGGCATCGAGCCCTCGATGAAGTATCTGGGGCTCGTACTCGATGGCCGGTGGAACTTCGGACATCACTTTCGAAGTTTGGTCCCAAAACTGAGAGGAGCATCGGCCGCACTCGCGCGGTTGATGTCCAACATCAGGGGACCCAACGCTCCCTACAGGAGGCTGTACCTGGGGATCGTGCGAAGCATGGCTCTGTACGGGGCTCCCGTATGGGCGGAGACCCTGACGGCCAGCAATGAGGCTAGACTGCTGAGCCCGCAGAGAGTGATGGCCGTCAGGGTGATAAGAGGACACCGCACGATCTCCGGTGAGGCGGCATGTCTCCTAGCCGGGACCCCTCCATGGGACCTGGAAGCGAGAGCCCTTGCGTCACTGTTCAGATGGCGCAAGGAGGCGCTGGAGCGGGGCCAAAGGCCTGCGTCTCGAGAAATCGAGGCCCAGCGGACCCTGCTCCACCAGGAAACCGTGGAGACATGGAAGGTGCGACTTGAGCAACCAAAGGGGGGATTCGCCACAATCGCGGCCGTCAGACCGGTCATGGACGAGTGGCTTGAGAGAAGACATGGTGCTCTCTCCTACCGGTTGACACAGATGCTTGCCGGGCACGGTAGCTTCGGTAGGTATCTGTGGCGAAAACACCGGGAAACCACGGCCGAGTGTCAGCACTGCGAGGACCGCAGCGATGACACGGCGCTCCACACGCTGGTGGAGTGCACGGCGTGGGCACAACAGCGACAGGTCCTCGTAGTGGGTCTGGGCGTGGACACTCTCTCGCTTGAGGCCATGGTGCGTGCCATGCTCTCCAGCGGGAGTAAGTGGGACTGCGCCGCCTTTTTCTGCGAGCAGGTCATGCTCGCGAAGGAGGCGGCGGGCCGGGTGCGAGAGAGAACTCTCCCACCCGAGTTCCGCAGTCGGCGCCCTGGGCGCCGCCGACGTGTCTTCGCCGAGGACTATCGGCCTCCATGACCGGGGGTCTGAGGACGGTGAGAGGGCCGCTCACCGTCCTTACAGAAGCAGGCCCATGACGGCAGCGTGACGTGAGCACTCACGCACGCCCCCCCCTTAGAAGCGGGGTCACACCCGAAACCCCCCATAGACGCGGGATTGCACCCGAACCACCCCCTGGGCGAGGCCGCATTGGCTGCCGTAGGTCTGTTGGGAGTCACGGGACATCCTTCCTGAGGGCTAACCCGGGGCTCTCAACCATAGGCTGTTGGGCGTTACGTGAGGTTTTTTAGTCGGTAAGAGTCCGGCATAGCATCCTACGAGGATTTTCCCTCACGTTAAAAAAAAAAAAAAAAAAAGGGGGCTCCCATCCTACAAACGTGATGCTTTGCTGTTTTTTTGGTACGGAACCCTCTGTCTTTCCACACCGACCAACTAAACCGGCCAACCGTTGTTCGGAATGGAACTCATAAAGGGACTTTATTCCTATCTATACTGTATTCTTTATTTATTTCCTCTGTGCGCAAGTCCGCTTCGCACTTGACCAGTTTTTTATACTACTAAGATGGCATACAAGCTTACGGTCCACCTGATGGTTGGTTAGTGTAGCGGACTAATTCGCATAATGAACGTTTGTAACACCAGTGGCGCTGCTGCATGTCGACCTATATTTCCCTTGGCATCCAGTAGAGTCACGGGAAAGTAAAATATCCCGTAACCCTACTGATAGTGCTTTGAATTAGGTTCGTTTCCAACAACCATTTTAATGAAAATCAAATTTGTGCTAAAACAATACAACGGGATACACGCGATAGAAAACCACGCGATAAGAATAGAAGCGACGGGGCCGGGGGACCTTACCTTCAAAAAACAGTTTTTATGTAACTGGGAACTTTTAGTCGTCAAAATGTCAAATTATTGCCAGAGGGGGTTTCCAGCTTTGGCCTCTTCCTCTGTAAAGGCGCGCGATGCTCTGTGATGGCGAACCGTGTACTATGACAACCAAAGAGGATAGATTGGTCGTAACATCACATAGATTTAGAATTTTTCGCTACATATTATTATCTCTTTGGTAATTATGGTATCCTGGTACTCTGTACCGCGAAATCAGGTTATTGATCTGTATCAAATTACAACAAGTATATGTCCATACAGGCAAAGATTAAGTACCTATAAGTATTTCTCTGCAAATTATAGTTTCTTGGTACTTTTTTTACCATGGAATAAAAGTTATTGAAATCTATTCGAAAAGTTGGTAATATCACTGAATTCCACAAAACTTATCTCATCCTCTCCTTCAACACCTATAAGATCTTTTTAACTGACTTAAAAAAAAAGGAGGAGGTTCTTTTGCGACTGTATGTGTTTGATTTTCGCGACTGAAGTTGCCTATCATCTAACAAGCTCCAGTTCATCCCTTTTTCAACGTGGGGAAAATCCTACATGGATGGTATACCGGGCTCCTACCGACTAAAAACTACACGTATCGTACCTAACAGCCTACTGGTGGGAGCACCGGGTAAGCCCTCGGAAGGATGTCCCCAGAACTTTCAATATCATTACGATTATTTTCTGTTTACTACAAAATCTTTCAAACGACCAACGTAACTTATTTGCCATTTTTAGCCCCTCTCTATAAAATAGATTGCAGAGGGGCTTATGGCGAGACATATGTCTGTAGTTTGTGACTCTGTTGCATTATATTACGTCGCTAGGTCACGTGGATCATCTGTTCTAAGTTTGAAATAAAACAAAAATGACAACGTCAATCGGATTGAACTTTCACTTTCACAGAGGGGCAGTCGGGTGAGACCGTCTCACGGCTTCTTGTTTGGGACGGAATTCTACATACAGGGAATTCTTTCCCAAGCTCTAGTATATCCCTGTATCAAATTTCATCACTATCAGGTCAGTAGTTCAAGCTTTTAGGTACTAGAGATAGAATATATTCTGTCGAAGCTTTTTTCACCTAAGAGGGGTGTAGGGAGAGGGCAGTGCTCTTTGTTTTCGCTATAAAATGTAATATCCTTTGTGAAACTTAGCCAGAAAACGGTAATCGAGAAAAAGCAAAGTTATCGAAGTTAAATCGTATAGAAATTGTTTTGAGGAAGCACTTAACTGTGAAAATTCTTTTATATTTAGGTAAATTCCTTTATAAGATTCTATCTTTTGTTAACGATTTGATACAGGCACTTAGATCCGCCCATGTATAGGTACATACACTAGTGAATATGGTGACATGCATGGCCGTGACTGTTATATAGTAAGAAATTCCTATGGCAATTTTTAGCAAGTCACTCCTGGCGCCATAGTGGACGAAAAATTCTTTCACTGTTGGAAAGGTACACTATTCCTGGTGAAAATAGTCTATATTTTATTCCCGAATTCCGACGGGAACGGGAACTATGTGGGTAATAAATTTGTAATCCAATCAGTAGTTCCTAATATATTGTTATTCAAACCAACAAACTAAATCAATATTAAATAAATATTTGTGGACATCATCACACAACATCACCTAGCCCAAGTTAACACTACTGACTGATATACATACTTATAAAGTTCTAAATACATACATATTATACATAGACAACACTTTAACTAGATTATAGTCTGAATTAACAGTTTATATCCCGGGGGTGGGGGGGGGGGGGGGCGATAAGTTCCCATGGGAAGCGAAAACGGGAACTAAATCCCTCATAGACGGGTCTACGGGCGTTCACTAGTACAACATGATAATATAATATATCATAGCATATAAAATGGGTTAGAACCTATGGGTTAATGTGGCGACGCGCGGTTCTAATTAATAAGTCGTGTGTACAAAGTCGCGTGAAAGGGTTATTCTGTCATACATTTTGTAAGCTTTTTTACTAGCTGCCAGTTCACTTGGTTATTCATTATCATCATTATTTTTTGAGTTTTAGTTTAGGTTGCTTATGTAAAATGTTCGCTAGGGGTCCATATGAGTGAGTTTTCTCCTCAAATACTGTTTTTTAAAACTCCTTCTTCTAATTTAGATTTTTTTGAGAACTTTTTTCTAGTCATGGCAACAAAAGCTAGAATACACACTTTTTTAAAACAAAATATAAAACAAGTACAATAAAATTATAATAGTAAAGTATTTTTAAATATCACGCGAGCAAACTCCCGAGCGTCTACGAGTACAACATGATAATTTAATATATCATTCAAGCATATAAAATGGGGTAGAACCTATTAAGGGTTAATGTGGCGACGCGAGGTTCTAATTAATAAGTCGTGTGTACAAAGTCGCGTGAAAGGGTTATTCTGTTATATATTTTGTAAGGTTTTTTTCTAGCTGTCAGTTAGCTTAGTCATTCGTCATCGTCATTATTTTAAAGGATTTAGTTCCAGTTATGTGTGCTTGAGTTGTCACCTCAATTCATACTTTTTGAAACCCCTTTTTTTTACTATTTTTGGATTATTTTAAACTTCTTGGGAACAAAAGCTAGCCACACTTTTTTTCTTTACTTTTTCAATGGCGTTGCTAAAGGTGAGGTTGACTTGAGGCGTTTGCTGTTTTAGAATTCTTTCCTATTTATGGATATTTTAAAACAATTGCAATTTTTATCGTCTGAAAATCGCCAAGAAAATTAAGCTGGACTTGGATAAACTAGAACTAAATTAGTTCCTTCCTAGTGATGAGATGTAGTCGCCCAATTCGTTCATGGTATCGTCTCGTAATTGTTAATAGTAAAACATCCAATTATTGTATGTAAAATCGAAATCAAAACTTTAATTATCATTGTAAAACTACTCCGGGTACTGTTGTATTAAGTCAAATCTATAGCACTGTCTCTAAAACAACATTAGAATAGCTGTCTACTGACAAGACTCGGGTATGTTTTCGGAAGGACAAGCGTTCTCTCTGTGCTCTAGTTTGAACCCGCTTATTATGTGGTTCGCGGTCACAAACGGGAAATAGTATATCTCCATACCAAATTTCATCAAAATTTGGTATAGAGATATACCAAATTTCATCGAAATTCAGACAGACAGACAGAGCTCTGTCGCATTTATAATGTTAGTAGGTAGTTAGTATTTTCCGTCATGTTACAGCATCCCATTACTTATCAAAAATCTCATTCATCCTCTCCCAAACACATTTATGTTCAACACAAATTCCGTCCCGGCCCAAAATCCTTAGCCCCGGCCATCCTACATCAAATTAAAAAAGTTACCCATATTTAATCAGCAGAATGACCCTCCTATATAGGTCACATTTATAATTAGTTAAATTTATGACACGACACACCTCACGCGCGAAGGGAGTGTAACAGACGCCATTTTTAAACTTACTTTTTTAATTAATGCGGACGAAGAAAAATGCAAATGTTAGACTGGTTGCTGGTCTTTTTGCTTTATTTGTATTCATGATGGGTTCGTTACACTTTTCAATAATTATACTATTTTTATGACTTATTAAAAACGACACTCGTACTATTCCACAATATTTATTATTATAAACCTGACCAGTTTCGCTTTACAGCATTTTCAAAGGTCTAGATGGAAGGACACGGTATTACTGTCCATCCTTCCATCCGTGTCCTTCCATCTATATGTCGTTTTCAATATGTGCAGCAAGTTCCACCAAGTGCCGTCAATCAACAGTATAAATAATATTTTTATGACTATTTGTAATTTACTGAGGTACCTATTAACGTTAGCAACACCAGGGACACATTCCATTGAGGTGGTAAACCTATGAACGTTCACCAAGAATGACACACACGCCCTGCTGATCGAATTAAGGGTTCGAATAAAGAGGCCTCTCTCACAAGCATCAAGACTATAGACAGTGGTCCTCATGTTGGCGGCCCTGTGATGTGTCTCTTCACGCTCCGCTTGAAGAACCCGGGATTTTAAGGGAAGGGAAATACGAGCGTTGTCAAAGAGTTCCAAGCTACTTTGGTACGATCTTGAAATATAATTCTGCTGAGCTGAGCTAAGACCACTTTTTTTGTCTTTTTTAACGGGAGGGAAAATCCATCATGGATGCTATGCCGGACTCCTACCGACTAAAAAATCTCACGTAACGCCTAACAATCTATGGTTTGGCGCACCGGCGAGCCCTCGGAAGGATGTCCCAGGACTCCCAACAGACCCTGGCCGACACTGCGGCCTCGCCTAGTCCAAGTCTACCTTGGGCTACTTGCATCAGTCAATCAAAATGTCAATCTATCTTGTGTAATCCATACTATATCATTACAAAGCTGAGGAGTTTGTTTGTTTGAACGCTAGGATCTCAGAGACTACTGGTTGGGTTTTGAAAATTCTTTTACAGTTCGACAGTACATTTATTGAGGATGGCTATAGGCTATATAACATCACGCTTAGACAAATAGGAGTGGAGCAGAAATAAGAAATGTTCCAAAAACGATAAAAAAATAATTATTTTCAGAGCTTCCGTTTGTTACGCTGCATAAATGGTTCGTGAAAATTGTGTATTACCAAATTGTTCCTCTTAAAAAGTTCTAAAAAAGCCCGTGATGACATAATATATCTATCTTATAAGGTTCGCTCACAATAACCTTTTTAATAGCGGTGAGAGGCGGCGGGATTAGAGGCGACGGGAACATGTCATTTAAATGTTAATATTACACCTCTCTTCTCTCTTATATGACGCAAACGAAGTTGCGCGGGTCAGCTAGTTATATATATATATATACTAGCGGACGTCACGCGGTTTCACCCGCGTAGTTCCCGTTCCCGTGGGAATACGGGAATAAAATATAGCCTATGTTCACCGCAAAGAGTGTAGCTTCCCAACAGTGAAAGAACTTTTCAATCGGTCCAGTAGTTCCGGAGCCTATTCGTTACATACAAACAAACAAACAAAAAAACAAATCTTTCCTCTTTATAATATTAGTATAGATTAGTATAGATTTATTTTCTACTTTCATCCAAAAATATGCCTAAATTTTCTACAACCATTTTCCGAAATCACTAGGTGTATACTTAAAAACCCCTAATTACGTAATCAGACCTCGCTAATTACATACGTAGGTACAAACAAAATCACAGTTAATTAAGTTATCCTACATCATAATTGTGGGGTTATTATTTTTAAACACACATGTGTTTAAGTTAAGATAGATAAGTAATTTAGGGTAGAATAAGGGTTTGTTTAAGTTAAATAAGGGTTATTAGGTAATTATAAGAAGCTGTATTGTTATTTAAATTTAAGACTAAGGTCAGGTTGCTTATCAGAGCTGAAACTAAAAATTTAATATGGAAACAAAAAACCGTACCTATAGCATAGAGCAACGCGACCAGCACAAGGTGAGTAGTCACAAGGTACAGTCAACTACAATGAAATGTACCAGTTTAATCTTACAAAATGATGTATCCCTGCGAGTGCCATAATGAACTAACCAAAGATTGTGACAAACATAGTATCCACCGAACTTGACAGTAACATGTATTGATTGTTATGCAAGCTATTTATTTTTTTATTTTAAATTGGACTTTCTCAGTTAACTTTAAAATGAAAAATAAATGTATTGGGATACATAATATTATTTTTGTCTCGACTCATCGTATCTTATTCCAGTCGGTGTCGAGTCCATGGGGTCACAATGCGCATAAATTTATCAAGAATCTGAAAAAGCGCCTTGTGGAGTCGACTGGTGACCCAAGGCTGGCAGTTTCCTCTATCAGCGAATAGGTATTGCTATTCAAAGGGGCAATGCTGCTAGTCTTTTGGGCACAATGCCACGGGAGACTTATTTAGGTTTAGTTTAGATGGTAATAATGTAAATATAGATATGTAATAATTATGTTTCATCTACCAAATAAAGTATATTGACTTTATTTCTACCAAATGAAGTCATAAAGATATCAAGTAGCCAATAAAAAGTATTCTTTTGATTTATTACAATGTAGTACGATAAGAATCTACAATTTAGCCATTAAATCTCGCATTTATGTCTTACTTGTAGATCTAACGTATGATAACTCTACATGATAAACAATTTTGTGAACATTTTGTATTGTTTTCGATGGAGGCTACCAGTTAGCGCAGTATGTTTCAATTCAAAGCGCGCTGGTTGGCGTAGAATCTGCTGCGTCACAGCATACGCTGAAAAGTGACAATTTTCTGGACAAAATGTGGCGTGCTTAGTGGAGGATATTTTCGAATGATTACCTTTTAGTTTTAATTAATTATTTTAGTTTTAAGTTTTTCTTTTAGTTTATGTTACTTTATTATGTAGTCATTTATATAAACGCCACATTTTTTGTTTCAGAAATAAATCATTTTTCTTTCTTTCAAATATTTTAGGACTTTTCTGGCTAATTCTCAGTCCGTATTCACTTTCCCCGACCATGCAGCAGTTTTTGTTACGTGGGACCGTCCAACCCACTAAACCCCGCGGCGTTCCGCCTCTCCTTAACCAGGTCGCAGGATAGGCCGGTGGACAAATCACTGCGGCCCGGCAAAGGGTCGCCCCATTACATAGGGACACTCCACGGAGGGACTTGATGATCTGCCCCCTCCTTGAACTCCTTAACGAGTTGTAGATACCAATCCCCCTCTGTAAGCAGAGGGGGTAAAGAGCGGACCGTAGACAGTAGTAGGGCATCATTACAAGTCCGGTTTTTTTTTTTTTATTTATAGTTAGCTCGCCAAATTGACGTCGCCACCAACCTGATGGAAAGCCGTGGCGCATCTAGCGATTGGGGGCCACTTCTGACAGTGGTCCTCAAGTTGGCGGCCTTGTGATGTGCCTCTTCACGCTCCTCTTGAAGAACCCGGGATTGTAAGATGAGGGAAACACGTGTGCGGGCAGGTCGTTCCATGCTTTTATAGTTCTACAGAGGAACGAGGAACGACGGTTTAGCATTCATGACGGATTTACCTATACAGGTAAAATAAAATACTAAAGACTGGCCTCGTGGTCCAGTGGTTCGTGTGCCTGACTACGGATTCGGAGGTCGTGGGTTCGATTCCCACCCAGGACAAATCACTTTGTGTGATGAGCACATTGATTTGTTCTGTGTATGGGTATATATTATTCATGTTTTACCATAAAATTTGTAAAAATAGTTTTTAAGTAGATAATAAATATTTTTTTTATATCATTTTAATATCATGTATTTAGAAATATATTAGTATCTATGTTTATCAATTGTCTAGATCCCATAGCACAAGCTTATATTAGCTTAATTTGGTTTAGATGACGTTGTGCGAGAATTATTATTTTTAATAACAGTTTAGGTATATAATAAATAGATTGGCTCACCACCTATGACGAGGAATAAATCCTTCAAAAAGGTGAATTGTTGGCATATAATAATATGCCTCTGCAAGTTTTCCGTTAGAACGGGATTAAAAGTAGACAATAATCTACCCTTATGCCGTTATTCAACCAGATCCGTTCAGCCATTATAGCGTAAAACAGCAACAAACATACTTACAAACTTTCGCGTTTATAATATTAGTAATGATCGCTCCTGAACTTTAAAAGCAGGTATCAAACAACAAACTTGAACGCAAACACGTCAAAGTTTCCGCCATTCGTGGCACAAGTGACTTATTTAACGGTTCCCGTACTAATTCGCGATAATTAATGTTACCCAATAATTACTCTATGTAGGAAACAATTCCTTCGTATAAAGAAAGAAAGAAAGAAAGAAAGAAAGAAAGAAAAAGCTTTTTTTATTCTACTTTTAAAACACACAGCAATAGTACAATTAAAGGTATACCTAACACAGAAAGTAGAATAACGGCCACCTCTCAGCGTAATGCTGTCCACCTGTACTAACTATAAGGCACACGTCCCATTATAGACGATACGCGAACGCGTAGAACTTTTCTTAATTTGTTCATGGAGGTTGATTTTCTCCTAGAGTGTATCCTTCTGAGGGCTTAGCTGGGGCTCCCAACCGGAGACTGTTAAGCAGGATACGTGAAGTTTTTTAGTCGGTAGGAGTCCGGCATAGCATCCATACAGGATTATCCCTAACTTTAAAAAAAAAGTGTAATTTAGTAGAAGCAATTGGATTCTCCGACTTGATGATGGTAATGAACCAACGATCTATAAAATGTTGCAGGCTGCGACTGGATGCAGAAGGCGCAGAACCTAGTCCTGGGATTAACCGGGGCTTCCAACCGAAGGCTGTTAGGCAGGATATGTAAGGTTTTTTAGTTGGTAGAAGTTCGGCATAGCATTCAGGAGGATTTTCCTTCAAGTATAAAAAAAAGGCACAGGAACGTGTGTTGTGACGTAAATTGGGAGGGACCTACGTCCAGGTGTGGACTGCCATAGTTTGATTTGATTGATGATTGATTGAATTTCATTGCCGCGGACTTACAGATAAGAGCACGATGTAAAGAACGAACACTCAAAACCTGTGCCAACCCGTCCTACGAGCAGGGTATACTACTAAGATCCAAAGACTTCTATAAAAACTGAGGTAGACGTGCTGTACTCTAACGAACAACAGTTTAAAAGCAATCCTCAAACCCACACATTGCTAAGACTACACTCACAAATAAACAATATTTACGTAATTGTCACCACAATAGCAATATACGAAATGAACAAGAGTAAACGAGAAGGCGTATGGACTCCGATTGCAAGCCAAGTACTCTCGAAGTTTTGACTCACTACAGTGCGAGCAACGCTGCCAATTGACACAGTTTATAGGTTACAAAAATCGGTGCGTGGGGCATGTCTACTTCAGTTTATATAGAAGTCTTTGCTAAGATCTGCCCTAGTTTGTGGCGATTGGTAAAGAGATGAAGGTCTACCTCATCATAGTGTTACGTAAACGTTTTCTGCAGTAAACAACTTTCGTTAAGGTTGGTCCTATTTCGAATGTTCCTTTTCTTTGGAAGGCATGTTAAGCCGTTGGTTGCGGTTGTCGTCGGTCGCGTTATGGGCTTCATTCATTTACTTGACTGCCTCTGTGGCGCAGTCTGTAATGTAACCGCCAGCCTCGCTTGAGGTCCTGGGTTCGATCCCTGGGTCGGTCCAAATATTTGTGTAGTTCAATGGGAGTTTGGGTGTTCTCTACGTATAATATGAATGTATTTACAAATTTATAATTATGTTTATCAGTCGTCTAGATCCCATAGCACAAGCTTAATTTGGGCTAGATGACGTTGTGTGAGATTGTCCACAAATATTTAAATATAAAAAAAAAGAAAAATATATTTCAAAAATAATGCAGGTATCTAGGTCTACGCAGAGTGTCCTCATCGACCCGCGCATCCATTAACCCCCATTAACCCCCTACACCGAGTGGCCATCTAAATAATACTGAAGTATATTTGCACCCCATTAAAGGTTTTCTGTCCTTATTAGTGCGATGTTTCCGTTTATGGGACAAACGATGTTGTTTTGTACATAAAAGGTCATTGAGTTCAATTAATATGGTCGAGTTTTTTTTCGGAGTAAATGACCTTTTTAATAAAGGTAAATAAAGTGGCCCTTTGTCTAAGTGGACTGACTAAACAGCAGCGGTTGTTTAATTTATTTTGTTTAAATTACATAGGTTTTTTTTGTTTAACGTGAGGGAAAATCCTCATGGATGTTATGTCGGACTCCTACCGACTAAAAAACCTCACGTAACGCCCAACAGCCTATGGTTGGGAGCCCCGGATAAGCCCTCGGAAGGATGTACCAGGACTCCCAACAGACCTACGGTTGCGGCCTGGCCCAGGGGGGTGGTTCGGGTGTTATCCCGCGTCTTTGGGGGTTTCGGGTGTGATCCCGCTTCTAATGGGGGGGGGGGGGGGGGGCGGCGTGCGTGAGTCCCTCACGTCACCGTCTCAGGCCCCCGGTCCTGGAGGCGTCGGCCTCCATGACCGGGGTCGACGTGTCCTGGCCGCCGACTGCGGAACTCGGGTGGGAGAGTTATCTCCCGTTCCCGCCCCGCCCTCTCTTTCACGAGCATGACCTGCTCGCAGAAAGAGGCGGTAACTTAGATAGGTAATTAGAAATTCCGTCACACATAGCCTAATATCAAATTACACACCTGAGGTAATATTTATACTATACTAGAGGACCAGGTTACTGTGGCTAAGGTTTTTGTAACCCGGTACTCCTGGCCGTCCATATAGGTTGTCCAATAAAAAACTTTCCTTTCTCTCAATTTTAATTAAACTGCACACGGTGTGCAAATTTGGTTAAAATCGGTCAGGAGTTTATCCCCGACAAACAAAGTGACAAGAAATTTGTAGATGTACTGCCAAACCAATTTTTTAGAGACTTCCAGAACCTCGTTGCCTCTTTCTAGTCCGTCATTGTACACGAGCAACCATGGCGACGCGCTCATATCCACTTTGAATGCTGTCCTTTAGGACGGCCAACACCACTCGAAACAGAAATGGACTAAGGATAGCACCCTGGTGTACTCCAACAGTAATAGGGAAGAGTGTCATATCGCTAATCGCGGTCCAGATTTCAGAGTACCTATGAATTCTAATACAATATTCCAGATAATGATAATATAGATATCGGGGATATTTAGATAGTAATGTCCATCAGATTATATTTCGGAAGACAAAATCAAACGCCTTCTCCAAATCAATTACCAAAAATCTATCAACAAAACTGATAATGTTTTATTTATTTAGGATCATGTCTGTCAACAGAGGCTTGCCTAGTAAGCTCGAGATTAACACAATAATCGCAAGAAAGCTCTCTTTGTCGTGTACAAATAGATGCCGACAATTCGTAGCCATTTAACTAGAAATCGTAGTCGAATATTTATTGTTGATATATCTTTTGCCTCACTTTTAATATTTTTATCAGTATACTGGCGACCCGCCCCGGCTTCGCACGGGTGTAATGCTGATACTAAATACAAATACTATTTAATGGATGTTATTATACATATAAACCTTCCTCTTCAATAACTCTATCTATTAAAAAAACCGCATCAAAATCCGTTGCGTAGTTTTAAAGATTTAAGCATACATAGGGACAGATAAAGCGACTTTGTTTTATACTATGTATGATACTGGCCCGAAGGGGTAGGCGGAGGCAGAGTATGTTTATTATTTAATGCAACCTTATGAGTTACAATCATAAGGTTGCATAGGAGAGTTGGAGGAGGAGATCCTTGAAACCTGAGCAGCAATTTATCTTTTCAGCCATCCGTAAGGACTTAATTATGTCTTGCCTTCTGCAGTACCAAAACGCTAGCAAATGAAATGCTACAAAGTGTCACCACCCATCCAAGGTTCCGAGGACATTCACAGCAAAAGTGTCACACTGCAGTGATCGTTTGAACGCTGTGTGCGCGGGACCTTGAGTTTCCCTTCTTTTAATAGAAATGTGTACGCGACAGCACTTCTGTTGAAGGCTGCTTCTACATCCTTCCGAGGGCTTACCCTGGGCTCCCAACCGTAGGCTGTTGGGCGTTACGTGAAGATTTTTAGTCGGTACTAGTCCGGCAAAGCATCCATGAAGGATTTTCCTGCTTTTGCATCTATTACGGAGACACTAAATGGCTAAAGGTACCTTTGAAAAAAAAATAACATGGACACACACATTTAATAATACAAACTCTTAATTTATCAACCTTCCAAAAAGAAAACCATAGCTGTAAAATGTACGTTCCCACAAAAATTTGAAAACACAAAAATTTCATTAGGTATGATGTATATAAGCTCTCTGGGATGTGGAATTCAGTGATTAATAAACTTGAACGTAAAACTGTGCTAATTAAAACTGACGTAGTGAGTCCGGTGCGTCGCCGGCCTTATCCTTTTTTTAAATACCTATGGAGGGTAGTTCGACACGAAGAATTTCATGTTTTTGTCGATCCCCAATTCAGTCCAGCCGCAACCACGGGCGCCGCAATGCGTTAGAAACATTGGGGCATGTAAGTAAATAGTAATTCGCGTGAAGTCTTGAATTCTATAAGAATGAAGTATATATCTATCTACTTACCAATTTTATTGTTGTTGTGTGGGTGTTGATGGTGGTGTTGTTGCGGTTGTTGCTGCGGCAGTTGCTGTACCAGCGCTGGGTGCGGCAGTTGTAGCAACTTGGGTTCCAACTTAGTTGCTGCAGCAACTGGTATGGGACCCGCGTTCGTCATCGTCGTCATTGTAGCAGCAGGCATCATCAAAGTAGACATTGCTAACATTTTTGATGACACTTAAAATAAAATATATTTTGTCTTTTTTTTTTGTCGAAACTGCAGTCTTCAGAAATCCATTTTTCGTCGAGTCCTTTTTTGTGTTTTAAATGTCACTTTTTAAGTTTTTTTTAAAGTTAAAATCTACTGATTGTCTTTTATTTAAAGTTAAATCTAAATCACATACTTTTCTGCACTGACATAATTAGTTACAATTTTATAATCTATACTAAATTTAACCTGTAAATAAGTTTTAAATTATATACATTATTTTATTGATCAATTTCACAGTTTTTAACCGTATCTCTATGTTGCTAAGCTATATTTATTTATAAAGACGTTTTGATTTATGATATGGTTTTTTTACTGATACTGATTTGAAATTTTTTTTTATTTAATTGGTTCCAAGATATTATAGATATATTTTAGATAACACTTGACTTTGATTTTTTTTCACATTTATGTTCTTTAATTAAATTCAAATAAGGCAACTAGGTACATTTTAAAATATGAAATGTTATACAGGAAAAGCATTCCGGTATTCTCAATCTACTCTGAAAAACAATTAGATTTTTCGAAATTTTAACCTCGTATCTATGGAATTGTGGCTTTTTATAATACGAGACTAACCTATAACTTTTTTGAGATACCTCAAAACACAGTACAAAATTATGGTCTAATAGAGACGGTGGCTGCATTTTGTTCCCATTCCCGCTTCCCATGGGAAATAATTCCCGAGATAACAGTAGCCAATGTTTTATTCGAGACTGTAATCAGTGTGTTTGTCTATAGCATTGTAGACATAGACAGACTTACAAATATACAGGTCAAACTTAACACCCCTTGTTTTTTCATTGAGGGTTAAAAATCAGGACAAACACTTATATTCATATGATAAAATTTAAATTAATTAATGAAATATTCAAGCAAAACTTGGGGTACGGTAAGTGATAACTAGGTAAAACTGTCACGCGATGCATTCCCTATTTTCGCGTTGGCTCCCCTTTTTATTTTACGTGAGGGAACATCCATCATGGATGCTATGTCGGACTCCTACCGACTAAAAAACCTCACGTAAAGCCCAACAGCCTATGGTTGAGAGCCCCGGGTAAGCCCTCAGAAGTATGTCCCAGGACTCACCGTTGGCTCCCCTGTGTGAAACCATTCACGTACCTATTTAAAGTGGTTAATGTTAGCTAATACTTGTTTGAAACACTAGAGGTGTTACACTCTTTTTGTCAACCCTATCGCAGTTTTGAAAATGTCATTGACAGTGCCGTTGAGAATTTCTGATAGAGAGACCCCTTTACTTTTTAAAGTTCTTTTTTTTATACCACTGAGGTGGCAGACAAGCATTCGGCCCACCAAAAGGACCTGTGGTCACCGCAGCCTATGAACGTTTGCAACACCAGAGGCGCCACACTCGCGCAGCCGACCCTATAAAGACCTTCTAAGACCCCTTTTGAAGAACCCCATACTGTAGACGTTTGGGAAAACCGAGGCAGGTAGATCATTCTACAACCTAAGCGTGCGCGGAACGCTCCGGACGCAGAGTGTGAGGATGAACTCCCTGTCTGTGGCGAGCGGTGCGATGATAGAACGTAGCCGTGGGCATCATATCAAACAATTCCTCAGAGCACATACCATTGTACAGGTGGTAGAACACGCATAAGGAGACTCGCATAAAGTGCAACTTATATTACATCGTTACATAATTTTTCGCCTGTGTGTGGCATGTCGCGTGACGATCGGCCGCCAACATGGCGGCATGTGAAAAAATGTTTCACTTTTAACGTGGTTTCATGAAACCACACAATTCTTTTTCCTTCTGTTTTTAGTATTGGTTGTTGTAGAGGCAGAGAAATACATCATCTATGAAAATTTCAGCAGATTAACTATCACGGTTGATGAGAGACAGCCTGGTGACTGCTAGACAAATATATGATATGATATGACGGATAGACGGACAGCAGAGTTTCAGTAAATAGGGTTTTTTACCCTTTAGGTACGAAACCCTAAAAATACATCCAACTTGTTGCGTCAAATCATTAGTAAGAAGACAGTAGCTCCAAACTAAAGCCTTTTCTATTCACTCAATTTACAGAAGCTTAACCGATAACCCTTCAACGCTGACCTAATTACCGTTTCAGTTCTTGTTGTGTTTTAACCCTTTCGTCGCCACATATAGCCACTAAGCCAGTTGGGGTAAGCGTGACACCTCATTCCTCGAATGGATGACAACTATAAACGTACTATCGGAGATCACGCGGTTTCACCCATGTAGTTCCCGTTCACGTATTAACACGGGAATAAAATATAGCTTGTGTTTACCGCAAAGAGTGTAGCTTCCCAACAGTGAAAGAAATTTTCAAATCGGTCCAGTAGTTCCGGAGCCTATTCGTTGCAAACAAACAAACAAAAAAACAAAAACAAAAAAACAAATCTTTTCTCTTTATAATATTCGTATAGATATTTACGAACGTTTCAGTGCTACGGAAGGCACGTTAAGCCGTTGGTCTCAGTTGTCAGAAACATGATATTCGATAAGCAAACTCTAAGGCCTTATAGTTTGAATAATTACAGCAGTGGATCGACAAGACTTGGGCCTATGTCGGCAGCGCATCGTGTAGCACCCCTGGTGTTGCAAACGTCATCCATAGGCTATGGTGATCAGACATAAGGTGGGCCGTAAGCTTGTCTGCCTGGTGGTGGTTTAAGTTAAGGCCTTTGTCACAAAAGATGACGAAATAAAGGTGCAAATAAACCCCTTAGAAGCGGGGTCACACCCGAAACCCCCCATAGACGCGGGATTGCACCCGAACCACCCCCTGGGCGAGACCGCATTGGCGGCCGTAGGTCTGTTGGGAGTCACGGGACATCCTTCCTGAGGGCTTACCCGGGGCTCTCAACCATAGGCTGTTGGGCGTTACGTGAGGTTTTTTAGTCGGTAAGAGTCCGGCATAGCATCCTACGAGGATTTTCCCTCACGTTAAAAAAAAAAAAAAAAAAAAAGGTGCAAATAAAATATTTTTTTGTTGGAATTAGTAAACGAAAATTATATCCTAAAATCCATTTTCTTTTCATCTAAAAGATTTGATAGATAGAATATGTTTGTTGGTATTTATAAAAAAAAAAACATTGTAGATATTGGCCCCAAATTAGTTACATGAAACCATTTTACGACAAATTATAAAAATTAAAATGTATATTTCGACTGCCTCTGTGGCGCAGTCGGTAGTGATACCGCCTGCGGCGCTGGAGGTCGTGGGTTTGATTCCCACCGGAGACAAATATTTGTGTGACCCATAAATATTTGTCTCAAGAGTCTGGGTGTTTCTATGTATAACATGTATGTATTTAAAAGTATATAAGTATTAATATCCGTGGACTGATACCCATAACACAAGCAGGTTATTCCTAGCTTAGTGTGAGATGACCGTGAATATATTTCTAAAGAAAACCTACAAATTTACTAAAAGCTATAATTTTTTTAAATTCGATTTTTTAAATTACATAATAACGAAAATTCAAAGACCCTTTGTTACCACCGTAACCCTTTACCGTACAACGTTGACCTAATTACCGTTTCAGTTCATGTTTTATTTTAACCCTCTCGCCGCCACATGTGGCCATTATACCCCTTGGAGGGTTAACTTGCGGTTTAACTTAGAGCTTTGATAGGCGTAAATCTAGACTTAGCGTCTGCTAAGGCGTCTCAGAGTTCGCAACTGAGGATTAGTTTAATCAAAGATAATAATAGTATTACATACATGCCCCGTGAGACGACAGGGTCCCGTTTGCGGCGGGTAAGAGTATAAAATGTTGCCACCCCAATCCATCCCAAGAAGTGAAGTCGAAAGTGTTTCTTTAGTCGCCACCACGGAAACACTTTCGCAAAAAGATCCATTGCGTAGAAAGGAAAACTCGAAATGAAACCCGGTTGTCAGTAAAATGACAATCGTTAAGCCAAGTTGAAGACCTTATGGGCGGCTTGAAAATTTCAACTGTGGGTCGCGGCGACCTGCGCCTGTCCATTTCAACACGGCAATAGGCTCACCACCTAATACGTGGGACATAAAACTATAAGGTGAAATGTGGGTGTATACTATGCCTCTGCCTACCCCTTTGGGGATAAAGGCGTGACTATATCTAAATATAAGATTATGGACACAATCTAATTATAAACGCTTTTAATATTAAAGTATTTATCACAAAAATATTCAACCCTTAATAAGTTATTAATATGAGAAAGGGCTTAACCCTTCTCAACTTCTAAACATATTTTCACAGTGTTTAATTTCTATTAAACAAATTTAATACATTAAACCAATTTCGGGGTTTAATTTGCGGTTTCAACACGCTTTAGAGTTCCGTACTTAAAGGGAATAAACTCTATCGTTCGAGACCATGGTGCGAACCATGATCTCCAGCGGGAATAAGTGGGACTGCGCTGCCTCTTTCTGCGAGCAGGTCATGCTCGTGAAGGAGACGGCGGCGGCGGGGCAGGTGTGGGAGAGAACTCTCCCACCCGAGTTCCGCAGTCGGTGGCATGGGCGCCGCCGACGTGTCTTTGCCGAAGACTATCGGCCTCGATGACCTGACATGGCCTGAGGACGGTGAGAGGGCTGCTCATCGTCCTTACAGAAGCAGGCCCTAGACGTCAGCGTGACGTGAGAGATTCACGCACGAACCCTCTAAAAAGCGGGAACACACCCGAAAACCCGAAAGACGAGGGATAACACCCTAACCACCTCCTAGACGAGGCCACAGTGGTAGGCGTAAGTTTGTAGGATGTCCTGGGACATCCTTCCGAGGACTTACCCGGGGCTCCCAACGTAGGCTGTTGGGCGTTACGTGAGGTTTTTTAGTCAGTAAGAGTCCGGCATACCATACATGATGGATTTTCCATCACGTTTAACAAAAGGTAAAACCGGAACTCTATTACTGAAACTTGTCTATCTGTCCGTCACGAGCCTGTATCTCAGGAACCGTGATAGCAAGAGAGATAAAATTTTCACAGATGATGTATTTCAGATCAGAAGAATCAAAACACAAATAATGAAACAAAACAAAACCGGCCAAGGTGAAATGTGGGCATATAATATACCTCTGCCTATCTCTTCAGGGATAAAAGGCGTGACTAGCATATGTCTATGGCGACGGGAAAGACTAAAAATTGTCGCCACCCCAACTCATTCCAAGGATGTCGTCAGAGGCGACTAAGGAAACACTTTCGCAAAACGTCACATCGCGTAGAGAAGGAAAACTCGAAATAAAACCCGGTTGTCAGAAAGTGACAATCGTTTAGCGAAGTTGAATGCCTTATGGGCGGCTTGAACAATGCCAACAGCAGAATATCACACTTACAACCTGTCCATTTCAACACGGCAATAGTGTCACCACCTATTACGTGGGACAGAAAACTATAAGGTTATGTTGGCGTATACTATGCCTCTGCCTAGTCTTTTGCAGATAAAAGCGTGGTTATATGTACGTATACTTATACTTAGCTTAAGTACAGCTTAACTACTCGTTAAGCTTCTCTGAAAACGACAGTTAATATCTAAAATTACACATTTACCCTACATTTAACTAAATGGGTACGAACGAAATTATCGTAGCAGCTACGACGTAGCATACCACGTAGCATTTGCTACGACGTAGACCGTCATTTAAATTGTTTAGAATTAAATTGCTGGTATGGAATTTTTGGATGTTTTGGTATATTTTGGGACATGTAGGGTCGTGTAAAAGATCACAGGGGATCAATAGGAATGGAGGGGAAGGTTGTCAGTAGGAAAATATTTCGTAATTTGCACAGAGTTGAAAATTTGAATTGCGAAAAATGTCTGAGTTACTGCCTAGTCGCGCCTAAAGAAGTTTTGCTTCAAAAATATTTAGCACTTGTATTTCTCCACACTTCTGGAAGCATTTTGGGGTAAACAGATCGATGTAAATTAGGTTTTGTTCCCCTACTAGAAATGTCAATAAGGGACTACTTGTTTAGCGAGATAGAGTAGCTCTTAGTAGCTTATGCGCTCCTGGTACCAGTCGATATTTAAACGAGGAAGACTAATCCAATTTTTTATACCACTGAGGTGGCAGACAAGCCTTGCGTATAAAAGACACTCGCGCTGCCTTGCGTATAAAGGAATATGTACCGAAACTGATATAAAGAAAAAGCTAGAAATTCGGCTAAGAAGCATCGCATAATTTCCCAATACTATGTTTAAATTTTGCAATTCGGACCACTCACTGTTTTTAGAAATGAAAATGTTATTTACGCCCTTGACATAGAGTTTAAATTACAAGTGCAAATAATGTTCTTTGATAGTATTTCACCTTATCGTGTCCACACAGAAATCATTTGGGGTAAACAGATCGATGCTAATTAGGTTTTTCTCCCCTACTTGAAATGACAAAATGAGGCTACTTGTTTAGCAATGGGAAGATAAGGTAGCTCTTAGTAGCTTATGCGCTCCTGGTACTTTTAGGAATTTAGATGAGGAAGACTAGTGTATTTTTTAAACTGCTAAGGTAGCAGATAAGCTTACGGTTCGCTTGCGGTCCTGTAATTCAAGTCCACAAGTGAATATTTACCGATTCTAAGGTAAAGAAAAGACAAGATCCATACTGCTAAAAGCATCCGCATACTATCCCAATGTGATTTAATATTTTGCAAGTTAGACAGATCCCTATTTTTAGAAACGAAAATGACACTTACGACCTTGTTATAGAGTTTAAATTGAAAGTAAGAAAATATTGTTTCTGATGTAAAAAATATTGTCTAGTCTATTTTCTCTTATTGTGTACACACTGGAATTATTTGGGGTAAACAGATCGATATAAATTAGGTTTTTCTCCCCTACTTAAAATGTCAATAAGCCAGGCTACTTTACGAGGCCGCGAGGGGAATCGGCTGCTCCTCTTAGTAGCTTTTGCGATCCTGGTACCATTAGATATTTAGAATAGGGAGAGTAATTTAATTGAAATCGGTAAAAGGAATAAGTGCTATTTTAACCGACTTAAAATTGGAGGAAGTTTTTCAATTAGGCCGAATTGTTTTCTTTTTAAATATCTTACTAGGCCATTGGTTCCTAACCTTTTCAGAGCTGTTACCCCTACGGCATTTTAGAGAAACAGATTTTACCCCCAATTAAAAAAAAAATCAAGAAAGCAATTCAGGCAATGAAAAATATCTTAATTTCCGTTTGGTTTCCGTCTGGGATGCTTCGTCGTGGACACGATCATAAGCATTCGAGATCTGACGGAGGATGCAATATCGCAGAGCGAGGTGGTGATGCCGGTGTCTCTTGACATCGCCATCGCTTATAACACTTTGGCCTGGAGCTGCGTTAGGGAAGACCTTATTTATCAGGGCGTGCCTCCCTACCTCCGTCGAATTGTCGAGGCTTATCTTTCCGAGAGGGCCATAACTTACCTGAGCTGGCTAGGGTCGATTCGGCGAGATTCAGCTGTGTTCCGCAGGGATCGGTTCTAGGAACGGTTCTGTGGAACATCGGGTACGATTGTGTGCTGCGCGGCACGTTGCTTAGAAGTGTCGACGAAACGTGTTACGCCGATGACACCCTCGTTACGGCGCGAGGAGCAACGCACCGTGACGCAGCCCTAAAGGCTACGGAAGACATTGCTCAAGTTGTGGGTCAAATACGCCCGCTGGGTCTTGAGGTCGCCCTTTACCAATCCGAAGCTCTGTGCTTTCACGGACCTTGCAAGAGGCCACCTGCGGGATCCAGCATAAAGGTAGGGAGCTTCAGCATCGGTACTGAGCCCTCGATGAAGTATCTGGGGTTCGTACTCGATGGCCGATGAGACTTCAAACACCACTTCCGAAGTTTGGTCTCAAAACTGAGGGGCAACAGCCGCACTCTCGCGGTTGTTGCCCAACATAAGAGGACCCAACACTCCCTGCAGGAGACTGCCTTGGGATAATGCGGAGTGCTTTACTTTTATCGCTACACGGGGAGTATGAGTGGAGACCTTGACGGCCCGCAATGCGGCTGTACTAGCCTACTTAGCCTACAGAAGGCTATGGCCGTCAGGGTGATAAGGATATCGCACGATCTCAGGGGGACACAGGGAAACCACGGCTGAGTGCCAGCACTGCGAGGAACGCAGCGAGGACACAGCGCTCCACACATTGGTGTAGTGCACAGCATGGGTGCAACAGCTCCAGGTCCTCGTAACAGGTCTGGACTTGGATATTCTCTCGCTGGAGACCATCTCCTGTAGAGACCATGGTCCCATGATCTCCAGTGGGAGGAAGTGGGACACCGCTGCGTCTTTCTGCGGGAGAGAACTCTACCACCCGAGTTCCGCAGTCTTTGGACAGGACGCTGCAGACTTTTCTTCGCCCAAGACTTCCGGCCTCTGTGATCGGGGGCTGAGGATGGTGGGGGCTTTTTAATTTCAAAATTAACACTTCTTTTATTTTTAACCCCCGACGAAAAACGAGGGGTGTTATAAGTTTTTTTAACTGTGTGTCTGTCTCTAAGCAACGGGCCGCGCTGCGCCCAATCGTACCCTATGTCCACAGAAGCGGTCCTAGGACCGATCCCTGCGGAACCCCGCTGAATCTCGCCGAATCGATCCCAGCCAGCTCGTACACGTTATGGCCCTCTTTGAAAGATAAGCCCCGACAATCGACGGAGGTAGGGAGGCACTCCATGATAAGTAAGGGCCTCCCTAACGCAGCTCCAGGCCAAAGTGTTGAAGTCGATGTCAAGAGACATCGGCATCACCACCTCGCTCTGCGATATTGCTTCCTCCGTCTGGTCTCGAATGCGTATGATCGCGTCCACGACGAAGCACCCATGACGGAAACCAAACTGGTTATCCGCCAGATCTAGCCCCAAGCGTGTGAAGTGCCCGACGAGGGGCTGTGCAGTGCTGTGACTATTACGAACAAGCAGTTTTCATCGTTTTCAGTCATCGAAATTATGTCAAACTAGATGAGATCCCGAAAATTCCGGGATCTCGCAGGATTGATATTTGTAATCCTGCGGAATTTTGAATTTGCGATCTCGTGTCGGGATTGCATTCCCTAGTTCAGATGGTTTCTGGATTTGATTTCAATGTTACCAGAGTTGAAAAGCCACTCTCGCATCTTAAAGTGGTAGCAAACGGTACCAACATGTTCAGAGTTCTGTTAGCAATGATGGGGTATTCTGAAGCTGTTTTTTGCCAAAATGTACACCTTCTCGCTCCACACTTCACTGAGATTTTACAAACACGAGAGATCGCGATGCCGCGTACCTATCTAGGTTTTATACTTACAATCATATTTTTATTCATTTATTTTGGGCATTACCTCTGTTACCCCCATACAATAGCTGTTTTACCCCCGCGGGGGTAATTACCCCCAGGTTCGGAACCGAGGTACTAGGCGATCAGGCCACACGTAGCTGTGGCTAAGCTTTTTGTAACCCGGTACTCCCAACCGTAGCCTTGTAGACTTTCTACAAAAAAAAACTATTCTACATCTCAAGTTGGATCAAATTGCACACGGTGTGCAAATTTGGTTAATATCGGTTAAGTAGTTTAGGAGTTCATCGCGGACAAACAATGTGACATTTATTTATAGGTATTACGTTGGAATCCTCATGAATGGTGGACTTTAACCGACTAAATTCACAAACAATGTAACCTCATGCTTCCTATAAATAGTAGCCTATGTCCGCAGACCGCATCCTGTCTGGCAAATCCTATAATCCTTTTCTAGCACTGAAACTGAGGTAAAGAAAAAGCTACGTTAATCCTCTTAACGTTTTATGCTGTCCTGGTATTTTGTCATACATTGCATTAAATACGTACGTCGAGAATTACAAATTTACGCTTTTATTCCCAAAGGGGTAGGCAGAAAGAAGCATATAATTCGACCACATTTTCCCATTTATTTGTACCACGTATAGGTGTTGAAATGGACACGAGCTCGTTGTGATTACATGCTGTGGTAAATTTTTCAAGTACTATATTACTGGCTCCAGAGACCAACGTCAAAGGTACCTTCCGAAGCACGGAAATAGTTGTATATGAATGCCACACGTGGTCACTTTTGTGGCAACGCGCAAAGCATTGATCAGTAAACCTAAATAAAACGTACAATATTTCGTTCACAGTAAATTCCCATTCCAATTCACAAAATTATTTTTCGTTCAAAGTAGATATAGGTACTTAAATGAAACAGAGAGATAGAACATTTTTAAATTATCTTTTTCTTTAGACTTCGTTTCATAAAATTTAATTCACTTCATGACAAAAGAAGTTTCAGTTCAAAAACCATTACAATAGAGTCAATAAAAGATGGCCAAGTGCGAGTCGGACTCGCGCTTGGAGGGTACTTTACCAAAAACGGCAACTAAAATCACATTTATTATATGAAAGCCATCTTAATTTTTTTTTGTGTTTTGTTGTGTCATAGCAGCCACGTAAATGCTTCGTCTGCGAAAATTTCAGCTCTTTTTTTTTTAAGTGAGGGATAATCCTTATGGATGTTATGCCGGACTCCTACCGACTAAAAAACCTCACGTAACGCCGAACAGCCTATGGTTGTGAGCCCCGGGTAAGCCCTCGGAAGGATGTCCCAGGACTCCCAACAGACCTACGCCGCCAGTGCGGCTTCGCCCAGGGGGTGGTTCGGGAGCTATCGTCTTTGGGGGCTTCGGGTGTGATCCCGCTTCTAAGGCGGGGCGTGCGTGAGTTTCTCACGTCACGCTGCCGTCATAATCCTGCTTCTGTAAGGGCGGTGAGCGACCCTATCACCGTCCTCAGACCGCCGGTCATGGAGGCCGATAGTCCTATAGCTCTCTAGCTATCAAGATTCATGAGATGCAGCCTGTTGAAAGACAGACACACAGACATACAGCGAAGTCTCAGTAATTAAGAGTACGGTACCCTAAAGTACTGCTCATTTCTAATTCATTAAAACACATTTTATTTTATTTCATCTTTTTACAAGATGAAGTCCTAACATCTTTGTGTTCTAACAGAATAACTTAACCTTTTGAAACATTAAGTTGATTTAGACTTTGATCAGACATTCAAAGGAATTAATTTTTGTTTTAGTTACTGACAGGGGGCTTTAGAGGAGCGTTGAAATACTCCTGTCATATAATGAGAAGCCTTATAGCGAGGCAATGGGATTAATTCTGACGGTTGATGTAGGTATGTCAGAATAAAGGACTGGTTATGGCCTGTGTTTTTGTTTGCTAAATTATATATAACCAGCGGACGTCATGCAGTATCGCCTGCGTAGTTCCCATTCCTGAGGGAATATGGGAATTAAATATAGCCTATGTCACTCAGGAATAGTGTTGCTTCCCAACAGTAAAAGATTTTTTAAATCGGTTCAGTAGTGCCGGAGCCTATACGATGCAAATATACAATCAAATCTTTCCTCTTTATAATATTAGTATGGATTAGTAGTGGTTTGGGCATTTAGAACGAGTGACACACCAAGTATGGAAGGCACATGTAAGTGGACAGGCAAGCCGAGGTCGACCTCGCAGAACATACACCAAACAAATTAGTGATGTATTGCAGAATGGGCAGGTCAAAAGTACTCGAAACTGGCGGGCTTGCATGAAAGATTTAATGAATGTAGAGGAAGCTAGTGAAGTATGTAAGGACAGACGCAAATGGCAGGCTGTTGTCTCTGCCTACCCCGGAGGGAGAAAGGCGTGAGTACATGTATGTATGTAGATTAGTAGGATATGAAGATCTTTTGAAAATTTCTTACTTCTAACGTATCTTTAATTAACTATGTTGGTATACTAAAAATATCGTGTTTTACACAGATTATAGAACTTATAGCAGATGGCGCCTACCGAACAAGAAAGTGAGTTCAAGAAAGCAAATACTATCCCATACAACAAACGTGATATATTGCCGTTTTTTGGTACGGAACCCTCCGTGGGTAAGTCCAACTCGCACTTTGTCCATTGTAATAGAGTAATAATAGATTTGCCGTCACTTACGTTAACAAGAACCTCAGAGTTGAGACACTTTTTTTCTATACACCAATAAAACTATATAGAGCAACGCGACCAGTACAAGGGGAGTCGTCATAGCATATTTGCTTTAAACATATCTATCTGTTATATGTTACGGGGAGAAATCATATTTATATACACCACTACAAAAGCTATCGGCTATCACTATGGAACTTACAAAAAACGATATACTCATAATTCTTTAAACACTGTGTATGTAAGCTTACACTTTTTGGAGTCCACTTTGATAGAGGGGATAGTCCTAGTATGGCGCCGCCTTTATTTGTTTTTAACGTGAGGGAAAATCCATCATGGATGCTTGCCGGACTCCTACCGACTAAAAAACCTCACGTAACACCTAACAGCCTGGGACATCCTGTCGAGGGCTTACCCGGAGCTCACAACCATAGGCTGTTGGGCGTTACGTGAGGTTTTTTTAGTCGGTAAGAGTCCGGCATAACATCCATCAGGATTTTCCCTCACGTAAAAAAAAAAACGCCTAACAGCCTATGGTTGGGAGCCCTGGGTAAGCCCTTGGATGCATGTCCCAGGACTCCCAACAGACCCACGGCTACCACTGCGGCCTCGCCTAGGGGGTGGTTCGAGTGCTATCCCGCGTCTTTGAAGGGGTGCGTGCGTGAATCCCTCACGTCACGCTGCTGCTTCTATAAGGTAAGCAGCCCTCTCACCGTCCTCAGGCCCCCGGTCATGGAGGCCGATAGTCGTCGGCGAAGACACGTCGGCGACGCCAAAGCCGCCGACTGCGGAACTCGGGTGGGAGAGTCCTCCCCCGTTCCCGCCCCGCCGCCTCTTTAACAAGCATGATCTGCTCGCAGAAAGAGGCGGCGCAGTCCCTTTTACTTCTGCTGGAGATCATGGCTCGCACCATGGTCTCGAGCTGTTTTTCATAGCAGATTGCACAAAACCAGCAATTCTTTCATGGGTATACGCTTTTACAACAGGCTACCAGACGAAATTAGAAGTATGTCCCTTAATAAGTTTAAAAGATCTGTTAAAAGTAAATTGTACTGCAGGGGCTATTATACAATCAATGATTATTTGTTGGATAAGGAAGCCTGGAAATGACCTGCTCTGCTGGATTCTCAAAAAAATTGTTAAAATGCATAGTTTTTAGATTCTTTATAATTGTAAATAGAGCAAAAAAAAAGAACAACCCACTGAGTTTCTTGCCAGTTCTTCTCAGGTGGGTCGCGTTGTGAATTGGTGGTAGAGTTTTGTTTTATATTCTGGACGTTTTACAAGCGCATCTGTATAATGCCTATGTGAAATAAATATAATTTTGATTTTGATTTTTGATTTGAGCGAGAGAGTGTCCACTACGAGGATGGCGCCTCCCCTTCCATTAAAAGTTATAGATCGTGTTGCTCTATTTAAAACTACAAGGAACGACATCCTCCTTTTTCAAAGTCAGTCAAAAGGACGAACGTTTCTGTCGCAATAGAATATTTATTATGAACTGAAACTATATACAGCGGGCCTACTTCGACCTCTTAACGGCAAAATATTCATTACTACATTTCAGTGGTAGAGCGGGGACACTTGGGTGTGAAATATCGATATTTCGATTTCAATTTCAATTTCTATTTATAAAAACACGTGGTACAATATTTCTATCTTACACACTAAACAAAAAAAAGCGAATAAATGAGGTGGACTCTTCCGAAAGATAGAGCTAACGACGGTGTCTGTGCTAGTATAAACTGTGTGACAGATAATATGTAATTGGTTAAGGGTGAAGTATAATTTTGTAACTTTATTTTGTTGTTATATTTAGAAAATTATGACAAAAGTTGGCCGCAGAATTCAATAATCATGTTGACCAAAGAATAGATTTAAAACCTATATATTCTATTATAATGTTCTCTATTCTTTTAAAGACTAAGTTAATTTATAAACTAACTGAACTTAAGGTATCTATAGATAGTTCAAAACAATTCGCGCGTTATATGTGTGTGATTTGTAACTATACAGTTGTAATTTGTGTGACAGTGATAATGAGACGGTGTTGTCACTCAACTGTAATTAAAGACGTGTGGAGCAAAGGCAAAGTTACGAGTAAATATGATCGCGGGGTACGAAACGTCAGCCATTACCGACAGTTCGTTGCCTACCAACTAGCCTTGAACCATGATATACAGGCAAAAGCCAGAGAAGAGGTATTCAGGGTTCTGGCTAAATATTACGAGTTTTGCACTTATGAGGCTCAAAACGAGATACACGCAAATATAGCGCCGCACGTGCAACTGAGGTATAGTAAGTTTTCACTTATGAGGCTCCAAACGAGATGCACACAAACATAGCACCGCATGTACAACGAGTTAAAGTAATTGTAGCAAGACGTGTTGCTATTTTCAAATATAGAGAAATTTTTGGTGTAAAATATATTCATCCTGTCAATGAAATATACTTAATTTCTAACGCGTGTACATCCCCTTTTTGACAAATCCCTATTGAGATCTTACAGATCCACACCGGTTTCATCAGTCTACTAGACCTTATTTCACCAAATTTAGGCCTGACAAAAACACAAAATTTTATCGATAACGTACACAGTGTCCCCTCACTACACTCTCTAATTACTGACTTGACGGCTCTGTGTAATGAAATTTTGAACGCAAACATCCCAAGGGACCGCCGCTGTAGGAGTTTACTCATAAAATATCCACCGCTGTTTGTTCTACAGCCTTCGGATATAGAGTTTAACAGATACTTCATGTTAGGGATGGGCTTTTTGCAAACATATATTTGACTATAGTACTGTGAGTGAATTTTAAAAGATGACAAAAGTATGTATGTTTTAAAACTTCATATTAAAAGGATATAGGGCATAAGCGATATATTGACTGCCTCGGTAGCGAATTCGGTAGTAATACGGCTAGCCGGGTTCGATTCCCGGGTCGTCGGTCCAAATATTTGTTTGAACCACAAAAGTTTAATTCGAAGTTTGGTTATTTTTTACTAGCTGACCCTCGCAACTTCGTTTACGTCACATAATGTGCACGATAGGAGAGGTAATTCTTCATCAGATTCGTCAAGCACCGTGTGAAACGGCCCTGTTTGCTTAATCATAAAAGAGCTTAACGATTAAGGCTATTCTAAAACAATTCAGTCCACGCCTTCGGCGCGGACTGAAGTTGAGATGCCTCTAATTTCTGAACTACAAACCCCTTAATCTTGAAACATGGGTCGAAAATTCCTTAAAGTACTTTCTTTCCAAGACTAAAAAAATATTTGAAATCGCATCACGCGTTGAGAAATTACAACTGAAAAACCATTTTATCTTTCATCTCCTCTCCCGCAGGAACCGCGCAAAACGTCCGTCTCAAAAGTATCCTAGAACCTTCCTCGGACTATAAGTTAGGAATGTACCAAGTATCATTCAAATCGGTTCAGTAGTTTCGGCGTGATACTTATTCGGGATACAGACAGACAGACAGACAGACATGAAAAGTTTAAATTACATTTTCGGTTTCAGTATCGATTAGAGAATACCCTCCAATTAAAATTTTTAAAATATCTTCCATGTACAGACTCTCGACCCTCTACAGTTTTATTATATGTATAGATGTATGTGTTTAGAAATATGTAAGTATGTGTATCAGTCGTCTAGATCCCATAGCACAAGCTTATTTTAGCTTAATTTGGGCTAGATGAAGTTGCGTGGGAACGTCCACAATTTTTTTTTTATTGGTCTAGAATTGGAAACATTTTTACCACTTTTATCAAATTTTAGCCCCTCTCTATAAAATAGATTGCAGAGGGGCTTATGGCGAGACGTCTGTAGTCCGTGACTCTGTTGCATTAAACTACGTCACTAAGTCACGTGGATCATCTGTTCAAAGTTTGAAATAAAACAAAAATGACAACGTCAATCGGAGTGAACTTTACCTTTCACAGAGGGGCAGGTGGGTGAGACCGTCGCACGGCTTCTTGTTTGATTTTAGCTTGGCGTAAAATTTTCAGATCGACTTCCATAAAAAAAGAAACACTTTCGTAGATTACGGTGTCTGTCGGCATGGGTGACTACTTTCATCAAGTGGACCATCTTGAATGCCTTGGTATCGAAAATCGTAGTTCAATATCTATAAAGGTTTTATATTCTAAATTTAGCCAAAGAGTATCTATTATTAAACTTAACGCGTGTCAGATAGACAAAAGGTGAGTTTCGTAACGTGAGTGTTAGAACGTTTTTGTACTAGGTATGCTATTGATACATTAATATTTGAAGAGTACATACATTTTACTAAAATAATAGGTAGTAGAGGTCTGAAAACAGCCTTCGTGGCTACAATTATATGTGTGTATGTAAGCACTTGTGTCCCCGCGGACTCAGTGTTCTGTAAACGATCACTGCAGTACAACATTTACTGTGGTTGGTCTTTCGTCTTTTTAATATAAGTAGAGATTTCGTGGATATTTCTTTGATTTCTAGGTATGAATCAATTAACTTTAAGCTTTCACAAAATCGAGTGTAGTCCTAAAGAAGAATTGGGAGAGAAACCGATATATTATGAAAATTAATTTCATTACTGCACAGCTATTAAAACTTTTAACGTGAGGAAAATCCTACAGGGACGCTATGCCGGACTCCTACCCACAAAAAACCCTCACGTATCCTGTCTAACAGCCTACGGTTGGGAGCCCCGGGTAAGCCCTCGGAAGGATACCTCAGTGTGTTTAATTCTTGTGGACGGTACTCAGGCTTTTTTTTTTTTTTTTTTTTTTAACGTGAGGGAAAATCCTCGTAGGATGTAGGAGTAACGCCCAACAGCCTATGGTTGTGAGCCCCGGGTAAGCCCTCGGAAGGATGTCCCAGGACTGTCTGGTCTAGAACGCTTGGTTGAGTAATATTATTAGTACGACATTTATAATATTCGTAAGAAGTAAGTTTTTTTTTATACCACTAAGGTGGCAGACAAGCATACGGCCCACCAGAAGGACTGGTGGTCACCCCAGCCTATGAACGTTTGCAACACCAGAGGCGCCACACTCGCGCTGCCGACCCTGTAAAAACCTTCTTAGACCCCTTTTAAAGAACCCCATACTGTAGGCGTTTGGGAAAACCGAGGCAGGAAGATCATTCCACAACCTAAGCGTGCGCGGAAGAAAACCCCTACCGGAGATTTTAATACTATTAATTTAGTATTTGTACATATTATTAATAGGTATACGTATACAGGCTAGGTATTATTACGAGTATAAAGTAACCTTGTTCTTTTAGTTTTGACATCGCCGGGCAGAAATCTGAAACAAACAAAAAATTATGTTAATATAATTATTTGAAGGTATTTTTATGCATCCCTACTAATATTATAAATGCGAAAGTAACTCTGTCTGTCTGTCTGTCTGTCTGTCTGTCTGTCTGTCTGTCTGTCTGTCTGTTACGCTTTCACGCCTAAACGGCTGGAGCGATTGAGATGAAATTTGGTATGGGGATAGATCGAGGCCCTGGGAAGGACATAGGCTACTTTTGAACCGACTGCGCAAAAGGAGTGTTATGATTTTACGTGATAACGACTTTCACGCTGTTACGCTTTCACGCCTTAACGGCTGGAGCGATTGAGATGAAATTTGGTATGTGGATAGTTCGAGGCCCTGGGAAGCACATAGGCTACTTTTTAACCGGCTGCGCAAAAGGAGTGTTATGATTTTACGTGATAACGACTTTCACGCCTAAACGGCTGGAGCGATTGAGATTAAATTTGGTATGTGGATAGTTCGAGGCCCTGGGAAGGACATAGGCTACTTTTTAACCGACTGCGCAAAAGGAGTGTTATGATTTTACGTGATAACGACTTTCACGCCTAAACGGCTGGAGCGATTGAGATTAAATTTGGTATGTGGATAGTTCGAGGCCCTGGGAAGGACATAGGCTACTTTTTAACCGACTGCGCAAAAGGAATGTTATGATTTTACGTGATAACGACTTCTACGCGGTCGAAGTCGCGGTAACAGCTATCCCTACTAATATTTTAAATGCGAAAGTACATAACTCGGTCTGTCTGTCTATCTGTCTGTCTGTCTGTCTGTTACGTTTTCACGCTAAACGGCTGGACCGATTTAGATGAAATTTGGTATGGGGATAGTTCCAGACCTTGGGAAGGACATAGGCTACTTTTTAACGGACTGCGCAAAAGGCGTGTTATGATTTTACGTGATAACGACTTTCACGTGATAACGACTTCCACGCGGTCGAAGTCGCTGGGAACAGCTAGCTTAAAGATTAAGTCTGTTGTAAATATTCAATCACGCTACTTAGCCTAGGGGCTTGACAGAGAAGGATTAAAATCTGTAGGTATACTATATGGGCAAAAGACATGCTTACGAAATAGGTTAAGTAGGTTTATATAAGCGTGAATCCCTCGCGTCACGCTGTCGTCTAGGGCCTGCTTCTGAAAGGACTGTGAGCGGCCTCCTCATCGACCTCAGGCCCCCGGTCATGTAGGCCGATAGTCTTAGACGAAGACAACTCGCCGGCACTTGGGTACTTGGAACTTGGGTGGGAGAGTTCTCTCCCGCCCCGTCCCCGCCGCCTCTTTCACGAGCATGACCTGCTCGCAGAAAGAGGCAGCGCACCCACTTACTCCCGCTGGAGATCATGGTCTCCAGCGAGAGAGTGTTCACGTCTAGAACTGCCACGAAGGCCTGGCGTTATTGCGCTCGCACCTTGCACTTCATCAATGTGTGGAGCGCTGTGTCCTCGCTGCGCTGCTCGCAGTGCTGGCACTCGGCCGTCTTTTGCTAACTTTAATACCAATGAAAGGCAATCTCAACATCTCTGTTTGTTTGTTTTTTAATTCATCAACTATGTACCTCATATATGAATTCAATAACATAATAATACTTTAAAAGAATACAGTTCATCGGTAACAACAGTAATAACAGCTTGGTATTGTTAGATGTGCGTGGTGTAACAATAACATCTGCGTTGAAAGCTGTATTGGGCCAGTCCCAAAGAAACTAGAAATCTTGAATAAGTAAAAAAGGCTGCTTATTTTTCATGCCGCGCAAGACAAAGTCTCCTGTACATAGCGCAGATTCGTTATTAAGAATACTGCTCTCAACTTTTGGATAACTCCCAGCAGTGCTTACACTCCGTCTGTACATGCAGCGATGTGATAGTCACAATAAAGACTGTCCTGAGGTAACTGACAGCCTTGAACCACTGGTGCAGAGTAGAACAATAGTTTTTTTTATATATTAAGCTCGCCAAATTCACGTCGTGACCACTGATGGAAAGCCGTCCGTAAGACTTAAATTCAATTAATAGACTGAATCTACCAAGGTGAGGTAAAGAGCTCTTCAACTTAACTCCACTTAAATAACACGGGCCCAGATACCACTCGCATGCATTGAAAAGACTCTTCACCAGACTCACAAATTCTTCAAATAAAGCTATGGGTTATTATTTTTATCACAAAAACGTCTCTTTGTGGGGTGGCATCTAACAGCGATAATAGACACGTGCTCTATGAGGCAATGGCTAATGTACAGAAAAGCAGCTAAAGTCGTGGACCCTACAGCATCAGAAGTTTAGCATAGAGGCATAACAGCACACAGGTAGAGTCTTTTGGTGATGGTTATCCAGCTTCGAGGAACTCATTCGTTGTAGTTCACATGTAGGACATCAGTTGTATACGGCACCCATCGGAAGTCTAAGATTTGTGAATCAACTTTTTTCTCAGCAAGAGGGATCTTTCACAACAAATGGACTTCCAGTGCACCGGGAAGGTTGGTTATGTATTGAAGTTGTAAAACAGAACCTGTCTTCTATTAACTCAATGCAATACTATTGAGGCAGAAATGTCTACGGGTTGTGTCGTCATATGCTTTCGTATAGCATCCAAATGCTTTGCAGGACAACACTGCGGCTGTCGACCTACGGTTAAGTTGCTCCTTACACGAATAAGGGTACGCCGTTGGCTCCTGCGTTACTAGCCATGATTCACTCTGTATTTCTGCTTCTGAGAGAAAAGTTACAAACGTAGAGGCTCGATAGAATACGGTTCAAACTTTGTTTATAACATAATTTCCACGCGAACGAAGTCGCGGGTAACAGCTAGTTAATCTATATAATTATAATAAAACTGTTGAGGGTCGAGAGTCTGTACATGGAAGATATTTTGAAAATTTCAATTGTAGGGCGTTCTATAATCGATTCTGAAGCCGAATATGTAATTTAAAATTTTCATGTCTGTCTGTCTGTCTGTCTGTCTGTCTGTCTGTTTGTCTGTCTGTATCCCGAATAAGTATCACGCAGACTATACATTCCGAGCTTATAGTCCGAGGAAGGTTCTTGGATACTTTTGATCCCGATATTTTGCGCGGTTCCTGCGGGAGAGGGGATGAAAGATAAAATGGTTTTTCAGCTGTAAGTTCTCACCGCGTGGTCCGATTTCAAATATTTTTTTAGTGTCAGATAGGGAATGTTTTTAACATTGTTCCACACAAGTTTCATTATTGAGAGGTTCGTAGTTCAGAAATTAGAGGCATCTCAACTTTTCGAATTCCAGGGTTTCTTTGAATGTGAGGGTAAATCTAAACTGGCGTGTTGGCTTAATCATAAAAGAGCTTAATGATTAAGGCTATTCTAAAACAATTCAGTCCGCGACGAAGGCGTGGACTAAATTGTTTTAAAATGGACTAACTAAGCTCTTTTATGATTAAGCAAACAGGGCAGTTTCATACGCTCCCTTGAGTCTGTTGAAAAAATACCTCTCCTTTCATACACCTTATGTGGCGTAAACGAAGTTGCGGGCTCAGCTAGTAAATAAATATATGTGATGACACATTATCTGTGAAAATTTCAGCTCTCTAGCTATCACGGTTCCTGAGATACAGACTCGTGACAGACGAACAGTGAAGTCTTAATAATAGGGTCCGCTTTTACCATTTGAGATTTGTAGATAGAAACCGGTGTAGTATAAATAAATGTTGTGGAACTGTAGAAATGACGTTATTTAATATGTGCACCTGGTTCCACCAAGTGCCATCATCAACAGTATAAATAATTATTGGATACATCTTATATATAATAATATTAATAGTTTAAAAAACTAAAAAACACGCTTTTTCGTATTCCTGACAGCAAACCCTTTCACTTGATACCCATATCATGGAGGTGCATTTCAAATAGCCTGTCCGCCATCTTGGACGTCCGCCATATTGGATTTCAGTCACGTGACTATTTTTTTCGTATTCCTGACAGCAAACCCTTTCATTCGATACCCATATCATGGGGGTGGATTTCAAACAGCCAGTCCGCCATTTTGCGGAGGCCGCCATATTGGATTTGTAATGACGTTTTTTAGCTAGTCATGTATTGTCATCAGAACTCAGAGCGTGCGCAAAATTTCAGCCTGATCGAAGGACGGGAAGTGGGTCAAATTGACATTCCAAGATTTTCTTACGTACATAGTTACAAGTGAAGCTAATAAAAGCCTGTTAAAAATGAATCGCAAAATGTGTTGGTAAGCGCATAACTTCAGAACGGGTGGACCGATTTCACTAGTTCTTTTTTTGTTGTGTAAGGTATTGTCCGGAGAAGGTTCTTATGGAAGAAAAAATATTGAATTCCCGCGGGAACGGGAACCACGCGGGTGAAACCGCGTGACGTCCTCTAGTCTTATATATAAAGAAAGAAAAGAAAGAAAATTATTTATATAAAATTCTCGTGTCGTAGTGTTTGTAGTAAAACTCCTCCGAAACGGCTTGATCAATTCTCATGAAATTTTGTGTGCATTTTGGGTAGGTCTGAAAATCGGACAATATCTATTTCTCATCCCCCTGTTACGGGCAGTCCACCCGTAATTTTATTTTTAAATTTTTTAGATTACTTTTTTAAATTATTGCATGTGCATTAGAAAATACATACATACAACCCTGAATTTTCAACCCTCTACGGTAGGACTTCGGATTGTCGTCCCACGATTTAAGGGTCGGGAGGGGTGGGAAAGGGGGGAGGGGGGGTTGTAGAACCCCCTCCCTAAAGGAAAAGTTGCGGAAGCCCCCCCCTTTTTAATTTATGATTTTTTTAATATCCTAACCTAACTTTCGCATTGTCTTGTGTTGACATCGATATAAAGGTCGAAATTGGTAAAATAATATTATAAAGCGTCAATGGTCACAGTTAAATAAATAATAATAAATAAATAAAGTAATTTATTTCTCAAAAATAGTTACATAAATTTGTACAAAAGGTATGCCACTGTTTATTAAAAATGTAAATAATTAAAATTTGGGTACTCTGAATTCCAAACTAGGTAGAAACCTGTATTTTGGAATTTAGTTATTCCTGGGAATCTTCATTATATAAAATAACAAATTTTATGGTACACAAGATTTTTATAGTGGCACGTTACAAACATTTAAGACAAGAAAATCATACATCAAAACAAAAACATGATAAAGACAATCAACAAAATTACTCGTGCAACAAATATGTTGAGCATTAGAGCTCTGTGTAAGTATGTTTGAGTATGTGGTAGGGTATGTGTGTGAATGTTTGTGAAAGTATGTGTGTGTTTGCGTGTGTGTGTGTGTGTGTGTGTGTGTGTGTGTGTCTGTGTGTGGGTGTGTGTACCTGTGTGTGTGTGTGTGTGTGTGTGTGTGTGTGTGTAAGTGTGTGTGTGTGTGTGTGTGTGTGTGTGTGTGGGTGTGGTGTGTTAGGATGTCTATATGTAAGATTGAGTATTTTGGGGTAGATATTTAAACGTTACCAAGAAGTTTTTCTGTTTCACCGTAGTTTAAATTATGTAGCCAATTAATCAATTTTATCCTGACGTCATACTTTTTTAGCAGCTGTAGGAGGAGTAGTTTGTTGACTGTATTGTAGACTTTATAACTGGAGATGGGAAGTTGTCGAGTGGAAAAGATAGTCCTGTGTGATGGTATAGGGTAGCCTTTATAGGGTTTTCTTTTCGTAGTATCTGGTAGAGGTACTCGCGGATGGAGGCGTAGAATCGATCGGAGTACAAACAGTTGCCTAACTGTTTGTACTTTCGCAATATTATATAGCTCCTGGGTTGAAAATCTGTATTGTTTGAAAAACATAACTTTCAGTACCGCTCTCTTTGCTCTTTCGAGTGTTATAAGGTGCGATTTGTCAGCGCTGCCCCAGATTGGGATGCAGTAAGAGATAATCGATACGCAGAGAGTGGAGTAGACCATTTTCAAAGTTTCCTGATCTGCAGCATGTCGAAGAATTTTAAAGGTGTGTATAAGGCGTCTAACTCTACTTGTAAGCATCTCAATTTGTAAGTGCCAGTTTAGGTTGCGGTCAATGTAGACACCTAAATATTTTATGCTCTCCGATTTTATTATAGGGCGGCATCCACAGTTGTTGACTTGATTGCAATGTGAGTGGACATATATCTCATAGTTTGGTGGTGGTTGAGTGCAATTTGTTATAGTGAAAGGGATGCATTGAGTCTTCGAAAGGTTAAGTGATAGGCGATTATGTGATAGCCAATTATTTATGATAATAAGATTTTGTTCCGCGATGGTTTTAATATCTGCCCAATTTGAGCCATGAATAACTACTGCTGTATCGTCTGCATAAGTAAATAATGTACAATTGGGTAATTTGATGTCACAGAGCTGGTTAATATAAAGAAGGAATAAAGTAGGGCCAAGGATTGAGCCTTGAGGAATGCCATACTCAACGGTTGCTTCATCACTCCTTATCCGATTGATCGTGATACTTTGGACACGGTTATTTAGGTAGTCTTTGAAAATATCATAAGCGATACCTCTAATACCAATCTTATCAAGCTTTGTGAGAAGTGTAGGTACATGTATTGTGTCGAAAGCTTTTTGAATATCAAGGAAAATGCCCAGTGCTTTCTGTCCTTTGTCCAGTTTTTCAGTGATATGTTGAACTAGATCTGCGACGGCGTCTTCTGTCGAGATACAAGGTCTGAAACCATATTGGTGTTCAGAAATTATTTTATTTTTGTTGAGGTATTCTAGGAGTCTATGATTTAGCAGTTTTTCGAGTATTTTAGACATCGTGGTGAGGACCGAGATAGGTCTGTAATTTGTAATAGAGCTTTTGTCCCCAGTCTTGTGGATAGGATGTACTAGGGCTTTTTTAAAGATATTTGGGAATATACCGGTCTGGAAAGAAATATTACAAATATGAGTGATTATGGGAACTAGGATTTCACGATTTGACTTTATTATGGTGGGTGAGATTCCATCGCAGCCAGTTGCTGAATCAGTTCGTAGTCCCATGATAATAGATTCTACCTCCGAATTATCTGTATCAAGGATCACCATTGAATTTAGAGGGCCAAAATGTTTATTTGTTAGGAACGGGGTAATGTCCACTAGAGGGTTTGGTTTTATTCCACTACCAAGAGTTTTACCGATTTTGTATCTTGAGGTTTTGCTGCTTTAGCTCGGTGATTTCGGAGGTCAAACTAGATATACTGCTGCTTTGTTCTGATAATAACTGAGTTAAATACTCTTGCTGCTCGTGTTTCCAGGTGGTAAGGATTTGATTAATATCTTCCCTAAAATCACGCAGGTCACTGCCAGGGGAACAGGGTGGACGAGGTCTTTTTGAGCGTGTCTGCACATTTGGGTCTGGGCGATCGTGTAGCATTGAGAGGGTTAAATTCGGATCTGACTGTGCTTGATTTTTGTCTTTCTTTTTTGTAGGTGGCGAACGCTTAACAGACATTGCTACAACTTCCAACGATCGGCAGTGTTTTATAGATCGGCAATGAATAGGCAGTTCCAACCTAACCTTACCATAATAAGATAATCAACAATAGTTTGGCTAAAAGGCTGAAGCCAAAGGCCGTAAAATATATATTACAAAAAAAAAAATAACTGTCAGAAAGTAACAGTGACAGCGCGTCGACGACGTTTTACGTTTAGTTTTACATAGCGGCAATAGTCGGTAAATTATTGTCAGAATACATTTAAGTAATAGCATTCATTTATATCAGCAAAATATACGTAAAATTATAAAATATGCATAAAATTTTACTTTGTTACTAAATATAATTATTTATTTAATTATTAAATGAAGTAAAACATTGTTGTGCTTTAACCTTACGGAAAACGAAACGTTATAGTGAGGAGCCGAATATCAAAAGCATTGAGAGTATGTATTCTGTGGTGAAAAGTGACAAATTATTGGTGAATTTTAATGATTTTCATTATTTTTTTTCTCGTTAACCATTAATTTCCGCAAGTTAAAACTTCGTGTGGAGGCTTCTAATAATATTAGCTTTGTGTAAAAAAAAATATGAACCCCAAACTCCACGTCAGACAATCTAAAGTTGAGCCCCCTCTACGATCAACCTCTATTTTTCCATTGCGATTTTTATTTCTTCTGTTCAAAGAAAAACGGTTTCTTTTGCAATATATGATCGGTTCTTGGAACACGAAGCACCAATATGGGATTCGGGAACAGAAAGACAAACTAGGAAATGAACCAGGAACGGGAACATGGGACCTGGAACTCAAAACTCGGGATACCGATTTCCATATTCATAGTTATGGCAGGACAACGTCTGTCGGGTCAGCTAGAAATTGTATAATCTCCAAATTTGTCTAATTAACTTCTCCCGGGATCCCAGGATCGCCTTCCGGGTAACTACTCGTGACTTCCAGTCATAGACGGATAGGTAAGGACCGCGTGGTTTTAGTCGGTTCGAGTCCAGCATAATATCTTGAAATTTTTACTAAGTTTGATCTGGTATCAACATTTTACTTTGGCTGACAGCACCGAACGGTCAGAACGCCTCTAAATCCAGCCTAAAACCAGCATTTGAAAATCGTGCAAATATTTGCTCTACAACAGTAAGATAAAATGCTCATTCAGCATGGCAGCCGCTTTAACACTGCACCACTGAGGCAGTACTTAATGAAATACCAGGAGAGCATCGAACAGTAACAGATTTACAACAATGTTTACTGCCCTCATCAATTTCATGCTAAATTTCATATAAAAACCCTTTTTATCAACATTCACAGTTAATTCAATAAATCAATTCGCAAAAATAACACACAACGCTCTCAAAAACCCTATAATTTCTAATTATTTCACACAGAGCTGCAGCACATTCAGAGGAAAAGTAATTTTAAATTTATGACTACTCCTGTCTCTTTCTCGCTTAGTATGTTATATAGGATTCGACCGTAGTGTTGTCTCTCTCTGTTGGCGCATGCGCGTTTTGTATTTCTTTGTTCCTTGCCGGTCGGTGTTATGAATGTGACTTCAGGATATGAAAAAGAATAACTTTACAACCGATTTGGAAAAGGCGAGGGTTTTTAATTCTATCTGTGTTTTAAACGGTTTTAAATAAAGTGAGGCTTCTGTTGTATATTTTTTTTTATAATTAGATATTAACTTTTTGGGAACTTTTAGCTAAATCATTCTGCATGAGCATTCATAAAATTGGTTCTGCGAATTTGAGAGTTTCCGTGCTTGGGTTGAAACGTAAATCGTTGGTCTGGTTTTTTTTAACGTGAAAAGAATGCGTGCATGAATCTGATTATTGCTACGTATAGAAAAGCTATCCTGAACAAAAAACGAACGCCTTTTGCCACGAATTACAACTAAAGTTCGCTGCAGCGATTAAACAACAAATTAGTCGTCTAATCGTAATATAAATATTCAAGCGTAAAATCGCTTCTTAGATATAGTTTTTCACGACCAAAAGGTCATAAGCGCCGGGAATTTCATGGCGCTTACGCGTTTCCTTCAACGAATTCCAAGAACATGTCACTTGTATGAAAACACGAGTGTAAAAATGGATAGCGGTTAGATATTAAAAACACAAATTAAATAAATCATGCGTGTTATATCGAAAAGCTTATACCCTTACGAGTGAAAAGTACTTCCATGACATTTATTTGGTTTTCTGGAGTGGTTTTTTTAGCATTTGACTACACACGAGACATTTTTTGCAAATCTTTCATTGACGAAGGCGTCACGTTGTGTCGGATGCTCACAAGAGACTAATTGAGTTATGGACCGTGGACCATAACTCTTGGCGCAAAACTTTACTTCGGGACGCCTTCTCTATACGTGGTAATAATCAATGGCTTCTGTAAGGACGGTGAGCAGCCTCCTCACCGTCCTCAGGGCCCCGGTCATTGGTCTAAATAAATAAATAAATATTCGCGGACATTTCACACAACGCTATCTGATCCCAAAGTAAGCTAGGAATAACCTGCTTTTGTTATGGGTATCAGACCACGGATATTAATACTTATATACTTTTAAATACATAGATATTATACATAGAAACACCCAGACTCTTGAGACAAACATTTATGGGTGACACAAATTTTTGACTCCGGTGGGAATCGAACCCACGACCTCCAGCGCCGCAAGCGGTATCACTACCGACTGCGCCACAGAGGCAGTCTGTTTACAAATAACCTGTTAGTCGATAAGTCAAGTTGAGCGCCTTGTGGCTGTTTTGAAGATCAGTCGGGTGCGAAGAAATACATTTGATGAAATGAGGGTGTTAAGTAATGCGAGTCGGGTAGAGGTGCCATTTTCGTACAGTCGAGAGAATTTTCGCTAGAACTGGGCAATTTAGAAGATCGAAACATTGAAGCTTTTTGAAGCGCTCGTGGCCCCGCGGAGTCAGTGTTCTGTAAACGATCACTGCAGTAAGCAACATTTACTATGGCCTCCTGGCCGGTTATGTACGACTATAAGCAATAGGTGACCACTTTGTGATATTTATTTACGAGCGTTTCCATGCTTCGGAAGGCACGTTAAGCCGTTCCGGTTGCTATTAAAATCGCAATCGTTAAGCCAAGTTTCAGGCCTTATGGGCGGCTTGAAAAATTTCAACTGTGGATCGTCACAACCTGCACCGGGGCAGCAGCGCGTGTGTAGCGCCTCTGGTGTTGCAAACCTCCATAGGCTAAGGTAACCAACCTTCCGGTGGACCGTAAGCTCGTCTGCCACCTTAGTAGTATAAAAAAATATTGAAACGTGGAACGCTCTACGCTCTGCATGGATGTGTCTTCCTCTGACTTTCCTAACTGACTCCGGGGTCCTCAAGTAGAGCATGTAGGGACATATGACATTTTTGGGCCGCCAACTTCAATAGCTTTGTAAACTTTGAGAGTCACCATGATTTTGCATCGCATAATTTTGACAAGATAAATATAAGATAGTGAGATGTGGGCATAGAAATATGCCTCTGACTACTTCTTCGTGGATAAAGACGTGACTGACATATGTAAATACAAGACAAAAAATATCAAAATACTTTTTTTTTTATATTCAGCACGCCAAATTGACGTCGCCACCAGCCTGATGGAAAGCCGTGGCGCATCTAGCGATTGGGGGCCACTTTTGACAGTGGTCCTCAAGTTGGCGGCCCTGTGATGTGCCTCTTCACGCTCCTCTTGAAGAACCCGGGATTGTAAGATGAGGGAAACACGTGTGCAGGCAGCTCGTTCCATGTTTTTATAGTTCGACAGAGGAACGATCTTTTGAAACGCTCCGTTCTGGCGAAGATTTTCTCCACTGAGTATGAGTAAATACATTTTATTTCATTCAACATTTTCACGAGAAAAAATCTCAGCTCGCGAATAGAATTTAAACCTTTTCAATCACAAGACTCGTATTTCAGAATAACATTTCGTATAGTAAGATATATATCAGATGGCCCGTAAATGGGTGTATTCACCTTACCTTCCGTGCGCGCTCCATATAAATTACGTAAGGGTGAAGCGTCCTATTATCGGACCCTTTGTTATAATAAAAAGGTTGAAATTTTCAATCATGTTTTATCGCATATTTTGGTAAAAGATATTTTAAATTATTGTGGCGGTAAATAAGGTTTCTGTAGAAGCAGTCGGAGCTAAGCATTTTACTCTATGGTTAAGTATGATGGGTGATTTTAAGAGCGTTTTCAAACTTTTGAAGTCCGGTTGTCACTATAATTTTTGAAGTAAAACTTCTGGCGCGACTAGGGAGTATAACTTAAATTTTTTTTCCGACGGAAGTAACGCTTACTATTTGAATTTTGAATAGCAGAAACCTAGTTACCGCTATTCAAAATTCGAATGCCTGATATTAATATAACATTTGATGCCGTCAATGGCAAAAAAGTTTTACTTCAATCGCGCGTTAAAGTTATGCACACACTTTTTTTTTAACTTGTGGAAAATCCTACATGGATGCTATGGTGGACTCCAAACGACCTAAAACCACAATTTTCTTACCTTACAGTTGGGAGCCCCGGATAAACCGTCGGAAGGAAGCCCCAGGACAAGCAGTCGTTAAGACAAGTTGAAGGCCTACAGCGATTTGAATATTTTCAACAGAAGTTAGAAACATTCTGCAACTGTATGTTTCAACACCACTGCAACCTTATTACAGTAGTACCACGTTTATAAGTTACACCGATGTACCTACGCAGAAGTATCATATTAGAAACGCGCGAAAAAATCTTAACGCATAGACGCGCCAAACATGGCCCTTTGTTATTGGTTGTCGCCTGCGCGCCATGTTCGATGCCCGCAGCATCGCGGTGCAATGAGGAACAATGAGCGAGATCGCACTACTCTCTGGATTTATTGCATTTTCAATCTTAACGTAACGCAATAAAGTCGGTGTTTCAACAGCGTTGGCAATCGTTATTAATCGGCGCTAGCTTGCTCTCTTCTGAGCAGGCGAACTTTGTCGATGCGACTTATAAACGTGGTTCACCTGTACATAGGGGTACAAATTAGATAATACAGATGGAAAAATACATACTAAATTCGCTCAGGCTACGCACACATAGACACCGCTCACAGAGTTCACAGACACGAAGTCAAAGATTTTCATAGTAGTTTTCAATAGTGATTTGTGCGTGAGTGTGCGTAGCAGAGGGTAGGTGTGATAAAAAGTACATACATGAGATTGAATTCTGTACCATAATATTTTGTGATAGGGGCCAACAAATTGTGAAATGTGGACGTAGAGTATACATCTGCCTACCCCTTTAGGGAAAATGATGTGACTATATTCATGTATAAGCCCCGCAAGTTGGTAATGCGCTGGAACCTTGTCATAATGACAGCTAAGTGACGTCATCGTGACGTAGCACGAGCGCGCGCTGGCCTCGCGAAGCTGCGTACGGTATTTTTTTTAGTACTGACGCTCGACGGACATACGTCACCAAGTGGTCACCAAGATGGCCGCCAAGCGCAATATCAACGTGCGGGGCTTATATGTATGTTTCTGTGATTGCAGTAACTACTTCCTGTTTTAAATTTTGAAGTCGGTTAAAAACCATGTTTATATGAATAAGCTACCAGGATCTCATAACATTTAGACAGATCATAGTATTTGTATTTATTTTCCAGGACAGGCAGTCGTTAAGACAAGTTGAAGGCCTTACGGCGATTTGAAAATTTTCTACAGAAGTTCTGAATGTCCTACAACTGTAAATTTTAACACCACTGTAACCTTACTACATAGGGGCCACTTACAAATTGTGAAATGTGGACGTAGAGTAAGCCTCTGCCTACCCCTTTAGGGAAAATGATGTGACTATATTCATGTATGTATGTTTTTAATACAGTTGCTCAAAAAGTGGCGTATTACAGGGACGTATAGCGTTCGGGATGTGGGCTATTACACACTCGTGCTTTTTCTTTACCATTCCCGCACTTGTGTGTTTTCTTTCCCAATTGTCAAAATAATGTCTGTGATTCATGCAAATATTTCTAAAAAAGATACTAACTTGTTTCAATATCAGATCAAAAGTAATTTTAATTAAAATTTAAGCATAAATTCATATAAGTATCAGCTAAATTAAATTTATAAATATAAATAAGTTGGCTGAATGAAGTTCACTGCCATAGTCTCTGCTTAGGAAGGTATATATTCTTTTACGGTTGGCGCCATTTTGGATATCCAGGTTTATTGTGTTTTTATTATTTTACAAAATTGCTTATTTTTTTCGCAACTGTATTAAAAATAGTTGTTCAATACAACGTGTGGGACTGTTATTTAAACTCGTTCCGACTGTCTACCCTCGCCTTCGGCTCGGGTCAACACCTATCGTAACTCGTTGTAATAACAGAAATTCCACACTTGTATCGAAAACTACTATTCTGTAATTGTAGTTACTACTTACTTTTTTGAATTTTGAAGTCTGTTAAAAACTATGTTTATATGAATAAGCTACCAGGATCTCATATCATTTAGACAGGTTATAAGTTTATGTATTGAATTTTGAAACTACCTACATGTTTTTTTTTTCGGGTGTAAATTTTTCATGGATGCTATGACCAACTAAAACCACACGTGCCCTATCACTGCCTACGATAGGCAGCATAGGGTAAGTCTTCGGAAGGATGTCCCATGATTAAGACTATTGTGTAATAAATTTATGCTACAAGTATAAGTTAACCTAAGTGACCTCGGTAGTAACATCAGTAACTTGTAGTACTACCAAAGGTTAAAGGTGAGGATTTCGTGTGAATAAACTTTCACCTTAGTTAATGGCGAAAGCTTTTTGACTTGGGATCAAATTTTATCCCATTTATCCCCTTCATTTCTCAAATTTATTACTCCCATTTCTTTTTTTCGTATTAGAAAAATGAAAAAATATATCATTGCTATGTCTTTATTGTTTCCCTTGTGTCGTGCAGTCGGGTAAAGAGAAGATAAACTATTCAGAAAAATGTTATAACAGTAGATTGTATAACAAGGGGGCAAAATAGTATTTTTACGGCGAGGGCGCTAATTTGAATCACGAGCGAAGCGATGGATTCTAGAATAGAATCCCCAGCATAGCGAGGGATTCTAACGTAGAATCCTGAGCGCTGTAAGGGATTCAAAGTACACCCACCGACGGAAAAATAATTTGCCCTCGAGTAATATGCTCTACTTTTCATTCCCTTGCTATGAGAAAAAATAAGTTTTGTATGACATAGTTACCTTCTATAGTTATTGTTCCAGAAGTTCATGGATTATCACTTTTATAACTTGACGTAGAACTTATTATATTTGCAGAATACAATAAAATATGTTTGCTGATTACAAGAACATTAATAATGACGAACACGAACAGATAAATGGCGCTCTTCAGTTGTTTTTGAAGTGAAACTTCTTTATCGGCGTTGGAAAAAAATTTGCGTCACGTCACGTCACGTCACGTCACGTCACGATTTTTGGTTACGCGCCATCTTTGTTCTGTTCCTCACCACGGTGGATTCGAATTAAGAGTACTTTATCCAGGGATAGCATGTCATTTAAGGGTTTTTGGACTTTTTGACTTTTGGGCTTTTGGACTTTTGGACTTTTGGATGGGACATTGGTACTTTGGGTCTTTGGGACTTTGAGACTTTGGGACTTTTGAACTTTTGAACTTTTGAACTTTTGAACTTTTGAACTTTTGGACTTTTGGACTTTTGGACTTTTGGATGGGACCTTGGTACTTTGGGACTTTGGGACTTTGGGACTTTTGGACTTTTGAACTTTTGGACTTTGGGACTTTGGGACTTTGGGACTTTGGGACTTTGGGACTTTGGGACTTTGGGACTTTGGGAATTTGGGAATTTGGGACTTTGGGACTTTGGGACTTTGGGACTTTGGGACTTTGGGACTTTGGGACTTTGGGACTTTGGGACTTTGGGACTTTGGGACTTTGGGACTTTGGGACTTTGGGACTTTGGGACTTTGGGACTTTGGGACTTTGGGACTTTGGGACTTTGGGACTTTGGGACTTTGGGACTTTGGGACTTTGGGACTTTGGGACTTTGGGACTTTGGGACTTTGGGACTTTGGGACTTTGGGACTTTGGGACTTTGGGACTTTGGGACTTTGGGACTTTGGGACTTTGGGACTTTGGGACTTTGGGACTTTGGGACTTTGGGACTTTGGGACTTTGGGACTTTGGGACTTTGGGACTTTGGGACTTTGGGACTTTGGGACTTTGGGACTTTGGGACTTTGGGACTTTGGGACTTTGGGACTTTGGGACTTTGGGACTTTGGGACTTTGGGACTTTGGGACTTTGGGACTTTGGGACTTTGGGACTTTGGGACTTTGGGACTTTGGGACTTTGGGACTTTGGGACTTTGGGACTTTGGGACTTTGGGACTTTGGGACTTTGGGACTTTGGGACTTTGGGACTTTGGGACTTTGGGACTTTGGGACTTTGGGACTTTGGGACTTTGGGACTTTGGGACTTTGGGACTTTGGGACTTTGGGACTTTGGGACTTTGGGACTTTGGGACTTTGGGACTTTGGGACTTTGGGACTTTGGGACTTTGGGACTTTGGGACTTTGGGACTTTGGGACTTTGGGACTTTGGGACTTTGGGACTTTGGGACTTTGGGACTTTGGGACTTTGGGACTTTGTGACTTTTGGACTTTTGGCCTTTGGGACTTTTGGACTTTTAGATGGGACCTTGGTACTTTGGGTCTTTGGGACTTTGGAACTTTGGGACTTTGGGACTTTGGGACTTTGGGACTTTTGGACTTTTGGCCTTTGGGACTTTGGGACTTTGGGACTTTGGGACTTTGGGACTTTGGGACTTTGGGACTTTGGGACTTTGGGACTTTGGGACTTTGGGACTTTGGAACTTTGGGATTTTGGGACCTTGAGACCTTGGGACTTTGGGACTTTTGGACTTTTGGACTTTTGGACTTTTGGACTTTGGACTTTGGACTTTTGGACTTTTGGACTTTTGGACTTTTGGACTTTTGGACTTTTGGACTTTTGGACTTTTGTACTTTTGTACTTTTTGACTTAATTTAAGGTGAGGTGAAAATTAAGTTTATGAAGAAGTTTCACTTCTTACGTGTGTACACTAAGTACACGCAATTTTTTTTAGTTAGCTTAGGACACCGCGCTGTGCAGCCAACAATTGCCAGCCAGTAATTCATACAATTTGCGTTCGATTTCTATGAAATTTTCAGGTTCCAAATTCAAATCACTTTGCCGCCCGCTAAAAAGCTCTTAACAGAAAAGAGCTCTTTTGCGCCCCGTTATCGTGGTGCAAAGTGATACTTTTCGAATAGAAGGAATGAAAAGTATCTTTTATTAACTTTAGCATTACAATTGAAAAAAAAATTGCCACTAAAAAATTTGGCCAAGTGCGAGTCGGATTTGCGCACGGACGGTTCCCTACGAAAAAATGGCAAAAAAATACTGGGAGCGACCTTAGTTTTCTAAACGACTTAAAAAGAAGGAGGTGGTTTTTAAATTCTACTACCTATATTTGCTTTTATTCAGATTTTTGGATTCTTTTTATAAAATCCATGTCTCACAAGCCAAGAGAAATCTTACTTCAAAAACAAAAGCGATCAAGTTAAGCATCACACGCCAGGCCAAAAAACGATGGCTCGCCTAAATGAAGGCGGCGAAACATTGAAATGAGACGTATCCGCCCGCAAACTGCCACCAGCTTGTAATAAAACTGTGTTTGTTATTCATATCACGGGCGTTTTCCACGCAATCCTTTGTAAAGACTTTGTGTACTGCAAGCTATATAGCTATGCTACTAAATATATTAAACGTCATAGTCTGTTGGGTGTCCTTGAACATTCATCCGAGGAGTTACCTAAGGCATCTAGACAAGGTAACCGAATGGTTTTATTTAATCTGAAATGACAACCTTGAGAAAAGGGGATGAGTCAAGATTTTACCAAAATGATTTTTTTACTGCTGAAGAGTGTAGTGAAGAACTGAAGAAGGCCGCAGGGACTGAAGAAGGTTGTGGCCTAGAGGCCTATGTCAAACAGTGGACTGCTATAGGCTGATATGATTGATTGATTGATCAGACTGAACATGGCATATACTATCATATATAGGTAAAAAGAAGAGAAAAAGTCTAAAAGTCGTTCCGTCTAAATTTATAGGTGGTAGTTGTCAGCCGGGAATCCTTAGATGTTCGTCCGAGGAATTACCTGAGGCAAATGACGTAAGACTTCGAGGTAACCGTGTGGATTGAGTCCAACACGACAACTTTGAGTAGGTATATTTTAAAAGTCAAAAAAGTGAGAATGTTTGTGAAGATGATTGTGTGTCATTCAATCATGCTCTAACCTTTGAAACAATGTGACTGAAATTAGGTGTATATCTATTAGGTGTACAAAATTTCAGAGGGTCGGAGCTACGAACAAAAGTTAGTGTAATAATACTAATAATATTTAAACAAGCCAACAATTAGGAGCTCCTTGGTTCCAGATTCATCTAGGGCTTTCAAGCAACTGAAAATACTCTAAGACTAGCTGATGCGCGCTTCTAAATCTTCCTCCTATATCACTCCATATAATGCTGAAAACTGCATTAAAAACCGTTGAGTAGTCAAATGATCTAAGCGCATAGTCAGCAATGTCATTTTCTGTATATACTATGTAAGTATGAAGACCTATTCAATATCGTGAGCTATAATATATATCTTATATCAGTCACTGGTCGCCAACCCTTACTATAATTCGACACGCGAAGCTCTTTAGTCACGAATATAATATATATCTTTAGAAATAAATATAATATATATTATGATTCGAATAAAATACTATCGTAAAAGTTAACTTTGTTTAGTGCTAGCTGCTTTATTTAGGGCGTGGCAATGGGAATGAGGACGGTGAGAGAGCTGCTCACCGTCCTTACAGAAGCAGGTCCATGACGGCAGCGTGACGTGAGGAGTTCACGCACGCCCCCCCTTAGAAGCGGGATAACACCCGAAACCCCCCAAAGACGCGGGATAGCTCCCGATCCACCCCCTGGGTGAGGCCGCAGTGGTGGCCGTGTGTCTGTTGTTGGGAGACCTGGGACTTCCTTCCGAGGGCTTACCCGGGGCTCCCAACCATAGGCTGTTGGGCGTTACGTGAGGTTTTTAAGTCGGTAGGAGTCCGGCATAGCATCCATGATGGATTTTCCCTCACGTTAAAAAAAGAATGCGTGGCAATTCAGAATTCCACTGCCTTATAAAACCTACGGTTCCGTACCAAAATCCGGAAATAATTTCACTTTTTTGATCTGGGAACATTCCTCAACATTCATTTTTAGGGTTCCGTACCCAAAAGGGTCAAAAATGAGACCCTATTTATGAGTATTCGCCGTCCGTCTGTCTGTATGTTCGTCACGAGACTGTATCTCAGGAACCGTGATAGCTAGAAAGCTGAAATTTTAACAGATGATGTATTTTATGTTGCTGCTTTAGCAACAAATAATAAAATAAGATGAAAGAGAAGGTTAAAGAGGATCCATACAAAAAACGTGATTTTATGCCCTTTTTTGGTACTTTAGAGTTTCGGTGCTTCGGAAGGCACGTTAAGCCGTTGGTCTCGGTTGCATTAAAATACAGTCGTTAAACCAAGTATTATATTGTAGTTTCGTTTTTTATTACTAGCGGACGTCACGTGGTTTCACCCGCGTAGTTCCCGTTCACCGCAAAGAGTGTAGCTTCTCAACAGTGAAAGAATTTTTCAAATCGTTCCAGTAGTTCCGGAGCCTATTTGATGCAAACAAACAAACAATCAAATCTTTCCTCTTTATAGTATCAGTATACACATAGGTTTTTATCTACCCTTAGCAGAAGTACTACGCAGAAGTGCGGACGTCCCGACGCGCACACGCTTTTTATTCCCGAAAATTCCCAAGGCCTGCAACGAACGGGAACAGATATTCACGCGGGTGAATCCGCGGGCAATATATTGTATAGAATAATTATTCTTGTCAATCGAAAACCTTCGGAATGCAAAGTTTGTTAATCATAACTTCTGCGTATTGTAAATTCGTTTTATAATAACTTATATTAACAAATTTACTTCCGAAACCAAAGTTAAAATTGTCCAATTCAGCATCCAAAATAACTGGAGCTAATTACAGATACATTTACTACCCTTTCAAAGACCAGCTTATAAAAGATACTTACTCAACTTTCTGAGCCGATTAATGAAGAGCTCTCTTTGTAAACATTAATCAGTACATAGAAGCTCTTCAATTTATTGGACGTAACTGTTTTCATTGTTTAAATATACCAGCATAAATTGACCTGTAATTTCAACCTTACAACTTTACTAAGTAGGTCTCTACACAATTTGGTAACAATTTCCCACTACATCTTGAACTCAGAATAATAATAATGACCTCAAAAACTGAGGTCTTCATTCTCTGGTCATAATATGAGCAATACCGATTTACCTTGAGCCATAATTGAGTATGATTTCTTTCTAACACAGAGGTCAAGTGTAAATTGTTATTGGATTACATAAATCAAATGTCAGTTTTGACAGCCAAGCTTGTTAAGTCAAGAGATTAGTCGGGTTCCGTATGTCAACATTACATTGGCATTTTGGAGGGAAATTACTCCAATAAGTTACATTATTGGAAAAGATTTGGGGAAAAAACTCGACTGAAAGTATGTTTAATCAGTGTATAAGAAAATGTCTACTTTTACTTAACTTATATAACCCATTTTATGTGTGTTTTGAGGGGCTTTTTATATTGCTGAGGTGGCAGATAAAAAACTGGACGGAAAATTGACTTAAAGTAAGTCTACTTCAAGTTTTTTAAGCCATTTTATGAGCTTTAAAGGCAATAGATACCTGCTATGGTTGACAGACACGCATTCATATTTGGAAGTTGTAATTACAAGTGTTGCACTTGCACTGCCTACCCTATTTCCATTAACAATGCATGGATAAACACAATGTGCTGTTAATTCAATACAGGCCTTCAACTGGACAACGAACACTTTCTTATACGTTATACAGTCCTGGTAGTGTAGCGATAGCATATGCTCGTTGCTGCAGTCTCTCGTTTATCCCCGGAGGGGTAGACAGAGGCATAGTATCGGCCCACATTTTCACCTTATAGTTTTATGTCCCACGTAATAGGTAGTGAGCCTATTGACTTAAAATGGACAGGCGCAGTTTGTGAGGACCCGCAGCTGAAATTTTTCAAGCCGCCCATACCTTGAACTTGGATAACGATTATCATTTTACTGACAAGGTTTCATTTCGAGTTTTCCTTCTCTACGCAATGGATCGTTTTGCGCAAGTGTTCCCTAAGTCGTTTAGACAAGGATAAAGGATGAAAATCGGCTGAAAATATTATGTTTTATAGGAAATATGTCTACTTAAAGTTTTTTAAACCCATTTTATCACTTTTGAGGGTATTTTTAGAAAGTAACTCTATCTATATCTAATACCTCTATCTACGTATACAGGGTACGGACCAACAGCTATCTACTTTTTCAGACAATTTGGAAAATTACGGTGTATTTTAATTAAATGAAAACTAATATGAAAACTAAATATTTCGGAGTGTCGGTAATGGGCTTCGGAGACGATCAGTGCCACTTGACAAGCCTCGTGTGTATCGAGACACATACACCTACAAAGAAAGCAGGCACACTCGAAGCTACTTTCATTCACATTTTAGCAGATTCATCAAGTTGCATTGACCGTCTCCGGAGTCTGAAGCGTTTCTATTCGCAATTTCAAGTTTCTTTTTTTCAAAAATACCCCATTTGAAAAACCTCATACTGTAGACTTACAGGAAAATTTCGACAACATTGAAAAATTTTGTGTATTTTTTAAAGCGAACCTATTTAAAACGGTTGAACGTTTCATCAAGCACTAATTGTTACCCTCCATAGCTTACGAAACGAACCTTACGAACGAACGGACCGCTGAACATTACGCTCGCCTGCTCACTGCTCAGCCAGGAATAGAACTGGCTTGATGTGGTCCTTTGATATATACAAAGGTATGTAAATACTGTCTCTTTCCACACGCTGTGATCCTGGTACCTACAAAGTATTTACCAAATCCTTTTCTTTTTTGGAAGTCCTATTACGTGGGACTGAAGCAGACTGAAGCTGTAAGGTGAAATTTGGGCGTATACTATGCCTCTGCCTACCCCTTCGGGAAAAAGGCGTGATTATACAATGTATGTATGTATGTACAAACTCCTATATCTTGCTGTGATCCTGGCATCCCTCTTCATTTCCAAGTAGCGCTTGCCTGTAATACCAGGTCAATACTCAGGCCAGGAATAGAACTACTGGGTTAAGTAGTATGTAAATACTATCTCTTACTACATGCTATGATCCTGGTACATACCTATAGGTTCTCCAGTGTAATCAAAAATCACACGCTCACACACACACACACACACACACACACACACACATACACACACACACAAACACACACACACACACGCACGCACTCACGCACACACACACACACACACAAAATACAGGCTTAGCCTAGTTTAGGAATCTGTGATTTTCAGTAACTACCTATCTAAGGCCACTGCATGTAATTTTATATAGATACAAATATACATTTTTAGGGTTCCGTACCCAAAGGGTAAAGAACGGGACCCTATTCATGAGACTTCGCTGTCCGTCTGTCTGTCTGTTTGTCTGTCTGTCTGTCTGTCTGTCCGTCAGGAGGCTGTATCTCATGAACAGTGATAGCTAGAGAGTTGAAATTTTCACAGATTATGTGTTTTTGTTGCCGCTATAACAACAAATACTGAAAACAAAACATAATAATATTTAAGGGGGGCTTCCATACAACAAACGTGTTTTTAGCGATTTTGTCTTATATATTCGGTAATAAGGTATCCTTCTCAATTTAAATACGTTAGCTAATTTGAACATTTCATCAAGATTATTCATTCCCTTTACACCATGCAAATTAAATGAATACTTTAGGAGGTATAGCACAATCAAATGTTGCTCAATGAAATTAATTTCGAGTCGCCATGATTGAACTTTATACGGGTCACATACAAACTTATTTTTCGACTTTCATCGTAAATATTTTTCCTTTACAAAATGAACAACGCTTTCAGCAGGTTACTTTAGGTAGGTGTAATATTTCAAAGATAGCTATTTTATAGGAAATAGTAAACAAATGGTCCATATTTTAGATTTTTCTCTAGTATAAACAATTTACGTACAAACACACAATTTATGTTGTAGACGTAGATAACGTGTTTATAATGTCATCATTAAAATGTCATCAATATTCTGAAAAAGAAATTAAACATAGAGTTCACAAACTCTTTTTGAAATATATACTGTACCTGCCGTAGAGGATCTATACAAGGATAGTTAACACTATAGAGCAACGCGAACTGTCTAAAGACGCGCGTTGTATAACACTATAGAATAGAGCAACGCGATCTGTCTAAAGACGCACGTTGTATAACACTATAGAGCAACGCGAACTGTCTAAGGCGCGCGTTGCTCTGTGTTAATAGGTAATCAGGGCAACCAGTAGACGCTTGAAATACTCACAGAATATCGAGCAGTGTATTTTCATAAAAAAATAATAATTAAGGACCTTTACTGGGACATCCTTTCGAGAGCTTACCCGGGGCTCCCAACCGTAGGCTGTTGACCGTTACGTGGGGTTTTTTAGTCGGTGGATATTCCATCTCGTTAAATAAAAAGAAAAAAGGAGGGCTCCCATGCAACAAATAGGTATGACTTTTTGTTGTTTTTTGGTACGGAACCCTTCGTGCGGGAGTCCGACTCGCACTTGGCCGGTTTTATTTTAATCAGTGACATATCAATCTTTTTTCCGTTTCGAAAGTAGAAATGCGTTCACATGCTATATGATCCTCTCTTCTTTTCAAGGCAGTCTAATTTTAGGTGTGTGCGTGTGTGTTTTGTTCATTACTTGGTTGGTTGTTTGTTCCTGTGGTAGTATTTTTGTTGTTTTTAGATGGGTGATGAACGTCTATGGTACTTATTTCCATTTGCGAGAGTTTCTTTGCTTTAGAAGGCACTCAATTTTGGTTGTATAAATTTCTACAGCAGATAGTCACACCCTGTACTTATGTTGTGCAATCGTGTGTATACGGACAGAGAATCGACAGCAGCTAGCATATTTTTTTTTAGATTACCATAGCCCAATAACATCTTTCGATGCCGTGTATACAAAATAAACTTCAGAAAGAATTATAAAAAGCTATTTTAGGGGTACCTTTTGTGAATTACAGGGAAGTTTACAACTCTCCCCGAGCAACTAAGTTATTAATGAGCGTTTTCATTAATACATTCTGGTTTATTCAACGAACCGAGCGATTCAGCGCGTTTTGTATCGATCCACTACGATGTCGCTTTCATAGAGGATTCTATACGAAACCTGCCAAAACCTGCGTACAAATTTGTACAGGGTGTCGATTCTCGTTTCATAGGAGGTAAATGCGTGTATGGAAATTCACGAGTCGAACCTTATCGATTGTGTTGTTGACACCTGTCAATTCGTCATGACTAGTATAGAATTATTTTAAACCTCAGATCAGGTTTATAATAATAAATAATAATTATGTAGAAATAATAGTCATGATAGTGACTTATTTTTAACACAAAATTCATATGGTAATCATTCAATTTATAATGTTATCACTCGTTAATAAGATAAACAAAATATACTTATTTAAATTTTATCGCCAGTTTGTTAACATTACCCATTCGATCACGACCTGTCTGGAACGCAATCTCTGAAGGACATTATGTTTGGCAAAATACGAGATAGATGGCGTTTTACCCGGAAAATTCTGTCCACGCATTCGCGTCGTGTGAAGTCAAAATCGGCACCCTGAATGTACTATTTTATTTGTATTGGTATATATTTTGTCAAGGACTTTGTGTACTCATAGATCAGTGTTATAATCTTCTTATTAGCCATGCCACCCTGGTATATCAAACAATTCAGGTCGTATTTAGTTAAAACTTGTGACATACATACATACATATGGTCACGCCTTTATCCCCGAAGGGGTAGGCAGAGGCATATGATATGCCCAAATTTCACCTTTTTAGAATTTGTCTCGCGTAATTGGTGGTGAGCCGTATTGCCGTGTTGAGATGGACAAGCGCAGGTTGTAACTGCCTGCTGTTGAAAATTTTCAAGCCGCCTAAAAAGGCCTTTAACTTGGCTTAACGACTGTCATTTTACTGGCAACCGGGACCAACGGCTTAACGTGCCTTTCGAAGCACGGAAACGCTCAAATAAATGTCACAAAGTGTCAAGTCACCCATCCAAGGACTGGCCATAGTGAAAGTTCCTTACTGCAATGATCGTTTACAGAACACTGAGTCCGCGGAGCCACGAGCTTATGTTACCCTGGTATCCTATAATAAATCTTTCTCTCTCTCCTTTGGATATGAAACCCTAAAACATATTTTTGGGGTTCCATATACAAAGGGTTAAAAATGGAACCATATTACCAAGCTTCCACTGTCCGTCTGTCTGTCTGTCACCAAAAGTCTCGAAAGTCTAGAAAGTTGAAATATTTCACAGTGACGTCTTTCAGAACGACCGAATTTTTATTTTACGTTTGTGTATAATCCGTCTATCACTTATACTCTGTAAAATATAGCTTGATCTCTGTGACAGTTATATTAACGTAAACGAAATTGACTTTTATTTCAAAGGCATAAAGTTGTTATTTACAGTTAGCACCTCTGTGTCCTCACTCTCTGCATTTCAACCACAAAAGCTGTATGCCGTTGACTTAAAGTCTATTCTTGTTTACGTTTGTAGAACTGTCACAGAGATTAAGCTATATTTTAAAGAGTATAGCCGGATTTTTAACGGCAAAAACGGAACCCTTATAGATTCGTCATGTCTGTCTGTCTGTCCGTCCGTGTGTCACAGTCATTTTTCTCCGAAACTATAAGGTCTATGCTATTGAAACTTGGTAACTAGATGTATTCTGTGAACCGCATTAAGATTCTTATTTAAAACTAGAAAAATAGTAGTAAATTTTGGGGGTCCCCATACTCAGAACTGAATCTCAAAATTATTTTTTTCATCAAACCTATACGTGTGGGGTATCTATAGATGGTCTTCAAAAATGTTATTGAGGTTTCTAAGATCATTTTTTTATAAAGTGAATAGTTTGCGCAAGAGACACTTCCAAAGTGGAAAAATGTGTGTCCTCCCCCTCATAACTTCTAAACTAAGAGAATGATAAATCTAAAAAAAGTCAATCATAAAAACTACCAACGAAAATTGGTTTGAATGAGATAGAGCTGGTAGTTTTTTTTTTAATACGTCATATACCGCAATTTTTGGTTAGAAAAATCACTATCACTGCGAACGTGTTAAAACATCAATCAAAGTTACAACGAACTATAAGAACTTTTATATTATGTTACTTGCTGCTACAAAACCCTTCATGGGCGAGTCCAACTCGCACTTGGCCGATTTTATATTTTCAAATACTTTTGAAACGAGTACAAATATTTCAGCCTAAACTCAAAAAAACTGTCTGCCGTTTAAGCCGTATCTGTCACCCCTTGTTAAAGGGTGATTCGCGGGCACACCGCAAAATGTTTCCCAAACTCGAATTGGTGTCACCTTCTTGTTTTAAGGGATGAAATGTCACGGTTCGGGTTGATCAAAGGGGATGAAAACCGAGGGGTGGATAGTGTGTTAGCTGAAACTTCTTAAATATTTTGTTTGAATGTGTATTTTTACGTGTGAGGAGTGTGTGTGTATGTAGGTTACTAAAACCACTAGGGTTAATTTTCAAAATTACTGTTACGGATATGGATAAAAACCGGCCAAGTGCGAGTCGGACCCAGGCTCAAAGGATTCCGTACGAAAAATGGTAAAAATCACGTTTGTTGTGTAGGAATTGAAGTATAGGTAATTTGAATTAGGAATTCGGATTTTGTATTTTGTAACGTGTTACGATAAAAAAAAAGCTAGCTAAGTGCGAGTCAGACGCATAGGGTTCCATATCAAAAAAACTTTAAAAAATAAAGTTTGTTGCGCAGAAATTAAAGTTAAATTTGAATTCGAAGGAATTCTTAATTCCGATATTGTATTTTGGATCGACGTTAAACATTTGACGGCGTCCTGTAAACCAACCCAACCACAAAAGTCGCGGAATATTAGGTAGCCGAACCCCTAGGAAAGGCAGCGATAGTAGCCTAAGTCTGTCAGGAATCCTAGGGCGTAGGCACTGGTAGGGCACCTGATGGTTTTAGTCGGTAGTCCGGTATAATTTCCACACGTAGAAACAAAAAAAAAATCAGTCAAGTGCTAGTTGGAGTCGCGCACAGAGGGTTCCGTACCAAAAACGACAAGAAATCACGTTTGTTGTATACCTTTTTGTCTAATTTTGGTATTTATTGTTATAGCGGCAACAGAAATACATCATCTGCGAAAATATCAGCTTTCTAGCTATCACGGTTCCTGGGGTACAGCCTCGTGACGGAAAGACAGACAGACAATGAAGTCTCATGAACAGGGTCTTGTTTTTACAATTTGGGTACTGATCCGTAAAAAGGCATCCCGTTAGGACTCACAATTTATTAAGTACTAGCTGATGCCCGCAGCTTCGCCCACGTGAAATTTGTTCCCGTTCCCGCTTCCCGTGGGAACTTATTCCCGGGATAAAAGTGGCCTAAGTTACTCCTTATTACATAAGCTATCTGCCAGTGAAAGTCCCGTCCAAATCGGTCCAGCCGTTCCAGAGATTAGCCGGAACAAACAGACAGACAGACAAACAAAAATTTAAAAGATATATTATGTAATATTTTGGTATGTGTACCGTATATAAATTCATATGCATGTAATAAAAAGCGTTATTTTAATATTACTAACAGACAATCCAATTTTATTTATTTGTATAGATTTATTTACAGTTTTTCACGCTCTTAATTACTGTTCAAAATTACAAAGTCAGTTCAGTGATTTTTAGCAGGACAAACAAACAGCAATGCACGTTTTCTCTACTAATATTATAGAGAGGAAAGATTTGAATGTTTGTTTGCATCGAATAGGCTCCGGAACTACTGGAACGATTTGAAAAATTCTTTCACTGTATGGAAACGATACTCTTCTTGGTGAACAGAGGCTATATTTTATTCCCGAATTCCCACGGGAACGGGTGCTACGCGGGTCAAACCGTGCGACGTCCTCTAGTTCAAGGTACATTTTAAAAAAATACTGAAGTCGACTAATTTAGGGCTTCCGAGTCCAAATCTATGACTTTTTTCTTCGTGTCTGTTTGTTTGTTTATTTGTTCGGGGTTGGAGCAAATTCAGTAGCTTGTTCATTACCGTACTATTAGGATTTTGTAGGTATTCTTTCAATTTAAATATTTATTTATGTTTCATCAAAATTGGTTCAGCGGAATGATAATACAGCTTGCCCTATGTTTTAATAGAAGACCTATGCATTTTTTTTACGTGAGGAAAAATCCTCATAGATGTTATGCCGAACTCCTACCGACTAAAGAACCTCACGTAACGCCCAACAGCCTATGGTTGTGAGCCCCGGGTAAGCCCTCTGAAGGATGTCCCAGGACCAGAAGGATGTCCCAGGACAGGCCTATGCATTGGTGCCTGGTGGTCGCTGTGGTCTAGTGCGCACATATGCCGACTTAACACTAGAGCCGAACGAAGAGTCGACAGACTGACTAAGACTGAGTTTCTTTTTAGTCCTGGGACATCCTTCCGAGGGCTTACCTGGGGCTCCCAACCATAGGCTGTTGGGCGTTACGTGAGGTTTTTTGAAATGAAACTTCTTTATCGGCGTTGGAAAAAAATTAGCGTCACGTCACGTCACGATTTTTGGTTAGGCGCCATCTTTGTTCTGTTCCCCACCACGGTGGATTCGAATTAAGAGTACTTTATCCAGGGATAGCATGTCATTTAAGGGTTTTTGGACTTTTGGGCTTTTGGACTTTTGGACTTTTGGATGGGACATTGGTACTTTGGGTCTTTGGGACTTTGGAACTTTGAGACTTTGGGACTTTTGAACTTTTGAACTTTTGAACTTTTGAACTTTTGGACTTTTGGACTTTTGGATGGGACCTTGGTACTTTGGGACTTTGGGACTTTGGGACTTTGGGACTTTGGGACTTTGGGACTTTTGGACTTTTAGATGGGACCTTGGTACTTTGGGTCTTTGGGACTTTGGAACTTTGGGACTTTGGGACTTTGGGACTTTGGGACTTTGGGACTTTGGGACTTTGGGACTTTGGGACTTTGGGACTTTTGGACTTTTGGCCTTTGGGACTTTGGGACTTTTGGACTTTTAGATGGGACCTTGGTACTTTGGGTCTTTGGGACTTTGGAACTTTGGGACTTTGGGACTTTGGGACTTTTGGACTTTTGGCCTTTGGGACTTAGGGACTTTGGGACTTTGGGACTTTGGGACTTTGGGACTTTGGGACTTTGGGACTTTGGGACTTTGGGACTTTGGGACTTTGGGACTTTGGGACTTTGGGACTTTGGGACTTTGGGACCTTTAGACCTTGGGACTTTGGGACTTTTGGACTTTTGGCCTTTTGGACTTTTGGACTTTGGACTTTGGACTTTTGGACTTTTGGACTTTTGGACTTTTGGACTTTTGGACTTTTGGACTTTTGGACTTTTGGACTTTTGGACTTTTGGACTTTTGGACTTTTGGACTTTTGTACTTTTGTACTTTTTGACTTAATTTAAGGTGAGGTGAAAATTAAGTTTATGAAGAAGTTTCACTTCTTACGTGTGTACACTAAGAACACGCAATTTTTAGTCGGTAGGAGTCGATAGCATCATGAAGGATTCTCCCTCACGTTAAAAAAAAGCAGGTCAAAATCGATTGGTAATTCTCTACGTCCGGAGCGTTCGAGCACGGTTAGATCCGCTAGGGGCTTTCTTCCGAGCACGCTTAGGTTGTGGAATGATCTCCCTGCCTCGGGTTTCCCAAACGCCTACAATATGGGATCCTTCAAAAGTGGTCTTAGAAGGTTTTTAAAGGGTCGGCAGCGCGAGTGTTAGTTGCAACACCAGAGGTGCCCTCTGGTGTTGCAAACGTTCATAGGCTGCGGTGACCACCAGTCCTTCTGGTGGGCCGTATGCTTGTCTGCCACCTAAGTGGTATAAAAAAAAAATACTTAGTTAAAATCACCTCGCCAACGAATTCGCGGCCTAAAGCTAAATCTATACTAATATTATACAGAGGAAAGATTTGTTTTTTTGTTTGTTTGTTTGTTTGTAACGAATAGGCTCCGGAACCACTGGACCGATTTGAAAAATTCTTTCTTTGTTGGGAAGCTACACTCTTTGCGGTGAATATAGGCTACATTTTATTCCCGTATTCCCACGGAAACGGGAACTACGCGGGTGAAACCGCGTGACGTCCGCTAGTCTAACATCTAATCTATATATATAAAAATCAATGCCACTTTTCGTTGTAATTTTATAACTCAAGAACGGGCTCACCTATCCAAACCAAATGTTTAGGATTTGTTCGGACTATTTAGTAGATGGTTTATGTGACGTTTGCACAAAATCGGTCAAGCGGTTCTTCATTTATCACGCAAACGAAGTTGCGCGGGTCAGCTAGTATAATAAAAAAAATCTATGAAAAAGATTTTTTAACAGACAAATCTTACTAATATTATAAATGCGAAAGTTTGTGAGTTTGGATGTTTGTTACTCTTTCACGCTCAAACCGCTGAACGGATCGGGCTGAAATTTGGTACAGAGATACATTATAGTCTGGAATAACACATAGGCTACCTTTTATCCCGTGAATAACTTCCCGCGGAAACAAATTTTACGCGGGCGAAGCTGCGGGCATCAGCTAGTAGTTTTATAATTCGTTTTAGCCCCGCTCTTATGTCGAGACTTTGTCTGTAGTCTGTGACTCTGTCGCATTAAACTACGTCACTAGATCACGTGCATCATCTGTTCAAAGTTTGAAATAAAACAGAAATGACAATGTCAATCGGATTGAGCTTTCACTTTCACGATAGACGTTTTAGAGAGGGGCAGTCGGGTGAGACCGTCTCACGGTTTCTTGTTTTGTTATAGCGGCAACAGAAATACATCATTATGTAAAAAATACTTAGTTAAAATCACCTCGCAAACGAATTCGCGGCCAAAAGCTAAATCTTAATATATAAAACAAAGACGGGTTTGTTACAACATTTATAACTCAAGAGCGGCCGTACCGATTTGGCTGAAAATTGGTGGGGAGGTAGCTTAGGCCCAGGAGACGGACATAGGATACTTTTTATCCGGTTTGACCTCGCTTTTTTTTCGCTTTTTTTGGTCGATTCACTATTCTGCTGGCGACGTACACCGGTAGTCCACGTCCTATGCATGAATAAGCGCAATTTCTACAATAATGCGACGGGAAACATCTATCGTTAACGAAATTATTCTGACGAGAGTATATGCGACGGGAAAGGGTGATTTACTCTCTTAAGTGACGCATACGAAGTTGCGCGGGTCAGCTAGTATATTATATGTATAGATTAAACCGCCATGCATAATCGTACACATGTTATGCCGGCCAATTAACTCTGTCTACCTCCCGTCCACTCGGCGCATGACGAACGCTAGCCCAGCGATCGATAACTTGAAAACGCAACACAGTTTTTTGAAACCTCTTTAATTAGCGTAAATACGAAACGCTTTCGCATTTGATCCGAGTGTTTCTATTGAAAAATTTTGTTGTGGATAATTTGTATCGTTTATTTTGGGCTGTGTAATTATCGTTCCCGTGGGAATCCTACTAATATTATAAATGTGAAAGTTTGCGAAGATTGGATATTTAGATGTTTGGATGTTTGTTATTCAATCACGCTCTAACGCAGGGGTTCCCAAACTTATAGGTATCACGCCTCCCTACTGTTAAAATTAATATGCCCACGCCTCCCCTCTGCCCAAGGAACAGCAGTTGGGCTCGCCAAACAATCAATACACATAATAATTTTAAAATAAAATAACAGTAATAATTATTTTTCTGATTTTAGTATTTGTTGTTAGAGCGGTAACAGAAATACATATTATATGAAAATTTTAGCTCTCTAGCTATCGAGGTGCCTGAAATACAACCTTTTGACGGAAAGACAGACAGACGGACGTCGAAGTCTCTTTAATAGGGTCCCGTTTTGACCCTTTAGACACGGAACCCTAAAACCTACTATTATTAAATAAAATAAGGGTAGGTAATAAAGTTATAATTACATCTCAGACCTCTCTCTTGTTTACTATCCACTTCTTTGAGGGACGAAGAGACACGCCACCATCTTGGCCTGCTTCTGTAAGACTGGCGAGCAGCAAACCCGTCGTTCTTAGGCCCTCGGTCATGGAGGCCGGTAGTCTTGGGCGTATTTATATCCTGCTCACACCACGCCACCTTTTTTGCACGCAGAAGGACACAGCTTCAGACCATGGCCCTCAACACGGTCTTGAGCGTGAGAATGTCCACACCAGGCCTACGACCAGGTCTCGGCGTTGCAGTGTCCATGCTGAGCACCGCAAGAATATGCGGCGCCAGGTCCTCGCTGCGGTAACCACAGTGTTAGTACTCAGGTGTATGCACCACAGACACTTACCGAAGCTGCCGTGCCCGGTAAATATCTATGAAACGCGGTAGGTGAGGCTACAATGGCGCCTCTTCAGCCACTCTTCCATGATCGACTTCACCACGTCGGTAGTAGTGAGTCTGGGGACTCTCACACTCGCATATCGACACCAGAAGTATCAATTAATGTAAGGGACAAAACACGGTTTTTCAGGAGAGCCAAAAAACGATTTTATTTTTATAAATCTGTCTGTAACTTTTTACTGTCTGGTTCGATTTTAATTGTGTCAAGGGAGAAGTTTCTTAGAATTTCTTCTTCTTTCATGCTATAAACTCAAAATTCAGGAATGTCTACTGGTTTCCAAAATAGCGTGTCCGTTACATTAAAAAAAATTGTTTAATTGTACCTTACGTTACTGATATTTGTATGTATAAACAAATGACTAAAGTGTAAGTAGCAAGAGACTATAGAAAATCACATGCAAATGTATTGTAAAGGACTTAACTTTAGGACTTTTGATGATATTTGATGTAACTTGAAACTGAAGGTTATCGAAAAGAATTTAAAAAAACCGGCCAAGTGCGAGTCGGCCTCACGCACGGAGGGCTTAGTACCAAACAACAGTAAAATATCACGTTTGTTGTAAGGGTGCCCCCTTAAATATTATTATTTTTCTGATCTTAATATTTGTTGTAGACCTGAAAAATTACTTTGTGGTATTTTTACTACAGGGAAATATTTTTGGCATGATTAATATTGGTATGAATCAACATTAAAAGATAAAAACAAAAGATTTCGCACTAAGGTGCCACGACTAACCCAGCTGGAGAGGGTCTTGGTCTCCTTGTTTCCATCAGGAGTTAAGAGACATATTGCTCCGTATGGCTCCGTCTCAGGCACTGGACGGGGATTACTGTTAGAACGATGTGCCTGAAGTCACCAAAAGCGTGTTAGGGGCACCTGTGCTGCGACTTAAAAAAGCACCAACCCCGAACCCGATGGCATTCCAAGTCATGCATGGGTCCTGATGGCTCTCGAAGAATTTGGATCTTGACTGATAGGGCTCTGATGTTGATGCGCTAAGCATAGCTCGAAAAAGGTCAGGGTGTAGCATATTATTGCAGAGCGCCTTGTTGGACACTACACACGAGTGGTGCCAGACTTGACGGATAGCCAGTTTAGTTTCCTTTGGGGGCGCTCCATCGTGGACACGATCATTCGTGTCTGGGGTCTGACAGAAGAAGCGATATTGCGGGAAAGGTGGTGATGGCGGTGTCTGTTGACATCGCCATAGCTTTCAACCCCTTTCCCTGAAGCTGCGTTAGAGAAGCCCCCATTTATCATTATTGAGTGCTTTTCTACTTACGTCGGCGTTTCGAGGCTCATCTCTTCGGGACATGAATAAGCTACCGGCTAATGTAAGGGGTATCGTGCGTAATTTTGGAGGAATCGGTCCACTTCTGTAGAACCCCGGTGACGGTGCTACTCGGTCATTTGCTCGAAGGGTTCGACGTAACGTACTACGCTGATGACACCCACGTTCCGACGTGAAAATCTACTCACCGAGGCGTGGCCCTAAAGGGAGTTGCTCGAGTTCTGGGTCGAAGATGGCGACTGGTTCTGAAGGTAGTCTCTTACAAAATTCAGGCACTGTGCTTTCACAGACCTCGGGAGGAGTCACCGACGGAATCCAGCATACAAGTAGGGGGAATTAGCGTCGATATCTAGCCCTCTATAAAGTATCTTGGAGTCGTACTCGATAGCGGGTTGAACTTCGAATACCATTTCCGAGACATGATTCAAAACTGAGGAGGGGCAACGACTGCACTCTCGCGGAGGTTGACTAACATTAGGGAACACAATGCGTACTGCACACTGTCAGGATCTCATGGAGACATGGAAGGAGCAGACTGAGCAATCAAGGTGGGAACTGCTGCAATCGGGGCAACCAGACAGGGGGGGGGGATGCATGATGTCCATACATAAGTAGGCCCAAAACAGCATAAGAATAGAACCTCCAAAAACGCGGATTAGCACCATTCTAGCTGAGTGCTGAGCCGAGGTGATGAGCTCGTCTACACGGGATCCTGAAACTTCCTTCCGAGGAGTTACCCGGGGCAGCCGCCCATACATTAATAGGTGGAATCAAGAAAATATTTAGATTTTCACAGGAAAAATATAAAATTGCAGAAATTATGTGAGATAAGTAGTAGGTAATGTATTTAAATTACCCCTAAAAGGCTCAAAAAATGAGTTAAGGTAAGGGACACGTTGTATAAAATTACCGATTTGAAGTCTAAGGTAAGGGTCAAAATTATTTTGTATGATGAGTTACTTTACTTGTTTGAGAAGAATAAAATCTAAGTGGCCCTTAAATCAATTTTTTCGTTATAAATCGTTTTAGACAGTCCTAAAATTTATACTGTAAGGGACATTTTTTTAACGATAGAGACATTTTGAGTATACCAATTGATAGAGCTCGAAATTCTGAATCCAATGATATATATAACTCATTTTCGCCAAAATGTCCCTTACGTTAATTGATACTTCTGGTGTCGATAATTGGGATATGGCAGCTCAAGAAACAGGCATGATATCGCTGCAGCTCCTCCAGGGCCCTCGCTACCAGGTCCCATGGAGGGTTTCCGGGTAGGAGACATGCAGCCTCGAAGGATATCGTGCGTTACCCTCTTATTATCCTGATGCCAGCGATTCAAGGTCAGACTTACAAAAGGTCACTTCTTACAAAAAGAGTCAAAGACGGATGTGCTTGCATGATTTTGACAAGATTTCTAATTCCGAATTTAATATAGATAAAAAAATTGTACAACGTATATTACTAGCAAAATCTAATTTTCTTCTAAACTTTGTTTTTGTTATTGTAACCAATGCTACCCATGAATATAAATTAAAAAGGTATAAAGGTATAAGATTTAAGATATTTAACCCAAAATTATGCCTTATTCATCTTTTCAAAATTTCCATAGCTTGCTCTTGCGATGTCACTCTGCTCTGACCGCGCCCCCCTGTACATGTCTTCGCGCCTCCCTAGTGGGGCGCGCCCCCCACTTTGAAAACCAATGCTCTAACGGCTGAACGGAATAGGCTGAAATTTGGCACCGGGGTAGATTATACATACATACATACATACATATGGCCACGCGTTTATCCCCGAAGGGGTAGGCAGAGGCATATAATATGCCCACATTTCACCTTTGTATAATTTGTCCCACGTAATAGGTGGTGAGCAGTATTGCCGTGTTTAAATGGACAAGCGCAGGTTGTGACTGCCTGCTGTTGAAATAAAGCATTCAACTTAGCTTAACTACTGCCATTTTACTGGCAACCGGGACCAACGGCTTAACGTGCCTTCCGAAGCACGGAAACGCTCAAATAAATGTCACAAAGTGATCACATGGATGGTCACCCATCCATGGACCGGCCATAGTGAAAGTTGCTTACTGCAGTGATCGTTTACAGAACACTGAGTCCGCGGGGCCACGAGCGCTGCGGGTAGATTATAGCCTGGAATAATACAAAGGCTACATTTCTTCCCGGGAATATGTTCCCATGGGAAGCGGGAATGGGAACAAAATTTAGCCTTTTTTTTTACTTATGGAAAATCCTACAGGGATGCTATGCTGAACTCCTGCCGACTAAAAACTACACGTATCCTACCTAACAGCCTACGGTTGGGAGCTCCGGGGAAGCCCTCGGAAGGATACCCCAGGAGGCATAAAATATAGCCTAGTCACCCAAGAATAGTGTAGCTTCCCAATAAAGAGAGGATTTCTCAAATCGGTTCAGTAGTTTCGGAACCGTTCGGAAAAGTAGAAAAAAAACCGGCCAAGTGCGAGTCGGACTCGCCCATGAAGGGTTCCGTAGCAGCAAGTAACATAATATAAAAGTTCTTGTAGTTCGTTGTAACTTTGATTGATGTTTTAACACGTTCGCTGTGGTAGTGACTTTTCTAGGCGAAAATTGTGGTTCATGACATGTTAAAAAAAAACTACCGACTAGATCTCGTTCAAACCAATTCTCGTTGGTAGTTTTTATGGCAATGTACATCATATTTATTTTTTAGATTTATCATTCTCTTAGTTTAGAAGTTAGAGGGGTGGGGGGGGGGGGGGCACATCTTTCAAGAGTCTCTTGCGCAAACTATTCACTTTATAAAAAAACGATGTTAGGAACCTCAATAGCATTTTTGAAGACCTATCTATAGACAACCCACACGTATAGGTTTGATTAAAAAAAAAAACATTGAGTTTCAGTTTTGAGTATGGGGACCCCCAAAATTTACAGCTATTTTTCTAGTTTTATATGAAAATCTTAATGCGATTTACAGAATACATCCACTTACCAAGTTTCGGTTTTTAGTAGTTATAGTTTCAGAGAAAAGTGCCTGTGACATACGGACAGACAGACAGACAGACATGACGAATCTATAAGGGTTCCTTTTTGCCATTTGGCCACGAAACCCTGAAAAGACTGTATAAATCTATAATTTGTGTCAATTGAAAACTATTGTTAATGTAAATACTCCTCGGTCTACCCTCTCTATGTACACATTATGTGTCTCCTACCCATAGTACCTAATGTAAAACAATGGTTCTCAACTTTACAACTGAAACAGAACACTACTTGACAACTTAAGATAACTTAAAGTTAATGTTAAGTTAGACATCAAAGCGAAGCGCACCGACGGAGATCAAAGGATAAGCCGCCGGGGAGTGAAAGGGCTTTTTGTTGAAAATTACTTAGAAACCTTTGAGGCAATAGTTGACTTAATAGGAATTAGGTTTTAATAAGTAATTAACCGACTGCTGAAAGGGAGTTATGACAATTTTCATTGTGGTGGTTGTAGAAGCGGTGATGGCCTTAATTCGATCAAATCATAAAATTATTTAAATTCAGTAATACCAAAGATAATAATTATAATAGTATTACATACAGATCAGCAACTCCCTGCCTCCCACCGAGTAAGCTTCCCCATCCCCCCACCGAAGTTGATGTGTCTGTTGCCGTGTTAGTACTCGAGAGAGTGTCACTGCGTTGCATTACGTATTATACCTACGTACTTTGTGATATTGCTTTGGTTAAATTTGTGCTTAGCCGAGGGTAGATTTGAAAAAAAAAGTACCTACATACATGAGATTGCGTTCTGTTCCTTATTATTTTGTTTCCATAGCTAGTTACCCGAGTAAACTCACACATCCAAGCTTGATTGAAGCATTCACATTACGTGTTTATTAGTGTAGGTAAAAACGAACATTTTTGTATGGAGTTTCCGCCCTGTGATAATACTGCTTTTTTAAGTTGGAAAACCTACGGGGATGCTATGCCGGACTCCTACCGACTAAATGCATACGATGCCTTACAGCTGTCTGTGGCGGGAAGTCCCGGGTAAGCCGAAGTTTTTCAGTTGTAATTTCTCTACGCGTGGTCTGATTTCAAATTTTTTTTTACAGTGTTAGGAAACGAGTAGGTACTTTTAAGGATTGTTCCACACAACTTTCAATCTTGAGGGTTTTGTAGTTCAGAAATTAGAGATATCTCAACTTTCGCTAAACATTTGAACCTCAAGGGTTCCTTTGAATGTAAGAGTCAATCTAAACGGGCGTGTTTGCTTAATCATAAAAGACATTTAAATCTATGCTAATATTATAAAGAAGTAAAGTTTGTGTGTTTGTTAAATTGTAAGGGGTAATCTCGGGATCTACTGAACCGATTTTAAAAATTCTTTCACCAATAGTAAGCTACGTTATTGTGGAGTGTCATAGGCTATATAGAATCACGCTACAACTAATAGGAGCGGAGCAGTAATAGTAAATGTTTCAAAAACGGGGGACGACGGAAACAGGTAAAACTCTGGCGCAAACGAAGTTGCGCGGGTCAGCTAGTATTTTATATTTGTTGACAATCTCACACAGCATCGTCTAGCCTAAAGTAAGCTATAAGCTTGTGCTATGGGATCTAGACGACTGATATACATACTTATATATTTCTAAATACATACATGTTATAGAAACACTCGAACTCCGAAACAAACATTTGTGGATCACACAAATATTTGGACCGACCCGGGAATCAAACCCAGGACCTTCAGCGCGGCTGGCGGTTACACTACCGACTGCGCTACAGAGGCAGTCAGACCTTAATGATTAAGGGTTAAATACAGTCCACGTGGCTGCATTATTTTAGAATACATTTATCTTTTATGATTAAGCAAACAGGGCAGTTTCACACGCTACTAGGAGTCTGATGAAGAAATACCTTCCCTTTTATAGACCTTATGTGATGTAAACGAAGTTGCGAGGGTCAGCTAGTAGTTCATAATAGTTTAACGAGATGTCAACTTTAGACATATATCCAATTTCAATGTATGGTAAAAATCTTGTCCTGTCAAAAACATACGATTCTGTGGATTGTCAGACATTTCCTTGGAATACCTATGAAATGTATACAATTTGTAGACATTATATAATTCCTTTTATTATAATATTGAATCGTAAATGCTTTTGGCATTTAATTTAATTTTTCTATTACATTTATTTAGTTACAAGTTTACTCGACATACGTTGTCCTGCGTTAACTCTGAATACGGAAGTCGGTATTCCGAGATCTAAGTTCCCGGTCCCCTGTTCCTGGTTTCCTGTTCCCGGTTTCGGGTTCCGAATTTACGGTGCCTGGTTTCCAGTTCCCGGTTCCCAGACCCGATTCAAAATCGCAATAGAAACCATTTCTTCAAACAGTTCGAGCCGGTTACAGTAATTGCAAGTTTTCTAATTTTCCACGCAACTTCTTAATTTTTTTATTTCATATGAACCTTTTCCTGACAATAATGAACACAACAAAATTAAATTAGCGAAATCGATTCAATTGTTCTCGAGATATGCACTTTTAGCCCCTCTCTATAAAATTGAGTACAAAGGGGCTTATGTCGAGATTTTGTCTGAAGTCTGTGACTCTGTTGCATTAAACTACGTGACTCGGTCACGGGGATCATCTGTTCAAAGTTTGAAATAAAACAAAAATGACAACATCAATCGGATTGAACTTTCACAATAAACGTGTTAGAGAGGGGCAGTCTGGTGAGAACGATCTCATGACTTTCTTGTTTTATATTAGAGATGCCCAACTCCTACGAAACATCTCAACACCGTGTATAATACAATCTGCGCTTGTCCACTTCAACACGGCAATGGGCTCATTATGTGTGGTACAAAAACAAAAATTGGAATGGGGGCGTATACGGGTTTCTGTTGTGAACCCTGGGACATCCTTCCGAGGGCTTACCCGGCAGTGGTAGGGTACAGAGTGGTAGTCGGTAAGAGTACGGCATGAGATCCATGAAGGACTCCAGATGTATAAAAAAATCGGTTGTCTGTAAAGTCGGTTCACTGACGATAGTTGAACGTGACAACTCAGCCTTAAATGGAACGCCTCAGAGCGAGGTAACGCCGCATACGTCATGTTTTTTCCTGCGTGCAACCGGCTGGCCATCGAATTATAAGACGTTGTCACGTCAAAAACCGGCCAAAAAACGGCAAAAAATCACGCTTGTTTAATTGGATCCCCCTAATCCCCCTTTTTACTGATTGTAGTATTTTTTTTGTTATAGCGGCAACAGAAATACATCATTATGTACAAATTTGAGATCTCTAGCTTTCACGGTTCTTGAGATACAGCCTCGTAACAGGCAGACAGACAGACGAACAGTGAAGTCTCATTAATACGGTCTCGTTTTATTACCTTTTGGGCATGGAACCCTAAAAAAGGAGTAACTGTTTGTGAATGTAATGAAAACAAATTAATTCTATCTTCTCCATCAAAGTACCAGGAAAACATAAGATGCTAATAGGTTCTTTGTGTTTCATTCAACTGGTACTAGGTGTATTATTTAAGTGTGTTCACCGTGCTATATGATTCAATTTCAACAAAACAACATCTGTTGGCCGAAAGCCAGGTCACCTGTGCACAGATGTAATACGAAAACAATATTTATGTATGTTTGTTTGTTGAAACAATGCGAGTTGAATATTGAAGTTATTCTAGTGCATTCAGTTGTAAGGAGTTTAAGTTTAATATATGAAATGTGTTTAATAATTTTAAGTACCTACGTTTCATTTTAGCTTAAGGTGTAGGTTCGATTCTAGAAAGTCACAGTGGTGCAATGAATAATGTATGCGACTGCGGTGCAGAGGTCTCAAATTCGAATTTTTGGTGTTTATTTTTGTGAAGTTTTGGTTTTTTTATAGGTTGTCTAAATCTCATAGCACAAGCTTAGTTTAAGCAAGATGACTGTGTAAAAAATAGACCCACTACAAAAAGTAGCTTATAAAAATATTTAATGTAGAATTTCTGACCCAATGCCAATTCTCATTTCCTTTAACATTAATAGAAAAAGTTGAGATCAAATTTACGAGTATTATAACAATAATTTTTTGTTTCATACTATTCCTTGATGGAATGCTCACTGAAGCGTAAAAGTATAATAGATTATTAAAAGAATATAGGTACTTAGTATAAATTCCTTTGTTCGTATTCAAAATGGTGGAAAATTAATAAGTGGGTTGCCTCCCAACTGGACATTATCATCATCATCTTCGTTAATGGACGTCCAGTATCATATACTTATATTTGAAACGTAAATATGGAGATAATTTTGACAAGCAATTACCTAGTACTTTTGTGAACTATAATAATAATACTTTATACTAATATTATATAGAGAAAAGATTTGATTGTTTGTTTGTTTGCGTCGAATAGGCTCCGAAACTACTGAGCAGATTAGAAAATTCTTTCACTGTTGGGAAGCTACCCAACCCCGGGTAACATAGACTATATTTTATTACCGTTTTCCCACGGGAACGAGAGGTGCGAGGGTGAAAACGCGTAACTTTCGCTAGTGCTAACTAAATCACAATTTCAATGCGTCATTTCTTCTTACGCCTTGAAATATTAGAATCAGAGCGAGAAAGCAACAATGAAACGAAATTTAAAAGCGTTCGTAGCTCTGCAGTAAGCATCATTCTCTATGGAAGATCTTGGATGGGTGACTACTATATGAAATTTCATTTGCGAGCGTTTACGAGCTTTGAAAGGCACTTTAAGTCGTTGGTCCCGGTTGTCAGTAAAATGTCAGTCGACAAGTCATGTTAAAGGCCTGTAGGTGGCTTGAAATTTTCAACAGCAGGCAGTCACAATCTGTGCCTGTCCATATCATCACGACAATACGGTTTAGATTTGTATTCAGGGACGTGTCGCAAGTGCCCATGTATTAGGATTATGCGAAATAAAAGTTTTTTTTATACCACTAGAGTGGCAGACAAGCATACGGCCCCACAGATGTACCTGTGGTCACCGCAGCCTATGGACGTTTGCAACACCAGAGGCGCCACAATCGCGCCGCCGACCCTGTAAAAACCTTCTAAGTCCCCTTTTGAAGAACCCCATACTGTAGGCGTTTGGAAAAACCGAAGCAGGGAGATCATTCCACAACCTAAGCGTATGCGGAAGAAAGCCTCTATCAGATCTCACCGTGCTCGAGCGCTCAGGACGCAACGTGTGAGGATGATCACCCAAAATTATTTTTTATTACGTCGAAAAAGATGAAAATATGGGCATTAAAAAGAGGCAGCGTGGCAAGGGGCACTCGTAAACTTGGTTTTATAAACTTTCAGTCAAAATTTAAATCTTTTGCAAACTGCTAGCTGCTTCGACCAAGTAAAAGTAAGACCGGCCCATCCATACATTAGTAGGTGTTATTGTTCCGAATGTGAAACACGTGTAAAGATAAGACATTTTACGCAAGATGCCTTCCTGTGCGTTCCTGAAGTGTAAAAACACTACCCTGAATTCGAAAATAGAATTTTTATTCAAGTTAGTACACAAAAATACAAAAATATGTTTCAACAATTACATGCATTTTCTGATCTTGTGCAAATTAGTGGATGACGCTCTGCACTCCTAAATAGGCTAAATGTAAGCCTGTGGTAAGGAAGAGCAGTGCCATTTCCCCTTGTTGAATTGTAATGATCGTTCTAAATAGGTATGTGTGTGCGTGTACGTGCGTGTATGTGTGTGTATCTGAGTGTGTGTGTGCGTCATAATTCAGTTGTAGCAGGAAATTTCGAACAGCCTTTTTAGCATTGAACTGAGTCAGCCCAAAGTAAATCAACACTAACCCCCAGTTTCCGAAAGGCTGATCAACGCTAAAATTAACTAATCGGCTGTTAAAGGCGGATCCTCACAGAAGATCCAAAATGAAAATCCATTTACAAGGAACATAAATGCTTCGTAAATATTTAAGAAGAATGTAGGTTGTTGCTACCAAAGCGATTCGACGTTGTTGCTGCACATGTGACTCCATAGCGACCGAAAGTTCAACTGTGTCGGTGGAACGCGGCGGGATCGCAAGAAAAGTTTTGTTCGTGGATCGCAGGAATTGGCGATCCATTTTGGATCTTCTGTGAGGATCCGCCTTTAACAGCCGATTAGTTAATTTTAGCGTTGATCAGCCTTTCGGAAACTGGGGGTAAGTGTCGACTTAGTGTTGATTTTATTATAGACAGGGAGCTAAATATGTTGTAAACCTCTTTATGAAAGAAGATTGAATGTATGTCTGCATGCCGTGTCGTTGCTATAATATCTTTGTGTGTGAACTAGTCTCACTTTTTGAGTTCGTAATATATGACGTGGGCCCGTCTTTACTTTTTTTTTTGTAGATCACCATATTTATTTATTTTCTCATACAATAAGGTACAAATATCAAATTTTAATATCACTTAAGTATTTGTAAGCATAATCCTAGAATATACAAATTGACTTTTATTGAATACTAGCTGACGTCACGCGGTTTCACACGCGTAGTTCCCGTTCCCGTGGGAATACGGGAATAAAATATAGCCTATGTTCACCGCAAAGTGTGTAGCTTCCCAACAGTGAAAGAATTTTTCGAATCGGTCCAGTAGATCCGGAGCCTATTCGTTACAAACCAACAAACAAACAAACAAACAAACAAAAAAACAAAAAAAACTAATCTTTCCTCTTTATAATATTAGTATAGATTTCTTGTAGTTAATTTATATTGAATATTACTTGGTCGAACGATAGCTGAAAACTAAACTACCCGCCTACGGTGAAAACAGCCTTCGGAAGCTAATTATAAGAACACAGGCAGATCATTCCGGGAGGCTGCGGATCGTAAAAAAACAATCTCCTTTGACTTGAGATAAAATTATCTTTTGGCGGCAGCCTTTGTATTGTTGGCTTTTGATCTTCGCCGCCCGACTTGAAATTAATGTTGTTTGATACAAAATTGAATGGAAATGGATAATTGGGAATAGTTTTATTTATTACTAGCTGATATCACGCGGTTTCACCCATGTAGTTCCCGTTACCGTCGGAATATGGGCATAAAATATAGCCTATGTTACTCAAGGTGAATGTAGCTTTCGTATAATGAAAGAATTTTTGGAATCGGCATAGGTTGTTCTTGTCGTTTTTTAGTTTATAAACACAAAAAAATATTCTCTTTATATGTTAATCTGTGCCCGTCAACTTTTTCCATGATATATCGATAAAATTATACCGCCTCATTTTTATAACGTGAAGAAATCTCTCGTGTGGCGACGGGCAAGAGAGCAAAATGTCGCCACCTCAATTCATCCCGAGCGTATCGTAAGAGGTGACGAAGAGAACACTTTGTAGATTCGTCATGTCTGTCTGTCTGTCCGTCCGTATGCCACATATAATACTGAAGTCGGTGCCAATATGACTATGAGAGAGATTAATAATGCCTATCTAAGCCTACATAGTTTTACTGGGCACCGATTTCTGTATTATATTTAATGATATCTGATAAACTAACTTTGAGCTAAGTAAATTTTATTTTTCAGTGTTTAGTTTTGTTTAAAATAAAATTAAATATTCACGGACATTTCACACACCGCTATCTGATCCCAAAGTAAGCTAGGAATAACCTGCTTGTGTTATGGGTATCATACCACGGATATTAATACTTATATACTTTTAAATACATACATATTATACATGGAAACACCCAGACTCTTGAGACAAACATTTATGGGTCACACAAATATTTGTCGATCGAATCGAACCCACGGCCTCCAGCGCCGCAGGCGGTATCACTACCGACTGCGCCACAGAGGCAGTCAAGTGTTTGAAATCGGGTTCTTTTTTGTTATTTTTAGGGTTCCGTACCCAAAGGGTAAAGAACGGGACCCTATTCATGAGACTTCGCTGTCCGTCTGTCTGTCTGTCTGTCTGTCTGTCTGTCCGTCAGGAGGCTGTATCTCATGAACGGTGATAGCTAGAGAGTTGAAATTTTCACAGATTATGTGTTTTTGTTGCCGCTATAACAACAAATACTAAAAACAAAAACATAATAATATTTAAGGGTGGCTCCCATACAACAAACGTGTTTTTTGGCCATTTTATTTCTTATATTAGGTAATAAGGTATCCTTCTCAATCTAAATACGAAAGTTGGCTTGAACATATCATCAAGCTTATTTATTCCCTTTACACCATGCGAATTAAATGAATACTTTAGAAGGTATAGCACAATCAAATATTGCCCAACGAAATTAATTTCGTGTCGCCGTGATTGAACAATATACGGGGTCACATACTAATTTATTGTTCGACTTTCCTCGTAAATATTTTTCTTTAAAAAGTGAACAACGCTTTCATCAGATTACTTAAGGTCGCTGTAATATTTCAAAGATAGCAATTTCGTAGGAAATAGTAAACAAAGAGACCGTATTTTAGATTTTTCTCCAGTATTAACAATTTACGTACAAACACACAATTCAATACATGCAACGATGTTGTAGACGTACCGTATTTATAATGTGTCATTCAAATGTCATCAATATTCTGAAAAAGAAATTAAACATAGAGTTCTCAAACTCTTTTACAAATACGTACTGTACCTACCGTGGAGGATCTTTATGAGGATAACAGGATAGTTAACATCATAGAGCAACGCGGACTGTGCTATGGTGCTTAACAAACACCATAGAGCAATAAGTACTTGTTTTTTATTATGTATTATAGGCAACCAGTAGACGCTTGAAATACTCACAGAATATCGAGCAGTGTATTTTCATAAAAAATAAAAAATTAAAACAAAATGGACATTTACTGGGACATCCTTCCGAGGGCTAACGCGGGGCTCCCGACTGTTGGGCGTTACGTGAGGTTTTTAGTCGGTAGGAGTTCGGCATAGCATCTATGAAGAATTTTCCCTCGCGTTTAATAAAAAAAAAAAATAGTTGGCTTTTTGGTACGGAACCCTGCGTGCGCGAGTCCGACTCGCACTTAGCCGTTTTTTTTTTTATTTAGAAATAGGTACACAGCCGCCTATAGCTCTCTAGCTACTAGATACCAACATAATTTTATTATTCAAGAAAGAAAGAAGAAATAAAATATTGGAAACGCACTGTCAATGACAACAATAACCAAAAAATACTTAACATCTAATCTTAAATTAATGCTGCCTAACCGCAAAAAGGGATGAGCAGCGCTGGTTTCACATTTGGGACCTATAAACAACAATAAAAAACCGGCCAAGTGCGAGTTGGACTCGCCCATGAAGGGTAACGTAGCAGCAAGTAACATAATATAAAAGTTCTTATAGTTCGTTGTAACTTTGATTGATGTTTTAACACGTTCGCAGTGATAATGATTTTTACAGGCGAAAATTGCGGTTAAAAACTGCTAACTGGATCTCGTTCAAACCAATTTTCGTTGGTAGTTTTTATGGCAATGTACATTATATATTTTTTTTAGATTTATTATTCTCTTAGTTTAGAAGTTAGAGGGGGGGACGGACACTTATTTTTCCACTTTGGAAGTGTCTCTTACGCAAACTATTCAGTTTAGAAAAAAATGATGTTATAAACCTCAATAGCATTTTTGAAGATCTATCTATAGATTCCCCACACGTATGGGTTTGACAAAAAAAAAAATTCAATTTCAGTTCTGAGTATTGGGACCCCCAAAATTTACTGCTTTTTTTTTCTAGTTTTATGTAAAAATCTTAATGCGGTTCACAGAATACATCGACGTACTAAGTTTCAATGGCATAGGTCTTATAGTTTCGGAGAAAAATTGCTGTGACACTCGGACGGACAGACAGACAGACATGACGAATCTAAAAACACAAAAATAGAATTTAGATAATAAAGTAAATATAAATCAACTGTAAATGCGTAGAAACAAAGCAGAATTATCCAAAAACTTTTTTTTAGTTCTACATTCAAAACCAAAATTGGCAACCATATAATACAATACATACTGCTTGGAATAGAAACTTTTCGGCAGGTGTTGCAACAAATATAGTTCCATATTAATATTTAGACGTGCATTTGAAACGAAACCTTTTGAGGACCTCATGCAATTTCACCCGCGTAGTTCCCGTTCCCGTTGGAGTATGAGACTAAAATGCAGGCTATGTCACACGGAGATTGTGTATTTTCCCAACAGTAAAAGAATTTTTTAAATCGGTTTAGTAATTTCGGAGCCGATTCATATAATCAAACAAACAATCAATCCTATCCAGCATAGCATCCATGTAGGATTTTTACACTTAAAAAATAAAGAAAATACCAACTTGAGGACCAGTGTCAGAAGTTTTAAAACTTCTAAAAAACCACGTTTGTTGTGTGGGAGCCCCCACAATTCCCCCTCCCCCTTTCTGATTTTAGTATTTGTTGTTATAGCGGCAACAGAAATACATCGTCTATGAAAGATTCAGCCCTCTAACTATCACAGTTCCTGAGATACAGCCTCGTTAAGGATAGACAGACATACATACAGACATGTAGACAGACAGACGGACAGCGAAGTCTCATGAATGTCCCGTTTTTATCCTTTGGGTACGAAACCCTAAAAATCAAACCTAAATTGAATTCAATTATCATCGTAACTTCTATAAAAAAAAGTAGATTTCACAACCGTCCGGTTTTTGAGCAATAAAATCCTAACTGGTACCGTCCATAAGTCATAATTCACTGCCAACCAGCCGTAGTAATAACTTAACGAGTTTTGGCGCCAAAAGCGGCCATTTTGATTTCTGGCACCGCGCCATTTTGTCTATAACCGTCAAACTAGGAGTATTCAATAAACGCGTTATATGTTTACTGATAGAAAACAAAACTATTTATATTTAAATGTGTTTTTTTTATTCTTAGCTATTTTACCGGCTTGTTTCCTGTATTTTTTTAGAACACTAGTTGGATATATGATTTAGACTACGGCCACTCTAGTTGAGGCCGCAGTGGTAGCCGTAGGTTTGTTATGAGTCCTGGAGTATCCTTCCAAGGGCTTACCCGGGGCTCGGAACCGCAGGCTTTTAAGGTAGGATACGTGTGATTTTTAGTCGGTAATCCGGGATAGCATCAATGTAAGATTTTCCTCATGTTCAATAAAAAAATAGCATACGGCCTATTTAATCGGAAGTTGCCATCGTACCTAGTCTTATATGTGGCCTGCCCTGGTGCTAAGATTGCGCTATAGAGAGTCTCAGTATGCAAATGCAAAAATCTTCTAATACCCCATTTTGAAGAACACCATACTTTTGACGTTCGGGAAAACCGAGGCTGTGTGTTTTTATTTTTTTTTATTTTCCTTTATTTTTTTTTATTTTTCTTTATTGGAACATCAAACAGTTATACATTATGTATAAACATGAACAATATAAGGTAATTATAATTGGTAAACGTATAACCCACACCGATGTCCTCAATCTAAATAAAGTATGTGAGTGAATTATATATAGTAAATACATGCAATTGTTACACTAAGAAATTAAGTGACTAACTGTGTTCTGCAGAAAGGACCCAATAGTCTAAAATATACTAACGCAGAAAAAATTATTATTTATTGGCCAAAATATTTCGAGCTAGTCGTTTAAATTGGTATTCAGACAGGGTAATAGATAGCAAAATTCAAAAATTCTATTCCAGTTTTAAAAAGAATTCCCCGAGGTGCAAGACCAGCAGTGGCTCAAAGCTTGGCCCACTGTATTGGTCTTGTAGTTCGGGAGAACTCATCCTACGCTTGGGAACAGTTGCTTACCTTCTCTTATAGAATTTTACATGTTGCAAAAGATCAGGCAGTCAAAAAGAGTTTAACATCTCAAATTAAAGACAATTGTAATTCGACGCATATTTTCGACCCAAAATTCTCAATTTTTTGTAAAAATTCATTATTCTATTATGTAGAATCAAAATTAAGAGAAGGTGATATAAGAGGAGCATCCAGGTTGTTATTTAGTAGCGACGTGGTGGCGCCTTGCTCTCCAGAAACTCTTGCTGATCTGAAGAGCAAGCACCCTGCGCCAAAGAATGACCTGTCCTTCCCCGATCCTCCAAATTTTAACGACGAATGTTTACGTGTTACAGCCAAGGAAGTGCTGACAGCTGTTGGCTCCTTTAGGAGTGGTTCAGCTGGTGGCCTAGATGGTTTGACTCCTCAGCATCTGAAAGATCTCCTGAGTCCAGCTGCTGGGGAGGCTGGTGAGGCACTCCTGAAGGAGCTAACAGGGTTAGTCAATCTTATGTTGTCCGGCAATGTGGACGAGGGCATCATTGATATTCTCTATGGTGCAAATCTGTGCGCCTTGCGAAAAAAAGATGGTGGCACTCGTCCCATTGCCGTTGGTTGTACCTTTAGGCGTATGGTAGCCAAAATTTGCTGCCATTTTTATAAGGAAGAGTTGGCCAGCAAATTTCAACCCCTACAACTCGGCTTCGGGTCAAAAGGGGGTTGTGAGGCTGCCATACATGCCCTGTCGACTTACCTTGGCTGCGGCGCAGGAGAGGTCGTTCTTAAGGTTGACCTCAAAAACGCCTTTAATTCAGTAAATAGGGACACCATGTTGACACAGGCCAAATTAGAGACTCCAAAAATTTTTAATTTTCTTTGGCAGTGCTACAGACACCCATCAAAATTATTATACAAGGACAATATTTTAGACTCAGCAGTTGGATGTCAACAAGGTGACCCTCTTGGGCCAGTCATTTTCAGTTTATCCATACAATCCGTAATTAGTCAGCTAAATTCTAAATTAAATATTTGGTATCTAGATGACGGCACCTTAGGAGGAGATGTGGACACAGTTCTTAGTGATTTGGCTTTTCTAAAAAATGAATTTCAAAATATTGGCTTAGAACTAAATTCATCAAAATGTGAAATTTATTTACAAGATAATATTGATAAAGTTTCGGCATTTAACAAATTTAACATTCTGGCTCCAAATTTAAAATTATTGCAAAAAAGTTCTCTCCTACTCCTAGGCTCTCCCGTTTTTGAAGAAGCCTTTGATTCTTTTATTGAAGAGAAAATTCAAAATTTTTGTGCAGTTTCAAACCGACTTCTTCATATTAATATCCATTCTGCTTTTACAATTCTTCGGTACTGTCTTTTCGTCCCTAAATTAACACATGCCCTTCGTTCAGCACACTTATTTAAACATTCTGCCCTTTTGGAGAAAATGGACAAAATTATTCAAAACACACTTTGCCAAATTTTAAACGCAGATTTGAATGACCGAGCCTATCTCCAAGCGTCTTTGCCTATTCGTTTGGGCGGTCTCGGCGTTCGAAAAATTTCCGATGTGAGTTTACCAGCATTTTTGGCTTCAATACATGACACTGAAGAATTGACCAGGAAAATATTGTTTCCTACACTGGTTAATTCTGAAGTGTCAGGTAAGATTGAAGCCATTAATGCTTGGAAAATGGCTTGCCCAAATACTGATCTGCCCACCTACCCATGCTCTCAGAGACAGTGGGATAGGCCGCTCTGCAGCAGAGTTAGAATCAATTTACTGAACTCTTGCTCTAACGTTGCAGAACGTGCTCGCCTTCTGGCTGTGGGAGAATGGGAATCAGGTGTCTGGCTTCAGGCTCTTCCGTCGCCCAATATAGGTACTATGTTGGACGACACTACGTTCAGAATTGCCGCCTGCCTTCGTTTAGGTGCTCCTTGCGTGTCTCCACATCGTTGTCACTGTGGAGAAGCAGTCGACACGCTTGGGCACCACGGGCTTTCGTGCAGCAGGAGTGCAGGTCGTATGTCTCGTCATGCATACCTAAATGATATTATCCGCCGCGCTCTTGTCACCGCCGGCGTGCCAGCTATTCTTGAACCAAATGGTTTGGCGCGCGACGATGGCAGGAGACCGGATGGTATGTCATTGGTGCCATGGAAGATGGGAAGGCCTTTGGTGTGGGACGCAACTTGTGTCGACACCCTTGCCCCTTCTCATCTTCCAAGCACGGCGGGCTGCGCCTGTTCTGCTGCTGCATCTGCCGAGACACTCAAACGGCGCAAATATAATAATTTAATTGGTAATTATATATTTGAGCCGTTTGGTGTCGAGACACTAGGTTCGTGGGGCCCAAGTGCACGTGCGCTATATAAAGATATAGCAAAGCGTTTGGTCGATGCTTCTCGTGACCATAAGGCTGGCCTCTTTCTCGCTCAGAGAATAAGCATTGCCATCCAACGTGGCAATGCGGCCAGCCTTATGGGGACCTTGCCAGTCGATTGTGATGGGGAGGAATTCTTCGACACCTAGACGAGTGTTACAACAGTCTTGTGTATTTTTCCTTTCTGTTTATTCTTCTCCCATTTTTCTGTAAATATTTAATTCCTAGTTATAATTCTAATATTTAATGATTGTATATATTTTTATGTTGTACTTAATAATAATATTACAAAGTTTGGACTTAAAAAAAAAAAAAAAAAAAAGTTATATTTATAAGCCTTTGGTATTTATTTTAAAAATCCTCGCACAGTAGATGCAAAGTTAATTTTTTAATAATAAAAATCTTTATTGGAACAAAAACAGGAGTACAATACAAAGTGTGCGATAATGGCCGCATTGGTTTAGAACTGTGTCGCAGCCATTAACGTCTTCTCAAGGCAGAGCTGGGGTGTCAGAGTTCCACCAACAAATAGACAAGTCCATGATACAAACTTAGAGATACAATTGAAAACAAAAGGAATAATAAAAATTAAAAATTAAATGTGGATGTGTGTCTTTGTGTGTGTGTGTGTGTGTGTGTGTGTGTTGTGTGTGTGTATGTGTTTGTGACTATTAATAGTAGTTTATGACACTGTTGCATAATAAGGGTTCTTATAACACGAGTGTGTTTTAAAAAAACGAGCCGTAGGCGAGTTTTTTTATAGTATCACACGAGTGTTATAAGACCAAGTTATGTACAGTGTCATACACTACTTTATCTACTCTCATACTATAATACCTGATTTCATTTTGTTGTGATATATAGTTGCTCCTTGATTTCGCCGGTAACAGGTTCATGGTCATGTTTGACGCAGTTTCCAGAATGTCTGGTGGTGTACAATTACCACCATCCTCGCTTTAAGACATGTTTTTACACGAAAACTAATTTATTTTACAAACAAAACCAAACTTTGTTAAATTTAAATGTAAAATGTTGGCGCCAAGGCGCAAACATCGATTGCGCATGCGTGTTTCTTTTTTTTTTATGCTGCGGAGACCATAGATTTAGGATTTTTCGCTACTCTGGAGACACATTTTTTTTTTAAAGTAGAGGTTCAAACTTCTTTTTCAGCTGGAGATTGTTTATGGTGTATCGTAATGATTAAAAAGTTTTATTATGATATAGGTGTCCATACAAGACCTGTATATCGTAATAAAACTTTTTTTTTGGCCAGTGCGTAATGTTTGTCATAAGAGTATTGATTTCAATTTTATAATCTTTGTATTATAGTATCAGAGTAGATAAAATATATTATGCACTAGCTGAGCCCGCAACTTCGTTTACGTCACATAAGGTGTATGAAAGGAAAGATATTTCTTCATCAGAGTCATCAAGCAGCGTCTGAAACTGCCCTGTTTGCTTAATTATAAAAAACTTAATGATAAAGTCTATTTTAAAACAATTCAGTCCACGCCTTCATTAAGCTCTTTTATGATTAAGCCAAAACGCCAGTTTAGGTTCACTCACATTCAAAGAAACCCCTACAATTAAAATTTTCAAAATGTCTGATTTTTAAAAGTGTTATAACTCTTTTATTTCTAAACCGATTTACATAAAACAAACGCTAAATGTTAACTGGAGCAAACCTCAACACAATAAAAAAAACCGCATTGCCGTCGGTTGAGCGGTTACTGAGATTAGCGTGCACAACCGTACAGACAAACAGATATACAGACATACAGACAAAAATTCTAAAAATCATTGTTTTGGGTTCTATTGCGTTCATAAAGCCCCCCTATAATATTTTTTCTTATTTATCTTCCATGTACAGACAGCGACCTGTTACGATTTTATTATATGTATTGATTTCTGACCACATGTTCCAGCTCCTCATAGTTCAGGGCACCCAGCCATCCGTCAATGACTGGTTTGCAGTTTCTTATCGTTAGGGAATATATTATATTTTAAATTCTATTAACTCGGTTATATAAAATAGAGCTATGGAAATGATAAGTAAAAGAACCAACAGAAATAGTAATAACTTGTTAAACCCCCTCCCCCCTTTTTTGTGTAGCCAATTATTCAGATCATGTAATTTTATTTGTAACTTTTTTTTTATACTACTTAGGTGGCAGACAAGCTTACGGCCCACCGGAAGGTTGGTAACCGTAGCCTATAGACGTTTGCAACACCAGAGGCGCTACACAAGCGCTGCCGACCCGGGCGCAGGTTGTGACGACCCACAGTTGAAATTTTTCAAGCCGCCCGTAAGGCCTTCAACTTGGCTTAACGACTGTCATTTTACTGACAACCGCGACCAACGGGTTATCGTGCCTTCCGAAGCACGGAAACGCTCGTAAATAAATGTCACAAAGTGGTCCACGTGGTGGTCACCCATCCATATCCGGCCATAGTGAAAGTTGCTTACTGCAGTGATCGTTTACAGAACACTGAGTCCGCGGGGCCACGAGCGCTTCAATAGGAACTGAACCCGCCCTTTCCTTTTTGATCCTGAATCTTTTGTGCCTGGCAATTAATGAGCCACTCTCACACAGTGGAACAATCTTCGCCAGAACTGAGCAATTCAAATGTCTATTCTCTGTATAACCATACACAATTGGAACGCTCTGAAAGCACATGTGCCTCTCACTTCCTACAACCTCGGGGCCTTCAAACACAGCTTGAAGATGCGCTTAGAAGCGCTCGTGGCCCCGCGGACTCAGTGTTCTGTAAACGATCACTGCAGTAAGCAACATTTACTATGGCCGGATATGGATGGGTGACCACCACGTGGACCACTTTGTGACATTTATTTACGAGCGTTTCCGTGCTTCGGAAGGCACGATAAGCCGTTGGTCCCGGTTGTCAGTAAAATGACAGTCGTTAAGCCAAGTTGAAGGCCTTACGGGCGGCTTGAAAAATTTCAACTGTGGGTCGTCACAACCTGCGCCCGGGTCGGCAGCGCGTGTGTAGCGCCTCTGGTGTTGCAAACGTCTATAGGCTACGGTTACCAACCTTCCGGTTGGGCCGTAAGCTTGTCTGCCACCTAAGTAGGTAGTATAAAAAAAAAATGCACTTCATTGGGTAATAACTTCAGGGCCACTGTCCTAAGTGCCAGTCCCAGGTCACAGTCCTAAAGACTGTGAAAGAGCCTCTATTACGCTAAATGCCAATTTTACCAAGTATTTTTTTTTACTGGGCACTAGGGTGACAACAACACCATTACAGGAAAAAAAACTCCTCTTTCACGAAAATCGGCTACGCAAAGCCTCGCATAAACCATTTCAATTTAGCTTTAGAGACCTTTAGGAACGATATCCGGATTACTCCCGGTGGCAGAAGGCTTTGAAAGCAGTCCATTAAAAAATTTGGGTCGCCTTGCATTACCGGCCGTAGCTTTGTTTTCTCGTGTTAGGCTGTTTGAGGCGAATGTATGTATAAGTCATCTCAATTGTGATGATCACTTTACACCTTATGTACTCCTGGTAGACAGCGTGCAAAATGACTAGAGATTATTTACTAATATTAAAGTGGAAAGATTTTTTAGTTTGTATTCGGTAAAACTATTCAATTAGACAACCAATTTCAAAAATTCTTTCACCAATATGTACCAAAATTTAATACGGCAATAGGTACACTACACTGCCTATTACGTGGGACAAAAAACTATAAGGTGAAATATGGGCGTATAGAAGCACTCTGCCTACCTCTTCAAGAATTAAAGCGTGACTGATAGAGACTCCCTTTGTAATACAATTCAGTATTAATTTAGTATTCATTGTTGCTCAATCTCCGGCATGATCTTAGCGATAAGACGTCCCATTGTCTTTCGTTGTTCAATAGACTTAAGAAGAATGGTACCTAAGCTTGGAACTAAGGGATTTTACGATTTGCTGTTTCACTCTGACGGATGAGAGGTTTATAAGAGTGAAAGAGACAGAATTACAGTTTGGGTTGTTTGTACAGAGTCTCTTCCTTAGCTATGTTACCCTGGTATCCAATATTAATTAGATGTTTATTACGGTTTCGAATTCAAAAGGTAAAATCTGTCAAGTGCGAGTCGGACTCGCACACAGAGGGTTCCGTACGAAAAAACGGCGAATAAACACGTTTTGTGTGGGAGCCCGTTTATTTTTTTATTATTTTATATCCTAGGATCCCTTTAGAACGACCTTCACCGAGCTGTTTATTGGATGAAAAGTGTTTTATATTAAACTAAATATGTTAATTAGTATTTGTTGTTATTGCGGCAACAGAAATACATAATTTGCAAAAAAAACTTGCTCTCTAACTATCACGATTCCTGAGATACAGCCTCGAGATGGACAGACATACAGATGGCTAAGTTTCTTAAATAGGGGAACCTATTTAAGAGACTCGATGTCCGTCCAGTCTGTGTGTCTGTCTGTCACCGGGTTGTATCTCATTAAAAGTGCTTGCTAACCAGTTGAAATTTTCATCGATAATGTGTATCTTCTTACTAATGTTATAAATGTGAAAGTTTAAGAGCGTAGATGTAGGGATCTTCGCTACTGTGTCACGCTTTAACGGCTGAAAGAATTTGGCTGAAATTTAATACAGGAATAGATTATAATTTGGAATCTATACATATAATAAAATGATAGAAAAGTCAAAACGGTACATTCGAAAAATTAAAAAAAAACTCGCTGGGTGTTTAACATAAGATACCGAAGCCGAAAATATAGTTAGAAAATATTTTGTCTGTTTGTTTGATGTCTGTTTGCTTTGCTTTGTCCGGAAGGATCTCGAATAGTACTCAATGGATTTGATTCAAATTTTGCACAAGTATTAACTAGGGGTAGGGTCTTAAAATAGGCTATATATTATCACGCTAAATATCCTAGGGGCTAAGCAGAGAGCAATCAAATTGGCATTATTACACAATTTTCACGCGTACTAAGTCGCGGGCAACAGCTAGTAACAAATAAGCTAGTTTTATCATTGGAATATGTTCCTATGGGAAGTGGGAACGAAAACAAAGTTCCCAGAGCAGAAGTCATCTATTGATTCTGTGCTGTGCTAGGTAAATTTTATTTTATTTTTTTCATTATTTTAATGGCGCGTGGAACCGAGAGATGTATCTATTTAAGTGTAAAGTTCTCATCATTACAAATCAATCAAACCCAAACACAAGGTAACTGCTGTAAATTGTTAAGGAATTCCCGCAAATGTCTTTCGGTTCCATCATCAGATCGACTCCAGGCTTTTATTAAATTGTAGTACATTAAAGCACTTAAATAAAAAATTACCAAACGCACTAGTTCTCCCTGCAATTTTCGGTGGTTGCCTTCGATTTCTCCTGGATTCCATCATCAGATCCTGATCTGGCGAAAATGGGACCACTTCAAAAGGAAATCCTATTCAACAAAAGACAAAATCCGTCTATAATTGACGAAAATATCGGTGAACGTACATAAAAAAAACATACAGACGAATTGAGAACCTCCTCTTTTTTTGAAGTTGGTAAAAAATACGCTTTCTTTCAGTCTAAAAACGTCTCCAAAATATTAACAACAATAATCAAAAAAGTATATAATATAATACCCAAATCCACTGAACCGCACAGTAACTCAAAATTCCAACGAATTCGCTGTTGGTTTATTCAAATGCGAAACTTCGTAACTTTTGTTCAAAAACTCCGAAAAACTTTTTCGAATTCATTATTGGAGACGTTCCGAAATAGACCAAGTTTGAACAAGTCCTTACCTTGCCGGGAATAATGAGGCTAATGGTGCTAAATACTTCTTTTCAGTTTGTAATTTTTGAAAGATTATTTTATTAATATTATTTTTGTACTACCTGTAGCTTTCGGTTTTGCCTGTGAAATGTTTTTTTCGACTGAATCTGTGGCTTAGTCGGTAGTGATACCGCCTGCGGCGCTGGAGGTCCTGGGTTCGATTGCTGGGTCGGTCCAAATATTTGTGTGATCCACAAATGTTTGTTTTGGAGTTTGTGTGTTTTCTATGTATAATATGTATGTATTTAGAAATATATAAGTATGTATATCAGTCGTCTAGATCCCATAGCACAGCTTATTATAGAGATTTTGTTTAAATACATGAATTGTTTCTATTTTAAGCAGCTCAATAGGTAATTTATTGTATACTTTAGAGACCATGCAATAGACACATATTAAGATTAGGATACATTACCACATTTACAATACTGTATACAAATGAAATATATCAAAGGAATCTATTTCGAATGCCTAAATATAACTTGTAGATGTAGAGATTACAGGTGCTACGATATCTGCTACGAGGCGCTACGAGGGTACTGCGTAGCAAATGCGTAGAATATCGTAGCACATGCTACGTCATGGTTTGTTTGAATTTGATGTTTAAACTATCGTTGTTGTATGTAAAACTAGCTGTTGCCCGCGACTTCGTACTCGTGAAAATATTATGCTATAATGCAAATTTGGTTTGGATTTGAATTCTTTTCTGCCAAGCCTTTCTTTTTTATACGACTTAGGTGGCAGACAAGCTTACGGCCCACCCGGAAGGTTGGTAACCGTAGCCTATAGACGTTTGCAACACCAGAGGCGCTACACACGCGCTGCCGACCCGGGTGCAGGTTGTGACGACCCACAGTTGAAATTTTTCAAGCCGCCCGTAAGGCCTTCAACTTGGCTTAACGACTGTCATTTTACTGACAACCGGGACCAACGGCTTATCGTGCCTTCCGAAGCACGGAAACGCTCGTAAATAAATGTCACAAAGTGGTCCACGTGGTGGTCACCCATCCATATTCGGCCATAGTAAATGTTGCTTACTGCAGTGAGCGTTTACAGAACACTGAGTCCGCGCGGCCACGAGCGCTTCAAGCACTGAGTCCGCGCGGCCACGAGCGCTTCAAGCACTGAGTCCACGCGGCCACGAGCGCTTCAAGCACTGAGTCCGCGGGGCCACGAGCGCCTCTAGGCTAAGTAGCGTAATAATATGTTGTCTGGGTGTAAAACCTGTCTCTTACTAATATTTCTGCTACGTTTTAGTTAAATCAATCCACCGGTTTACATATTTCATTGCTCTTTACTTAGCCCCTAGAATATGTAGCGTGATAATATATAGCCTATTTGAAGAGCCCACCCCTAAGTAATTGTGCAAAATTTGAACCAAATCTATTAAGTACTTTTCGAGATCCTTCCGGACAAAGCAAAGCAAACAGACAAACAACAAATAATATTCTGACTATATTTTCGGGTTGGTATTTTACGTAGAACACCTAGCAAAGTATTTTTTTAAAATATTGTTTGACACCTTCTACACACTTCTGTGAGCCTGGTAATTAGGTATCCCACAAACGTGTACCCATCTTAAATCTAGTAATAACGTAAAATGCTGAACACAGTGACCGATTACAGAACACTGAACTCGAACCCCGGGACTTCTAAATTGTCTTAATATGAGTAAGTATCTCTTACATAATTCTGTGAGCCTGGTAGAAGGATCTCGATGAATTTTTAAATCCACAGAAGGGAGCCGTGCGTTCGATTAGTAAGCTTTACTTTTCAGCTCTTACATCTTCTGTGAACCTGGTAGAATATTGAATAGAAATCCCACAAACGTGTACATCTTAGAACTAAATAGCATAAAATGCTTACCTACAGCAATAATTTAAAATACACGGGGCTACGAGAGCTTCCAAAATTAAATTCATAATAACATTCTTTTTTTTTCATTATCTTATCCGAAAATACATTTTCATTAATGAACGGAGATTAAAAATTAATTATTAAAAGAATTAATTACATTCTTAAACACAAAGGAAGTTTTATTTTCTTTTTAATCTATATATATAAAAATCAATGCCACTTTTCGTTGTAATTTTATAACTCAAGAACGGGCTCACCTATACAAACCAAATCGTTAGGCTTTGTTCGGACTATTTAGTAGATGGTTTATGTGAAGTTTGGACACAATCTGTCGAGCGGTTCTTCATTTATCACGCAAACGAAGTTGCGCGGGTCAGCTAGTCTATATATATAAAAATCAATGCCACTTTTCGTTGTAATTTTATAACTCAAGAACGGGCTCACCTATACAAACCAAATCGTTAGGCTTTGTTCGGACTATTTAGTAGATGGTTTATGTGAAGTTTGGACACAATCTGTCGAGCGGTTCTTCATTTATCACGCAAACGAAGTTGCGCGGGTCAGCTAGTAGTGTATAAAAGCTTCCGGATTCCGGAACTTGAGACTTTTTTGTCCCTAGAGACTATCGAACTCTATAAAGTTGATCTATTATCTAGTTTATCTGTATGGGAGTTTACGCGTTTTTATTTTTTGAATGTTTAATTGCGTACCTTTTTTTTTTGAATGTGAGAAAAACTCCACCACAGATGCTATGCCGGACTCCTACCGACTAAAAAATCGGTTGTCTGTAAAGTCGGTTTACTGACGATAGTTGAACGTGACAACTCTGCATTAAATGGAACGCTTCAGAGCGAGGCAACGCTGCATACGTCTCAACCATAGGCTGTTCAACCATAGGCTGTCTCAACCATAGGCTGTTCAACCATAGGCTGACTCAACCATAGGCTGTTGGGCGTTACGTGAGGGTTTTTAGTCGGTAGGAGTCCGGCATAACATCTATGAGGATTTTCCCTTACGTAAATAAAAAAAAACGCCGCATACGTCATGTTTTTTGTGCGTGCACCCGGTTCCATCGAATTATAAGACGTTAACACGTCAAAAACCTCACGTAACGCCCAACAGCCTATGATTGGGAGCCCCGGGTAAGCCCTCGGAAGAATGTCCCAGGACTCCCAACAGACCTACGGCTACCACTGCGGCCTCGCCTTGGGGGTGGTTCGGGTGCTATCCCGCGTCTTTGGGGGGTTTCAGGTGTGATCCCGCTTCTAAGGGGTGCGTGAGTCCCTCACGTCACGCTTCCGTCATGGGCCTGCTTCTGTAAGGACGGTGAGCAACCCTCTCACCGTCCTCAGGCCCCCGGTCATGGAGGCCGATAGTTTTCGGCGAGCCTTCTAAGACCCTTTTTGAAGAATCCCATAGTGTCGGCGTACATCTGTGAGTGTATACTCTCGAAAAAAAAAGTAAGTACTGAATTCTTTGAAAAATAAAAGTATGACGTAAAAAAGGACAAACAAACTCATATTAGTATGTATTACGTCACGCACTGTGGCAAAAACAACAATTTTCAAGGCCTCCCGTCTAGACCAATAAACTAAAACCTTGAAATTCCCATGATAATGAAATTTTATAATTAATTTCATATGCTATCCAGCTGACCGGGACTATAAAATACTTTTTCTCCCGGAAGATACAAAAAAATTCAACTTTAAAACATTTTGTAAAATATTGAAATAATTACAGGCTATCTGCACATTAGAGGTGACCCATTAGACGACCCACCAGTTGTACGAACGTTTGCAACACCGGGGGCGCTACACTCGCCTTGCCAGCTGTAAAATCCTCCTAAGACCCCAAATATGGTATGAAATTTTACTTAATACAAGGACTGTATCTTTCATGAGGTGATGACAGGTGATGAGACCTATGAAGTGTCTACAATTGGGTCACAATTACAATTCTTAAGCACTGTGTAGTGCTCCCCTACTTGCAATGTGTTGAACTCGGCACCTTCACATAAATGTGCATGGAAAATTAGAAGAGTAGCTGGCACCGGTGGCTTCGTTTGGAATTCTGGTGCAATTCCAGCATCAAAGATATGAGATGAATTTAATCCCAACTATACTTAATCCGAATTTCAACCAGATCTGTTCAGCACAACAGGTATTAAGGAAGAATCGATTATTTTTATGCTATTATTCGAAAGACAGTGGCATCCCTGTTGTACAGGGTGAGGAACAACAACAATGGTCACCTGAAGGCACTAGTTAACAGAATGGATAGTCCTATACAACGACACTGGGCGTCTCTACATGTCATAACTGTTTGGAGAGCTGGATGGGATTGATTTAAAACAGTGTGTGTATATAATAGTTTAATTTTAATATTATCTTGTAAACATATGATAAGGGTTATGTCTGAAATAAATTTATTATTATTATGTCTCTCTTTCACACGGGTATCTTCTTTTTTTTCTTACGAAGACACCCGGACTTTTGGGTAGGCTTACACGGGGACACAGGTCCAACATGCAGAGGCCCTTTGAGACTTTTAATCTAACAGGAAATGGGACCCCCACTGCAAACAATCCACACCCGCCTTATGTAGAAGAACGGTAATGGACCATCTGCAATGGGAGCTAACTATTGTAAAATATGCTAACTACGAAATGGGCTATTGTGATGGGTGTTAAATGGTCTTGTTAACTTAGGCTTTAGATAAAAACGGCGTCTGCCATTTCAATATATTATTATATTAAAATTTTGGCAGACGGTGACTCGCCAACTCACTAGATGGGCCCCCTATACAATCGCCATAGGCCCGTAGACCTGTGAGGCGACAGAGGGCAACACCGGTGTGAGCGGCTAGGGGTGTCGATCGGTGCTGCGCCGGTTTCGCCATCGCGGGTCGGACCCGGAGCGGGTTTCCCCGTAGTTATGCCCATGAAAATGACACTACCACCCCCGAGCATAAAGCTCTGGCTTCCTCCCTCTGACCGGCCAATTAAGGCAAGCCAGAGTTGAGATTTGCTGCACTCCCGGGAGTACGGTCTCCCGTTAGCCCATTAATTGCTAACCGGTGACAAAGCGCAACAAAACTCTGAGGAATCGGGACCGATGTGTAGCCACGCACATTCAGCTCGCCACAAGCTGCCCTGCGGATGTGTGCTTTTCTATAACCTTGTGAGACATTTTTTTGTTGATCTCAGAAAGTAGATGATTCAAAAAGCAAATCTAATATGCCCTGCGGGATGCGTTAATCCGATGAAAAGATAACGACTGTCCACGAGGGGTTATTATTATTATTAATACTATACAAAGCCTACATCTCCCACAAGTAACCTGTGTATGGAGAGAGATTATGAGATGTGTCTACAATTGGGTCACAATTACAATTCTTAAGTAGGTACTGTTTGGTGCTCCCGTACTTGCAATGCGTTGAACTCGGCACCCTCACAGTAAATGTATAAAAGACTAGCTGACGCATGCAGCTTCACCCGCGTCAAGTTTTGTTCCCGTTTCCGATGCCCGTGGGAACTTATTACCGGGATAAAAAGTAGCTTATGTGTTATTCCAGACCTATATCTACCCCTGTAATCCAGCTAGATCCGTTGAGCCGTTCGAGCGTGAAAGAGTAACAAACATCCAAACATCTAAACATCCAAACATCTTCACAAACTTTCATATTTATAATATTAGTAGGAAGTAGGATAGAATAACTAGAAACTTATAGATGACTTATTAGACTTATAGACAGGCAACCTTTGTTAAACAAGAAAGCGGTGACATCATTCTCACCAGACTGCCCCTTTCTAACACGTTTATTGTGAAACTAAAAGTTCAATCCGATTGACGTTGTCATTTTTGTTTTATTTCAAACTTTGAACAGATGATCCACGTGACCTAGTGACGTAGTTTAATGCAACAGAGTCACAGACTACAGACAACGTCTCAACATAGGCCCTTCTGCACTCTATTTTATAGAGAGGGGCTAAAAGAGATATGAGGCGTGTCAACAACTGGGTCACAATTACAATTCTTAAGCCCTGCTTAGTTCTCCCCTACTTGCAATGCGTTGAACTCGGCACCCTCACAGTAAATATATGGAAGACTAGCTGATGCCCGCAGCTTCGCCCTCCATAGATTTGTTTCCGTTCCCGCTTCCCGTGGGAACTTATTCCTGGGATAAAAAGTAGCCTATGTGTTATTCCAGACTATAATGTATTTCTGTACCAAATTCCAGCCAGATCCGTTCAGTCGTTTGAGCGTGAAAGAGTAACAAACATCCACACTCACAAACATTCGCATTTATAATATTAGTAAGACTAGATGTCGCTCGCGGCTCCGCCTATGCTATTTAGTTCCTGTTTCTCGTGAGCATGTATTCCGAGAGCAAAAAGTGTCAATTATTTCATTCCAGATTAGCGGACGTCACGCGGTTTCCGTAGTTCCCGTTCCCGTGGGAATACGGAAATAAAATATAGCCTATGTTCACCGCAAAGAGTGTAACTTCCCAACAGTAAAAGAACGTTTCAAATCGGTCCAGTAGTTCCGGAGCCAATTCGATGCAAACAAACATTCAAATCTTTCCTCTTTATAATATTAGTATACACTATAATCTATCCTTGTACTAAATTACAGCAAAATCCGTTCAACCGTTAGATGATTGCGTGATTGAGTAACAAACATTTTGATTTTGTAAAACCCATACTCACAAAAGTAAAGATGTATGGGAAATTAGAAGAAGCCAACTCCAAAAAAGCGGGATTACACCAGAAGATCAAGAATTAGGATAAAACCCAAATTCTCTAAGAGGCTTAGGGCTTGTCACCGGGCACTTCTCGTAGTTACAGGAGAATATCAATATTATCTATTCTTTAATCAAAACCAAAATTCGTTTTGCCAGGACAGTTGTTACACATACATAAAAATAATATGCGCAGTCAAAACCTAGGCTTCATTTTGACGTGACTTCTTACGAATATTATAAAAATGTGAAAGTTTGTGAAGATGTTTGGATGTTTGATCCTCAATCACGCTCTAACGGCTTAACGGATTGAGCTGAAATTTGGTACAGAGATAGCTTATAGTCTGGAATAACACATAGACTACTTCTCATCCCGGGAAAATGTTCCCACGGGAAGCGATAAACAGGTACCGAATTTCAAGCGGGCGAAGCCGCGAGCATCATCTAGTATAAAAATAAGCGGTCAAGTGCGAGTCGCTTTAGCCCAAGAAGAGTTCCGTATAAAAAAAAACGCAGATTGTCACGTTTTATATGTATGGGAGCCCCCTTTATTATCATAATTTTTCGATATTTAAAAACTGGCTCTTATAGTTCCAACAGAAATACATCATCTGTAAAAATTCCAGCTCTCTAGCTATCACTGTTCCTTAAAATACAGCCTCGAGACAAACTGACTGGCAGACAACGTGCTCTCAATAGTAGAGTTCCGTTTATAATCTTTAGATACGGAACTCCTGAAAATATCTGCAGCTGTAGTATGACATAGGCTTCATTTTGACGAATGTCATTTTAAAAAAAAATAGCTATAAGTACATAGGTATTGAAATTATTACGGTAGAATAATAGTAATGTACTACAATTATAATAGCTTAGCTTATAACTATTTTTAATAATAAATAATGTTAAAACTACAAGCACGTAAAAAGCGATAAGCATAAAGAAAAAACAATCAATAACAAAAATAAAACAAAATCAAAATAGAACAATCACATTTATTCATTAAAATAAAAGAAATATAACAAAAAACGAACACAAAAAGTCGTATCCTTGCAAAAGTCCTGAAAAAAAAAACAAAAACGCAAATCCAAGATGGCGTTTGCTTTACTGAAACTGATAGTACTTGTTACCTTATTGCGCCCAGTTCATAGAACAAAGGAATCTCCTCTAAGCCCGCAATGTCCAAGCGAATTTCTTTTTCCCGCTCACTAAAAGTAATTTATAATTACCACTAGCCTGAATAAAACATATACCTTTGTCGTTTTACACGCAATTTAAAAAAAAAGCCACAATTCCACCGCGCTCTTTTGTTACCCGCGGTATTCCGACGTTCTAAATTCGAGTTTAAACGTCAAAAATATGAATTTTTAACAATTTTATGTGAACGTTTATTGAATTTAGTATTTAAATATTTGAATTTTAGTATTATTTTTGCAGCTTTTTGTTATTTTTCCGTTTGCAAAGCAACACAGTACCGTCTGTTAAGACTGCTCGCGAAAGACTAGCCTGCAGAGCGAAAGCCTATATGCATTGATTGGGCGTAGCTGAGAGCTATACTGTTCTCTCCCTCTAACTAATGTATCTTTCATTTCTATCGCACCTTAAGGCTGCTCATGTTAAAGCGAAATTTGGCTTCGTGAAGCGATGTTTCTCAAACTGTTGAACAAATTAATTTTTTTTGTAAGGTTTTTCTCTAACTGCGTTTGTCAAAGTATTTTTTCTTATTTGAAAGCTTTGAAACCTTTACCGCTGTAGTGATCGCTAGTGAATATAATTACTCTTCTTCATACAGCATAATTTTAAGCATGTTATAATATGGGTTTACTGTGCGGGTGTCGGGTCCATAGCGTGATACAGCTTTTGAAGTGGCTATTCCCCATCTGACAAGATTGCTATGGTATAAGGGTCAACTGAAATGCATTAAGCAATAATTTAGGCAAAACTGGCGACCAGTCGTATAATAAGTGGTTCAATTTGCAATAGTTTTTATTTCCTAAGCTACCTATAGGTCCTAAAGGATAGTACCCAGATACCTCCACCAAAACACCGAAGGAGAAGGGGGTCGTAATGGAGGATAAAGTCCTTGGAGTTTTGGGCATTCCTATAAAAGGCGTGCTGGAGTCCAGGCCGTATGCAACCGTGTGGTTGAAGCCGGTGGGATTCCGGTAGAGCATCCATGAGAACTTTAACAGTTTAAAAAGGCTTTAGGAATATAACTCATCTAGAGTCAAGAAAATTTTATTTAATAAAAATTTTGTGTAAGAAAATACACAATATTTCTTGGCGTCTAAAAAAAATTTTATTTAAAACTGTACCGCGAGTAATTTGATGATAAATAAATAATAAATTATCGAATATAAATAAAAGCTGTATGTATTTAATTATTATGTCATTGGTTAGACCAGACCGATGGGGCATCCTTCCGAGGGCTTATCTTGGGCGCCCAACCGTAGGCTGTTGGGCAGGATACGTGAGGTTTTTAGTCGGTAGAAGTCGTATAGCATCCTTTATAGAATTTTCCCACTCGTAAAGTGTTTTTTGAAGAGTTTTTCCAATCAGGACGAAACTTTGCATTCTTTTATTTAGGTCGGTTCACTGATGGATATTATTAATTACACGTTTCAAAATTCTGACTAGAGGTGGGCTTGACATGACTCTAGGTACTACTCTAGTAATACCTAGTAGTCGTAGATACAAGAAAGTTTGATTTGTTTTATGGATTAACTCACGATTGTGCAAAAAACTAGAACTGTACGAATCAAAAGATCGTTTCTCTGTCGAATCATAAAAATCTGAGACGATCTGCCAGCGCACGTGTTTCCCTCATCTTACAATCCTGGGTTCTTCAAGAGGAGCGTGAAGAGGCACATCATGTGGCCGCCAACTTGAGGGCCGCTTTCTATAGTCTTAAAGACTGGGACGGTGGCCCCCAATCGCTAGATGTCGCTGTGACTTTCCTTCAGGCGGCGGCGGCATCATTTTGGCGAGCTAAATATAAAAAAAAAGATGTAAAGCAGAACTGTTTCTCGTCAGTTACATATTTAAGGTTATCACTCCCAGTTGGATAATCGAAAGTGAGTCAAAAAATACTGGGCATAAACGGTAACTAAATTAAAAACTAACTAACTAACTATCTTCACGCCAAATCCCTTGCGGGGTAGGCAGTAAGATAACTAAATTAACTAAATTAGGTATTTATATATGAATAAATTAAGGAACAAACTGTTTCTCGTAAAAAAAAAAACATTCCCTTAATATGTTTAACTAGATGGCAGCAAATTTTGTCCCCCTTCCCGCTTCCCATGGAAAGAAAGAAAGAAAGAAAATGTGTTTATTAGCGATCACAACGTACATAAAACAGTTTCAAACTGATCAACAAAATTATCAAGTATCCATAAAAAAAAAATACATATCATAGAAGTACCCAATAAAAAATAAAAAATAGGTAAAGTGCACAACCACAATTTTGCATTTGCCTATCCTTAACCCTTTCAGGACCATAAGGTTATGAGACTTTGTTCTATCATTTCAGCTATTTATACAGACTCATTATGCTTGTAAAAAATAAATTTAAAAATCAAAACACATCTAAATATTACGGTTTTTTTGGATTTTTTTGGGACAAATATGTCCCTATGACCATAGGGATAAGATAAGATAAGAGATACTTTTACTCAAACAATCTCAATTTTACTTCTATCCAGTTTGCGTAATAGGAATCGGGTAATATGTAAATAAATATCGTTTTACTATAGAAATATTCTTTATTAGTTATAGTAATCAGCGAAACTATTTCTTTCATTTGTATAGCATAGGTAAACTTTACCCAGAAAACACATATTGTTTGTTCGATGTTCTTTATCATATTTCGCACAATTTACGCACCTCTTTTTTTATACCACTAAGGCGGCAGACAAGCACGTATTCTTGTCTGCCATCTTAGTGGCCTACGTGGGCTGCGGTGACCACCAGAAGGACAACAGCAACACCAGTGGCGCCACACTCGCGCTGCCGACCCAGTAAAATCATTCTAAGAACCCTTTTGAAGAACCCTGTAGTTTGGAAAAACCGAGGCAGGGAGATCATTTCACAACCTAAGCGTGCGCGGAAGAAAGCCCCTATCGGATCTAACCGTGCTCGAACGCTCCGGACGTAGAGTGTAGGATGAACTCCCTGTCTGTGGCGAGCGGTCCACCACCTCTTTCTGGTGGAGAACTTTTCCATGAGGTCCATCTGTAATTGTCGCTTCACAGATATGCTCACTGAGATTTTTTTTAAGTAGGGACCGCATGTTGTCAGTTACTGAAGCCGTTTATCAAACTCCTGGCCACTACCTATCTGAACTGTAGGGTGGACAGCAGGCTTCCCTCCAAGTGGTTTTGACTGTGAAACATAGATTATATAGTGTGTGCGTTATTTACTGATATATCAAACCAATCAAAGAAAAGTCGAAGGTAGTACTTTATTTTCGTTCTTTGATCTATGTTCTCAGACTCCACATGAAAACTGGTTGGTTATTGCATGGTGCTTCGGTCACAGGTTCTGCTGTGGAGGTTGAAGGCCAGGCCTTGTTGAGTTGGCAAGTGTCGTATCTCCAATTACCACGTCAATAATTCCTTGATCATCGTCCTGTGTCAAAAGCCTTTGATCTTCTTCATCAAGTAGTAAGTCGTCCTCATTGTCACTATTATCAGCCGTCAAAATCTGTTGTATTTCATTTTCTTTAAGTTCGAAAACGCCAGCACCCTTACGAAACATATTCTGTAGAAATACACAAATAAAAAAGAAGGGTATTGACAAAAAAATACCAGTTATTTGGCATACTAATGAATGAGTACGATAATATAACTATCATATACCTAAATTGTATCTCTCTGCGACCATAGGGACACCGGTGTCCCTTTATGTTTCTAATGAATTATCGTTTATTGAACAGAAATAATAATTTTACAAATATATAAAATAAAAATAACTTACCAGGTAGCAACTATTTCACACCCTAAAGAGTTAAAAAAAAAGCAGTTTTACACATAAAAAAACTTTTACAAAATATACGATTAGCTCGCCAAACGAAGTGCCAGTTTCCAATAATCATAGACAAAGAACGGTACGTTTTATTTTGTTTTACGAGCATAAACAATGAAAAGAGTGTGTTCAGAAACTATTTTGTTAACAAATTGATTTAAAGTGGTTTACTGATTACAATTTTATTTTACAATTACTATTTGGGACGCCGCCGGTGTCCCCGTGGTCGTCAAAGGGTTAAACGGATAAGAAAAAAAATTACTAAAACACATGGCCGCCGCCGCCGCCACATGTTATTGACATGACATGTATTGTCAACGTGTCATCTTCCTGACGTGGCAAATGTCGCACGTGGTCAAAAAATAGTTAAATTACATAAGTACTTTCTCAGAAGTCGCTAATATAGTTTATTTGCATTACCTTTCAATATGTACGCTGTGTTCACAATAAGGGATGGACACTCAGCAAACACTGAGTTGGCTATCAACCACCTCAGAACTGATTTTCAGTGCCACCCCCGAGTGCCACCTGACGTCTTCAGGCAATATCGTTTCACTTTATCACTACCTACATGATATGATTCCTAAACTATCAGCAAACATCTCATCTCAAACTGCAGGAAAATGTTATCAACACGCCAAGGTGGTAAGTAATTCTTAACAACAAGTAATCTAGCAATTAACACTAATTCTAAACAAGGTTAAACAATAGCATTGGTTATTTATTATCTTACATAAGACTTTTACAACCTAATCCACCATTACTCCCATCACAGGATCATCCCAGCAACAGTCAGTCTCAACCAGTGGAATTTACACAAACCAAAGATCCCCCGATGCACAGAGATGCTAATTATCAGGTGCCAACAATGAAACATGGCAACTCATTCCCGGGATCGCTCTCACAAACTTTCACTATTATAATTTATGACCCGTGCAACTTCGTTTGCGACACAAGAGAGAGAGAGAGAGAGAGAGAGAGAGAAAGAGAGGTATGGTAATAATATTTCTAATGTCACCCGTTACCGTCGCATTTACTCCCGCCGCGTTGTGTTTACTCCCTTTGCGTCGCGTCGTTATTATTCATTACTACGTGAGAGAGAAAGAGAGAGGTTTCTCGTCGCGTGTATTCCCGTTGAGTGTTTATTCCATTTAAGAAGGTAGTTGTGAGAAATTCAGTAGTGGAAATGGCATTTTTTCTTTTTTTTTTTGCTTAACGTAAGGAAAAATCTTTTACGGATGCTATGCCGGACTCCTACCGACTAAAAAACCTCACGTAACGCCCAACAGCCTACGGTCGGGAGCCCCGGGTAGGCCCTTGGAAGGATGTCCCAGGACTCTGCTGCCTGGCAGTGACACGAATTTCTCCTTTCTACATAATAAAAAAGAAAACTATATTAGATTCTAAGATGAATTTTGGTAGGGACCGGACTGAGTTTCTTGGGGTGTTCTTCTCAGTCTGTAGCATTTCCGAACCCCCGGTAGAGACACAAAAATTTTGACAAACCTAATTTTTTTTTTAAATTTCAAGGGGAATAAATTTTATTTTATTTTATTTACTCCCAACAGACCTACGGCTTAGCGGAAATGGCTTAAAGCCGTAAGTACGCCACATACTTATTCGCGAATAACTTTGAGAATCACTTGCGCTGCGTTTTCCACAGGCCCCGAGCACAAATGTAAGCATCAATGATATTATATATATATACATTCTAACTTCGTACTATATCTTGTCTGTTTATCATTCATTACGACAATAGATAGTTAATAAATTATGAATTTAACGGTATCTTTGAAAACAATAGAGATGGATGTTTGTGATATTATACAAAGTATAAAATCACGCCTTTTCGTCGAAAGGGGTAGGTAGAAACATACCACACGCTCATACAATTTTACAAGTTGTATTTTGTAATATTGTGTGTCAAATCAGCCATTTTTTATTTTCAACATGAGGAAAAATCTTTTATGTATGCTATGCCGGACTCCTGCCGACTAAAAAACCTCACGTAACGGCCAACAGCCTACGCGGGTCAGGAGCTCCGTACCATGAAGGATTTTCTCTCACGTTAAAAATAAAACCGGCCAAGTGCGAGTTGGACTCGCCCATGAAGGGTTTCGTAGTAGCCAGTAACATAATATAAAAGTTCTTTAAGTTCGTTGTAACTTTGATTGATGTTTTAACACGTTCGCTGTGGTAGTGATTTTTCTAAAAAAAACTACTAGCTCTATCTCGTTCAAACTAATTTACGTTGGTAGTTTTTATGGAAATGTACATCATATATTTTTTTTAGATGTATCATTCTCTTAGTTTAGAAGTTAGAGGGGGGGGGGACACACATTTTTCCACTTTGGAAGTGTCTCTTGCGCAAACTATTCACTTAAGGAAAAAATGATTATAGAAACCTCAATAGCATTTTTACAGACCTATCTATAGATACCCCACACGTATGGGTTTGATGAAAAAAAAATTTTGAGTTTCAGTTCTGAGTATGGGGACCCCCAAAATTTACTGCTTTTTTTCTAGTTTCATATAAGAATCTTAATGCGGTTCACAGATTACATCTATTTACCAAGTTTCAATAGCATAGGCCTTATAGTTTCGGAGAAAAGTGGCTGTGACACACGGATGGACAGACAGACGGACAGACAGACAGACATGACGAATCTATAAGGGTTCCGTTTTTGCCATTTGGCGACGAAACCCTAAAAAAGGGTTTCAGCTCGTAGACTAGGAGAACATAAACTACTAACAGTGTGACTGGAACTTGCGACCCTTAAGAGAACACCTTTCGAGGCATCAGTAATAACTTCAACTGTTTTATGAACTTCTAGTCTTCCTAGTCAGATTTTTTTCATACATTACCCATCTATTCCTGAATGGGTAGGCAGAGGAATACTGTACGCCCATAGTTCATCATTCGTATTGTCCGATATGATAGTGGTGAGCTTATTACAGACAAGTGTAGGTTGTTCAAATTTTCTGAGAAATTTTAATTTCTTAAGTAAGTACTTATTAAAAACTAGCTGATGCCCGCAGCTTCGCCCGTGTAATATTTGTTCCCGTTCCCGTTTCCCGTAGGAACTTATTACTGGGATAAAAAGCAGCATAAGTGAAGGAGTAACAAACATCCACACTCACAAACTTTTGCATTTATAATATTAGTAAGATTCTAAGCTTAACCCTCCAGCCACACTATGCCACTCGCTCTGCTATTCGCGTTGTTTCGAATATTGCTTTACCGGCCACACACTCCCGTGATGTTCATCGCGTTGTTCCGCCGTTCGTATTGACCCCGACGCTCGCAAAATAACGACAAGAAATTTATCGCCAGCCAGTACTCAAAGCATGGCAAGTACGCAGCCACACAATACGACTCTGCCCATTTCCCTTGCTTCAAGTATGTGGCTGGTCCATTAAAGTTGGTTAAAAACCAAAAAGAATATTAGATGTCTGATACACTCGTCTCGTTTCCAAGTTAATTTGATATCTTAATATGCTCTATCTCGCTCCCACACCTTGATAAGTAAAGTTTGACGTGCTTGACTAAGTTATATCAAGTTTCTTTGATAGTTCTATTTAACATTATGAAGAAAATGTCGCTAAAAGGGGTACGGTCTGCAAAATAATAAAATAAATAATAATATTGAGACTAAGTCACACAGCGCCTTCTAGCCCTTTTTTTCTCATGCTCGTGAAAGAGGCGGCGGGGCGGGTACGGGAGAGAAATCTCCCACCCGGGTTCCGCCGTCTCTTCGCCTAAGACTATCGGCCTCCATGACCGGGGGCCTGAGGACGGTGAGACGGCTGCTCACCGTCATTACAGAAGCAGGCACATGACGGCAGCGTGACGTGAGGAGGTCACACACGCCCCCCCCCCCCCCCCCTTAGAAGCGAGATCACACCCGAAACCCTCCAAAAACGCGGGTTAGCATCCGAACCACCCCCTAGACGCGGCCGCATTGGTAGCCGTAGGTCTGTTGGGAGTCCAGGGACATCCTTCCGAGGGCTTACCCGGGGCTCCCAAGCATAGGTTGTTGGGCGTTACGTGAAAAATACAAAAAAAAAAATAGACTGATTGTAAGCTGGGACTAGTGCTAAGATGTGCCTCTATAATCCAACTATATTATAAGTACCTTTTTTGCTGTCGGTACAAATGTAATATTACAAAAGTTTATTAATTCTTTTATTGTAAGTATACTGACTTCAAGGGTTCGCGTGCTTAACTTATTATTGTACTTGATATGAAGAAATGTATACATAAGTATCATCGTGGCGATAAGTCCCGGTTGATTTGACATTCTTAGGGTTTCGTACCTAAAGGGAAAAAACGGGACCCTTTTCATAAGACTTCGCCGTACGTACGTCTGTCTGTCTGTACGTCACGAGGCCGTATCTCAAAAACCGTGATAGCCAGAGAGCTGAATATTTTACAGATTATGTGTTTCTGTTGCCGCTATAAAAACAAATTACAAACTAAAAACAGAAAAATATTTAAAGGTGACTTTATTCTTTACTAGTAGATGCGCGCGGCTTCGCCCGCGGGAAATTCGGTACCCGTTCCCGCTTCCCGTGGCAACATATTCCCGGTATAAAAAGTAGCCCATGTGTTATTCCAGGCTATAAGCTATCTCTGTACCAAATTTCAGGCCAATCAGTTCAGCCGTTAGAGCGTGATTAAGTAACAAACATCCAAACATCCAAACATCTTCACAAACTTTCACATTTATAATATTAGTAGGATTCTTCATTGCGAAACATGCAGTTGCAGGCATAAAAGATGTTATATAATGCATAGTCATTATGTTTCTACCAAAAGGCATGCACAAGTAGTGGAATATTGGGCATTCTGTCCCACTTTAAGTTCGCATCGTCGCTATCGCTCCTTGCTCACGTGGGACAGATCGCCCAATATTCCACATTTTAAAAATGTAACCTAACCAAACATTTTTATAAAAAATAATTTATAAAATAAAACTTGCTGAAGCAAATCACCATCTCAACCTATCGCTGTCCACTGCTGAACATAGACCTCTTTAAATGATTTCCAGCCAGACCGGTTCATTGCCACCTGCATCCAATGAGACCCAGCAATTTTCACCAGGTCGTTGGTCCAGCTGGTAGGTGACCGTCCCACACCGCGCCTGCCGGTGCGCGGCTTGAGTGGACAAGGATCTTTTTGCCCCATCGACCGTCCGATCTTCGCGCTATGTGGCTGGCCCATTGCCACTTCAGCTAACTAATCCTGCGAGCTATGTTAGCAACATTAGTTCTTCTACGGATGTCCTCATTCCTGATTCGATCACGTAGAGAAATGCTAAGCATAGCCCTCTCCAGAGTTCGCTGCGCGACTTTGAGCCGTCTGAAAAGACCTTTTGTGATGCACCACATCTCAGAACCATAAGTCATCACGGGTAATACACATTGGTTGTACACCTTTGTTTTAAGACACTGAGGCTGAAGCAAATAGGTATCTTTTATGTTTCAACATACGTCAAACGTAAACACATCACTCATATCAAATTTCTCAGTTTTAGTTAATTTAATTGTTGAATATTATATTACTTTCCGTTTCCGCTTAAACATTTCAACAACAAGATTTTTGTGAAATCATCCATTCATCATATTTTATGTCTAATTAATTTTATGTGATCGAATTCTTTTCCTGTTTAAATTGGATATAATGTTATCGGACTCTTTTCCTGTTTGAATTGCATATAATGTTACATTCATAATAAATAATTTTCAACATACCTAGTATAAAAAATGCAACTGCTGATATTTCAAATAACAGCTTTTGACTAAACGTGTAAGAATATATAATTATATGATACAAATGCTTACATGTGTTTTCAAATTAACAAGACAGCTAGCGTCATCTAATGGTCAGGGGAGTAAATGTTTCAACAAGTGTGTCCAATATCTGTTAGATGGCGCTGTGCCTCTCTCATTATTGTTTTTCAGCGTCTAAAATATTACATATAAATAAAATAAAAGTGTGTGTGTGTGTGTGTGTGTGTGTGTGTGTACTTAATTTTAAACAACAGCTTTTGACTAAACGTGTAAGAATAAATATATGATACAAATGCTTACATGTGTTTTCAAATTAACAAGACAGCTAACGTCATCTATCGGTCAGGGGAGTAAGCGTTTTAACAAGTGTGTCCAATATTCGTTAGATGGCGCTGTGCTCAATCTCAAAAATAATTTTAATTGTTTTTCAGCGTCTAAAATATTACATATAAATAAAATAAAAGTGTGTGTGTACTTCATTTTAAACAACAGCTTTTGACTAAACGTGTAAGAATAAATATATGATACAAATGCTTACATGTGTTTTCAAATTAACAAGACAGCTAACGTCATCTATCGGTCAGGGGAGTAAGCGTTTTAACAAGTGTGTCCAATATTCGTTAGATGGCGCTGTGCTCAATCTCAAAAATAATTTTAATTGTTTTTCAGCGTCTAAAATATTACATATAAATAAAATAAAAGTGTGTGTGTGTGTGTGTGTGTGTGTGTGTGTACTTAATTTTAAACAACAGCTTTTGACTAAACGTGTAAGAATAAATATATGATACAAATGCTTACATGTGTTTTCAAATTAACAAGACAGCTAACGTCATCTATCGGTCAAGGGAGTAAGCGTTTTAACAAGTGTGTCCAATATTCGTTAGATGGCGCTGTGCTCAATCTCAAAAATAATTTTAATTGTTTTTCAGCGTCTAAAATATTACATATAAATAAAATAAAAGTGTGTGTGTACTTCATTTTAAACAACAGCTTTTGACTAAACGTGTAAGAATAAATATATGATACAAATGCTTACATGTGTTTTCAAATTAACAAGACAGCTAACGTCATCTATCGGTCAGGGGAGTAAGCGTTTTAACAAGTGTGTCCAATATTCGTTAGATGGCGCTGTGCTCAATCTCAAAAATAATTTTAATTGTTTTTCAGCGTCTAAAATATTACATATAAATAAAATAAAAGTGTGTGTGTACTTCATTTTAAACAACAGCTTTTGACTAAACGTGTAAGAATAAATATATGATACAAATGCTTACATGTGTTTTCAAATTAACAAGACAGCTAACGTCATCTATCGGTCAGGGGAGTAAGCGTTTTAACAAGTGTGTCCAATATTCGTTAGATGGCGCTGTGCTCAATCTCAAAAACAATTTTAATTGTTTTTCAGCGTCTAAAATATTACATATAAATAAAATAAAAGTGTGTGTGTACTTCATTTTAAACAACAGCTTTTGACTAAACGTGTAAGAATAAATATATGATACAAATGCTTACATGTGTTTTCAAATTAACAAGACAGCTAACGTCATCTATCGGTCAGGGGAGTACGCGTTTTAACAAGTGTGTCCAATATTCATTAGATGGCGCTGTGCTCAATCTCAAAAATAATTTTAATTGTTTTTCAGCGTCTAAAATATTACATATAAATAAAATAAAAGTGTGTGTGTACTTCATTTTAAACAACAGCTTTTGACTAAACGTGTAAGAATAAATATATGTTACAAATGCTTACATGTGTTTTCAAATTAACAAGACAGCTAACGTCATCTATCGGTCAGGGGAGTAATCGTTTTAACAAGTGGAAACGAAGCATCTAAAATTCCTCGAAGAGGTAGGCACAGGCATACCAACCAACATAATAGGTGCTGAATTCATCGCTAAGATCTCAAACAAATTTCTGGATTCGAAACCATGACTTTGGTTGACAGATAGTTGGTGTAATAATGTATAATATTAGACTACTTTTATCCTGAGAATATATTTCACCGGTAAAATATCAGCCACGGACGCCCACTAGTACCAGTTATAAAAGACTTAAATTGATTAGGTTTGTTTAAAATATGATTCATGATCAATCGGGCGTAAGCAACATAAATATAATGATACACTTGCAAATATATTTTATTAAGGTTCAATTTGTAGTGAGGTAAATTATTGCTGAATCGAGATTTTATTTGTATAAAACTCGGAATTTTTGAATGAAAAATCACATTCGAACCAGTATCTCACAAGTGACAAGTGACAAGTGACAAGAAATAACCAGATTTCTATCATGTGAGTAAGTTCTTCTTTTAATAGTAGAAATGCTCAGCTATGGACCTAGTTTTTGTCTGCTAGCTGTGTTCATTTTCATCTTCTCTTCATCTTAGTGCATTCTCAGTAGCTACCAAACCCTACTGGGATTTGGAGCCTGGGGTCCAGTTTTATTTGGTTGCTAGAGCAGCTATTGTTTGACTTTTGATTTTCAACATTGATGGTAGCGATTGCTGTCTAACATCCCAACCCCCTAGGAATGCCTTTATCGTTCCCTCATCCGTTAGTCAACAGGTGCACCGCTTAAAGGTGAGGACGCTTGGACCTCATGCACCCATTTTCATATCCTATCTATTCCTCATGATGTTGTTCAGTTACGAACCCGGTTTTTGTCTGTCGGCTGTGTTAACTTTCATGTCCTATCTATTCCTGATGTACTGAAAATCTGAGAATATTTTATTTATGATTTGATTGTATCTTAACAGGTCTGATTTGGAGTTTGAAACGTGTTCTGTAGTGGAGTCTGTTGCACCAAAGAAACGTAAGCCGGTGGAGAAAAAGCAAAAACAATCGAAGATCCTCACTTCACCTCCGTTGGAGTCAGACAGCGTTCGACGAAAAAGAAATTCATCTGACCTTAAAACCACACAGAGGTAGGTTTCACTATGTTCTTTTTTTATACTACTAAGGTGACAGACAAGCTTACGACCCACCTGATGGTAAGTGCTCACCGCAGCTTATAGATGATTGTAACACCGGAGGCGCTACACCCACGCTGCCGACTCTGAACGCCGTATTGCCATGTTGAAATGGATAGGCGCAGGTTGTGACTACCTGCTATTGAAAATTTTCAAGGCGCTCAGAAAAGCATTCAACATGGCTTAACGACTGCCATTTTACTGACAACCGGGACCAACGGCTTAACGTGCCTTCCGAAGTACGGAAACGCTCGCACAAAGAATTGATACAAATTGCTCACCCATCGAGGACCAGCCACAGCGAAACTTGCTAACCACAGTGATCGTGTACAGAACACTGAGACCGCGGGGCCACGAGCGCTTCAAAACTTCAACTTTTTTCAACTAAGTTTGTGTTTTGATTGTTAACATTCATACTTAGTATACTTTGATCCCAAGTTCTTAGTCACTTTGATTCAGTACGTTTATAATTAACACTTTGTTTCTTTTACAGAAAAAATAAACCAAACTTCCTGAATATTTTGCGGTCCGAAGAAGCCAGTTGCAGTGAACCAGAACGACGTGAACTAACTTCCAGTTTCTCGAGCCGTGTTGCAACGGGAACGTCCCGTCGCTCCAAGAAGACGGGAGGAGGGTATGTGATTGATTTTAAACTGTATAAAACTAATGACTACATATCACACGCCGCTGATGTGCGCTATAGGACTGCCCTTGTGACTGTAAAACTACAGTGTGACGAGTCCTCACTATCTTGGGAGTCACTTCAAGAGTTTCTAGGACTCGCATTTAAAGAATTTCAAGACACTGAACCAGTGCATTATTCTGATAAGATTTTTATAAAGTAGTTTTATTCTCTATTTTTTATAAATTAAGCTATAGACTGAAAAAGTTTCGTATGTATTCGGTTTATAAATTGGGTTATATATAATAATAATAATAATAACGCCTTTTTGTACTACGTGTAACACATCCGAGGAGGGTATGTGATTGATTTTAAACTGTATAAAACTAACGACTACATATCTGTGGTGACTGTAAAACTACAGTGTGACGAGTCCTTACTATCTTGGGAGTCACTTCAAGAGTTTCTAGGACTCGCATTTAAAGAATTTCAAGACACTGAACCAGTGCATTATTCTGATAAGATTTTTATAAAGTAGTTTTATTCTCTATTTTTTATAAATTGAGCTATAGACTGAAAAAGTTTCGTATGTATTCGGTTTATAAATTAGGTTATATATAATAATAATAATAATGCCTTTTTGTACTGCGTGTAACACATCCGTACCCAGTAAATCATGGATAGGACATTTACGAAGTAGTTTGCATAGGAAAAGTACTCATACAATAAAACATAGTGATGGAGTAGAAATCGTAAACTCAGCGTTTCGCAATCGTATATTAACATATAAAATATTGTCTTGCGATGAACTTCAGGGAGCGTCAGTAGAATCTTTTTTTTTAAATATTCGTAACCAATTAAAATCTCTTCTAATCGAATTTCTTGCTAAGCATAATTGTGTTAAGGTAAACTTTGAGTATTTTGGTACATTTTTAAAATTCAAAGATAATTCCCAAGAAGTGAAATCTTTTGGAACCAAAAATAAAATATTGTATTCTAATTTTGATTTCGAAAAATTTTATATTGAAACAGTTAATTATTTAAAAACAAATATTGAAGAGTTTGAAGGTCGTGATAGTGGTTGGACATTTATAAACCATTTGTATGTTGAGATGAATCTCAATAAATACCAACCACTTGGTGGGTCGAGTTTCATCAGTTTACCCAAATCAATTCAGGCTAAAAAAGCGTGTTTGAATATTATGAATAAAGATCGATATTGTTTTTTATGGTGTGTAACAGCGGCTTTATATCCAACTAAAAAACACCCTGAAAGAACGCATTCTTATCCTAATTTTCGAGAATTATTTAATTTAAAGGGAATGTCTTTTCCCGTGACCTTTAATGATATTAAAACATTTGAAAGAAACAATCCATGTATTAAGTTTATAATTTATGGTTTAAAAAATCATAAAACCTTTGTAGGTCCTTTGTATAAATCTGAAATCGATAAAAAGTACAAAGGAAAAATTATTCATTTACTGTTTCTTGAAAATAACAGCTCTTCTCATTATTGTTTGATCAAAGACTGTTCTAGACTTTTTAGAAGTCAAGTCACATCTCATCACAACAGATTACATCTTTGTGATTTATGTTTAATATTTTTCAATACCGCTGACGAACTTAACAACCATTTATGTGGAGGTATAATAACTCTCCTCCCAAATAAAGGTTCAGTAATTAAATTTAAAAACTATGAACGCAAACAAACTATGCCTTTTTGTATTTACGCAGATTTTGAATCGATGTTACAAAAAAATACTGAGCCTAATAATAATTGTTCTAGTAAAAATACGAATATATTCCACCAACACGTGCCGGTTGCTTTTGGTTATTATATTGTATGCTCTGATGATCCTCGTTATAATCGTTACGTGTCATATCGAGGTAGAGACTGTGATAAGCGCTTTGTTGACTATATAACTAAAGACGTACAAAAAATTTATGATATAATTAAGTCGCCTGCTGCAATGATATTTTCCTCGGAGGACAGGTGTGATTTTGAAAATGCAACACGTTGTCATATCTGCCAAAACTTTATTTTTTGTGACAAAGTCCGCGATCATTGTCATCTTACCGGTCGTTATCGAGGAGCTGCGCATTCGTTCTGTAATTTGCAATATAAAATGCCCGCATTTGTCCCCATTTTTTTTCATAACTTAGCTGGTTATGATTGTCATTTATTTATTAAAGCGTTGGGTGACGTCCCTGGTGAAATAAAAATAATACCTAAAAATAAAGAAAACTATATCTCATTTACGAAAATTGTATCAGTTTCAAATAATAAGTTTTTTCAAATGCGTTTTCTTGATTCATTTAAATTTTTGGGTACAAGTTTAGACAAATTAAGTAAAACTTTAACACCAGAAATGTTTAAACATTTACAAAATCACTTCCCTGTTCCTGATGAATTCCAACTACTTACTCGCAAAGGTATTTATCCATATGAATATATGGATTCGTGGAAACGGTATGATGAAAATTTTTTACCTCCAAAGAAATACTTTTATAGTTCCCTTAATGATGAAAATGTTTCTGAAGATGATTACCGGTATGCAAATTTAGTTTGGTCAAAATTTAGAATTACTAGTTTAGGTGAATATACGGATTTATATCTAAAAACTGATGTGCTTTTATTAGCAGATATTTTTGAAAATTTTAGAAAGACATGCAAACAACATTATCACTTAGATCCATCTTTTTATTTAACTGCACCCAGTTTATCTTTCGACGCTATGTTATTAAAAACAGGTGTTGAATTGGAACTAATTAATGACTTGTCTATGATACGCATGTTACAAAGTGGTATAAGAGGAGGAGTGTGCCTCTGCTCTCACAGGCATGCTAAAGCAAATAACACATACTTAGCTAATTACAAATCTTCGGAACCTGATTCCTATATCTCTTATATAGATTGTAATAATTTGTATGGGTACAGTATGTGTCAATACTTACCATTATCTAATTTCAAATTTCTCACTCAACAAGAAATTGATAATTTAGATATAACTAAAATTGCAATTGATGCTGATTATGGTTATATTTTGGAAGTGGATATAGCATACCCTAAGCATTTGCATAACTTGCACAACGATTTACCATTTTGTTCCGAAAAATTTATACCCCCCGGGGGAAAGAGTTCTAAGCTAATACCTAATTTATATGATAAATTTAATTATGTCATACATTACGTGCATTTACAAACTTGTATGAAACATGGGTTGATATTGAAGAAGATTCATAGAATAATCAGTTTTCTACAAAGCCCATATTTAAAACAATATATTGATTTAAACACCAAACTGAGACAAAAAAGTTCTTCCACTTTTGAACAAGACTTTTTTAAGCTCTTGAATAATAGTGTATTTGGAAAAACTTTAGAAAATACTGAAAACAGGGTTAATGTCCATTTAGTTTCTCAGTGGCAAGATATCGAAAACATAACTAAACGAAGAAAATGCGCTCAAAACCTTATTGCTCGTCCAAATTTCCATAGTGCAACGGTTTTCACAAAAAATCTAGTAGCGGTGCAGTTAAATCCTGAACAAATAGTTTTGAACAAACCAATATATATTGGATTTGCTGTTCTAGAATTATCAAAAAGTCATATGTATGACTTTCACTATTCAGTCATGCAACCTTTTTACAAGGATAGGATACGGATGTGTTACACGGACACAGATAGTTTTGTTTATCATATACAAACCCATGATTTCTATGAAGACATAAAAAATAACTTTTTATCTTACTTCGACACCAGCAATTTTTGTAAAAATAATGTGTATAATTTACCCATACAGAACAAAAAAATACCAGGCTTATTTAAAGATGAAATGGGTGGTAAAATAATAAGCGAATTCGTTGGGTTGAGATCAAAGTTATATTGTATCAAAACCATTGATAGCACTATTAAAAAAGCCAAGGGTATTAAAAAGAATGTTGTACGTGACATTAACGTTTTCGATTACAAAAAAACACTTTACAACAATGAAATTGTTCATAAAACAAATGTTTTATTTAAGTCAATAAAACATGAGCTATTTACATGTGCTGTAACAAAAATTGCGCTGTCTGGTGATGATGATAAACGAGTTATTGCAAAAGATAAGATTTCAACTCGAGCATGGGGTCATACCGATATTTTTAATTTTTAACAAAAATTAGGTGTGCTATCCTGTCTTCACATAGTATTCGCAAATTATAATTATTGTAATCAACTAAACTAACTAAAATTGTAAAATTTATATGCAGTTTTGTATTATTATAAGTACCTAATCTTAAGAAATTAAACCAAGTAAGAGCATGGGGTCATACCGATATTTTTTATTGTGTGCTATCCTGTCTTTACATAGTATTCACAAATTATAATTATTGTAATCAACTAAACTAACTAAAACTGTAAAATTTATATGCTGTTTTGTATTATTATAAGTACCTAATCTTAAGAAATTAAACTAAGTAAAACTGAGAAATTTGGAATAAATGCATTATTATAAATATAGTATTCTGTTTTTTCTTTAATTTCCTAATACATTTGCAATACCTACTATCATGTACCATGAGAGATTTTCGCGGTCGCGGGAAACCGCTGTCGCGCTGGCTATGCCCGCCATGAAACTTGTATGTCAGGATCGTAGTAAGTGGAAATCCTTAGTCTCTGCCTACCCTGATGGGAAACAGGTGTGAAAATATGTATATGTATGTATGTTATGATGTCTTAAGTTACATACTTCGAAGTAAAATTTCTTAGAAATGTGAAATAGGATATCTATGGTTAGTAGTAGTGGACTATTGGACATTCTGAAAAAAATCTTCAAAACCTGGGACCTTGGTAGCGACAGTCACAACCTCATAACACCTGATGATATGCATCATCATTCACGTTACAACACGTTTACAATTCATATAAATTTCGCAACTTAAGTAAGTACATAACAATGTGCATTACATCATTCTTAAGACATGTTTGAACATGTTCGTCATAGTGAACGATGACACTTGCAAACTTGTAGGGAGTATCTCGTTACAACTTATTGCAAAATAAACTAAATCAACAGGTCAGAACTTGAATTAATACGTAGTACAGTGTATGTGTCACTAGCGGGTCATGTTTCTATTTAATTCACCTATTACTCATAATTACATTCAGTTTCATACTTGTTCTCTTTACATTCACACAAAGCAGTCTTTTAATTAATAATGTTGAAGCAACAGCAGTGCATCTCTGAACCTCAAACCAGTTACTTTGCTACAAGGAATAGGAGGATTCCAAAATACGTAATTAAAATAGATGTATTAGAAGCTGAAGATACATCAGATAACGAAGTAGAAATACATACAAGAGTGAAAACCCAATATATTGTTTACGATCAGTGGGATGAAATATATTATAAAACAGAGAAATTACTGAGCCAAATATTTAAAACGTTAGAAGATCGTGGCAGAGGAGGACGAGGCCAACCAGATATACCTTAACATTAATACATTATAAATAATGGCAGATGCATATGGTGACGGTATTGTTCAATACGCTCAAGACCCCTTTGACTTCTCACATATTTTACCTCTTTCTCCTACGCAAGTTGAACCAAAAAGAAGAAAACCAACTATTTGTAGAAAATCTAAAAAGACAGCTCATAAATCTTTTGTAATCAGCAACCAACCAAAAGGAGTCAAGCTAATTCAGATAAAGATCTTGGACATCACCAACGACAAAGACAAACCTTCGTTGCCGTTTTGTGAAGATAGTGACAGTGTGATACTTAGTGCTCAATACGTAGTTCATGATACAGTTGATGAAATCATGGACATGGCTGAAGGTATTATTAAGAAAATATCTAAGAAAATTCATGGTGATAGCTTATCATTTTAACTAATGTGTTTTTAGTTTTAAGTAAGTTATACATCACCTTAATACTTAGAGATGTACTGCTGACGCTTCAACATTTTGTACGCGTCATTTTTTATCATTGTGTTAGGTTTAAGATCAATGTAATTTTTTGAGACATTAAATAAATGGTATTATGATTAATTTTTTTTTTCATTTCAATTTCGACTTGGGTAGGAAATAGTATGAAAAACAAACACAGTATAGTAATAAAACATTTATTCGGTTTATTAAACTTATGAAATACAAAAATTATTTTCTAAACACCATTGTTTAATACACAATACATTCCTTAAAGCACAATAGTTCTTATGAGCAAAACAATTATACAAAAATAGGTCTTTACAGTAAAGATCACTAAGAGTCTTTAAGTTAGGAATACTTTTATTTTTACATATGTCGGAAACATTATTATGACCACATAGCTCTTGAACCCAATTAATTTTCTCACTACCTTTAACAAGAACCTTTTTTTCCTTCAAATAGGGTTTGATTATTCTAGAAAATTCTCTGTAGTCTATATATCCTTCGCTCCAGCGGTAACCTCTATTCCTTTCAATCCAGAAAATGTGTCTTCTTTCTTCATCAGTTAGCGAGGATAACGGGTAAGGAGGTTTTATTAAGAATATATGAGTATGTTCCAACGTAGCTACAGCTAATTCTTTGACTATAAAGTTATTATAACGATCTTTAAAACCCTGAACATCTACTATAATAGTATTTTTGTTCATGATATCTTTCTGACGACGCTACTTAACGGCTTATACTCGATTGTACAGTCGTTCAATATAAGACAATATGCTGAAGTTTGATCTGGTATATCAATATCACTTTCAATTTCCACTCTAACATCCACAACAGGACCTGATTTAAGATTATCTGGTTGTCTAGAACAATCTACTACAAATAACGGAGCAATATTTTTAAATTGTTTCTCATTTAATAATGGCTCGGCGCGACGTCCATAATACGACTGTTGAAATCTAGTATATTGTTCATATATTAAAGCAATTCGATTATTCGAGAAACTTGAATTCAAATTTTCATAAGGGAAGTAGGTTGAATTTAGGTATACTCTAACATCACGAACATCACAGTGATCAAACTTAGACATATCCAATTTAGAATTATTTTTTCTATTTGTTTGCAGACCAATAATAACAAATCTTGGTTTCTCTATTTGCGACGATGTTTTTATGGACCAAGTATGCTTAGTAGTTTTTGGTAAAGCCGGATATTCATATAAATCCCAATTCCTAAATATCATCTGGAGTGGTCGATCTTTTTCTAACAGTTTTAACATATTTATTTTTTCCCTATCGGACACTTTGACATGTGGTACACGCCATATTATTTTATTTATAATAATATCTTCTACAGTTTCACCATCGTTAAGTTTTAGGGCGTTCAGATTAGTATTACTTCGTAACAATATTAATTCATGTTTGCTGTTTATCACTACTTTCTTGAAATCTTCTGCAAAACCAAGAATGTTACAGAGGGGTATAGAAGCAGAAAAGCTTCCCCCATTTGCACTATTTATGCCTTCGATATTCCATCCCCAAGCATTAGATGCTTTAGCCTCGTTTTCGTTCATTGATATTAATGATTTCATTGTGGTAGTTATACCAGCGTTTTTTATTTTATCTATTTCCACTCCATTTATCTCATACCTTATATCTTGAAACAAATAAAGTAGACTATTGTTTGTGAAATGAACGTTACTGACTCTTTCCTTCGAATTTCCACCCTTGTTTACAACAACAGTTCCTTCCAAAAACAAAGTGCTTGCTGATGGTAATATATACAAGTCTTGTTGATTAATAGGTATCCTGATTTCATCGCTTCTATTGAAACTTGTTACGTAAGGCTTGTAAGAGTGAAATTCAATTCCTTCCACAGCGTTGTTGTATGCAGGAGTGGACAAAACATCTAGTATATTCATTTCAACAAACCGATCGCTTTAAGAAATGCTTTATTATTGTTATTCAATTTTATAACCCTTTTGGACCGAGCTCTTATTGGTTTGATAGTTTTAGTAGAACTGTTATTTTTAGTTGGATGTACCACATATTTATTATAATCTATCATTGTTTTCTTCTGATATGTAGATACAACTGCACTTCTTCACCTCGCAAATTTATTAAGTTATTATTTATATCCAACAACCTTATCTGTATGCAGCTTATATTGGTTTGATTTATTGGAAAGTAGATTGCGTTTTTCGGAATTTCTATAATCCTGTATCCAGGTGGAACATTAAGTGCAAATTCGTGTAAGATGTGACTGGATTGACCGTTTATATAGGAACCGCTAACTATGTCACATTCAATCCTTATGACAGTCGTTGGCAAAATGTTTACTGGAAACTCTGATACATGATATTTATTTGCTTCTAAGATCTGCTTTTTAAATCCCAATAAACTTCCAAATGTATCTTCTTTAGTAAAATCTATAGTTGATGTACAAAATAACACAGTTTTTAAGGTGTTGTTATTACAATTGAGTGTTATAGATGCATCTTTTATCTCAGTTTTTAAATAGTCACTAATATCTTGTAATTCATAGGTTCCTTCAGGTATCTCAATAACATTTTTAGAACCATAGTATAATTTATTGTTTGTATTATCAAAATTTGGAATAGAATTATATGTAGAGAAATGTAATAATGCACATTCATACTCCTCAGCTAATGGCAACGTGTCTGGATAATAGGTAGATAATACCGATGAGTTTCCAGTTATCGATAAGGTGAGTGACATCTTGCAAATGATGGAAATGAAAGAGTGGTATAAGATTTATAGTATTTTTATTTAAAGTATTATAATTATAATAAAGATTTATAGTACTTAATCCAAAAAGTTTGCAAATAACTTAAACACATATGTCCACAAACTATTGTGTTAAATTGTTGATATCTATCATAGTTATAATGAACATCACAGTTCTTAAAATATAGCATTAACTCTCTTGGCGGTTTTAAATCACCATAGCTATCAAAATATTCACAATAATTGTTTATTTTAACATAAGCTACCCAATGCGTTCCATCATTTCTCGAATTATCTAGGTTAACTATAGCACATTCAATTCGTTTAGGTGTTTTTGGTAACTGATCCTTCATATAAACTCCTCGAAAATGTGGAATACAATGACCATACTTCTGAATATCGATATTAGTTAAAGCGCGATTAGGTAGCTGATCAATTAGTTTTTTGATGGATTTATAAACAATCCCTGACCTTGCTTATGCGGTTTAATGTATAGACCTTTACCTATTGCTATAGCCTCCATAGTTTTATTATGACGTTCAGTTTCTTGTAATTTTTTCTGACCGTGTTTATAATCATTCACAGTTTTTGCAATACCAGCTGCACCACCAGCTAATGCTCCTAAAGCAGATAAACCAGCAAAAATTGGGATTAAAGGTAGAATGCCTCCAGTTTTTGGTATAGGTATCATTCGAGGTACTCGAACTTTTGGAATGCATGGAACTAATTTTCGGGCAACCATATAAGCCATATTTATTAATGACTTATCATCTTTAGGTGAGAGTTTTTTGATTTTTCTTTTTATTTTTTTAACAAAGTTATAAAAGGTCTTAACACCAGCACCAGACTTCAATTTAGCTTTCATAACTTTGTTTACTATCCACGAACTAATCTTTTCCCCTGTTCGAGCATCTTTTGCTTTAAGTCTTTGCTTAGCCATATCTAAAAGACGTAAGTCGGCTTTTTGACGGTTAGGCAAGTCTGTGTAGTTTGCGTATGCAATATCGTGATGCATACAAGCTTCGTCTAACTTATTTACACCTTTATCACCACGTAGTAATCGTTTCGAAAGCTTTGTTCCTGGTCCACAATAGTTATAACCAGGTATGTGTAGTTCGAATGGTAAATGATTAATGATATTGTTTATTAGTCCACCACCTTGCATCGTATAAAGAATAATGAATATACTTTAAAATTACATATCACTTATATAATTAACTCATTCCACTATTGCAGTATTATCAATCCAACTATTCTCTTTGTTATTCAAACCCAACCATTTTACAAACAGTTTGTTTCCTTTCTTTTTTAATACCTTTTCTATCAAATAGACACCAGGACAGGACGACTTTTGAAGCTCTTGTTCGTAAAAAGTTCCTAATATGACTTGTTTTTGATTATCTTCGATGCGATATGTTATTGGTATAGTGTTATTTATCTTTTTTATAGTAAATAATTCTGTTGACCAGTTAGGAGTGTATCCTTTCTCGAATATATGTTTGTACTTGCTAATTCGAACTTTGTCACCAATTTTAAACTTTGGACGACATTTTTGGACTACCTTTATCATGGAATTCGTAATATTATTTTTAATGTTAGTTTCATTAAACTTATTGACATTAACAGGTGCAAATTTAATAGTACGATGTTTTGTGTTATTATATGTCTTCACAATACCGTTCAAGCCACCATCTATCCACTTATAGTGTCCGTTCAAGCTAAAGTATTTGTACAATTTATTTTTAATAGTTTTAATAACTCGTTCTACAATTGAAGCCTTTTTGGTTGAAAATGTAGAGTAGTGATTAATATTATAGTTCTGTAAAAGCTTTTGAAATGTAGAATTATAGAACTCAGTACCCATATCAGTTTGCAGATGATTTGGTATCCTGTGATTAGAAGAAAGTATTTTTTCAAATGCAAGAGAGACATCATGTTTGGATTTAGTTTTTAATGGTTCCACCCAAACGTACTTGGAGAAGCAGTCGATAACTATTAAAATATAGTTATATCCTTTATTAAAGGTTTTTAGGTTTTGCATATCAGCTAAATCTGCTTGCCACAAATCATCAATACCTTTTAAAATTACAGATCGTCGAGGAAAATTTTTTCGTGCTGCTTTATGTATTTCATTGACGATTTGTTGTTTCGTCATTTTAACAAACTTTAAGGGCTATGTTTTTCGATCTTTTAATATAGATTGAATTGCGTCTTGAACTAGTTTATCAACTGCTTTTCTTGTGTAAAATTTGCTTTCCAAATGAGTGTCTATCTCAGACATTATTGTTTTTAAAGCTTTCTCTATGTGGTTTTGAACACTATTTGGAATAGAACTTTGCAATTTTCGTAAGTCACGGATTAGTACACCTTTCAATTCATCTACATATGCTTTATTTACTGCATCATCTGCGTCTTGAGGAGGTTTAACACCTTTTAGCCTCGATGTCTTCAAGTCATAATCTCCATAATCAGATTTTATTAATGCGTTATCATTAAAATCAAGTATTTCTGATATCCGCATTCGCTTATGAATATAATGTCCAAATTTGTCTACATTCATATTAAAGGTGTATTATGTTGAACGGTATATAGTAAAATGACACACATATAACATTAGTAGATCTATTTATTTAATGATTTTGCTTTCACGTAGTTCTTCAATGATAGATATTATTTCATTGTCTAGTCCTGTGTTCCCAGCATCTCGAGAAGCAATTAATAACTTTAATCTATCAACCAATTCATTGGGATCATCCCAATATACAAAATCTGTGTTTTTTTTCCACATTTTTGTTGAAGGTAATCCTTTTCCTACTTTCTGTCTACAACTTGGACTTCTACTTTCTTGATCGAAAAGTGGTTTAATAACTTGCAAATATTTTTGTCCTTTATTACTTTTAATTGGTTTTTTTGAATCGAAATCACGACGATGTGCATTCGTTACAAGTAACATTGTCTTATAATTTTGCTTGTCACAGTCATTAACCAAGCTCAGATCAATGTCTTTTTTTAACAGTAACTCTCGCAACCCAGGTGTACTTTCGTATTTGTGTCCGGCTACAGTAATAACTTTATCCCCAATAGTTATGTTAGAGGAACCCAACATTAGCTTTCCACGTTCATTTCTTATACCAAATGGAACATCTGATAGTACTTGTGAAGATAACGACCAAGATGATGCATCTGGATTAGTACCGACTAATGACTGAAATGAAGAAACAAATCAAAAAGTTTAAAATAGGTGCGAATAAATATCTTAGGACTTGTAAATCAAATTATCAGCTACAACAAGTAGTGGAAACTAGTAGAAAACAATTAACCATTCAAACAGAGCAGTATGAGACTGATATACTTCAATTGCAGTCAGAAATCATACATTTAAATAAGTCTTTAGAGTCAATAACATTAAAGTACAAAATATCACAAAAAGAAATTGGAGAGTATATTGAGGCACTAAATAGCTTGGTTGAGTCTTGTCACAGCAATGAACAAAGGTTCCATTCACTTGAGAAATTATATAATCAATCACCAGCCTGTGAAGAATCTCTGCCACATTCTTCCTTGCCCATAACATCCCAGACTGAGTCAACGCTTCCAGGGGTTCACTTAGCGGGCAGTATGGATGAACATGCTATACAATTAAACTTAACTTCCTCTGCTGACCCTGTAACAAAGGTTTCAGAAATTGTAAATACTGGAAAGATAGTTGTATATTGTGATGAAATCGGCCAGAACTTAGGTTACCACTTAGTTCAACATATGAGTAGTTCAGTCATAATTAATTCATTTCCTGGGGCCACCTACTCTCAAATAGTTAGTAAAGTATTGACTAGTACACACTGCCCACAATCAACAATAGTTATATTTATTGGCAGGAGAGACTATGTAAATATAAACACTATTAATAATTTCCATGAAAAGTTGTCAAAATTGTCAGTCAAACAGGTAATATTGTCTACATTACCATATAGTAAATCTTTCTCACGTAATGAGAACAATACTCGATACAAAATAAACAGAAAATTATACAAGTTGACTAATAATAGTAGAAATTTTGAATTATTCGACTGTAATCTTGTATTACGTGAATCTTTTTTGACTATAAATAGATACTTACTATCTAAGTTCTTAAGACGACAGGTAGCGATATTGCTATCAAATTTTTTATTGAATCAAGCCAAACTTTTGGCTTCTAATAAAACTGCTCTTATTGAGTATAATTTTAATAATAGTGTTGACAATTGACATACTAGGTTGGGAAGGCGTCCCAAACAAGTCAAAAAACTAGGTTATAAGACAACAGATAAAAAATCTGGCCATGGCTACAGGTCTTTTGAGACCATTGAGCCTACCACAAATAATATTTTAAAAAGTAATAATTCTGAGTGCTGTAATAACAATATATCTAGTAGTTCAAACATAGCACACAATAGTATTGAAGTCTTATCCAACAAGCAGACAAATATCCAGAATAGTAAGACAACAAAATGTTTCTCTGGCAAGCTAACACCTTGTTATACTAAAAATAAAGAAATTATAAAATGTATTAACCTGGTCCATCAAAACATTCAAGGTTTGGATGGGAAGGAGCTGGAATTGGAATTGTTTATGAATTCCAGCAGTATTGACATTGTATGTTTAAATGAGCACTGGCTAAGAAGCCATGAATTCACTTACAGCTTTAATAATCATAAGGTTGCAAGCTCGTTCAACAGGAAAAATTATATACGAGGTGGCTCGTCAATATTGGTTAGTAAATTATTAAAATTTAAAGATAGATGTGATGTTGTTAGTCTATCCGTTGAACGGGTTGTAGAAATTTCATGTGTTGAATTGGAGCGATTCATTGTATTAAATATGTATAAACCTCCGTGCGCCCCTTTTGATGTTTCTTTGGAGATTATGGAGTGCGCTCTAAATAAAGTTTATAATAGCCATAAAACTGTTATTGTATGTGGAGACCTTAACATAGATATTTTGGTGAAAACTTCAGAAAGTTTGGACCTTCTGAATCTATTTAAATCATTTAATTTATATAACAATTTTATGGAACCAACCAGAATAACGGCCACAACTGCAAAATGTATTGATAACATATATAGTAGTGAGAAATCCATACATAAATCTATTATCAAAAAAGTTCGCTCAGATCACACAGGGCAGTTTGTCTCATTCTGCATTTCTGAAAAAGTCCAAAAGAGACAAGTAAATATGATAACATTCAGTGAAAGCCGTATACAAAATTTTAAATGTAATATTACACAAAAGGTACAGTTGTTGCCCTATCACGGTAGTTCTAATCACTTGTATAACTCATTAGTCAACTTGATTAATGGTGAGTTCAGTGCAATTTTCACACCTAAGCGCCGATCTTTTAATAAACGTTTCTCCATGAGTGAGTGGGCAACTCCTGGAATTTATAAAAGCCGTAACAAACTGTATGAACTATATGAAGAGAAGTCCTATAACCACAATCCGCAATTTCAAGAATTTGTAAAAAAATATTCAAAAACATTCAGACAAGCCTGTCTTAGAGCGAAATCTATTTATTTAAAAAATAAAATCAAATGTTCAAATAATATTATTAAAGAAACTTGGAATGTCATAAACATTGAAACTGGTAAATCTAAAATACGTTGTAATGATTTTCATTTAAAAATAGATAATTTTGATATTGAAGAGGACTTGGAAGTTGCGACTGAATTTGAAAAATATTTTTCTAACATTCCAGTTTCTATTACCAGAAGTCTCTCTTCTTGCTCTGCTTCTGCCGAACAAATTCTAAAACTGGGCGTAGACGAATGCGGCACAGACTTTGAATTCTCAGCTGTCAGTCCTATAGATGTTTTAAAAACTTTTAAAGAAATTAATATGAAAACCACTAAAGATTTATGGGGTCTATCTGTCAAAACTGTTGCTCATATTATAACTGTAATAGCCCCGCATCTGGCAACTGTGTTCAATAGCTGTGTCGAGACTGGTGTGTTTTCTGACTTGATGAAACATAGTAAAGTCATACCTTTATTTAAGGCGGGAAATAGTGAGGATCCCTCGAACTTTCGACCTGTTTCCATATTACCTACACTCAGTAAAATTTTTGAAAAGCTAATGCTTAAACAGTTGCTCAGTCACTTTAATAAACATAATTTACTACACAGGAAACAGTTCGGGTTCACAAAGGGTTGTTCAACAGTGGATGCAGGAGTTGCTTTACTTAAGAGTATTTACACGGCTTGGGAGGATTCGCAGGATGCACTGGGTGTGTTTTGCGATTTGTCTAAGGCCTTCGATTGTGTTCACCACGAAACTCTGGTCAAAAAGTTGCGCCACTATGGTGTCAGGAATAGAGCTCTCGACCTCATGACTTCTTATTTGAGCAATAGAATTCAGAGGGTTGAAGTAAACGGTATACGATCTCCAGGGACCCCAGTTGTAATGGGTGTCCCGCAGGGTTCAATCCTTGGTCCATTTCTCTTTTTAATATACATAAATGATTTACCTTATTATGTTAGGGATGAACATGAGATTGTTCTGTTCGCGGATGATACTTCTCTGACATTTAAAATTAATAGACAGTTAATGGATTATGACGATATTAACAGTGCACTTTCAAAAGTTGTTTATTGGTTTAGCGTTAATAACCTTCTTTTAAATGATAAAAAAACTAAAGTAATAAAGTTTTCGACACCTAATGTGAGACAGGTGGCGACCAATGTACAACTGAATGGATCCGGGCTGGACTCTGTGGAGACTACAGTATTTTTAGGCATTACAATTGACTCGAAGTTGCACTGGGGCCCGCATATAGAAAAATTGTCAGGTAAATTAAGTTCTGCTGCATATGCAGTTAAAACAATTAGACGGCTCACTGATGTTGAAATGGCTAGAATAGTCTATTTCAGTTATTTCCATAGTGTTATGTCATACGGAATTCTTCTCTGGGGAGATTCAGCGGACATCAATAACATATTTATATTACAAAAGAGAGCTGTGAGAGCAATATACCAGCTAGGTCCTAGAGTTTCTCTAAGAGAAAAATTCAAAGAAATTAATATTCTAACTGTTATATCACAATACATATATGAAAATTTAATTTATGTGCATAAAAATAAGGACCAATTTCTAAAAAAATGTGATATACACAATGTAAATACAAGGCATAAAGATAATCTTGTTTTACATGCTACTCGTCTACACAGTATAAGCAGTTCTTTTGTCGGACAATGTATAAAGTTTTATAATAAACTTCCCAAAGAAACTAGATTATTGTCAATAAAGAAATTCAAAGCTACCATTAAAGCCAAATTATGTAGCAAGGCATATTATACAATTCAAGACTATATAGATGATAAAAATGCGTGGGTTTAAGGCGCTCCAAGTCAACACACAAAAAAATAAATTATGTACCTACCTAGACGAATTTTGTTTAAAAAAGGATATTGCTTAATGAAAACTCGCGTGTACAAATCTCATCACACAAATCATTCAACAATTACACCTCTGTAGTTGTTGAATGATTTGTAATTACCTACTGGATGTTAAAAGAGTGGCTGGAGTTTTATTGCCAGGTTCTTTTTTTCTCCAGCTCTACCTATTGCTTTGCGAATCTGGCAGTAAATGTAAATGTAGAAGCAATCATTTTGACGTTCATAAGCGTTACATTGTGACCTATATGAATAAAGATTTTTTCATTTCATTTCATTTCAGAAGAGTCCGATGAGGGTTCCGATTCGTTACTAGCAATACTGCTATCATCTGTTTCTTTCATATCTTGGTCTTGCGGTTCATTGGGTTCTACTTTTTCCTCCTTTTTTGTTAGAGCTAAGTGGTTATTAGTGTTGGCTATTAAATTGAGAGATTCTGTGACAGGTTTAAAAACTGTATCAAGAGCATGCTTATTATTATCTTCAAAATCCTTCATTTTACGTATTTTTTTCTTGACAGCTTGTGTCGCATCAACAATTTGTTTTTTCAATGATTTATCCATTATGTAAAATAGGTGGTAATCGAATAAGAATCAATTAAAGAATAACAATAAACAGACTGCAGTCTACTTAAATATTCAAATTTCATCTAATAATACAAATGTGTCAAACGTTTTTCTATAGCAACCATTGTTTTTAGAACAATCTTTATTAATTACCACATAATCAAAAGGTTCTTTCCATATTAAGGAACACATTTCTCGAAATTTCAACCATGTCATATCGGTGTTAACATGTTCTTCATAAACATGTTTCAAATTAACTTCATCTTGCTTAAAAAGCACAATTAGGTTAGCATTATCTCTTACAAGTTGTTTAGGTATTTTGGTATAAGTTTGATTTAAATAAAAACTATCAATCAATTTATGTCTTCCCATGGCAAAATAATCACGTATATTACTTTGATTTTCACATGCTACATCATCAAAAATAATCACAGAATTTGGTTTTGCATCTGAAACTTTTAAAACGTCATCATTTGTCTGATATTTATGAAGAGTGATACCTGGTACTCGTTGTAAAACCTTTTCTAAAAAGATGTACTTTGGTTGATGTAGAGTTTTAGAGTATACATAAACATTTTTAAATGTCAAGCCATTTTCATGCAATAGAAGACCAATTAATAAATTAGTTTTTCCACAATTTGATGGTCCACAAATGATGCAACGTACAGTATTCGGTAATAATTCTCCATGACGTAATTTGTTTTTTGTCAAATCGTCACAGATTGTATTGACCTGTAACGATTGTCTTTGTTTAACGAATTTCATGTTTGCTATGCAATGCTGATGGACTCATAATGAAAAGATGAATTTATAACATAAATATTTATAACTACAAGTAGTCGAACCCAACTGGATACAGAAAACGTTGTGGGTTATAAATGGTAAGTAATGAACATGGAGGGAGCTTCAGCAATTTTTATTTTTTAAATTATTTTTTATAAAAATGTTAGGTTAGGTTACATTTTTAAAATGTGGAATATTGGGCGATCTGTCCCACGTGAGCAAGGAGCGATAGCGACGATGCGAACTTAAAGTGGGACAGAATGCCCAATATTCCACTACTTGCACAATACAATAATATTAACATAACAATATCAATAATATTATACCATAAACAAGAGATCAAAAGAATTACAACAATTAAGTCACTTATCTTATATATAAAAAAGAATCGCAAAATGTGTTGGTAAGCGCATAACTTCAGAACGGGTGGACCGATTTCACTAATTCTTTTTTCGTTGTGTAAGGTATTGTCAGGAGAAGGTTCTTATGGAAGAAAAAATATTGTATTCCCACGGGAACGGGAGCTACGCGGGTGAAACCGCGTGACGTCCTCTAGTACAATAATACAACTCTAAAATTGTCACCGTTAAGAGAGGCTCCCATACAACAAACGTCATTTTTTTTACCATTTTATTTTTTATATTATAACTTCAGCAAGTAGACGCTTGAAATACTCACAGAATATCGAGCTGTGTATTTTTATTTAACAGAAATAATTTTATTAAAATAAAATGTAGGTACATTTAAGGGGGGCTCCTATACAACAAACGTTACAAACAAATGCGCAAAAATGTTTCAAGAATTTGAAAAAGCGCCTTGTAGAGTCGACTGGTGACCCAAGGACTGGCAGTTTTCTCGCTCAACGAATAGGTATTGCTATTCAAAGGGGTAATGCTGCTAGTCTTAGTAGAACAAAGTTACTACATAATAGTGTATTTTGTGTAGGGCCCCGGATATATAATAAAATACCAATATCTATAAGGGAAATGGAAAAGATACATCATTTAAAAAAAAAATTACAACAATTTCTTATTAATAAGTGTTATTACTCAGTGCAAGATTTTTTAGGTGATAAAAATGTTGACATTGTATAGTATGTATTAGTATTAAGTTTTATTTGCTGACATTCTTATTTAAAACCAATGGAATCCTGATTTATGTACTTGACTTTGAAATTTATGTATTTATATTTGTATTGACATTGTATTTGTATTCAAGATATTGTGTGCCTAAAATGCAGGACATGGCTGATCTTGTACTAAAACCTGTAAACAACTTTTGTAACTTATGATCCACAATAAAGTGATTGAATTGAATTTCTTTTGGGCACTATGCCACGGGGGCCTTAATTAGGTTTACTTTAGATAGTAATAATGTAAATATAGATATGTAATAATTATGTTTCTCTGTAATTTTTAACAATTAATGTATTGTTCCAATTAAAAAACAAACGTGATATTTCGTCGTTTTTAGGGTTTCGTAGCCAAATGGCAAAAACGGAACCCTTATAGATTCGTCATGTCTGTCTGTCCGTCTGTCTGTCCGTCCGTGTGTCACAGCCACTTTCCTCCAAAACTATAAGACTTTTGCTATTGAAACTTGGTAACTAGATGTATTCTGTAAACCGCATTAAGATTCTTATACAAAACTAGAAAAAACGCAGTAAATTTTGGGGGTCCCCATACTAAGAACTAAAACTCGGAATTTTTTTTTTCATCAAACCCATACGTGTGGGGTATCTATAGATAGGTCTTCAAAAATGCTATTGAGGTTTCTAATATATTTTTTTCTAAGGTGAATAGTTTGCGCAAGAGACACTTCCAAAGTGGAAAAATGTGTGTGTCCCCCCCTCTAACTTCTAAACTAAGAGAATGATAAATATAAAAAAATTATATGATGTACATTGCCATAAAAACTACCAACGAAAATTAGTTTGAATGAGATAGAGCTGGTAGTTTTTTTTAATACGTCATAAACCGCAATTTTCGGTTAGTGAAATCACTACCACTGCGAACGTGTTAAAACATCAGTCAAAGTTACAACGAACTATAAGAATTTTTATATACATATAACTTGCTACTACGAAACCCTTCATGGGCGAGTCCAACTCGCACTTGGCCAGTTTTTCTAAAAACAACTTACCTATTATTATTATCAAAGCAAAATTTTCCGTTTTAAAAATAAAAGCTTATTATATTTTAAGCCCGAGGGCGAGCTGACTTACTTTTGATCTTTATATTTGTTTTATGTCAAATACACTGAGCAGTTGTTGATTGTAATGTCACAGTATCAACTTGTTAGGGTTCGGTACTTGTTAAGTGCGAGTTGGACTCGCCCATGAAGGGTTTCGTAGCAGCAAGTAACATAATATAAAAGTTCTTATAGTTCGTTGTAACTTTGATTGATGTTTGAAAATTGCGGTTTATGACGTATTAAAAAAAACTACCAGCTCTGTCTCGTTCAAACCAATTTTTGTTGGTAGTTTTTGTGGCAATGTACATCATATTTTTTTTTTAGATTTATCATTCTCTTAGTTTAGAAGTTAGAGGGGGGCGACACACATTTTTTCACTTTGGAAGTGTCTCTTGCGCAAACTATTCACTTTAGAAAAAAATGATTTTAGGAACCTCAATAGCATTTTTGAAGACCTATCTATAGATACCCCACACGTATAGATTTGATGAAAATAAAAATTTTGAGTTTCAGGTCTGAGTATGGGGACCCTCAAAATTTACTGTTTTTTTTCTAGTTTTATATAAGAATCCTAATGCGGTTCACAGAATACATCTAGTTACCAAGTTTCAACAGCATAAGCCGGACGGACAGACAGACGGACAGACAGACAGACAGACAGACATGACGAATCTATAAGGGTTCCGTTTTTTTCAATGTAGCCAAATAGCAAAAACGGAACCCTTATAGATTCGTCATGTCTGTCTGGCTGTCTGTCTGTCCGTCCGTGTGTCACAGCCACTTTTCTCCGAAACTTTAAGGCCTGTGCTATTGAAACTTGGTAGCTAGATGTATTCTGTGAACCACATTAAGATTCTTAAATAAAACTAGAAAAAAGCACTAAATTTTGGGGTCCCCATACTCAGAACTGAAACTCAAAATTTTCTAACATCATTTTTTTCTAAAGTGAATAGTTTGCGTAAGAGACACTTCCAAAGTGGAAAAATGTGTCCCCCCCCCCCCCCCTCTAACTTCTAAACTAGGAGAATGAGAAATCTAAAAATAATATATGATGTACATTGCCATAAAAACTACCAACGAAAATTAGTTTGAACGAGATAAAGCTGGTAGTTTTTTTATTAATTCGTCATAAACCGCACTTTTCGGTTAGATAAGTCACTACCACTGCGAACGTGTTAAAACATCAATCAAAGTTACGACGAACTATAAGAACTTTTATATTATGTTACTTGCTGCTGCTTGAGTCCGACTCGCACTTGGCTGGATGTTTAAAGTCTTTCTGTCTTTTACTGGACGATAGTCATGGTTTGAAGACTAGAGAACGTCGCGCGGTTTTACCCGCGTAGTTCCCGTTCCCGTGGGAATACGGGAATAAAATATAGCCTATGTTCACCGGGAAGAGTGTACCTTCCCAACAGTGAAAGAATTTTTCAAATCGGTTTAGTAGTTCCGGAGCCTATTCGATGCAAACAAACAAACTAAAGCTCCTTTAAAAGAAAAGTAACCATTGGCTAACTGTCAGTCAAAATTTTGATCAAATCAGTCCAGCAGTTTATGTGATTAGTCAGAATAAACAGATCAATTTTATGTAAAAAGGTACTGTATGTACTTTGATAATACGCATTTACTGAAAATCCGTCTATTGGAAATAATCCATACTAATATTATAAAGCCGAAGAGTTTGTTTGTTTGTTTGAACGCTAGGATCTCAGGAACTACTGATTGGATTTCAAAAATTCATTTACAGTTTGATAGTCCATTTATCGAGGATGGCTATAGGCTATATAACATCACGCTAAGACGAATAGGAGCGGAGCAGTAATCAAGAATGTTTAGAAAACGGGGAATATTTTTTACCGTCTGAGAGCTTCCGAGGCGTACGCTGCGTAAATGGTTACAGTTAGGTAAAAATTGTGTATAACAAAATAATTGTTTCTCTTAAAAAGTTCTAAAAAAATTCCGCGACAGCATATGTCTATCTTTTAAGGTTCGCACACAATAACCTAATTTGTCTATCTCTTAAGGTTTGCTCACGATACAATGAAACTGAAGAGTTTGTTTGTGCTAGGATCTCAGAAACTACTGGTTGCATTTCAAAAATTATGTTACTGTTTAATAGTCTATTTATTGAGGCTGACTAATGGCGATATAACATCACGCTAAGACGAATAGGAGCGGAGCAGCCATGAATAATGTTTCGAGAACGGGGATTATTTCTTTGTTTTGAGAGCTTCCATTGCGGACGCAGCGATAAATAGTTAAAGTTACGTAAAAATAGTCTACTACAAAATTGTTCCTCTTAAAAAGTTATAAAAAAAAGTCCTAAACAGCATATCCGCTATCTAAGCAACATATCTTTTAAGGTTCACTTAAAATAACCCTCTTATTAAGTTTTAAAGTATGAGCGACGCTACGAGAGTAAACTTGGTCTGCAGTGGCAGCCAGTCAACTGAACGATAAAAACCGGTCAAGTGCGAGTCGGACTCGCACTTCAACCCACACCGAAAAACGGATGGGTGGAAGTAAAAGCGACGGGAAACATTATATCACTGTAACACCTCTTTCCTCCTCACTCTCATGTGACGCAAACGAAGATATGCGGTTCAGCTCTAATGAATACAAGAATGAAAATTATAAATGCGAATGTTTGTGAGTGTGGATGTTTGTTACTCTTTCACGCTATAACGGCTGAACGGATCTGGCTGAAATTTGGTGCCTATAGAGATATGTTATAGTCTAGGAACAAAATTTCACGTAGGCGAAGCTTGAAATGGAAATTCAACATTTTAAAAATTCAACCTAATGGTCCAAAAGGCAAAAAGGTAATACCAACGGGAATACTCGCGACAGAAACGACGCGATAAGAATAGAAGCGACGAGGGACCTTTCTATTTCTCTCTCTCTTACGCAAACGAAGTTGCGCGGGTCAGCTAGTATAGTAATATATTTCTAAATCCTACTAATATTATAAATGTGAAAGTTTGTGAAGATGTTTGGATGTTTAGATGTTTGGATGTTTGTTACTCAATCACTCTCTAACGACTGAATGGATCTGACTGAAATTTTGTACAGGGATAGAGTATAGTCCGGAATAACACATAGGCTACTTTTTATCCCGGGAAAATGTTCCCACGGGAAGCGAGAACGGGGACCAAATTTCACGCGGGCGAAGCCGCGCGCATCAGCTAGTACATTAATATGATAGATAAATTACGTCCAAACACAGAACAACTCCATATATGCTTATCACACAAAGAGATTTGTCCCAAGTGGGAATCGAACCTACGAACTCCGAATTTTTAGTCAAGTACTCCAACCACTGGACCACGAGGCCAGTCAAATAATAATACAACATTTTAACATAAAATAATATATTTTATATTCTTTGTAATAATCTATACTTATAATAAATCTGTAGTGTGTACATTCAAAATATCAAAAAAATAAATAGCAGGGGGTGTTACTAGACCGACACCGAACCCAAAAATATGATTAAAACATTTTTTGTGTGTCTGTCTGTCTGTTTGTTCAGGCATCACGCAAAAACTACCGGTTCGATTACGATGAAACTTGGTATAATTATTTTAGTTTCTGTATAGATATTACTATTAGCGCTGAACAATCCTCATATCCAGGGTAGCCCGTACCCAAAGTAGTCCGTACCCACAACTTTAAGCCCAGCAACTCGCGTGTTCATGAATTTTATAATACGGGCGACCCGTGTTAGTTTATTGTGTGGTACAAGCTACGAGCGACAGCGAGGATTGTTTCAGATTTGTGTGTGGTCTAAATAAATTTGTGGGGAGATGACAAGCCTCTAGATGAACGGCAGTATTTTTAACTTGTATAAAAACTAGTGGGAATATGGAAATAAAATATAGCTTATGTTCACCGGGGTTAGTATAGCTTCCTATAACAGTGCAATAATTTTTCAAATCGGAAAAATTCTCATGGATGCTATGCCGGACTCCTACCGACTAAAATCCTCACGTAACGCACAGCAGCCTATAAGCCCGGGTAAGCCCTCGGAAGGATGTCCCAGGACTCCCAACTACATTCACAGTTATAGATCTTGCCAAATAAATTCTTCAAAATAAGTAGGTACGCTTAGAAAATCAAACGTCGCGTCGGCCATGTGTGCGTTGAATTCGCGCATAGAGAATTCTGCAGATACCAATTTTTTTTCTGACTTATATATTTGTTGCTATAGCGCCAAGAGAAATAAATCTTTTGTAAAATAAATTCTGTAAAAATCTCCAGCTATCAGGTTTCTTCGATACAGTCACGAATAGGGCCCTATTTTTCACATTGGGTACACTAAAAAGAAACTCCTACCGCCTATAACTTGTACCACACGTATGTTCGAAAACTTAGACCAGCGACTTACGTACACTTTGATTTCCCAAATGAATCGCCTCAAGCGTTCACATCATTAGAAAGGGAACCAAGAATTATATAAAATACATTATAATAGATCTCATTGTACAGACTTAATTATAAAATTATCTATTCTTCAAACAGAATCGCTATGGATATAAATTTCATAATTGGTATGTGAATGTTAACGAGAAAAGGGTAGGTAGTGTTTTATTTTTACCACAACTTATTGAGTTTGAATCACTTGTTAAATAGGGGTAGAAACGTGTAGTGGGTCTGGGCGTGGACACTCTCTCGCTGGAGGCCATGGTGCGAGCCATGCTCTCCAGCGGGAGTAAGTGGGACTGCGCCGCCTCTTTCTGCGAGCAGGTCATGCTCGCGAAGGAGGCGGCGGGCCGGGTGCGAGAGAGAACTCTCCCACCCGATTTCCGCAGTGGGCGCCCTGGGCGCCGCCGACGTGTCTTCGCCGAGGACTATCGGCCTCCATGACCGGGGGTCTGAGGACGGCGAGAGGGCCGCTCACCGTCCTTACAGAAGCAGGCCCATGACGGCAGCGTGACGTGAGCACTAACGCACGCCCCCCCTTAGAAGCGGGGTCACACCCGAAACCCCCCATAGACGCGGGATTGCACCCGAACCACCCCATGGGCGAGGCCACATTGGCTGCCGTAGGTCTGTTGGGAGTCACGGGACATCTTTCCTGAGGGCTTACCCGAGGCTCTCAACCATAGGCTGTTGGGCGTTACGTGAGGTTTTTTTAGTCGGTAAGAGTCCGGCATAGCATCCTAGGAGGATTTTCCCTCACGTAAAAAAAAAAAAAAAAAAAGGGGTAGAAACGTTGCAGTATGGACTGTAACGGTAAATTAATTAAATTGGGGATGGAAACGTAAAAATATGGATTTCTTTTCAAATCTATATAAAGAGTCCCAAAACTACCTGTCCAAATTTCGTCATGTGACGTGGAATGAGTCAAAAATAATACAAAAATAAGAAAAAAAATCCCATGAATACTTTGACTGTAAATTCGTTTCAAAGATCCTGTAAATTTTCATTATCACCCCTTCTATTGCTACTGAGCGGCAGCAGAGAGCGACAACGACAGCCAGACGGGTGCTCCGTGGTTTGTTTTGCCGTGCCGACCTCGAATTGCCGCGGTAACAAACGAATGCTTAAGGTGAGACAAAAATATTTTTTGAAAAATAAAAAAAGACCCGCCTTTTTTTATTAAATACTTGTATTTGATTTCCGATTCCAAGTTATCACGTGAAATTTGGAGAGTCAAGTTTGGGACACCCAATATAGATTGATGATTGAGTCACTCAATCATCAATCTATATTCGATATACCAGCCCTAATGGGATAAATAAGACATATAAGTTTATCGAAGTATATCCCGGGCGAAGCCGGGGTGCACAGCTAGATTAATAATAAAACTTTCACTGTGGCCGGTCTTTGGTTGGGTCAACACCACTTGACTTTTATATGGGAGCGATTTCGTGCTTCGGACGCTAGGTTAAAACTGTTGATTCCGGTTGCTAGTAAAATGCTAGTCGTTAGTTAGTTGAAGGTCTTATAGGTGACTTTAAAGATTTCAACAGCTTGCAGTCACAACCTGCGCCTGTCCATTTCAACATGGCAATACAGCTCACCACCTATTACGTGGGACAAATTTTAAAAAGGTAACATGTATGCGTATACTATGCCTCTACCTACCTTCGGGCATAAAAGCGTGATTATATGTATATGTGTATAGTTTTAGAACGTTACCACAAAAACCATATTACCATGGTAACCTACATACTAAATTCGCTGAGGCTACGCACACATAGACAACTCATTCACAGACACGAGGTCAGGAGTTCCTCAACCGAATTTTCGATACTGATTTGTGCGCGAGTGTGTGTGGCAGAGGGTAGGTGTGAAAAAAAAAACGTACATACATGAGTTTTCCATCTGTACTATCTCTAATTTGTGACGTGACTGTCTCCCTTCCACACACACCATTTAATACAAATTACCTACTACAAAGGCATGTACTTGTTATATAGGTATTATGTTTCTGCTTAGACCATATATCACGGGACTAGCCTTTGCGAACCACCGCATACAAAAATATTCTGCTAGTTTTCATAACGGGTGAAGGGGGAAACACAAAGACATATAACATTTCATTATATTTAAAAATGTATTAATCGACAAACGCGTAATGGCTGTTGTGTGTTAATTTTTATTGTACAGTCAACAACAATGTAATGTACTAGTTTAATCATATAAAATGATGTACTGACGTACAGTGCTTTTTATAAAGCCAAAAGACCAAATGGTCATATGGCTTGGCAGAAAACAATGCTTAAGTAAGGCGCATCCTGTGGTTAGATGATCTAAGTGTTTCTGTAATGTGTACGCAATATCATTTAATATTCACACTATATCTCACGAAAAGAAGATATCGTGCTGATACGGAGCTCGGGTGGGAGAGCTCTCTCCCGCACCCGGAGCACTCTCCCGCACCCGGGTCTTCCGCGTACACGTAGATTGTGGATCTCTCTGCCTCGGTTTTCCCAACCCAGCCTACAGTATGAGGCTTTTCAAAGGGATCTTAAAAGATTTTTACAGGGTCGGCAGCGCGATTGTGGCGCCCCTGGTGTTGCAAATGTCCGTAGGCTGCGGTGACCACCGGTACATCTGGTGGGCCGTATGCTCTTTAGCGGTATAAAAAAAATCGGTTGTCTGTAAAGTTGGTTTACTGACGATGGTTGAATGTGACAACGTTATAAGACAAAAAAAAAGTAAAAATATAAATATAAATAAAAATAACATTACAAAACAAAAAGAAATATAAAAACACATCAATTGAATAGAGTGCCATCTGTTGAACATTACTAAAATAATTGGAACGCCTCAGAGCGAGGTAACGCCGTATTGCGTCATCCTTTTCGTTCGTGCAGCCGGCTCCATCGAATTATAAGACGTTGTCACGACAAAAAACACTATGTCATCGGGACTACAACCGCTTCCAACTATTTTATGGTTACGCTTTTATTCCTGAAGGAGTAGGCAAAGGCATTATTATGTTTTTTTTTAAAGCTAACCAATTCAATTTCCCAAATTATGTTGTTTGTGCCTTATTAGACGTCAGGCATTCGTATTTTTAAATAATAGTTTTTAAGCGTGACTGTCTTAAACACGTTTTAAAAAGGTCAGATGTATGCGTATACTATGCTATGCTATGCTACCTACCCCTTCGGGGATAAAGGCGTGACATTGTGTATGTGTGTATAGTTTTTAAACGTTACTGTCTCCCTTCCACACACACCATTTAATACAAATTACAATACAGCAATGTAACATTATATTATGTTTCTGTAATGAGTACGCAATATCATTTAATATTCACACTATATCTCACGAAACCATTCATTATCATTTGGGAAGCGTTTCCGAGATTGTTGCATGGTTTTGTTTCTGGTCATGTCTTGGTTTTCGTCTTTACTAACATACGAACTGGTGGTGAGCCTATTGACGTGTTGAAATGGACAGGAGAAGGTTGTGATTGTTGATGGCAATCTTTCGCAATTTGTGATTCATGTTATTGAAAATTTTGAGGCCTTTTACTTCTAATATTATATTCTCGAATATAAATATATTCTGTTTCTTCATATTTTATTAGCTACCAATTTTTAGGGTTCCGTAGCCGAATGGCAAAAACGGAACCCTTATAGATTCGTCATGTCTGTCTGTCTGTCCGTCCGTGTGTCACACAGTCACTTTTCTCTGAAACTATAAGGCCTATGCTGTTGAAACTTGGTAAATAGATGTATTCTGTGAACCGCATTCAGATTTTTGGATAAAAGTAGAAAAAACAGTAGATTTTGAGGGTTCATTAAACCCATAAATAAATAAATAATAAATAAATATTCATGGACATTTCACACAACGCTATCTGATCCCAAAGTAAGCTAGGAATAACCTGCTTGTGTTATGGGTATCAGACCACGGATATTAATACTTATATACTTTTAAATACATACATATTATACATAGAAACACCCAGACTCTTGAGACAAACATAAATGGGTCACACAAATATTTGTCTCCGGTGGGAATCGAACCCACGACCTCCAGCGCCGCAGGCGGTATCACTACCGACTGCGCCACAGAGGCAGTCAGATAAGTGTGGGGTATCTATAGATAGGTCTTCAAAAATGCTGTTGAGCTTCTTAACATATTTTTTTTAAAGTCAAGAGTTTGCCCAGGAGACACTTCCAAAGTGGAAAAATGTGTGTGTCCCCCCTCTAACTTCTATACGATACGAATACGAATAACGAAAATTGGTTTGAACGAGATCTAGTTGGTAGTTTTTTTTAATACGTCATAAACAGCAATTTTCATTGCGAATGTGTTAAAACATCAATCAAAGTTACAACGAACTACATTATGTTACTTGCTGCTACGGAACCCTTCATGGGCGAGTCGAACTCGCACTTGGCCGGTTTTATTAATGTAATGTTTGTATCTATCGAGAGTAATACAGCATACAAAATAAATATTAGTGGTTAAAATAACTTAGCTTAACGACTGCCATGGCCTAACAACGAGGAGTCGAGGACCAACGGTTAAACTTAGTCAGGACAGTTACTTAGCACAGGTGATGGCGTGATGAAATGGACCTGATTCCTGCTGTTAAAACTTTTCAAGCCGCCCATTGGGCCCTCAACTTGGCTTAATGACTGTCATGGTACTTTAGAATGCGTCATGGTACTAACAACATAGACCAACGCAACGGCTTGAAGGGACGCGTCCGTAAAAAATGCACCTAGGAGTTTGGAAATATTCAAGAACTTACTTCATTAAATGACACTAAAATGGAACCTTAAATTCTTAATACATGAGACTACATATAACACAGTGCTTTTTACAAAATAATTACTTACATTAGAAAAAACACCTCGCAAAATCATTAAAAATCATCGAAATATCGGGAATAATGAAATTGACAAAGGTAAATTTCGATGATTTTTAGGGGTATTTTCGCAAGAAAATAAATATTTTCTAAATAGCAAACGGTGCTAATGTAGTCTCATCTATTCACGCATTTTACGGACGCGCCTCTTAAATACGTGCTTGTGAAATAAAAATGTCACAAATTAGTCACCCATCAAATAGCACGCCATAGCAATAGCTGAAAATAAATGAATAAGTTAAAGGTTAAATGCCAGGTCTTCATAGTACTTTAGGCCCTGGGTGCCCAATCATGAAAATGTTTACAATATATTGCTTGTAAATAAAAATAATTTATTCATAAAACAATAGTTAAAACATAAGTTGGGGTTTCCAAAATATCAAGGCTTTTAATATTTATAAATGTGCCCTTACACAAGCACTTTAGAGTTATCAGAAACTCTTCCTGCAGTCATTTAGCTAGTTAATTATGTATTTGTTGTCTTTCATACATTTATTCATTCACATAAAGTCAGTATTCATGATCATAATTGAATATTTAATTATTGGTAGCAAAACAGAAATAGTACAATGATGCAGTACCATTTTGACAATGACATAACACTGGGTGACTGTCAGTCGCTCACTTGACTCTAGTCAGTTTAATTTAGTGTTGCTATTTAAACAAACAAAATGTCTACTGTCGATCGTCGCAACACGTATATCCATATTTTGTAAGCTCAGCGTCAACCTGTATAATTTATTATAATACAGTGAAATTCAATAAAACTTACTATTTACCGTTTAGAAAATTAGATCTATAGATAAATAAGTATCCTATGTTTTCTTATCAAGATCTTTCCATCAGGTCACGGTGCATGGTTGTCTTGTATTTCTTAGTAGTATAAATAATTATAATAAACAAATATTTACGTAACCCGCCTCAGATTCATCCCCACACTTTCCATCCGGAGCGTTCGAGCACGGTAAGATCGGATAAGGAATTGTGGAATGATCTCTCTGCCTCGATTTTTCCTAACGTCAACGGTATGGGGATCTTCAAAAGGGTTCTTAGAAGGTTTTTACAGGGTTGGAAGCGCGAGTGTAGCACCTTTGGTGTTACAAACATTATGCTTGTCTGCCACATTGGCGGTATAAAAAAAAAAGAAAAAAGTACCTAAGTAAAAACTTAATCTGAGTATTTTGTAAAAAATACTACCTATTCTATTAGTTAACAAAACACTGGCAACCCAGCAGATGCAAATGGCGGTGTATTTATTGAATAACTTTTTATTTTGACGAAATAAATCCTAACTTCTATCAAGTCGTGAATAGCGTCAAAAATTATGAAAATTCATTACTTATTTTTTCAGCTAAATGCCAAGTATGGGCAATCAGGGCCTAATTTCGGCATTGCCCTTTGTCTTTGAATATGAAAAAGAAATCGAAATTAAATGAAAATACCTTTAATCATCAGGTTTTTTTGTATTTGTTTAGGTATATCTAGCTCGCCAAATTGACGTCGCCACCAGCCTGATGGTAAGCCGTGGCGCATCTAGCGATTGGGGGCCACTTCTGACAGTGGTCCTCAAGTTGGAGGCCCTGTGATGTGCCTCTTCACGCTCCTCTTGAAGAACCCGGGATTGTAAGAGGAGGGAAACACGTGTGCGGGCACGTCGTTTCATGCTTTTATAGTTCGACAGAGGAACAATTTTTTGAAACGCTCATTTCTGGCGAAAATTCTCTCCACTGTGTATGAGTGGCACCTCTGCCCGGCACGCGTTGTTCTGGTTCGGAAATGCTTGTGCGCCACCTAAGTCGTACAAATAAAAAACACTGCCGTAATAATTAACTGCCGTATAAAGATTGACAAGGTGATGTTACCGCCTGATGGAAAGCCATAACGACGTCCAACGATTGGAGCCCACTCTCACAGTTTACAACAAGACTATATACAGTGGTCCTCAAGTTGGCGGCCTTATGATGTGCCTATACACGCTCCTCTTGAAGAAGCTAAGGTTGTAACAGGTAGCCTCCTTAATTATCGTTCTGGCAAGCAACCGAAACTATAATTTCCACTTCTCAATTCTGCTTACACCCTGGTAGCTGATGCGTAAAGTTTACCCATTGTTGAATGTTTAATATCTCAATTAGGAAGCTTGTGGGATACATTGTCTGTACAAAGCATAGATAGAATAGATTAATATGTAAGGCCCAAGCTGCGTACATACGACATTTAAAAAGTTGTTTGTTACTAGCTGTATCTCATGGCTTTGTTTGTGATAGGCTATGAACATCGTAGATCATTAAGTTTTGTGAAGCTTATATAATTACATACTAAAAATTACTTATACCTATTTACCTAAAAACCCTAAAGTACCTACTGAACTAATTTATTTCTTTTACAGATCAGAGACTGTTATTAAATATTAGAATTACAAACTGAGAAAAAAAGTGTGTGCGTGTAACCTATACGCGCGATTGAAGTAAAACTTCTTTGCCATTGACGGCATATATCACTGAAATGATTAATATTAATATCATTCATTCGAATTATAAATAGCAGAAACGTAGTTTCCGCTATTCAAAATTCGAATAGTATCTAAGCGTTACTTCCGTCAGAAAAAAAATCTGAGTTAAGTACACCCTAGTCGCGCCAAAAAAAGTTTTACTTCAAAAAAAATATTTACAAAAAAATGGGGGAAGAATAAACAGAAAGTTGTTAAACAAGACTACCGTAACCCTCGTCTAGGTGTCGAAGAATTCCGCCCCATCGCAATGGGGTGGTAAGGTACCCACAAGGTTGGCCGCATTGCCACGTTGAATGGCAATGCCTATTCTCTACTGAATCATTATGATAGTCTTTTAGAATGCCGTAAGACAAAACCCATACATACATACATATAATAATGTCGCGGTTTTATTCCCAAACGGTAAGCCAGAGGCAGAGTTTATCCACACTTTTCAATTTATAGTTTTATGTCCCACGTAATAGGTGGTAAGCCTATTGCCGTGTTGAAATAGACAGGCGCAGGCCACCGCGTCCCGCAATTGAAATTTTTCAAGTGGCCCATAAGACCTTTAACTTTGCTCAACGATAGTCGTTTTACTGACAACCGGGTTTCATTTCGAGTTTTCCTTAATTATGCAAAAGATCTTTTAGCGAAAGTTTTCCCTTAGTCGCCTCTTACGACACCCTTGGCATGTATTGTGGTGTCGACATTTTGTACTCTTACATGTAGCAACATTCTTCTGACCTACGTATTAATTGGTAAACCTATTGGCGTGTTGAAATATACAGCCACTGGTTGTGACGACCAACTTTAGACATTTTTTAAGCCGCCCAATAGCAACTGTTATGTTACTGACAACCGGGACTAATGGCTAAACGTGCTTTCCAAAGCACGAAAACAATTTTTTGACATTTATCCTTCTTTGCAAAGCGAGGGTACCAGGAGAGCAGCTAGGTGTAGGTACATCTTAAACTTAATACTGAAGCACCCCCTTATACCACAAATTAGAGATAGTGCAGATGAAAATCTTATGTATTACATGTAATTTTTTCACACCTACCTTCTGCTACGCACACTCGCGCACAAATCAGTATCTAAAACTATTATGAAAATCCTTTGATCTCGTGTCTGTGAACGCGATGTCTATGTGTGCGTGGCCTCAGCGAATTTAGTATGTCGGTTTCCATCTGTACCTACTATCTAATTAGTGCTAATTGGCGTGTTGAAATATACAGGCGCAGGTTGTGACGACTTACTTTCGCCATTTTCAAGCCGCCCAAAAGGAACTGTCATGTCTGACAACCGGGACTAATGGCTAAACGTGTTTTCCAAAGCACTAAAACGCCCGCAACTTTTGACATTTAATCCTCCTTTGCAAAGCGGGGGTACCAGGAGAGCAGCTAGGTGTAGGTACATTGTTGAGGATTCCAGATGAATGTTATAACCCGGCGGAATGCACAGGCTTCATAGCGGGAACGCAACTGGCATTAAGTCAGGCTTCTTACTTTGTTTTTATAAACATACATCATAAACTTAAAATAAATCTTTAAATTTAAATCTAAGTGTGAATGGAATGTTAGGCAAACTTTTAGGTACCAAGGCCTTAAGTCAAAAGGCTCAGCTCGCAGTACACAATGCGGTGCTGATACCTACGCTAACGTTTGGAAGCGAGAGTTGGGTATGGCAGGAAACGCATGAAAGTAGAATAAACGCGGTCGAGATGCGTGCGCTGCGCAAAATCTGGCGGAGTAACGCTCGCAGATCGCGTTCGGAATGAAGATGTAAGATAGAGAGTTGGTCTGGAAGAGAGTGTCGGTGTTAAAGTAAGGAAGGGCATGTTACGATGGTTTGGGCATGTGGAACGAATGGGATGTGAAAGAATGACAAAACAGATATACAACGCGAAAGTGGATGGACGTTGGAGCCGGAGAAGGCCACGACACACCTACCACGACCAAATTAATCGTGTGTTGGTTGAAGGTGGTGTCAAGAGCCGTAGGAACCGACGTGCATGCATGAAAAGAAAAATGAAAGTTGAAGAAGCAAGTGAGGTGTGTATGGACCGTGTCGTGTGGCGCTCGGTTCTTTCTGCCTACCCCGCAAGGGATTTGGCGTGAAGATAGTATAGTATAGTATAGTATAAACTTAAAAGTGAAGTATAGGTACCCCCTTATACTACGGGTCTTATGTGAGCTTATGTTTGTTTCAATAATATGAATAGACATACCTTTCATCGTAGCAGAGGGAAGAGACGTAGGACCGCTTGGAACAACCATTGTAGCCACTGTCGGTGTCTGGAACAAAAATAGAATTACTGAAGTTGGTATGCTACATTGGCTTATTTTTTGGCAATTAGAAACTCCTTTATCTTAACGTTAGGAATAATCCATCATGGATGCTATGCCGGACTACTACCGACTAAAAAACCTCACGTTACGCCCAATAGCCTTTATGGTTGGAAGCCCCGGGTAAGCCCTCGACTCCCAACAGACCCACGGCCACCACTGCGGCCTCGCCTAGGGGGTGGTTCGGGTGCTATCTTTGGGGGGGTTTATAGTTTGAGTCCCTGGGAAAGAAATGGGCTACCTTTTAACTGACTGCGCAAAAGGAGGGCTATGATTAATATATTTATATCTACAGTCTAATTGAAGTAGTTGTATTTTATTCCATAATTCTCCTAATATACAGGGAGTAAAAATTTTATGTTCAGTGATGAAATTGGAAAAGATATGGGCTTGAAATTAAACTTATTTACCCAGGGAGAGTCATTTATAAATTATTGCATGCCTTCAGCATCATATACCCAAATTATGAAGTCTATATGTAGGCATAAGTTTCAAAGTAGGGATAATTTGGTAATTTTTATAGGAAACAGGGGCAATATAACAAAACAGGACCTTGTAAAGTATTGTGATACATTAGATTCATTAACCCTAAATAATATTATAATATATACACTGCCCTACAGTAAATCAATGCCAGTTGCAGAGTATAGGCTTAGGGAGCAATTGAACTTGACATTACACACTATTGCATATTATAATAAAAAGTTCAATATTATTGACACTAAGCGATAACGACTTTTACGCGAATGAAGCCGCGGGGAATAGCTAGTCTATACTAATCGTAAAAATTTATAAATGTGAAAGTTTGTGAAGATGTTTAGATGTTTGTTACTCAATCACGCTCTAACGGCTGAACGGATTGGGGTGAAATTTGGTACAGAGATAGCTTATAGTCTGGATTAACACTTTTCATTCCGAAAAAATGTCCCCACGGGAACAGGTAAAATTCTTTCACTGTTAGAAAGCTACACTATCTCTGGGTAACATAGGTTATATTTTATTCCCGTATTCCCACGGGAACGGGAGCTACGCGGGAGAAACCGCGAGACGTCCGCTAGTTTATAATATTAGCAAGTATTCTACAATATTATTCCTAAATACGCTTCACTAGCTGACCTAAATTAACTTATTGAATAAACCGAAACGAAATTGGTTATTTCAATATTTTATTCAAATTAAACGAAATTTTTTGTTTCAATATGTCACCGTACAATTGTAAAATCAGTCATATTGTTAGATAACAAACATTCGACATTTTCCATTGCGCTAGGTAGATACCTAGCGCAATGGAAAATGTCGAGTTATTGTGAACTGTAAAAGAAGGTTCGGTTAGGTTAAAAAAGTGAACCATTACCACCGAATGCCCTATTAATAAAATACATAAAATAATAGGGTTCCGTAGCCTAAGGATCTATTAACGGGATCCTATTACTGAAACTTCATAGTATAGCTGTCTGTCTGTACCTACCACTGTGGTCTCGCCTAAAAATTATATTTATATCTGCGGCATTGCCTAATAGTAGCATACCGTACGACATTACACTGTGGAAGTAACTGAAGTACACTATTCTAGCTGTTTCTACATCAGTCAAATGCCTAATCTTTTGGACAGCAAATGCTGCTGAACTTAATCTGCCAGCCAGTTTTTCAATATGTGGGCCCCACTGCAATTCAGAATCGATCGTCAACCCTCAGAGCGCAGTACATTTCACAAGTTCCAACTCTTGGCCAATAAGTTGCACATTGGTTTCTGCCTGTGTTATAGTATATAGTAATTATGGAGTTCTCCGAGTCTGACTGGCTGGTTTTTTGTGATCTTTTTTTCGTTATTTTACAATCTAAAGGAAAATAGCCCAATAAATTGTATCAATCTTGACATTTTATGAGTTTGCAAGACAGATTGAAATATAACCAATTTTACAATTTCACCGTGACATACACATACATTGTTATCATGTGGGAATATAAACAAATATAATCACACAATGTTTTTGTATGCCGATGTTATATTTGACTAGGTTTATTTAGGGCGGCTGCCATGGAGCTACTGATTGTGAACTGGATTAGCCTCTGAGATTTTAATTTTAAATTTTCGCAGATAATGTATTTCTGTTGCCGGAAAACGTTGTAAAAACATAAAACAATATTATATCTCGTAGAATTAATGTGTTTTTTCCGATTTTGACACCCCCCGTGTCTATTTGTAATATTTCAATTTGGTTAGTTCACTATTTAGCAAAAAATAGCCCAATAAATTGTAAAATCTTGACTTTTTATGATTTTGCAAGACAGATTAAAATTTAACAATTTCGTGGGAATATATAAAACAAATATAATCACTCAATGTTATCAATCAAATCAATCAAATGAGCCTATCGCAGTCCACTGCTGGACGTAGGCCTCTCCTAATTTACGCCACAATCCACGGTCCTGCGCCTTACGCATCTAGTCCCAGCCTGCGACCTTTACCAGGTCGTCGGTCCATCTAGCGGGTGGACGTCCTACCCCACGTTTGCCGAGACGCGGTCTCCACTCTAGAACTCGTTTGCTCCATCGGCCGTCGGTTCTTCTGCAGATATGGCCGGCCCACTGCCACTTCAATGTACATATTCTGCGAGCTATGTCGACCACTTTAGTTCTTTGCCGGATAGTCTCATTTCGGAGTCTATCCCTCAGAGACACCCCAAGCATAGCCCTTTCCATAGCCCGCTGCGCAACCTTTAGAGCATTGACCAACCTCTCTGTAAGTGTCTACGTCTCGGCACCGTATGTCATAACAGGTAGAACGCACTGGTTGTAGACTTTGGTTTTCAGGCATTGCGGTAAAGGCGAATTGAAGACTCGACGCAGTTTGCGAAATGCTGCCCAGCCCAACCGTATCCTTCTGGCGATTTCCTTGTCCAGGTTCCCTTTCCCCAGTGTAATAACCTGCCCAAGGTAAGTATATTCCTGGACGACCTCTAGCCTCGATCCCTCGACGTATATTGGCCCCGGCGTAACGTGGTTATTAAACATAACCTTGGTTTTCTCCAAGTTCATGCCGAGTCCAACACGTCGAGACGCTCCGTTCAGGCTATGCAGCATTCCGCTTAGCTGTTCCAGCGTCTCCGCCACAATTACGATGTCATCGGCAAACCGAAGGTGCGAGATTTGCGTGCCGTTGATGTTCACGCCCCACCCTTCCCAGTCCAGTGTCATAAAGATGTCCTCAAGCGCATTGGTGAAGAGTTTCGGGGATATCACATCACCCTGTCTTACACCTCTACGCAGTTCAATGGGACTGGTTTTTTGATTATCTAGCTGGATGGTCATGGTAGCGTTGTCGTAGAGACATCTCAACACCTCGATATATGCCAATCTACACGACATCGCTGCAGAGCGTCCAGGACTGCCCAGGTTTCGACAGAGTCAAAGGCCTTCTCGTAGTCCACAAAAGCCATACACAGCGGCTGATTGTACTCGTTTGTTTTCTGTACAATCTGCCGTACAGTATGGATGTGGTCCACGGTGCTGAAGCCTTTTCGAAACCCGGCTTGTTAGTTTGGCTGAAACTCGTGGAGCCTAAGGGCGAGGCGGTTTATGACTACTCTCGAGAACAACTTGTAAACATGGCTCAGGAGTGAGATGGGTCCGTAATTCCTCAGCAAGGTCTTATCACCTTTCTTGAAGAACAGAGTCACCGCACTCCCGCTCCACGCTTCAGGTGTTTGTCCCTGTTGGAGGACGGAATTAAACAAACTCGTCAGCTCGTTGAGGACCGGAGCCCCCCCCCCGCCTTCAGTAGTTCAGTTATAATTCCGTCCTCCCCAGGGGACTTGTTGTTTTTTAGTTGCCCGAGAGCCGCCCTTACCTCGCCCTGGTCAATGTCCGGAATGTCCTCGGTATAGTGGCACGATAGTGGGGCTCGGTGGTCACAATCAGTAGGACCCGTCGGCCTTTTTGTCCGTGATGCATACAGGGCTCTGTAAAAGCTCTCAATTTCCTCGAGAATCTCGAATCTTGAGGTCACGGTTCTGCCATCCGCTGTCTTCAGTTTCGACAGACGGGGTCTTCCAAGCTGTTGGGCAAATACCTTGATACCCCTGTTCTGCTCGATTTCTGCCTCGACGATACTGGTGTTATACCGTCTAAGGTCGCGTCGTATCAGCTTTCGGATTTTGAGATTTAGATCCCGCTGGTCTGACGAAGACGAGTGCGTAGATGGCGTTTCCCGTCTTATTCTCATAAGTTCGAGAGTCTCGGGCGAGAGCTTAGAGCACCTGTTATTGCTTTTTCCGGACAAAAAACCTTCGGGACACTTGCTGTAGCGTCCTGACCACATTTTCGGCCTTATCGTGAACATTGCCAGTGGTTTCCAGCAGATCGAAACGATTTTAGTTCTAACTGGAACCTCTCAGCCCCTGAGGCTAACTGGAGTGCGGTAGGTCGGAGAGTAGGCTTCATCATACGGGCCCTTTCAGCTCGGAAGTCCAAATTCAGAGATGCTCGGACAAGTCGGTGATCACCACCGGTATTGAACCTGTTAATCACAGAGACATCTCTAAATATACACTTCCTGTCCGTCATGATGAAGTCTATCTCGTTCCTTGTGACCTTGTCGGGGCTTCGCCAAGTCCATTTTCTGTGGGGCTTCTTTTTAAAGAAAGAGTTCATCAAGAAGAGCCCCTGAGACTCAAGAAAACTGACAAGCATATGGCCCCGGTCATTTCTGCGCCCCACACCAAAGGGACCGATCTTCGTTTCGCCGCGTTCTTGTACTCCCACTTTGGCATTGAAGTCCCCCATCACAACGCTGTAGTGAGTCTTGGCAGTACCATGTAGTGCTTTTGCTATGTCCTCGTACATGGTCTCAACTGCCTCGACAGTGCTGCTCGAGGTCGGGGCATACACTTGTATCACCTTCAGGGTGAACTTGTTGGTGAGTCTCAATCTCAATGTTAGTAACTCAATGTTATTGTATGCCTTTTTTTAACGGAAGGGAAAATCCTCATGGATGCTATGCTGGACACTAACCGATTAAAAAAACCTCACGTAACGCCCAACAGCCTATGGTTGGGAGCCCCGGGTAAGCCCTCGGAAGGATGACCCAGGACTCCCAACAATATTATTGTATGCATATTATATGGTTTATTTACGGGCGGTTGCCACTAAGCTACTGCGTGCGAACTGGATAAGCTCACGTGTTTCCCTCATCTCACAATCCCGGGTTCTTAAGCCGAGCGTGAAGAGGCACATCACAGGGCCGCCAACTTGAGGACTACTGTCAGAAGTCTTACGGACTGTGAGAGTGGCTCCCGATCGATAGATGCGCCACGGCTTTCCATCAGGCTGGAGACGTCAATTTGGCGAGCTTATTATAAAAAGAAATATTCATGAATACTTTTAGGCAACGCCATCTGACCCTAAATCCTTTTACATGTCGTATCTAGTACCTGTAGGTCAGTGTAGTTGGAAGTGAATTGAATAAAAGGATATTATCGACATATTGAAATTATACATAACTAGCGGACGTCACGCGGTTTCACCCGCGTAGTTCCCGTTCCCGTGGAAATACGGGAATAAAATATAGCCTATCTTCACCGCAAAGAGTGTAGCTTTCCAATAGTGAAAGAATTGTTCAAATCGGTCCAGTAGTTCCGGAGCCTATTCGTTACAAACAAACAAACAAACAAAAATACAAATCTTTTCTCTTTATAATATTAGTATAGATTATAAAGCTGTGTCCTGTGGCTTTGCCCGTATGATACTAGAAAACCCTGTTACACCCCTTTACCTACTTTTAGCAAGCTATGTTCGAGAAAGAGGCAGCGGGGAGAGAGTGGGAGAGAAATCTCCCTCACGAGTTCCGAGTCGATAGCGGGTTCGTCAGAGGATGCTATAGACCCAGGAGGACTCCCGACCTCCATGACCAAGGGCAACGGCGACTTGGCTGCTCATCGTTCTTACAGAAGCAGGTCAAGACAGTGACGTGTCTCTTCGTTCCTTATAGTAGTGGGATAGCACCCAACTATCCCCCCCTTTCCCAAGTAGCGGGTTAGCACCCGAACCATCTAGGCGAGGCCGCGGTGGAAGCCAAAATCTGCCGGGAACACTGGGACATCCTTCGGAGGACTTACCCGGAACTCCCGGCCATAGACTGTTGTAAGGCTTTGTCTGGTTTTAGACGGTAGGAGTCCGGCATAGCATCCATGTAGGATTTCCACACGGTAAACAAAAAAACCCCTTCACTCCATGCCAGTTTATTAAGTTAATAATTCTTAATTATCGACACACGTTGAACAGAATCGGAGATCGAGCCCCGGTGAATTAATTTAAAATTTGGTTTCCAATATTTTTCTTTTCATGGAAATTTTCCCGACAGCGAATATTTGAAAAAATACAGTCCAGGCTTATCATCATCACGCCTTTATTCCCGAAGGGGTAGGCAGAGGCATATTAAATGCCCACATTTCACCTTTTTATAATTTGTTCCACGTAATACGTTGTGAGCCGTATTGCCGTGTCTAAATGGACAGGCGCAGGTTGTGACTGCTTGCTGTTGAAATAAAGCCTTCAACTTGGCTTAACGACTGCCATTTTACTGGCAACCGGGACCAAAGGCTTAACGTGCCTTCCGAAGCACGGAAACGCTCAAATAAGTGTCACAAAGTGATCACATGGATGGTCACCCATCCATGGACCGGCTATAGTGAAAGTTGCTTACAGCAGTGATCGTTTACAGAACACTGAGTCCGCGGGGCCACGAGCGCTCCACGCGGTTTCACCCGCGTAGTTCCCGTTCCCGTGGGAATACGGGAATAAAATATAGCCTATGTTCACCGCAAAGAGTGTGGCTTCCCAACAGTGAAAGAATTTTTCAAATCGGTCGAGTAGTTCCGGAGCCTATTCGTTACAAACAAACAAATAAAAAACAAAAAAACTAAAGAGGACCACTGTCAGAAGTGGTCCCCAATCGCTAGATGCGCCACGGCTTTCCATCAGGCTGGTGGCGACGTCAATTTGGCGAGCTAAATAATATAATTATATAAAACAATAAATCTAAAGTCCCTTTGGTTTATTTTCACGAATTCGTATATTCAAAAATCGCGCTAGCCGTAGGCACAGGGCGGAAACTCCAGCTTGAATGTGTGCGTGTGATCAATAAAATGTAAGCAAATTGTCCGTCAACGCGCACGTCAACTCTACTGACAGCTGTGGCGCGACAGGGAGTTGCCGATCTGTATGTAATACTATTATATTATCTTTGCCGTAGGTCCCAATAGCCAGTGAAATCAAATCAGCTTAAGACAGCTGGTTATAGGCCTCTCTCAATTTACGCCTCAACACTCAATCCTGCGACCTCTTCCAGGTCAAGGTGAACCCTCGACCTCGATCTGGCGACTGGACCTCCTAACCTACGTTTACTAAGTTGCAGTCTCTACTCTAAAACCCGTTTGCCAGTACCACGTTTCTACATAAAAACAAGAAGCCAGAGACGGTCTCACCCGACTGCCCCTTTAACGTTGATTGTGAAATTGAAAGTTCAATCCGATTGACGTTGTCATTTTTGTTTTATTTCAAACTTTGAACAGATGATCCACGTGACCTAGTGACGTAGTTTAATGCAACTGAGTCACAGACTACAGACACAAGTCTCGCCATCAGCCTCTCTGCAATCTATTTTATAAAGAGGGGTTTAAATATGTAAGACTGAGTTTCTTGGGGTGTTCTTCTCAGTCTGTAGCATTTCCGAATCCCCAGTAGTCACAAAAAAAATACAAAACTATTTTTTTTTGAAATTTCAAAAGGAATATTTATTTTATTTTACGATACACGGTATTGGTAAAGCCATGTTGATTGTTTTTTTTGTCTTTTATATTTAGCTCGCCAAATTGACGTCGCCACCAGCCTGCTGGAAAGCCGTGGCGCATCTAGCGATTGGGGCCACTTCTGACCAGTGGTCCTCAAGTTGGCGGCCTTGTGATGTGCCTCTTCACGCTCCTCTTGAAGAACCCGGGATTGTTCCAGAAATCTGAAGATTTGCGCTTAAAAAAACATTGATTAGGTATGTTTTTTTAAAACATTATTTGGAAATCTCGCACATGAATCGTACCGACTAAAATTAAGGAGTATTTCTACTTCTCGACTGTATTTTTGGTATAATTCTACTTTTTATTTATGCGTGAGAAGCGCTCGTGGCCCCGCGGACTTAGTGTTCTGTAAACGATTACTGCAGTAAGCAACTTTCACTTTGACCGGTCCTTGGATGTGTGACCATCCATGTGACCACTTTGTGACATTTATTTACTTGCCAGTAAAATGGCAGTCGTTAAGCCAAGTGGCAGGCCTTTTTAGGCGGCTTGAAAAATTTAAACAGCAGGCAGTCACAACCTGTGCCTGTTCGTCTCAATACGACTCACTACCTATTACGTGGGTCAAATTCTAAAAAAGGTTGAAATGTGGGCATATAATATTCGGAGACAAAGGCTCGTACGTATGTATGTTATGTTGTTGTATGTTATGTAATAAATATATGTTAATTATGCGTGTCAACCCTACGAAAACAGTTTACTCTTTGCACAAACTATAAAAGCATTACTTAAACCAACTATCAAATGAGCTAGGGTTGTCTCAATAATACTCTAATTAGGTATCTATCAAAATAATTTGAAAACGAAATATGTTCTAATATTAATTTCGAGATGTTATATCTATATTACTAAAATAATATAATCGGAAAGGTAAAATGGTTGCCAGAGGTCCGCCTCGGGCGTACAAAACCTAATTAGAGGAAAACCGTGCTTGGTTAGGAATTGGGCTTGAGTCCATTGTCTCACGTCATTATGGTAATAGGGTCAACACGTTTTACAATAAAACATACTTATAGTCACGCATTTATCCCCAAAACGGTACGCAGATGCGAATTATACATACATCTAATACGAAATGGACAGGTCGATAAGACCCACTGTTGAAATTTTTCAATTCAACTATAAGACCTTCAACTTGGCAACTTCGACTGTAATGCTACTGAAATGCAGGATAAACGGTTTCGCGTGTCCTCCGAAGTTCGAAAACGCTCGTAAATGAAATGTCAAAATCTGGTTACCGTGGTTGTCACCCATTCAAGTACCGGCCGGACGTACCTAAGGCTACTAGCGCTTCCTACACCTATCACACCTGCCGTGACCTGCCACCTATCACATAAAAACTAAATCTGAATTATGAGGCCATATATTTTATCTCTGCCTACCCTTTCGGGTATAAAGGCGTGACCGAACGCTTGCCGCTACCTCTCTATCGCTTGTTTCGCGGTTCGCTTAGCTAAGGCACTTTAAGTCATGTTTTTCGTGTGTGCAGCTATTGAGATAAACGTAGTAATATTAGTTCAATGCGTGCAACCGACATTCAGGTGATTAGACGTTATCATGTCAAAAAGAATCTCGTGTGACAATGGAAACACACATCGCCCGAAGCTTACATGCCCTACAAATACAGAATCAAGAGTCTGTTATAATAACATAGCCAGTTATTAAAAAGGTTACAAAAAACGTACATATTACAAACGAATAACAACAAAAAATTCCCAAAAAGAATCAACGAAAATTGTATTGTTTTAATAGAATTTCAGATGTTTTTAGGGTTGCGTAACTCAAAAGGAAATAATAGAACCCTTATAGGATAGTATGGGGTTCTTCGAAAGGGGTCTTAGAAGGGTTTTACAAGGTCGGCAGCGCGAGTGTGGCGCCTCCGGTGTTGCAAACGTTCCTAGGCTGCGGTGACCACCGGTCCTTCTGGTGGGCCGTATGCTTGACTGCCACCTTAGTGGTATAAAAAAAGACAACTTTGATGTCCGTCTGTCCTCTCTCTCTTACTCTCACATGGTCACATGGTGTCCGCTGGTCTGTCAAGACGCGATATCTCAAAAACGCGAGAAGGTACCCAGTTGAAATTAACACTATGTATTCAAGTTCCTTTTTTGCGTGTGGAAATTCTACATGGATGCTATGCCGAACTCCTACCGATTAAAACCACACGGAGTCTTACAACTGTCTACGGCAAGGAGTCTTGGGTAAGCCCTCGGAAGAATGCCTTAGAGCTGTGAAGAAATCAAACTTCTAAGTCTAAGTCAATAGGAAAAAATATACGGCCGTTTTTGTCGCAATGAAAAATATATAGTAGGTAGGTATAGTAGGTAGGTACACCCTGCTGACTAAAAACTAAAACTGAAATTTGGCAAGTAATAGGTATCGTCATAAACCACACGTATTTGTAAACATCTGAGAACTTGACATATTTAATTAAAATTAATCATTGATATTAATGGTTTTAAAAACTCGATGCTCAAACTAACTCGTAAGTATGTTAAAGTTTTGAACGGAACCCTCGGTGGGCCAGTCCGACTCACTCTTGTAGTTTTTTTTCAGGTCAGCTCAATGTCAGCATACAAAGGATTAAGAATAGAATAGAATTATTTTGAGGTAACTATGTCGCCCCGGCTTCACTCGTGGAAACAACTGTGTATATACCTATGTCTTTGCCTTTTTGTATTCCCATAGGAACAGGAGCTACGCGGGTGAAACAGCGTGCCGAAACCACTGAATCGATTTAAATGATACTTGGCACAATCTAAGCTTATGATCCGAGGAAGGTTCTTTGAAAATTTTAATCACGATATTTTGCGTGGTTCCTTCAGGAGAGGGGATAAAAGGCAACATAGTTTTTTAGCTATAATTTCTCGCTGCGTGGTTCGATTTCAAATATTTTTTTAATGTATGTACTTCAGAAATTAGGGGCATCTCAACTTTCGGTAAACCTAAAATTCAAGGGTTCTTTTGAATGTGAGGGTAAATCTAAACGGGCGTGTTCGCTTAATCATAAAAGAGCTTAATGATTAAGACTATTGTAAAATAATTTGACTTTTACTGAATTGTTTTAGAATATACTTAATCTTTAAGCTCTTTTATGATTAAGCAAACAGGGCCGTTTCACATGCTGCTTTATGAGTCTCATGAAGAAGTACCCCTCCTCTCGTACACTTAATGTGACGTAAACGAAGTTGCGAGGGTCAGCTAGTACCTAAGTAATACGACTGTATTGATAGTCTCGTTCATTTAACTGTCCTGTCCAATAAATGTCATTAGCACCGAACGTCTTAATTAATTAACGTAAATTAATAAATATTCTGAGGGTTTGTGTGTCCTTAACTCAAAATTTAAATAAAAAGGGGAACCCGTAGGTATATACCTTCGCCGTCGTCGTATAGTGTTGACAAACAAAATCGTTGAAAAGGTACCTACCTACTTATATTTTGAAAATTTTAGCCCCTCTATAAAATAGAGTGCAGAGGAGCTTATGGCGAGACTTTGTCTGTAGTCTGTGACTCTGTTGCATTAAACTACGTCACTAGGTCACGTGGATGATCTGTTCAAAGTTTGAAATAAAACAAAAATGACAACGTCAATCGGATTGAACTTTCACTTTCACAATAAACGTGTTAGAGAAGGGCGGTCTAGTGAGAACGATCTCACGGCTTTCTTGTTGTTATTAATGACACTACCTAAGTAGGTAATTACCTAATTAGGTACAAAATTATTAAAATGTTAATGTTGCTTTCAGTGGTTTAACATAATTATTATGGTTCCTCACCCTATTACAAATAAGTACTTATCATGGCAACGCATATAAGGGAGACAAGTTTTGAAGCGCTCGTGGCCCCGCAGACTCAGTGTTCTGTAAACGATCACTGCAGTAAGCAACATTTACTATGGCCGGATATGGATGGGTGACCACCACGTGGACCACTTTGTGACATTTATTTACGAGCGTTTCCGTGCTTCGGAAGGCACGATATGACGTTGGTCCCGGTTGTCAGTAAAATGACAGTCGTTAAGCCAAGTTGAAGGCCTTACGGCTTACGGCCTTAACGGCTTGAAAAATTTCAACTGTGGGTCGTCACAACCTGCGCCCGGGTCGGCAGCGCGTGTGTAGCGCCTCTGGTGTTGCAAACGTCTATAGGCTACGGTTACCAACCTTTCGGTGGGCCGTAAGCTTGTCTGCTACCTAAGTAGTATAAAAAAAAAAGTTGGTTCAAAACGAACAGTAATAACAGAGACATATAAATATAATTAGATATTATTTTAGCAAGAACAAAGACTTCAGTTTTCTGAAAATCGTGTTTTCCGCAGTAAATTAGAAAAGCGCCATCTAGCGCATTCTGTTTGAATCTTGTCTACTGCTGCTTGGAGTGAGTTTTCCAACGTAACGTTAATTGCTGCTTACATGGTACAACGTGAACGCAATAGACGGCGCTGTTATTAAATACTGAACAGGAATTTTCTTTTTTTTGTAATGTTTTTAATAGAATTAATACTAGAGATGCGCAAAATAGATCCCTTCGAGGATTTCCCTTTTGGATAAGAAGATTCATATCACTCTTTTATATCTTTATATCCGTAAAGATTATTCTTAACCTATATCTCTTTAGCTCATTAAACCAATCCTAATCTAACGGAATAAGAGAGATAAGGATATTGAAACTGAATAGGATTGATTTCAACAAGATGCAAACTTTAGATTTAGTTTTTGCCGGGAGTTAGTGATATAAACATATCTTTGAACGGATATACCTAATATCTTTTTTACCAATCACTCCTGAGTTACACAATTACACATCTCTAATTAATACATTAAACGCTAGGTACCCAGGACCTCGCCCGGCAAGGATGAGGAACTTATTAGCCGACAAGGAAAACATAACCTTCCTGTTTGTTACCTACGTTCTTTTTTATTTTTTTGTATTTAGCTTGCCAATTTGACGTCGCCACCAGCTTGATGGAAAGCCGTGGCGCATCTAGCGATTGAGGGCCACTTCTGACATTGGTCCTGAAGTTGGCGGCCCTGTGATGTGCCTCTTCACGCTCCTCTTGAAGAACCCGGGATTGTAAGATGAGGGAAACACGTGTGCCGGCAGGTCTTTTTAAGTTGAATTTATAGTTCGACAGAGGAACGATCTTTTGAAACGCTCAGTTCTGGCGAAGATTCTCTCCACTGTGTACGAGTGGCATCTTTGCCCGGCACGTGTTGTTCGGGATCGGAAAGGAGAGGGAGGGATCAGGTTGAAGAGCTCTTCAGAACATTCGCCGTGATACATTCGGTAAAAGGCAACCAAGGGCGCTATGATTCTTCGGTGCGCCAATGGTTCGAGGCCTCCCGTCACCCCAGGACAACCATTTATTCGTTACTCAAAATAGGTTGTAATCATAATCATAATCATAATCATAATCATAATCATTTATTCCATGCGAAACACAGGTAAATACAAATACATTATTCAGGTTGTTATGTGAAAACGCAGATCGCTGTGTTCGGCCTCGTTGGGCATGCAATTTTACAGTTCCTACTTATAAATAATTTAATATTATGGAGTTACAATATGGTACCTACTAGACATCGCAATACCAAATTAATATCAACATAGATTCCAACAATTTCGCAAATAAAATTTATCTTATTTTCTTATCAATTACAATACATAATAATAACAAACAAAAAACTGCGCCCGGGTAGGCAGCGCGTGTGTAGCGTCTCTGGTGTTGCAAACGTCTATAGGCTACGGTTACCAACCTTCCGGTGGGCCGTAAGCTTGTCTGTCACCTAAGTAGTATAAAAAAAAAAAAAAAAAGTGTCTTTACGAACTCAACCGACTTTACTCTGCAGTGCAGTGCAGAAGTGTCTAAGACTTTCCGCGGGCTCAGGTACCTACCTATATGATAGAAGATGCACATTATAATATATCAAAGGTCCATCAAGCCGTTTGGGAGTTACAGTGGTGCGACCAAACAACTCGAACGCACGGACGCACTTTACACTTTTATAGCATTCCGCAGAAATACAAAAAAGAAAATTGTCTCTTTTTAATGATCTTGGCTCTGTGCGGGAACAACTTGTGCCAAAAATAAATGATTAAAAAACCGGCCAAGCGCGAGTCGGACTAGCGCACAGAGTTCCGTACCAAAAAGTGACAAAAATTCACGTTTGTTCTATGAGAGCCCCTCTAAATGTCCATTCTGTTTTAATTAAATTATTTTCATTTAATGAAAACATACAACTCGATATTACGTGAGCATTTCAAGCGTCTACTTGTTGCCCTTAAAATTATCATCAATATACATTATAATAAAATCGTAACAGGTCGCTGTCTGTACATGGAAGAGGGGGGCTTAATGAACGCAATAGAACCAAAAACAATCATTTTTAGAATTTTTGTCTGTTTGTCTGTATATCTGTACCTATGTCTGTATATCTGTACGTTTGTTCGGACTGAATTATTTTAAAATAGTCACTCAGTCGCGACTGAATTGTTTTAAAATAGACTTAATCTTTAAGCTCTTTTATGATTAAGCAAACAGGGCAGTTTCACACGCTGCTTGATGAGTCTGATGAAGAATTACCTCTCCTTTCATACACCTTATGTGACGTAAACGAAGTTGCGGGTTCAGCTAGTTTACAATAAAGTGGCAAAAAAAATCACGTTTGTTGTTTGGCAGCCCCCTTAATCCCCTTTTTTTCTGATATCAGTATGTGTTGTTACAGCGGCAACAGAAATACATCTTCTATTAAAATTTCAGCCCTTTAACTGTCACGGTTTCTGAGATACAGCCTCGTGACGGACAGATAGACAGACGGACCTGTCTTAGTAATAGGGTCCCGTTTTAAACCTTTAGCTACGGAATCCTAAAAACTACTTTCAGTATCGGAAACTCAATTCAACACCTGGACCAGCTAACAAAGGATTATTTACAAAACAATGGCCGTTGCTAACCGAAAAAAAAAAGATTTTCTCAACATTTGGAGTTGGCTGCACATGAGTACGATTAAGTCTCGGAAAAAATCATTAAAAGTGAGTAGAAAACTTTTACTTTTAAAATTTTCTAGGTAGTGCTCCCTAAAATACACCCCCCTTTACAGAAAGCCAGGATACAGTTTAGGATGTCCCGGGAGTGATATCACTTTGATGATATTTCCAATATTTGCCCCCATGTGACGACGGGGTCCCCTGTTGTAACGGGTAAGGGTACGAAATGTCGCCACCCTAATACATCCCGAGGGTATCATAAGAGGCGACGAAGGGAACGCTTTCGCAAAAAGATCCATTGCGTAGAGAAGGAAAACTCGAAATGAAACCCGGTTGTCAGTAATGACAATCGTAAAAGCCTTATAGGCGGCTTGAAAAATTTCAATTGCGGGACGCGTCGACCTGCGCCTGTCCATTTCAACACGGCAATAGGCTCACCATGAAGTGGACATGACATGTCCACAAAGATCCATGATGGATCTTTTTAATGGATTTTAGTGGACAAATGTGAAATGTGGGCGTATACTATCATAGATTATATAATATGATACTATGCCTCTGTCTACCGCTTCGGGGATAAAGGCGTGATTATTTTTATTTTATTCAATTTAAATATAATATGGAGATTAAAAATATTGTCCTATACTTAATTATTACAACAATCATTATTATTTTAAATCCAATTGTAGACTCTGCGCTAGGCTAATAGCCTGTATTTCAGTAAGCAAGTACCTATGTATGCATGTATATTTCCAAGACATGGTAACCTGAAACTGGCTGATGCATCCAGTAGGTAGTCTATAGGATACCAAACTTCTCAAAAAATTACTATACACGTACCATATTTGACGTTCTAAGAACTGTCTCAAGTTTGGAGGTTCATTGTTATAACTAATGGAATCAGGCGTTACATGGCGGAAATCCATCCTAAAATGATAATAAAAGGAGGGGAGGGGGGAAGAGGAACCCGCCTCACACCCTCGATTCCTCGTGTGTTACACGTGTTGACAAATTAGTCACATTGTTAAGCGGAGTAGTGCTAATTACCAACAATGTGGAGGGTACAGGTATTTTTTCCTATCCCACATCCAAAATTCCTTTCCTGAGGAGTTCGGTTCGTCATTCCTCCCATACAATTAGTTGGAGTTATCCTTAACGGTTGTAAGTTAGGATTGACGAATCGAGGGTGTGAGGCGGGTTCCTCTTCCCCCCTCCCCTCCTTTTATTATCTTTTTAGGTTCATTTGTTATCAACAAATTAACACGTTACTTCTTTTCAGCAATAATGCCAAAAAAATAACTTTACCCTAAAGATGTACAATCAAATAATGCTTCTGGTACCCGTGTTACTGCCTACCCTCGTGATCAAAGCAGCTTGCAACAACACCAACTCCGATGTGGTATTCCTGCCTAACATGGGCCATGCTGAAGCGAATAACTTGAATGAACAAAGGATAATTGTTGATAACAGTATAACTACGACGGTTGTTGAAAAAAGTAATGTTGTTGAAAAAAATAATGTTGTTGAACTTATTGTTGTAAGTATTTTTGATTCCTGAAATCATATATTATAGAATTTTTTTTTTTAACATTTCACACAACGCTATCTGATCCCAAAGTAAGCTAGGAATAACCTGCTTGTGTTATGGGTATCAGACCACGGATATTAATACATAATATGTATTAATATCCGTGGTCTGATATATTATATACTTTTAAATACATACATATTATACATAGAAACACCCAGACTCTTGAAACAAACATTTATGGGTCACACAAATATTTGTCTCCGGTGGGAATCGAACCCACGACCTCCAGCGCCGCAGGCGGTATCACTACCGACCGCGCCACAGAGGCAGTCAACCTCCATATTAACCCCTAGGTGAGGCCGCAGTAGTAGCCGTCTGTTGGGAAGCCTGGGATCATCCTTCCGAGGGCTTACCCGGGGCTCCCAACCGTAGGCTGTAGGTAGGGAACGCGTGGTTTTTAGTCGGTAGGAGTCCATCATCCATGACTGATTTTCCTCAGGTTAAAAACAGTATTTTTTATTTGTTTTTATGGTTTAATGAATTCGAAAATATAGAGAAAAATACGGCCTTCCATTCATACATACGTACATATGGTCACGCCTTTATTCCCGAAGGGGTAGACAGAGGCATATTATATGCACACATTTCACCAATTTTTTAGTGTAATAGGTGGTAAGAAGTATTGCCGTGTTGAGATGGTGAGCCGCAGGTTGTGACTGCCTGCTGTAGAAAATTCTAAAGCCGGCTAAAAAGGGACAAGTTCTAAAATAAAAGGTGAAATGTGGGTATAATAATACAATACTTCTCAAAAAGGAGATATATATTATGTATGTATGTATGATCCTCTAGGCGAGACAGTGGTAGCCAATGTCAGTCTGTAATCCTGGGACATCCATTGGAGGGCTTGGACGGGGCTATCGGTCATAGTTGTGGGGCACTCTACAGTTTTAGCTGTAAAAGTTAGTGTAGATGTTTGGTTCTTTGGATGTTCTTATTCACTCTCTTTTGGCTGAACTGAATCTGGCCGAAATTTGGCTACATCTAGATAGCCTTATTTTTATCTCAAAACAATGTTATGTTCCCAAGGTTTGCATAAAGATTTTCTTAACATAAATTTAAAAATTATGCTCCTCCAGCCATCAACAGCCCGCCCAACAACTGCCCACCCAACAACAGAAATAAAATTCCCAGAAGACACCGAAGGAGTGGTATTCGTCCCCTACGAAGCGCCAGTGATGAGGTTAGAGGATACATACGATAGTGGAGGCGTGAAGCTGAGGGACGTGCTGGCGAGGAGGACAGCTGATGATCTCATGAATGGATATGTTAGGATAGAAACAGGTGATATTTTTTAACAGAAATCGCAGTAGTTTACTAAAGATAAAGCTTTTTACAGATAAAATCCAAAAAAAATCGTAAATTAAGTAACTAATATATGTTAAAGGTTAATAGACTAAACGCGTTTTAGTAATAATAATAGTTACATACATTACTTTCATTATTAAAAAAAGCAATGGGTTTTGGTAGCAATTAAATAGGTATGACAAATTGGGTTACAAACACATCCCCTTCTGTATCTTCTGGGAATTGTATTACAGTTGTTGGTTGCTAAGATTTGATGTTGATAGCTGTCTGAATCATCAACAACAAAAAAGTACACCCAACAACAGAAATACAATTCGTAGAAGACACAGTATGAGTTGTATTTGTCCCCAACGAAGCGCCAGTGATGAGGTTAGAGGATACATACGATAGTGGAGGCGTGAAGCTGAGAGACGTGCTGGCGAGGAGGACGGCTGATGATCTCATGAATGGATATGTTAGGATAGAGACAGGTAATAATTTTTTTTTAACAGGATAAAACAGTAGCTTTCGAACAATACCGTTATTTACACAAAAAATTAAAAACGCCCTAATATAATTAACTTTTAGAATTTAAAAGACTTCAATAAGCTAAAATAAAAAAAAACTTTACTTATAATAAAAGAATAATACACTCGAGAGCAATGAATCCGGGTCACTTAAAGAATCCTAAAAATCTCGTAAACTAAAAATGCTAGGTTAATGCAATAAATTGTATTTAATAGACAATGTAATACTCCTTAAATGAAGGTATTAAAACTTCTTAGTTATTGTAAAGTTATATCATAAAAAAATCAAATTTGAAAAAGGGCCACTTTCGAAGATGAAACTACGAAATTACAGCATTTGGTGTTGCTTTTGTTTGTAATCTGTCATTTATGTGGGTACATAAACCATGTTGATAGTGCTCTATATTCATTAATCAAGCTGAAATTATGTCGCTTACGCCTGAAGAATGCACCAGAATACTTACAATGCTGGAAACCGGCCGGAGTCAGCGCGATACAGCCAGGACTGTCGGTGTGTCGCTGTCAACAGTACAAAGAGTTCTCCGACGTTACGAAGAAACTGGTTCTAACCTACGCAGACCAGGAACGGGCAGAACCAGGTATACCACAGCACGAGAAGACCGATACTTGGTGAACACCATGCTTCGAAATCGCTTTCTCACAGGAACTGAACTCACCAATCAGTTTCGACGCCTCGGAGGAAGTAACCCAAGTGCATGGACAGTAAGACGTCGGCTTGCTGAATCTAACTTAAAACCCCTTAGACCTGCAAACGGCCCTAAACTGGAGCGTGGGCATCGTATTTCGAGACTAAGGTATGCCCAGAGCCACGTAAATTGGAGTATTGAAGATTGGTCAAAAGTTATGTTCTCCGACGAATCAAAATTTATGCTCTACAAGCACGATGGAAGACACAGAGTGTATCGAAGACCAGGGGAAAGATTCAAGCAAGCATGCATCGAAGAAAAAGTAGCCTACGGTGGTGGGTCTGTACTTGTGTGGGCCGGAATTTCTTCTGAAAGTCGCACAGAGCTGGTGATCATAGAAAACGGCTCTTTAACTAGCGTAAGATATGTGGAAGAAATCCTCAATGATCACGTTGGTCCATTTATGGTCAATTTAGGTGAGGATGCTATATTTATGCATGACAATGCCCGACCTCATACAGGTAGGATTGTGAATGACTACCTTCAAGAGATGAACATTACTCGTATGGAGTGGCCAGCGCGCAGCCCGGATATCAACCCGATCGAGCATGCTTGGGACGAGCTAGGCAGATGCGTAAAACAACGAAACCCTCCCCCAATCACGCTTCGTGAGCTCAAAATTGCTCTCACAGAGGAATGGGAGAATATTCCCCAAAATCGTATAAGGAACTTGGTGTACAGCATGCCAAACCGCGTAAACGCAGTAATGGAAGCACGAGGAGGCAATACGAAGTATTAAAATTCAAGAAAATCGTAATAAAGTTCAAAAATTTCATGTTTCCTATTTTTGTTTTAAGGAGAGATCAGCAGTTTTTTCTTTATGTAATTTTGTGTTAATAAAATGTATGGTGACTCATATTTTTTTTTACTTCCATTTAAGGAGTATTACATTGTCTATTAAATACAATTTATTGCATTAACCTATCATTTTTAGTTTCCGAGATTTTTAACATTCTTTAAGTGACCCGGATTCATTGCTCTCGAGTGTAGTTTTATACATTATTTTCTTTGTTGTAAGCGCGATGCTACCAAAACCACTACTTCTGTATCTTCTGAAAATTGTATTATAGTTGTTGGTTGGTAGGGTTAGTTGTTGATAGCTATAAACGAACAACAACTAATATACCAACAGAACTACAATTTTCAGAAGAGACAGAAGAAAACGCAGAGTTATATACAAACCCATAGTAATGGGTTAGATTCGGAAGGATTAGAGGTAACATTGCCCATTGTTGAGGTCTACTATGAGCGTTTTTTTGCTTTCAAAGACATGTTCAGCCATAGATATCGGTTGTCAGTGCTGTAGCAGTCTTTAAGCCAAGTAGAAAAACTTACAGGCGGTTTGAAAAAATCAACAGCGGGTCGACACAGCATGCGCTTGTTCATTTTAACACGGCAATAGACTTATTTATTAGGTACTGTAAAATAATCACAAAATGAGAAGTCCGTTGTGACATTTGAGAAAGCGCCACTCTTATTGGCATAATTCGAAATCAACCAATGAAAGTTGGTTTATTGGGAGCATCTCATTGATATATTTGGCAACCCGCCAATGACAGTGGCGCTTTCTTAAATGTCAAAACGGACTTCTTATTATGTGATAACTTTAGTATTAAGGTTTTTTTTTTCGAGTCTGGCAACACAATCGAACTGTCAAAAATTTTAGCTCTCTAAAAATATTTTTAAAATTAATTAGATAATTAGTATTTAAACAATTTTAAACCAACTAAAACCAATATCATCACATTAATAGTGTCCTAAAATAGTCAGATAATTTAATAAAAGTGTTCTGTCCGTGTATTTTGGTGTAAAAAGTGACGAGTCAGGTACCCGGTTTTTTCGAATGTTGAATGTTTTCTTTTTCACGTAAATACATACTAAATCGACTGTTTCTCGTGAGTAGAATTATTATACTTGTATAAGCGTTTACTCGACGTTGACGACGGTTGGTGTATTTGCGTAAGTACATAAAAATATTAAGTATAATTTTATTGCCGGTACATACATAACCTTGTTACTTCTTACCATAAACTGTACAAAGAGCTCCATCATCAATATAATTCGCGTTTAATTGCACTTTCTTATTAATAATATGAATACCCGTAGTCGCAGAGCTCTCGGCCGCCAGCAGGAGGAAACCAAACTTCAGTTGGTGTTGCTGGAGCTTAAATGTAAAACAGAGCTCTGTGAACAGTTGGAGAAGGAAAGAGAAGAGAATGAAAGCTTATTGATAAACGCTTTGAATGACACAAAAAAATTAAAATGCGAATTATCAAAACTTCATGTTAGTTATGATGACATTGTTGCGGAGCGGGACCACCTTCAGTCAATAGTAGATAGGTTCCAAGAGTGCAGTGACGAGTATGAGAAAACTTTGAGGAGGACTACCTTTCTGGAACAGGAGCTAAGGGATGCCCAGGGACAGATCTCACACCTGGAAGAAGCTGCTGAGAAAGTTACTGCTCAACAAACTGATAATCTTTATAGTGAGTTAATGAGTGGTATCCCGCAGTTTATTCCTTCTGCAAATTCTCAAAACCTGGACTTGACTACTATAGATCTTACAGGTGACAGTCCATATCAACAGGACAAGTCGGTTTTGTTTTGCAGCAGAAATAAACTAAAAAAATATCTTAGAATTAAAAAGTTTATACAAAAATCAAAAAAGCAATTAAAACTGCATAAAATGTTAATCAAGAAGTGTAAAAATATAGGTTCTTGTTTAAAATTTAGAGAACAAGCTAAATTGTCAATGTTAGAGCTGGAACAAAGCCATTTAAAATATTGCACTGACACACAAAAATTAGAATCAAAAATACAAAGTTTGCAATTTGAGCTACAATATATGACTAAAAAATATGAATGGTCTCTTAAGGACTTTACTAAATGTTCTTTAACCATAGATAAGGTACTCAAAACATCAAATGATAACACTGAGCGCCTTAATTGTTTCCTAAATGACCACTCATGCAATATTAACTGCCCTAAAGCAATTGAGCCGGTGGAGGCTCAGGGCGAACCGGTTACCGCTGAGCCCCTAGCTCCCATTACCATGTGCTCACCCAGTACATCAGTGGATATATTGTGTGACAGTGTAAATAATAGTAATAGCTGTACTAAATTAATTGTATTTAGTGATGATATTGGTACCAATCTTAGTTCATTTTTAAAACAAAACTTAAATTCAAGTTATTACTCGGTTATTAATAATTGCTATCCGGGTGCTTCATTGAGTGATATTATGCAAAAGATAATAGAATATAAATTTGACGCTAACAGTAAAATAATAATTTTCTGTGCAAACAGGGGCAAAATTAGCAATGATGATTTGTCCCTATACATGAATTACATCTTAAACTTAAATGCCATACAAGTTGTAATGTTCACACTTCCATTTATAAAAGGTGTGCCAGATTCGGAAAATTCATTTAGATATAAGATGAATTTACGTTTAAACTTAATAAGTCAGTATAATAATAAATTTAATGTAATTGACTTTAATTCTGTATTTGACACAAATTTGTCACATAGCAAGTATAAAGTCTATAATAATCACAAGGGTAGGTATTGTCTACCCAATTATTATAAAAGACAAATAGCAAGTTTGCTATTCAGTTATTTTTACTCTTTAGCCAAAAACTTGGCTGACAAAATTGCTTTATTTGAGCAGAGTAGATTTAGGACTTTGGAATCTGTTCCAAGTAATTTAAATTAACTTCTGGGACAACAGAGGAATTACCCTCTAGCCAAAATTGTAAATTGATAGAGTTGAATTTAATTGCAAACCATAACTATATCGGAAACTGTCCTCCGAACAAAACTAAATTAAAAAATGTAAATTATATCAGCCTGGTGCATTATAATATTGCAACACTAACGCAGGTCAAAGAGTTTGAATTGGAGCTGTTCATGAGCTCAGAAAATATTGAAATTGTTTGTCTTACAGAGCATATGCGTAAGGAGTATGAGCTCATGTTCAGTTTCAGTAGTCACCGGGTTGGTAGTGCGTTCTGCAGGGTCAACACAACACGGGGGGGTTCGTTGATTTTATTAAATAAGAAATTAAAGTATAAGGAACGGAAAGATGTTGTGTCCCTCTCTGTAGAGTGTACAGTTGAAATATCATGCGTAGAATTGGAGCAATTCATAGTAGTATGCGTATATAAACCTGGAGTCTCACCCTTTTGTGAGTTTGAGGAAGTAATGGATAAAGTGCTATTTAAACTTGGAAAAACTAATAAACACCTAATAGTGTGCGGTGATTTTAATGTTAATATACTTATTAATACGCGTCAGACCAATGATATCTTAAATTTATTTAAATCACACAATCTCACTAACTTATTTTTAGAGCCTACTAGATATTGTGATACAACAGCTACTTGTCTGGACAATATATACAGTGATATGTTGCCAGAAAGTAAGAGTATTATAAATAAGATAAAATCAGATCATACTGGGCAAATAGCATCTTTCAAGATCACAAGAGAAAAAGTTAAAAGACGTAAAATATTATGTAGACCAGTAACTGGTGGCCGCTTGGAACGTATGCGAGTTGGACTTTGCAATAAACTTCCATTTTTAGACACTGGCTTAGATCCAAATGTAAGTTATAAGTTATTTTTTGATTCCTTTTACAATGAGTTCAACTCCATATTCAAGTCTAAGGAAGTCACAATCGGTGACAGGCCAGTCTTCAGTGAATGGGCCACTGAGGATATACATAAAAGTAGATTAAAACTGTATGAACTATACTCAGAAAGACAGCTTAATAGAACAGATGAATTTCTAAATTATGTTAAAACTTATTCAAAAAAGTTTAAAGCAGACTGCTTAGCGGCCAAAAGAAAGTATATAAGTAATAAAGTTATCAATAGTGTAGACAAAGTTAAATCTACTTGGAAAATAATTAACGCAGAAAGAGGCCAAGCAAAATCAAATGATAATAATTTTAAACTTAAAGTAAATGGTAACATAATTACAACAGATGCCGAAGTCGCTAACGAATTTGAACAATTTTTTTCTCGTATTCCAGTAGATTTGACCAGAGCCCTAGGTTCTTCTACCCCAATAGCAGAATCCTTGTTAAAAGCAAATGTTCCTTGCTGTAATGAAATATTCAAATTCAGTAAAATTAGTTTACACACTATCATAAAAACTTTTAAATCTTTAAATATTAAGAAAACGGCTGACCTCTGGGGAATTTCTGTACATTTAGTTAATTCGTTAATTGAAATGGTTGCTCCTGAATTATCAATAATATTTAATAATTGTGTTGATAGTGGTGTGTTTCCTGACTTAATGAAGTTTAGTAAAATAACTCCTCTGTTTAAATCGGGTAGCACCTCGGATCCGTCCAATTTTCGTCCTATTTCTGTACTACCCACGTTTAGTAAAATCTTTGAAAAGGTAATGCTTAATCAAATGCAAAATCATTTTAATACAAATAAACTATTCCATACTAAACAATTCGGTTTCACGCGCGGTCGGTCTACCACGGATGCTGGAATCAAATTATTAGAGTATATATATGAGGCCTGGGAGGAGTCGTATGATGCTTATGGTGTATTCTGCGACCTATCTAAGGCCTTCGATTGCGTCCAGCATCAGACTTTAATTAAAAAACTTGATCATTATGGGATCCAGGGGACGGCCTTGGATTTAATTAGCTCTTACCTAAGAGATAGAGTACAGAAAGTAGTTATAAATGGTAAACAGTCACATGGTTCTTCTGTAACAATGGGGGTGCCTCAGGGTTCAATTCTGGGACCTTTTCTATTTTTAGTGTACATAAATGATCTCCCTCACCTTATAAGAGACGATCACGAGGTAGTTTTGTTTGCTGATGACACATCTTTAATATTTAAAGTTGAACGTGGACAACGCGATCTTGACGAAGTAAACAATGCCCTCTCTAGGGTAGTCCACTGGTTTAACGCAAATAATTTATTGTTAAATAAAACTAAAACAAAATGTATTAGATTCACCTTGCCAAATGTTAGGCTCGTTAACACCAGTATTAAGATTAGGGATGATCAAGTAGAATTGGTCGATGAAACTGTCTTTCTGGGCATAAAGTTAGACTCCAACTTGCAGTGGGGGCCTCATATCGAGAAAGTCTCGGGCAGACTGAGCTCTGCAGCCTATGCCGTTAAAAAGATCCGACAACTGACAGACATTAGAACAGCGCGTCTTGTCTACTTTAGCTATTTTCACAGTGTCATGACCTATGGCATACTATTATGGGGTAACGCTGCCGACATCGAATCTATCTTTGTGTTGCAGAAAAGGGCTGTCCGGGCTATCTATGGTATGGGGATTCGAGAGTCATTAAGAGAAAAGTTTAAGGATATCAACATACTTACTGTGTATTCACAGTACATATATGAAAACTTATTATATACTCATAAAAATAACAGTAAATTTATTAAAAATAGTGATATCCATAATCTAAACTTAAGAAATAAGAATAAATTGGCTGTACCTAGATTTAGGCTTAATAAAATAAGCAATTCTTTTGCGGGCAATTGTATTCGAATGTACAATACATTGCCGACAGCCATAACAGGTTTGTCAGTTAATAAATTTAAAAAACTAATAAAACTTAAATTGTGCCAGAAAGCTTATTATAGCATTAAAGACTTTCTGGAAGACAAGGCTGCCTGGCAGTGACACGAATTGCTCCTTTCTACATTAAAAAAAACTGTATTAGATACTAAGATACTAGAAGAGTAGGGACCAGACTGAGTTTCTTGGGGTGTTCTTCTCAGTCTGTAGTATTTCCGAACCCCCGGTAGAGTCACAAAAATTTTGACAAACCTAAATAATTTTTTTAAAAAATTTCAAAGGGAATAAATTTTATTTTATTTTATTTTATTTTATTTTATTTTATTTTATTTTTATTTTGTAGCCCCTTAATACTCAAAATATATCCGCAAAAAATGCACTTAGGATTTCCTCCTATTCCTATATTTCCTTCCTCCATTAAATGACACTAAAATGGAACCTTAAATTCTTAATAGATGAAACTACAATAGCACCGTGCGCTTTTTACAAAATAACTAGGTATTTACATTACAAAAAACACCTCTCAAAGTTATTATTATTAAAAAAGCAGAATTAATCAAATTGACAAAGGTAAATTTCGATGATTTTCAGAGGTTTTTTCGCTGGTAAATAATTATTTTATAAAAAGCGCACGGTGATAATGTATTCTCATCTATTAAGAATTTAAGGTTCCGTTTTAGTGTCATTTAAATACTGAAGTAAGTTCCTGAATATTTCCAAAATCCCAAGTGTCTTTTTGTGCATTTTGCGGACGCGCCCCTTAAGATAAATAACAAAAAAAAATTTTTCACAGAATCACCACCAAACGAAATAGTATTCATACCAGGCAGTAACAATGACCATCCAGAAAAAAACCAAAAAGATAGAGATTCAAATGACAATATAAGTGGCAGAAGAAGAATGAAACAGACTGGAAGTAGGAGAATACAAAAGAAAGAAGATAATCTAGATTGTTCCAATTTAGATTGTAATAATAATATGAAAACTATATGTGGAGGGAAAATTGTTCATAGGAAGTTGCAATACAGATTGTTTTTAAATGACTGTTATTTTCGAAAAGTCAATTGTAACTTGAAGTATGAGATTAATAGTGAGTATTCTACTGATTAAAAAAAAACTGGACACGTACGAGTCGGACTCACCCACCCAGGTTTCCGTACAATCCGTGTACGGTGTCAGTCTGTCAGTCAAGACCTTATATCTCGTGACAGCGTGGAGATATCGAGTTGAACTTAATAATATGTTAGATGGTCGGGCGGACAGACAAGTAAATCTTCTTTAGGCGCGACCGTTTCTTTTTTAACTTCGTTAGGGAGTAACTCTTAAACTCTCGTTAGGGAGTAACTCGTAAATATTTTTTGTGACGAAAGTAATGCTATTTGAATTTTGAATAGCGGAAACGTAGTTTCCGCTATTCAAAATTCGAATAAATGATATTAATTTATCATTTGATGCCGTCAATGGCAAAGAAGTTTTACCTACTTCAATCGCGAGTAACGGTTACACGCACACACTTTTTTCCTTTGAGGTGCGGAACCCTAAAAATCGTTTAAAATACTTAAAACAGGCTTTAGCAAAAACCAGAAAGGTGGTGCCAGACCAAGATACAGGAAAAAATTACGTATTTGTGTATGAGTAATTATAATTATTATTGTTGTTATAGCGGCAACAGAAATAAATCATCTGTAAAAATGTCAGCTCTCTAGCTATCACGGTTCCTGAGATACAGCCTCGTGACAGACAGACAAACAAACCGCGAAGTTACATGAACAGGATCCCGTTTTTTACCCTTTGGGTACAGAACCCTTTACAAGCCTCCAGATGTTAAAAAAAAAAACAAGTGTGTTCGTGTAACCTTTACGCGCGATTGAAGTAAAACTTCTTTGCCATGGACGGCATCAAATGTTAAATTAATTTCATTTCATTCGAATTTTGAATAGCGGAAGCTACGTTTCCGCTATTCAAAATTCAAATAGTAAGCGTTACTTCCGTCAGTAACGGGGGTTAAAAATCTGAGTTACTTCCTAGTCGCGCGTAAAGAAGTTTTGCGGTTTTGGGTACGGAACCCTCTCTGCACGAGTTCGACTCACACTTAGCCGGTTTTTTATACACCACTAAGGTGCGCAGATAAGTTATTGGTCTGAAAAGACATCTGAATAGAGCTACATGTTCATGAAACTGACACCCTGGTCTTTTCTCTTGCAGGATATAAGATAGTTCCTTCAGAGAAATGTGTGAAATTTGGCTTAAATGGAGAGAGACCGTTTTCTTTTACAAGAAGATCTTTTGAAGGATTTCCTAAACGCACTGAAGATTTAAATCCTAGGCGAAGTTTTTCTTCAAGAAGGTAAGAATGCATCTTAGAATAAAATTATAGATTCTGTGTTCTAAGGAGTGCAACTTAGTTCTGTGTCCTATGATCGCCTGGTACTTCGGCTACAGAATTAGTAGTAAAATAGAATTGAAAAGCTTGAATTTCAACATCGGGCAGTCACAACCTGCGCCTGTCCATATCAACACGGCAATACGACACCACCTATTACGTGGGACAAAATAAAAATAAAAGTGTTTGCTTGTAACCTTTACGCGCGATTGAAGTAAAACTTCTTTGCCATTGACGGCATCAATGTTATATTAATATCATTCATTCGAATTTTATAATAATTATATCTTTCATTCGAATTTTGAATAGCGAAAACTAGGATTCCGCTATTCAAAATTCAAATGTAAGCGTTACTTCCGTCAGAAAAAAATCTGAGTTACTCCATAGTCGCGCCTAAAGAAGTTTTACTTCAAAAAGGTAAAATGTGGCAACCCCTCCGGGGATAAAAAAGAGGCGTGATCTATATAGAAAGGAACAAAAAGCCTAAAAATGTTCCGTATCAAAATACGGTAAACAATCGCGTTTGTTTTTTGAGAACCTGCCTGAAATTCTATTTTATTCAGTTCTTAGTATTTCTTGCTATTGGAAATACATCATCTAAGAAATATTGAACTGTCTACCTATCACAGCTCATGAGATACAGCTTGGAGACAAACTTACAGACAGACAGAATAGGGTACCGTTTAACTCTATTGGTAGGAACGATCTCTAAAAAGACGGGATAAAATTATATGGATAATGGAAAAAAAAAAATTGCGTGTACCTACTTAGTGTACACACGTAAGAAGTGAAACTTCTTCATAAACTTAATTTTCACCTCACCTTAAATTAAGTCAAAAAGTACAAAAGTCCAAAAGTCCAAAAGTCCAAAAGTCCAAAAGTCCAAAAGTCCAAAAGTCCAAAAGTCCAAAAGTCCAAAAGTCCAAAAGTCCAAAGTCCAAAAGTCCAAAAGTCCAAAAGGCCAAAAGTCCAAAAGTCCCAAAGTCCCAAAGTTCCAAGGTCTCAAGGTCCCAAAGTCCCAAAGTTCCAAAGTCTCAAAGTCTCAAAGTCCCAAAGTCCCAAAGTCCCAAAGGCCAAAAGTCCAAAAGTCCCAAAGTCCCAAAGTCCCAAACTTCCAAACTCCCAAACTCCCAAAGTCCCAAAGTCCCAAAGTCCCAAAGTCCCAAAGTCCCAAAGTTCCAAAGTCCCAAAGACCCAAAGTACCAAGGTCCCATCTAAAAGTCCAAAAGTCCCAAAGGCCAAAAGTCCAAAAGTCCCAAAGTCCCAAAGTCCCAAAGTCCCAGTCCCAAAGTCCCAGTCCCAAAGTCCCAAAGTCCCAAAGTCCCAAAGTCCCAAAGTCCCAAAGTCCCAAAGTCCCAAAGTCCCAAAGTCCCAAAGTCCCAAAGTCCCAAAGTCCCAAAGTCCCAAAGTCCCAAAGTCCCAAAGTCCCAAAGTCCCAAAGTCCCAAAGTCCCAAAGTCCCAAAGTCCCAAAGTTCCAAAGTCCCAAAGACCCAAAGTACCAAGGTCCCATCTAAAAGTCCAAAAGTCCCAAAGGCCAAAAGTCCAAAAGTCCCAAAGTCCTAAAGTCCCAGTCCCAAAGTCCCAGTCCCAAAGTCCCAAAGTCCCAAAGTCCCAAAGTCCCAAAGTCCCAAAGTCCCAAAGTCCCAAAGTCCCAAAGTCCCAAAGTCCCAAAGTCCCAAAGTCCCAAAGTCCCAAAGTCCCAAAGTCCCAAAGTCCCAAAGTCCCAAAGTCCCAAAGTCCCAAAGTCCCAAAGTCCCAAAGTCCCAAAGTCCCAAAGTCCCAAAGTCCCAAAGTCCCAAAGTCCCAAAGTCCCAAAGTCCCAAAGTCCCAAAGTTCCAAAGTTCCAAAGTCCCAAAGTCACAAAGTCCCAAAGTCCCAAAGTCTAAAAGTCCAAAAAGTCCAAAAGTCCAAAAGTCCAAAAGTCCAAAAGTCCAAAAGTCCAAAAGTCCAAAAGTCCAAAAGTCCAAAAGTCCAAAAGTCCAAAAGTCCAAAAGTCCAAAAGTCCAAAAGTCCAAAAGTCCAAAAGTCCAAAAGTCCAAAAGTCCAAAAGTCCAAAAGTCCAAAAGTCCAAAAGTCCAAAAGTCTAAAAGTCCAAAAAGTCCAAAAGTCCAAAAGTCCAAAAGTCCAAAAGTCCAAAAGTCCAAAAGTCCAAAAGTCCAAAAGTCCAAAAGTCCAAAAGTCCAAAAGTCCAAAAGTCCAAAAGTCCAAAAGTCCCAATTCCCAAAGACCCAAAGTACCAAGGTCACATCCAAAAGTCCAAAAGTCCCAAAGTCCAAAAGTCCCAAAGTCCCAAAGTCCCAAAGTCCCAAAGTCCCAAAGTCCCAAAGTCCCAAAGTCCCAAAGTCCCAAAGTCCCAAAGTCCCAAAGTTCCAAAGTCCCAAAGACCCAAAGTACCAAGGTCCCATCCAAAAGTCCAAAAGTCCAAAAGTCCAAAAGTTCAAAAGTTCAAAAGTCCCAAAGTCTCAAAGTTCCAAAGTCCCAAAGACCCAAAGTACCAATGTCCCATCCAAAAGTCCAAAAGCCCAAAAGTCCAAAAGTCCAAAAACCCTTATATGACATGCTATCCCTGGATAAAGTACTCTTAATTCGAATCCACCGTGGTGGGGAACAGAACAAAGATGGCGCGTAACCAAAAATCGTGACGTGACGTGACGTGACGTGACGCAAATTTTTTTCCAACGCCGATAAAGAAGTTTCACTTCAAAAACAAACCTACCCTTTCCTTCAGGTCAATGTCTATGAACATGGATGGGCAGTTCTGTTCCCACCCCTGCCCCGTCTCCTGCCCAGAAGACTACGAACCTGAGTGTGCTATCTCCTCTACGGGTCAGCACAGAGTCTTCATGAATCATTGCAAACTGGATGATAACTCCTGCTTATTCGCAATCGGTGAGTAGTTTATATCATTCCATTGTTCTGTTGTCCTGGTAGCGAGGAGCCTTATGAGGTATTTACTGTATTGGCAGTGCGACACATTTGCTGATGCAAACTTTCATAGAACACACTTGCCATAAGGGTAGGGTAAGTAATACATTTAAAGCTAGTTCCATTGCGATCCTGTAATCCTGGTAGCTTGGGGTGTGGAACAGTACGAGAGAGAGACTTAGAACGTTTTATACACAGGGCCTCTTGTGCTAAAACGTTTGTAGACGGACATAGTTATTCCGGGTCAGTTCTTACACCACCTCTGCCCGGTCTCCTGCCCGGAAGACTACGAACCTGAGTGTGCTATCTCCTCTACGGGTCAGCATAGGGTCTTCATGAATCATTGCAAACTGGATGATAACTCCTGCTTATTTGCTATTGGTAAGTAGTATACATATTTTCAGTTCTTTTGCAGTTTTGCGGCTCTCTTGTCCTGGTAGCTCGGGGTGTGATAAAATAGTAGGGAGAGGGTTTGGAAGGGTATGCAATGCAGTGTGAGTGTGGCAACATCTTTGGTGTCCTGGGAAATCCTTCCGAGGGCTTACCCGGTGCTCCCAACCGTAGGCTGTTGGGCGTAACGTGAGGTCTTTAGTCGGTAGGAGTTCGACATAGCATCCATGATGAATTTTCCCTCACGTTAAAAAAAACAACATCTTTGGTGTGGAATACTGTCATAGGCTACGATGACCACTTGCTATCATGCTATCAGGGTCAGGGTAAGTAATTTATTATTTAGTCTCAGTGTAATTTTGTTATCCTGGTAGTTTAGGGTGTGAGACAGTAGGGAAAGGTTTTGTGAGGTTTAGCAGTAAAGTTGTCCTAGTTTACCAGTACAGGGGAGAGCAGGTTTATCACCCCTTGTCAACTTCCAGATAGGCTACCTGTGATCATTAGCCCATCAGGGTTAGAAATATAATATCCAGGTCCATTACGGTCCTGTTGTTCTGGTAGCTCGGTATGTGGAACAGTAGGGCAGAGAGGCTTAGAACGTTTTACAAGGTAAGCCGAGTGACTGTAACACCTCTTAAGCCTTCGGGCTTGTGACGCACTATCTCTCTGTCACTCCATCGGCTGATTACTTTGTAGAGGAACGGGTGTGAGAGACGATCCTCGGACCAGGCAAGGTGATCTGCCTGGCGGGCCGAATCTCAACAGTTGATGTTGAACTGTTGTGTATTTAGTCATCAGCGGGCGCACTGTATACTATCGCGATTCAGAATTGTTTGACTGTCGAACTTCTATTATTCCTTTTTCTTGACAAATGTCGGTCGCTACAACTTTTATATTTTCTTACGGAAATATAGCATAAAAAATTTCGTCCGTAAACAGAATTTACAGACTAATTACTGCTTATTTTTTACAGTTTGGCACTCTAGACCTCTATCGGAATGCGTTGGCACTCAAAAAGCTGATATGAGACAGAATAGATTCTTCATAGGTTGGATGCAGCAAGTTGGAATAATAGACGGTAAAGGGAAACTGGTTTTGGAATAAAAAAAATGTTAAAATTATACAAAATGTGTTTTATTAGCTGAAAGAGCGAAGCGAGAGAGTCTACTTTCAGAAATGTATGACCTTATTTTATTTAATAGTTATGTATGTATGTTGGTGATTTTAAATGTAATACTTACTCAAAAATCCGGTCAAGTGCGAGTCGGCTTCGTGCACTGAGATTTCCGTACTTACCAAAAAATGACAAGTAAAGCACGTTTGCTGTGTAGGATACGATTACTTCAATCTTTTTCTCCCATCTTTAGTATTTGTTGTTATAGCAGCATCAGAAATACATCTTTTGTGAAAATTTCAGCTCTCTAGCTATCACGGTTTCTGAGATACAGCCTCATGACGAACAGACGGACAACGCAATCTCAGAAATAGAATCCCGTTTATAAAAGGACTAAACTAAGATAAAAATCTATAAAAAAATTGCATTTCTTAAAGCAACGATTTGGTATTTTCTGTTAATAGTTCTGGGGTATAATTCAGAGGGCTTACCAGGGTTCCCAACCGTAGGCTGTTAGGTAGGATACGTGTGGCTTTTAGTCGGTAGGAGTCCGACATTGCATCCATGTAGTATTTTCATCACATTAAAAAAAAAGGAGGCACTAAACAAAAAAAAACTCTATGGAATTCAAAGTAAGACGGAGATTTGCATTTCTTAAAGCGAGATTTTTCAACAATATTATCAAAACACTAACCGACTGGCTGTTACCACAAGAAGCAATGAATTTTTCATGAATTATTCTTATAAATCTTCCCTCCTAGCTCAAAGATAACGAAACCATTGTCTTAAACCCATGAAACATTCATTGTTATAAATATTCATGAATCGAGGGGGAATAATTAAACAAAACCTTCAGAAAAAACTTCGCAAATTTTCGTGCAAAACTTTTTTAAAATGATTTTTATACCTAACTAGCGGAAGTCACGCGGTTTCACCCGCGTAGTTCCCGTTCCCGTGAGAATACGGGAATAAATAATAGCCTATGTTCACCGCAAAGAGTGTAGCTTCCCAACAGTGAAAGAATTTTTCAAATCGGTCCAGTAGTTCTGGAGCCTATTCGATGCAAACAAACAAACAAACAAACAATGAAATCTTTCCTCTTTATAATATTATTATAGATTAGCAGATGTCACGCAGTTTTATGCGCGTAGCTCTCGTTCCCGTGGGAATACGGGAATAAAATATAGCCTATTTCACTTAGGAAGAGTGTAGCTTTTCAACAGTGAGAGAATTTTTCAAATCGGTTAAGTAGTTTCGGAGCCTATTCAATGCAAACAAACAATCAAATCTTCCTTTTTGTAAAATAATTAACCGACTTCAAAAAAAGGAGGAGGTTCTCAATTCGTCTGTATGTATTTTTTTTTATGTATGTTAAGCGATATTTCCGTCAATTATAGACGGATTTCAAAATTTATTTTTTTGTTGAATAGGGTTTACTTCTGAGGTGGTCCCATTTTAACCAGGTCAGGATCTGATGATGGGATCCAGGAGAAAACGAGGGCAACCACCGAAAATTGTAGGGACAACTAGTGCACTTGTTAACTTTTTAATTAAGTGCTTTAATGTTCTACACTTTAATGAAGGTCTGGAGTCGACCTGATGATAGAGTCGAAAGACAGTCGAGGGCATTCCTTAACAATTTAAAGCAGTTACCTTGTGTTTGGGCTTGATTGATTTGTATTGATGAGAACTTTACACCTAGATTGATAGATCTAACTTTAAAAAAAAAAAGAAAGGTCTCAATGTTTTATGTATGTTCACCGATATTTCCGTCAATTATAGACGGATTTCAATTTTTTTTGTTGAATTGAGTTTACTTCTGAGGTGGTCCCATTTAAACCAGGTTAGGATCTGATTATGGGATCCTGGAGAAATCGAGGGCAACCACAGAAAATTAAAGGGACAACTAGTGCGTTTGTTAACTTTTTAATTCATTGATTTAATGGACTACCATTAATGAAGGTCTGGAGTCGATCTGATGATGGAACCAAAAGAGATTCGAGGGAATTCCTTAACGATTTATAGCAGCTACTTTGTGTTTGGGCTTGATTGATTTGTATTGATGAAAACTTTTACCTAGACAGATATATTTTTCGGTTCACCCGTCACTTAAAATAATGAAAAAAAATTTTTCAATAAAAAATAAAACCGACTTCCAACAAATCCTGAAAAATAAAATTTACTTAGCACAAAGTAAAATGTATTTTGATTTATCAGATTTTATTCAATATAGTATTGAAGTTGGTGCCATGAATAATAGGTACCTACATAAACCTATGGGTTTACTTGGCGCCGACTTCAATATGATATTGAATAAAATCTGATAAATCAAAATACATTTTACTTTGTGCTAAGTAAATTTTATTTTTCAGGATTTGTTGGAAGTCGGTTTTATTTTTTATTGAAAAATTTTTTATTAGTAGACATTCGTACGTTGTATGGTGAGTTTTAGATAGGCACCGTAGGCTAGGCAGTTAGGCACCAAGAGAGAGTAGGTACAGTCAGCGTCTTGTATTTTATAAGATTGTAAAATATTTGTGGTTGTGCATAGGATATATTTAAATATCAAATCAGCCTTTATCGATCCACTGCTGGACGTAGGCCTCTCCCAATTTACGCCACCCCGTACGCGGTCCTGCGCCTTTCGCATCCAGTCCCAGCCTGCGACGTAAATAAAAAACTATAAAATTTTAAATATAAACTTTGGTTGTGGTAAAATATAAAAGAATGCTTTTTGAAGCTTTTATTATTTTTAATTTATATTTATATTATAAAGCTGAAGAGTTGGTTTGTTTGAATCTCAGAGACTAATGCCTGGATTACAAAATTTATTTTACTGTTCAATATTCCATTTATAGAGAATTGATAAAGGCTAATATAATTATAACATCACGCTAAGTTGAATAAAGCAATAAAAAATTATTCAAAAACGGAGAAATTTTAGTCTTCTTGATAGTTTCAGCGTCAGAGGTACCTACTGTTATATTTTTTTTAATTAATTACTTTTCACTCTAAAACAATAAAATAATTTTGATATTTATCGATATTCTCAAAGTAAATGCCTTAATTGCTTTAAGCAACAATAGAATTACCGCGTATTCGTTACTGCGCTTCCATATTATTGACACTGACTGTACTTCTAGTCTAGACATTAATAATTTTTGGCTAGCTTTTAGGCTAAAAGCTGCAAGTGTACTAAAAGCCTTTCAAAATTTTAGTTTTAGCTTAAAATGTCTCTTTTGATATGTATTTATGTATCTATAGTTAGTTATAGACGGTTGCAGAGATTCTATTTGTAGTCTAGTTATGCCTCCCGGCTTTGCCCGAAGCATGCCTTGAACACAACATACTTAGTTTCTATTTTACTTTCGCGAAACAATATTTTTTCTGAAATAAAAATGTCGGTATTCCTATTTACTTAATAATATTATTGATCCAAAATTCTTATTGATCTAAAAGTCGTAAAGTGTGACTGCGGTCGTGGGTTCGATTCCCACCGCAGAAAAAAATATACAACTCGTGTATTTACAAAAAAAAATAACATAATTTTCAGTACCTATTGATATCCGTTGTTTGGTAAACCTGTAGGTAAGTAATGAAATAACACAAATTTAATGTATAAAAAAATATGTCTTGAGCAGGACGACCCTGCGTCTTTTAGCATTCCGCGTCAGACGCCCTATTCACTGGACCACCGAGACGTAAGTAATTCCCCGCAAATTCAAGGATTTTTGGAATCAAAATAGTAGTTTTCGATACAAGTGTAGGATTTCTGTTATTACAACGAGTTACGACAGGTGTTGACCCGAGCCGAAGGTGAGGGTAGACAGTCGGAACGAGTTTAAATAACAGTCTCACACGTTGTATTGAACAACTATTTTTAATACAGTTGCGAAAAAATTAAACAATTTTATAAAATAATAAAAACACAATAAACCTGAATATCCAAAATGGCGTCAACCGTAAAAGAATATATTATACCTTCCTAAGCAGAGACTATGGCAGTGCACTTCTACAGCCAACATTTTTTATATTTATAAATTTAATTTGGCTGATACATATGTATATTAATTTATGCTTAAATTTTAATTAAAATTACTTTTGATCTGATATTGAAACAAGTTAGTATCTTTTTTTAGAAATATTTGCATGAATCACAGACATTATTTTGACAATTGGGAAAGAATGCGCACGAGTGCGGGAATGGTAAAGAAAAAGCACGAGTGTGTAATAGCCCACATCCCGAACGCTATACGTCCCTGTAATACGTCACTTTTTGAGCAACTGTATTAAAAAAGAACTTAACGCTACGATGATGACAAAACAGAGAAATAACCTTCAAAATTCCAAAGAAATAACGTTAAATTAAAATCTCAAGTTCTAAACCCTTTATAGCAACATAAAACAGAATTACACCACCCGGGCACCGAATCCTGGACCATTAAGTCGTTGGTTCTAATTAACCCGACGTTCTGACAAACCATTAAAGTGTAATTACAGAATAATTTTCATCCCTTAAACCCTATAACAGATAGGGGTTTGAATTTGGGGGTTTGGTTATCTTTTGAACTGAATTAGAGAACTGGGGTTTTTCTAAATACTTTCCTACTAATATTTTAAATGCGAAAGTAACTCAGTCTGTCTGTCTGTTTGTTACGCTTTCACACCTAAACCGCTGAAGCGATTTAGATGAAATTTGTATAGAGATAGTTTGAGTCCAAGCGAAGGATATAAGCGTCTTGGGATATCCTTCCGAGGGCTTACCCGTGGCTTCCAACCGTAGGCTGTTGGGCGTTACGTGAGGTTTTTTAGTCGGTAGGAGTCTGGCATAGCATCCATGAGGATTTTCCCTCTCGTTAAAAAAAAAGCGAAGGTTATAGGTTACTTTTTAACCGACTACCCAAAAGAGGGTAATGATTTCAATCAATAACGACTTCTACGCGGACGAAGTCGTGGGGAACAGCTAGTTACAAATAATTTTGAAAAGCAATAAGGTTGCATAGGTGAAGCGCTCGTGGTCCCACGGACTCGGTATTCTGTAAACGATCACTGCAGTAAGCAACTTTTGCAATGGCTAGATCATTGATGGGTGACCACTACGATCGTTACTGTGACATTTTTTGCGAGGGTTTCCGTGCTTCGGAAGGCACGTTTAGCTGTTGGTCCCGGTTGTCAGTAACATCACATGTCGTTAAGCCAAGTTGCCAGAAACGTTTTCTATAAAGAACAATTTTTATCCCGGTGAATCCTCTTATTCCCGTGAGAACAGGCGGAGCAGATACGTAATAAATTATGAACATTTATAATAATAACTACTCAAGAAGTTGATCAGCGGCCAACAGTTATAAATAACTGTAGATAATTGATGATTGTGTAGAGTTCTGAAATAATCTAGACATTTATGTAGTCGGCGGCTATGGCAGACGTGTCTTCGCCCAAGACTATCGGCCTCTATAACCGGGGGCCTGAGGACCGTCCTTACAGAAGCAGGCCCATGACGGCAGCGTGACGTGAGGAGTTCTAAGAAGCGGGATGACACCCAAAATACCCCAAAGACGCAGGATAACACCGGAACCCCCCCCCCCTAGGCCTCCAGTGGTGGCCGTAGGTCTGTTGGGAGTCCTGGGACATCCTTCCCAGAGCTTACTCGGGGCTCCCAACCGTAGGCTGTTGGGCGTTACGAGAGGTTTTTTAGTCGGTAGGAGTCCGGCATAGGATTTTTCCTCACGTTAAAAAAAAGTGACATTTCGGTATATTTAGGGTCGCAAGCCCGAGTGTAGCGCCTCTGGTGTACATAGACTACAGTAATCACAGTCGTTAGTTTGTCTGCCAGTAGTAGGTACATAAAAAAATCTAGAAATCTATCGGAACTTATCAGTTTCTCCCGAACGTAGGCAGTGGCATGGCACGTGTGTCATAGCATCCATGAAGGATTTCTGAACATAAAAAAAAAATCAGTTGTCTGTAAAGTCGGTTTACTGACGATGGTTGAACGTGACGTAATAAGAAAATAAAAAATAAAAAAAAATAACATTACAAAACAAAAAGAAATATAAAATAAAAACACATCAATTGATTATAGTGCCATCTGTTGAAAACATTACTAAAATAAATGGAACGCCTCAGAGCGAGGTAACGACGTATTGCATCATCTTTTTTCGTTCGTGCAGCCGGCTCCATCGAATTATAAGACGTTGTCACGACAAAATGAGGGCATGGAGTAGCTCCACCGTGAGTGTCTACGTCTCACCACCGTAGGTCATAACTATCAGAACGCACTGGTAGACTTTCCTCCTCAGGCATATGCCAAACATATTAGTTACTAGTCACGCGGTTTCACCCGCGTAGCTCCCGTTTCCATGGGAATACGGGAATTAAATATAGCATATGTTCACCGCAAAGAGTGTAGCTTCCCAACAGTGAAAGAATTTTTCAAATCGGTCCAGTAGTTTCGGAGCCTATTCGTTACAAACAAACAAACAATCAAATCTTTCCTCTTTATAATATTAGATGGTATAGGTAGATATGTGAGTAACTTAGATACTACCCGTTCGCTCTAACTTTGCCGCTGGCGTAGAGGCGTATACCCGAATTGTTAATTAGATGAAGTAAATTGACAGTAGCTAATGTCACTTCGTCATAGAAAATACGCAATATTGTATGAAGAAGTGACATTAGTTGCTGTCAATTTACTTCGTCTAATTAAAAATTCGACTTTAGTATGGAGCCGAGCGGCAAAGTTAGAGCGAACGAGCAGTACAGGTAGATATGTGAATACCTTAGACATTTGATACGGCCAGGGAATTGAACCGAGGATCTCAGAAGCAGTGTTTCTAAAAGTTATTCATAGATAACGTTATAAATTCTCTACAGAGCACTGCACAAATGTCAACTGTTTGTACGTCATTGTTGTCAGTTGTAATAAACATTTTATTGTATTGGTTCGTGATATACGGACTTGCAAAATATTCAGCAACTTTGAAATTTTATTTCAGGGAGCTACGCGAGCGAGAGAATTGCGAATATTTTCGTCGTGTCTTGTATTTCCAAACGGTCTTTCGTAGCGATAATATCGTCGTTTTGTATTCACTTTCATAGAGAGTGTATGGTAATACGCGGTAGATGGGTGGTGAAAAGAAAGAAAGAAAGAAAGAAAAACGATATTATTTTGTTCTCAGTAAGGGCACAATAAAAGTAAATACATTATATAGTTTACATTGCGATTGCGAGACAAAAATGGTCCCTAGCTCAGATTCGATGCTACTTCGCTTTGGTGTTCGTTACTATTGCGTAAGGCGTTAATAATTATACGTTGATTGTCATGCGAGATGTCGTAAGTTTTGCCTCGTGCTCGTCATTTATCTAGATTTTTACACTATTTTTCAGCGATAAAATTACATAAGTAGATTTTAGGCCAGGTCAAGAGTACCCCTAACCGGTGAGCATGTATGAAAACACTTATGAAAGTAGAAGAAGCGAAAGTGTATATAGTGTGCATAGTCTCTGCCTACACCGATGGCAGACAGGCGTGTTTATAATTATGTACCTATGTATGTATATATGTATAGTAGATTTAAACTTCTACGCCTTTGATTCTCTCACGTAGTTAAAATAGGTACATTACATCAATCTATCATCATAAACACTGTAATTTCTTACATTTCTTTTGGTAATGCATCATTTTAACTATATTGCTAGGTATATAGTCAACAGCTATGACTTTCTGTGCGATGAGGTCCTACTAAGATCTTTAGAGCCCAAGTTCATTTCACATGAAAATAGTATACCAGCTCACTAATATCTATCAAAGCGAAGAAAAACTGGAAACACCTGTATTGACTGCTCGGCATATGAAACGTCTGTGTGTCACACATCAGTACAAAAATAGTCTATCCATTCGTTTAGCTCATTATTATAGTGAGTGCAAGAGTGTCGGTACATCATTCAGGTCGTTAAGCGTTCTGCCGACGTCTCAGTCTCGCGGCCAACTAATTTAGTGTCGCTAAATAGAATGAATCAAGTACTTTATTAATTTGCTTGAAGAGCGCAGGCCGTTTCTCTCGCCACGCTGCGCTTAACGATATCATTCGCCGTGCTCTTGCCACCGTCGCCGGTGTGCCCGCTCTCTTAGAGCCAAATGGCATTTTTAGGGACGATGGCAAGAGACCGGATGGGATGACCTTAATTCCGTGGGAGATGGGTCGGGTGCTAGTCTGGGATGCCACTTGTGTAGACACTTTGGCCCCGTCCCATTTGCCTAGAACAAAAGAAAAAGCCAGCGTGGCAGCGGAAGCGGCAGAATATAAAAAAATATCTAAGTATAAGGGTCTCGGCTCGTCGTACAATTTTATTCCAGTCGGTGTCGAGACCCTAGGTCCATGGGGTCCCAATGCGCATAATTTTTTTAGAATTTTGAAGAAGCGTCTTGTGGAGTCAACTGGTGACCTAAGGACTGGCAGCTATTTCTCCCAACGAATAGGACCGCCGTTCAAAGGGGGAATGCTGCCAGTCTTTTGGGCACAATGCCACGAGGGCCCTATTTAGATTTAGTTTAGTTAGATTTATTCATATCGTAAATAGTTATTATGCTTTATTGTAACATTTGTCCTATTTGTTTATATTTATGTAGTCCTGGTATTTACGAAGACGCCCTCACCTCTTTTTCATACTAGAATATGAAATCTATAAAAATTGTATAAAACTTGAAAGTTTGTTAGTGTCGGCAGCGCAAGGGTAGCGCTTCTGGTTTGTTTATTCCCAGAATATATAGGGTAAACCACCCAATCGTTGGCACTCCTCCAATTATTGGCACTTTAGGTAATTTTGCCCATTTCTAACAGAAAAAGAATGCTATTTTACTTTTTAATGCATACCTACAACTACATAATGGGCAACACCGAACTGAAATAAACTAGGTTTCCCTTATTTTTCGAAATATACTCTTAACTAAAGTGCCAATAATTCATTCTAAAAGTGCCAATAATTGGGTAGTTTACCCTATTATGTTCCCAGAAGATGTGCAAGAGTGCCGCTAAATAGAATGAATCTAGAACTGCATTAATCTGTTTTAATTTATGTAGTCCTGGTATTTACGCTCGGACTGCAAAGAATAATGTGGGTAACAACTGTCCTGGCTGCTTGATTTTTTGTGGAATGAATTACAGAAGGCTTTGAATGTACCTTATCCCCGTCCTTTTCCTACCTCAACCCTTTCCTATCCACCAATCCTATTCTTACCTCATCTTCTTCCCATCCTTTCTCCGCCAAGCCAACGTTGCCGTGCGTATGTGCTGCGTGACTAGGGGCGAGCCTAGTATTAGCGTGCCAATTGCCCTGGGGCCGGGCGACCCCAGAAAAAGGCTAGCCTTACTTAGACATGCGGGGCTCTGTCTGGGTGGACTTTATTTTCCCTTGCTTTTCGTGGGAACGCAATGGACAAAACCAATAACAAAATCCGAAATGGCGGCGATGTGGTTCGCAACCCATCACGTCTCGTTTCCCATCGAGGCGAAAAGTGGACTTGGGATAGCCACTTTGCTACGTTGAATGTAAGAGGAGGTATGATAGACAAAATTGAGGAAGTATGCAAGATGATGAAAGAGAGACGACTCGATATTCTGTGCGTGAATGAGACAAAGAGGAAAGGATGTGACACCACCACACATGGACCCTACGCTGCCTACTGGTCGGGTGTGCCTAAAACCAGTAAAGCGTGTCAGGGCGTTGGTGTAGTACTGTCTGCGAGAATGAATGAATGTGTCACAGAATATGAATGTGTAAGCCCAAGACTCCTTTGGTTGAGGCTGAAGGTTGGACTTACCCGCATCTTTGTTTTAGGAGTATATGCTCCACAAGATGCGCGGTGGTGCCGATCTTTACGAGACCAAAGTGAGAGGCAGGCATTTTGGGAGAGCATGAGTGATGTTTTGAGTAAGTGCAAACAAAATGAGAGGATAGTAATGTTAGGCGATTTTAATGGGTGGGTTGGAGTCAAGCGTGATGGGTATGAAAGAGTATTGGGAAAGTTTGGTGATGAGCGAGTTAATGAAAATGGAGAAAGTTTGCTTGAAGTATGTTTGGAGAAGAATCTTGTGGTGACTGACACCATGTTTCACCACAAAGATATCCACTTGGTTACGAGACAAGAAGGAAGTAAGAGGAGCATGATTGACTTTGTGATTGTTGACGCAAGGATGAGAAAGAAAGTACTAGACACTCGAGCCTACCGCGGTGCTGGGATTGACACAGACCACTTCTTGGTTGTCAGCCGAGTAAGAGGTCTGTTTCAGCGGTGGAGGCACCGTGTGCGTGAACCTGTTAGTGTACTAGAACGCATAAAAGTTGAGAATTTGCAAGAGATAGGTATAAAAGAGGAATTTGTGAGCAAACTAAGCAAAAAGTTTGATAATTTAGATGAAGTATGTGAGATTGAAGAATTATGGAAGCCGATTAAGGAAGGACTCGTGGAAGTTGCGATTGAAGTGTGTGGTGTGAGCAAGAGAAGCCAAGGATGTAAGTTAAAAAGAATGACCGCGGAAGTTCTGAAAGCGTTGTCTGAGAAGAAGAAAGCATGGTTGGACTGGCTGGCCACAAAGGCCAATCAAAGAATGCAGAAGGCAACGGATGAGGATGTACGAATAGCCAACGATGAGTATAAAAGGTATAAGCGTGTGGCTAAAGAGGTGTTAGTAAGAAAGAAGGAGAATGATAGAGATGAATTTGACAAAAGGTTATCTGGTGACTTCCAACAGAATATAAAATTCTTTTGGAAGTCCATAAAAGCGATGAGGAGTCCACAGACCACATCACCGCTTAATATGATCAGAAACCAGGATGGAAGTTTTGTGGGAGGAGAAGAGTGTGTGCTAAAAATATGGAAGGAGTATTTTGAAAGTCTATTTGATAAAGAGGATACGCAAGTGCAAACTCATTTTTGTGAAATGAATGAAATCGGCAATGAAAACGACATTAGTATGGAAGAAATAGTGGAAGCATTAAATAGTATGAAACTAGGCAAGGCTGCTGGGATTGATAGGGTTTCCGTTGAGATGCTGAAAGCAGGACGTGGCGTGGTGATTGACCAGCTGTACCGCCTTTTTAATCTGTGCTGGAGGAGTGGCAGCGTACCAAAAGAATGGTCCAAAGCCGTCATTGTGCCGCTGTACAAAGGAAAAGGGTCGCAGCAAGAGTGCAAAAATTACCGCGGTATAAGCCTGCTCAGCATCGTCGGTAAACTGTATGCGAAAGTGTTGATAAAAAGAGTGATGAATGAAAGTGAAGGAAAAATGTGGGATGTTCAAGCAGGATTTATGAAAGGAAGGGGATGCACGGATCAGGTCTTCTCCTTACGATGCATAACAGAAAAAAATTTGGCGAAAAGCCAAAAGGTATATTGCGTATTCGTAGATCTGGAGAAGGCCTATGACAAAGTGGTGAGGAATGAACTATGGTCAACATTGTCTTTGTACGGGGTGAGCAGCAGCTTGATACGAGCACTGAAATCTCTTTATGAGGGCTCGAGTGCTTGTGTCAGGATCAACGGAGCTTGCACGGACTTCTTTAACATAGAAAGGGGTGTGAGACAGGGTTGTGTAGCGTCACCGTGGCTGTTTAACCTGTACATGGACAGTTGTTTGAAAGAATTGCAAGAGAGTGCGTGCGGTATAAAACTGAACGAGCTGACCATCAAATGCCTCCTATATGCTGACGATCAGGTGATCTTAGCTGCATCGGCGGAGGAGTTGCAGTTGATGGTTAATATTATGCATGAGGCGCTGAAAGGTAGAGAAATGAAAGTGAATGTAAGTAAGACTAAAGTAATGGTTTTTGAAAGAGAGAAATGTATGACGAATTGCCCTATTATTATCGAAGGGCAAAGAGTGGAACAGGTGAAAGAATTTGTATACCTGGGTTCAAAATTTACGAGGGATGGAAAGTGTGACCAGGATATTGAGAGAAGAGTTTTGGCAGGAAATCAAGTGAATGGGGCGATGCATACCTTTATGAGCAGTCAAAACGTGTCTAAGAAGGCAAGAGTGGCTGTGCATAGGGGTGTGCTTATCCCCACACTTATGTATGGTAGTGAAAGTTGGGTGTGGCAGAAGAAGCATGAAAGTAAAATTAATGCCGTGGAAATGAGAAGTCTGCGAAGTATAGCTGGAGTGAAATTGATGGACAAAGAAAGGAATAGCGTGATTAGAAAACAATGTGGTATAACTGAAGATGTAGTGACAAAGATAGAAAAAGGGATGCTTAGATGGTTTGGACATGTTGAGAGGATGGATGAAAATAGACTGACTAAACAGATCTATAAGGCGAGAATGAATGGGCAAGCTGGTAGGGGTCATCCTCGGCGTACGCATGGTAACCAAATTGATGACCTGCTGGAAAAAGGCCAGGTCAAGAGTACCCTTAACCAGCGAGCGTGTATGAAAGCACTTATGAAAGTAGAAGAAGCGAAAGTGGTATGCCAGGATCATAGCAAGTGGAAAGCCATAGTCTCTGCCTACCCCGATGGGAAACAGGCGTGATGATATGTATGTATGTATGTATGGTATTTACGAAGACGCCCTCACCTCTTTTTTATACTAGAATATGAAATCTATATAAATTGTATAAACTTGAAAGTTTGTTAGTGTCGGCAGCGCAAGGGTAGCGCTTCTGGTTTGTTTATTCCCAGAATATGTTCATAGAAGATGTGCAAGAGTGCCGCTAAATAGAATGAATCTAGAACTGCATTAATCTGTTTTAATTAATGTAGTCCTGGTATTTACGAAGACCCTCACCTCACCTTTGGTGTTTTATTCTCAGAATAAGTTCCCGTAGCATGTGGGAACGGGAACAAAATTCCAAACGAGCAAAGCCACTGGCATCAAGTACAGTCCTGGGGTATCCTTCCGAGGGCTTACCCGGGGCTCCCAACCGTAGGCTGTTAAGTGGGATACGTGTAGTTTTTAGCCGGTGCCAACTAAAAACATAGGATTTTCCTCACGTTAAAAAAAACCACCAAGTCTATAATCTATACTAATATTATAAAGAAGTAAAGTTTGTGTGTTTGTTAAATTGTAAGGGGTAATCTCGGGATCTACTGAACCGATTTTAAAAATTCTTTCACCAATAGAAAGCTACGTTATTGTGGAGTGTCATAGGCTATATAGCATCACGCTACAACGAACAGGAGCGGAGCAGTAATAGTAAATGTTTCAAAAACGGGGGAAAAGTTATTCCTTTTGAGAGCATCGTTGCGTGTGCTGCGTAAATATATGTACTACAAAATTGCGGGAGTAAATGCGACGGGAACAGGTAATGCTCTCTCCTATGTGGCGCAATCGAAGTTGCGCGGGTCAGCTAGTAATATTATAAAGAGGAAAGATTTGTTTTTTTGTTTGTAACGAATAGGCTCCGGAACTACTGGACCGATTTGAAAAATTCTTTCACTATTGGAAAGTTACACTCTTTGCGGTGAACATAGGCTAGATTTTATTCCCGTATTCCCACGGGAACGGGAACTACGCGGGTGAAACCGCGTGACGTCCACTAGAACAATATAAAAATATGATAAAATCTACTTTACCTCAAAAATATCTTAGCCATTAATAAATTTACGAGTCCGGGTTGATTTTCAACCCCTCTGAGGCGTGAATCCAATGTTAATGGGGTACTGAGTCCCATAAATCGATGGCCGCCATTGTGCGCAGTTAGTAAATCATATTAATATGGAAATTATGTCAGAATCATTGGTTTGGAGGACTTTAAAGATATATAGACGAAGTGTCAGAATATGATAAAGTGAAAAGTTAAATGCGTCACCCGCGTGGCTATCAAAGAAGGTACTTATTGTAGAATTTAAAGGAATCTCCACTTCCTAGGTTCTACAAGCGGAGCGTGTAGAGGCACATCACAGGGCCGCCAACTTGAGGACCACTGTCAGAAGTCTTACGGACTGTGAGAGTGGCCCCCAATCGCTAGATGCGCCATGGTTTTCCGTCAGGCGGATGGCCTCAATTTGGCGAGCTTAATAAAAAGTATAGGCTTAAGTCTGGCCTAGAAATAATTAAACCAACGAAAGAAAAACGTTCTAAACCGAAAAATAGTAATTTTTTCGGTTTATAACTTTTCGTGAGGGACGGGAATCACTGGTTTACTAAATTAAAAATTATGACGTTGGGTAGCCAAAAATTATACAGTTCTTCCGAACCTAACCCTTCTAAACTGGTCAGGAGTGATGTAAATAAAATAATATTGATCAGTACAAGTGGTGTTATTCAACTACTAAAGTTGTCCATATCTACGATTTTGGTTGTATTTATTAACAAAAATAATTTTCTTATTTTTTTTTTCAGTTTTCCTTTGTGCCATATGCGTTCTCCCATGGCCAATGACATAATTGGATTGCAGGTAAATAAAATTAAGAATAGATATTCTACAAATCCACACACGAAGTTGTAAACTGTGCAACGTTTAAAAGGAGAGAATTATTATTCCTATTCGAAAACTTAACAAAAACTAGAAGGCCGAAGCTTTGGCTTCATCAATCAATATCATCAATCAATACATACAATTAAATCGTAACAGGTTGCTGTCTGTACATTGAAGATATAAGAAAAAAGTTTATAGGGGGGCTTTATGGACGCAATAGAACCCAAAACAATGGTTTTTAGAATTTTTGTCTGTTTGTCTGTACGTTTGTGCACGCTAATCTCAGCAACCGCTCAACTGATTGCGATGCGGTTTTCTTTATTGCGGTTTGCGGCACTTTACATTTAGTGTTTGTTTCATGTCAATCGGTTCATAAATAAAAAAGTTATGTCAATCTAAAGATAATGCAGCGTACGAAGTCGCGGGCTACAGCTAGTACACATTATATTTTAAACTTAAATAAAATTTAAGCCCCATTGTCATTCATATTTCTCACTTAAAACTTGTGAGATAACCGTTACAAATAGAGCCTTTAACTTTTATGAATGAGGGACAGCCCTAACACGAAACTTTTTAATTAAATATTTAAATTCATGCTACAGCCCCTGATAAGGCGCCCTCGTTGATCGCTAGTAAGGCCGACAGGTTTTGATACTTTATTGTTTTTGCATTTAAAGCGATACCTGCCTACTGAATTAAAATTAAAATTGATGATAAAAGTGGTATAGCCTAGTTTGGGCTAGATGATGTTGTGTGAGAATGTCCAACAATATTTATTTATTTATTTATGTATTTATTTATTTATTTATTTATTTATTTGTTTATTTATTTATTTATTTATTTATTTATTTATTTATTTATTTATTATAATTTTTACTGTCTTTGACGAAGTGTTATGATATTTTGGTAAAAAAATAAATCTTTTCAATATCAGTACGAGTACTACAATGACAATAGACAATTTGAGAGACAAAGCCATATTTGCTTCTCTTTGTTCCAGGTAGCACAGTTCAAAACGTCTCGTGATTTTTCAAAATCGACAATACCTATATAAAAATTTAAAATCATTTAGAAAAGCAATAATTGAGATGGAGTTAGCATACTAATTATTAGTATGCTTACTCAATCCCAAATAAAAAAATGGTAGAAATTCCTACAGACTACGGACGCCACGTCGGACTCAAACCGACTACCAGCCACATGACTACGTGTGCGAAGCTCTGGGTGTGTACGAGCTCTTAGGGCTCGTTTAAGGAGACGCGGGGCGTCAAGCGTCGCGTACGGCGTGGCTTGCAGAGGCGCGTAAAGCGATTTGACCGTTTATAGTCAGGCGGCGCGTGAAGCGGCCCGCGTAGCGTCACGCGCAAAATCAAACATATAGAAATGTAGGAGCTCGTTTAAAGAAACGCGGGGCGTCGAGCGACGCGTGCGGCGTGGCTTCCCTCGAGGCTGCATCCGCCGCGTGGTACGCAGCGACACCCGCTGCGTCACCCGCTGCGTCACTCGCTGCGTCACCCGCTGCGACACCCGCTGCGTCTCGTCTCGACTAGGCATGTAAACTTCACTACATAGTATAAAACAAAGTCGCTTCTTCTGTCCCTAAGTCCCTTTGTATGCTTAAATCTTCAAAACTACGCAACGGATTTTGATGCGGTTTTTTTAATGGATAGAGTGATTAAAGAGGAAGGTTTATAATGTATAATAACATCCATTAAATAGTGGAGAAATACTGTTATTTTTGAGGTTTCTAATGTGATGTCGTATATAATTACATTTTTTCCACTTACATTGCAAACGCAGACTGAATCCTACGAGATTTATCAAAGTAATGTACTAAGTATTGTACACATTGTAAAGGTCTTCAGAAAACTCCGCGATGGCATATCTCTATCTCTTATGGATATCCCACAATAACATTTTTAAGTAATTTACTTTTTACGACAAATAATGGCTTATTTTTGAAGCGGTTTTAACCAATACATCATTAATCCTTATCCAATTAAATATCTTAAATACATTGTTTATTTAATATAGATCCATATGGCCCTTTACAGCATATGATTTAAATGAATATTTTTCAAGATATTACAGATACAAAATTGCGGGACGTTTGCGGCCGTACCGGCGCGGGCGGGCCGCACACTGGTCCGGATTTTAAAATAGGTGGACATACGATCTAAGATGTCAAATTTGTTTTGGATAGAAAATATAGTGCTAATTAACATTTAGTACTACAACTTTTCCATAAAATGACTCATTCATGCCTAAAAAAATAATGAAAATAAAAAATGTACGGGGGAAAATTTATTTGGTTCAAGTTCTCAGTTCAGTATCAAAGTATAAAGGTCTCATCGTATATTTTGATAAGCAACTATGGTCTTTAATACGACAACATAAAAATTTTCCGCGTATCCCTGCGGGTTTGGGATCCACAATGCTTTAAAGTTACAATGCTGAAACTAAATACACAAGTACAGTTTTTCTGTACTTAGTGTATTTAGTTTCAGCATTGCACCCGGGCGAAGCCGGGGCGGGTCGCTAGTTATTTATAAATGATAATGATATGTATATCAATATTTCAAAAATATCAATATATCTATACTAATATTATAAAGAGGAAAGATTTGTTTTTTTGTTTGTTTGTTTGTTTGTTTGTTTGTAACGAATAGGCTCCGGAACTACTGGACCGATTTGAAAAATTCTTTTACTGTTGGAAAGCTACACTCTTTGCGGGTAACATAGGCTATATTTTATTCCCGTATTCCCACGGGAACGGGAACTACGCGGGTGAAACCGCGTGACGTCCGCTAGTCGTTTATAAATATCGATATTTTAGTAACGATATTGTAACCCAAAATATCATAAAATCATTAAAAAATAAAATCATTGTTTTGGGTTGTATTGCGTTCATAAAGCCCCTCGTATAATATTTTTTCTTATTTATCTCCCATGTACAGACAGCGACCTGTTACGATTTTATTATATGTATTGATTCGGAGGGTTCTGCTCCGGAGGGATTTATTGTGGTGTAAATTTGGAGAGGCATACGTCCAGATTTGATTGATTTTGGCTATCTAATTTGAATTACCAAAAGTATTAAAATGTAAAATATAAAGTTAACACTTGGCTGCCACCGCCACGGTGGCGGAGTGAAAGTGCATGCGACTGCCACACTGAGGTCTTGGGTTTGATTCCCGAGTCTGAACTGGGGTTCAAACCGATGGTCCGATCAAAAAAAAAAAATTTCCAAGTTTGGGTGTTTTCCATCTACATGTACTACTCGTATTAAAAAAATTTGAAGTTGTCGTGTCTGTACAACAGAGATATGGCTATGCTACATGGAGGGAAAGTACCTTAAATATTGTAGATGGAACATTTTACTGAAAGAAGACATTATTTTCATTTAAAAAACAACTTGAACTGCATTTATAGATTTTTAAATAATTATATGGTTGAGCCGGGAATCGAACCCGCTACACGAGAAAAAATAATCACTCCTTAGGTTAATCATACCAATCGAAAGGCTTCATCATAAGGATTATTTTTTGCTAACTAACATTGTGTCAGAAATAAACGGAAGACCATGAATTTTAACATTTTTAATGCAAAAGTCCCATAGTGTTGAATACAAAGTCGCACACTTTTGATTATTTTACTCCTTGTCGATCTTTTGATCTTGGTGTGGTGGATATTTATAATAATACGTCCAAGTTCTGTTTGTAGCTCGTGGACTTTTGCATTTCTTGCAAACTACATTTAATATAGGCTGCGGTGACCTTCTGGTGGGTCGTATGCTTGTCTGCCACCTTAGTGGTATAAAAAAAATTACATGTCATAACCCCATAAAAAATCTAACGTTGTTAGATCTGTGGATCTCGGCGGCCATCGTATTTGTCCCGATCCAGGAACGAAAGTCTTCATTGAGATCACCGGCGATGCCAGCTTTGCATTTTTGTGAACAAAGTTTCACATCAAATGTTAAAATACATGCTCTTCCTTTTATTTTTGACACTATGTTACTTAGCAAAAAATAATCCTTATGATGAAGCCTTTAGATCGGTATGATAAACCTACGGAATGATTATTTTTTCTCGTGTAGCGGGTTCGATTCCCGGCTCAACAATGTAAGTTTTTAAAAATCTATGAATATAGATTAAATTGTTTTTTAAATTAAAATAATGTCTTCTTTCAGTAAAATGTTCCATCTACAATATTTAAGGTACTTTTCCTCCATGTGGCGTAGCCGTGGGACACTCTGTATATCTTTCATAAAATATATCGATGTATCGTTTATTTTGCGTACATGACATTTTGCTTTCATGACGTTCTGCTCCAGAGGGTTATAAATATCGATTACATTTTTTTAAATAAAATATCGATATTTTATTTTGAAAAATATTTTTATTTTAATATCGATATTTTCTAGGAACTTAATTGCCCAACATTCCTAACGCATACCCCGCACCTCTCCCACCCCTTCCTTGGCGCGGCCTATGCGGCGTCACCCGCAGCTTCATCCGCCGCGTTCCTCCATTGCGAGACTCGCTGGTTTACCCGCCGCGTCCTCCGCGGCGTCATCTGTCGCTTCATTTGCCGCGTCAGACGCGACGACACTCGCCGCTGGGGCAGCTACAACTCAAACAAACGCCTACAAAAACGCTTCTCCTTGAACGCTCTGAACATTTCCATATGTTTGTGTTTCTGGCGGCCCGCTTGTCGGGCCGCGCCGCTAGAAGCGCCGCGTCTCCTTAAACGAGCACTTAGTGTTTTGTCTCAAAGTTCAAAAATATTTACACCTATTTACGTTTGTATATAATGATTTTTTTTTAAATTTTCTTTCTTAATGTGTAATTATACTAAAATAAAAAAAAATGATGGCAATGATAGCACAGTACTATGCCAAGTATCAAACCTAGTACATCCCCCTACAATTTATAGACAACGTCTTAACTGAAACGGAAGGCGAGTCACGTCGCGTCGCCACTGTTCCGAGCGAATGGCTCCTTGATTCCGCTAATAGTTTGACAAATCTGCGCGTCATTTTATAACAATATTGATAAAATTTGAAGGGTTTCGACAGTGTATTGTTTTTCTGGGTCCCCATACTCAAAATTTTTTCAAGAATTTGAAAAAGCACCTTGTAAGTCGACCCAAGGGCTGGCAGTTTTCTCACTCAGCGAATACGTATTACTATTCAAAGGGGGAATGCTGCTAGTCCTGGGACATCCTTCCGAGGGCTTACCCGGGGCTCACAACCATAGACTGTTGGGCGTTACGTGAGGTTTTTTAGTCGGTAGGAGTCCGGCATAAAAAACAAAAGATCATTTGCTACACAACGTGGCAATGCAATCAGCTTTATTGGACCTTACCGGTTCACTGAGGTTTGGAGGAATTTATTAAAACGCGGTTGCAGTGCAAGCCTTGCAAAAAAAAATTAGTTTTTCCTATCTCAAAGGGTTTAACCTGGGCATTGGGTTATGTGTCATTTTTTTTAAACGTGTGGGAAAGTCCTGAATGGATTCTATTCTTCTATTTTACTTTATCTATTTTACTGACTAAAAAACCTCACGTATCCTGCCTAACAGCCTACGGTTGGGAGCCCAGAGTTAGTCCTCGGGAGGATACCCTAGTACTACCAACAGACCTACGGCTACCACTGCGGTCTCATCTATAGGGGAGGGCAGGAATTCGGGGGCTATATCCTAATATCACATTTATTAGGGGGGCGTGCCACGCGCGTAAATCCCCCTCTCGTCACGCTGCCGTCTAGGACCTGCTTCTGTAAGAACGATAAGAAGTCCCCTTACCGTCCTCAGGCCCCCGGTCTGGATAATGTTGCAATCCGTGATTTTATTATTATGCCCAATAAAATAATTAGGTATATTGAAAAATAAAATATTATAGTCACAGCATTTCTAGAGTACAACCGAAACGTCGATCTCAAAAAAACTTCACGTACTCGCAAAATAAACGTTATTCTGTCTGTGTATCCGCAGATACGGGGCCGGTGTTTATTTTGGCTAATTGGAACACGTCGTCGCCTGCGGCTGTTAGGAGGGGCACTGTCGATAGATTAGATATCGATGAATTTATTGTGTTTCTTCTACACTAGAAAATAAATAAATATTCACGGATTTTTTTACACAACGCTATCTGAACCTAAAGTAAGCTAATAATGTAGAGAGGAAAGATTTGTATTTTTGTGTGTAACGAATAAACTCAAACCTATTGGACTGAATTCCAAAATTGTTTTGCCATTAGAAAACATTTGCATGCCATTAGAAATCGCTTAACATTCGGTAGTAATTTATACTTTTAGTGTGTAGTTTTAAAAACTTATATGTTTATTTCTTGTAATGAATCTGGCTCTGAATCGCTGAACCAAGGTATAAAATAATTTTACTTACGTAATGCTTCTATTACACAAGTGCGTATAATACTTAGAACATCAAGCCATACGACAATCAGCGATGAAAATAAAAAGTATATTTGTAAACAATAAAAGTGAAGACCATTTTGCGATTTACCGACGTTTCCAGGCTTATGTAAATGATTGATCGAAGAAATTAAATTAGTCACACCACTCAATAGCACAACACTACATTACAGTAATTACTTTCGATCAAAATAAATGTGCAGTATGCATATCTGTCATAGTGATATTAAATCAAAAAATACTCGGCTACCTAACTAATTATCGATAACATATCACAACCTAACCACCCCATCTCTTAATTTCTTGTTTAAATATTAATCGTAGCGACAAAGGGTCGTTTGCGGTGGTACCTTTATATTCATGCCGGAGGTACCTACGGAGGGTAGGCAGGGAGGTAGGGGGTAGTACCACCTGAGGCAACGGGTGTAACAATAGAGCTTTGTTTTTTTAAGGGTTATTTTGAATTAGTAATAGTTTTCCGTCCTATTTGTACCTACTCGTAGATTAAGATAATCTAAACATCTTCCATATTTATAAAAGAAAGTCGTGTTGGTTAAACTATTTATAACTCAAGGACGGCTGTACCGATTTGGCTGAAAATTGGTGGGGAGGTAGCTTAGAACCAGGAAACGGACATAGGATACTTTTTATCCCGTTTCAGCGCGCTTTTTATACGGTTTTTTGGTCATTCGGATTAAATGCGACGGGAACGGGTGTAGTAAGTGTACGGGCTAGTAAAATAATAAAATAATAGAAAGGTCAATACTGTACATTAGAAATATTAAAAAAAAACTTGCTAGGTGTTCTACATAATATTTATTAAGTAAGTCGAAAATATAGTTCAAACTTTTTTGTCTGTCTGTTTGCTTTGCTTTGTCTGGAAGGATCTCAAAAATTCCCCAATACACTTTATTGAAATTTTGCACAAATATTAACTAAGGGTAGGGTCTTCAAAAAGGTTATATATTATCACGTTACGTATCCTAGGGGCTAAGCAGAGGGCAATGAAATATGCATATCGGTGGATTGATGTAACTTAAATGTTGCAGGAATATTAGTAAGAGATAGGTTTTACCCACAGGCTTCATATTATTACGCTAAATATTTTAGAGGCTCGGCAAAGAACAATGAAAATCTGTGTCTTTATCATAATTACACATAAACACATAAAAACACAAATAAATATATGATGATAAATAATCTACGAGCATATCTCAAGGAGGTCAACTAGTGTAGCATTTATTTTCTATAGATGCAGTATTCAGTATGTGAAAGCAGCTTAATCGAGTTATCTTTTTTTAATCGGTTGTCAGTGGTGACATTTCTGCTGTCAGAATGACAGGATGTCATAAGGATCAGTGACGAATCGTTTTTGCATTCAATGAAAGCAGGTTTTGGATGAAATTCGAGACGATTCCACGTGAGAGAGGGGATAAAGCCCTGATACAAAGTTCCAAGGCTCTTTTTACGATCGGCTAAGGACGAGGGAAATTGATATTACTCTGAGTGGCGCGCCTCAATTTTTCTTTGGAGGTTGTAAGTTGCAACCTGAGGACCTGTTAAGGAATTAGTCTGAGTTTACTTATTTTCCTCAGAAAGAATAAGTTTCTGTTTCAACCTACACCCGGGATACCGGTAAGTGTCATTTCTTGTTTGCAAAGCGGTTCGAATTTCGTCGGTCGCGATGTCAGTTATTTCATTTGTCGTTTACTTGTCATAACAGGGTTTTTTACTACGGGGCTAGTTGCCGGTTGAGATATTTGGTGCCGCACCTATAAGTTAGTGGGCTGCACGTGGTACGACAACGTGGAAGTGCGGACTACACGAGCTTCTCATGTGAGAGGTATCTGCCGTCATCACCTGGCAGTAACAACAGCCAGTCACTCTCACTCAGCTCACACTGCAGGCCAGTAGATCCACTACTTATGTGTAGTCTAGTAGTATTAGTACCTAAGCCCAGACTATTTTACTGTGTATCTGTGATATTTGTGTCTACCAGCGAATAAGCTCTCTGTGTGTCTCTGTAGCGTGCTGTGTTCTTAATAGATATATGTGTGTACACCCTATTGTCTGTTTTCGTTAGAGCCCTAGCCTACCTTTGCACGCACACTGGAATCTCTGTAGTAAGGCGCCCTGGGAAAGAGTTCTCTGCATAGCTACCTCGCGCTAGTTGGTGAGTAACACTAAACATCATTGTGTTATAAATTGGCTCCCAACGTAGTGGCAAATCTCTGGGTCTACTCTGCGGTAGCCTTAGTCTAGTGTGTGTGCATAGGTGGTTACCTCTGGCGAAACCATCCTGGTGTCTCGTCCGAGACGCTCCAGGACGTTAATTGGTGGTGCTAACAGCTAAGCACAAAATTATCCCTTTCGTCTTCTTCCAGCTACCTACATCTTTGGCTGGAAAAGACACTAAATTCTAAATTCAAAAATTTAAAATAGCTGTGATTTTGGAAAACTTTTTGATTTTATACCCACTTCTTTTTCTTATTGTGTTTTTTTCTTTTATGTGTTTCTTTTTTTCTTTTTTTATGGTGCACACATGTATTTATTATAATATTAGTGTAGATTAATATATAATATATATAATTCTATAGCTTCACCTTGTAAGGTAAACTTAGTGAATCTCTCTGTGTTAACTTAGTGAATTTCACTCTGTGTAATTATAAACTTTGTTGAAGGTGTGTAGATACCTTGAAATTTAATTATTAACCTGAACTGTGTTATCAGAAAATTTAGAAACTTTTCTCTCTTAGTATACCCTTAATCTTTGTTAAATTCTAAAAGTCAATTTGAAACATAATTACCTAACTTAGTACACTTTGTTGTAACTCAATTTACATTTTTACTTTGTAATTGATCCCTATCTGTGCCATTTTATCTTTATAATTGTTGTAAGTAAATTTTTACATAATGGCACAGATGAAAAAATATATTAATTATTTAAGAAAGGATGAACTTGCTAACGAGCTGTCCCACATGGGTATTTCAGTGGAACCGGAAACGACAGTGTCTGGCCTTCGGAGTGAGCTAAGAACGGCACACCGACTCGTCCGTCGAGGTAGCATCAAAGCGAGTGCTCCGGTACCCGCTGATGCATCGGCTGAGCTCTCGATCTGCCTTCCAAAAGTCGCCGAGCTGGAGGAGGCTATTCAGTCAGGTGACATCTTCATTAATAAGGGTAGTCGTCTTAGGGTGTCTATCAGAGCCAACTACTTATTGAGTAGGTTAGCTCGTTGTGGTCTGGATTGCCCCGACCTGGTGGATATTCGTGGTAGGCTAGTGAAGATCATCGCTAGGGCTGAACCCAGTAGTGATTCTGAATCCGAAGGTTCGGATGATGATGGTGATGATCCTTCGGGTCGTGACCAGGTGGAATATACTTCACCAGTAGTGAGAGAGGACCGCTCGGTGCGAGCTAGTTCAAGTAGGAATAGTTCTACATGTAACATAGTGTATAAAGAACGTCCCCTTAACTTATGTTCATTTAACTTAAAATATGATGGTTCTACTTGTGTACGTGTGTTTTTAGAGAGATTAGAGGAACTTAGATGTGCTCGGGAGGTTACTAAGCCTAGACTCCTTATGGCTTTCTCCGACCTGTTGGATGGACCGGCTTTGTCTTGGTTCCGTACAAACAAAGCTAACTTCATCTCATATGAGGATCTTATTAGTGAGCTTAGAGATACCTTCGATATTCCTGATTATGATTACCGCCTCAGGAACGAGATAAGACAGCGTACACAAGCCCGCTCTGAGTCCTTGGTTAACTATATATGTACAATGCAAGCCATGTTCTCAAGGTTGTCATGTAAGATGCCCAGTGAGGAACAGCTGGACATTCTCATGCACAACATTAGACCTGACTACATGAAGGAACTGGCCTTGCATGATGTCAACTCTGTAGATGACTTGAGACGTTTGGGTAAGCGCTTGGAGCTTGCGCGTACTAGGGCAGACGCTTTCCATGAGCCTGCTCTTGACAAGTTTGAGATTTCATCTGACTTACACCAGCTTAAGAACAAAGGTGTACAAAAGCCCGCTAAGCAGGTGTCTGCAGTGGAGACGCCGGTTACCCCCCACGATCGCAAATGCTTTCGTTGCGGCGGGGGCGGTCACACTGCATACAGCTGCACACAGTCAAGGGAGCTGGTGTGTTTCCGGTGTGGTCTCAAAGGAGTCAAGACCCCAGACTGCTCACACTGTACTAGCAAGTCAAAAAACGCGTAGGCCAGGGCCTTGTTAGGAACTCTGTGCATTACTCTGTATCTGAGTCTATTTCTGATAAGGTCCTGTTTCCTAAACGGGATAGTGACATTAGACCGTATCTGGTTGTTAAGGTTTTAAATTTAAATGTCTTAGGCCTTCTAGATTCCGGTGCCTCCTGCTCTATACTAGGTAAGGGAGCGCACCGCATCTTCTTGGAACTGGGTTTTGATCTTGTGAGTATCAATCCTACTTTTCGTATTACAACTGCAGACAGCACTCACTTGCAATGTCTGGGTTGTATCTCTTTGCCAATTGAGTACAATTCGGTTATCCGAGTTGTCAAGTTCTATGTTGTCCCAGGAATAACCACCTCCATGATATTTGGTGTGGATTTCTGGCAACAATTTAAGTTAAGTGATAAATTAATTTTACAAAATATTAGCCTTGATAGTTTTAGTGATAATAATCCTATAGAGTCTGTGTCCCTTAACGGTGGCCTCGAGGATTACGACAACTTGACAACTAAACAAAGGTGTGTAATCAACGAGGTCATTGAAAAATTCGACTCGTTGAACACTGATAAGGTGGGTTTAGGTCGGACCTCACTTGTGCACCATGTCATTGACACTGGTGACAGCAAGCCGATCAAGCAGCGTTATTATCCGCTCTCTCCCCTTAAGCAGAAGGCCCTGGAAGCCGAGCTGGACCGAATGCTGGAGATGGGAGTAGTGTCCCCGTCTCAGTCCGCCTGGAACTCTCCAGTGGTCATGGTGGAGAAGGCGAACGGCGACCTCAGATTGTGCTTGGACTCTCGCAAGCTGAACTCTGTGTCTAAGAGTGACGCCTACCCCTTACCCTATATCAATCAAATCTTGGACCATCTTAATAATGCTAAGTATTTAACCTCTGTAGATCTGAGTGCGGCCTACTGGCAGATTCCATTCGACTCACCCCAGTCTGCTGAGAAGACTGCTTTTACGGTTCCCCGGAGAGGATTATTCCAATACAATTCGATGTGCTTCGGTCTTGTCGGGGCCAGTGCCACGATGCAACGCCTCATGGACCGTCTGTTTGGTCCCGAGTTCGACAACAAGGTATTTGCGTTTCAGGATGACATAGTCTGTGTGTCCAGCACCTTTGAGGAGCATGTAGAGCTCTTACATAGAGTCTATCAGCAACTCAAGGATGCTGGCCTAACAATTAACATGAAAAAATCCCACTTTTGTCGGAGTGAACTCAAATACCTGGGGTATTATGTGGACAAACATGGCTTACGGGCAGACCCGGGTAAAGTTGAGGTTATCCTCAACTATCCCACCCCTTCTAACCCTAAGGAGGTTAAGAGATTTCTGGGAATGGCCGGCTGGTATCGTCGCTTTGTTAACAACTTCTCGAAGATTAGTAAACCTCTGTGCAAACTCACTTCTACGAACCTTAAGTTCGAATGGACCCCTGAGGCTGAACAGTCCTTTAACCTGCTAAAGTCAGCCTTGGTTTCTGCCCCTATATTAAAAATGCCTAACTTTGAGATGCCCTTCCGCATTCTTAGTGACGCGTCAGCTTACTCAGTTGCTGCTGTACTGACACAAACTCACGATGGTGTTGAGCACCCTATCGCCTACTGTAGCCGTTCTCTCAACAAGAACGAGGTGAACTACAGCACAACTGAGCGAGAACTTCTGGTCGTGATTTTCGCTTTGGAACAATTTCGACAGTACGTCGAAGGCCAAAAATGTACGGTCGTCACGGATCATTCATCTCTTCTGTGTTCCATAAACTGAAAAATCCCACGGGTCGTCTAGCACGTTGGAGTATGAGGCTCAGTCAATTCGACTTTGACATAGAGCATCGAAAAGGTAAAGACCACGTTGTACCTGATGCTCTGTCTCGTATCAAAATTGATTCCCTCGATGCAGTACCCACTAAAGACCCGTGGTATGACCACACCATGAATAGTGTTCGGAAGAACCCTAGGAAGTCACCAAATTATGACATTCGTGACAACCTTCTATATAGGTTAACAAAAAATAAATATTCTTTGACTTCAGACTTTGACTGGAAGCTGGTGGTACCTCAGGAGGATCGCTTGCCCCTGCTCTCTAAGTACCACGATGACACACTTAGTGCCCATGGTGGCGTTTGGAAGACGCATAAAAGGTTAGCCCTAAATTATTACTGGCCCAAGATGTACGAGGACGTCAAAGAATATGTTGGGAATTGCGAAACATGCAAGCAGTACAAACCCGTAAATACGTCTCGTCCCGGCCTAATGGGTAGCCCGAAGCGGGTTTCGAAGCCATTCGAAGCTATCTCTGTCGATCTGCTTGGTCCCTTTCCCACTTCGAGCAATAGAAACGTACACCTGATCGTGGTCTCCGACTACTTTAGCAAATACGTCATGTTGTGCCCTGTTCGGGTTGCCACAGGCGCTGTAGTCGCGAGGTTCATAGAGAAGAGTGTGTTTCTCGTGCACGGAGTCTGCAAGACTATTTACATGGATAATGGCCCTCAGTTTGTGAGTAAGCCATTTAAGGATCTGTTGGCTAAATACAATGTACCTAATATATATTATAACCCTAGGTATCATGCCCAAACTAATCAGGCGGAACGAGCTATTCGCAATGTGGTTCAAGCGATCTCATGCTATGTGAAGTCACAACACAAGTCTTGGGATCAGTTCTTGGTTGAGATACAGTGTGCTTTAAACACTGCAGTTAACGAAGCAACTCGTTTCACCCCTTACTTTTTGGTACATGGTAGGGAATTTATTGGGGATGGAGTGTTATACAGGCAGACAGATATCGCGTGCCATCCTACTTCAGTCTCTGTAGACGATCCATCAGCCTTCGGTGTCAAGCTGAGAGAAATACAACGCATTTACGACCAGGTGAGGAAACATTTGAACGTTGCCCACCAGCGTAATGAAAAGTATTACAACCTCAGAAAAAGGCATGTAGAGCTGAAAGTGGGACAGATAGTTTACAAACGCACGTTCTACCTGTCCAACAAGGCCAAGAATTTTACTTCTAAGCTAGCCCCTAAGTTCCTTAAATGTGTGGTGACTGCTAAACGATCCCCTTTAGTATATAGGCTGTCAGATCTGGACGGTAAGGATCTTGGGGAGTACCATATCAAGGACATCCTGAAGTATCAGGAGGAGCAGTCTCCAATACCTAACGTAACTACATAGCACTGTTTCTCTAGTTTATTAAACCAGTGCTATGTGATCATTATGTAAGACTATTTTAATCTTTTGTTTGTATTTCTATATGTGTATAGTAAGTTCAACTCATCTGTGCGCGCGGCACTATGTGTGGGTAAGCCCCGTCTAAACACAGTGACTTCGTGTGCGTGACATGAGGTACAGTGAAGTACAAAATACAAAAACACTTGTTTAACTAAAATAAAAACTCAATGGGTGAAATGTATGTTATGCATATTAATATGTATCGCTGTTTGAAGAATAAAATTGAGGAATTTTAGGATTCGCTGCTCTCTCCAAGGTTAATTATAAATTCCATCAAAATGTCGATAGTATTCTTCTTCTTTGGCGTGTCGACAAGTATAACGCCACATCTCTTCATCAATTTGACTTAAACGTTCGTTTATTGATTTCATTATTTCCATTACATTTTGTTCGATTTTATGCGAAGCATTATAATTTGTTTAAATTCCCCATACATTTTCTATTGGGTTTAGTTCAGGATGATACGGTGGTAGCCCAAGAACTTTTAAGCCATATGGCTGAAGTATGTCATTAATCTTATAACAAACTAGCTGACACATAAGGTGTGCGAAAAGCGTGTGAAACTGCCCTGCCCTCTCCCAAAGGAACCGCGCAATATATCGGGGACAAAAGTATCCTAGAACCTTCCTCGGATCATAAGCTCAGATTGTACCAAGTTTCATTTCAATCAATTCATAATCAGGATACAGACAGACAGACATGAAAATTTCTAATTACATTTTCAGCTTCAGTATCGATTAGAGAACGCCCTACAATTAAAAATTCCAAATTATCTTTCATGTACAGACTCTCGACCCTCAACAGTTTTTTTAGATGTATAGATATGGTTTTTTTTTATTTTTTAAATCAAGTCATACAGTTCAATTTTTGTCATATTTGCAGTGTAAGCAATGTTTTTTTCTGTCGACCATCTTTGCATTTCTATTTTTTTTTGCATTAGAATTTGGAGCTCTATCATTTATGACTTTTCTTTTTCTGTAGGCCTTTATAAGTTACACAATTCTACCATACATTATTTTGTTATGCTCTCCGAGCCGGTCTGTGTGAACGTCCGTTCACACAGACCGGCTCGGATTGGAGAGCATCGGCGCGCACTTTTCTTTTCACACAGACCGGATCGGATACGCTCGGAGTTGGTCGGAGAGGAGCCGCCAACTATTTCACACAGACCGGCTGAAAACGGATGCGCTCGGAGCCGGTCGGATGCGCTCGCAGCCGGTCGGATGCACTCGCAGCCGGTCGGATGCGCTTGCAGCCGGTCGGATGCATCGAGTGCATCGATCCACTACAAAGGCAGTACCAGTATTCTATGTTTTGTTTTCGGTGTTAACGGGTGCTTTTCGGAACATGGTTTTAGATAGCTCCGATGAAGAAATATATTAATTTTTCATCAGTCATGTTTTCGTATAAGTGCACACAACTGTTCTGTTTAAATTGTGCTATCAAAATAGCGGTCGGCGTGGGGAGGCGCGCACGCAATCGGAGCCGATCGGCTGCGCGTGCGGGAAAGAGCACGCAATCGGAGCCGATCGGCTGCGCGAGCTAGAAAGAGCATGCATTTGGAGCCGATCGGCTGCGCGAGCGGGAAAGAGCATGAAATCGGAGCCGAACGGCTGCGCGAACGAGAAAAGTACGCGATCGGAGCCGGTCAGCTCCTCTTATTATTTCACACCAAGCGCGTTCAAACATTCTCAATGACAAAAGCAGTGCACATGCTTTTGAATGTGCACTGCAAAAATAAACCTTACTTCAAATAATAAAAACTCTGTTTTCAACGTGATAAGAATCTGCTCTCTTCTCCGAGCCGGTCTGTGTGAACGGACCCTTAGGCAGCTTTTTCGTTGAAAGCTCTCAGACACCTTATTTTTTTTCGACATCTCCAACTAATATCATTATATTTAGTCAATGTATACAAAAACTCAACAAATTATATACGTTAACCTTTCTCAAGAATCATTGGTGATCTCAGCATGAAAATTCATGCAGTAGTTTTTAAGTTTATCGTGAACAGACAGACGCGGCGGGGACTTTGTTTTATTATATGTAGTGATAACAAATATTAATTCCATCGAATTGACACATAAAAAATATTTACCTGACTTCTTAAACATTTTCTCCGTGAAGAATTAGACATTTTCTTTAACGACTGTACCCATGGTATTATCACTAAGAACACTATGTAATGAATTATAATGTGACCAAGTTACACAGGATCTCAACGTTGCAGTTACATTGAGACTTGTCATGATATTTGATTTCGTTTCATTATAACGCAAGAGTTGCCTGCAAACGTGGTAGATGGCGCTGTATGCTTTATGTATAAATATGATGTTTATTTCGCGGCCACGCAGAGCGTTTCCTGCAAAGACTGCTTGGCACCGCTGGTGTCGTCAATAAGTCGAGTTACGTCTCTACCTCATAATATAAAAATGTACTCTGTGAAGACGGCCGCATCACTGTCACACAAATTAAAGCTGTATAATTACTAGCGCACGCACACATAGCGCCGCGCGCACTGATGAGTTGAAGTATCTATACGTGACTTTAAATTGTCACGTTGTAGTTTCTTCTATGCACCGCACCGAGCGTTTTTCTCTCATTCGCTTCTCAGTACTCTACAATATCCTGAGAGCTTGGGTAGTGTTAGGGTATCGGCAGTGAGTAAAGGGAGCATTCGTTTTCTATGAAGGGCATTAGACTCTAGTTACTTAGCCTATCCGGTACACGAGTCAGTGTCTAGTTAGGTGTATGGGAGGATCTCTCTGTGGTATTGTAATGGTCGTAGTCAGCTGGTGTTTGAAGGACCTAGCTGGTTGTCTTTGTTTATTAGTCAGTACTTTTCTGTTTTCTTTATTGTGTATTTCCAGCGTGTCATATCCGCAGGAAATACTATTAAAGGGGGGGTGGTTGTAGCATTTATTTTCTATAGATGCAGTATTCAGTATGTGAAAGCAGCTTAATCGAGTTATCTTTTTTTAATCGGTTGTCAGTGGTGACATTTCTGCTGTCAGAATGACAGGATGTCATAAGGATCAGTGACGAATCGTTTTTGCATTCAATGAAAGCAGGTTTTGGATGAAATTCGAGACGATTCCACGTGAGAGAGGGGATAAAGCCCTGATACAAAGTTCCAAGGCTCTTTTTACGATCGGCTAAGGACGAGGGAAATTGATATTACTCTGAGTGGCACGCCTCAATTTTTCTTTGGAGGTTGTAAGTTGCAACCTGAGGACCTGATAAGGAATTAGTCTGAGTTTACTTATTTTCCTCAGAAAGAATAAGTTTCTGTTTCAACCTACACCCGGGATACCGGTAAGTGTCATTTCTTGTTTGCAAATCGGTTCGAATTTCGTCGGTCGCGATGTCAGTTATTTCATTTGTCGTTTACTTGTCATAACAGGGTTTTTTACTACGGGGCTAGTTACCGGTTGAGATATTTGGTGCCGCACCTATAAGTTAGTGGGCTGCACGTGGTACGACAACGTGGAAGTGCGGACTACACGAGCTTCTCATGTGAGAGGTATCTGCCGTCATCACCTGGCAGTAACAACAGCCAGTCACTCTCACTCAGCTCACACTGCAGGCCAGTAGATCCACTACTTATGTGTAGTCTAGTAGTATTAGTACCTAAGCCCAGACTATTTTACTGTGTATCTGTGATATTTGTGTCTACCAGCGAATAAGCTCTCTGTGTGTCTCTGTAGCGTGCTGTGTTCTTAATAGATATATGTGTGTACACCCTATTGTCTGTTTTCGTTAGAGCCCTAGCCTACCTTTGCACGCACACTGGAATCTCTGTAGTAAGGCGCCCTGGGAAAGAGTTCTCTGCATAGCTACCTCGCGCTAGTTGGTGAGTAACACTAAACATCATTGTGTTATACTAGGTCCTTAGATATTTTAGATCTGCAGTTATATTGAACTTCGTCTTTGTGACATATTTGAAATAACGTCTATTTTTACCTTTTAAATACAGTTAAGTACATAAAAAATAACATGGAAATAAATTAAGTGTACGATTAATTTTCACGCAGACGAAGTCGCGGGCAACAGTAACTAATAAGTATAAGGGTCTCGACTCATCGTATCTTTTTTTTTTCAGTCGGTGTCGACACCCAAGATCCATGGGGTCCTGATGAGCATGAATTTTTCAAGAATTTCAAAAAGCTCGGGGTAGTGTCGACTTGTGAGTGGTGGTTGTGGAGGAAGGGTTGAGATATTCCTCCAACACACATATTATAATACTAGATGATACTATACTTTGCCGGTGTGAAATTCGGTACCGCTTCCCGCTTCCCGTGGGAACATTTTCCCGGGATGAAAAGTAGCCTATGCGTTATTTCAGATTTTCTTTTTGAAATAAAGAAACATTTAAACATCTAAACATCCAAATATCTTCACAAACTTTCAAATTTATAATATTAGTATAGGATTATAAACAGGAAAGATTTGAATGTTTGTTTGTTTGCATCGAATAGGCTCCGGAACTACTGGACCGATTTGAAAAATTCTTTCACTGTTGGGAAGCTACACTATCGCCGAGTAACATTAGGCTATATTTTATTCCCATATTCCCACGGGAACGGGAACTACGTGGGTGAAACCGCGTGACGTCCGCTAGTATTGCATAAGTATGTTTATCAGTCGTCTAGATCCCATAGCACAAGCTTATATATACTGAATTTGAGCTAGATGATGTGAGAGAATGTTCGAAAAAAATATATAATACCTACGTAGGTATTTTCACACAAACATGATAATCCTTTGTGGTCACAAGGAGCGCCGACCGTTAACTTATGCCTTAAGTTATCCGCTAGTGGTTATGCTTAGTCAACTTTAAGTTTAATCCCGATTCCCAACTGTTTAAGTTATACTAAACATATTTGCTTGTAAACCACAAAGCTAGTTTTAAACTAAGTTATAAGTTGGATTTCATAGGTATTGCCTGCAACTTTTACAGGGGTGGAAGACAACTATTCTGTTTCATGTCTTTGGGGTGAAATTTTGATTAACACTTTCTTAGAAGGTGCGTTTATGGGTAGCTTACTTTGTCCTTGGAAAAGGAGTTGAGGTCGGAAATGGATTTCCATACCAAAAAAAGGGTACTTTACTCTAAACAACTCTTCATCCTGATCCCACCATCTCCTTTCCGATCCCGAACAACGCGTGCCGGGCAGAGATGCCACTCATACAAAGTGGAGAGAATCTTCGCCAGAACAGAGCGTTTCAAAAGATAGTTCCTCTGTCGAACTATAAAACCTGGAACGACCTGCCCGCACACGTGTTTCCCTCATCTTACAATCCCGGGTTCCTTAAGAGGAGCGTGAAGAGGCACATCACAGGGCCGCCAACTTGAGGACCACTGTTAGAAGTGGCTCCCAATCGCTAGATGCGCCACGGCTTTCCATCAGGCTGGTGGCGACGTCAATTTGGCCAGCTGAATATAAAAAAAAATATAAATAAATAAATATATTTTATTTAAGGTTTCGACTGAAGGAATTAGTCCTAACCAATAATGTAATCGTTTGTGACGATGGTTGGACGTTTGTTAACCGATTACGTTCTTACCTGATCAGGCTGCATCTTAGCGAGTCCTAAGACATACTTTCGAGGGCTTACCCGGGGCTCACAACCATAGGCTGTTGGGCGTAACGTGAGGTTTTTTAGTCGGTAGGAGTCCGGCATAACATCCATGAGGAAAACAAAAAAGGCTGCATCTTTGTACAGAGAGAGATTATACTTACTGTACCGAAGCAAGAAAACGCTTTGTAAATAAAAATCGCGCAAACGGTAACCCATCTCAAGACTAGTAAAACGCTTACGAAAATCTATCTATCTATTCACTAATAACACACAAATGACTGGCCTCCTGGTCCAGTGGTTAGAGTGGTATATAAGCCCCGCTCGTTGATATTGCGCTTGGCGGCCATCTTGGTGACCATTTGGTGTCGTGTGTCCGTCGAGCAGTCAGTACTAAAAAAAATACCGTACGCAGCTTCGCGAAGCCAGCGCGCGCTCGCGCTACGTCACGATGACGTCACTTAGCTGTCATTATGACAAGGTTCTAGCGCATTACCAACTTGCGGGGCTTATACCTAACTATAGATTCGGAGATCATGATGATCGATTTATTTATTTTATTTATTTATTTATTATATACCTACTTTATTGTACGCCAAGATAGTATTACAATTTACAAACTTTGGGCGGCCTTATCGCTAAAAGCAATTTCTGTCAGGCAACCTTTGGATGGAAATATGATGGTAGGACAGAAACTGGTAGTCGTTGGCGTCACACTAATGGTACCTATAATTATACCCTATAATAGGTATAACAAAAGATAAAAATACAAAATAGCATCTATAAATACACATTATTTATACTAGATACTTATAAATCAATTCAATTCCCATTCAGAAATAATCTCTTTGGGTGTTGAGTACATTGATTTTTTTTTGTGTATGTGTGTAATTTATATATTTACTAGACTATGCTCGCGGCTTCGCCCGCGTGAAAATCGGTACTCGTTCCCGCTTCCCGTGTGATCACAATACCGGGTGCATGGTAACCTATGTGTTATTCCTGACTATAAGCTATCCCTGTACCAAATTTCAGCCCAATCCGTTCAGCCGTTAGAGCGTGATTGAGTAACAAACATCCAAACATCTTCACAAACTTTCACATTATTTTATAATATAAAATAATAATTAGGAAGTAGGAACTAGGATAAAATAATATGTATGTATTTAGAAATATAATTAATATGTTCATCAGTAGTCTTAAATCACATACGAGTGGTACAAGCTTAGATTTTTTTTTTTTTTTTTTTTTTTTACGCGGGGGGGACTGCAGGTTAGGCACTTCGCCGCCTTGTTTCGGGGGAACAAGACGGCTTCGTGTGGGACTCACGGTCTGATATGCGGGACCGTCCTACCCACTAAACCCCGCGGTGTTCCGCCTCGCCTTAACCGGGTCGCAGGATAGGCCGGTGGATAAATCACTGCGGCCCGGCAAAGGGTCGCCCCATTACGTAGGGACTCTCCACGGGGGGGACTTGATGGTCTGCCCCCTCCCTGAACTCCTAAAGGAGTTATAAGTTCAGATGGCATCGTACCGCTCTCGGATGCCCCTCTGTAAGCAGAGGGGGTAGAGAGCAGTCGAGCGGGTGGGCGTAAGGCGCCCTCGAACCGAAAAAAAGCACCCCTGGAACACGGGGAGGTGCCTACCGCAGTTTGATCATCGTGGGCGAGGTCCCCCGACCACCGCCCACGATTCAAGGAACTAGTCGGGGGCGCGCATCCACGCCGCCATGCGGCGCCCCCGAACGGGACGGCGGGGCGGGAGCGTCTGACCAGCACGCTCCCGAACTCGCAACTCCTCTCGTTTAGCCGCCATCACCTCGCTAGCAAACGAGGCAACGGCGGCCCAGCACGATTGGCTGCCGACCATGGCTCGCACCACCGCCGGCAGCGACAGGTCCCTGCCGATAATGCCCGAGAGGGCTATACGTGGCCCATCCCACGCCGCACACTCGGCGAGAGTGTGCTCCGCCGAGTCTACGGCGCCGCTCGGGCAGTGACGGCACACAGGATCCGACTCCACGCCCAGGTACAAGCTTAGATTAGCTTAAGTGAAATATGAAATGAAATGAAATATCTTTATTGTCAGAATGTAGTTACAGCAAGGTGTTATTATACGATTATACGTAAATTAGTCTCATACATTCTACCATAAATATGGTGTGCAAAGTAAATTTATAAAGGCATTTACATACTTACATCAATAAATTGATCATTTCATAATACATGGTCAATAGATTATTATTAATGCCAGTTATAAAAAAAATTCAGTGTCGTTTTCACTAGGTATGTCAATTGGGCTACATTACGTTGTTTGAGAATGTTCAAAATCTACCTACCCACACAATAGAGACCTCTGAGACTCACAATTAGTTCACCCCTTCCCGAGATAGCGTCAATGCATGCAGTATACATAAATACGGCAAGGGTTGGAGGGCTAACAAATTCCTTAAAAGTTTTCCCGCGAGATTTGAGGCTTGGAAACATACGGATATATAATTCAATCGGATGCTTTGGTCTATTTCGTTGATGATTTTCCCTTTTTTCTTATGTGTTGAAATTCTAACGTCTAGAAGTGAGCAATTTAGAAAAAACAGAATATCATTTTGTGTAGTCAATGTTGTGGGTTTAAAGACATTCTATTTATTTATTTATTTATTTATTTATAACACAATTACAACATCCTTACTGTAACTTAACACCAAGGCGATATTGTAAGCAACCAGTATATACAGCGATATAAATCTAAGCAACTTCTTTATCCATTTGAAAAATAGTTTTTACTGAAGACATTTTTGTTAATTATGGTATTTCGATTATTCTTTGCGTATCACCTTTTACTCACCTCGACGATTAGACTGCTATGCAAAAACTGTTGTCATGAAGCTCCACTGTACGTTGTTTGTGTGTTCAGACATACGGAGTATGGTAATGTCTACAAAACAGTACAATAAAATACACTCGAGAGCAATGAATCCGGGTCACTTAAAGAATGTTGAAAATCTCGGAAACTAAAAATGATAGGTTAATGCAATAAATTGTATTTAATAGACAATGTAATACTCCTTAAATGAAAGTAAAAAAAATATGAGTCACCATACATTTTATTAACACAAAATTACATAAAGAAAAAACTGCTGATCTCTCCTTAAAACAAAAATAGGAAACATGAAATTTTTGAACTTTATTACGATTTTCTTGAATTTTAATACTTCGTATTGCCTCCTCGTGCTTCCATTACTGCGTTTACGCGGTTTGGCATGCTGTACACCAAGTTCCTTATACGATTTTGGGGAATATTCTCCCATTCCTCTGTGAGAGCAATTTTGAGCTCACGAAGCGTGATTGGGGGAGGGTTTCGTTGTTTTACGCATCTGCCTAGCTCGTCCCAAGCATGCTCGATCGGGTTGATATCCGGGCTGCGCGCTGGCCACTCCATACGAGTAATGTTCATCTCTTGAAGGTAGTCATTCACAATCCTACCTGTATGAGGTCGGGCATTGTCATGCATAAATATAGCATCCTCACCTAAATTGACCATAAATGGACCAACGTGATCATTGAGGATTTCTTCCACATATCTTACGCTAGTTGAAGAGCCGTTTTCTATGATCACCAGCTCTGTGCGACTTTCAGAAGAAATTCCGGCCCACACAAGTACAGACCCACCACCGTAGGCTACTTTTTCTTCGATGCATGCTTGCTTGAATCTTTCCCCTGGTCTTCGATACACTCTGTGTCTTCCATCGTGCTTGTAGAGCATAAATTTTGATTCGTCGGAGAACATAACTTTTGACCAATCTTCAATACTCCAATTTAAGTGGCTCTGGGCATACCTTAGTCTCGAAATACGATGCCCACGCTCCAGTTTAGGGCCGTTTGCAGGTCTAAGGGGTTTTAAGTTAGATTCAGCAAGCCGACGTCTTACTGTCCATGCACTTGGGTTACTTCCTCCGAGGCGTCGAAACTGATTGGTGAGTCCAGTTCCTGTGAGAAAGCGATTTCGAAGCATGGTGTTCACCAAGTATCGGTCTTCTCGTGCTGTGGTACACCTGGTTCTGCCCGTTCCTGGTCTGCGTAGGTTAGAACCAGTTTCTTCGTAACGTCGGAGAACTCTTTGTACTGTTGACAGCGACACACCGACAGTCCTGGCTGTATCGCGCTGACTCCGGCCGGTTTCCAGCATTGTAAGTATTCTGGTGCATTCTTCAGGCGTAAGCGACATAATTTCAACTTGATTAATGAATATAGAGCACTATCAACATGGTTTATGTACCCACATAAATGACAGATTACAAACAAAAGCAACACCAAATGCTGTAATTTCGTAGTTCCATCTTCGAAAGTGGCCCTTTTTCAAATTTGATTTTTTTATGATATAACTTTACAATAACTAAGAAGTTTTAATACCTTCATTTAAGGAGTATTACATTGTCTATTAAATACAATTTATTGCATTAACCTAGCATTTTTAGTTTCCGAGATTTTTAGGATTCTTTAAGTGACCCGGATTCATTGCTCTCGAGTGTATTAATATCGCTGAAATGCATTGTTTTGTTTGAATACGTCTATTGTTTGCATAGTTTAAATAGAACTGCATCCTGTTAAAAGATTAGAACGCGTCGCGCCTGCGTGTTATATTGTGCTGTATGTTTACACCAAGTCATTTCATTGTTTGAATTTAATTTGCGAAACTCATTTGGTATTCATTAATCTTTCCGTTCTGACTTGTTGAATGTTAAAGGAATATTTTAAGAAACTAAGAATAATATTCTATCTTTTGTTATTATTACTTTCTTCGTTTATTCGTTGTGCTTCAGAAGGCATATTAAACCGTTGGTCCTGGTTGCCAGTAAAATAACGATCGTTATGTCAAGTTGAAGGCCTTCAACTTGACGATCGTCATTTTACTGGCAACCAAGACCAACGGCTTAACGTGCCTTCCGAAGCACGGAAACGCTCAAATAAATGTCACAAATAAAGTGGTCACATGTGTGGTCCCCCATCCAAAGACTGGCCATAGTGAAAGTTGCTTACAGTGATCGTTTACAGAACACTGAGTCCGCGGGGGCACGAGCGCTTCCATGACTATAACGCTATAACGAATGTAAGTAACCAATTCAATAACAACAGAACGTTTTCTAAATCAATAAACCGCCCATAATCCGCCATAATCTGCCCAAAATCACATTAAATCTCTCAGCCTACCTTCATTTATCGTGTGACATTGTGCAGACATCGCTAATTGACTTGCCAACGGACCCTCTCTCATTTTTGGTCCTTTTTCGTGCAGATGGCGCACGGGAGGACATTTTTGTACCGGGTCAGGTACTTATAGGTATGGTTGTCTATGATTTTAACGCCCGATGTAAAATGTGAGTGATAACCTTATCACAAATTTTAAATATGGAATAAGAATTGGTTTCACGACCGGCGACGGTATGCATCTTCACGCATACCGTCGCCACAAGACGTATATAAGGTGAAAAATTTGGTTGGTTCTGAGTAGGTTTCGGTGGCTAAGTGGTTAAGCATCTTGCATTTTTTTTTTGTTTATCGTGAGGGAAAATCCTCATGGATATTATGCCGGACTCCTACCGACTAAAAACCCTCACGTTACGCCCAACAGCCTATGGTTGGGAGCCCCGGGTAAGCCCTCGGAAGGATGTCCCAGGACTCCTAACAGACCCACGGCCGCCGTTGCGGCCTCGTCCAGGGGGTGGTTCGTGTGCTATCCCGCGTCTTTGGGGGGTTTCGGGTGAGATCCCGCTTCTAAGGGGGAGGCGTGCGTAAGTTGCTCACGTCACGCTGCCGTCATGGGCCTGCTTCTGTAAGGACGGTGAGCGGCCCTCTCACCGTCCTCAGACCCCCGGTCATGGAGGCCGATAGTCCTCGGCGAAGACACGTCGGCGGCGCCCAGGGCGCCGACTGCGGAACTCGGGTGGGAGAGTTCTCTCCCGTTCCCGCCCCGCCGCCTCTTTCACGAGCATGACCTGCTCGCAGAAAGAGGCGGAAGCATCTTGCATTGTATGCAAAAAGATGCAGGTTCGAAACCTGCTCGAAACCAATTCTTTTTCCATATTTAAAGTTTATGATCTGTTGGCATACTAATTTCTTTTCAAAAATAATCTTGATATAATTAAATGTTTGTCTCAAGAGTCTGGGTGTTTCTATGTATAATATGTATGTATTTAAAAGTATATACTTAAGTATTAATATCCGTGGTCTGATACCCATAACACAAGCAGGTTATTCCTAGCTTATCTACTTTGGGATCAGATAGCGTTGTGTGAAATGTCCGTGAATATTTATTTATTTATTTATATAATTATCTACTATGCTGAGGCTAGTTATCACATATAAGCTTAGATCATCTAACCACAGGATGCGCCTTACTTAAGCATTGTTTTCTGCCAAGCCAATAGACCATTTGGTCTTTTGGCTTTATAAAAAGCACTGTACATCAGTACATCATTTTATATGATTAAACTTGTACATTAGATTGTAGTTGTCTGTACAATAAAAAATAACACAACAGCCATTACGCGTTTGTCGATTAATACATTTTTAAATATAATGAAATGTTATATGTCTTTGTGTTTCCCCCTTCACCCGCTATGAAAACTAGCAGTATATTTTTGTATGCAGTGGTTCGCAAAGGCTAGTCCCGTGATATATGGTCTAAGCATATAAGTAATATCCACTTTAATGTTGCCCTTTTTGTGGTCACAAATGGAGATCATGGACTGGATTAAGACAGTCGAAGAAACAGAAATCAGAAAATTTCTGATATCTGTAGTCGAAGATTGATTGGACTGGTTAAATTAACAAGAGGAAACATGAGGTTAGTTATCAAGATAATAACAGGACGTTTTCGCCGGAACGCACTTGACAGTGATAGGAGTGAAGAACGAGCCAATAAGCCCAGAATGCTTGCAAGAAGAAGAGACCAGCCTCCACCTACTGGCTGAGTGCCCCATGTAGGTACCTACTCACTAAGCAGATCGGAGACAGCACGGACAGATTAAACCTAGAGGATCTGGAGCATCCGAAGGTGGTTCAGATAGTCCAATTCTCCAAGGAAACGAGAAGATTTGACGGGGCGCCGTGAAGACTGCTGGAATACCCAATGGAAATGGACGAAATGGGCATCGTCCGCTCGGCGTTAGCCGGCGTCCTTCACAAGAAAAAAATATCAACAATATTATGAAGAAAGAAACATGTCACAAAAACATTGATTTTGAAAATATTCCGTCGTTTTACACAAAATAAAAGCATCATAAAATGTTTGATTTCACTGCGTTTCTGGGTGCCATCAGACGGACTGCATCGCAGCGACTGCATGCAGTTGCTATATTCAACTGCATGCAGTTGTCTGCAGTCGAATCTGACTTCACCCAGTTGAAGCCAAGCATGTAGGCCAAGAGCTATAGTGTAAGGTTTGACGCCGAAATGGAAGCACAGACGCTCGTCTTATAAATTATTACGGCGCCGCCGTCGCCGGCAGCGATGTAATCGAATTAAATAACTGCAGAGTGCAGCGTGGATGTGGATTGATTCTATGCTATTATTTTGCCGTATCCCTTTCAAGCCCAAGAGAAAAAAAATGTATTCTTTAGATTTTGATGCCTGTTCGGTAGTAAGGGGGGTCTAAAAACATGTGAAAAAATATAATAAAAATTCTTAGTTTTTTAGTTTAGTCAGAAACTTACTAACACATTCGTGAGCTCCAGGCTTTTATTGTACTTACGCACGATCGTGCTTAGGGCTATAGATGCAGTAAGATGGGATCAATATCAATAAATAAATAAACGAGATTTAGTCAATCAACTTTTAATCATCTTTAATTAACTTTTGTCCTTAATCTTAGGAACATTAAACAAAAGAAACATTTTAATATGAGTATTACACACTCACTTAACAAAAACAATATCCTTTTAAAACAATTATTTTTTCTTCTAACGACAGTAAATTTAAATGCGCCTTATAATTATGGTAAACAGTTTTATAATAAAGGTAATCAGTCTTCTGATAATGGTAATCAACCTTATAATAAATATAATCAGCCTTATAATAATAATAATCAGCCTTATAATAATAATAATCAGCCTTGTAAATTGGTAATCACAGTTGAATTTTCCTAACTAATTTTCACGTTTGTGATATAATTTAAAACATGTTTTATTTCTGGAAAGGCAAAGATAAACATTACATTTTTCACAGCGGATTTTTGATCTACTTTTACATCCTTCATATCGACAGCAACGAGGACTTTCAATTTCATCAAACAATGGCAAATGATCGTAACCATCAAATCTCTTCGATAATACCGGAGCAATGGCTGGGCGGTACCTCCTGGAAGGACCAGATGGAAGCCGTTCATGGAAATGTTCATCTTCGTCAGACTCACAGTTTGTCGCGCGTTTTCTATCAGGAGTGGCAATCAACCCCTGCGCCACCTGCATTTTAAATGCCAACAAGTCCATTATTTTATTCTTTGGCACTTGTGCTCTCTCACACTGATTTTTATATAGACGCCATCCGTTGACGACGCTTAGGTCGAAGAAGTGAATAATTACTTTAAGTGTCCACTTTCTCGTTTTAATAAAAGATCGATAATACTCAATCATTTGATCGAGAACATCGACACCTCCCATAAATTTGTTGTAATTCGAAATTACTTTCGGGGCTGTCACGGGGATATATGATCTTTGTAATTTATCCCACCGCGAGACCTCCTGTAATGTATCATTACCAGTGCAGTTAGATGTAATGAGGACCGATTTATTATCTTTCCACTTTACTACAGCCACATTTCCAGAAACGAATTGTTGAGATTCACCTCTTAACATTCGGCTATCTTTTTTGAATTTCATAGAATTTCTTTCAGCTAATCTATTGAACATCAAAGTGCCAGTACCGTGGAGCTTCTTAGTCTTAAGATGATCTATTAAACGTATAGTTGTAAAATATCTATCAAAATAAATGCAACTACCGGGAGGTATAGACTTAGATAGATGTGTAACGACTGATGGTCCTAGACCAAGAGTCTTATCACTAAATGAGGTATTTGCTCCTTGGTATATTTCAAAGTCTAGCATTAGACCCTCCTTAGTGGTCATTACGAAATTTTTAAGTCCAACGGGGCGTGGTTTATTTTTAACGACTTGACGAAGTCCGGGAGCACATCTTCCGGTGAAAGGGATCATCTGCTCATCAATGCTATAATACCCCGGGACTCGTTCAATGTTTTGGCAAGTAAACTTTACTCTATCTATTATAGGTTGGACTTTCCACAAAGAGTTTTTATGTCCCACTGGTGCCACATCCTCGTTGACTAAATGAAGAGCCGTGCGCAATATTTTAAATCTTTCTCTAGACATGGCATTAACAATAATGTCTAATTTAATGCCTTGTCTCCAGTACATTTCTAATCGTGGATATGGAATGCAACCCATAATAAAATGAATGCCGATCAGTTTGCGCTGTTCACCCTCATTTGTCTTTAACAGTTTGCCTGTTGTCCTATGATAATAACTATTAGAACACTCAGCCATTGTCTCAAAGAAATTGGAATCAAAATAATCATCGAAATACTCCATAGGCAGCCTCACGGGCACCACAGGTAAGTTAGGATATGTATGGTCTCTCTCCACGAAACTGGTTTGTTTCCAGATACGCTTACGAGGTTTTTTAATGACTGCCAGTTTTCTTTTCTTCGACCGCCTTGGTATAATGCGTTCTGGATGCGATTGGGAAGTAGAGGGTAGAACAGTTTCAAGGGATAGAGGCTGAATATTTATATTATTCAAATCGAAATCACCTGCTTCTTCCAAGTCCGCCAGTTCCTCGATTTCGGAGTCGTTTCCGTCACCGAGCAGGGTCTCAATTGCGCCATCTTCCAAGGAAATGTCTGAAAACAAAAAAGGAAAACAATTCATTAAAAAAAACATTGAAATTATAAGTTTGAAAATTACTTAGACACCTACTAGAATGTAGGGTAAAATGTATACAAAAAGTTTATTATAGCCTGCAGCGCACGCTCGTGGTTTTATAAGTTGGGAGACTTCTACATACTTAACTTCCAAATGTATTGTCACAAAACAAAAGCAACTTTAACATTTAACCATTGATTAATCTAATAAAACTCTATAATAATAAAAAACAACAATATAAATAATAATAATCATTACTTACTTTTGCGGGAGCTCACGTCGAAGTACACGGCCATCTTCGTCGCTCTCGTGACGCGCACTAACCAATCACCAGTGATGATTGTATTTTTTAACGCAACGGCTGTTCAACACACGTTCATAGCGTACCGATTAGGTTCCCAAAAACAGTGTGGTTTAGGTACTAGAATTATTCGAAGGCGAACGCACGCTCGTATAGGCGCGGCGGGAAAGGGATACAGAAGGTGATTTTTAGGGTTCCGTAGCCAAATGCCAAAAACGGAACCCTTTATTTATTTTTATTTATTTAATAATTTATTGTACACACATTATTTGAAAAAGAGATACTACACAAACGAAAACAAGTACAAAGGGTCTGCTTATTTCTAAATAGAAATCTCTTCCAACAGACCCAAGAGAGGAGATCGTTGTAAGTCAGAACAGGGTAAAAAAAAAAAAAAAGTACGTAAGAAAGTCAATAGAGACATCAGATACAAATAACCCTTATAGTTTCCTTATGTCTGTCAGTCTATCTGTCCGTCAGTATGTCACAGGCACTTTTCTCCGAAACTATAAGGCCTATGCTATTAAAACTAGGTAAGTAGATATATTCTGAGAACCGAATTAAGATTTTTATATAAAACTAGAAAAAAAAAGCAGTAAATTTGTGTCTATTTCGATTGTTCGGCCAATATGTCGTAGAAAAAAGAAACTTATGTCAGCATTTCGAAGGAATTCGTAGAAAACGAACAGTGAAAACCGCAAATTCGAAGAGTCAATATTTAGAAAGTTATAAGGGTTTAACCGTGGCCGCGCAGTCCGCATGAATTCAACTGCGCGGCCACCAGTTCTCTTGAACGGAGCTACGTACAAGTCTAATTCTTTTTGCTAATCACTGATACGATTTCGAAGAAAATGTAGATTATAAAAATAAAGCCCTACTATTTGAACTTCACGACATACGGCACTCCAAAGTTATGGCCGCGCAGTCCGCACAATGCGAACCGCGCGGCCACGGTTTTTCTTAAATGGAGCTTAAACGGAGCTTAGTAGAAGTCCCATTCTTTTTGCTAATTACAGATACCATTTCGAAGAATATGTAGACAGTATGAATAAAGCCTCAAATTAAGAACTAAATAACGTATAGAACTTAAAACCTATAATCGAAGGAAAAAATAGGGTGACCAAGATTTATAGTGTGTGAATCCAGGCTTTTTACTATTTTAATATCATAGTGTAAATATATTTATATAGCAAGTAGCTTTTCTTGTAAAAAGAGCTACTGATTGTTTCAATTGAATTCCAATTCAATTCAATTGAGAATTAGTGATTCGAATTAGTCTTACGAAAATGTGCTTGTAAGCTTTTAAGTAAAATAGGTTTTTTAAAAAGAAAACATATTTGCTGGCGATTGGCAATCATTCATTCTACATGGCGCTGTGTGAAATAGATATTCCACTACATTTAATATTGGTTTTCGGTGCAGGACCTCCTCACTCCCACAGTTCAACAATCCCAACCACAGCAACCACCAAAAGGAAACAAACCTTAGCAAATCACCACGACGATAACGAACTGCCCAACCCAAAGAAGACAAATGGACGGGACGATAATTCGCCTGATGGCATTTGTAACTTTTTCTAAGATGAAGCGGTCCACAACTATTCTGAGCATTTTCCGTACTTATTTATATAAGGTGTTATTTACTAACTAGAAGTATTCTTCTATAAATGTAGGTATTAAAATGTCGTTTATAAAAAAAGTAAAGTAAGTAGGTACATATAAGTAAAGTAATGACTTTCGATTACATTACATTAATTAAGTACTATACGTAAAAACACCATACAGTACCTCATTACCTACCAACTTAAATATTGGGTAAAAAATATTAGTATTGCGGAAATACCTTACTTGATATTGTTATTGTCCAGACTACCAACGTTATAGGTTAAACGCAAAGTTTATATTACTTGAATAGTGGTATTTAGATTCAATTTACGTAAAACTAAAGCATTTGAAATTAAATCAGCAATTAAAAATGGTCGAAAACAAGGACGTATCATAGCTATACACATCGACGTCGCGACTTTAAAAAACAAATAAACTTTTATAAATTTGAAAAAAGAATTCTATAAATTATCTGTAGTAGCATGCATGAAGTAAACATATTTGCTGGCGAAAGAAAAAAAGTCAATATCAGAGGAACGTGGAGTAAAAAGGAAACTTGAATTTCACTTACTGAGACATATGATTACCTACCTAATGTGTTTACGGGTAAAAAGTAATAATTAAATTTATAAAATGTTAGTGCTGTTTATCGGATTAGTAATTACTGGCGTAATTTAAGTCATAAAATAACAATAACAATATGTACCTATATAACAATATGTACCTATATTGTGATCATCACCATTTACTGAAATATAAATAAATCGATGAGTGTTTTTTTTCTTATCTTCTTATCTTTGACTGCCTCTGTGGCACAGTCGGTAGAGATACCGCCGGCGGCGCTGGAGGTCGTGGGTTCGATTCCCACCGGAGACAAATATTTGTGTGACTCATAAATGTTTGTCTCAAGAGTCTGGGTGTATCTATGTATAATATGTATGTATTTAAAAGTATATAAGTATTAATATCCGTGGTGGATCGTGGATACCCATAACACAAGCAGGTTATTCCTAGCTTACTTTGAGATCAGATAGCGTTGTGTGAGATGTCCGTGAATATTTATTTATTTATATCCTAGAAGTAAACTTCTCTATTCAAATTCAAACCAAGGGACTACAACTATTTGCTTTTTACGATTAAAAGTATAGCAATATACGTGACATTAAAAAGTCTTATTAACCGACTTCAAAAAAGAGGAGGTTCTCAATTCGTACGCTATGTTTTTTTATGTATAAGTATTACGCGATAGCGGCGCCGATTTTGATTTTTTTTGTTTGAATGAGGTTACTTTTGAGGTGGTCCCATATCCAGGGTATCAAGATCTGATGCTGGGATCCAGGAGAAATCGAGGGCAACCACCGAAAATTGTTGGGACAACTAGTGCGTTTGCTAACTTTTTGATTAAGTGCTTTAATAAGTAAGTATACCTACTACAATTTAATAAAGGTCTGGAGTCGATATGATGATGGAACCGAAAGACAGTTGAGGGAATTTCTTAACGATTTACAGCAGTTACCTTGTGTTTCGGCTTGATTGATTTGTGTTGATGAGAACTTTACACCTAGATAGATATACTTATCGGTCTACCCGTCACTTAAAATAATAATAAAAAAATAATTAAACAATAGAACCGACTTCATACAAATCCTTAAAAATAAAATATACCTAGCACATAGTGATATGTATTTTGATTTATCTGATTTTATTCAATTTAAAATGAAAGTTGTTGCCATTAATAATACCTACCTACCTATACCTATGGGTTTACTTGGCGCCGACTTCAATATGATATTGAGTATAATAACTTTGTGCTAGGTAAATATTTTAAAGGATTTGTATGAATTCGGTTCAATTTTTTTTTGGGAATATCTCGTCGTCGCAACGTAAATCATGGTCACCCTTTTTTTAACTCGAGTTACAGGGTTTAAGTTCTGTAACTCGTGATTTTCAAGCATTAGAACTTCATTCATGATATCTACATATTCTTCGAAATCGTATCAATGATTAGCAAAAATAATGAGACCTCTACCAAATTCTGTTTAGGCTCCACTTTAAGAAACACGTGGCCGCGCGGTTCGCCCTTACGTAAGTGCTGTAGAACGAGAAGTTCAAACTTTAGGGCTATATTTTTCAAATCTACTTTTTCTTCGAAATCGTATCAGTGATTAGCAAAAAGAATTAGACTTCTACAATGCTCCGTTAATGAGAACTGGTGGCCGCGCGGTTCGCTTTATGCGGACTGCGCGGCCATAACTTTGGAGTGCCGTATGTCGTGAAGTTCAAATAGTAGGGCTTTATTTTTATAATCTACATTTTCTTCGAAATCGTATCAGTGATTAGCAAAAAGAATTAGACTTGTACGTAGCTCCGTTCAAGAGAACTGGTGGCCGCGCAGTTGAATTCATGCGGACTGCGCGGCCACGGTTAAACCCTTATAACTTTCTAAATATTGACTCTTCGAATTTGCGGTTTTCACTGTTCGTTTTCTACGAATTCCTTCGAAATGCTGACATAAGTTTCTTTTTTCTACGACATATTGGCCGAGCAATCGAAATGGACACGTAAATTTTGGGGTCCCCATACTCAGAACTGAAACTCAGAAATTATTTTTTCTTCAAACTTATACGTGTGCATGCAGTTGAATATAGCAACTGCATGCAGTCGCTGCGATGCAGTCTATTTGATGGCACCCTAAGTGCTTCATTTAGTTTCGACGTCGCCGTATTTTTTTCGGAGTATCAACATCAATATCTATCACGATTGGGCTATGAAAACATTTCTTAATGACTTAGGTTATGAAACAAGGCCTTTTCAGCCCCTCTGTATAGCAAAATGCGGATATAAGTATAAAATAAGCGTAATGTGTGCGGAAACCCATAGAACATACATACATACATACCACACCTTTATCCCCGAAGGGGTAAGTAGAGGCATATTACCTACCTGTTTTCATTGGGTTTCTCAATATGACTCACCACCTTTTACGTGGGACCATTTCTAAAAAGGTGAAATGTGGGCATATAATATACCTCTGCCTACCCCTTCGGGGATAAAGGTGTGGCCTTAATTATGTATGTATAATATTGGGCCTTAAAAGGTTTTTCTGATAAGAAGCAAGCATGGTTGAACTGGCTGGCTACAATGGCCAATCAAAGAATGCAGAAGGCAACGGATGAGGATGTAAAAATGGCAAAGGATGAGTATAAAGGTATAAGCGTGATGCGAAAGAAGTGATGAAAAGTAAGAGAGAGAATGATGAGGATGACTTTCATAACAGGTTATCTGATGACTTCCTACAAAATATAAAATTCTTTTGGAAGTCTATAAGAACAATGAGGACTGAACAGACTACCTCACAATTCAAACAAATCAGAAACCATGATGGCAGTTTTGTGATAGGAGAGGAATGTGTGTTAAAAAGGTGGAAGGAATATTTTGAAAGTTTATTTGAAAAAGAGGATATGCAGAGGGAGACTCATGTCTCGGAAATGAATGAACTTGATAATGAAAGCCACTTAAGTATGGAAGAAATTGTGGAAGCGTTGAATAGTATGAAATTAGGAAAGGCTGCTGGGATTGATAGAATTTCTGTCGAGATGCTGAAAGCGGGTCGTGGCGTGGTAGCTTGCCAGCTGTACCGCCTTTTCAATCTTTGCTGGCGAAATGGCAGAGTACCAGAAGAATGGTGCAAATCGGTCATAGTGCCGCTGTACAAAGGTAAAGGGTCACAGCAAGAGTGCAAAAACTACCGCGGCATAAGCTTGCTCAGTGTCGTAGGCAAATTGTATGCGAAAGTTTTGATTAAAAGAGTGATGAATGAAACTAAAGGAAAAATGTGGGATGTACAAGCAGGATTTATGAAAGGAAGGGGATGCACGGATCAGGTCTTTTCACTAAGATGCCTAGCTGAAAAGTTTTTGGCAAAACGCCAAAAAGTCTATTGCATCTTCGTGGACTTAGAAAAGGCCTATGAGAGAGTGGTGAGGAATGAACTGTGGTCAACACTGTTCATGTATGGAGTGAACAGCAACTTGATACGAGCATTGAAATCTCTATATGAGGGCTCCAGTGCTTGTGTCAGGATCAATGGAGCTTGCACAGACTTTTTTCCCATCGAAAAAGGTGTGAGACAAGGCTGTGTAGCGTCACCATGGCTGTTCAACCTTTACATGGACAGTTGTTTGAAAGATTTACAAGAGTGTGCGTATGGACTAAAAATGAATGAGCTAACCGTCAAATGCCTCCTTTATGCTGATGATCGGGTAATACTGGCATCGTCGGCGGAGGAGTTGCAGTTGATGGTTAATATAATGAACGATGCGCTTAAAAGTAGAGGAATGAATGTTAATGTAAGCAAGACAAAAGTAATGGTTTTTGAAAGAGAGAAATGTATGACTGATTGCTCGATATTGATCGAAGGAAAGAGCGTGGAACAGGTGAAAGAGTTTGTTTATTTGGGTTCAAAATTTGCAAGAGATGGAAAGTGTGACAATGATATTGAAAGAAGAGTTTTGGCAGGAAATCAAGTGAATGGAGCCATTCACACCTTTATGAACAGTCAGAACGTGTCTAAAAAGGCAAGGATGGCTGTACATAGAGGAGTGCTTGTCCCTACACTTATGCATGGTAGTGAAAGTTGGGTGTGGCAGGAGAAGCATGAAAGTAAAATTAATGCAGTGGAAATGAGAAGTTTGCGAAGTATAGCTGGAGTGACATTGATGCATAAAGTAAATAATAGTGTGATAAGGGAACATTGCGGCATGACAGAAGATGTAGTGACTAAGATAGAGAAAGGGATGCTCAGATGGTTTGGACATGTGGAGAGAATGGATGGAAATAGGCTGACGAAACAGATTTATTAGGCGAGAGTGAATGGGCAAACTGGTAGGGGTCGACCTCGGCATACTCAAGTCGATAAAATCGACAATCTTCTGAGAAAAGGCCAGGTCAAGAGTACCCTTAACCGAAGAGCATGTATGAAGACACTTATGAAAGTTGAAGAAGCGAAAGTTGTTTGCCAGGATCGTAGCAAGTGGAAAGCCATAGTCTCTGCCTACCCCGTTGGGAAACAGGCGTGATGTTATGTATGTATGTATGTAAAAGGTTTTTACAGGGTGGGCAGCGCGAGTGTGGCGCCTCTGGTGTTGCAAACGTTCATAGGCTGCGGTGAACACCTGTACATCTGGTTGGCCGTATGCTGGTCTGCCATTTTTAGTGACATAAAAATAACAATAACATACTGGGTGTAACAAAATTACCTCTCCAAATTTCATGAGATGACTTGGCATCGGAAATCAAATACAAATATTTAATAAAAAGGTTAATTCTTTTTTTTTGTCGCACATTAAGAATTCGTTTTTTACCGCGGCAATTCGAGGTAACATGGTCGCCGTGGCAAAACAAACACGGAGCACCCGTCTGGCTGTCGTTGTCGCTTTCTACTGCCGCTCAGTAGCGATGGAAAGGGTGAAAATGAAAATTTATAGGACCTTTAAAACGGATTTACGTTAAAGTATTCATGTGATTTTTTTTTCTTCATTTTTGTAATGTTTCTTGACCGATGCCACGTCACGTGACGAAATTTGGAGAATCAATTTTGTTACACCCAATATATGTAAAAAATACTGAATCAAATTTCAAACATGATTTTCTGCGTCAGTAGTTAGAAAAAAATACACACCTTCAACGAAAAAATTTCAATACAGACAGAATAAAAGCAATAAACCACAGGACAGATGACTGCCCCCTCTTAGGGGGTGAAAGAGGGGTGAGATCGGTCAATTGCGCTGACACGGGGCGATTTTTAACCCTAACTTAATTAAGATCAGACGTATGGTGTAATTATTTCCGGGATTTGACTGGGATTTATATTAATTTTAGATGTCGATTGCGTAGTTTTGTTTTCGTTTCAACGTTATAAACACAGAAATCAGAAAAAAGTCTTTTTTCTGATATCTGTGGTTATAAAGTACATACATAAACAGTCACGCCTTTATCCTCGTAGGAGTAGGCAGAGGTACAGTCAAAATTTCACTTAATAATTTATGACACGCGTAATAGGTGGTGGGCCTATTGCCGTGTTGAGATGGACAGGCGCAGTCGGTGACGACCCACAGTTGCAACTTTCCAAGACGCCCATATAAGGCCATCAACTTATGGCTTAAGAGTTCGTCTGACCCCAAATAGATTATTATTACCTTGATCTAGATGTGAGGTGAGGAGTGAGGAGACTCGTGAGGTCTAATGAGTTAAAATTGGAACAAAGACAACTTCAGGTTCATGAACTAAAAACGCTCTAAGCTAGAAACACGATTACCTACTGATAAAATCCTCTATAGATTTTCGTGAAATTTTAAGCTAGAGCTACCAAAAACCGACAAATAGTTTTTGTTGAATGTGCCCTCTTAAATGTTTCTTTTATTTTTTTTATTTTATTATTTGTAAGCGTACTATTTGTAGCGGCAAAGAAACACATAATCTGTGAAAATTTCAGCTCTCTAGCTATCACCGTTCATGAGGTAAGCCTCGTGACAGACAGACGGACATACAGACGAATGGTGAACTCTCATGAACAGGGTCCCGGTTTTTTACTCTTGGAGTACCTACGGAACCCTAAAAACTTGTAGGGACATAAAATATGATATTTACGATTGTTTACTTTATTAATTACTAGCTGACCCGCGCAACTGCGTTTGCGCCACATAAGAGAGAGTATTACCTGTTCCCGCCGAATTTACTCCCGTCGCGTTGCGTTTACTCCCGTAGCGTCTCGTCGTTAATGTTCAATACTACGTGATAGAGAGAGAGAGAGAGAGAGAGAGAGAGAGAGAGAGAGAGAGAGAGAAAGGTTTCTCGTCGCGCGTATTCCCGTCGCATTATTTTTAAGAACAATTTCGTTTATGAAAGAGGTATCCCGTGGCATTATTGTAGAAAAAATTTATTGCCATTAAAATGATTATTGTGCACCAACCCAAAGATAGACACATGCTATCGAGCAATTTTTTTAGAACTTTTTTAAGAGAAACCATTTTGTAGTAGGTACCTACATATTTTTTACTTATGTAACTATAAATTTATATTGCCTTAATATACTAACTGTGCCCTGCTTGTATGTCTATGAGGTGGCAATTTTTGTGAGAGTGAATGCCGAGTGGTTCCCTAAATATTCTAGTAAGCGCCTTAGTCACAAAGTCCATTGTCCTCGACATAAAACTGCATTATTCAGCAATAGTTTGCTTTGTATGGCGCCCCGGATATATAACCATTTGCCGAATGCCATGGCTAGAATAAGTAGTTTTGAACACTTTAAATCTGTATTAAAGCGTTTCCTACTGGAAAAGGCCTACTACAGTGTAAATGAATATTTAAATGACCTAAGAAATGTTTAACATGGTTTAGACCTACAGAGTAACGCGACGACCTTTTTGACTTAGAGAAATTTGTGATTTTGATTTTTCTTTTTCTTTTTTGACATTTGTTACTGATTATATTTTAAAATGTGTTATGTTAATAATGTTCTGACATGGCTACTTTATTCTGACATCCAATTGGAAAAGTTTTTCAATTGACAGTTTTGACATTTTGTATAAGTACTAGAGTTAAAGTAGGTAATAAAAGCACGATGAATCGTATTTATGTAATTATGTAATCGTTTTGACATGTCTATGTATTGATTTGTACATTATCGATTAATATTTTTTGTAAGGTTACCACCTATATTAATTGTAAATATAATTTTGCATGCCTTTTGGTGGAATATGGAGATACTTGTATGCTATTATTGTATATTTTTAAGACCTTGTTTTTACCCATGTTCGCAAATGAATAAATGAATAAATAAATAAAAAAAATATTTACGCAGCACACGCAACGAAGATCTCAAAAGGAATAACTTTTCCCCCGTTTTTGAAACATTTACTATTACTGCTCCGCTCCTATTCGTTGTAGCGTGATGCTATATAGCCTATGACACTCCACAATACCGTAGCTTTCTATTGGTGAAAGAATTTTTAAAATCGGTTTAGTAGATCCCGAGATTACCCCTTACAATTTAACAAACACACATACTTTACTTCTTTTTAATATTAGTATAGATTAATTATGAAAGCGCTCTGTGTTAAAGCTGCTAATATAAAAATACGAATAGGTAGTATTGTACCTATCGAACACACGTTGTACGACTGCCTTAAACTAGAGACGTAATCAACTAAGCTTGTAATAGTTGTGACAATACAGTGATTAATAAATTCATCGATTAATCAACATAATATATCAGTGACATGTTTTACTGGTGATCTCCCTCACTACATGATAGTGGTTGTATAATCCTACATAGGTGACAACTGACAACTCCTAAGTTAAAAACTGTTAAAGCGTGATGGAATAACAATCCATTATTCAAGTATTTAGGCGTAAAAACCTTGAATAATTTTTAGACTAATCTACCTTTACAACGTTAACCTTACGACTAGGAGAAAGGATTTTTCGAAATTTCACCCCCAAAATGTGTCATGTGATTGGTACTTCTATACTAATATTCCAAAAACGGGGATTTAAACAGACTCAAACTCAAAAAAACATTTATTTCGCATAATCCTAACACATAGGCACTTGCGACACATCAATGAATACAAAGCAAAATAATAGTAGGTATCTACTTACCACCAGTTCGGAACGCGGCCCGCTTGAGAAGAACTAAACTCGGCGAGCTATTCTTTATGTGCACTACATATTTACAACTAGCTGAGCCCGCAACTTCGTTTACGTCACATAAGGTGTATGAAAGGAAAGGTATTTCTTCATCAGAGTCATCAAGCAGCGTCTGAAACTGCCCTGTTTGCTTAATCATAAAAGAGCTTAATGATTAAGTCTATTTTAAAACAATTCAGTCCACGCCTTCGGCGCGGACTGAATTGTTTAAAAATAGTCTTAATCATTAAGCTCTTTTATGATTAAGCCAACACGCCAGTTTAGGTTCACTCACATTCAAAGAAACCCCTACAATTAAAATTTTCAAAATATCTAATTCTTAAAAGTGTTATAACTCTTTTATTTCTAAACCGATTTACATAAAACAAACGCTAAATGTTAACTGGAGCAAACCTCAACACAATAAAAAAAACCGCATTGCAATCGGTTGAGCGGTTGCTGAGATTAGCGTGCACAACCGTACAGACAAACAGATATACAGACATACAGACATACAGACAAACAGACAAAAATTCTAAAAATCATTGTTTTGGGTTCTATTGCGTTCATAAAGCCCCCCTATAATATTTTTTCTTATTTATCTTCCATGTACAGACAGCGACCAGTTACGATTTTATTATATGTATTGATTGATGATGATTGATGATTGATTGATAAGTACTATAAACTAAAACTCCATCAGTAGAGCAAGCAGATCATTTCCAGGCTTCCTTGTCAATCAAATAATGGTCAACTGTATAGTAGTCTTGCAGTACAATTTACTTTTTATACACTTTTTGAACCTAATTAAGAGCATACTTTTTATTTCATTTGGAAGCCTGTTGTAAAAACGTATACAGTTAGAAGAAAGAAAACATTAGGTAGGCATTCTAATTATCGGCGTGAATGGGTTGGCTGGTCCTGGGGTTAAACAACCTATTTATACTGTGTCCTGGGGTATTCTTCCGAGGGCTTGCCTGGGGCTCCCAACAGTAGGCTGTTGGGTAGGATACGTGTAGTTTTTAGTCGGTAGCATCCATGTAGGATTTTCCTGACGTTCAAAAAAATGGGTTGGCTGTTTTTTATTAAGAGGTAGTGTAACCGAAAAACGGATGGATCTGTTTGGATACAGTTTTTATTGTTTGAAAGTTGTATAATGTTATACTAACATGTAAGTTATTTACCACTAGTTAACATGTAAGTTTGCTGTATAGTATAATGTTAAACTATCTCTATGCCAAATTTCATCTCACTCAATCGCTCCAGCCGTTTAGCGTGAAAGCGTAACAGACAGACAGACACGAGTAACTTTCGCATTCATAATATTAGTTGGTTATGTGAAATATTAAGGTTACCCCATTAATGAGGAATACCTATTTCAAAAATACGGGAAAATGCCAGTCTACATGTGCAATACATGTACACTGGCAGGCGTGAGTGTATGTATGTTAATGTGCTATCACAAGTTCTAACTGTATAAACCTAAAGAGGTAACGAAACCATACCGCGTTTCAGAAAATTGAACAACGCCATCTATCGAGCGCCGATGTAAACTTAATGTTAACTTGAATGTTTTAAATTTTTGATAAAATAGTGGTTTTAAATCGGTTCTCTATTGTTCTATTCTTTCTATTTTGTAAAATATTTTTTTTTATTTTTATTATTAAATAAAGCGGACTATTTCTGTGATAAAATCTTCAAAATTTAATATTTTTGTTCTTGTCTTATAAGTTACTAAATATATTGCTATCAATCAAAGTGAAATAAAAAGAACTTTCAGCTAAAAAGTATAATACACATTGTAGTCACTCCTCTTTTCTCTGAAGGGGTAGGCAGAAATGTACACCCATATTTCACCAATTTGTACCTATTTGGTCTTAAAATAAAGCAGCATTTTTCCGCGTCGAAATCAGCCTATACTAATATTATAAAGAGGAAAGATTTGATTGTTTATTCGCATCGACTATGCTCCTAAACTACTGAACCGATTTCAAAAATTCTTTCACCTTTGGAAAGCTACACTAACTCCGAGTGACATAGGCTATATTTTATTCCCGTATTCCCACGGGAACGAGAACTTCGCGGGTGAAAATGCGTGACATCCGCTCGTCTATTATATACAAGATGGCATTCTCGGCATTCTCTAATTTCTTCCGAGGCAGAAGGTGGTCTGTGTATTATTCATACTTGAAACTTCATCCATATCTGTTCAGCCGTTACAGCGTGAAGGAGTAACATCCACACTCACAAGTTGGGAATTCCGGGTCATCCTTCCGAGGGCTTACCCGGGGCTCCCAATCGTAGTCAGTAGGTAAAGAACGTGTGGTTTTTAGTCGGTAGGAGTCCTTCATAGCATCCATGTACGATTTTCCACGGTTAAAAAAAAATCATACCTACAAAGTTTTAACCCATCTCTATAAAATAGATTGCAGAGGGGCTTATGGCGAGACTTGTGTCTGTAGTCTGTGACTCTGTTGCATTAAACTACGTCACTAGGTCACGTGAATCATCTGTTCAAAGTTTGAAATAAAACAAAAATGACAACGTCAATCGGATTGAACTTTCACGTTAACAATAAACGTTAGAGGGGCAGTCGGGTGAGACCGTCTCACGGCTTCTTGTTACACTTATAATTAGTAGGGTTAACTAATCAAATCACCTTAATTTTCAGTCTGTTGAAGGGTTAAAGTAATACAGGTACAACCATGTCTGTATACCCAGCAGGACCCTTCGTCTGATTCGATTGAGAACCACAGTTTTACTTTCGTAATATTTGCTACCTTCCGAATAGTGTAAGTAAAATTTTAGTACCTTAACAGTTATTCAGAAAAAATGAGTTTATTTCCAGCAGGACCCTCCGTGGTTTGAAGGTCTTCAGACCTGTAGTGTATGTCTCTGCATAGCGGTGAATTAGTACCTTCAGATTATCTTCGTTTATTTTAAAAAAAGTAATTCGTTTATGAGAAATATACCTACAAAATGTTTATAATGCCAGCAGGACCCTTTTTTGTTCTGGGTCTTTCAGTCCACACACTCATATTTTCTAGCAGTATTCAATTGGTACCTTTCAAAAAACTTATCACTTAATTCAAATAATTAGTAATAATATGTAAAAAAAATCAGGGAAAATATTCTAAAAAATTTAAAATTTCCCGTGACTCTATTGGTAGTGCCAAACGGTAGTGCCGCGGGAAAGATACGAAATTTACTCCGATTCCCAAAGGCAACTTTACTTACTATCTATTGTTTTATATATGTGATACAACCAATGTAATAATAATCTGTTTGTGTGTTTATATTATGAACGCAGTTTAATATCGTCGAAAAACAATAGTAGATTGTATAACAAGGGAGCAAAATAGTTTATGGCGTGGGCGCTACTTTGAATCACGAGCGAAACGAAGGATTCTAGAATAGAATCCCGAGCAAAGCGAGGGATTCTAACGTAGAATCCTGAGCGCAGTGAGGGATTCAAAGTACACCGCCCGAGGGAAAAATAATTTGCTCTCGAGTAATATACTCTACTTTTCATTCCCTTTCTATGAGAAAAACCACTTTGTACGACGTAGTTAGCTTCTAATAGTTAGGTCCATTCCATATCCATTCAGGAGTTAATTAATGCATTGTCACTTTCATCATTCGACGTAGAAGTCACTATACTTGCAGAATATTATAAAATACTCCACCAAGCGAAGTTGACGAACGCGGCGAATGATCCCTTACCGCCGATACCCTGATACCTCCACCTACATCAGGTACACGCTCATGTATCCATTTTCGTAAATTAAGTTCAGGACAAATCAAAACTCGATCGATTTATAGATATTTTTCGTAATATTTGAATCGTCAACTTCGCTTGGTGAAGTATTACTACAAGAACAGAGAGATAAATCGCGCTCTTTAGTTTTTTTTTAATAAGCATAGGTCACCGCGGTTCTGTGCAGCCAACACCTACCAGCCAGTAATTCATACAATTTGCGTTCGATTTCTATGAATGTTTAAGTTCCAAATTCAAATGTCATTGCCACCCGCTAAAAAGCTCACAGAAAAGAGGCAGCAATGTGGCATTGTACCTACATGAAAAATAAATTTTTAATAAATCGGTTTTTTTCCTTAACATGAAAAATCGATTAATAAATAATCGATGTTTCTCAAGAAAATAATCGATTTTTATTATTAATCGATTTTTTCCTAATTTGCCAATTCATAATAAAATAAACGCCATAAACATTGTATCAATAGTTTTATTCATTCAAAATTAACAACAGAAATAGTAAGGTCTTAAATAATCAACACAAATTAATGTTTAAAACAATTAAATTATATAAATGAATGTTTAAAAAAACTAAAAATAACGCTTTTATAGAAAATAGAACTAAAAGTAGAAAAGAAATAATAAGAAATAAATGTAAAAAAAGTTAATTATTGTAAAACTGTTTATTTACACTCATCGCTGTCGGGAAGACCATGAAGTACGGATTGATCCACAACAGTCGATGTGATTTAGTCGATTACTTCCAGCACTTGGCACTTAAGTTGCTTTTATACGATGGCTGGAGATGCTGCTTCCCAATTAGAGTGATTCTGCCGGGGGCGGCACTGGCGTACTGAACCATCTCTTACAAAGCAGAGTATCTTACTGATGGCAGCTCCACTTGATATCTCGAGGCTGAAGTTCTCAGGAGAGTGTACGAAGAGAGCTTTATTCGCACCAGAAAATGGCGGCTGGACGTACAGTCAGCCTTATATGTAGATATACACTTTTGAAATTTACGAAATAGATTCATGAATGAAAACTCACTCGTAGTACTTGTATGTAACAGTTTTTTTATAAGTATACACTCTGTTTATAACAGTATTGTTCCAAACAAGCACTGAGTGTATTTTTTCATTCATGAATCTAGTTCGTAAATTTCAATAGTGTTTATCTAGATAATATGAGGCTGACTGTACTATGTATTGTTTCAAGCGATTTATCTCTTTCTTTCTGATTCAACTAATTCAAAGTAATAAACGAGATAGACGTAGTTTCAATCACTCTACCTATTTCTGAAAAAATACACTGTTTGGCAAAATTTTGACTTACGCCCTAATAGAATTAGGCCGACGATATATTAGATGTATACGATGATTTTTGTTGATACTCATGTTTTTGTGTTACTCATTTGCTACATGAACTCTATCAACCCACACTGAACAACGTTTGATTGTTAATGGCTATAGGTACCTATTATAGATTGTGGTAAATTTCATTATTTGTTTTTATAATTGTTATTTTTTTTTACGCTGATATTTACGTAGGTACCTGATAAAACATATGAGTTGAAACAGATTTTTATTTCATTGGTTGCATCATTCATCGTCAGTCATCGGATATCGGAGTAATGTTATTTTATTTTTTATGAGCTCTACACACGTTGGCGCTTGCCTTCACTCCGCCAGCTAAGCAAGCGACACCGAGCAATGGCCAGACAAGACAAATTGACTGTCCACACGTTGGCGTTGGCCATCGCTCGGCAACGCTCGGCCAGCGTGTATAGGCGTCTTAAGAATATTTTCTCTGATTTTTTTTTACATATTATTACTAATTATTTGAATTAAGTGATAAGTTTTTTGAAAGGTACCAATTGAATACTGCTAGAAAATATGAGTGTGTGGACTGAAAGACCCAGAACAAAAAAGGGTCCAGCTGGCATTATAAACATTTTGTAGGTATATTTCTCATAAACGAATTACTTTTTTTAAAATAAACGAAGATAATCTGAAGGTACTAATTCACCGCTATGCAGAGACATACACTACAGGTCTGAAGACCTTCAAACCACGGAGGGTCCTGCTGGAAATAAACTCATTTTTTCTGAATAACTGTTAAGGTACTTAAATTTTACTTACACTATTCGGAAGGTAGCAAATATTACGAAAGTAAAACTGTGGTTCTCAATCGAATCAGACGAAGGGTCCTGCTGGTATACAGACACGGTACAACCCGTTCCCTCTAAGTTTGCCAGTCGAGGTCCCCTACTACGTCTCTACACCAACCTCTACGCCAGTGGCAAGCTGAGAGCGAACGGGCTATATCTACATATTTCAAAATTCAACCCTTTTCATGCAGTAGGGTAAAAATCACTACAATTTTAATTACATTTTTCCTCTCAAGTATTTTAACATGGGAAGGGTTGGTTCGTCTCTCAATAAATCGTTCACATAGGTACGTGGGGGTTAGTTAATACTTCAAATTTCATAATTTAATTAACTGATTGTATTTTAGACTAGCTGGAGCCGGCGACTTCGTACGCTGCATTTTCTTTAGATTTTATTGAGAGAACTTTTTTATTTATGAACCGATTGAAATAAAACAAACATTAAATGTTAAGTGAAGCAAGCCGCAACCCAATAAAGAAAACTGCATCGCAATCGGTTGAGCGGTTGCTGAGATTAGTGTGCACAAGACAAACAGACAAAAATTCTAAAAATTATTGTTTTGGGTTCTATTGCGTTCATAAAGCCCCCCTAAAATATTTTTTCTTATTTATCTTCCATGTACAGACAGCAACCTGTTACGATTTTATTATATGTATTGATACTTTTTTGAAGTGAAAACTTCTATGCAATGCACAGACATTTTTAATGTGACAACGTCTTATAATTCGATGGAGCCGGCTGCACGCACGAAAAAACATGACGTATGCGGCGTTACCTCGAGACGTTCCATTTAAGGCTGAGTTGTCACGTTCAACTATCGTCAGTGAACCGACTTTACAGACAACCGATTATTTTTTTAATGAAATAAAAAAAGTAATTAGTCAAGTGCGCGTCGGATTCGCGTACTAAGGGTTCCGTATAAAACTGCAATAAACAAATACGCTTTGAAAAATATCTGAAACCTTTTTATGGCAGGTACGATCTTTTAATAATCTGAATGCAAGGAGGGAGTAATCAATCTACTCTAAAAAGAACATAAAAATCTGGTAAGTAGAGTCTGTCAAGCGAGTCTAGCCCACAGCCATTTTGCTGATTTCTTATAATGGCAATATTATTATCTGTTAAACAAATTGTCACAAATTCTGTTGTTAACCTCAAAACATTCCGGTTTTTGTTAAGTTTTTAATTAAATCATGCTGAAACCTATCAAAAGTTGTGTCTGGAGCCTGTTATTTACAATGATAAATAAATATAATTAAGTAACGATTGAATCTGACAACGAGTTTGATACTGACAGTGATTTCTCTCATGAAGGCATTGCATTTCTTAATTCTGATTTTAGTTCAGATTTTGACAAATAAATAGGTACCTATATTGAAATGTTTTATTTTTAATTTATCCCAAATAATTATTTTTATCTAAATTTCAAGTAAATAAGTTTTCAGCGTGCTATATCAGTGTTGACACCTAAAAGATTTTTGAATTGGCCGCCTTTTTTAAGGGACAAGACTCGCTTGACAGACTCTAGGGTAGACCGGGGCTGGTTGACTAGGTTTCAGCTTAAAGCCTCATTTTTTTTTTTCTTTATAGAATATTAATCCAAAAACAGGTTTATTTGATAAATTAACTATTAAGCTTTGGAAAAACATAGCAAAAAGCACTTAATCTCTATATATAAAAATCAATGCCACTTTTTTGTAATTTATAACTCAAGAACGGGCTCACCTATCCAAACCAAAAGTTTAGACTTTGTTCGCACTATTTAGTAGATGGTTTATGTGAAGTTTGCACAAAATCGGTCGAGTGGTTCTTCATTTATCACGCAAACGAAGTTGCGCGGGACAGCTAGTACATAAATACGTAGCTACTCTTATTTTATACTTAAATTACTTTTTATTTTGACACATAATTTGTGAAAGTTCAATACAATTGACATTTTAGACTGCATTCGACAGGACTGAAAAGAGCCATTACAATGAACATGAACGCTCAGCTGATGAAATTTACATTGTTTTGTTATTACGTTACCAGGTCTTGGTTGGACCATCTGTATTAGGAGGACAAAGCCTACAGTAGTTCGGTTTGCCTATAGGTACGTCATAGTCTTACAATATGACTGGGACTACCCGAAGAAGGAACTAAGTTACGATGTCAATTGCTTAAAAGAGAAGTTGTGTCAAGTAGTAGTTTAGCCATTGAATTAAGAAATGTAGGTATTTAATAAATAAATTTACTTAGCTCATATTATTATGCATTATGAATTTGCTAATCAGAAATCTATCTAACTAGGTATTATTATAAATGCGAATGTTTATGAGTGTGGTTGTTTGTTACTCTTTCACGCTGTAACGGCTGAACGGATCTGACTGAAATGTGGTGCCTACTGAGATATGTTATAGTCTAGGAACAAAATTTCACGCAGGCGAAGCTGCGGGCATCAGCTAGTTCATTATAATATAGAGTACAGTACATTGGGTACCAGGCTAACATAGGTAACAAGAAGATCAAAACCATGTAATACGAAAAATCCTAATTGAAAGAGTAAAGACTTACTGTTTTAAGAAGAAGTCTTAAAGTTTTCGACTATAGGACAGTCTTAGAGGAGACACGCCCTAATAAACACAGTACGTATTCCAATATCCCCCCTCAATATATCACTTTTTGAATATTACATCCGCTCAAACATGTGTCGTTGGAACAATTTAATATCTTTTTTTGCCCCTTGCAACCCTGAATATCTATCTTTGCAGCTGACAACCCTCGTAGTGAGTATTTTCCAATTTCCTTTAATGTGGTAAGGAAAATGTTATTTTAATATATAAATCATGTGTTATGGTACTTATTTTGAGTTGCAATTTTATTATTAACTAGCAGACGTCACGCGGTTTCACCCGCGTATTTCCCGTTCCCGTGGGAATACGCAAGTAAAATATAGCCTATGTTCACCGCAAAGAGTGTAGCTTTCCAACAGTGAAAGTATTTTTCAAATCGGTACAGTAGTTCCGGAGCCTATTCGTTACAAGCAAACAAACAAAAAAACAAAAAACTAATCTTTTCTCTTTATAATATTAGTATAGACTCGCTGTGCTTCACGACGCGGCGACGTTGCCTGAGAATGATATTCTAGGAAATATGCAATGTTTTAAAGTTCCCTGCCGTACTGAACCATAAAAGTATTGTCAAACTTGTGGACATGTTCATAAAGCTTATATAAGTTGAAGTAATAAATGGCCCTGTTAGTATGTAATCTCAACTATGATTCTAGTTTGCATTTGGGAGTCCCGGGGTATCCTTCCGAGAGCTTACCCGGGGCTCCCAACCGTAGGCTGTTGGGCGTTACGTGAGGTTTTTAAGTCGGTAGGAGTCTGGCATAGCAACCCTGTAGGCTTTTAATCACTTTTGCAAAAAGTTCTCGGAAGGATGTGAGAGAGTGAAATTAAATAGTTTTCGCTGTCTATTCGATTAATTCTTTTAAACTACTAAACGATTGTTGATTTTGTTCTCAGAAGTTTGAATGTTTATTACTGTCACGCGCTCTCACCCGCGTAGCTCCTGTTCCCATGGGAATACGGGAATAAATTATAGCCAATGTTTTCCAGGGATAATGTAGCTTCCCAGCAGTGATAGAATTTTTCAAATCGGTTCATTGGTTTCGGAGCTTATTCGATGCAAACAAACAAATCTTTCCTCTTTACAACATTAGTATAGATTTATTATAAGTACAGAGGTTCTGTAACTTTAAATTGTGCTTCTGTTTAATAAAATAAATAGGTACTTATGTAAGTAATTGATTTTAAAGTATGTATGTTTCTTTGAGAATTTAAGCATGAATTTTTTATTCATTATTTAAAACAAAAGTCGGGGTTGTTAAAATTTAAATCAGCCTTAAGAGAGGGGAAGATCGTTACAGATAAAAAATTGAATAATTTTCTTTGAGCGTAAAAAGTGTAGGTTTAATGTGGATACGACAATTTTTTTTTAAAGAAAAGATGTAGGTATGGGTATAAAAAGATTTTGTTTCACACGTAAAGAGTGTTTTTGATATTTTATTACAAAATCCTACAATGTAAGTATAAAAATAAGTTTCAATCAAAGTGAAGATTGAAAGTGTATACAGAAATTATATATTATACCTACAGTATATAAAAAACAAGTAAAATTAATGTAATAAAACAGAAGCTAAAAATCTTTCAGTTATTACTGATTATACCACGGGTGAAATGTAAGCATAAGCCTCTTCACACAGTAAATATGGAGCAATTTACAGCTGCCTGCCTCTGCTCATAGAGTCAACTAGCTGAACCTCGCAACTTCGTTTACGTCAAATAAGGTGTATGAAAGAAGGGGTACTTCTTTATCAGCCTCATCAGGCAGCGCTGTTTGCTAAACCTATTCTAAAACAATCCAGTCCAGACTGAATTATTTTACAATAGCCTTAATCATTAAGCTCTTTTATGATACAGCCAACACATCAGGTAAGATTTACCCTAACATTCAAAGGAATCCTTGAATTCTAGGTTTTGCGAAAGTTGAGAGGTCTCTAATTCCTGAACTACAAAACCCTCAACATCGAAACTTGTGTAAAACAATCCTTAAAGTACTACTTTTATAACACTGTATGTTTTTTTAGAATCGGAATACGCATTGAGAAGTTACAATTAAAAATATCGGGATCAAAGGTATCCTAGAGCCTTTCTCGGATTATATGCTTTGATTGTACCAAGTTCAACGTGATACTTGTTCGGGATACAGACAGACAGACAGACAGCCATGTAAATTTTAAATTACATTTTTGACTTCAGTATCGATTAGAGAACGCCCTACTATTTTTTTATTTTTAAATATCTTCCATGTAGAGACTCTCGACCCTCAATAGTTTTATTATATGTATAGACAAAGTTTATTGGACACCAGTGATAATGTATAAAACATTTTAAAATACCTACAGTTTTATAAAGCTACTAGCGGACGTCGCGTGGTTCCATCCACGCAGCTCCCGTTGCCGTAAGAATGCGGGAATAAAATATAGCACGTGTCGCCCGGGGAGCTTTGCAATAGCGAATGAATTTTTCAAATCGGTTCAGTAGTTTTTACAGCCTATTTGATGCAAGCAAACAAACAATCAAATATTCCATATTATAATATTAGTATAGACAAAGGACAGAACATTATGTTACGCAATTTCTAACCCGCAACATCATCATAGCAATCTTGTAACTTCAAAGAAATTATCTGCTATCCCTCTCTGGTCTTATCCACTATATTCCATCGTACCGTAAAACATCTGGAACGTAAAATTGTGTCCATTGTACCGCGTAATTCAATGTTTGTCTTATTCCCTTTGACATTGTCCTATAGGGGGTGGGTAGGGGTACACTCGTTCCGCCATTGTATGAAGAGACAGGATACATGATGGTAGATATTAATCTAAGATTCTGTATATGACTGCATCGATCGCACAGTAGTTGTAAGCGATTAGCGTGCAGAGATATAGGTTTGAATCACGGGTCAACAAGTAGGTATTTTGTGTAATTGGAAAACGTTTCTTTAAGTAATTTGGGCCTTTTTTATGTATAACCGCAGTGCGAAGAGAAAACCTACGATATTTAGGCTGTGGTATAAAATGGACAATTCTACGTAGGTACGCAAACCTGGAATAATGTGGGACTTTGAACGGCATTTTTAGTGTTCCGTACCCAAAGGGTAAACGGGATCCTATTCATGAGACTTCGCCGTCCGTCTGTCTGTCTGTCTGTCCATCACGAAGCTGTATTGATAGCCAGAGATCTGGAATATTCACAGAGGATGTATTTCTGTTGCCGCTATAACAACAGAATGCTAAAATGGTGAATTTTTCAATTTTTGTGCGACTCCGACTCGCACTTGACCAGTTTTTTATACTATGAAGTCTCGGCCTCTATCCATAATCTTTGGAGTTTTGATATAGCCATTTACGTAACTATACAACGCTTTCCCTATTCAACTTCAAACTAGCTAATTTCCCCCAGCCCCCTACAGAGGGTGTTCCTGTGACAAAACAGTGATTAGCACAAAACTTTTCATCCCGTTTGTATGCTTATTAGCAAAGACGTTTTGTAACGGTCTCTGGTACGAACTTTGTCTAAGGTACAAGCTGAAGCGGGAGCGATAAGTTATATACTTACAAAATGATTCTACTGTGCCAATTTTGGAAGTTATTACGTACGCTGCTCGCAAGAAAAGGTGTCATGCCCCCTTAGTCGAGTGGTACAAGCGTAAATCGCAAACGAAAGGATAGAATATATCAACCAATCACATCTAAGCTACTGATGGCCGCCGAAGCGCGCGTTACGTACGCCGGCAGTGAGCTTAGATGTGATTGGTCTACGTATTCTATTCCTTTCGTTTGCGATTTATGCTTGTGCCACATGTCTAAGGGGAATGTTCTGCCTGAACCAAGCGTGCAAGCGAGAGCGCAAAACAAGCGATAGAGAGGCACGATCGGCCTAAGCGTTGGTCACTTTTTTACCGTCAGTAAACGGACTTTACAGACAACCCATTTTTAAGTATGCTCGGCCTATGCTCTTTTGCAACTTTCGAAAAGGGTTGGTCAAGAAACGCTTCTTGTTGCATATCATGGAATGGTAGTCTCAATCCTCAGATATGGAATTATATTCTGGGGTCGTTCAACAGATAGGGACTCGGTATTTAAAATGCAGAAGAGATGTATTAGACACATATGGGGCTTACAAATAACAGATAGCTGTGTACCCTATTTCAAAAGATATAATCTATTAACGCTACCGGGCCTGTACATATTGGAAATAGCTTTATTTGTCAAGACAAACTCGAATCTGTTTAAAAAACTGTCTGAAGTTCGTAGGGGTCCAATACGCCGTCAATATACTGGAATGCTGTGCAATGTAAACTGTAACACAGCATTAATGAAAAAAAGTGTATTTGGTATGGCACCAAAAATATTTAATAAAATACCCCTGGAAATAAGAATAATGCCCATATTTAAATTTAAAAAATCCTTGCAATTACTCCTAGTGAATAAATGTTATTACTCAATAGACGAATTCTTACAAGATGACTTATAATATTTCTTGCTAATGTATCTCTGTCTTGTATTACCTAATCAAAATAAATGAGAATCAAATTTGTAATATTAACATCGGGAGAATTTGTTGACATCTGCTAATTTTACGGACTCCTATTGTTATGTTAATGTGACAGTTTATTTTGAAATTATTTATCAATGGTGTTTTGGTTTGGTTATTAATTGTAAATGAGTATTAAGTATAATAATTTGTTATGACATTGGGAAATTTTGCTGACATGGAAATTTATTATTTAATGGATATTTATGACATTTGTAATTATATAATTAAAATTAATATTAATGATATAAACCCTGTCAAGCAAATAGTATATACATTTGCATGCTGCCTTGGCGGTCGATTATAGTGATACAAAAATATAATAACATCCTGTAAACCTGTATTCGCAAAATAAATGAATTTGAATTTGAATTTGAAAAAAAAAAAAAAAAAAAAAAAAAAAGTATCCACCTACTGCCATACAATATTTTTGCTCTATGCCCGTTCTATTTCAAGCTAGCTATTTTCTCCGACCCCCATAGAAGGCGTTCGTGTGACAAAACAGTGATTAGCTCAAAACTTTTCATCCCGTTTGTATGCTTATTAGCACAAAGATACTTTGTAACGGTCCCTGGTATGAAACTATGTCTAAGGTACAATTCATAAGCGAGAACGAGAACCTGTTTTAATGGAAATGAAATTTCCAATTGAATTGCTCGATATTCGAACTGCAGAGGTTTGTGAGTGAGTAACATCTGTCTTGGCTGTTCTTACCCAACTGCCGAAGAAAGGAAGGTAATGTTTTTTTCGAGACTATGTATGTGTGTATGTCTATTTCTTTGTCACGCCGTACAGCCTGAATGGCTTGACGGATTTTAACATGCGAGGTGTCATTTGATTTGTAGTGATTGTGTGAGTGACACCGGATAAAATAAAATTTCTAGTAAATCAAAATGGCTGATTTTTTGCGACAAAACGTTTCTACCTTTTCAGTTGTATTTTTATTACTTTGCAGTCGGGTTTTTTGTTTTCTTAATAATTTATTTCTTGTTGGTTCGTACTATTGACGAAAAAAATGCCTACAAAACGTAGTAATAGCATTTAACTTTGGTAAGTATAGGTAAGTGGTCAGCGATTGCATATAATTATGTAATCGTGTTCAATACAAATTCTACCGGTAAAGCACGTTTTAATAAAGTTTTCTTTTACTTGGAATGTTTTGAAAGCTATTCTGGTGTAAGAACATTGTTTTTAAAAAGTTCGATAGTAACATGTTAAGTGCAAAAAGTGAAGAGCGTCGTCTTTTAGTGTTTCTTAAATTCTGGTCATTTGCGTAAAAAAATCTGATCATAAGCGTATGTGGGCTTGCAGATGAAAATCTGATAATATGCGTACCGGGTCAATTGCGGTTCTGGTCATATGCGTCGATAGGCTTTCATGGGCCCCCTATTATACCAACGATAGGAAGACCCTTACCATGTACAAAAAAATATAACGAAAATGTAAAATCGCAACCTCATATAACTTGTACCACACACTTTTTTTCTCGAGAATAACCTTGCATAATTAGTAGGAAGATTTTTATAGGACTTTTTCTTACAAAGACATTGGACGTTATGGCTTGGGCTTATCGAGGGCCGGTACTTAATACTTGTAGTAGGGGACTTGGCTGTTACTAAAATGTTTTAGTACTTCGTTGGAATAATGTGGTACTCTTTATGGTTCTGTATCAAAAAGTTTAAAAACGGGAGCCTATTCATGATACTTCACCGTCCGTCTGTTTGTCTGTCTGTCATCATGTAGCCTATCTCATTAACTTTCCTAGCTAGAAAGTTGAAATTTTAACAGAACCGTGTTATCAACAAATAAAATAGAATAGAATATGCTATAATCCTTTATTACCCGTGGTCCACCTCTTAGTTCACCCAGGAATGTACACAAATTATCATTTACATGTATACAGAAATAGTATACAGAATACAGAAGTATACCGAATAGTATACAGAAATCGCTGTTAGCGATAAGACCGCCCATTGTACATTTTAAACCCTGTATATGGAATACAGGGTTTAAAATGTACAATGGACGGCCTTATCGCTAAGTGCGATTTCTTCCAGGCAACCTTAAATAAATAAGTAGGTATTAAAACTAAAAAATTGTATTCAAGGACGCTCCTATGTACTAAAACTTAAAAAATGTATTCAAGGACGCTCCTATACAACAATACCGTGGCTGGCGTGAATAAGTTGACAAGTATAAAATATCAATTTTAGAGGGCGGCCATTTGAAAGTTTGACCGTTTCTGGTAAATCGGTAAATTAGTTAAATTTAAGAGTATGTATTGTTTTCCATATTATTTTAGGCCAATTTTAAAACTATGATAGTAAATGAGACAAAATCCTTACAGTTTTGGCAATATTAGACTTGTCAAGTTGTTCACCGACGAGTTATCAAGTTAATCACCGAATTATCAACTTGTTCTCAGCAACTATAAAAGTGTTTACAGTAGTTATCAACTTAGGCACCATCAAAATAAGTATTGTTGGGCAAGCAATGTTTTTTATAATACATGATACCTAACTGACACAAACAAGGGAGGTAGGTACTTGCTATTTAAACATCATTATCAAAATTTAAAAAAAAAGAGGTAACTGTTTAAATATTAAAATCAAATGCTATGATTCTATTAGTTTCATATGGTAAAAGGAGTAGTCACTGTAGAATAATCAATTGCTTCGTCCAAATCTGGATCAGTGTTAGATGTCTTGGCTGTATGTTGCCAGGGTACCTGGCGCACCCTCGAAAGGAAGTCCCAGGGACCCTGACCAGCCCTGGTCGCCATTCACCGGCGACCCCTCCTCGTGGACAGAGACCACACATTGCCTCTTCTGTCTAATTGAGGTGCGTGCCAGAATACGTCACGCGTCACCACCCTGGGCCTGTCTCTGCCAGGGCGACAGCTAGCCCTGAGTGTCGCCTCCGGGCTCACGCTTACGGGGGACGGAGATCGTTCTGAGATCTCCGATTCCCAGCGCGTCTTCTCCTGCGGCTCGGAAGATTACTGTTCCTCTCCCGTTCCTTCTCCGCCGCCTCTTTTGCAACCATCACCTCCTCACAAAACAAGGCGGCGGAGTTCCATAAACTTTCGCTGCTGACCATAGCCTGAACCATGGCCTGGAGCGTGATATTTATCACTCCTAAGGCCACATCGTTGATCCGTCCACTCTGGGCCATCTGCCAGAGTGTGGAGCACCGTATCCGGTAAGCAGCCAGAACAGTAGTGGCACTCTGGCGTTGGCTCCCGCCTTATCCGATGCAGGTACACACCGAAGCAACCATGCCCGGTGAGTAGCTGCCTCAGCCGATAGGAGAGGCAGCAATGACGCCTCTCCAGCCAGTCCTTCATTACAGGGCTTATCGCCTCAACTATATCATGCCCGGCTGTTGGTTGTCCAAGTCGCTCTTTCCACTCCTCCACGACTACCTGGCGGAGCTGAGACCCCTGTCCCTCGATTTCCTGTGAAGCAGGTCTCAGATCTGGCTCCCCTGCCTCTTTGCACCAGTCCAGGTCCCATGGAGGTGTACCGGCTAAAAGAGTTGCCGCTTCAAAAGAGACCGTGCGGTATCCTCTTATAATCCTGACGACCAGCAGCCGCAGTGGACGTCGCAGTATTGCCACGTTACTGGCCGTTAGATTCCCTGCCCATACCGGAGCCCCGTAAAGAGCCATGGATCGCACGGCCGCAGCATAGTCTTCTGCAAGAGGTGTCAGGCCCCCTTAAGTTAGGCAGTAGTCGTGATAACGACAACGCCACTCCCTTCAACTTGGGGGCCGCACGATCTCAGGTGAGCGGAATGTCTCCTAGCCGGGACCCCTCCATGGGACCTGGAAGCGAGAGCCCTTGCGTCACTGTTTAGATGGCGCAAGGAGGCGCTGGGGCGAGGTCAAAGGCCTGCGTCTCGGGAAATCGAGGTCCAGCGGTCCCTGCTCCACCAGGAAACCGTGGAGACATGAAGGTGCGACTTGAGCAACCAAAGGGGGGATTCGCCACAATCGCGGCCATCAAACCGGTCATGGACGAGTGGCTGGAGAGGAGACACGGTGCTCTCTCCTACCGGTTGTCACAGATACTTACCGGGCACGGTAGCTTCGGTAGGTATTTGTGGCGAAGACACCGGGAAACCACGGCCGAGTGTCAGCACTGCGAGGACCGCAGCGATGACACAGCGCTCCACACGCTGGTGGAGTGCATGGCGTGGGCGCAACAGCGCCAGGTCCTCGTAGTGGGTCTGGACGTGGACACTTTCTCACTCGAGACCATGGTGCGAGCCATGATCTCCAGCGGAAGTAAGTGGGACTGCGCCGCCTCTTTCTGCGAGCAGGTCATGCTCGTGAAGAAGGCGGCGGGGTGGGTACGGGAGAGAACTCTCCCACCCGAGATCCGCAGTCGGCGGCTTGGGCGGCGCCGACGTGTCTTCGTCGAAGACTATCGGCCTCCATGACCGGGGGCCTGAGGACGGTGAGAGGGCTGCTCACCGTCCTTATAGAAGCAGGCCCATGACGGCAGCGTGACGTGAGGGATGCACGCACGCCCCCCCCCCCCCCCCTTAGAATAACACCCTAAAACCCCTCAAAGACGCGGGATAGCACCCGAACCACCCCCTAGGCGAGGCCGTAGTGGCGGCCGTAGGTCTGTTGGGAGTCCTGGGACATCCTTCCGAGGGCTTACCCGGGGCTCCCAACCATAGGCTGTTGAGCGTTACATGAGGTTTTTAGTCGGTTGGAGTCCGGTATAGCATCCATGAGGATTTTCCGTCACGTTAAAAAAAAACTCTGTACATTTTTGCTAAATAACCGCTGTTCAACGCCTAAATATTTCTTCCCAGTCGACTTTCTACAATAATGGCTCTCATAGCTGGGAAATGTGGCCTTTAACAAGCTTTAAATCTTGAATTGATTTTTTATTTTTAGTTTGCGAGCTAGGAATGTGCGGCCATAACTGGACATCTCGATATGTCACGTATTGAACAGAAATATTCAACCTGTTCATAACTTGACATATTAACTTATCATGACATATTTTGAGGAAGACGGCTGTCTATAACTTGATATCTCATTATGTCAGAATTCAAACAGATTATTCAGTTCGACATAACTTAATATATCAATTTGTCATTTTTAATCTCTCATTTTTTCAGACAGTCATAAGTGTGTAAGTGGAGATATCCAGAAACCGACATTATCCTGGTAGCTAAGTATATCTTGATATAACCACATATCAATCTTCGTTCACAAAAAATAAATATTCGATAACTAGGCATGTAGATTTATCAAATTAGAGACTATAAAATGCGAGATGTCAACATACTACCAAGCGTGATTACAAAAAAAGTTATGTACATATTCAGTTGTAATTTTTTTATATAAAGATTCATACTGTTGGGATCGTATTAAGCTAATAAAAAGAAAATCATACAAGTCGAGATGTCAAGTTGTTCACGCCAGCCACGGATTATAGTAGATTGTACTACAAGTGCATAAAAGAAGCAATTTTATACGAGATGGCGAGGGTGGATATTAAGTCGAGGATAAAATGGGTTTTGTGATCGAGTTATACACTCTGCTTTTCACTTCGATTGCAAGGAAATGAAACAGTGATATTGTAAACTAGCTGACCCTCGCAACTTCGTTTACGTCACATGAGGTGTACGAAAGTAGGGTACTTCTTCATGAGTCTCATCAAGCAGCGTGTGAAACGGCCCTGTTTGCTTAATCATAAAAGAGCTTAAAGATTAAGTCTATTCTAAAACAATTCAATCCACGCCTTCGGCGCGGACTGAATTATTTTACAATAGCCTTAATCATTAAGCTCTTTTATGATTAAGCCAACACGCCCGTTTGGATTTACCCTCACATTCGTTTGATCCTTTAAGTACTCCCTTTCCAACACTAAAACAATATTTGAAATCGGACCACGCGTTGAGAAATTACAACTGAAAGACCATTTTGTCTTTTATCCCCTCTCTCGCAGGAAGCACGCAAAATATCGGGATCAAAAGTATCCTAGAACCTTCCTCGGACTATAAGCTCGGACTGTACCAAGTATCATTCAATTCGGTTCAGTAGTTTCGGTGTGATACTTATTCGGGATACAGACAGACAGACAGACAGACAGACAGACATGAAAAATTTAAATTACATTTTCGGCTTCTGTATCGATTAGAGAACACCCTCCAATTAAAAATTTCAAAATATCTTCCATGTACAGACTCTCGACCCTCAACAGTTTTATTATAAGTATAGATAAAATCATTCTACATGAAGCATTAGGCATGGGTAACGAGACCTATACTGCCTAATCATAAGTTCATTTTATAATATTTTTTCACTCAAAATACTATCTGATTTTTAATGTTTCTTAATTTATATAGAACACAGAAAGTACAAATTAAATGTAACAAAAAAAAACAAGTTATTTATAATAGCGTTTTATTATGTTTGGTTCACAGAGTAACACGATCTTCATGGTACCGTCTCTACGGTCTAGTATGGCCATATTGTTTAAGAAGAAGAAAAAGAACTTTATGCACTAGAGCATAAAGTGTTGTTTTAGTCCGCATACACCCAGCTTAAACAAGAACTTTACGAGCATAAGAAGTGAAAATGTTATTTTAAGCACATTTCGTGTGTTATCCTAGGCGAGGCCGCAGTAGCGGCCGTAGGTCTGTTGGCAGTCCTGGGACATCCTTCCGAGGGCTTACCCGGGGCTCCCAACCGTAGGCTATTAGGTAGGATATGTGTGGTTTTTAGTCGGTAGGAGTCCGGCATAGCATCCATGACGGATTTTCCTCATGTTAAACAAAGCCCCTCCATGTGTGAGTCCGACTCGCACTTGGCCAGAATTTGGAACGGCTTTGTCAGAACAGAGGAACCCGTTCGTATCATCTATACTAATATTATAAAGAGGAAGAGTTTGTTTGTAACGAATAGGCTCCGAAACTACTGGACCGATTTGAAAAATTCTTTCAGAAGCTTCACTCTTTGCGGTGAACATAGGCTATATTTTATTCCCGTATTCCCAATGTGAACGGGAACTATGCGGGTGAAACCGCGTGACGTCCGCTAGTTTAGTATAAAGTCGTGAATAATGTATGTATGTTTGTAATGTACTAGACTAGATGATACTCGCGTCTTCGCCCGTGTAATATCCGGTACCCGTTCCCACTTCCCGTGGGAACATATTCTCGGGATATAATGGCCGGATGAAAATGCCTATGTGTTAATCCAGACTATAATCTACCCCGGTTTCAAATTCATCCCGATCTGTTCAGCCGTTAGAACGTGATTGAGTAACAAACATCCAAACATCTTCACAAACATTTATAATATTAATTAATGAATTTTTGCCACATAACGCCCAATTACAAGATATTTATTGGAAAATCAGTAGCTTTATTATTATCTAATTTGTAATCTTCTCTTACGCACGCGACAATTTAATTATACCTACAGATAGTCCTCTAAGACAGATAGGGATTACTTAATTATGCACTAGAGGACGCCCCCGGCTCTGTTCACATGAAATGTAGCTAAAATCTGCCTCTTTCTGCGAGCAGGTCATACTCCTGACAAAGGCGGCGGGGTGGGAACGGGAGAGAACTCTCCCACCCGAGTTCCGCAGTCGGCGGAACTAATCGTAAATGTTCAGACGACATTTTGATATTCTACTGTGAATTCCAAAATGCGATGAGATTGAGAAGAACTCCTTATGAAATTTGGTCGTATTAAGAACCATCGCTTTTTTGAAGTCGGTTTACAAAGATAACGTCACATCCAAAGCAAGATAAGCTACACCTCAGGGTGACCCTCTACTCAGTAGAAAGGTAGTCAAAGGAAACACAAGAGGGTTAACTAAGTGTTTGTAGAGGGCGGCCGCTTATCTGTGGTCAAGCAGCTGACGAGGGGGTGCGGACAGACGGACACAGAAGTGTTAGAAGTAGTTTCTCAAAAAACTGTGACAAAATGTTTTTTTTTCCTGTCTTATAAAGTCGTGGTTAGACATAATGAAACCCTCTGATATATCTGACACATCAAACAATAAAAATCATCAAAAATTTACAAAAAATCCGAAAATCGCTTTTAAGTTTAAAAGAAAAAATTGCTTAGACAACATTTTGATACTCTACTGAGAACTCTAAAATGCGATGAGATTGAGAAGAACTCCTTAGGAAACTCGGTCGCAGTAAGTGCCATCGCTTATTTGAAGTCGGTTTACAAAGATAACGTCACATCCAAAGCAAGATAAGCTACACCTCAGGGTGACCTCTCCTCAGTAGAAAGGTAGTCAAAGGAAACACAAGAGGGTTAACTAAGTGTTTGTAGAGGGCGGCCGCTTATCTGTGGTCAAGCAGCTGACGGGGACGAAAGTGTTCCAAATAGTTCCACAATATATAAATAGGATATAATAAACCGAGCCTCAAAAGTTTTTCTCGGCCACGGCAATTAGCCTCTCATTTAATAACTAAGCCACGCGAAAATGATATAGCCTCTAAGATAATAATTCGTCCTCTTTAAAACGTCACCTAAACATTCCATTATAAGCATCAAATAAAGATCAACAATTATTTTAACTTGTCCTCCGTAATAATATATTAACACCTAATTTACTAATTCAGCCAGATATTTTACATGTAATCACCATTTTATATTTTATAGCTTCAAAACAAGAGACTCAAAAAATTATAAGTTAAGCCTCCACAGACTATATCAGTTTTTATAACTTAGCGTGTAAAATAGATATATCATATTCTTTTTTCGTGAAAATAGCCACTGTAAGGCTAGACGCGAGTGCACAGGACGACAGCGACCGGCCATTAGCATCAATCAGAGACCGCTATTTGATATCACTTTGTAACTAAAGCAGATTACGAATACCAAACAAGAGAGTGAGGTTAAGAAAGCAAATACTTAACTCAAAATTGAGTACATTATACACTCTCTAGAAGTGCATATCGTGAATGTCGTCATAAATTTACGATTAATGAGAAATTACTCGTTACTCAAATTTGGGTTAAGTATTTGCATTCTTGTAGACCAGTGCAGATAGCTCTGAAAATGATGAAAAATGAAAAAAAAAATGTAGTAGAATGAAACCTATTGCAAAAGGAAGAGAATGTGACAAAAATAACAGGAAAAATAATTTACGGGCGATCTGAGGTCGGGAAGTAAAAAAAGTGGGGATTTTAAGGGGGGAAAAGGGTTTTCTCGATTTCCGACAAAACTACAAGTCCTATGGAAAAATGTTTAATGGCAAAGTTGTAGGAAATAAAAAACTCTACAACTTTTGGATTTACACTTTTGTGACATAACCTCAAAAAGTATGTCAAAAACTCCAAAAACCCATCTTTTGAGTTTCTGATTTTTTTCTTTCACAAAAATGTTCGTTTCGTCATGAAATTTGGCAGAAACCTTTCTTTTTATGTTCCTAATGCACTGTAAATTTTTTGATCCAAAATGTTTATTGTTTGTCTTTTTATTGACTTTATATCGCAAAAGCATTTAAATTTTCAATCGAAAAATCACCCGTCAAAATATCAGATATTTTTTAAAAAAATTTTATAATATATTTTTACATCATCAATGTTTAAATTTTAAAAAATTTAAACATTGATGATGTAAAAATATATATACATCATTATGGTAAATTTTCTCAGAAAATGCAAAAGAACTCCAATCATATTTTTCTATTTTAATCATTCATGTACAATTTTGAGCTATTTATTAATGTTTACTTTCAAATAATTCGAAAAAACGTAAGATTTTATGGTACGTTGATAAATAAAATAAAAAAAATCAACAATTTTTTGTGTAAATATTAATAAACTAGCTGATGCGCGCGGCTTCGCCCACGTGAAATTCGGTACGCGTTCCCGCTTTTCGTGGGAACATATTCCCAGGATGTAAAGTAGCCTATGTGTTATTCCAGACTATAAGCTATCTCTGTACCATTTCAGCCCGATCCGTTCAGTCGTTACAGCGTGATTGAGTAACAAACATCCAAACATCTAAACATCCAAACATCTTCACAAACTTTCACATTTATAATATTAAGTAGGATAGCTCAAAATTTTTCATGAATAATTAAAATAGAAAAATATGATTGGATTTCTTTTGCATTTTCCGAGAAAATTTACCATAGTGATGTATATATATTTTTACATCATCAGAAAGAAGAGATATTAAGTAACAAAAAACCTACCAATTTTTAAAAAAATATCTGATATTTTGACGGGTGATTTTTCGATTGAAAATTTAAATGCTTTTGTTTGAAGCGCTCGTGGCCCCGCGGACTCAGTGTTCTGTAAACGATCACTGCAGTAAGCAACATTTACTATGGCCGGATATGGATGGGTGACCACCACGTGGACCACTTTGTGACATTTATTTACGAGCGTTTCCGTGCTTCGGAAGGCACGATAAACCGTTGGTCCCGGCTGTCAGTAAAATGACAGTCGTTAAGCCAAGTTGAAGGCCTTATGGGCGGCTTGAAAAATTTCAACTGTGGGTCGTCACAACCTGCGCCCGGGTCTGCAGCGCGTGTGTAGCGCCTCTGGTGTTGCAAACGTCTATAGGCTACGGTTACCAACCTTCCGGTGGGCCGTAAGCTTGTCTGCCACCTAAGTAGTATAAAAAAAAAAAAAAAAAAAAAAATATTAAGTCAATAAAAAGAGAAACAATAAACATTTTGGATCAAAAAAATTACAGTGCATTAGGAACATAAAAAGAAAGGTTTCTGCCAAATTTCATGACATAACGAACATTTTTGTAAAAGAAAAAAATCAAAAACTCAAAATCTGGGGTTTTTGAGTTTTTGACATACTTTTTGAGGTTATGTCACAAAAGTGTAAATCCAAAAGTTGTATTTTTTTTATTTCCTACAACTTTGCATTAAACATTTTTCCGTAGGACTTGTAGTTTTGTCGGAAATCGAGAAAACCCATTTTCCCCCTTAAAACCCCCATTTTTTTACTTCCCGACCTCAGATCGCCTGTAAATTATTTTTCCTGTAATTTTTGTCACATTATCTTCCTTTTGCAATAGGTTTCATTCTACTACTATTTTTTTATATTTTAAAAGCTATCTGCACTGGTCTATTGGTCTCACTTCTTTGTTTGGTATCTGTCTTTAGTTCTATAATCTGTATTACATGCACACATAATGTCACCGACCGAAATCTGTATGATGTCTAGGCATTATAGAGAATACCTGATACTTGCAGGCAAGGCAATGTATGAAATAACGAGAGTATGGAAGGGTTGTCCGCTGCTTGCGAAGGTTAGGTTAGGTTGGAACAGTTACCACTAACGCGTGAAGGCGAGCGAGCGAAGCGAGCATGCCGCTGCAGCAGCCGCCGAGCGCCAGTTGTATTACAGATAAATTTAATATTTTACAATATGTTACAATTTATAATTCCTCGATAGTTTATAATTTTGCGGTACCTACTCATAATATTATTGTGACCCAAGACCTATTTATTTTACACATTACCGGTGGACCAGCAGGTATTCTATGAAATCCCTAGGAAATTTGTACAGTACTAGACAGCTTTAGAATGCAGGTATTGTATAGAATATCTGATTATAAAGACTGCAGGTAACACATAATAATAAATAAAAGCATTTATGCCCGAAAATCTGTCCCATGTTCCCGTGTGAAACGGAAAAGCGAGTCCGTATCAGGTCTCGCTTGTCCGTTTCCACCAGATTGTGACACCCCACACAGTTGGCTGAACGATGTTCCTAGCAAAGCAAGGACACTCTCGCAAATCAAATGTTACAAAGTGATCAACCATCCGAGCACCAGCAATAGCGGTAGTTGCTTACTGCAGTGATCGTTTACAAAAGACTGAGTTAGTGGCTACAAGTGGTCCTAGCTATTTAGGCAATATTAGTGGCCATAATTTGCTTTTTGGTGACAACTTTACTTAACTTTGATGATCCATAAATGTTGGACGAGTTACATTTTAAAAATGCTGAATTAGGAACATAGAAGCTATGATATTTATAAATAATGTCCATTTTGATGCCATTTTTTAGTATTTTAGAAGCTTACTGTTTGAATGCATGTTACAAAATTAGATGCTTAAAAATAATCACGATGCTGAATTATATTAACAGTGGCTAATAGAGAGGTTAACTGGTGGCTATAATCTATAAATTCTGACGCTCATTAATTGTGGCTGACTTATTAATTTAGGGGTCAAAGTATTTTTCCGGAGGCTAAAAATGCTATTAAAAAGAAGGTTGTTTAATTAGCACCCTATATAAATTGGACAAAATTTCAAAGTTATCTGACGTTTTAAGTGTTCGATAATCACGTTGAAAGAGTGACTTAAATAGGTATATTATATTATTTTATACATACATATAAATGAACTAAATAAAATCATGTTAAAAATTTGCTGTATTTTTTGCCAGATTCAAAAAATCGTGTATAAATGTTTTTTTTAACATGCTATTTTTTTTGTATAAAATTGCTTAATATTTAGCATGTGGGAAAAAAAATACTAGGAAGTATCAGTAGTCCGATTAAATATTCCGATGATCGAACTACTGAGACTTTTCCGGTTCAGTAGTCCGATGATGCAGATGATTATAGATCATCGGACTACTGAGTCTTTTAGTCCGATTCGACATTCCGGAATACGAAATGGATGCAGTAGAATTAACTTTTTCATAATATTTTATTATAAAGTGAAAAAAGACAACTTGGCCCAGACGGGACTTGAACCGAAACATAATAAAATATTATGAAAAAGTTAGCATACTAATTGCTTTAAATATTAAAAATCGAATTAACTTTTACAACATGCTAATTTAGACATTCGACATTCCAAAATAAGAAGTGGATGCAATAGTATTAACATTTGTTTTGCATTTTTTTAACATGCTATTTTTTTTGTATAAATTTGCTTAATATTTAGCATGTGGGAAAAAATAAACATGCAAAACAAAAGTTAATTCTACTGCATCCATTTCGTATTCCGGAATGTCGAATCGGACTAAAAGACTCAGTAGTCCGATGATCTATAATCATCTGCATCATCGGACTACTGAGCCGGAAAAGTCACAGTAGTTCGATCATCGGACTATTTAATCGGACTACTGATACTAGGGGGAAATTTCAATGCCGTTAGCACAAAATAAAATTTTGCGTTTTTAGTAGAAATTTAAAAAATCCTTTCTTTATCGTCAAAGTTTTTACTAAAATTTACAAAACTATGATTTTTCTGAGCTTTTAAAAGCGAGTAAGTCACCTTTAATTTTTTGAATAAGTATAAATTTATTTATAGTTATAACACTTGTCTATTCACCTGTACTGATGAAAAATAGAGCAATACCACTTCCACTATCTGTCCGGCGCAGCTGAGTGAAGCAAATGTTATTTTTTATTGCGCTAAGTGATCTTAGAGACCGAGGGTCAAAGGATGTCCGGTTAAAAGCCGCAACAAAGAAAAATTTATCTTAATTCAATTGAAATAGAGATTATTTTGCTATGTGCTCACTTATTACTTTATTGATACTCTTGAACAAGACTCAATGCTTGCCAATTTTTATGCAATGTGTTGTAAAAGTTAGTTGGTTAGGTAATATTTGACTTCTTCTTTTATATAAAACTAGCTGTTGCCCGCGACTTCGTACGCGGGAAAATATTGTTATAATGCCAATTTGATTGCTCTCTGCTTAGCCCCTAGGATATGTAGCGTGATAATATATAGCCTATTTTAAGACTCTACCCCTAGCTAATATTTGTACAAAATTTGAACCAAATCCATTCAGTACTTTTCGAGATCCTTCCGGACAAAGCAAAGCAAACAGACAAACAGACAAACAGACAAACAGACAAACCGACAAACAGACAAACAGACAAAAAAAAATCTAACTATATTTTCAGCTTCGGTTTCTTATGTTGAACACCCAGCGAGTATTTTTTTTTAAATATTTCCAACGTACAGTTTTGACTTTTCTATCATTTTATTATATGTATAGATTCTCTTTCAAAGCCACCTTGCCCAAATTACCTTTCGCGGCAATTAAGCTAATATAAGCGTGTGCTACGGGATCTAGACACTTATAAACATTTATTTCTGCTACTCAAACTCCGAAACAAACATTTGTGAATACACAAAAAAAATTTTTCAACCCGGGATTGGAACCAAGACCATTAGTAACCACAATAGCAAATATCTACCATTACTCCAGTGAGGCTGTCATTTTAGCAAGGTGTTAATTTGAAAATGTATAGGCACTACGATGATAAAGATAGACAGATACACAGGGACATACGTTTGAACCCTCAATTTCATTACGGGTACCTTAAAAGCACCGGCCAAGTTCAAACAAACAAACATTCGAACTCGTGCACAGAGGTTACATACCAAAAAACCGCCAAAAATCACAATTGTTGTATGGGAGCCCTTGTCATTTGCCCCCTTTTTATCTGATTTAATATTTGTAGCTATAGTGGCAACCGAAATACATCAATTTGTGGTCTGTATTTCAGGTCTCTAGCTATCACGGTTCCTGAGATACAGCCTCGTGGTGGACATTAGTTATGAGAGTTTGAAGATTTGTAATAATGCCGATGAGATGCAACTTTATTTGAATTCAAGATAGAGGAAGAGACGTATTTATTTTCATAGGTATTATAATAAATTTTATAAAAACCCTTTCACAAAATATTGCATTGTTTTAGAACAAATTAGATTTCTTTCCGCCTGTATAGATTTCCACGAAAAAGATTACTTTTTCGTGGAAATCTTCACAGGCCGAGAGACGGACGGCGAAGTCTCATAAATAGGGTCCTGTTTTTATCCTTTGGCTACAGAACCCTAAAAACCATTGCCTAGTACAATCATCCATTACTTGGTAATTCCCATTTTTGTTGCAGTAATTAATGTGATTAAAATCCTGACTAAGTATGTTATCCGATAATATTAATTATCTTCGTATTTAGATGATAATCTTTTAAATAAAGTATCTTGTTCCACTGTCTGAGTCATTTGTGTTGACAAAATGCTGAAACAAGCTGCTTTGATTTTGGTTGTGCAATCTGTGTTGGCCATAGGTACGATTTTTATTTTATACCAGTGGACGTCACGCGGTTTCACCCTCGTAGCTCCCGTTCTCGTGGGAATATGAGAATAAAATTTAACCTCGGATAGTGTAGCTTCCCAAATGTGAAAGATTTTTTTAAATCGGGTCAGTTGTTTCGAAGCCTATTCAATGCAAACAAACAATTACATTTTTATTTTATATATCGCCTCTTTGCTTCTATAATGTGTTATCGTGAAAACTGTAATTTTACAGGAGAGTGATTTTTAACTTAAAAAATACAATTTTCGAGAAACAAAGAATTGTTTTACCGTCGATCCTTGCTTAATTATTTGACATAACAAATAAACTGTCTGAAAAGTTTTAAAAACCTTGTCAATTTGAACATTTAACCAGAAATTGGCTTCAATTGGAAAAAAGGGTAATATATATCACGTTATTCTTGAAAATAATCTGTAATATAAGCGTTACAACCTAAGTTATCGCGTTGTAGATAATATTACAGTTGTTATGACACTGAGTTACGACATAAATAAACATTGTTTATGCGAAAACTTTAAGATTTAAAAATATTTTTTATTAGGAAAAGAGGAACTGCAATCGCACTTATTATAATTTCCATGGCAAAAATAAATTTAATACTGCAAATAACCACAATTTGTATTGTTCACTTAAACAGAATCACAAGTTATAGAATAGGTATCCTTTTAATATAATATCCATCAGGCAGGGTGTAGACAACATGACGACCAAATATAAAAAAACAATCAGACTTTGACAATAATTGTGCAGCATTATTATTGTAATTATTCTAATCATATCACAGTAAATTAATAGGCAGAATATGACTATTCAATAGTGTTTAAAATATTTGACAGACAACAATAACACTTAAGTATTGGTATTTCCAAACAAAACACAATAATATAAAAGTATACTTAATGAAACATTATTATCAGCAAGACTTAAGTAGTCAAAACAAGGATGCAAAATAACTAATCAAATCAATATAAATCAACTATTAAGTTAACTACTGGTAACATCATTGTGCTTTGTAATATAATCACAATTTTACTTATAATTATTATTATCATCTTAAAAACAAACATAAACAGTCTTGGTATTGTTTGACGTAGATATTAATAAATAAGTCTTTATGTCAGCACATTTTTTGAAACCGCTATTCCGCTCAGTTCAAGTGAAAATTCTTTTAATATAACTCTTGTGATTGAGCTCGTGCCGGACGTTTGTGCCAAGGATGCCCAGATTGTCCGCAAGAGAAATCGTCGTATTCTGATGAGAGGGTAAAGGTAGGAAAGGGGATTTTTAGCTGTAAACGCACACGCCTGTGTTTTACGGGCATTGAACTCGACCAGGTTTTCGGATCCCCATAGGGAAATGCGGTCCAGGTCCCCGTCGATATCAGCCACAAGTTGCCATCTCTTCTCCTCAACGTTGGTTCTCCCGGCCGCTGGACAGGTCGAGTAACTTCCGTGCAGGGTGCTATCGTCTGCATAGCAATGTATCCTCCCGAAAGCACCAACCAGAAGAAAGAGGGTTGGGGTCAATATAGATCCCTGTGGTACCCCGAAATTAATCTGCATAAAACAGAAAGCCTGGCCGTCACAGAGGACCCGTATCTGTCGTACGTGCAGAAAGCTGTTCATCCAGCTGCGCAATTGGGGCGGTAGTCCATATTCAGGAAGCTTCGAAAGTGGCCGCGCATGTCATAGTCCATCGAAGGCTTTCGCGATATCGAGTTATATCAAGAATACCTCATAAATTACCTATGTTTACATCAAGAATACCTCATAAATTACCGTAGCACATAGACGAGTACCGCCCACTTATCGTAGTCAAGCGTCTTCCAAGGAAACCGCTCAATTGACTAAAGACAAATGAATGGAATACATCGAATTTAAGTACTTATATTAATTGAAATGCAAGTAAAATTATTGAAGAATGAAACGAAAATTATAATTCTAAATTTAACAGACTTACAAATGAACTGATATCCAAACTTATTCCCGACATTTTGTGCCTTATTTAAAGACTGTAAGATAGAACTAATATTTAAGCTAGACACGAGGTAGTTCTTAGCAAAACTTAGTAGTTCCTCTAGTTTAATAACTAAGATAATATGGTAATAGGTACACTCAAATATTTACCCGCACTTGTATCTGGTTTAAGAATATTTGCATTATCTGTCGCTCGCTATTGCAAGTGTGCCAAGTTTTTTATATTATAATCAAGAGCCCATCTGCAAAATTTGTTAAAAATGGCTATTAGTTTTAGTATGTACAACGTATCATTTGGGAATATTACAAAATAAATACATTTCTGTTCGTTCAAAAACGGGACATTAACAATTATCTACAGCTTAAATTTTGTATTAGAAAAAATTTCATCACCTACAATGTTACATCTTAAGTTAACACAAATCAAAACTCACATTCTTTCGACAAGAGTGTGACATATACATAATAATAACAATCAACTTCCGCACTATTTTTCAACATCAGTGTGTCAAAATTATAGATCACATTGTAAAACTAAAAAGCATAATTAAATTGAACCTTACCTTTGCAACCAAAACGTGGTATCATCGTTATGTCACGTTTTTGCAGAAATTCGAGAGCATATTCCTCTGCAATTGCGTAGTGGCTACTGTTATGTTACGTTTTCGCAACAAAATTCTCTGCATAAAGAGACAACGTGATATTGCGATCTGACACAGTGGCGCTATCTCTTTCACTCACAGATTAGGTATGTTACGCGTAAAACACACCACGTTTTTTTAGAAAATAAAATCAAACACGGCGGTTTTAATTATCAAATAAAAAAAATATCGACTTTTCGGATATATCACGTTATTGAAGCAAAGAGGCGATATATTAGTATAGAATAGACTAATGAAGTGGCAGATTAGTATGCAGAACACTGAGCCTGCGGGGATAGGAGTGGTTATTTTTTTTTCGAACATATAGATTCTGTAAATTGATTAAAAGATTTTGTTATTGATTGTACTTTTTTGTTTGTAGTTTTATCTCAACTCTTCGTCATTTAAAAAGCATTCATACATAAGAAAATGCAGACAAAAATTAATAATTACAGATTTTTTCTAGTACAGTGTATCCCAATTATTTGTTTATTTCTAAGGTTAATGAGTGGTGTAATATGCCTTCATTTCAAAAATGGGATCTTTAAACTAAACAAATCAAAGCAGCTGTCGGGCAGCGGTGCAGTCTAAATTCAGTGTGAAAATTTCTATCGCGATGCAGGATTTTTAGCTCGAGTAACATTTATTTTTAAGGTTCCGTACACAAAGGATAAATAAACCGGCCAAGTGCGAGTTGGACTCGCCCATGAAGGGTTTCGTAGCAGCAAGTAACATAATATAAAAGTTCTTATAGTTCGTTGTAACTTTGATTGATGTTTTAACACGTTCGCAGTGGTAGTGATTTTTCTAACCAAAAATTGCGGTTTATGACGTATTAAAAAAAAACTACCAGCTCTATCTCGTTCAAACCAATTTTCGTTGGTAGTTTTTATGGCAATGTACATCATGTATTTTTTTTAGATTTATCACTCTCTTAGTTTAGAAGTTAGAGGGGGGGGACATTCATTTTTCGACTTTGGAAGTCCCTCTTGCGCAAACTATTCACTTTAGAAAAAAATTATGTTAGAAACCTCAACAGCATTTTGAAAGACCTATCTATAGATAACCCACACGTATGGGTGTGATGAAAAAAAAAATTTTGAGTTTCAGTTCTGAGTATGGGGACTCCCAAAATTTACTGCTTTTTTTCTAGTTTTATATAATAATCTTAATGCGGTTCACAGAATACATCTAGTTACCAAGTTTCAATAGCATAGGCCTTATAGTTTCGGAGAAAAGTGGCTGTGACACACGGACGGACAGACAGACAGACAGACAGACAGACATGACGAATCTATAAGGGTTCCGTTTTTGCCATTTGGCTACGAAACCCTAAAAACGTGACCCTATTTAGGAGACTTCGCCGTCCGTCTGTCTGCCTGTCTGTCCGTCACGAGGTTGATCTTGTAGGAGTATTGTATGCTTGCACGAGTATTTGAGCAACCGCGATAGCTAGAAAGCTGAAACTTACACAGATGATGTATTTCTATTGCCGATATAACAAAAAATCTAAAATAAAAAACCCCCGACTCACAAAAAAAGAACAATAAAAAATCTGTAAAAAGTAAAAAAATAACAATTATATTATGACCTATCTACCCTAAGTATTGAACCTTTATTATTATTATAGGTAGCTATATTATTTACGTAACAGTTTGTCTCGTCGGGAGACCGCTCTATACTTAAAGGAACTTCAAAAATACTCAACGAGTACGCGCAAAACATCTACAACAAATGAAACAGAATCAGAATCGGTTCATCCGTTTGAGAGCTACGACGCCACAGACAGACTTACAAACACACACACACATCTACACACACGCCAAACTTATAACATCCCGTTCGGGTTCCCGTTGGGGGTTAAAAAAAGGGGGATTAAGGGGGTCTCATACATCAATAAACGGCAAATATCACGTATTTGCCGTTTATTGGTACGGAACCCTCCTTTCGCGAGTCCGACTCAACATGACCGCTTTTTATTTTTTGTTTACTTTAATAGCGGCGCCAGCAGACCCGGTCTTCGGCGTGTTCTCCGAAGGCCTCCGTTATGACTACTTAGAGACTGACGATGGCGAAATTCGGCTTGTCGACAACTGGCTCAAACTTAGCGACTACGATGGACTCGCTAGATATAACCCCGATGAGTCTAATAGATACCATCTGTTTACCAGGTTAGCAGAGATTTGTAGAACTAGATAATTGAATTTAGAAGTTGATAGAAACAGAATTGGTGACGCCTCCTAGTATGCTCTTCTCTCCTGGTACTTTACTAGTACGATATTGGTAATATTCGGCTTGTCGGCAACTGGCTCAAGCTCAGCGACTACGATGTCCCTTGCCAGATATAACCCCGATGAGTCCAATAGATACCATCTGCCTACCAGGTCAGCAGGCAGCGTGAAGAGGCACATCACAAGGCCGCCAACTTGAGGACCACTGTCAGAAGTGGCCCCCAATCGCTAGATGCGCCACGGTTTTCCATCAGGCTGGTGGCGACGTCAATTTGGCGAGCTAAATGTTTAAAAAAAGTAGCGGAATTGGTTACATATACCTCTGAGTATTCTATGCTCTCCTGGTACTTTACTATACCGATGTCTGTGAAACCTCTTGTTCGTAGTGTCATAGATAGTTAAGGTTTATCATAGGTTTGATGAAGTTTATCTAAAGACACTCTCGTCTAAAATCTAGACTAAAAAAATATGATTATAATTCTTCTTTCCCCCACCAGGTTAAATCCTTCTCTCAGTCAAGTACTAGTGCCAGGCAATCTCAACACAGTTACAAACTCTCATTTCGACGCGAGAAAAAGGACTGTCATCCTGATACATGGTTTTGCTGGCTCAGCTACGTCTAGTTTCAATACTAACTTAGTACCAGGTAAGAAATATACATTTATTGTCAAATAATTGGAAAAAGTAGTCAAATATTGAATCACTACGGAATTCTGTACCTGTTTCCGCAGCTCATGAGCACGTGTTTCTGGGAAAAATCATAATCTATATAAATAAATAAATAAATAAATATTTGTGGACATTCACACTCAACTCGTCTAGCCCAAATTAAGCTAATATAAGCTTGTGATATGGGATTTAGACGACCGATAGACATACTTATAGATTTGTAAATACATACCTACATACACTCATTTGCAAAAAAAACGGGCGGTTTTGATTTTCATTCATCTTTAAAAAGATACAATACCAAAAAGGTTTCAATCGTTTGTACACGTTACTGGCCGGTTTTAAAAATGCCGTGGTATTAAAAAAGTACGTTCTAAATTCAAATTTTCATTTGATGCTCATTTTTACAGAAAACCCCTTTTTATCCTACATTTTTGGCGCGAAGTTCCAGAAGTTAACATCGACTTTCACAACTTTTATTCAATTTTTATCGATTAATTTCATATCCTTGACTGTCAAAGCTTTATTTATTGCTGTTTGGCTGTATCAAAAATGGTAGATAAAGTGGTAAAAGCTACCAAAATTATCGCGCTGCTTGAAGAGGGTTGCAGCCAATGTTTCGTGGCTAGGAGGCTAAATGTTAGTCGCTCGACGGTCCAAAGGACCTGGCAGCGATATCAGGAGTCTGGTTCCGTCGAGAGAAGGCCTGGTTCTGGAAGAAAACCATGTACCCAACCACGGGATGATCGTTTTCTTGTGAGTCGCGCATTGAGAAATCGCAAATCTTGGTATGTGGATCTTAAGAACAACCACCAAGAAGTAAGAAATGTGCATATTAGTCTATGGACGGTCAGGAGGAGGCTTCTCGCTGCCAATATACGCAGTCACCGCCCGGCCCGCGGCCCCAAATTACTCCGTGAGCACAGAGTTCACAGGCTTAGGTTCACTAGAAATTGTGAATCATGGACTCAAGAAGATTGGAATAGGGTTTTGTTCTCTGATGAAGCCAGGATATCTCTGTTCGGTGAAGATCGACGTCGGCGAGTGCTAAGAAGACAAGGAGAGCGCTTTGCAGATGCATGTTTCGAAGAAATCACACCTTATGGTGGGGGCTCTGTTATGTTTTGGGCACGAATAAATTCAATGGAACGTACAGAGTTAGTCTTCATTGAAAACGGCTCACTGACTGGGCATCGATACATAACGGAAGTTCTAATTCCTCATGCACAACCCGCATTGGCCGCTCTAGGTCAAGACTCGATTTTTATGGACGACAATGCTCGCGCCCACCGATCCCGCGATGTTAATGCGTATGTGCAAGAGGTCGGCATTCGTCGTTTGGATTGGCCAGCTCGAAGTCCCGACCTCAATCCCATAGAACATATCTGGGACGTTCTAAAACGGCGTGTGAGATCAGTACACCCGGCTCCGCAGACCATCAGAGAGCTGAAGAATGTGATTACTGCGGAGTGGGAACGTATTCCGCAAGCAAGTATCCGGGATATACTCGCTAGCATGCCCAGACGAATTCAAGCTGTGATTTTAGCTAGAGGGGGTCACACTCGATACTAAACATTTATCTGCTTTTACTTTATTAAAGAAAAACAAACAAAAAACTTTTTTATTTTTACTTCATGAGCATATGCACTACTAGCGAACATACACTACTAGCGAGGTTTAGCATTATTTCCCATAAATTGTAACAAAATTTTATGAAATACTGATGAAAACGATTATTTTCTTATTAATTTACCAAATTGTGATGATAAAACTACCTATAATTATCAAACAAAGCAATATTAACATTTGAAATGGTTCATTGCTTAGGTGCCCGTTTTTTTTGCAAATGAGTGTATTATACATAGAAAACACCCAAACTCCGTGATAAACATTTGTGGATCACACAAATATTTGGACCGACCCAGGAATCGAACCCAGGACCTCCAGCGCGGCAGGTGGTTGCACTACCGACTGCGCCACAGAGGTAAAATTATTGTTAGCAGCTGTCAAGATTTCCTAAAGACAAAACATTTAAACATTCTCTTGTTTTTGTATTCGTTAAAAGCATTTTTAAAATCACTCTCAAAGACATCGTAATTGTATTCAAAATTTTGTCCCCAGCATTCTTGGCAGGAGACGACTGCAACGTGATAATCTTGGACTGGAGCGCCGGATCTACATGGGGACCCCGCGCAAGAGAAGCCGGTAAGAGTGTTTTTTTTTTGTTTAACGTGAGGGAAAATCCTCATAGGATGTTATGCCGGACTCCTACCGACTAAAAAACCTCACGCCACGCCTAACAGCCTATGGTTGAGAGCCCCGGGTAAGCCCTCAGGAAGGATGTCCCGTGAGGCAGCCGGTAAGAGTGTTTAATCTATACAATGTTGATGATGGTCCTTACAGAAGCATGCCCAATACGATGTGAGAGTTTCAGGCACGCCACTAACAGGCCACGGTGGTAGTTAACTGGCCAAAATCTGCCGGGAGTCTCCGGGAGTCCTCGTGACTGGCCTCGTGGTCCAGTTGATAGTTTGCCTGACTAAGGATTCAGGTGGGCGGATTCATTCTGGTCTTTTTGACGTGACAAAGTCTTATAATTCGATGGAGCCGGCTGCACGCGCGTTACCTCGCTCTGCCTCGCTCTGAGGCGTTCCATTTATTTTAGTAATGTTTTCACCAGATGGCGCTGATGTGTTTTTTATATTTGTGTTTGTATTATTTTTATTTTTTATTTTATTTTTATTTTTCATGGTCGTTACCTCGCTCTGAGGCGTTCAATTTGAGTGTTCCGTGTGAGGAGAAACCATTACATCAGTATTTTCTTCTGACGTTGTCACGTTCAACTATCATCAGTAAATGGACTTTACAAACAACTGATTTTTTTATACCACTAAGGTGGCAGACAAGCTTACAAGCACCGCAGCCTATAAACGTTTGCAACACCAGAGGCGCCACACTCGCGCTGCCGACCCTGTAAAAACCTTCTTAGGCCCCTTTTGAAGAACCCCGTACTGTGAAGGTGTAGTACGAGTAGTATGCCTATTGGTAGTCTAGATTTCATTGCACAATCTGTTAATAGTTGAATTTGGGCTTAATGGCTTAGTGTGAGAATGAGAATGTCCCAAATTGTTTATGTAATTTTTAAGCTATTGCATAGCTTTTATCGCGGGCTTTGAGCTTTGAAGTCCAAAAGTCCAAAAGTCCAAAGTCCAAAAGTCCAAAAGTCCAAAAGTCCAAAAGTCCAAAAGTCCAAAAGTCCAAAAGTCCAAAAGTCCAAAAGTCCAAAAGTCCAAAAGTCCAAAAGTCCAAAAGTCCAAAAGTCCAAAAGTCCAAAAGTCCAAAAGTCCAAAAGTCCAAAAGTCCAAAAGTCCAAAAGTCCAAAAGTCCAAAAGTCCAAAAGTCCAAAAGTCCAACAGTCTAAAAGTCCAAAAGTCCAAAAGTCCAAAAGTCCAAAAGTCCAATAGTCCAAAAGTCCAAAAGTCCAATAGTCCAAAAGTCCAAAAGGCCAAAAGTCCTAAAGTCCTAAGTCCAAAGTCCAAAAGGCCAAATGTCCAAAAGTCCAAAAGTCCAAAAGTCCAAAGTCCAAAGTCCAAAAGTCCAAAAGTCCACAGTCAAGTAGTTACTTGGTACTTTACTTTGTTGAACACAGGCCTTGAAATATTCCTTTGTAGAAATAATTATACCTACTAGCATAGTTGATAAAAAATGCTATGCAATAGCTTTACCGCGACAGTCATCGAGTGACATATAAGCCCCGCAAGTTGGTAATGCGCTGGAACCTTGTCATAATGACAGCTAAGTGACGTCATCGTGACGTAGCGCAAGCGCGCGCTGTCCTCGCGAAGCTGCGTACGGTATTTTTTTTAGTACTGACTGCTCGACGGACATACGTCACCAAGTGGTCACCTAGATGGCCGCCAAGCGCAATATCAACGTGCGGGGCTTATACATCTTTTTTATTTTTTGTTCCTTTACAGGTATGGCTGGAGGCCGTTTCGCAAACTGGCTCATGAGTGTCACAGGTTCGACCCCTGGGCAGTTCACAATCGTAGGGTACAGTGTTGGAGGTAAGAATGTTACAAAACAATGTGGTATTCTAAGGGCGGATTCGACCAAAAATGGAGTAAGAATATACTAGAGAATAACTTGTATTTATTCTAAAAGTAAGCGCAGCGGTGAGGAGTCACTGCGCGCCCCCGATTGATTCTTGACCGAGGGCGTAAGGTCGGGGGACCCCGCCCACCAACGGTCACATGGCGGTGGGCACCTTCCTCGTGTTCCGGGGGTGCCCATTAGCGCACGCCTGCGCCAGCCGCTCTCTGTCTCCTCTATTACAGAGGGGCGCTCGAGAGCGGTGCAGGCGTGGTCTTCAGCTCCTTAGGGAGCTTTGGGGAGTCGCCCATCTGGCTCCCCCGAGGAGAGCCCCGAATTAACGGGGCGCCCCTAGCCGGGTCGACGTGAATAATCTTTTGATATCCCTCGGCCCGGCTAAAGGGTGAGGAGGAACACCGCGGGGTTTAGTGGGTAGAACGGTCCATTCTGGACCGGGCCGGGAGTCCCACACACCATCCCAGCTGCCCCCGCATCTGGGATGAAGGCGTGTAAATGTGTTCCCCGCGTCAAAAAAGAAAATTCTATTCTATTCTATTCAGTACAAGTTATTCTCTAGTTTAAGTATAGACAAGCTTTTGTCATAATTCTATCCTAAGATTCAAGCATTTTTTTTCTATTTTCAAAGGTCATGGAGCCGGTCACTTAGGAAGAACAATGCGTACTCGACCTGGTTACGTCCTTGGTAAGAAATTTAACAACTGACTTCTAAAAATAAAGCGGTTCTAGATGCTACTTAACCCAGATGCTCCTGAAACTATTATGGGTCTTAGATCTTTATAATTTTTTGATATGTTGGTATTTGTGTTAGTGACTTTTTAGGAAAAATACGAAAAAAAATCTTGTTCCTCTGGGAAACCTGGAAAATGATCGGTGTTATAACACCTGGTAGGAGAATGGGCTACTATTGCTAGTAGGGAACTATGGGAAATAATTCTTATAAAATTATACACTTTATTTATGATTAAATCTTTATTAGACTTTTATATATTTTATATGGTGATTAAATAATTAACCGGTTAGTGTTTACTTTAGTTTTTGCAATGATAATCAATAAAACAATTCTTAGGATGCAAATAAACTTCACATTTCTTACATACAAAATTAGTTTTTTTTTTACAAATTTTACAAGTTAACTGATTGTTATGATATTTTATCAAGTGATCGATTTTATCGTACCTGGAACTTCCCTATGACCAGGTGTACGAGATGGTGATGGATGGATACTATAATTTTCTTCTACAGGAGCCATGGCAAAAATTTTTTTGTTCAAGACATCAAACAAAGGTCTCAGTTTCGAAAATTTGTCATCACTTGTGTATTGTCACAGCAGTGAATATGTGACATTATGTAATTGAATCGATCTCGTGAAAGAGCATTACTTATCAGTGGGAAATTAGTATCTGACAACTTTTCCCAGTACATGCCTCTTTGAGGGACAACAATATTTCCACTAAATAAAAGAATAGCCAGAAAACATTTCATTTCATTGGTTGTGACAGTATTTAAATTGTACTTTTGGCTAGCGTATAAGTTTGTGTAGTGTACAAGCATATCAACGACATCATCACCAAACAGAGCATCAAAATAATATGTTGGTGACTGCAGATTTTTTTGGACCCTCAAAGTTTTGCCATTCTGGGTAAGAATTTGGGGAATGACGATTACGCCAAGCATAATTTTGTTTCTTGGATACTCTCGGTGCAAAGACGTTACCACCAGTTGATGTACTGGCTACTGGAGAAGAATGAGATGCAGTGGAATCTTCCAAGTTAGACGGGGATTCTATACGCCTTCTCTTAGTTATATGAGACATTGGAATGTTATACTCATCGTCATCAGAGGAAGATTCTTCATATTGTACTTCAGCGTCAGCCCTAAGTTGATCACCTAGAAACCCAAAATGAAAGAAACTTATAAATTAATTGAGCCAATGTTTCAAATAGACATATTATAATATCGATTTATACCTATATGAGTTAACATACCTGAGAGATTATGAGGATTCACCAGTTCTTCATCCCCTGAATCTTCATCAGTGACTGCGTTCGAATTTTCAGGTGGCAAAACTGAAATGGTTCTTGGTAAAGGTGTTTCATCGTCTTGCCTTTCTAATTCCTCTAATATTTCGTGTAAGCGTAATGTTTTTTTTGACTGCGACCTAAAATTATATAGTAAAGCTTGATAGACGTTCATTCTCCTACTAGGTGTTATAACACCTCTGGCAATTTTATTTATAAATAATAAACACTTTGAAATATAACACAACTATGTTTTCTATTTTATAGCTAACAGTCATAAGTTTGCACTATCAGGTCGAAAATATTAGGTTACCATACAATAATTATAAAAAAACTTACCTTTTAGTTGTCATTTTGAAAAAAAACAACACTTCTTTATTTAATTGAGCAAAAGTCTTTAAAATTCAATGCAAATAACATTTTTTTCCGCAGATAAATAATTATGCATGTACACTAAATGAAACAAAACGAGCAATGACGATCATTAGTCACTTTTGATATATTTTATTTGAGGGCATTTTTAAATTAGTTTAATCGGTGTTATAACACCTGGTAGGAGTATCTGGGTTAAAGTTTGCTATTTTTCAATACCAAGACATGCTAGGCTCACCTGGTGGAAACTAATCACCATAGAATATGGGCGTCTGCAACTCTCTATCGATCCAAGCCAAAGAAAAATTTCATCAGTGGCCCACTGATGAAATTTTTGCTAAGCTGCATATACATACAAACATACGGTCACGCCCTTATCCACGAAGGGGTAGGCAGAAGCATATTAAACGCCCACATTTCACCTTTTTTTTAGAATTTATCCCACGTAATAGGTGATGAGCCGTATTGCCGTATTAATATGACAGGCGCAGGTTGTGACTGCTTGCTATTGAAATTTTTCAAGTCGCCTAAAACGACCTTCAACTTGGCTTAACGACTGCCATTTACTGGCAAACGGGACCAACGACTTAACGTGCTTTCCGAAGCACGAAAAGGCTCAAATAAACGTCACAAAGTGGTCACATGGATGGTCACCCATCCAAGGACTGGTCATAGTGAAAGTTGCTTACTGTAGTGATCGTTTACAGAACACTGAGTTCGCGGGGCCACAAGCGCTTATGCATACATGGCCTTTAACTTGGCTAAATTACTGTCATTTTACAAATAACTGGAAGCAACGTGCCTTTCAAAGCACGGAAACACTCGTAAATAAATGTCACAAAGTGGTCATATGGCGGTCACCCCTCCAAGGAGCGGCCATAGTGAAAGCTGCTTACTACAGATATCGTTTATAGAACACTGAGTCCGCGGGGCCATGAGTGGCTTCAATAATCATACTTATTATAAAAAGTATTATATAAATAAATAAATAAATAAATATTCTCGGACATTTCACACAACGCTATCTGATCCCAAAGTAAGCTAGAATAACCTGCTTGTGTTATGGGTATCAGACCACGGATATTAATACTTATATACTTTTTAAATACATACGTATTATACATAGAAACACCCAGACTCTTGAGACAAACATTTATGGGTCACACAAATATTTGTCTCCGGTGGGAATCGAACCCACGACCTCCAGCGCCGCAGGCGGTATTAGTACCGACTGCGCCACAAGAGGCAGTCAATATTATTATTCGTCCTTCAGCTTGCGACCCTGCCGAACGTTGGGACGCGGCCGAAGTCATGAGACCTGATGATGGCGTCTACACTGAAGTAATACACACCAGTTCCTACGGTATGTATTATATTTCGTACGATTGCATGAGTTTTTGTATGTGTCGAAATTCTTCATGAATTCTCTTATGCTACAATTACGTTAAAATTATGTTATAATGCTAGTTTGATTGCTCTCTGTTTAGCCCCTAGGATAGCTTATTTGATGACCCTGCCCCTAGTTAATATTTGTGCAAAATTTGAATCAAATCTATTAAGTACTTGTCGAGATCCTTCCGGACAAAGCAAACAGACAAAAATTTTTCTAACAGTATTTTCGGCTTCAGTATCTTATGTTGAACACCCAGCGAGAATTTTTTTTAAAATATTTCCAATGTACAGTTTTGATTTTTCTATCATTGTGTTATAATCTATTATATAAAAATAAGTCGGGTTTTCCTTCCTGACGCTATAACTCCAGAACGCACGAACCGATTTCCACGGTTTTGCATTCGTTGGAAAGGTCTCGGGCTCCGTGAGGTTTATAGCAAAGAAAATTCAGGAAAATTTTCAACAGAAAAGCGGGATAATCATTTTTCACATACAGCGCCATCGCGGGCGAAGCTGCGGGCATCAGCTAGTTATGTATAGATAATAAACCTGACCGAACCGAAAGAAAAATAGTAGACTATTTTTAAAATTCTTACATATTTATAAAACCAAAACTATCTTAAACCCTGGGGGGTTGGCCTTTCTAAGGCATACATGCCTAGCAGTCCTGAAGATGCCTCGTGTGTAGGCGAAACACGTGTTGACAAAAATTAGTCACATTGTTAAGCGGAGTATTGCTAATTACCAACAATCTGGAGGGCACAGGTAATTTTTCCTATCCCACATCCAAATTCCTTTCCTGAGGAGTTCGGTTCGTCATTCCTCCCATACAATTAGTTGGGGTTATCCTTAACGGTTGTTAGTTAGGATTGACGAATCGAGGGTGTGAGGCGGGTTCCTCTTCCCCCCTCCCCTCCTTTTATTATCATTTTTGACATAGATGGGGTTCTCAGCCGTAGGCTGGGGTAGGGCACCGCGTGGTTTTAGGCGGTAGGAGTTCGGCAAAGCAATTCTTGAGGATTTCCACACATAGAATAAACCTACCGTGAATGGTAAGATTATAGGCACTTGATTTTCAGGTTGGAGTGAGCCGCTGGCTCAAGCGGACTTCTATCCGAACGGGGGGTCATCGATGGCTGGTTGTATCACTAGTCTCTGCGATCACGACAGGTATGAGATCTTTCCTTCAATAATATGCACAGGCGCTTCGGTTGTGGAGTGATCTTCCAGCCTCGGTTTTCGCAAACGTCTACAGTATGGGATTCTTCAAAAGGGGTCTTAGAAGGTTTTATTGTCGGCAGCGCGAGTGTGGCGCCTCTGGTGTTGCAAACGTTTTTAGACTGCGGTGACTACCAGTCCTTCTGGTGGGCCGTATGCTTGTCTCTGTCACCTTAGTTGTATGAAAATAAAATAACCAAAATTAATGCGTCAGCCTGATGGAAAGCAAAGGCGATATTTAGGGATCTCTTACAGTTCACAAGACTTTTGAACTGACAGTGGTCCTCAAGTTGTCGGCCCTGTGATGTGCCTCTTTACGCTCCGCTTGAAGAACCCGAGAGCTGTTGGTAATGGTTTTTGATCATCTTAAAAATGCCTACAAAAGTTTTATCTTCTAAAAGACCTATGCAGACAACAACAAAACGCTTTTCGGCACTCAACTAAAGACAACTAAAGAACCTTCGCAGAGCAGAAAGCCTTTCGAACATTGAACTTATTGACTTTGAAAAAGGTCATTATAGCGCCGCCCCTGTGTAAGCGAGACGGAAAAAAAGCTTTGCCTCCTTGTGTGTGTTCTTCCTGGTTAGGTTTGGAAGTACTTGATTGTATAAAGTCTGTACTAGCAAAATGTTCGGGTAGAAAAAAATATAATTATGTTGCAAAACGTCTTGACTGCAAATGGTCTAACACCACCTGTAGGTACGATGCTATGTGCTCTGAGGAATTGTTTGACAGGATGCCCACGGCTATGTTCTATCATCGCACCGCTCGCCACAGACCAGGTCTGTGTCATTGCCACACCTCGCGTCCGCAACGCTCAAGCACGGTAAGCATCCGATAGGGCTTTCTGTCATCGTTCGAGATTCTTTCTATATGAATGAAACGACTTTTCAGGAATCAATTCTGCCAAGAATAGGCATCATATTATTAATTTAAATTCTTATTATACCTACCTCGGTTTTTCTTAATAATATTTCTTTCTACTTCGCAACCCGCTTTAAGAGTTTGTCTGACGCCAAATACTTTGATCTAGATAGATTTCAGGACTTTTGGGGTCTAATGAATTAAAATTTTAAAACGCTAGAAACACGATTACCTACTAATTTGATCCTTGATAGATTTTTGTGTAGAAAATACCTCGATTTCGTGAAATTTTTAGCTAGACCTCATAATGCTTTTACAATATAAAAAACTAGCTGATGCCCGCAGCTTCGCCCGCGTAAAAGTTTGTTTCCGTTCCCGCTTCCCATGGGAACTTATTCCCGGGATAAAAAGTAGCCTATGTGCTATTCTAGACTACAATCTATTCTTGAACCAAATTTCAGGCTGATCCGTTAGAGTGTGAAAGAGTAACAAACATCCACACATCCACAGTCACAAACTTTCGCATTTATAATATTAGTAAGATTTATAAGAAAGACAATAGTAAAATCTTCATTTGCACTAGACCACTTTTTACATAAAACCGAGCGCATCTATCTCTTTCTTGCGCGCTGAAATGTATATCTGCTTTCTTCTTTCAACAATTTGGCGTCAGGTAGACCGGTTTTGTTTAATGAAGAAAAATCCTCATGGATGCTATGCCGGACTCCTAAACAACCACCTACCGACTAAAAACCTAACGTATCTTGCCCAACAGCCTACAGTTGGGAGCCCTGTGTAAGCCCTCGGAAGGATATCCTAGGACTCCCAACAGACCCACGGCCGCCACTGCGGCCTCGCCTAGGGGTTGGTTCGGGTGCTATCCCGCGTCTTTAGGGGGTTTCGGGTGTGATCCCGCTTCTTAGGGGGTGTGCATGAATCCCTCACGTCACGCTGCCGACATGGGCCTGCTTCTGTAAGGACGGTGAGCAGCCCATTCACCGTCCTCAGGCCCCCGTTCATGGAGGCCGATAGTCTTCGGCAGACACGTCCTGCGGAAGCTTTGCAAAAATCGAGCGCATCTATCTCTTTCTTGCGCTCTGAAATGTATATCTGCTCTCTTCTTTCAACCATTTGGCGTCAAGTAGGTAGGCTCTTATTCTGAATCTTTCTAAATCTCTTTCTCTCTTCTAGATCTTTCTACTACGCGGCCGAGTCGATGAGATCTGGTGGTTTCACCGGCACAGAATGCGACAGCTACAGCGCAGCTACAAGTGGTCAGTGCAGAGGCCCTGGCTCGCTGAGGATGGGTGGCATTCTTCCAAAGATTGGGTGAGTGAAAAGAGTTGAAATAATGCTATTTTAACCCTCGGCGGTAAAATTACATACATACATAATAATCACGCCTTTATCCCCGAAGGGGTAGGCAGAGGCATAGTATACGCCCACATTTCACCTTACAGTTTTATACATACATATACATACATACATATGGTCACGCCTTTATCCCCGAAGGGGTAGGCAGAGGCATATTATATGCCCACATTTCACCATTGTATAATTTGTCCCACGTAATAGGTGGTGAGCCGTATTGCCGCGTTTAAATGGACAGGCGCAGGTTGTGACTGCCTGCTGTTGAAATAAAGCCTTCAACTTAGCTTAACTACTGCCATTTTACTGGCAACCGGGACCAACGGCTTAACGTGCCTTCCGAAGCACGGAAACGCTTAAATAAAATGTCACAAAGTGATCACATGGATGGTCACCCATCCATGGACCAGCCATAGTTAAATTTGCTTACTGCAGTGATCGTTTACAAAACACTGTTTTCGCGGGGCTCCGAGCGCTTCATATTAATATAGTTTTATGTCCCACGTAATAGGTGTTGAGTCTGATCATTTTGCAAAAGTGTTCCCTAAGTCGCCACTTACGACGACCTAGGGGTATATTGGGGTGGCGACATTTGTACATTTACTCTGCGCAACACGAGACCCCGTCACCACACGGGGCTCCAGGGCAGTAATATTAAGAAGTGGTATATTATAGAGAGAGCCTGTAATGGCGGGCAAGGTCTATGTCCGGAGCCGAAGGGTTAACTTTCAGAGGGTGTACTCGTGACTCCCAGCGGTAAACCCTTAGAGGCCAGTAATATGACAGTCGTTAAGCCAAGTTGAAGGCCGCATGATCAGGCTTGAAAATAATTGTTTTTAAATATGGAACAAGAATTGGTTTCGAGCAGGATTCGAACCTGCGTCTTCGGCGATCCGTGCCGACGCGTTATCCACCCCGCCACCGAAACCTACTCGGAACCAACTAAATTTTCCACGTAGGCACGTTTGCCGTGCAATTCTATATGTACATTCGCGCCGTGTAACTTTCTAAAAAGTGCCGGTAGATGGTGCCTACGTCGCCCCAAGACGTATAATAAGGTGGAAAATTTGGTTTATTCCGAGTAGGTTTCGGTGGCGGAGTGGATAACGCGTCGGCACGGTTCGCCAAAGAAGCAGGTTCGAATCCTGCTCTGAAACCAATTCTTTTTCCATATTTAAAATTTATGATCAGTTAGCACACTAATTGCTTTTCAAAAATAATCTTAAGGCTAGAAAATTTTCTACAGAGGGCAGTCTCAACCTGCACGTGTACATTGCAGGACAATATTAGGTTCACCGCCTATTATGAAATTCTTATACCTCTGTTTCGGCAGAAATACGCAACGTTTTAGTAGCTAGTCTGGTTTTTCATTTGTTTTTCTATTTCTTTTGCAGACGAACTGGCATCTTCCACTTAACTACTTTTGCTCGAGCACCATTCTCAAGGGATTAACGTGGTTATTTATGATTATTATACTTAGTACTGAAATATATTTTTATATTCCTACTATTTTTGTTTCTTTTCTTCATACCAGATCGGGCCCGCGGTTCCACCCGTGTAGAATTTTGTCCTATACCGGCTTCCCTTGGGAATTTATGTCTGGGATAAAAAGTAGCCCATGTGTTCTTTCGCCGAGGACTATCGGCCTCCATGACCGGGGGCCTGAGGACGGTGAGAAGGCGGCTCACCGTCCTTACAGAAGCAGGCCCATGACGGCAGCGTGACGTGAGCCACTCACGCACGCCCCCCTTAGAAGCGGGATCACAGCCGAAACCCCTAAAGACGCGGGATAGCACCCGAACCACCCCCTTAGGCGTGGCCGCAGTGGCGGCCGTGGGTCTGTTGTGAGTCCTGACATCCTTTCGAGGGCTTACCCGGGGCTCCCAACCATAGGCTGTTGGGCGTTACGGGAGGTTTTTTAGTCGGTAGGAGTCCGGCATAAATATTTTATGTTATTATTATTGTTCAAATAAATAAGAACTAATAAGTACCTACAACATTAAAAGAGAACATGGAACTAGAATAATCTTTACAACTAGTCTGCTCGGCGGGGGCCTGGTAATCTGTTCGACAGGGAAACCTAGTACAGATGCCAGTCTCTCGCAAGGGTCATATTCTGTATCCTGTAGTGAATTGTAATATAGATTTCCTGTACCTTTGTGAAAGAGAAAAATAAATTAATTTATTATTATTATTATTATTATAGCAGCCATGAGGATTTTCCCTCACGTTAAACAAAAAAAAAATAAAAGCCCATGTGTTCTTTCAGACTATTTATTTTGGTATACATAAAATACCAATTTTTGCCAAATTTTTTTTTTTATTTATTAATTTATTAACCAACTTAGTACTTACAGTATATTATCACCACACATACTAGTTTGTTGGGCCACTAGAGCGTGAAAGATTAATAAACATCCCGATATCCACACATCTACATATTCAAAAACTTTCACATTTAAAATATTATTAAGATAGATGTCATGTATTATTATTAATAAATAAATTCATGTAGTTATAGGGTATCATAAAAATATGAAAGTTAAATAAATTCTTTCAGCAGTAATCCACAATGTGGTATTACCAACATACTTCCAAAGTTATGACTTTATAAAGAGGTGTTATAAATTCAGTCCACGTAACTTACACCACGTATAAAGGCTGTACGGATCATACACCTTCCGCTTGTACAGGATGTTCACTTTTGGAACGATGTATTTTTGATAGAGTAGAGACAATCTACGTTAATCATCTAACGCTGTGGTCCGTCCAGAGTTTCTTTTTTTAAGTTTTTTTCTCTTAAAAGTAAATATTTATGTTTATTTTTTTGTTTGTTACATTGTCACATAACATCATCTAGTCCAAGTTAAGCTAATATAAGCTTGTGCTATGGGATCTAGACGACTGATATACATTCTTACCCTGGATTTTAACAAATACTTGTGCTCCACAAATGTTTGTTTCGGAGTTTGGGTGTTTTCTATGTATAATATTTATGTATTTAGAAATATAATCTGTCTATCAGTCGTCAAGATCCCATAGCACAAGTTTATATTAGCTTAATTTGGGCTAGATGATGTTGTGTGAGAATGTCCACAAAAAAATCTTTCCAATGGCGATGGCGTACCCAGGACTCCCAACTGTAAATATAAGGGCACCATGTGGTAAAAGATTTTAAACTGTAAGTCGGCAGAAAGTACCGAGTTGGTTACTAAAATAAAATGGCATGTATTTTAATCGATATCTGTATATTCCCTTTTTCTGAACTAAATATTTCAAAGTTCAACCAAAAATACTGACTTGCACACTAATTATGCACACTAAATAAATCAAATTCATTACACTGATTAATGCTATTTGCATAACTGTTTTACTGAACGAATAACTATTATCAGTATAGTATATCTAACAATTCCTTAGTTCAACAAAAATATTAACACTTTTTTAAGGAAAACCATCACCTAATTTACTTTTAGGAACATCGTTTATTCTAAGTAAAACCCCAATTTAATCAGTCACCTCTATAAAATTAAATTTTATTGATCAAAAAAATAAAAGTTTAACCTAACCTAACCTATTCCGATAAAAGATTGTACAGTTTAGAGTGCAAGTTAGTATTTTTGATATTCAATTCGTATTTCTGTTTTACAAATCATATATTCGATGTATTTTTGGCGTGAATTCGATTAAAAAGGTCATCTCGTTCTGAGTAATATTTAAGTTTTTTATGTAGGACATGTTTAGTTAATCAATTGGTTTTTCTGCACAGCATTTAATTTTCTAGTTTGCATTCAGTAAATTAGTGGAGTTACCTAGTGTACAGAAAAACTAATCAGATGTGCATTTTAAAATATCCCAAATAAAATTCACAAACATCGATCAATCTACACCTATTTATGCCCTACAGGTTCGTTTTTAATACCTATCTATTGAAGATATGCCATACTAGCGGACGTCATGTGGTTTTTAATTAATAATTCCCGTTCCCGTGGGAATACGAGAATAAAATATAGCCTATGTTCATCATAAAGAGTGTAGCTTCCCAACAGTGAAAGAATTTTTCAAATCGGTTCTGTAGTTTTAGAGCCTATTCGATGCAAACAAACAATCAAATCTTTCCTCTTTATAATATTAGTATAGATATAAACTGTTTTTGCCCTTTGTTATCACTTTTCAGCTCCATTGGGTATATACATAAAGATACTTAGCATATTACTGCAGAATAATTTGACTTTCTACTAATGGGAAAACAATTTTTCAAATTGGTTGGGTACTGCCATGGTTTATCGATTACATAGTAGCAACTCCTTCCTCTTTACAAAAATGAACATACTGTATATTAAACAGTAGCTCACGACTTTTTTATTACTGAGACGTGACGTCACGCAGACACTTTTATAGCACTTAACGGGGTAAGCAGTGCTCTTGGTAACTCCTGAATATGAAGTTACTGGTTCGATTTTCGTGAGACTTATAATCTTGTCTTTTTCTTAGAGTCTTCCCAGTTTCTTCCAAGACTGGATTGGTGGTTGGGGTCAGCTTTTGATTGCTGTTAGGAAAATTTTCGAGTACAGTGAGGTAACGGAAAGCCTTGAGTCACTGGTGCAGCGTAGATCTATAAGTTTACTAGATGACACGCCGCCTCGCCCTCGCGGAATTCGGTATCCGTTCCCGCTTCCCGTGGGAACAATTTCCCGGGGTGAAAAGTTTCATTTCAGATTATAAGCTATCTCTGTATCAAATTTCAGCCCAATCCGTTCATCCGTTCATTCCATTGAGTCGTGATCGGCTGTTAGATTCGCACGCGTACCTGTTTCGTCTCACTACTTACTGCATGGTGACGGTTTTAGTGATGGGAAAGTCTCGATACTTTCAATATCGAAACTTCACCTAACGGAGAAGATGGACCGATTCGTGATAAGAAGTAATTCAAGCAGTTCACTCTCTGCAAAACGATCAGGTGATGAAGACCTGGAAAATCCCAATGACTGGAAGGTTCCGAAGTATTATGCTCCTAAAGGAGAAACACAACGGCCAACTGGTATCGAAACAACAAATTCCTTCAAGGGACTTACTACAGACAAGTCATCATTATCGACCCCAGCAGCGGCCAAACTGAAAAATGCAACTGCACGTCGAGAAAAGAAGATCCCGCCTATATTCATGATGCTAAACCCTGACTGGACTCACGAGTACATAAGGACCCTGGTATCACGCTACACCAATGCTTACCACCTGCAATATAAAGGTAAGAACCAACTAGCTATCTACTGCTACAATGCGGACAGCCATCAAAAACTACAAGACGGACTTCGGGCCGAAAAAACAAATTTCCACACATTTTCGAGAAAAGATGAAAGAAATTTCAAGGCTGTTATATTTGGATTGCCAGCCTACGTTGAACAATCACTTTCTGCAGAACTTAGTTCATTGGGTTTCAAAGAAACGACTATACGTAAAATCAAACTTGCAGAAGGTCACAAGTCACCTTGTCCACCATTTTTGATTCAGCTACCTCCTGGTTCCGATATGGCTGCTTTTAGGAGAATAAAATACATCAGCAACTGCGTGGTCAACATAGAAAAATACAGGGCCAAGTCGTTTCTTGGCACCCAATGCTACCGATGTCAGGCGTTTGGGCACTCATCCAGGAACTGCAACCTTCCTCCAAGATGTGTCAAGTGTTTGGACTCCCACCTAACCCAAGAATGCACAAAAAAAGATCGTAGCGAACCAGCGAAGTGCTGTAACTGTGGTGAAGATCATCCTGCAAACTTCCGTCTCTGCAGTGAGCGGCAGAAGTACATAAAGAAACTGGAGGACCGCAAACAGGAGCTCAAATCTCTTAAAACCGTAAGACTGCCAACTAAATTCACCTCAGGATCCACTTCTTATGCAGATATAAGTAAACCTGGGAGGACTGATGCTCTTCGTCGCGACCCAGCACCCACAACTCCGGTTCACCCTACCACATTCGGCACAGCTGCCCAGCCAGACTTACCGTCTATCACATTGACTCCGAATCAGGTATTTGGTAATGGTGATCCTACCCAAGAGATGCTAGTGATTCTTCAGACTATTAAGGCTTTAAAAGGTCAGTTTCAAGCATGTACGTCTATGATAGACAAAATCATATTAATTCTCACTCACCTAGGTCAATATGTTTGATAATGATCGTACTTTTAATATATTATACTGGAATGCTGACGGCATTCGCACCAAAGTAAATGAACTTCTCGATCTAATGAATGACCTTAGGATTGATATTGCATCAATATCTGAAACTCTTCTTGGATTAAATGCAACTCTAAATACCCCCGGATATACCTTCTATAGATGCGATAAGCGTCCCGATGGGAGTGGCCAGGGAGTAGCGATTATGATTAGGGCAAACATTCCACACTCAGTGTTGGTCCTTCCTGCTACCCTTGCACTGGAATGTGTGGGTGTGCGTGTTAATGTTTGTAACAAGCCTATTGCTTTTATATCAGCTTATAATTCTCCTAATAGAGTTCTCCATAAAACAGATCTTGACGCAATGATAGGCATTGGATATCATGTTTTTCTAATGGGCGATCTAAACTCTAAACATCCCTACTGGAATTGCGGCAAAACAAATTATAGAGGTATAACATTGCATGAACACATGATAGCGAACGATTACGACGTTTTAGCTCCATATAAAAACACCTTGGTGCACTATAATGGTGATCATACTCCCTCAAATCCCGATGTATTGATTTGTAAAAACTTTAAACCTTCATCTGAACTGCAAGCACTTGAGGCCCTATCTTCAAATCACCTGCCTGTTGTCTTTAAAGTAGATGGTATCTGTGATCGCATTGCCCACTATCGCTATTGCTATAACAAAGCCGACTGGGCAGGATTTAGAAAACACATAAATAATAACATTTTTCTCACTGCCAGCACTCACAATTCTCCTGACGATATTGATCACTCTATCGAATACCTTACGAACGTGGTCATTGCTGCTCGTGAAACTTTCATTCCCAAAAATTTAGTCACACCGGCTTCTAGCAAACTACCTAAGCGAATTAAAAAACTAATTAAATACAAAAATTTTGTAAAAAGATCAGCCCTTTCAGAGTCAAATCTAGCCATTAGAAAGGCCCTCTTTTCACACGTGAACTATCTCCAGGCAAAAATCAAACATAATATCAAACTGTTTAATAATCAAACATGGAATAGTAGACTCGCTAAAGTAGATAACCCTAGTCAAGATCTATGGAAGGTTGTAAGATCGATATCAAAAAAGGCCATACGCATCGCTCCTCTCCAGTATCATAATGGTTCAGTGACATCTTCTATTGAGGAGCAGTGTGAACTGCTTGCCAGTGCTTTTGCTAAGAGTATGACTCTTACCTCTGATTGGAGTTCAGAGCCCGAGGTCGAGATAGCTGTTCAAAATTCACTCGATTTACTAAATTCCCATAGTGATACTGAAATTACGACTGATCTTGTCACTCCTAATGAAGTCTACAAAACTATTAGAAAATTAAAAACTCGCAAAGCTCCTGGCAATGATAACCTAAACAATACGTTAATCAAAAACATTTCTTTCAAATCTATCATATTCCTTACCAAAATATTTAACGATTGCCTTAGATTATCTCATTACCCTGACATATGGAAAATTGCTAAGGTTATAGCAATAAAAAAGCCAGGCAAAGACCCTAAAATCCCTTCTAATTATAGACCTATTAGCTTGTTACCCTGCTTGGGTAAAGTTTTTGAGCGAATCATTTCGAATAGACTTCTAAAGGTCGTCGAAAATAAGATAATTCCTGAACAATTTGGTTTCCGCAGACATCATTCTACTTCGCACCAAATGGTACGATTGACAGAACATATTGCTCACCACTTAAATATGAAAGCGTCTACAGGTATGATCCTATTGGATATCGAAAAGGCTTTTGATACCGTGTGGCACGCTGGCCTACTTCACAAACTCATAAAACATGATGTACCGTTTGCTCTTGTTAAACTCATCAAATCTTACCTGCGCAACAGACAATTTTCAGTGCATATAGGCGACACCTCATCATCTTACAGGGAGATACAAGCCGGGGTGCCACAGGGTTCAATAGTAGGCCCTTATCTCTTCCTGTTGTATCTCAACGATATCCCTAAGCAACCGCATACGTCTCTAGCCTGCTTCGCTGACGATACTGCTAGTTTTACATCTTCTGACGATGATGACATCATTATAACTAGACTCCAGTGGTCCCTAGAACTCTTGCTTGAATACTTTAAGAGATGGAAGCTTAAACTAAATACTCTTAAAACTGAGGCCATATTATTCTCAAGGAAACGTTCAATTCCTAAACGTCAATTGATAGCTGGCGATCATGCTATTCCGTGGAGCAAATTGGTCAAATACCTGGGAATTGTATTCGACAGCAAAATTAACTGGACTATAAATACGAAATATTTACAGACTAAAGGTATTAAAGCCATTAACGCCCTTTCTCCCATTTTAAACAGACGGGCAAATCTGAGCTCCAAAACCAAACTTAAACTGTATTCGTCCCTTGTGAGACCGTGTATCACTCACGGAGCACCTGTTTGGAACAGCACTTGTGACAGCAACTATAAACTATTACAGACTGTCCAAAACAAGGCTATAAAAATATGCTTCAACACTCCCTTTCGAACTAACTTAGTCAGACTACACGAATGTATAAATTATCCCCCAATAAAATCTTTTATTTTAAAAATATCCCGCCAATTTTATAATAACACTAGAAATAGAAGTGCTAGCAACCCCTTAATTACACAAATAGGCTCCATCTGTCCACTGCATACATCATACGCGGGCACTTACAATCGATACCGATTGCCACATCACTATTTCCTTGGGTGCGAATGACGTTGGTATACGATTGCATGATCGGTCGGGATCGGCTTGCGCCGCTCGACCAAATATTAAAATTATAAATACCCTCTTCTAGTGTATAATGTGTAGTTTATAACATTAGAAAATGTATCTAATTAGTTAATATTATTTTATTATTATTGGTTAAAATATGATGTAAAATCTAGAATATCAGTGTGTGCTAAGTGTTGTGTGTAACATATTAGTCACTAGTGAACTACAGCGACAGTGAGAAGGTAGGATAATTTATGTTATACACTATATTTGAATAACTTAGGTACATACCTACTCACAATCTTATTGGTTATTACCAAGTTATATTAAGATTTTTGGGTTTCTGTATATGTTACTAGGCAAGCAAAGTACCTGTATTGTGTATTGTAATTATGATAGTTAGTAATAATATTATATCTATGTACCAAATTCATTATATATTTTACCGTAATTGTTATTGCAATATCTTACAGATATGGTTCTAATTCTTACTTAGTAGGTATTAAAAAAAAAAAAAAAAAGAAAAAAAAAAAAAAACCAAATTGTAGAAAATTAGTTGAAATTGAAACTTAAATACTTAATAATATATTATCTAAGCAACAGATCGCAAATAGTTGCACTCAATATACCCATGAAATAGTGTGAGTAGGTACCCCTTGTGGGTACATCGTTTTCTTGACTGTAGAATACCTAGATAGTAAATTGTAAGCGTGATGCAATCTAGCTAACGCAAATAATAGTTTTTCCAAGTACTTGTTGATAATCAAACTTAACCTTCTTGCTTATATATTCTAAATAATTTATAAAGGCGTTATAGTCTACACAAATTATCTTTTAAATAAGGTGGTTTATGCATAGTTATGTAAGATTATGTACAAACTAATGTAAATTTATTATTTAATAAAGAGATTTTAAAAACAAACAAAAAAACGTTCATCCGTTAGGGCGTGATTGAGTAACAAACATCCAATCATCTTCACAAACTTTCATATTTTTCGACTTCGTACACGTCAAAATTATGCTATAATACCAATTTGACTGCTCTCTGCTTAACCCCTAGGATATGTAGCGTGATAGTTTATAGCTTATTTGAAGACCCTACCCCTAGTTAATATTTGTGCAAAATTTGAATCAAATCTATTGAGTACTTTTCGAGATCCTTCCGGACAAAGCAAAGCAAACAGACAAACAGACAAAAAAAATATAGAGCGTTCTCTAATCGATACTAAATCCGAAAATGTAATTTAAGTTTTTCATGTCTGTCTGTCTGTCTGTATCCCGAATAAGTATTACGCCGAAACTACTGAATCGATTTGAATGAAACGTGGAACAGTCTGAGGAAGGTTCTAGGATACTTTTGATCCCAATATTTCCCGCGGATCCTTTGGGAGTGGGGATTAAAGATAAAATGTTTTTTTAGTTGTAACTTCTCAACGCGTAGTCAGATTCCAAATTTTTTTTAGTGTCATGAAGGGAGCACTTTAGGGATTGTTTCACATAAGTTTCAATGTTAAGGGTTCTGTAGTTCAGGAGTTGGAGACATCTTAACTTTCGTAAAACCTAGAATTCCAGGGTGCCTTTGAATGTGAGGGTAAATCTAAACTGTCGTGTTGGCTTAATCATAAAAGAGCTTAATAATTAAGTTTATTGTAAATTATTTCAGGCGTGGACTGAAGTGTTTATCTTATGGATACGGAACCCTACAAAAACACCGTGGATACAGTCAATTCATTTGTATTTCTGTAATCTCTCAATACATTATTTTCTAAATTCAATGACGCGTTGTATTTGATTACTCTGCCCGTCCTTTTAAGCGTTAAGCATGAATGTTATGCTACCCGTAACACCCTTTAGACGAATATGAAAAGACCAGCCAAGTTTATAATTTCATGCGGTTCTGATAGAGGGTTAAGGATAAAATAGCGTTGTATTATTTTCTTTTCAGGGTTCCAAAGGGTAAAAACGAGACCCAATACCATTACTGAGACCTCGCTCTGTCTGTCACGAGTCTGACTCTTAAGAGCCGTGATAGTTGCGAGTTAAAATTTTCTTAGATTGTGTATTTCTTTTGCCTCTATAACTCCAACAAATGTGATTTTTTGCCATTATTTGGTTTGGGTATGTACGTGCGTGAGTCCGACTCGCTCTTGACCGGTTTTAAATTCCGTCTTCTCTCCAAACACTAATAATCTACAATATACACGTTAATAAAATTATAGGGTGATTCACTTACCTATCATCGCTCAGCCGAAACCCTAGTTATTTAAAATTTGCCGCAGTTGTAGTGTAGGCACCCATTAAAAAAAGTTTTTTCAATATTCTACCCTTAAAAAGGAATCATGAAAACGGCAACATTTTGTAAAATATTAGTTTATGTGACACATTTTTTACAGATCGGAAAATTAAGCTCATGCAACAAGGATCTGGACAATAGACTCCAAAACAAACGTTTGGAAATTTCTCCGACCCAGAGAGATTCTATACTGCGATGGTGGCTGGTCACGACATGATCACAAAATGTATGAGAATGTCACAAAAATATTTATTCAAATATTTTGTTTTATTATTAATGCCGTTATTAACTTTATGTTGAATAAAAGTGACTTGGCTCGCTTCACTTCCGTACACCCAAACACATAGGGGTGGCTACATCTGCGTAAAAAGTCTATGAATAAAATTAGGGATCCGCAACAATTTATAGCACATATAAAAGAATTTGCTCTGAAATACGATCGAAATTTACATTTTTTTACTTTTGTTTTGAGTTCTTTATTAAATGCAGTGGATGTTTTAGAAAGGTTTAATTTTCACTTGTATATATTTTTTTTTCTTTTTTTTATACCACTAGAGCAGACAAGCATACGGCCCCACCAGACGTACCGGTGGTCACCGCAGCCTATGGACGTTTGCAACACCAGGGGCGCCACAATCGCGCTGCGGACTCTTTAAAAACCTTCTAAGTCCCCTTTTGAAGAACCCCATACTGTAGGCGTTTGGGAAAACCGAAGCAGGGAGATCATTCCACAACCTAAGCGTACGCGGAAGAAAGCCTCTATTAGATCTTACCGTGCTCCAGCGCTCAGGACGCAACGTGTGAGGATGAACACCCTGTCTATGGCGAGCGGTGCGATGATAGAATGTAGCCGTAGGCATCATATCAAACAATTCTTCGTATATAATATAATATTGGATGCCAGTAAAACGGCAGTCACTCAGCCAAGTTGAAGGCCTTATGGGCGGCTTCAAAATTTTCAACAGCAGGCAGCCCCAACCTGCACTGTTGGGAGTCCTGGGACTTCCTTCTGAGGGCTTACCCGGGGCTCCCAACCTTAGGCTTTTGGGCGTTACGTGAGATTTTTTAGTCAGTAGGAGTCCGGCATAGCATCCATGAAGGATTTTACCTCAAAAAGCCCCAACCTGCACCTGTCCATTACAATACTCCCATACGGCACACCTTTCATAATGAGCATTTAGATTTGGTGATATCTCATTTTATTCTTCGGGTTTAGGATCAACTAAAGGCGTGACTATAATGAACTAGCTGTTCCCCGCGACTTCGTACGCGTAGAAGTCGTTATCGCGTAAAATCATTTTCCTCCTTTTGCGCAGTCAGTTAAAAAGTAGCCCAAAGGCTACTTTACGCCTATTGTTGATCCTAAACCCGATAAATGAAATGAGAAACCACCAAATCTAATTGCTCATTATGACGTATGTGTTTATACATCACCTGTGAAAATTTCAAGTTTCAATCTCAATCACAAATTTTATATTGAACGATGTGGGGCTACGGGCTAGCCTCAAGAAAGCTAGGAGTCCTAAACAAGGTGAAGCGGTTCTTTACACCGAACCAGAGGTGTCTGCTGTACAAGACGCAGATACGCCCTTGCGTGGATACTGCTCTCACCTTTGGAACGACTCCGCGAAGTACTTGCTTGACACGCTGGACTCTATGCAGCGGCGTGCTGTTAGCATTATCAACTGCCAGGAGGTTACGGAAGGTCTGGAGCCGTTGGCGCAGCGAAGAACTATTGCGTCTTTGGCTGCATTCTACCGTATCTATCACGGTGATTGTTCTGAAGAACTTTTCAACCTAATCCCGCCCTCACCTTTCCAATCCCGAACAACGCGTACTGGACAGAGGTGCCACTCTCACACAGTGGAGAGAAACTTCGCTAGAACTGAACGATTCAAAAAATCGTTTCTCTGTCGAACCATAAAAACCTGGAACGACTTGCCAGTGCACGTGTTTCCCTCCTCTTACAATCCTGGGTTCTTCCAGCGGAGCGTGAAGAGGTACATCATAGGGCCGCCAACTTGAGGGCCACTTTAAAGTCTTACAGACTGGGACTGCGGCCCTTAATCGCTAGATGTCGCTGTGACTTTCCATCGAACATCGGCATCATTTTGGCGAGCCAAATATAAAAAAAAAAGAAAAATATACAGCCTCGTGAAGGACAGTCAGAGACTTGAATTAGTTACTAAAAAAAAATATGCCAAAATAACAGAAAAGTTAAAAAAATGTTACTCAAGTTTATATAATTACAACAATGTCAGATTGTACCTATCATTCAAACCGCAACTGAGCAGGCAAAGCCACCTGCTATAATATGTTATCAAAGGGTCCTAACTTAAGTGTAGAACGTTGTACAATTCCGAACTGACAGATTTATGTGAAGCCCCCCCGGGCTGTATTTAAAACAGAGGTTAGGTAGGTACCGAATGTGTATCGAAATTCCTTTTTTTTTTAAAGAAGGAAAAATATGATTTTTTTTCAGGGTTTCCGTACCCAACGGTTAAAAACGAGACCCTATACATGACACTTCGCTATCTGTCTGTTTGTTTGTCTGTCCGTCACGATGCAGTATCTCAGAATCCGTGATAGCTAGAGATCTGAAAATTTCACAGATGTATTTCTGTTGCCGCTATAACAACAAATTCTAAAATCGTAAAAATAATAATATGAACAATTCCATACAATATACGTGATTATTGTCGTTTTTTGGTACGAAACCTTCCGTCCGCGAGTTCGACTTGAACTTGGCAGGTTTTTTTAACGTCCCCTATCAAAGAACACTTAAGATATCAAGTTCAATTTGACAGTATTAACATTATACATAATTTTACTATAAATGCGAAAGATAACTCTGCCTGTCTGTCTGTCTATCTATCGGTTTCACGCCTAAACGGCTGAAGCGATTGAGATGAAAAATGGCATAGAGATAGTTCGAGGCCCTGGAAAGGACTTAAGCTACTTTTTATCCGACTGCGCTAAAGGACGGTTATGATTTTACGCGATTACGACTTCTACGCGGTCGAAGCCGCTGGAAACAGCTAGTACAAGGTATACGCGAAACAACATATCCTTTCTTGGCAATCGGAAAAAAAAACTTAAATCCCACACATGACTTCTAGTGTCAGATTGCCAGGTGCAAAACTAGTTTGCCAATAAATCTTGTAGATAGTAAAGTGCTGTAGGGTTGAAGCGACAGGTTGATAGATTTATGTATTGCCGAATATCCGGCTCTTAATGGCTTGGGTTTGGTTGTGGTCAAAGGTTTAGTGGGAAAATTGTAGTTGCATACAAACCTAAAGTATATAAAATGTTATAAAATATGCAGCAAAGCATATAATAAAATTATTGATAATCAAAAAAAATTTGCACTAACTATGACAAAAATTGATTTTTATCAAAAAAATAGATTTTAAAATACAATTTAACACAAAAAGTTGAGTTTAATTTTGAGAAGTTTTCCTGTAGGTCTCATGCATTTTAGAACCGTCGAAATTTCAACATTCAAATTTATAAATTGTAAAATAAAAAATATATATTAATAATTTAATAAATAAAAGGGTATCGACTCATCCTATCGTTTTATTAACGTCGGTGTCGAAATCTTGGGTCAGATTGGTCCCAATGCGCATAGATTTGAAAAAGCGCCTAGTAGAGTCGTCTGGTGACCCAAGGGCTGACAGATTTCTCTTTCAGCCAATAGTTATACATACATACCTATGGTCACGCCTTTATCCCCGAAGGGGTAGGCAGAGGCATATTATATGCCCACATTTCACCTTTTTTATAATTTGTCCCACGTAATAGGTGGTGAGCCGAATTGCCGTGTTTAAATGGACAGGCGCAGGTTGTGACTGCCTGCTGTCGAAATAAAGTCTTTAACTTGACGTATCGACTGCCATTTTACTGGCAACCGGGACCAATGGCTTAACGTACCTTCCGAAGCACGGAAACGCTCAAATAAATGTCACAAAGTGATCACATGGATGGTCACCCATCCATGGACCGGCCATAGTGAAAGTTGCTTACTGCAGTGATCGTTTACAGAACACTGAGTCCGCGGGGCCACGAGCGCTTCAAGCAAGCCAATAGGTATTGCTATTCAAAAGAGGAAATGCTACTAGTCTTCTGGACACAATGCCACGAGTGCCTTAAGTATTTAGATTTAGTTTAGATAGTAATAATGTAAATATGTATCTAATTATGTTTCTCTGTAATTTTTATCAATAAGTGTTATTTTACTATTCTTTGTCAAATTTGACCATAAGATGCGTAAAGAAGGCCTGAAGAATACAAAAACAAATCGCATGATTGTAAACTAGTGTGTGTACAATGTGTACTTTATGTATTTCTCAGTAAAAATTTTCGTACTTTTGTCACAAGGATCTTCGATATCTAGTTACTTAAAAAAACAGTTTTATAATTACAGTGTGTATAATTACTCGTAAATGAAAACTATTATTCTAAAACTTACCTTGTCAACTTTGCCCTTCACTATATAAGGAATACCAGGCATGGCGCCGAAGATTGATGGCATCATAGCTGGAGCGATGATCACTTTCACCTCACTCTCCTCTTTCGAACACTTACAACAACAATGACAGTTTTTGACAGTTTCACACCGATTCACAGTTTCACACCGTTTCAAAGTTTCAGTTTCACTGTATTTCACAGTTTCAATTTCACTGTGTTTCCCAGTTTTCATTTCACTGTCATTTTTTTCTTCGACAAACAATTTTGGTTTTTTAAATGACGCAGGTAACTCGAGCAAAGGGGCCCGTCTTTTTAATTCCTTTGGCGTCTCAAGAAGGTATGTTTTTGGCTTTTCGGTGTTTGTATTTTCAGTTGTGAATGGGTGCACCAGTAGGGTGGTTTTTTGATTTGAATTTGAGGCCCTTGGTAGGGCCTCAAGCGTTCTTTTAGGATCCAATGTGAAAATTTTCTATGGCGTTGTGTTAAGTTCTGCTATAGCACTGTTCTTAGAAATCGAATATAGATTATTGTGAATTGTAATCTCATAATTTGTATATTTTTATTACGAGTTTACAATTCAAACTTTACCTAACTAAAATACTTTACTAAAAGGTTACTTTCAAAAATAAAACTTATTTATTTCATACTAGCTAATGCCACGTGGTTCTCATTACTTCACTATTTAAAATTTTATATACTTAAAAAACGTTATTTTACAGTAAAACTACCAATAACTGTAGTTTGCAGTATTCTTGATACTATCAAGCCTTAGTTATTAGATTTTATTTTCTATTGTTGTTTTATTTAAAATCACTGTTATAAAATGCAAAAGTAAAGAAGATTCAGTTATTTAGAAATTTAATGGATCAGTTTTAAAATAGCTAAATATTGCTAGACCTTGGGAAGGACTATATTTAGTTTGAATAATCCTTCACCACGTGGAAGGAGCCGGAGATTTAGTTAGAAGGAGCAATTAATGCTAGTGAAAATAAAGTTATAAAACAACGGATCTTCAATAGGTACCACAAATGGTAGTCAACTTTTTATGTTTCTTGTTGGTTATTTTTAATTTTATTGTAAGTAACAAAACGATTTAAATTTATAGGTAGCTCTTAAGTTACTGATCTCTTTATTATTCAATGTTTGGTTTAGTTAAAGATGGCCATGTAATTATTTAATTTGTTGTTCGCCTTTATGAAACACTTAATAAATCATTAAATTATTTGCTTTATTTTTGTGCCTATATTTCGAATGTAATTTAAAAATGAATAAAATTTTATTTTATTACATTAATTTTAGACGCATACTGTGTTTATTTCGTTATTCAATAACACCAGCAAGTGACACTATATTTTTTTTGCAAATTTTCCGGCTAGGTGACGTTTTCCAGGTATGTTTATTTAATTTTATTATGAATATTCAAATTATTATCACTCCATTTTAAAAATAGTTTCCAGTGTCTACACTTATAAATTTCTAAAACACTATTTAAATATTTTCCAGAATACCTAAGTGAATCACGTTTTAGTTTTGTAAAAACAAACCACTCATCCACAATCACTGTTTTCGTATATTTTTGTATAACCTTATAGCACAACACTGTTTACAACATAGTTCAAAGACCCGACCTTGAAAAACACGTGTTTTTTGTTTGTAAACAACAATCACAAACAAACAAGTCCAAAAAAGTACTTTAGCAACCCCCAAAAGTAGCGTTTACAATGTCATTTCTACACTTAGTGTCACAGTTTCACAAACACTAACCATCGATATTTTTTCAACAATTTACAAAAAAATTTGGAAAAAATTTTGTCAAAAATTTTTCGTACGTGTGTTTTTCAACGCGAACTGGTGTTAACTGAATGTTCTTAGACGTATTTAGGGCGGGATGGGCGGAACCCTTGGGCGGGATTTTAGGCCACGCCTGCAGAGCTTTGCTTCCTAAAATATTTCTTAGTCTAGACTAGCCAATATGGCTGAGTGCCAAGAAAGGTAGAATATTATAAATGCTGAATTTTTTATCGAGTTAGTGTCTAACTCCGAATCCATACAAAGACATTTTTACCTAATTTAAATCGCAACAATACTGACCAAGTGCAAGTCCAACTCGCACACAAACGGTTCCGTGCCAAAGAAGGGACAAAATATATATTTTAGGCCCTTCTTAAATTTATTTTATTTTTTGTATTTATTTAAAGTAAAATTCCTACTCAATGAAACCGGCGACGTGAGAGGCCGACTCGCGCATGAACGGTATCGTGTTAAAAAGCAAAAAAAATCATTTCTTGTATGGGAACCCTATAGAAATTTAATTATTCGGTTTTAGTACTTATTCGTTGATATAGCGGTAACATTAACGCATCGTCAGTGAAAATTTCAGCTGTCTAGCAATCACGGCTCGTGAGATATAGCCTAGGTCAAACAGACGGACACTGGATTCTTTGTAAAAGGGGCCTGTTTTTTTGGGTATGAAACGCAAAAAGCTAAACCTGAATAGTTTTGTCTCACGGCGTTATCAAAGATTATTAGACATTAACCTTATAGGGACCACAAATTTGAGAAATAAAGAATTAAAAAAAAAAAAAAAATTAGAGATAGAACAGTTGGAAACCTCACGTATGTACTTTTTTAATACAGTTGCTCAAAAAGTGGCGTATTACAGGGACGTATAGCGTTCGGGATGTGGGCTATTACACACTCGTGCTTTTTTCATTCCCATTCCCGCACTCGTGCGTTTTCTTTCCCAATTGTCAAAATATTGTATATTCATGCAAATATTTCTAAAAAAAGATACTAACTTGTTTCAATATCAGATTAAAAGTAATTTTAATTAAAATTTAAGCATAAATTAGTATAAGTATCGGCCAAATTAAATTTATAAAAAAAAAAAGTTGGCTGTATGAACTGCACTGCCATAGTCTCTGCTTAGGAAGGTATATATTTTTTTACGGTTGGCGCCATTTTGGATATTCAGGTTTGTTGTGTTTTTATTATTTTATAAAATTGCTTAATTTTTTCGCAACTGTATTAAAAATACTTGTTCAATACAACGTGTGGGACTGTTATTTAAACTCGTTCCGACTGTCTACTCGCCTTCGGCTCGGGTCATCACCTGTCGTAACTCGTTGTAATAACAGAAATCCCACACTTGTATCGAAAACTACTATTTTTCACACCTACCCTCTGCTACACACACTCGAGCACAAATCAGTATCAAAAATTCGGTTGAGAGCGCCTGCCCTCGTGTTTGTGAATGAGTTGTCCATGTGTGCGTAGCCTTAGCAAATTTAATATGAAGGTTTCCATCTGTACTAAGTATCTCTAATTTGTGCTTTACTGTTAAACTTAGGTTATGGGAAAATAAATCGACTATTATTATTTTACAGGGTCGGCAGCGCGAGTGTGGCACCTCTGGTGTTGCAAACGTTCATAGGCTGCGGTGACCACCAGTCCTCCTGGTGGGCCGTATGCTTGTCTGCCACCTTAGTGGTATAAAAAAAATTGGATGACTAACTGCCACAGGTAAAACAGGTCAAAAGACAGGTTTAGAAAATAAATATTGTGGAATAATAAAAGTGACGTTTTTTTTAATTTAGGTATCCTTCTAATAAAAAGTTTGTGAAGATGTTTGGATGTTTGTGGCACAATCACGCTCAAACTTCTAAATGGATCTGGCTGAAATTTGGTACAGGGATAGTTTATAGTCTGGAATCTTAAGCAACTCTTTATCCCGGAAATATGTTCCTATGGGAAGTGGGAACGGGAACCGAGTTCCATGCATAGTATCGTCTAGTACCTACATTATTTTTACGTGAAGGATACCCTAGGACTCCCAACAGACCTACGGCTGCCACTTCGGCGTTACCTAGAGGGGTTTGGATCATATCCCGCATCTATGAGGGGGGGTTATTCGGGTGTTATCCCGCTTCTTAGCGGGGGGGGGGGGAGTGCGTGAATCCCTAACGTCACGCTGTCGTCTAGGGCCTGCTTCTGTAAGGACATTGAGCAGTCCCCTCACCGTCCTCAGGCCCCGGTAATGGAACTCGGGTGGGACTATCCCACCCGAGTTCTTCCGCTCTTCCGCTCTCTACCCGCCGCCTCTTTCACTCACATGACCTGCTCGCAGAAGGAGGCGGCGCAGTCCCACTTCCTCCCGCTGGAGAGCATGGCTCGCACCATGGCCTCGAGCGAGAGAGTGTCCACGCCCAGACCCACTACGAGGTCCTGGCGCTGTTGTGCCCACGCCGTGCACTCCACCAGCGTGTGGAGCGCCGTGTCCTCGCTGCTCTCATCGCAGTAACGTCTAGTACTTAATAAAATAAAAATACATAAAATAGAATGCATTATTTTTATTTATTAAATATTTAATAATAAATAATAACTTTATCCTTGCGAGAATGGCTGGCGGGAGTTTGTGCGTAAGAAAAAGATACCGGAGCGTCTGAAACAAAAGTATTATAATTAATCTTCTTGTCTTTAAGGTTTCGTATACAGCCGCCGACGTGTCTTCGCCGAGGACTATCGGCCTCCATGGCCGGGGGTCTGAGGACGGTGAGAGGGCCGCTCACCGTCCTTACAGAAGCAGGCCCATGACGGCAGCATGACGTGAGCAACTCACGCACGCCCCCCTTAGAAGCGGGATCACACCCGAAACCCTCCAAAGACGCGGGATAGCACCCGAACCACCCCCTGGGCGAGGCCGCAGTGGCGGCCGTAGGTCTGTTGGGAGTCCTGGGACATCCTTCCTGAGGGCTTACCCGGGGCTCTCAACCATAGGCTGTTGGGCGTTACGTGAGGTTTTTTAGTCGGTAAGAGTCCGGCAGAAGTCCGGTAAAAAAAAAAAAGGTTCCGTATACAAAAGGTAAAAACCCGTTGTATAAATATGACTGCCTCGTTGGTCTAGTGGTCATAATGTGCGACTGAGGATCATGAGGTCGTGGGTTCGATTCCCACCGGAGACAAAAATTTGTGTGACCCATAAATGTTTGTCTCAAGAGTCTGGGCGTTCCTATTTATGGTAAGTATGTATTTAAATGTATATAAGTATTAATATCCGTGGTCTGATACCCATAACACAAGCAGGTTATTCCTAGCTTACTTTGGGATCAGATAGCGTTGTGTGAAATGTCTGTGAATATTTATAAATGTACCTAATCTTTTTTACATCATCTATGAAAAATTCATTAGTCGACCCACAGATTATAAAACTATTAAAGGCAGATGACGCTTACCGAATAAGAAATTGAAGCTAAGAGAGCAAATAAATAAATAAATATTCACGCACATTTCACACAACGCTATCTGATCCCAAAGTAAGCTAGAAATAACCTGCTTGTGTTATTGATATCAGACCATGGATATTAATTCTACTTTTAAATACATACTTATTATACAAAGAAACACCCAGACTCTTAAGACAAACATTTATGGGTCACACAAATATTTGTCTCCGGTGGGAATCGAACCCACGACCTCCAGCGCAGCAGGCGGTATCAGTATCGACTGCGCCACAGAGGCAGTCGAAATACGAATACTAATTCCAAAAACGAAATACTAATTTAAAAGTGAATACCAAGCATCTCATTGTTCACACGTAACGAGTGATTTTCTTTGATTGTATTAACTTCGAGAGAGTCTACGCTGTATTTAGTTTCGGATTTAGTATTTGCTTTAACAGTCTCACTTTCTTGTTCGGTAAACGTCATAATTTGCGTATGTATCATCAATATATTTAAAAATCAATGCCACTTTTCGTTGTAATTCTATAACTTAAGAACGGGCTCACCTATCCAAACCAAATGTTTAGGCTTTGTTCGGACTATTTAGTGGATGGTTTATGTGAAGTTTGCACAAAATCGGTTGAGCGGTTCTTCTTTTATCACGCAAACGAAGTTGCACGGGTCAGCTAGTAGTTCATGAAATTCAGCTTGGTGACAAACACATGGATTGCAGACTCTCAGTAATAATGATCCTGTTTTTACACTTCATTTTTTATGGTCCCGTGTGGCGACGGGTAAGAGTACAAAATGTCGCCACCTCAATACATCCCAAGGGTTTCGTAAGATGCAACTAAGGGAACACTTTCGCAAAAAGATGCATTGCGTAGAGAAGGAAAACTAGAAATGAAACTCGGTTGTCAGTAAAATGACAATCGTTAAGCCAAGTTGAAGGACTTATGGACGGCTTGAAAAATTTCAATTGCAGGTCTCGGCGACCTTCACCTGTCCATTGCAACACGGCAATGGGCTCACCACCTATTACGTAGGACATAGAACGATAAAGTGAAATGTGGGCATATACTATGCCTCTGACTACCCCTTCGGGGAAAAAGGCGTGACTATATGTATGTATGTAGAATCAGAAAAATAGTCTTACCCAGGTTTCGGATTGATGCCTCCCATATTCAAAGTCTCTGGTCCAGGACAGTTGCCCAGGATGGCAGCGCGAAGGTCAGGGCATCTGCGACCGGTGAAGCCACCAGTCCTCATTGACTCGGCCACGTAGTAGAAAGACCTATATACAAATACTCGATAAAAAACTCTGGAAGTGACGAAAGAAGGATCTTCTCCTGCTACTCCCAGATTCTCTTTTATTATTATTATTCAAAAGATCATTTCTCCATCTATAAAAACTTGGAACCAGCGCACATGTTTCCCTCCTCTTACAACTGATCTCACCTTTGGAATGACTCCGCGAGGTACTTACTAGACGCGCTTGACGCTATGCAGAGACGTGTTATCCGAATAATTGGTTGTCCTGAGGTGACGGGAGGCCTCGAACCGTTAGCGCAGCGAAGAACCATAGCGTCATTGGCTGCCTTCTACCGAATGTATAACGCAGAATATTCTAAAGAGCTCTTCCACCTGATCCCACCAGCTTCTTTCCGATCCCGAACAACGCGTGCCGGGCAGAGATGCCATTCATACACAGTGGAGAGAATCGTCGCCAGAACTGAGCGTTTCAAAAGATCGTTCCTCTGTAGAACTATAAAAACTTGGAACGACCTGCCCGCACAGGTGTTTCCCTCATCTTACAATCCCGGGTTCTTTAAGAGGAGCGTGAAGAGGCACATCACAGGGCCGCCAACTCGAGGAAGTGGCCCACAATCGCTAGATGCGCCACGGCTTACCATCAGGCTGGTGGCGACGTCAATTTGGCGAGCTGAATATAAAAAAAACTATCTACTTCTAACTATATATATATATATATATATACATATAATAAAATGATAGAAAAGTCAAAACTGTACATTGGAAATATTTAAAAAAAAAATACTTGCTGGGTGTTCAACATAAGATACCGAAGCCGAAAATATAGTTAGAAAAATTTTTGTCTGTTTGTCTGTTTATCTGTTTGTCTGTTTGTCTGTTTGTTTGTTTGCTTTGCTTTGTCCGGAAGGATCTCGAAAAGTACTCAATAGATTTGATTCAAATTTTGCACAAATATTATCTAGGGGTCGGGTGTTAAAATAGGCTATACATTATCACGCTTCATATCCTAGGGGCTAAGCAGAGAGCAATCAAATTGGCATTGTACCAATTTTCACGCGTACGAAGTCGCGGGCAACAGCTAGTATATATATATATATATATATATAATGTACTTTTTTATACTCAGACGAGTATACGGCCCACACACCACGATCAATTCAGCTGATGGTCGCCTTAGCATATGGATGTTTGCAAAACCAGAGGTGTCACATTTGCGCTGCCGACCCTATAAAAACCTTCTAAGACCCCTTTTGAAGAACCCCATTGCGTATATGCATTACTGTAGGTGTTTGGGAGAACCATGGCAGGGATCCGTAAATAGGCATATCATAGGGCCGCTGGATGTCGTCATGGCTTAAAAGACAACTCAGAATGCGAGTCGCACACGGAAGGTGCTTGATCAAAACCGGCAAGCCATTTGTTGTATAGGAGTCCCCTCTTAATGTCCTGGGACATTCTTCCAAAGGGCTTACCCGGAACTCCTAACCGTAGGCTGTTGGGCGTTACGTGAGGTTTTTTAGTCGGTAGAAGTCCGACATAGCATCGATGAAGGATTTTGCCTCACGTTAAAAAAAAAGTCGACTCTCAATTATTTTTTCTGATTTTATTATTTTTAGTTATTGCGGCAACGGGAATACACGTCTGTGAAAATTTTAACTCACTAGCTATGACGGTTCCTGAGATAAGGTCTTGTGACAGACAAACAGACAGACGGACGGCGAAGTCTAATGAATAGGGTCCCGATTTTACCATTTGGCTACGGAACCCTAAAAACTGACTTAAAACAATTACGTGTGTTCATTGTAAATTGTCAGAAAAATAAGAAATACATTGATAAGGTACTAGGAGCTCATAAATTGGTTACAGGTTAGTACTAACCTATCGTGGTCGCAGTTGGCAGTAATACACCCAGGCATCAGACTTCCTTCGTTAGGATAGAAGTCGACTTGTCCAAGAGGGCCGGTCCAACCTGTACCAAAAATTGTTTTAAAGACACAGGCATAGGAAAGAACGATACATTTCTGGCATGCAATTTACCAAATCTACCAGGGCGAGTGTTTCAAAGAGATCTTCAACTTAAGAGCCTACCAGACGCCAAATTGTTAAAAGAAGATAAAAGATATACATTTTAGCGTGCAAGAAAGAGAGAGATACGATCGGTTTTTGTGCGCTTTTAACGAAATAAATTAATTATAAAAAAACTAAAACCAATATGAAAAAAAAAATGCTCTAGTGCAAATGAAGTTTTTACTGTTGTCTTTCTTTTAAATATTTTATATTATAAAGTACTTATAACATACGGGATCAAGCTTAAAATTTCACGAAATCGAGGTATTTGCAAGCCAAAAATCTATCGAGGATTTTGTCAGTAATCGTAACTAAAGTCGAGCCTAGAGCGTTTTTAGTTCATGAACTGAAGTTTTCTGTGTTCAAATTTTAATTCAGCAGACCTCGCGAGTCCTGAGATCTAGATCAAAGTAATAGTCTATTTGGCGTCATATGGACTCTTAATCCTAATATCTATCTCCTTTGCGATCTCGAACAATACTTGCCGGGCAAAAGTGCCACTCTTATAGTGGAAAGGATCTTCGCCAGAACCGAGCGATTCTAAAGATCGTTTTTCTGATTCTCTGTCAGCATACGTGCTTCTTTCCTCTTAAAACCTCAGGTTCTTCAAGAGGAAAATAATTATGGGCCTCCCAAGTTCAAGAATGCAAGGTTAAACGTGAAGTAAAAGTTGCACACACACACACCTCACGCCCGAACAGATTCCCAAAACCGCAGGATAATACCCAAACCTCAAGCTGAAGCAGGAGATGTAGTCAAAGTCTGTGGGGAATCCTGTGACATGGCATTCGTGAAAGATTTTGACAGGTAAAAAGAAGAGTAGCCTATTTTCAAAATATATTTTTATTAAAAACGTACCGATGCTTGCAATATTGGTGTGAACAACTTCGGTGTATAATCCATCGTCGTACCTGAAGGCGTCTGCGTCATCCCAACGATCGGCTGGGTCACAAGCTGGGGATTTAAAAAAAAATGAGACTTTGAATCGGCATTCCTCATAAAATATATCCCTTGACAGAGAAGAGGCACATCACAGGGCCGCCAACTTGAGGACCACTGTCAGAAGTGTTACGGACTGTGAGAGTGGCCCCCAATCGCTAGATGCGTCATGGCTTTCCATCAGGCTGGCGATGTCAATTTGTTGAGCTAAATATTTAAAAAATTCAAAGTGTTTTCTTTTTAAGATTTTGATAGTGTCAAGTCATGCCTGACAAGTCAAGGGTAACCCTGGATTGTGGTACGTCAGGATTGACGGAGACGGATTGACGATGTCCTATATGTCCCATCAGCAGTCCGTCCCCGTCAATCCTGGCGGTCAATTTCGGACGAGTTTCATATTTTTAAAAAGCAATTTATACCATAACTAGCGGACGTCACGCGATTTCACCCGCGTAGTTCCCGTTCCCGTGGGAATACGGGAATAAAATATAGCTTATGTTCACCGCAAAGAGTGTAGCTTGCCAACAGTGAAAGAATTTTTTAAATCGGTCCAGTAGTTCCGGAGCCTATTCGTTACAAATAAACAAACAAACAAAAAAACAAATCTTTCCTCTTTATAATATTAGTATAGATTAACTGTGGAAGTAAATAAGGATAATTTTTTCACATTAATTTAAACTACCGTGGTCCCGTGTGGTAACGGGAAAGAGAACAAAATGTCGCCACCTCATGTCACCCTGAGAGGGTGTCGTAAGAGACGACTAAGGTAGCACTTTCGCACAACGATCTATTGCGTAGAAAAGGAAAACTCGAAATGAACCCCGGCTGTCAGTAAAATGACAATCGTTGAGCTGAGAAAATTTTCAACTGTGGGTTGCGGCGACCTGCACCTGTCCATTTCAACACGGCAATAGGCTCACCACCTATTATGTGGGACATAAAACTATAAGGTGAAATGTCGGCGTATACTATGCCTCTGCCTACCCCTTCGGGGATAAAGGCGTGAATATATGTATGTATGTAATTTAAATTAACGTAATTTGTATAGACGTAATATTCAGTAAGTCTTACAGATAATGTATGAAGGGCTGCCTTGCATTGTCCTTCCGATAAAACCAGCTCCGTGACCTTGAAAAATAAAAAGATACATTATAGGGAATATCTTCCACACAGGCTTAGATTGTGGAATGATATCCCAGCCTCGGTTTTCACTAACGTCTTAAAGTATGGGATTCTTCAAAAGCGGTCTTAAAAGTTTTTGCAAGATCGGCTGCGCGATTGTAGCGCCTCTTCTGTAGCGCCATATACCATTAGGTGCAGTGTAAGCTTGTTTGCCACTTTAGTGGCTCTGAGTGAGTGGTTGAGTGAGTAATGCAGTGGTCCAGATATTTTGATGGAGCCCCTGGAGCCCTAATTAACTAGTAAAGTACCAGGAGAGAATAACATACTAAGAGATGTAACCAATTGTAGCTTGCATACATAGTTAAGCCAAGTTAAAGTCCTTATGGGCCAAGGACAGCTTGAAAATTTTCAACAGTCGGTCTGCACAATCTGCGCCTGTCCAGTTTCAACACGACAATGTCATAGGCTCCCCAAATTTTACGTCGGACAAAAACTGGAAAAATGTGGTCGTATCGTATATCTCTGACCACCCTTTAAAGGATAAAAGCGTGACTATACGTATGTGGGTATATCATTTTCTGAGAAGTTGGGTATCTACTTGATGCAGCAGCAAGTACCAGGCTATCATGTCCTGGCAATCACCATAATACCTATAGCAAATTTTAGACCATACAATGATAATGTATTATCAGTGGGGGTTTAAAAAAAAAATAAAAAATCTAAACTAAAAAAATATTTGAAAATGTCCGTAAATACCTATAGGTAAGTAACTATTTATTTATTGTTTAATTTAATGCTAAACATCTTACCTCCAACACTGAAACCGACGATAGTGAACTGATCGGGTCTTGAACCTGTGACACTCATCAGCCAGGTCGCGAAACGACCTCCAGCCTCACCTGGTAATGGAGAAAAAAAAAGATATTTTAAGTCCAAGATCTTTTTGAGATCTTTTTGCTTTTACATCCGCTCATAGCTCAAAATCCGCTTGTAGACTCATTGTTCTGTAAATCTGTAAAGGTGCGCATTGCTCTATGTCTGTAAACGAGCACTGCAGTAAGCAACTTTAGCTATGGCTTGTCCTCTGACCGGTGATCACGATGTGACAATTCTATTTGCGAAGGGTTTCCGTGATTCGAAAGGCTCGTCATCCAGTTGATCCGAGTTGCCAGTATAATGGCAATCGTTATGTTTTAGTCCGTTCACAGTTAAATTAACTCTGACTGACAGCTTGTCGATCATTTCCTGTGTGTTGGCATAGCAGTTTTTTTTTTTTTTTTTTAATTATTCTGGCTTGGTTACAAGACCTTTAAGCCATGTCTTTATTTATTATTATTTAAAGTTATATCTTCATTTTGCTTAAATAAGTCACAGTCCTCGTCCTCTAAGTCCAGTCAAAGTCAAGTACAGCCCTAAGTCAAAGTCAGTCTTCCTTCAGAAAAGCGGTGGATAAATTTCTGAAAGTTTCTTTGGATTTTTTTGTCAGAAACTGCAAAGTTGCGATTCACTGCGTTTTATCACTTCCCAACACTAGTGCACGTTGTCGAACGTTTATGTTTAAGAATCCACCATTAATACACACAAAGCACTCGAAAAAACACTAATTTTGCAAATTTATAAAACGATGCGATACGATTCCTTCCAAATCCCGCCAAAAAAGCCGGCATAGCAGTAAGGTCCCCCTATGAGTACCAGCCTACGACATTTTACCGATTATAGTGGAATTATTACATCCAACCGTTAGCACGAAGAGTTTTGTTTTTCATGTCATAATATGCTTATCTTTACTAAAACAGTGCTCTTATAACTATACGCATGAATTTGAGATTTTTTTTTTATGAATATCTGAAAAGAAACATTCACTGCCATCACCAACGGAGGTGAAGTTGCTGCTTCCACAACGTTCCACATGTCAATAAATATTGATGTTTTTTAAAAGAAGTTTGATTGCGGCCTCCTTGCATTCAAAATAATAAAAGAGAGTACTTACCTAATAAAGAGGTCAGATATGTTTTACATTATTTTTGAACTTTTTAATGGTCACACCCGAAAAAAAAACGATAGCAAAAGAAGAAAGTAAGTTTTGACTAAAAGTTAGATTACATGGGAGAAACAAAAACTTATTGGGGTAACACAGCAATCAAGATAGGCAACCTAAGTGCTAGAGGTAATATATCTCTGGACGGACTATACCTATTAGAATAATTATTATCTTTAGTTCTGATGAAGAAATCCACAGCATAATGAACTACTGTCAGTACTCCCAGATTTTTAAAAAAAAACGATAGCAAAAGAAGAAAGTAAGTTTCAACAATAAACAAAAACTTATTGGGGTAACACAGCAATCAAGATAGGCAACCGTAGGTAATATATCTCTGAACGGACTTTAAGTTGAAGGCCCTATGGGCGGCTTGAAAAATATCAACTGTGTGTCGTCACTACCAGCGCCCGTGTCGGCAGCGCGTGTGCAGCGCCTCTGGTGTTGCAAACATCGATAGGCTACGGTAACCAACCTTTCAGTGGCTTGTCTGCCACTTAAGTAGTATAAAAAAAGATAGGTACAGCCTGGAGCCGGACAGACAGATAAATCACGGCAATAGGGTCCCGTTTTAAAAAAATACAATTGGACCAATTTTAATGACTTTCACAAGTAAATTTCTATCTACGCATTCAATTCGTTAGAAAGAACATCTATAGTTGCAGCTCACCAGCTTCCTTAGCGCGAGGGCCCCACAGAGAGCCGGCACTCCAGTCCAGCACTATCACGTTGCAGTCATCGCCAGCCAAGAAAGCTATAGACAAAATAATTATTATTATTAAATTAAACCATTTATTTTACTTAAAACTTTTACCATTGAGTTATACAATGACTTTTACCATTGAGTTATACAATGACTTTTACCATTGAGTTATACAATGACTTTTACCATTGAGTTATACAATGACTTTTACTATGGCTAGTTTTGGATGCGTGACTTTCCATTTCAACACGACGATATCCTCACCACCTAAGTATTATTTACAACAACAACAACAATATATGGTCACGCCTTTATCCCCAAAGGGGTACGCGGAGGCCTCGGAGGCATATTATATGCTCACATTTCAACTTTTTAGGATTTGTCCTATGTAATAAGTGAGTCTAGTCTGTCTAAAAGGCCTTCTACTTAGCTTTACGACTGTCGTTTTACTGGCAACCGGGACCAACGGCTTAACGTGCCTTCCGAAGCACGAAAACGCTCAAATAAATGTCAAAAAATACTACTGCAGTGATCGTTTACAGAACACAGAGTCCGCGGCGGTATTATCAACATGGGACAAAAAACTATAAGGTGAAATGTAGACGTATACTATGTCTCTGCCTATCTTTCCAGATATAAAGACGTGATTATATTTATGTGTGTAACCATCCTTGTGCTCTGTGTTGCGACGGAAAAGAGTACAATCTGTCGAAACGACCCATTGCGTAGAGAAGGAAAACTCGAAATGAAACCCGGTTATTAGTAAAATGACAATCGTTAAGGCTGCAATGTTCGACCTTGAGAAATCCTTAGGCAATTCGAATGAATGCAGCGTACGCTTTTGCCGGATTTCATTCGATTCTAATATTACTGTTATAAAATTTGAGGGGTTTTAAGAAAAAATCAATACGTAAAATATTGTTCTAATATCTATTTGATGACAAGTTTTTATAAGAATTAAACTCATTTATTTAGATAAAAAAAGTACATTACTTGTTAAGATTTTTCAATATTTTTCATTTTTCGAGAGCTATTTCGATCGAACAAAGTATTCCTAATCGTGTTTTGATGACGTTAAAAAAGCAAGAGTATCTAATATATCTATTTGATGACAAGTTTTTATGAGAATTAAACTCATTTATTTAGATAAAAAAAGTACATTACTTGTTAAGATTTTTCAATATTTTTCATTTTTCGAGAGCTATTTCGATCGAACAAAGTATTCCTAATCGTGTTTTGATGACGTTAAAAAAGCAAGAGTATCTAATAAATTACAATAATATAGTTTTATCAGATCAAATCGAAGAATATTTCCTAGTATAAAGTTCACCCCAAGATGAGACTCTTTAAAGTATGAACATTACCTGGTACTAAATTCGTATTGAAGGAAGACGTGGCTGATCCAGCGAAACCATGGATCAATATAACAGTCCTCTTGCTGGAGTCGTAGTATGAGTCCTGAACTGTGTTCACGTTGTTTGGGACCAACGGCTGGCTTCTAGATGGGTTAGCCCTGGTGGGAATTAAAAATATTGGATATATTTTTTAAAGCAATTATATTGTGAAAAGTCGAGAATGCCGTATCAAAAAAACCGGTCAAGTGCGAGTCGGACTCGCGTACGGAGGGTTCCGGCAAAAACGGCAAAAAAATCACGTTTTTTTCTGATTTCAGTATTAGTTGTTATAAGCGTGTTGATGAAAATGTCCGTGAATATATTTTATTTATTTATTTACTGATCCTGAGATAGGTGACCTTTTAGTAGCGTTTTCATTTAGGACCGTTTCCGTCTTCGAAAGGCACGTTAAGCCGTTAGTTACTGTTGCTATGGTAGTCGTTCAGCTTGATAGATTTTCAAGCCGTTCCTAAGGACTTTTCTTGAAATTTCATAAACGGTCACCAATCTCTGAACTGGCAATAGCGTAAATTGCTTAACGCAGTGAACCTTGACAGAACGCCGAGCTAGCTAAATTGCAAGCTCTTCAATGTACGATTTTGATGTTGTATAGGGCTCAAGATTATTTTTATGGAGCACCTGGAGCCCTAGAAATCTTGTAAAGTACCAGGAGAGAATAGCATACGAAGAGGTCTAGCCAATTTACAAAGTTATATTTACTTCCAAATTTGTTTCTTATACCTATACAAACTTCTGCTAACCTGGTAAACAGATGGTATCTATTGGACTCATCGGGGTTATATCTTGCTGCGTTGTCATAGTCGCTGAGTTTGATCCAATTGTCGACAAGCCGAATGTCACCAGCATCAGTCTCTAGGTAGTCATAGCGAAGACCTTCAGAGTATTTGCCAAGAACTGGATCGGCGGCGGCTGAAAAGAGATTTACACGTTAGTTTAAAAGAAAGTTTAATTCTAAGTTACTTGAATTTGCTAAAGTGAACATGTTTTAAGAAGGGAAACATCCTTCCGAGGACTTACTCCGAGGGCTCCCGGATGCAAGCCCTGGTAGTGGCAAAGCACCGAGTGGTTTTTGTTGGTCAATAATAAATAAATATAAAATTATCTTGATTTTCAGTGTTCAGAAAAAATAGCGGTCGTCTGTATGAAAAATGCGCTGGTCATGTTCTCTGTAAATGAGTTCACGTAACAGACAATCAGATTAAGTTATTAGTGTTCTATCTATAGCGAAAACGTGATACGAATGACGCATATTGTGTTGATCTTGTGTGATTGCGTGAATCTTGAATTTTAGAGATTACGGTAACTGCAACAGTTTTATCGATGTACCTAGCAAAGAATGCCAAAAATAATGCTAAAAATAAAAAAAAAATAAAAAAATATTCCCTTTGAAATTTAAAAAAAAATCTTTAGGTTTGTCAAAATTTTTGTGATTCTACCGGGGGTTCGGAAATGCTACAGACTGAGAAGAACACCCCAAGAAACTCAGTCCGGTCCCTCTTAAATTCGTCTTAGTATCTATAACAGTTTTTTTTTTATATGTAGAAAGGAGCAATTCGTGTCACGGCCAGGCAGCCTTGTCTTCTAGAAAGTCTTTAATGCCATTTTGACAACTTGAATTTGAACACATAGAAGTATGTTACAGTATGCTTCACGTTAAACCCATATCAATAGATTCAGCCTATTGCAGTCCACTGCTGGGCATAGGCCTCTCCCAAATTTCGCCACAACACACGGTACTGCGCTTTGCTCATCCAGTCAATCCCTGGAACCTTCTTGAGGTCGTCGGTCCATCTGGCAGAGTTCGTCCTACCCCACGTTTACCAAGTCGCGTTCTCCCTCGCTCGCTCCATCGGCCATCAGTTCTTCTACAGATGTGGCCAGCTCACTGCCACTTCAAAACGCATACTCTGTGAGCAATGTCGTCCACTCTTGTTCTCTGACGATAACATCGTTTCGGATCTTATCCCTCAGAGACACCCCAAACATAGCTCGTTCCATCGCTGGATGCGCAACTTTAAGGGCATGGACTAGCCCCACTGTGAGTGTCCACTGAACCTCGTTTCTTTGATGTTTATTTCTGAGTGACTCATGTAGGATGGATGCGTTGCGCTTTTGCAATAAGTACGTTCATAACGTCGTAAATCGATAAGCGTCGGCTGCAAGTACGAAAAAGTATCACGTTCCGCCTGAGTCAAGCGTGCAAGCGTTAACGCGGAACATGCGATAGAGAGGCACGATTCAATTTAAGCGTTCGGCTTGTGACGCATCTTATATTTATTTTATAATAAGCTCGCCAAATTGACGTCGCCACTGATGGAAAGGGGGATTGGTGGCCACTCTCACAGTCCGTAAAACTTCTGACAGTGGTCCTCAAGTTGGCGGCCCTGTGATGTGCCTCTTTACGCTCCTCTTGAAGAACCCGGGATTGTAAGATGAGGGAAACACGTGTGCAGGCAGGTCGTTCCAGGTTTAAATCATTTTTCATCTATCTCTCTTGCACTCTATCGGCCGATTACGTTTATGTTTTCTTATGAAGAAACCTAACCCGACTTTACTTACAACCCCATTTTTTCCTACAGAATTAGTCGGCGTCAAATTAACGGGCTTAGAACAAGAATCTAGCTAAATAACTATTCCTCTTGTTGTTGTGAGAAGCGCTCTGTAAACGATGTGTTCTGTAAACGATCACTGCATTAAGAAACTTTCACTGTGGCCGGTCCTTGGATGGGTGACCAGTACGTGACATTTATTTGCAAGCATTTCCGTGCTTTGGAAGGCACGACGCCGTTGAAAGCCTTATGCGCAACTTGAAAATTTCAGCAACTGGGGTCAAAATTTGCACCTGTCCATTCCAACACAGCGATAGGCTTCACCACTTATTACGCGGAGCATAAAAACTATAAGGTGAAATGTAGGCGTATAATATGTCTCAGCCTACCCCATTATGTATGTACTTACTTGTCGCCAATACCGCTTGGAGAACAAGAACAGCACTAATAATCTTCAGCATGGTGCGACCACTGCGAACGTGACTGAGCGATCCAAAATTATGACAAGTAATTTAAAAAGCATTAAATTACATACAGGTAGTTCTGATTTTGGGGCATATCTAAAGTTCGTGCTGGGCAAAGCTGCCACTCCTACACAGTGGAATAAATCATATCCAGAACTGAGCGATTCAAAAGATCGTTCGTCTGTCAAACTATACAAGCTTGGAGCTTGGAACCTCCCTTCTCTTGCAATCCCGGGTTTTTCGGGATCCAGCGGAACGTGAAGAAGCACATCATGGGGCCGCCAACTTGAGGACCACTATCAGAAGTCGTAGGGACTGTGAGAGTGGCCCCCAAGCGCTAAATCGCCATTCCTTTCCGTCAGGCTGGAGACGTCAATTTGGCGAACTTAATATAAAAAAAAATAGATTCAGCAGCAATAAATTTTATTTTGAAAGCATATGTATGTTTTTTGAAGGCTTTTTACCCAAAGGGTAATCACGTGGACCTCAAGTTGGCGTTGACATACAGACGGACAAACAGCGGTGTCACAGTAGTATGGATCCTTCTACTGTGACTTCGCTGTTTGTCTGACTGTCACTAGTCTTGTAATTGTGAGAGTGGCGTCAGATCGTCGAGTCAAATACATAAAAAACTGGCTTAGTGCGAATCAAACTAGCGCACAGAGTGTTCCGAAATAAAAAAACGGAGAGTAAATCACGTTTGTTGTATGGGAGCCCCCTTAATCCCCCCTTTTTTTATTTTAGTAAGTATCGATGTTATAGCAGCAAAAGAAATATCGTGAAAATTTCAGCTCTTTAACTATCACAGCTCCTGAGATCCTTGTGACGGACAGACAGATAGACGGACAGCGAAGTCTCATGAATAAGGTCCCGTGTTTTACCCTTCGGATACAGAACCCTTAAACCGAACAAGTGTGAGTTGGGCCTGAGTACTGAGGATTCCGTACCAAATAATAGCAAAAATCACGTTTTATTTATGCGAGCCCGCCCTAAAGAAATATTATGGTATTTTTTTCAGTCTTTTTTTTAATTTTTTGTAGACTCGCACTAGGAGGGTTCTTTACCAAATAGAGAACTCGGTTTTTTGACTGAGCAGGTTTTTTATATGCTTTCAAATGGAATCAACCTGTACATTGATGATAATTAAATTATTATCTAGATATTTACTAATCCTTACAATCAATGCTCGTATGTTTGATGACCTTGAGTACCAAGATTATTACCATTACGTCATTGTATATTCCAAAATATTTTCATAAAAACCGCCAAGTGCGAGCCGGAGTCGCGCACGGAGGGATCAGTAACCATACAACTGGAAAAAGATCAAGTTTGTTTTAAGGCTTGTATGTTCGAAAGAAACTCATCTTGGGGTGAACCGTATACTAGGAAATATTCTTCAATTTGATCTGATAAAACTATATTATTGTAATTTATTAGATAAGTAATCTTGCTTTTTTAACATTATGAAAACACGATTAGGAATACTTTGTTCGATCGAAATCGCTCTCGAAAAATGAGAAATATTGCAAAAATCAAAACAAGTAATGTACTTTTTGTATCTAAATAACTGAGTTTATCCTACTAATATTATAAATGTGATAGTTTGTGAAGATGTTTGGATGTTTGGATGTTTGTTACTCAATCACGCTGTAAGGGCTAAACGGATTGAGCTGAAATTTGATACAGGGTTAGATAATAACCTGGAATAACACACAGGTTACTTTTTATCCCGGGCAAATGTTCCCACGGGAAGCGGAAACAGGAACCAAATTTCACGCGGGCGAAGCCGCGCGCATCAGCTAGTTTCTCATAAAAACTTGTCACTAAATAGATATAGGTCTTTAGAACAATATTTTACGTATAGATTTTTTCTTAAAACCCCTCAGATTTTATAACAGTAATATAATGAATTAGAATCGAATGAAATCCGGCAAAAGCGTACGCTGCAATCGTTCGAATTGCCTTAGGATTCGTCAGGTCGAACATTGCAGCCTTAAAGGAGGCCCCTTACATTGTTTTTCTGATTTTTATATTTTGTTGTTATAGTGGTCACGCTTTTATCTCCGAAGGGTTAGGCAGGGGCATGTTACATGCCCACATTTAACCTTTTTAGAATTTGTCGTACGTAAAAGGTGATGAGCCGTATTGCCGTGTTAAGATGGATAGGGGCAGGTTGTGACTGCCCGCTGTTGAAAATTTTTAAGCCGCCTTAAAAGGCCTTCAACTTGGCTTAACGACTGCCATTTTACTGGCAACCGGGACCAACTTCCGTAAATTTCCGTCCTCGAATTCATGTCGAATGCATCAAGAATCGGCGCCCAGGTGGACCCTTTTTAAACCTGAGGAAAATTCTACAGAAATGCTGTGCCGAACACCTACCGACTAAAAACCACACGTATCCTACCTAACAGCCTACAGTTCGGAGCCCCGGGTAAGCTCTCGGAAGGATGTCCCAAGGACTTCATACAGACCTACGGCCATCACTGCGGCCTCGCCTAGGGGGCGATTCGGGTTTTGTTTTTGTTTTGTTTTTAAAATGTCTTTATTGTCTTAAGAAACAAAAGTATAGGTACATGTGTGTAACTTACGTACAACATTAACATTGGCATTCCTGTGAATGTTCTCAGGCTGAGGCGCCTACAAAAATTATTAACACTTGTGACACTTACATACATTGGAACATAATTTCAGATAGCAAAATAACACTATGTAAACATTATTGCAATGCTTTGTATAGCAGTTGCTTTTTGCATAAAAAGTTAACGAGTTAAGAGAACACAATACTGTGAAAAATAACTACCTACATTATACAGAATAATAAAATTCAACGCTTGCGCATACAAGTATAATGACCAGTGTACGGAGCAGCGACGCGAGCTGCCCCGCCCCGCGCTGTCCTACATAGTAGGGCGAACGCGGGGACAGCGCGCCCGCGAGCGGGTCTCAGTACACTGGTCTGGCGGAAACAGCATGTAGTGATGGGGTAAACGATAAGTTTTATATTTGTCGATGTACTGCAAATCGGAAACTGTTGTTCTACATATGTTAGAAATTAATATATTAGTATTAAATTTGTTTGTGGAATAAAATTTTCGTGTTAATTTATAAATAAATTCTTTTAGAGTAGGAAAATGTAAATATGAGTGAAGTTCTTTTAGATTCGTTTTGAAAGGTGTGTTATATGCTATTTTAAGTGCTTTGTTTTGGATAGTCTGTAAAAGTTCGTAATTTGTTAGGCATGTGCTGCTCCATATGGGGCAGGCGTAGGTTAAACATGGTCTCACCAGTGCAGTATATAAATGCATTTTTGTGGTAGGACTTATTTTACTTTTGCGATTAAGAATAGGACCCAGAGATCCCAATGCCTGAGCACTTTTGGTGCGGATGTTGACCACGTGTTTGGTCCAGTTTAGTTTATCATCCAACGTGATACCCAGGTAACGAACCGACCTACTCCAGGGTATTGAGTGGTCGTTGATTTTCAACTGTCGTTTTGGTGGCTTGCGATGTCGAGTATATAAGATGGCCTCTGTTTTTGCTCCATTTAGTTTTAACTTCCATTTAGTAAAATGAGCATGCAGCGTATCCAAGGAAAGCTGTAAGCGATCTATAATAAGGTCAATATCCTTAGAAGTAGTGTAAGATGCAGTATCATCTGCGAAACATGCCAGTTTCGTTCGAGGTTGTATTGGCATGTCGTTCACGTAAAGAAGGAATAGATAAGGGCCTAAAATAGAGCCAAGTATTCCAGCAGGTATTGGGAATAAAGATGAAGTTTTCTGCTCAAAGTGTACTGAAAATAGCCGATTTTTTAAATACGATTGGATAAGTTTGACAAGGGTCAAAGGGATGCTGAATGCTGAGATTCACAAGTCTGTGCAAAAGTCCTTCATGCCAAACGGTATCGAAGGCTTTCTTGATATCTAATAGAAACATTCCAGTGGATTGACCTAGGTTTAAATGATGCGAAATGTGTTCAGATACTCGAGCCAACTGGTGAACAGTTGAATGTGATTCGGGTGATATCCCGCGTCTTTGGGGGTTCGTTCGGGTGTTATCCCGCTTCTTGGGGGGAGGGGGGGGGGGGGGGTAGCGTGCGTGAATCTTTCACGTGACGCTGTCACACCCTCACCGTCCTCAAGCCACCGGTTATGAAAGCGTACAGTCTTGGGCGATGACAAATCTGCGGCGAATCAAACGACCTCCGCAGATTTAGCTTCATCTCTGAACAAAAAAAAAACAAAAATGTACGAAACACGAAGAAACAGTACAAAAAAAAACAAATCACGGTTTTGGAATCAGAATCATAAATAATCGATTAGATTACATTAAGTAAGTATAGTATTTTCAGATTACATTATCTTTAATGTACCGTCAGTGCATTTTTTTTATAGATGTAGATAAAATAAGTACATACGCACGTGCTTATTTAGATAGTAGCAAACAACGTTCTTATTGCGCCACGACGAAAGATAATTAATTAATAATTACAATAATATTACATACAGATAGTTAACTTCCAGCCCCCCACTGAGCTAGCTTCCCCACCCCCGCCGCAGCTGGCATATAGTTGGAGGGTATTTTGAGGGCAACGTTTGCTTAACTTTAGGTTACGTTCAAACGGCGTACGTTTTTCTCGTAGACGATTTTCCCGTACACAATGCAATATTGCATTCACACGGCGACCATTTAACGCGTTTTTAACGCTGCGATAAAATCACATAAATGAGTTAGTCGTGTGAACGAAACAACGTAAACATATGCGCCACTGCGATTCGTGCCGACGAACTGCGATCCTAGTGGCAACTCCGCACGGTATACGGGATAAACGTGTCTCTTACACACGATTTTCCCGTATGGACTACCATGTGAACAGTTTCATAATATTGTCTACTGCCACTATGATTGCATCTTGTACGGGAAAATCGTGCACGAGAAGAACGAGCGCCGTGTGTACGTAGCCTTAGTGTACAAACATAACGAGTTTTTAGGTGACAGAATTAAAAACAAATCATTTGTGGACTGAGGCCCGAAATTGTATGTTAGCTGCGAGAGGCCGGCGCTGCAACGCGGCGGTGATTGCGGCGAGAGCGTGGCCCACGAGTAGGTACTGCAAGAGATTAAAGCGGCACATTATGCACTTTTTGCGAGTCCACGTCATAATTTCGAAATAATCTGGCCGACCCCCAAAATTCCGAACGCTCATTTCGCCGATGATAAATTCAACGAATGGTTGTATGGTCGACTGTTAAAACTCCGAATGGTCATTTCGCCGATGATCAGTTTTACGAATGATTGTATGAAATTGATGTTGGTGTTGGATGGTTATAAAAAAAAATAACCACGAAGGCTAAGGCGGGGCGAAGCGGAGCGGAGCTCCCGCCTTAGCCTCGTTTCTGATCATCGGCGAAATGACCATTCGGAGTTTTAACAGTCGACCATACAACCATTCGTTGAATTTATCATCGACGAAATGAGCGTTCGGAATTTTGAAGGTCGGCCAGATTATTTTGAAATTATGACGTGGAATGACTTTTTGCTTAATCACTTGTACTTTTTTCCACAATAATAATAACAAAAATTGTGGAAAAAAGTACAAGACATTGATTAAGCAAAAAGTGCATAATGTGTTACAAGAAATTCCACCAAGTGCCAACAATCAAGAGTATAAATGATATTTGTTTTAAACTAACACGCGTTGCACACATAATTTATTATAAACGGGATACGGTCAGTGTTGTGTGTCGTGTGTTTCCACAGATTGACAATCTCGGGGGTACTTCGAAAACTCCCGACACATAGCAGAATCTCCAGCCTACAAGCATCAGTCGCCTCGGGACCACGATAGGTGTAACCCTATCGAAACGTCGGGGAAAAAAGAAGGTACCGAAACCTTTATTTAATATTAAAATAGTGCCGCGCGAAATCCCGTTTATAATATATATTATATAAATGATATTAAAGCGGCACTTGACGCTGACTCTCGATTCATACGATGTGACTACGTGGTCGGAAATTTATGGGTGAAACGTCATCTGTCTCATATTTAGCAACGGCAAATCATCGGAGAGATGACGTTTTGCCCGTAAATTACCCATCACGCATTCACGTCATGCAGTCGAGAATCGGCGTCCTGCGCACGCACACATGTAAACCACACTCTGCGCGTTTGATACCGTTTGTTTGAAGTTTCCTATTCGAGTTTTGGCGCGAACACGAAAGGACTCGTACATTATTCCGTGTTGTAATTTTTCAAAATTAGTGTATTTATGAGTATTTATGTTTAATAATGGTGGATTCTTAAACATAAAAGTTTCAACAACGTGCACAAGTGTTGGAAAGTGATAAAACGAAGTGATACGCGACTTTTTTGTACCACCAAACTCCAAAGACAACTCTTAGTAAAGTACCACCGCTTTACTTGAGTACAAAATTTGTCCAAACTGGAACATACATAAATACGCTGATAATAAAAATAATTATTAAGAAAAAGATATAATAATATTACACTTACACTGCTATTTGCAAGATTCTCAACATGAAAAGGATTGATATTTTCGATATATAATTGACTTGACATTGGCACACTCTCAAGCCGAGAAAGTCCAAGATATAAGGAAAAGAAGAAGAAGAAGAAGTTTCCTATTCTCGCCACACTTGCTTCTGACATTCAGTTGAGACCTTAGATCTATAGTCCGTTCATAGTTAATTTACCTCTAGCGCTGATGCTGGCTTGCTTGATTTTCGTGTTACCATACTAAGATTTTGTTTATCCCATGTACTCTAACCTTAAAGTCGAAACTTATTGTCTTTTTTGTTATTATTTGAGATCTGGAAGGAGTAACTTCGCCCTCCTTGGTGATGGTAATGAGTATCTTTTTTAAATATCCATGTCAATACAAATAATACTTAAGTACAATCTTACAGTATCAGAATCACGTGTTTAGTAAAGTTATGTTTATTGACAATTAGGTATTTACATAAAAAAATAATTGTTAGTGCTAACGTTTAAATCTTAAAATCTCCCCTATTTAGCGGCAAAATGTCATAAGCTGGCACTCATAGGGGGAATTTACTGCAATACCAACCTACAGAAAACGATCTGTCAGAGGTAAATAAACTGTGAACGGACTTTAAGTGGTCCAGCAGTGCGGACTGAACGAGGTCGCGATGCTCTATCGTTCTTAAATTTCCTCTAAACTTCAATCCCTATTACACTCCACTTCCTTATATTCTGATGAAGGGTAAGAGATTCTTTGGCGGGAACTGAAAGGAATTGTATCGCATCGTTTTGTAAATTTGCAAAATTAGTGTAATTTCGAGTGTTTTGTGTGTATCAATGGTGGATTCTTAAACATAAACGTTCGACAATGTGCACTAGTGTTGGGAAGTGATAAAACGCAGTGAATCGCAACTTTGCAGTTTCTGACAAAAAATCCAAAGAAACTTTCAGAAATGTATCCACCGCTTTTCTGAAGGAAGACTGACTTTGACTTTGGGCTGTACTTGACTTTGACTGGACTTAGAGGACGAGGACTGTGACTTATTAAAGCAAAATGAAGAGATAATAAATATACAAGACTTGGCTGTATGGCTCAAATTGCCTTTGCCTATCTGAAAATGGATAAATAAAACTACTACTACTGAAGGGTAAGAAAGAAAGAAAGAAAGAAGAAAGAAAGTACCCATAATGTATAGAAGTTTTATTTTTCTTCTTTTTAGGGTTCCGTAGCCAAATGGCAAAAACGGAACCCTTATAGATTCGTCATGTCTGTATGTCTGTCCGTCCGTGTGTCACAGTCACTTTTCTCCGAAACTATAAGGCCTATGCTATTGAAACTTAATAACTAGATGTATTCAGTGAACCGCATTAAGATTCTTACATAAAACTAGAAAAAATAAATGCCTACAGCCGCGCGGTACGTAAGCATGCGATAGGGCTGCCCACCTACAGCATCTTAATAATTTGTGCCTACTTTGACTTTCTATTTAGTACTTGAGAGGTGTCAAGGGACACCCGGATGGAACGAAGTTCCTTTCGATTAATTAGTGAAGGAATTGTAATAAAATTTTATTTTTTTAAATTAATAATAATATTTTTTTTATTATTAACCCCCATTTTATTACCCCCCCCTTTCCTCCCTCCCCCAATCCCCCACACCCTCCCCCTCCCGCTTCCACCACCCTCCCCCTTTCCCTCCCCCTCAGCCCCCGTCATCCCCCCTCATCCCCCCCTCTCGGTCGGTACCTCTACCCTCCATACTATGGCTATAAGGAACTTCGTTCCAAAAAAGTGTCGTTACAACTTTTCGTGAGAATTTTTTCCGTCTAGCCCCCTTTCACAACGCGCGATAAGGAACTTCGTTCCAAAAGCAGTAAATTTTGTGGATCCCCATACTCAGAACTGAAACTCAAAATATGGAATTAAAACTACATTTTAACGGGAATCAAATTCGTTTTACTGCTCGTTCGCTCTAACTTTGCCGCTCGGCTCTATACTAAAGTCGAATTTTTGATTAGACGTAGTAAATTGACAGCATCTAATGTCACTTCTTCTTATAGTGTTGCGTATTTTCTATGACGAAGTGACATTAGCTACTGTCAATTTACTTCGTATCATTAACAATTCGGGTTTACGCCTCTACGCCAGCCGCAAAGTTAGAGCAAACGGGTAGTACATTGATGTAATATGAATGAAGTTCCGAATTCTATAAGTATGACTATACTTATAGAATTCGGGACTTCAGGTGAAATACTTATAAGCAAAAATCCGCCATTTTGATTTTTTTGGAATTAAATTATATAGCTGGTGTCACTCACACAATTACGACGAGTCAAATGACACCTTGCGTGTCAAAATCCGTAAAGCCGTTCAGGCTGTAGAGCGTGCAAGAAAAATTTTCAAGCTTTTTATTTAGGCGCCAATATTCTGACATTTTGATTTTCTAAAAAATTTAATATATCTGGTGTCACTCACACAATCACGACGAATCAAATGACACCTCGCAGGTACTTACATTCACCGATGTTTCGGGCACGTTGCAGTGCCCGTGGTTGCGGTTGGACTGCAATATTAGCGACTGCAATATAACAATTAAATTTGACTAAAACTGTCATATTACTGCCAACCGGGTCGAACGATTTACCTGTCTTCCGAAGAACGAAAACGCTCGCAAAATAAATGTCACGAAGTGGTCACGTAATGGTCGCTCATTCAAGCGATTGGCCTTACCGAATGTTGTTTGCTGGGGAACACCCAAAAATTCCGAAATATGTTTTTCCGAATTTCAATATTCCGATGTTCAAAATTCCGAAGATTATAATTCCTAAGAAACAAAGATCCGAATATTCAAAAGGACGATATTCATTAATCCGAAAGTCATGAGTACGAATTTTTATTTTTCCTTATTTCATTAGTACGAATAATCAAAAGACCGGACTGCTATTTTCCCGAAAAACATTATTCAGAATTTCAAATATCCGAAAATTCACTGTTAAAGTTAAAACTTTTAACAAAAAATAGGTTAAAATTAAAATTTATATCATCCAGAGTTTTATAAATTAATAAGTATTCATTTATTTATAAAACTCTGGATTTGAACATTTGGACATTTGGATTCTCTTGGACACATTCAAGGCAAACGACAAAACGAAAAAAAAATAACCACGATAGCTAAGGCCGGAGCTACGATGGCTAAGGCTGGAGCTCCGCTTCGCTTCGCTTTCGCCTTAGCCTTCTAACCTAAACTATTCGAGTCGAGGTGTTAACCATAATAAGTGAATGGTTAACACCCCGACTCAGAGTACCCCGACTCGGATAGGTTAGGTTAGAAGGATAAGGCGGGAGCGAAGCGGAGCGGAGCTCCCGCCTTATCCTTCGTGGTTATTTTTTTGTTTTGTCGTTTGCCTTCCACTCACTTGGAAATAATATTTTCGGTAGTTAGACTTGACTATACTTTATTAAAAAAACGGGAACATAAATAATGGTCTTTAATGATAAGTTTTCGGGTTGAAACGGGAACGGAAACGACACTCACCCTTCGTATTTATGATATTTCGGATTTTTGATAATCGGAGTTCGTATTTATAATATGGCGGAATTTTAATGATTCGGAATTAAACGGTTCGGTTTCTTGAAATTCGGCGTTCTGACAGTCGGAATTGTAAACATTCGGAATTTTAAAATTATGACTATTAATAAAAAGGATTTATGAAACATCGGATTTTTGAATGTCGGGATTTCGAATCATTCGGACTTATGAAATTCGGAATTATGAAATTCGTGATTGTGACTTTCGGAATTAAGTTTTTCGTATTAATGTAGTGTACCCTGTTTGCTGCAGTGATCGCTTACAGAACAGTAGGTCGCCGGCCGCGGTGCCACGAGCGCTTTATGAAGTAATTTGAAGACTTCGAAAATGACCCAAACGTCAAAGACTTCTTACTAGAATATATAACATTATGCATGTGCATAATCTATACTTCTATACTAATATTATAAAGAGGAAATATTTGCCTTTTTGTTTTTTTGTTTGTTTGTTTGTAACGAATAGGCTCCGGAACTACTGGACCGATTTGAAAAATTCTTTCACTGTTGGGAAGCTTCACTCTTTGCGGTGAACATAGGTTATAATATATATTTTATTCCCGTATTCTTACGGGAACGGGAACTACGCGGGTGAAACCGCGTGACGTCCGCTAGTGTTATAAATTCTGCAAATTATATTGGTCAATAATTATATTTTTTTAACCATAAGTGGTAAGTAACCTTTTTGGTTCCAGATAACTTACTGGCTGGTTAGAAAAAAAAACTCTTTTGTGTTTTGTTTTTTTTTTCATAAAATTAAAAGCTGATACATTAGTTCCAATTTAACTATGTTTTCTTTTGATAATTACGAAATTTGGTATCGTGTGAGTTTTATAGCCTTAACCAAGTTTCAATATTTAAAAAATTGCATTGTACGATGTTTTACGTTATGGAGCGACGTCTTACCGTCAATTACGGAGTTACGGTTATACGTAAAACATAATACAGGCACATCTTCTACAAACTAAAGCAATCCTATTAAACCTAAAACCTTAGGGTCCGACCACATAACTATTAACCCTTGCAATGACCGGCGATTAACTCAATCTAGTACCTACATTATATTGCTCTCACTAACCCTACCTTAATGACATGTAAGGGATGAAACGACTGTGTCTACCTTAATTTGATAATAAATATCGATTTGGGAATGTTATTAACAGACTTCAAAATAGGAGGAGTCAAGTCGTCACAAATTTTTTGAAGAGAAATTTATATCTTTAGGAAATTTGGACACTTCTGAGAAGAAAAATGATTATTCCCATTAGTTCCGTTAAACCTAGTTTGAATTCTATGATTTTGGAAATTGGAACGAAATTTTGATATTCAATAATTCTGAGATTTCTGAGTAAAAGAAATTTTTAATTTTCGAAGATAGCACCATTAATTTATAGATCAGAAATGTGGGGCATCACTACAGTGGTACCAGAGGGAAGACCTTAATTCCCATTGGTACTACTGGTGGTGTCACGGGGATAAATACGATTCCCCGTGACACCACGGTGGTGCAACGGGGAAGAGTTGATTCCCCATGACACCGCTGGGTGTACAACTTGGTGGTGCCACGTAGAGGGCACGCAAACTTATTCTGTTTCTAATGATCAGTTAATGTTTATATTAAAACACGTTTCAGGACTTTAAGAAATTAAACTAACAAATAAAGGATGAAAAATGAAATTTTTTGAATGGAAATCTTTAAAAACTGTTTGCCGGATATACTTAAGCGGGGTACAGTGGATGTTCGATGTGTATGGCACAGTTGGTATGCCTTTAAATAAAAGTGTAATATTTTATTCATGCTCGTTTATTAAAATATCTATATTAATTTTCGATAATCATTAGGCTCGCTTTAGTCGTTTTTTTACAAATTCTCATATCTTATGAAGTTATTCCGAACTTCCTGATGACGATGATTCATAACTGGAACTGCTCGAACTGGAAGAAGATTCACTGCTAAAGCTCTCAGATGTGCTTTTCATAGACGTTCCATCCTCACTTACAGTTTCAGCGCTTTTCTTATCAAAACTTTGCTTATCATCAGCCTCAGATTGTTGGGACCTGCTTTCATAACGTCTCGATCCATCTGAATTTATCTGACCACGTTCATATGAAGAAGCACTTGCTTCTTTAGATTCTTTCTGTGCATTGACACCTGAAAGCTTAGTTACTGAATCCCCGTCATCAGTAACCGCGTTAAACGACGATCCACTACCAGATGCCTTTTTAGATGCAGATTTTGTAGATTTCTCAAAATCGGCTGAAAAACCATCAATGACAGAATCGTTGCAATCTGAGTCACCACCAGACCAAGAGTCTGTAGATTCAGATGATCGTTTAGACTTTGATGAATCCAAAGAATCTGTACGTTTAGATTCCCTAGAATTGTTGGAGCTAGAATTACTGTCAGTATTAGAATCACTGCTAGATGTTTTAAAATCGTCATAATTACTATTACTGTTAGATGAGCTAGAAGGTGATTCTTTTTCACAGTCTTCATCTCCTTGTTTTTCTTTATTCCATTGATTTGTGTCTTCAGATTTTTTATCACCGCCATGCTTTTGACTTCTAGTGCCAGAGTTACTATGACTTTCGGATGTAGAAGTAGAGCTTTTATTACTAGTGGTAGAATCGGATTGTTTCGATTTTTGTGTTGTTGAATGAGAGGACTTACGTTTATCTGATTTGGAAGTGTTCTTACTATTATCATTCTTTTTACCATCATTTCTGTTACCATTGTTTTCACCTTCATCACGATTATCATCGTTTCCGTTAGTACCGTGGGTAGATTTTGTATCTTTTGATGACTTTTTGTCACCATGATTTTTTGTAGATGTTTCACTTGTACTGGACTTAGAATTGTTAGATGAATGTTTCTTAGATTCATCATGTTTATTATCTTTTCTATCATTTGCGGTTTTATTTTTATCTGTGGTAGTGCTAGTCTTGTCATGACGGTTATGATCTCCTTTACCTTTTTCAGAGTTGTTCTTATCTGTTCCAGTAGTATCATTGCCTTTATCGTTCTTTTTACCGTTATTTGCTTTATCACCACGTTCATTTTCATCACAATCGTCATCAAGGTTACTATCTTTTTTACCTTTCCCATGTTTATTTTTATCTGTTTTGGTGGTATCGTTACCATTGTCTTTCTTTTTATCGCCAGTTCCCTTATCATCACTTTCATTTTTCTTGCCCTTTCCAGGCTTGTTTTCATCTGGTTTGGTGACACCCTTACCTGATTCTTTCTTTTTACCGTCATGTCTTTTACCTTTGCCTCCTTTTTCATCACAATCCTCATCATTAGGTTTATTACCTTTTCCAGGCTTGTTCTTATCCGGTTTAGTGGTTCCCTTGCCTGTATCTTTCTTTTTACCATCATGTCCTTTACCTTTGCCCTCATTTTCATCACAATCATCATCATCAGGGTTATTACCTGGTTTACCTTTTCCAGGCTTGTTTTTGTCTGGTTTAGTGGTGCCCTTGCCTGTATCTTTCTTTTTACCATCATGTCCTTTGCCTTTGCCATCATTTTCATCACTATCATTACCATCAGGTTTACCACCTTTTCCAGGCTTGTTTTTATCTGGTTTGGTAGTTCCCTTGCCTGTATCTTTCTTTTTACCATCATGTTCTTTACCTTTGCCTTCATTTTCATCACAATTATCATCATCAGGTTTGTTACCTTTTCCAGGCTTGTTTTTATCTGGTTTGGTGGTTCCATTGCCTGTATCTTTCTTTTTACCACCATGTCCCTTACCTTTGCCCTCATTTTCATCACAATCATCATCATCAGGGTTATTACCTGGTTTACCTTTTCCAGGCTTGTTCTTATCCGGTTTGGTGGCACCCTTGTCTGTATCTTTCTTTTTACCATCATGTCCCTTACCTTTACCATCATTATCATCACAATCATCATCAGGTTTGTTACCTTTTCCAGGCTTGTTTTTAATCGGTTTGGTGGTGCCCTTGCCTGTATCTTTCTTTTTACCATCGTGTCCCTTACCTTTGCCTTCATTATCATCACAATCATCATCATCAGGTTTGTTACCTTTTCCAGGCTTGTTCTTATCCGGTTTGGTGGTTCCCTTGCCTGTATCTTTCTTCTTACCATCATGTCCCTTACCTTTGCCTTCATTTTCATCACAATCATCATCATCAGGGTTATTACCTGGTTTACCTTTTCCAGGCTTGTTCTTATCCGGTTTGGTGGCACCCTTGTCTGTATCATTCTTTTTACCATCATGTCCCTTACCTTTACCATCATTATCATCACAATCATCATCAGGTTTGTTACCTTTTCCAGGCTTGTTTTTAATCGGTTTGGTGGTGCCCTTGCCTGTATCTTTCTTTTTACCATCGTGTCCCTTACCTTTGCCTTCATTATCATCACAATCATCATCATCAGGTTTGTTACCTTTTCCAGGCTTGTTCTTATCCGGTTTGGTGGTTCCCTTGCCTGTATCTTTCTTCTTACCATCATGTCCCTTACCTTTGCCTTCATTTTCATCACAATCATCATCATCAGGGTTATTACCTGGTTTACCTTTTCCAGGCTGGTTCTTATCCGGTTTGGTGGCACCCTTGTCTGTATCTTTCTTTTTACCATCATGTCCCTTACCTTTACCATCATTATCATCACAATCATCATCAGGTTTGTTACCTTTTCCAGGCATGTTTTTAATCGGTTTGGTGGTGCCCTTGCCTGTATCTTTCTTTTTACCATCGTGTCCCTTACCTTTGCCTTCATTATCATCACAATCATCATCATCAGGTTTGTTACCTTTTCCAGGCTTGTTCTTATCCGGTTTGGTGGTTCCCTTGCCTGTATCTTTCTTCTTACCATCATGTCCCTTACCTTTGCCTTCATTTTCATCACAATCATCATCATCAGGGTTATTAGCTGGTTTACCTTTTCCAGGCTTGTTCTTATCCGGTTTGGTGGCACCCTTGTCTGTATCTTTCTTTTTACCATCATGTCCCTTACCTTTACCATCATTATCATCACAATCATCATCAGGTTTGTTACCTTTTCCAGGCTTGTTTTTAATCGGTTTGGTGGTGCCCTTGCCTGTATCTTTCTTTTTACCATCGTGTCCCTTACCTTTGCCTTCATTATCATCACAATCATCATCATCAGGTTTGTTACCTTTTCCAGGCTTGTTCTTATCCGGTTTGGTGGTTCCCTTGCCTGTATTTTTCTTCTTACCATCATGTCCCTTACCTTTGCCTTCATTTTCATCACAATCATCATCATCAGGGTTATAACCTGGTTTACCTTTTCCAGGCTGGTTCTTATCTGGTTTGGTGGCACCCTTGTCTGTATCTTTCTTTTTACCATCATGTCCCTTACCTTTACCATCATTATCATCACAATCATCATCAGGTTTGTTACCTTTTCCAGGCTTGTTTTTAATCGGTTTGGTGGTGCCCTTGCCTGTATCTTTCTTTTTACCATCGTGTCCCTTACCTTTGCCTTCATTATCATCACAATCATCATCATCAGGTTTGTTACCTTTTCCAGGCTTGTTCTTATCTGGTTTGGTGGTTCCCTTGCCTGTATCTTTCTTCTTACCATCATGTCCCTTACCTTTGCCCTCATTTTCATCACAATCATCATCATCATCAGGGTTATTACCTGGTTTACCTGTTCCAGGATGGTTTTTGTCTGGTTTAGTGGTTCCCTTGCCTGTATCTTTCTTTTTACCATCATGTCCCTTACCTTTGTCCTCATTTTCATCACAATCATCCTCATCATCAGGGTTACCTTTGCCTTTTCCAGGCTTGTTTTTGTTTGGTTTGGTGATATCTTTGCCTTGGTCTTTGTTTTCACCATCATTCACATTTTCCTTGTCATCGCTATCATCAAAATCATCGTCATCACTGTTACGACTACGTTTTGATTTTGTATACTCTGAAGAATCGTCCCTTGTTCTAGATGTTTTACTTGAGTTTGTGCTGGAGCGAGATGACTTAGTTTTGCTTGATGAAGTATTCTGTGACTTATTTTTATCTTTTTTACCAGCCGTATCATTGTTTTTATTATCTTTCCTATTATCTTGATCATCTTTGCCGTCAGTTTTGCCATCTTTTCGACCACGTTTACCTTTTTTTCCACGAGTGCATTCTTTTCTATTATCCTTACAGTCGTCATTGCCTTCATTGTCAGTTTCACCACTATCTTCACTCTCATTAGTTTTGGACTTAAGTCTTGAAGATTTATCATTCCTACCCTTACCTGTTTTAGTTGTTTTGCTAGATTTCTTGGTCGTTTGTGATTTAGTAGATTCACTTTCATCGGTTTCGGAATTATTATTGTTTGATGATTTGTTCTTCGTTTTACTAGTTCTAGTAGTTCTGTTCTCATCCTGATCTTCATCGTCATTTTCATCATTAATATCAGTTGTACTCTTTTTGGTTGTCTTATCGGTTTTGTCATTTTTACTGTTAGATTTCTTATTTTCAGAAGTTTCTGTTGTTTTAGAGGAGGTTGTTGTTTGAGAGATACCAGCATCACTTTCGTCTTCGCCGTCATTATCATCATTCTCATTATTTATATCATCATCGTCAACTTCTTGATCATCACTGTCATCATTTTCACTATCATCATCGATTTGGTCATCTTTGCGATTTTCCTTCGTGCTAGTATTTAAATCACGTTTTGATGATGTATCTGAGGACTTTGATGTGCTTGTTGAATCGAATTCAGACGTTTCTGAACTATTTTTTTTAGATTTACTGTTCTTAGTTTTTCTAGTTCTAGTAGTTCTGTTCTCATTATCATTTTCAACGTCATTTTCATCAGTATCATTTGTACTCTTTTTCGTTGTCTTATCGGTTTTGTCGTTTTTACTGCCAGATTTCTTATTTTCAGAAGTTTCGGTTGTTTTAGAGGACGTTGTTGTTTGAGAAGAGCTATCAGAATCACTTTCATCTATGCTGCCATTATAATCATTCTCACTATCATCGTCAACATCTTGATCATCATTGTCATTATTTTCATTATCATCATCGTCATTGTCATCTTTGCGATTTTTCTGTGTGTTAGTATTTGAATCACGTTTTGATGTATCTGATGAGGACTCTAATGTGCTTGTTGAATCGGATTCAGAGGTTTCTGAATTATTTTTTTTAGATTTACTGTCCTTAGTTTTACTAGATCTAGTAGTTTTGTTCTCATCCTCATTTTCATCGTCGTTGTCATCATTAATAACAGTTGTACTCTTTTTAGTTGTCTTATCGGTATTGCCCTTTTTACTGCCAGATTTCTTATTTTCAGAAGTTTGGGTGGTTTTAGAGGAAGTTGTTGTTTGAGAAGAGCTATCAGAGTCACTTTCATCTATGTCATCATCATCGTTACTCAAATAATCATCGTCAACGTCTTGATCATCATTATCATTATTCTTATCATCATCGTCACTGCCATCTTTGCGATTTTGCTGTCCTTTAGTATCTGAATCACGTTTTCGTGTATCTGATGAGGATTTTGATGTTGTCGTTGAACCGGATTCAGAGTTTTCTGAATCATTTTTCTGAGATTTACTATCCTTAGTTTTACTAGTCCTAGTAGTTCTGTTCTCGTCCTCATTTTCAACGTCATTTTCATCAGTGTCATCATTAGTGTCATTTGTATTATTTTCAGACGTCTTATCGGTTTTGTCCTTTTTACTGCCAGATGTCTTATTTTCTGAGGTTTCGGTTGTTTTAGAAGAAGTTGTTGTTTGAGAAGAACTATCAGAATCACTTTCATCTTTACTGTCATTATCACTATTCTCATTATTCACATCATCATCGTCGACATCTTGATCATCATTTTCATTATTTTTATCATCGCCGTTGCTACCGTCTTTGCGATTTTTCTTCGTATTCGTTTTTGAATCATGTTTTGATTTATTTGATTTCTTGCTAGATGAAGATTTTGTTGTGCTTGTTGAATCGTATTCAGAGGATTCTGTTTCATTATCAGAGTCTTCACCTGAATCGACATCTTCGCTTTCTCTTCTTTCATTATACTCATCATCTGAACATTTTTTAATAGAGTTGTTCCAATTGTATGAATCAGATTTAGAAATTTTCTTCTTGCATTCGTCTCGGTACTCCGATAAGTCTGTAGACAAATGTAAAATGATAATTTAAGAAATAACCTGTTTCAGAACGGTGATATATATCACTACTCAAAATACTATTATCTATCGAAACGTTTCAAAAAAAAAAAACTTTGAATACCTATGTAAGTATGTATGCGGCAGTGGTGAATTTACACAGATTGTTACATAGAGGAGTTACAAAATATCAACTAGCTAGATCAACAAAAAACATAATTTAACTCACCCAAGCCATTGGAGTCGCTGCCGATTTCAATGCACAAGTTGAGAAGGTCGTCTGTTATGTCGGATCCAGCTGTGAAATAGATATTAATTGAATATCACAGTCCACAAGATTTCACACAACGCTATCTGATCCCAAAGTAAGCTCGGAATAACCTGCTAGTGTTATGGGTATCAGACCAATGATATTAAAACTTATATACTTTTAAATACATAAGTACTTATCATACATAGAAACACCCAGATTCTTGAGACAAATATTTATGTCACACAATCTTTTGTCAGCGGTGGGAATCGAACCCACGATATTTACAGAACACGCTAATAACAGTGGGCTTGAAATTGGTGGCCTAAATACTCCGCTTGGAGACTCCAGGGTCGTAGTAAAAGAAAGACACGCGTGTTTAGAACGTTCGACAGAGAAACGATGATTTCTGAACGATGATTGAGAAACTGAACGATTCTAAAGAGAATCGCTCGGTTGGTTTTCTATGTAATTTGCACAGCTATGGAAGAGCGAGGTCACCTGTCACAGGCATATTTTGCTTAATTATAATAAATTTTTTACTGTAAAATGTTTGTTGATACAATAAAGATTTGAAAAAAAGATTTGTCTAATATTCTCTCCACTGTTTGAGAGTGGCACTATTGTAATAACAGGTTTGTAAGTTTAAAAACTTATAAAATTTAAATTGTGCCTGAAAGCTTACGTAAAGTGTATTAAAGACTTTTTAGAAGACAAGGTTGCCTGGCAGTGACACGAATTGCTCCTTTCTACTCTACATAATAAAAAAAAAATATTAGATAGAGTAATTTCGGGTAATATGGCCTGGTCGGTCAATATGGCCTACTGCGATTTCTCTGAACTGAATGAACACTTGCGACCGCTTGACTCGGCGAACCAACGCACCCCTTCCCCTCACTTCCTCAGTCAACTCGCGCGAGACGAAGTGTGCATGTGTGTCCCGTGCGGGCGCTCGATCGAAAATTACGTAAAGTGATCTTATTATTTGGTAAGTTTTACTCATTACATTTCTTGAAATTGTAGTTATTTTTACATTGGTACTACACAGGTTTGTAGATTAGCTATTCTTATGTAGTATTGTGATAGATTTTAAACATATTTCTTGCTCATTTTTAGACTAGACTTTTACCTATTAAAAACGTTCCCGCGGCCAATATGGCTCACCAGATAAATGGCTAATATGGCACCAGGCCATATTGTCCCCATAAATTTATATTGTTTCTATTATGTTTTTCTTTTTTAGATAATGGCTCCGCGGAAACCACATTCGCAAACAAAATGACAAATTAGCTCCGCAAAGTAACACAAAATTTATTAGTTACTGTTATATTTCTGGAGGGCAATATAGCTCACCTGATTTGTGGCTAATATGGCCCAAGTCATATTGCCCTTACATTGTTAAAATTTGACAATTGTTGAAGGTTCAGATTTTGTTTTTTGTTTTGAAATTCTAATTATTTATTCTTTATTAGTTCTAAGACTGAATTGTAAAATAAAAACTGACCGATCTCAAAAAAATATTGATTTATTCCCAAAAAGGCTTATGGCGTGCCATATTACCCGAACTTACTCTACTAAGATGAATTTCGGGAGGGACCGGACTGAGTTTCTTGGGGTGTTCTTCTCAGTCTGTAGCATTTCCGAACCCCCAGGTCACAGAAATTTTGACAAACCTAAATATTTTTCCATTTTAAAATTTCAATGGGAATTTTTGTTTTTTACTTTTGGACGCACTATTGCCCAGAATTCAAAAGGAGAGACATGGTAATCCATAATGGATGCCATACCGGACTCTTGCCTGCAAATACCACACGTTTTCCACAACTGTCTACTTTTGTGAGCTATCACGGGGAAGGGCTCGGAGAGAAGTCCCAAAACTCTCAACAGGCTTTGGCTACTAGCTGTCTACTATCGCGGTTCCTTAGATACTGCCTAGAGACAAACTACGGACTTTTAGTAACAAGGTCTCGTTTTCACCCTATTCAGTAGACCCGCGGTAATCCGGCCCCTGGCTAATTCAGCACCCCCTATAAGCCGACAGACATTTTTTGACGATCGTCACATTATCGCTATCGTAAACAATGCAACATTAAGAGGACTACAACTAAAAAAAATATATTTTAGATCGCTTCAATCAGAATTAGTTATTTCAAAATGTAAAAGTTATTAAATATTTTGGTGTTGTTTATTTAACTAAATTCGTCTGTATGATTTGTAGTTATTTCAGAATAACACATGAAATCTCATTTTTGGATCTGTAATTTGTCGGATTACAAGGTACTCTTATGAAAAAAATTCCGAACTATAGGGGGTCTTGGGGAGCACTCATCCGACAAATTGGATACCTACTCCGACACCGCCCTGCAAAACGTTTGTCCGATTACCGCGGGTCTACTGTAGGTTCAAAAATGAAGGTGGGTACATAATCTAAAAATTTCCTTACCCTTAGAATTGTAACTTCTGCCCAAAGATCCCACAATCGTGATAACTGAAACAAAAAAAAAATTCAACAACAATACATTAAAATAAAAAATCGACCAAGTGCGAGTCGGACTGGCGCACAGAGGGTTCCGTACACAAAAACGCGAAAATCACATTTATTGTATGGGAGCCTCCCATACTCCCCCTTTTTTTCTGATTTTAGTATTTTTGTTATAGCGGCAACAGAAATACAATATTATTTGTGAAATTTTCAGCTCTCAGTCTCTTTAGTGACGGACATACTGACGGATGGCACGTCTCTACTCTAGCACTCGTAGGCTCCATCGGCCATCAGTTCTTCCAAAGATGTGGCCAGCCCGCAATTAAAATTTGGAAATATCTTTAGCCGCCCATATTTCGCCATTTCAATGAATTGCACACTAATTAATAAATAAATAAATAATAAATAAATATTTGTGGACATTCACACAAAACATCATACAGCCCAAATTAAGCTAAAATATGCTTGTGCTATGGGATCTGGACGACTGATATACATCTTACTAATATTATAAATGCGAATGTTTGTGAGTGTGGATGTTTGTTACTCTTTCACGCTGAAACCGCTGAACGGTTTGGGCTGAAATTTGGTACAGAGATACATTATAGTCTGGAATAACACATAGGCCACTTTTTATCCCCATTATAAGTTCCCGCGGGAACAAATTTTACGCGGGTGAAGCTGCGGGCATCAGCTAGTACTTATATATTTCTAAATACATACATATTATACATAGAAAATACCCAAACTCCGAAACAAACATTTGTGCATCACACAAATATTTTTACCGACCCTGGAATCGAACCTAGGACCTCTAGCGCCGCAGCCGGTATCACTACCGACTACGCCACAGAGGCTGTCAAAAAAACACTGTTTAGATAAAAATGTAAAATAATTACGGTTTGAGATGACGATACTGATGTCCGTCTTAGACCAGGAGTGTTTATCTGAAACATAAAAAAGCTTGAATTAATTGTATTCACGCCATTATCCCCGAAGGGGTAAGCCGAGGCATATTATATGCCCACATTTCACCTTTTTAGAATTTGTCCCACGTAATAGGTGGTGAGCCGTATTGCCGTATTGAAATGGACAGGCGCAGGCTGAGACGAATTGCGTTTGAATTTTTCAAGCTGCCTATAAAAGCCTTTAACTTGGCTTAACGACTGCCATTTTATTGGCAACGTGGACCAACGACTTAGCGTGACTTTCGAAGCACGGAAACGCTGAAATAAATGTCACAAAGAGGTCACATGGATGGTCACCCATCCAAGGACTTGCATTATTTATACATTATAAGTATTTTAAAGTTTGGTTTATTCGTTCGTAAGTAATATGCACACATACATTTAAGTAGATAAATTGCTTACCATCAAAGCGTCCCTTGCCCAAAATGTCCTGGATTGCTAGAGCCACCACTTTCCGGGAGCCTGTAAAATGCAAAATTTTCAATTAGGTATCCCTTTTAGCTTGGTTAGGATTTTCAATTTATATAGATTTCAGGTTCACTTCTCTCTACTATCTTTATCATTAATCATCAATATCAATCTATATCAATATCAATCAATACATATAATAAAATCGTAACTGTCTGTTTGTCTGTACGTTTGTGTACGCTAATCTCAGCAACCGCTTAACGGATTGCGGGTTTCTTTATTGCGTTGCGGTTTACTCCACTTAACATTTTAATGTTTGTTTCGAGTCAATCGGTTCATAAATAAAAAAGTTATATCTATCTAAAGAATCACATGTAAAATGCAGCGCACGAAGTCGCAGGCAACAGCTAGTAAAATCAATATTAAATATTTCATTCATTAAATATCAAATAATTCAAATTCAAATTCAAAATAATTCAAAATCAATATTAAATAATTCAATACACAAATAAATATGGCATATACAAGTTGTAAAAGGAAAAATTAAGTTCAAAGTAAAAATAATAAGACGCAAAAAAGGTTCGTATTTATGATATTAAATGAGAAAGATAGTAACGATAGTCTTAATATCATTTATATTTATGATAGTTCTAATATCACGAACCTTTCAGTGAAGACACATCGGATTTGGTGTGTTTCTTTAACAACTTCCTGAATCTCTGCAGAGCGTTACGGAGGCTGTAGGCATCGATGACATCTGCAGGCTTCTCGCAAGAAGAGCCCTTGCGTTTTGGTGTGACTTCCCACTTTCTGTCATAGTCATCATCGCAGATACCTCCTGTAAACAATATTTCATTACCATGAAAAATATTACCCCGAATTTTCGTACTAATAGGTTAGCAGACAAGCTTAACGGTCCACCAAAATTTTTTCCTATTTATTTTTTCATTCAACAATAACAATATTTGAATTTGGGTTGCATGAAACATTTGTAAATACACTAGAACCAGAATAACATAAAATAAATTATGATACAACATTTACACATTCATTTAAATTGAAACAATCAAATAATTACATATAATCACGCCTTTATCCCCGAAGGGGTAGTCAGAGGCATAGTATATGCTCACATTTTATCTTAAAGTTTTATGTCCCATATAATAGGTGGCGAGCCTATTGCCGTGTCAAAAAGGACACGCAGGTCGCCGTGACGCGCAGTTGAAATTTTTCAAGCCGCCCACAAGGCCTTCAACTTGACCTAACGATTATCATTTTTACTGACAACCGAGCTTCATTTCGAGTTTTCTTCCTACGCAATGGATCTTTTTTGCGAAAGTGTTCCCCTAGTCGTCTCTTACTACACCCTGGATGTGTTGGGGTGGCGACATTATGTACTCTTACCCGTCCTAACAAGGGACCCCGTCGCCACAAGGGGCCGAACAATAAAATACCCATGTTAAAATAAAATGTCAAGGTTAGGATGATGGTTTGTTGCTGTAGCCTATGAACGTTTGCAACACCAGAGGCGCTACACACGCGCTGCCGACCCAGGCGCTGGTTGACCCACCGTTGAAAATTTTTAAACCAACCAAACGCCTTTAAGTTGTCTCAACAACTGTTATGTTACTGACAACCCGTACCTACAGCACAACGTGCCTTCCGAAGCACGGAAGCGCTCGCAAATAAATGTCAGAAAGTGGTCACGTAGTGGTCATACATCTGACCGGCTATAGTAAATGTTGCTTTCTACAGTGATCGTTTACAGAACACTGAGTCTGTGGGGCCACGAGCGCTTCATCAGATATTGTATCTTTCTTATAAGTTGCTTCACTAAAATTATGAATGTGGAATTGTTGTATACCTATCAAATGTTTGTTGACACAATAATAATATTTTTAAACGATAATACTAACCTTTATTGAACAAACTAGGGTATGCATCACGGTCCAGACAGAAGTTAATCTTAACGCTTGCGAAAACAGCTGAAAATAACAAATTCGATTTAATTTGTATTGAAAAATCAAAAACAATACAAGTAGGTATAACAATAGGTATTAGAAAAGAGTCTTCATTGTGATAATAATGGGAGTAGTTTGAGTTACAAACTCAAACTACTCCCATACTTCATGTTTTTTGTCGATCCTCGCGTCAGTACAATCGCAACCACGGGCGCTGCAACGTGTCCGAAAATGACGGTGTATCAAGTAAAGAGTATTTCGTTCGCGTGAATCATAAGTAAGTACATTATTAACTGTGACTCCAGTGTTTGCCCGAACAAACGCGATAGTTTGGATAAAGCAATAACCACGGAAGTCAAATTCGCGTGATCCGGGGTTCAATATGCATACCCATCAATACATAAAAGTATGTAGTTTAATCGAGACCAGAATCGAATGGAAATACTACGAGTATTTTACAAGATATAGGTACGTTACGTAAATACGATTATATAAGTTGATTCAGATTGAATTTGTCGCTAATCAAGCACTGACTAGGTAGACAAAAAAACCACGTATCTCCAAATTCATTTTAAACGAAGTAGCGTAAGTCGGAGGATTCTGCTGGTTTGGGGATTTATATGACGCAAGTGTGAGAAAAATATTCAGTCCGCCATTTTATGGCGGAAGACATCTTGAATTTACAATGACACAGGATATTAACATTAAAGTATAATTAATGTCACCAGAATTAAAAATGCGGTCAAGTTATTATACCAAAATTATCAAAATACTGACTAGGCTGAGAATAAATGCGTGAATTCAAAATTGCCTAAATCAAAGTAGCCTAATAGGGGTAGGGAGTGTTGTTGTGTAAAAAACTGTTGTAAAAGCAATCAAATACTCACACACTGTGAGGAGACGACCAACTGAAAAAAGAAATAGTTAATATTAGTATTATGCATAAAACTAGTAATAAATATTGTAATTAATTTTATTAAAGAATAGTGATTTGTCACATCAAATACTGCACACTAGGGCGGGAAATTGCATGCCCTGTATTAGATGAAGGTTTTAGCAGCTTGAGTCAAGTCGCACCTGTCAGTCGGCATTTCTACATAGTTATAATGCACAAGGTCTTACCTCCTGGAGCCCAAGAATCAATGAGTGCGCCAGCTCCAGCTGAACCTGTAAATTAAAAGATCATATTAATTACATATTAAGTGACCGTTATGCATTTGCCACCCCAAAAGATAGAAAATGGACAATAAGCAACTGATCTTGAATGAGTTTAGATATTTTTAGGATCAGCAAGTATAAATAGCTAAATTATAAAGTTTATTATTTTTCCGACACAAGCTAGATATAACTATATGTATAGTATATTCAGACTTACCCCCAAGAAATACGTCCAAGACATGTACAAGTTTAGTAGGCTTAGCTGAAAATAAAAAGAAGTAGCTATTAGAAAAAAACCGACAAAGGGGTGATGAAACTAAAGCTCCAGAGCTCTAAGCTCTATTCTAGAAATGATCACGTAATAGGTGGCTTGTGCCAACATTATTTAAAACAATGTTGTGCAAAACACCTAAATACTTGACACCTAATACAATGATGAAGGTATCGGTGAACTTTAATAAAACACCATCCTGCATTAAGTTATTTCATAATAGAGCCATGCAATTTTGGAAGCTGACAAAACTGTCGAAGCCCTGACAAGGTTTCCATCGAAATAAATTGATAAGGTTTATGGACTTTCAAAATTAGGTACGAAATTTGCCATACAAGCTTTTTTCTTTCTCAAGAAATGTTTTATTTATGATGAATATTACGAGTATTATATAGGTAGATAATGCATTATTGAATGTACACCATTACATACAGTATTTTAATCAGACCTTAATAACTAGAGTATTTTTATTGTAACAATGAAAAACTTACATCTCCTTGATAAAATTCGGAAGATGCTTGAAGCACGATGATCTTCTGCAAAGCGGAAACAAGAAATACTTGTTTAGTTACGTTTAAGCCGGCATCGAGCGAAAAATGGCAAAACGATAGTTACCATTTCGTTGATTCAAACAATTCTATTTGCACAAAAAATTAATATGTATGTCAGCAAGAACCAATGCATCATTACTGATACTCACAAGCAGGATATAATTAATAGGTATTTAGAAAGATACGTTTAAAATCACCAATATCTAAAAAATCTTATGCTACTGTTTAAGGGATTTAACAAAATTGGATGTAGTTTACTATGTATATCTTTACTTTCAATAAACTACATTTCATAAACTACAATTAGTAATGCTAATATTTTACCTACGTTAAAATTTTAATTCATTAATACCTAAAAACAAAAGAGTTGCCCAAGGTTCTCATACATTTCTGCGAGCACGCAGCTTGCCGACTGACAAACCAAACCTTAGTGATCCGCAAGAGCTCAGAGCGAGTACACGTCTCGTTGCGTCGCAAAAAATAGAAATATTTACGTAAAGCATAGCGTGTACGCACACTTGGTCGTGCAAACAAAAAAGAGGTAAGTACATTTTACACATTTTCAAGTTTTTAGGGTTTCGTAGCCAAATGGCAAAAACGGAACCCTTATAGATTCGTCATGTCTGTCTGTCTGTCTGTCTGTCCGTCCGTGTGTCACAGCCATTTTTCTCCGAAACTATAAGGCCTATACTATTGAAACTTGGTAACTAGATGTATTCTGTGAACCGCATTAAGATTCTTATATAAAACTAGAAAAAAAGTAGTAAATTTTGGGGGTCTCCATACTCAAAACTGAAACTCAAAAATTTTTTTTTTCATCAGACCCATACGGGGTATCTATAGATAGGTCTTGAAAAATGCTATTGAGGTTTATAACATCATTTTTTTCTAAAGTGAATAGTTTGCGCAAGAGACACTTCCAAAGTGGAAAAATGAGTGTGTCCCCCCCCCCCTCTAACTTCTAAACTAAGAGAATGATAAATCAAAAAAAAAAATATGATGTACATTGCCATAAAAACTACCAACGAAAATTGGTTTGGACAAGATAGAGATGGTAGTTTTTTTTAATACGTCATAAACCGCAATTTCCGGTAGTGAAATCACTTCCACTGCCAACGTGTTAAAACATCAATCAAAGTTACAACGAACTATAAGAACTTTTATATTATGTTACTTGCTGCTACGAGACCCTTCACGGGCGAGTCGCACTTGGCCGGTTTTTTTTGGTGTTCCGTTCTCAAAGGGAAAAAATGGGACCCTGTAACTGTGACTCAGTCTATCATCTGATTGGATCTCATAAACCATGATAGCTAAAAATTATAAATTGTCATTTGTTTGTAGGTATGTATTATGATGGTATTGTGGCTGAAGGCCACATTTTATTCTTCAAAATATTCGAATAATAGATATAAATTCACAAATAGGTTAAGGGTGTTTTGCAATGTAAATATTATCAAAATACACATTTGAGTCTATGAATATGATCTTTAATTGCCTCGCTGATCCGTAGTATATAAGTAATATGGTCGTCTATAATGATGTCAACAATACAATCCTGAAAGTAATACATTGTGTAACACTAATATTCTTAGCCTGAATGGTAACAAAACTAAATGTAGACTAAACAAAGTCAGCATTTATTTCCTGGGTAACTGTATACGTTTTTACAATAGGCTTCCACATGACATAAAAAGTATGCACTTAATTAAGTTCAAAAGTGTATAAAAAGTACCAAAATTACACTGCATGGGTTACTATACAATTGACGATTATTTGCTTGACAAGGAAGCCTGGAAATGATCTGCTTGCTCTACTGCATTCTCAAACAACATTTTGTGATTTTTTTTTATATTCGGCTCGCCAAATTGACGTCGCCACCAGCCTGATGGTAAGCCGTAGCGCATCTAGCGATTGGGGGCCACTTTTGACAGTGGTCCTCAAGTTCACGGCCCTGTGATGTGCCTCTTCACGCTCCTTTTAAAGAACCCGGGTTGTAGATGAGGGAAACACGTGTGCGGGCAGGTTTTCTTCACTGTGTATGAGTGGCAACTCTCTCAGCCAAGGACGCTATGGTTCTTCGCTGCGCTAATGGTTCGAGGCCTCCCGTCACCTCAGGTCAACCAATTATTAGGATAGCACGTCTCTGCATAGCGTCAAGCGCGTCTAGTAAGTACCTCGTGGAGTCATCCCAAAGGTGAGAACAGTACTCGACGCAGGAACCGTTTCACCTTATTTAGGACTCCGAGTTTCCGCGAGGCAAGCCCAATACAACTCTCTATGTAGTTTTTGTGATTGAGCTCACGCCGGACGTCTATACCGAGGATCTCCAGGTTGTCCTTTTTTTTTATTAATTGTATAACTACAACTACAGACGCTTGGTCCGTACCATTTTTTAATTCGTTTATAATTGTAATTTAAGTTAATATCTGTCTCCGCGTTAGACAAATCAATAATTATAACCTATAATAATATAATTATAACAATAATCTAGGATGTTATATAAAATAATTAAGCTAGTAGCGGCCCCGACCGTGTCGTTGCCACTCTAAGTCAACGTCAAGGGCACGTGTTTTTTATAAAGGACAAGAGAGTATCTCTCGCCTTATCGTCCCTTCGCCGGATAGCCATTTTTAGGTTGTAATCCCTCACTTGCTCTGTTGTCCTTTAGTGGAACCGTAATGCTCTGAAGAGAGGGTAGGGAAAGGAATGGGGACTTCTTAGCTGTAAACGCACACGCCTGTGTTTTTCTGGCATTGAACTCGACCACGTTGTCTGAATCCCATTTCGCAATGCGACCCAGGTCCCGGTCGAGATCCGCCACGAGTTGTCATCTCTTCTCCTCCACGTCGCAAAGCCCCTCCGCTGGACGGCCAGAATAGCTCCCATGCAGAGTACTATCATCCGAATAACAATGAATGCACCCAAGGGACGGCATGTCATTGATATGCAGAAGAAAGGGAGTTGGGGATAACGTTTCGCATGTACAAGTCACACACGTCACACGTGTGCCAAATACCTAAATGTTTTTTTTTTTAGTAAAATGAATTTTTTTTTTAAGTAAAAAAAATATCTGTGGTCTATAAATATTTGTACACAAACTAAAAATACGTTTGTTGAATGAGAGCCTGCCTTAAAATTTATTAATTTTCTGTAATTTGGATTTGTTGTTAAAACAGAAATACATAATCTGTGAAATTTTAACTCCTGTTGACGGACAGCCGTGTCTCAGCGATGGGGTCCTGTTTTTTACCCTTTGGGTACGGAATCTAAAGACTAGGTGAAATGTGTATGTGTCTCTGCCGATCCTTTCAGCGTTAAGGCGTGTCTATATATATGTATGGTACATACATATGTATGTATGTACCTATAAAAGTACCTATTAATATCTGCTGCCTAGCACTAGTACTGCACTTTGGGATCAGATGGCGCTTTGTAAAAGAATAACAAATGTCCGTGTCATATTAATACGGTCCATTGTATTTAAACTTATCTAAATGTACTTCATAATATAAAAAGTAGTCATGATCTTTTCGAGCCATTCGTCTCAATAAAAATACTAATATTTTTTGAATTTTTTAAGTTGCCTAATGTTGCGTTGCGACCAAACAGAGCGACTGTCGCTGAGAGAATTGTCTATGTGTGCCGCACGCACACAGCTGAACCGCCGATTCAAAACACCGAAAGTGCCGCTACCTCGTGCGCTCGGACGGGCCTTAAAAAAAATAAGCCTTAATTTCTACTATAAATATCTAACTCTAGACAAAATCAAATTAATCTTGGAAGTTATGAATCCTCAGGTGCGGGACTCTCAGAAAGTACGTAGAAAGATAACGGTGCGCGGACGTATGCCTCTTTCACGTTCGTTTCCTACAAAATGTGCGTATAAATAAGTCGCGAGACAAGGCACTCAGAAAAAACAAGGCACGGACTCGACGCTTTCTTGTCTGCAGTCTTTGTAAAAGCACACCAAACATACGGGGAACTGACGAGAGTAGACTTGAGACCAGCGATAACGAGGATGTGGAAGAGTTAGCAAAGTAAATATTTTAGAGTCATCTTTCCATTCTTCCATTCGAATATAATGGAAGAATGGAAAGTCCGCTTCAAAATTACATTTTTTTTCATTGTGTAGTCTCTTAAAAAAGGATCCTCTATTATTTTAAAATATCTAAAATCTTGTATGAAGACAATCATATCTATTGTTTTAGATACACGAATTAGTATACATAATAAATACAAAAGTTAGTTACCTAACATCAACTTATGTACCCATTATTCGCAATAAAACATTTGAATTAGAATTTAGTTGATTACTGTATTACATCGCGAACTCCAGTCAAGAATTTGAAAGATTTGTAATGTCTTATCGTAAAGAAATATTTTTTTGCGCTAAAAAAGAAGGGCAAAGAAGAAAGCGGGTCGGTAATAAACAGGTACATACCTCTGATTCCTCGCCAGAAGCAACCAATCGATAATAGTGCTCTTCGGCTCTGAAAATACAAAGAATTCTAATATTAATACACTTTGATTCTATTTCCTTTATTATTTGACTAGCTGACCCGCGCAACTTCGTTTGCGTCACATGAGAGTGAGAAGGAGAGAGGCGTGGATTATGTAAAGTGATATGATGTTTCCCGTCGCATCTACTTCCGCCCGTCCTTTTATGGTACAGATCCGACTCGCTCTTGACCAGTTTTTATCGTTCACTTGACTGGCTGCCACTGCAGACCACGATTACTGCCGTCGTCGCCTCGCTCATATTTTAAAACTTACTTGAGGGTTATTGTAAGCGAACCGTAAAAGATAGGCATTGGCATATGCGGTCAAGGACTTTTTTTTAACTTTTTAAGAGGAACAATTTTATAGTACACTATTTTCACGTAACTTTAATCATTTCCACAGTGTAAGAAATAAATTTTCCCCGTTCTCAAAACATTATACATGGCTGCTCCGCCCCTATTCGTCTTAGCGTGATGTAATACTGTCATTAACCATCCTCAATAAATTTACTATGAAACTGTAAAATAATTTTTGAACTGCAACCAGTAGTTTCTGAGATCGTAGCACAAACAAACTCTTCGGTTTTAAAATATTGTGAGCGGACCTTAAGAGATAGACAAATTAGGTTATTGTGGGCGAACCTTAAAAGATAGACATATGCTGTCGCGGACTTTTTTTTAGAACTTTTTAAGAGAAACAATTTTGTAATACCCAATTTTTACGTAACTTTAACCATTTACGCAGCGTACGCTTCGGAAGCTCTCAGACGGTAAAAAATATTCCCCGTTTTCGAAACATTCTTGATAGCTTCTCCGCTCCTATTTGCCTTAGCGTGATGTTATATAGCCTATAGCCATCCTCAATAGATGGACTATCAAACTGTAAAAGAATTTCCGAAATCCAACCAGTAGTTCCTGAGATCCTAGCGTTCAAACAAACAAACAAACAAACAAACAAACAAACAAACTCTTCAGCTTTATAATATTAGTATGGATAAAGTAATTTAAAAATTTGTTAAATAAACACTATGGTCTTGCAAGAACTCGATGTTTATAAAAGTATAAAAATACCTTCAATAAATAAATATCTCAATATATTGTATTGATCGGGATGGTAAAATATGAAATTTTTGATGTCCAATCAATCAAATCTCCATAGGTACGAATATACCCGTAAATAATGTTTGTTAAAATTTAAATTGAGTTGATATAAAATTTTAGATTGAAGTCAGTATTTAATTTTCCACTTTATCATTGTAAACTATACATGAACCATCAAATTCCCAAAAAGCCTTTTTAAATTGGAATAAGACTTTTCAGTGCAATATTTTGTAGTTAAAATAAATACTTAATTCAAAAATTGAAAATGAAAGCTGCTGCCAGAGACAAAGAAATTGCAAGATATTTCTTTTTGAATACTGCGTAGGAAGAAACCAAACAATGTTATTATACTTGATGTCGATCAGAAAATTACTAAATAATGTACTTGCGATTTCTTCATTCCTATTACAATTATTATGCACTAGTGGTAGTATTTCTGTCATTTCTTCTAGTAAATGTATTAATGAATTTAAAGAATAAAGATTTTATTAGAACTTACCCTTCTGTTATTTCTCGGACTGCCTCCACGACGACCTCCACCACTTATTTTTCGACTACCGTGTCTATGACTACTGTCCTGTCGTTTTTCTCTTCCGTGTTCACTCTTACCACCTCTAGAGCTTGAATGGTTACTTCCTCTTGTACTAGAACCGCTATTACTGTTTTCATCAGAGGATGAACTGTGACTATGTTTGCCGATATGTCTTCCTCCATGATTATGATCACTACCGTGTCTATTTCCGTGTCCACTTCCGTGCTCGATCTTATGTCCACTGCTACTTCCTTTTGATCCAGAATTGGATGAGCCGCTGTTAACACTGTGCCACGAACCGTGTTTACCACTGTGTCTTTTCTCAACGTCATGATGCCCTTTACTACCTTTGTGTCCTTTTGTGCCAGAGCTGTGGGTACTGCTGCCTTCATGGGAACCAGTCGATGAGCTGTGTCCACTGCTGCCTTTGTGTCCTTTTGTGCCAGAGCTGTGCGTACTGCTGCCTTCATGGGAACCAGTTGAGCCATGTCCACTGCTGCCTTTGTGTCCTTTTGTACCAGAGTGGTGGCTACTGCTGCCTTGATGGGAACCAATTGAAGAGCCATGTCCACTGCTACCTTTGTGTCCTTTTGTGCCAGAGCTGTGGGTACTGCTGCCTTCATGAGAACCAGTTGAGCCATGTCCACTGCTGCCTTTGTGTCCTTTTGTGCCAGAGTGGTGGCTACTGCTGCCTTGATGGGAACCAATTGAAGAGCCATGTCCACTGCTACCTTTGTGTCCTTTTGTGCCAGAGCTGTGGGTACTGCTGCCTTCATGGGAACCAGTTGATGAGCCATGTCCACTGCTACCTTTGTGTCCTTTTGTGCCAGAGCTGTGGGTACTGCTACCTTCGTGGGAACCAGTTGAGCCTTGTTCACTGCTGCCTTTGTGTCCTTTTGTGTCAGAGCTGTGGGTACTGCTGCCTTCATGGGAACCAGTCAATGAGCCATGACCACTGCTGCCTTTGTGTCCTTTTGTGCCAGAGCTGTGAGTACTGCTGCCTTCATGGGAACCAGTCGATGAGCCATGTCCACTGCTGCCTTTGTGTCCTTTTGTGCCAGAACTGTGGCTACTGCTGCCTTCATGGGAACCAGTTGATGAACCATGTCCACTGCTACCTTTGTGTCCTTTTGTGCCAGAACTATGAGTACTGCTACCCTCATTGTGATGTCTACTACTGCCTCTGTGTCCACTGCTATTGCTACGTTCACTGTTACTACTATGCTCATTGCCGCTACCCTGCCTGCTGCCACTGCCTTTTGAGCTGGAACTCTGTTTACTACCACTTCCACCTTTCGTATTGGATGTAGATTTTTTGTCACTTTTGTTTTCATCTACCGAATTGGATGACTTTTGCCTGCTTCTGCCTTTAGAATTGGACGTTTGTCTGCCACTTCTTTCATCTCCAGAGCTGTAAGATGAATCGTATTGACTGTCTCCGGAATTCGAAGTTTGATCACTTTTATTCTCTCCTACCGAATTGGTTGACCACGTTCTTTGTTTACTGTCTTCAGAATTGGATGTTTGGCTATCATCACTTTCATCTATAGTGCTGTACGATGAATCGTATTCATTATCTCCAGAATTGGAGGAGCTATATTGATTGCTACTTTCCTGTGTGCTGTACGAGCTAGATTCATCACCGCTTGACTCATCTGAGTTGGAGTTGATGACATGACCAAGAGCGACCGCAGCCTGTAATCAGAAAAGTATGTTATAACTTTTTGATAAAGAAAGTTAAAATCAATTTATTTATTTATATTTAATACTAAAAATCGCCCAGCCCACGTGATGTTACATGGTTTTTGGGATGAAAAAAATCTAAAAATTGCCTATAAACTGAAATAATGACGTTTCAAGTGGAATTTACTGGCGGGGAAGTGCTCGTAATATTAGTAATTCAGTGTTCTAATGTCATTGTATTGAGTATAATTATGTACCTTTTGTTGTGGCTGGTGGTCTAATACGTGAAGACTATTTGCTGACATTTCAAAAGTCAAATCAATGCAAACAAACCAAAATAAATTGATTTCAACTAGGCATATAGGGAGAATGTACTTATGAAACGTCAGGAGCGAGAATATTTCAGTGGTTGGGCCCGGTTGACAAGACAGTCGTTAAGTCAAAATGAAAACCTTACGGGCGGCTTCAAAATATCAACAGCAAGCCGCAAACTGTACAGTCTGGCTTTATTCCCAAAAGGGTGGGACTCTACGCCATTATTTCATTGTTATTATTTTGTCACACGCAAGTGATGGTGAGCCTATTGAAATGTTGAAATGGACATAATGTAGATTGACACCAACTGTACAGTGCAAAAATTTTCAAGCCGCTGTCTTTTATATTCGGGTTAAAGATTGCCAAGTAACAGGAAATCTGGACTAAACGTGTCTCGCGGAGCAAGTACACAACCTTTAGACTTTGCCGTCTGAAGTCGTTTGATTAAATAATTGGCTGTGACAAAAAACATAAAGGCAAATGTAAAAAAAAATTGAATTACTCGTATAATAATGATTTGATTTGACAATTTAATTTTAATATAATCATTTATTTAAGGCTTCAATTTAATTAGGTATCAATTTCCATGGTGTAACTTCTAATATGCTACAAGTCGAATACTGCCCGCCCGACTTGGATAGGCTACGTTAGAAGGCTAATGCGGGAGTGGAGCTGAACTTTCGCATAGGAAAGGTTCCACTTGGGTGGAGCGGAGAGGAGCTGTGCCGTGGATTCACTAATCACGGTGCGGTGCGGAGAAGAGATATGGATTTTAAGCCTTGTGATTGGTGAATCGCGGCACAGCTCGTCTCCGCTCCTCTCCGCTCCGCCTAAGTGGAACCGCACCTTTAGCCTTCGTTGTAATTTTTTTTAAACTACCCAACACCCATTTCAATTTCGACGGCGTAACTTCGAAATTTAATAATTTTGCCATTGACTAAAACAATTAATACGATGTTATGAAATTTGCCTTATTTTATTTTAAGTAAAATGTGTTTTTCCTATTGAAACATTTGACTAAATAAAAATTGGTAAAAGCACTAGTTGTTAAATAATATTTTCACTTCCCAAAAAAGAAATTAGCATAATTTCAATTGCCAAATTTAATTCACAAATAAAAATTATTTGTAAAAAGATTTTTAAATTTTCTTTAAATTTTTTACAGAAAATTGGTAAAAGCACTAGTTGGTCAAACAAGTTTTTCTTTAAACGTACACTACCCAAATACAACGTTCGTGAATAATATTTTTTGGCAAATAAAATAATGCCAATTTTTTTTTTGGAAGTGATAATTTGACAATTTCTTGTCGGTCAAATATAAGTTATCCGTGTAATCCACTAACATTTACTGGACAAGGGGATACTTCATGTATTAATATTAGTATAGAAGCGTTCAAAGCCCCTTTGACTCATTGTTCTGTAAACGATCGCTGCCGTAAGTCACTTTCACTGTGGCTAGTCCTCGGATGGGTGACCACATCGCAAAATTTCATTTATGGGTTACCCATAGGAAGGTACGCGAAAGCCGTTGGTCTTAATTTTAACATGGCAATCGATAAGCTGTTGTATTTGTTATAATGTAGGTAGTTACGATCCCTAATTGTACACCCTATAAATGCTGTGTCGCTTGACAATTAAAGTTAGTGCGATCTCAACTATCGGCGTATCATTTACCTACCTGCATACATACATATTATTGGCGACGAAAATCTACCTAACGTGTGAAGGAAAAAATGTCTCACTTTGGAATTTTGTCTACGTTTGATCACAATGCTCACACCTGGCAAAACTACAAGCAGCGAATTTCTCAGTGGTTCATTGCGAACGATATCAACGGCGACAAAGATAAGGCAGGTGAGAAAAGGCGAGCGATACTACTGAGCGCACTCGCCGACGGCACATACCAACTGGCAGCGGATCTGGCGTTGCCGAAGGAGTTGACGCAAGTGCCGTATGAAGATATTCTCGTTCTTCTCGATAAACACTTTACCCCGAAAAAGTGTGGGTTGGCGAGCGATACAAATTTTACGCGGCTACCCAAGAAACGGACGAGACATATTCGCAATGGGCTGCAAGGCTACGCGGTCTAACTACACACTGTGCGTTCCTGAATGTGGAGGAGGCGCTCCGCGACCGGTTCGTCATGGGGATGTTACCAGGCCCGGAGAAGGACAAGCTGTTTGCACGTGACCTGCAAGAATTAACTCTCACGAAAGCGGTTGAACTGGCGGAGAGTGTTCGCAGTGCACGTAAGGGAGCAGCAGCATCGTCGTCTCAGACGGCAGTGCAGGGACTTACGGTGAGCGAACCTGTGTTTAACATTACGGACAAGGAAACCACGCGTAACGAAGTCAAAACAGGGAAAAAGGACAGATGTTCGGTGTGCGGGTATTCTAATCATAAAAAATCGCAGTGTCGTTTCGCTAATTACAAGTGCAGAAAGTGTAATGTAACCGGTCATTTACGTAGAATGTGTAAAACAGTTAATTTTGTAGCTAACAGGGACGTGTCGAACGAGAGTGACGATGACGGTAAGATAAAGAAAATATTTTCGCTTAAAGGTGAACCAATGACGTTAATTATTTCTATCGGGACCGTACGCCTTAAATTTGAAATGGACACGGGTTCGGCGGTCACCGCGATATCCGAGTTAACGTACAACAAATATTTTAAATCAAAGCCATTATCGTTAGCGAGTGACAAACTGTTTACATATACGGGCCGTGAAATTCAATGCCTGGGAGTGGTTATGTTACCCCTTACGTATTTAAATAAAACAAATACTATAAATGTACGAGTTATACGGGACGGAGGCCCTCCCATTTTGGGGCGGGATTTTATTAGCGTGTTTAAATTGCAAATGTCGCAAATGAATTTTGTAAATAATAACATTTTTGAACAATTAAAGTCACGTTACCCATCAGTATTCTCAGATGAGCTAGGCATGTTTACAAAGTATCAAGTGACGTTGAAGTTGAAAGATAATGCCAAACCAGTTTTTTGTAAGCCTCGTCCCGTTGCGTTTGCATTGCGAGATAAAGTAGATAGTGAGCTCGAGCGGTTAGTGCGTATAGGTGTATTAAAACCGGTTCAGTATTCGGAGTACGCGTCACCTATCGTGCCTGTATTAAAGCGAGATGGTTCTATCCGATTGTGCGCTGACTATTCCGTGAGTGTAAATAAACAATTAGTAGTAGAACAATATCCATTGCCGACGGTTAAGGAGTTGTTTACGAAACTTCACGGTGGCCAACAATTTAGTAAACTAGACTTAACTCAAGCCTATTCACAATTCGTATTAGATGAATCGTCTCGGAAAATTACTTGTATTAACACTCATAAAGGATTATTTATTTATACTAGATTAGTTTTTGGTTTATCTCCATCGCCTGCTATTTTTCAGCGCGCAATGGAATGCTTACTGTCGGGACTAGAGGGAGTCATGTGTATGCTTGATGACATCTGTATTACAGGGGAAACGAAAGAGCAACATTTAGAGAGGCTGAATGCAGTCCTAAAGAGATTAGAAGAGGCGGGGCTAACATTACGTAAAGATAAGTGCGTGTTTTTTGCTGACCAAATAGAATATTTAGGCTACACTATTGATAAACACGGATTGAGGAAATCGCAACAAAAAGTGAAAGCGATTGTTGAGGCGCCCGTACCCACCAATGTTAGTAAGTTACAATCTTTTTTGGGGTTAGTGAATTATTACAGAAGTTTCGTTCCAAATGCCTCTTCCATTTTAAGTCCGCTTTATTCACTATTACAAAAAGGTAGTAAATGGGAATGGGAAACGAAACATAATGATGCTTTTCATAAAATAAAAAAATTTTTAGTCTCTGAACAGATTTTAGCACACTATAATCCAGCCGCGAAAATTATTTTAACGGTCGACGCTTCACCCAGTGGCTTGGGAGCTATTCTTTCACAAATAGGACCAGATGGACTGGAACGCCCTCTATCGTTTGCCTCACGGACTTTGAATGCCGCAGAAAAGCGTTATTCACAAATCCAGAAGGAGGCTACAGCAATTATTTTTGGAGTACGCCGTTTCCACCAGTATTTATACGGACGGGCGACACCGTTTATACTCTGTACAGACCACAAGCCCCTCTTATCTATATTTGGACCCTATCGAGGCATACCAGAGGTCTCCGCTAATAGGTTGCAACGTTATGCGATATTTCTAAGTGGGTATAATTATACTATAGAATATATACATAGCGCCGATAACAGTGCGGATTACCTGTCGCGCGCGAGCCTGCCCGACGATGACTCACCGCTGAGTAGTAGGCACGGACACCAGGCCGGCGACAGTTTAACTCCGGTGGAGGACCGCGCTTCGTATGTAAACTTTGTTACGGATGGGAGTTTACCCGTCACACTAAGTGAAATTTGCTATGAAACGCGTAAGGATGCGATTTTAAGTAAGGTTATTTCATACCTATATTAATAATGGCTGGCCGAAGCGTGTAACTAGTGGATTAATTAAACCATATTTTCTTTGTAAAACTCAATTGTCACATGAAGCGGGCTGCGTTATGCGTGGACATAAGGTAGTAATCCCGGCATCACTTACAAACAAATTATTGAGTGAGTTACATAAATCACACTTAGGTATTGTAAAAACTAAAGCAGAGGCCCGCAGTAGGTTTTGGTTTCCTGGGATAGATCAAGCTATAGAAACCATGATAGCTAGTTGTGATGTTTGTTTACAGTTGAGACAGCTGCCGGCGCGCGCGCCGATCGCGCCGTGGCCCCGCCCACCGCACTCGTTTTATAGAATACATCTAGATTTTTTAGGGCCTATTCATAATCGGGTATATTTAGTAGTAGTAGATGCGTATTCTAAGTGGGTGGAGGCGTACGATATGGGCGCAAGCGCATCGACAGCATCGTTGATTAGCAAGTTTTACGAATTTATGGCGCGATTTGGCCTGCCTCACACTATAGTAAGCGATAATGGCACACAATTTACATCGGCCGAATTTAAAACATTCTGTCTATCTAACGGTATATCGCATGTGACGTCACCTCCCTTTCATCCCGCTAGTAACGGACAAGCGGAAATTTTTGTTAAAGTGGTAAAAAAGGGAATAAAATCGTGTATTTTAGGTAACAACAACAACAAATCGGTACAGCATAACTTGTGCAAGTACCTCTTTGATTATCGAAATTCCATACATTCTAGCACGGGGTGTTCGCCGGCCCGGTTAGTGTTTGGTCATCAGTTACGGTCCCGTTTAGATTTGCTTAAACCTAAACAATCACCGCCGGCAGCGGTGCCGCCATCGTCACACGTCACTCTTATTCGTAACGTCAACGATGAACAGTGTTTGCAGTCTAAGCAGTGTAATACAGGACAAACGCATTTATTCAATCCAGGGAGTCAGGTTTTATATAGGAAATATAATATTAATAGGCGTCACATATGGAAAAGGGGAGTGATTGTGAAAAGGGTTGGAAAAGTTGTTTATATTGTAAAGGACATTGTTACAAATTGTAATTTAAAAAAGCATAAAAATCAAATAATACCATTCAAGGGTACAGGCAGCAACTCCTACCAGAGCAGAGATTGTCCTATAGAATTTGAAGACATAGCTCCTTCAGAGACTTCTTGTTTAGAGCCCTCAACTACATGCTCACCTGCCAACCAATCAGAAGAGGGTGGAGAAGGGAAGGAGGCAGTAGAGGAAGAGGTGGAAGCGCCAAAGGCACAAGAGGAAGAATTCTTTGAGGCAGCAGAACCAGAGGACGATGGGAGTTGCACAGAACCACCATCAGATAGACAGGAGGCTCATGGAAGAACACGGCGGCCTGTACCCAGGGTGGACTACAAACAATTCTTTCGGTAAAGGGTTTAATTAAGAATCAAGGTGCTATATGGTCAAGCTAGGGGAAGGAATGTTGTATTTGTTATAATGTAGGTAGTTACGATCCCTAATTGTACACCCTATAAATGCTGTGTCGCTTGACAATTAAAGTTAGTGCGATCTCAACTATCGGCGTATCATTTACCTACCCGCATACATACATATTATAAGCCAAGTTGAATACCTAGAAGGCTTGAAAATGTTCAACCGTCACCGTCGGTAGGTATTTCACAATCTGTGCCGGTTAATTTTTTTTTGACAGGAACTTTCTAGTTCAGATACAAGTCTCTCATAAAGGTACGTGTGGTCAAAACCATATTACTGTTCAGTGATAATGATTTATCTTCGTGAAAAAAAAAAAAAATAAAAAAATAAAATAAAGTTATTTCAACGTCCCATGCACACTTTAACCGTAAATCCGTTTGAAAAGCCCTGTAAAATTTCATTATCACCCTTTCTAACGCTACGGGGCGGCAGCAAAGAGCGGCCATGACAGACGGGCGGGTGCTCCGTGGTTAGTTTTGCCGCGCAAAACGTGCTACCTCGAATTGTCGCGGTACCAAACGAATGCATAATGTGCGACAAAAATATTCTTTTAGAAATAAAAAAAATAACACCCCTTTTTTAACGTGAGGCGAAATCCTCATGGATGCTATGCCTGACTTCTACCGACTAAAAAACCTCACGTTACGCTCAACAGCCTATGGTTGGGAGCCCCGGGTAAGCCCTCGGAAGTGTCCAAGGACTCCCAACAGACCCACGGCCGCCACTGCGGCCTCGTCTACTAGGGTATGGTTCGGGCACTATCCCGCGTCTTTAGGAGGTTTCGGGTGCGATCCTACTTCTAAGGGGGACCGTGCGCAAAGTCCTCACTCACGTCACGCTGACGTCATGCGCTTGCATCTATAAGGACGGTGAGCAACCCTCTCACCGTCCTCAGCCCTCCGGTCATGGAGGCCGATAAATTAACACCCCTTTTTTATTAATTACCTATTTGTATTTGATTTCCGATGCCAAATGGTCTTATGAAGTTTAACGAGTTAATTTGGGACGCTAAATTATATAGATTGGAACTCACCAAGGCCGCGATCACCAGCAATTTAAAAGACAACATGGTTTTAATCTTCTGTGATATTTTGGAGATCTGACCAGAAAGGCCAAACTCCTTGCTATGGCCAAAAAAATGGCACAATGCCCAATTTATACCATTTTAATTTGATATAAATCTTTAGACGCACTGTTTGAACAGCAGGTCTTATATTTGATTGGTAAAATTAATATTTAATTACTATAAATTTTTGGTTTAATAAAATTAGCAACTGTGTTAACAATGATTAGCAGTTTTATAATCTATGGTAGTGTGTTTTATGTGGTCTTCGTTTATTAGAACGATGAACAAAAATCTTAATATTTTTTAAATCTAATCGGACCATGGCTACCCACAGCTGGATGCAGGTTTCTCCGAAATCACTGAAAACCTATTTCACTTGTATTTATAGACTTCTATTACTCTATTAAAATTTTCGTGCTTTGGAAGCAACTTGGCGAAACGACTGCCAAAAAACCTACCAAGGGTGTATCCGTGACCTCCGGTGTGATTTTAGTCAGAAGGAGTCCGGCTTGACATCCATCAGGATTCTAACACGTTAAAAAAGACCTTATGCATAATTTAAACAACTGATTCACATAAGTACTCTGACTGTCATACTGAATTTCGAAGTTCAAAATCGCGATGAACTGTAGCCCTAAAGTACCGAAACGCGACTAACGTTAGTGCGAAAGTACGCCACATGTTATTCCAGACTTAAAATATATTCTTGTACCAAATTTCAGTCAGATCTGTTCAGCCGTTAGAGTGTAAATGAGTAATAAACGGTTATATATTAAAATACCAGAAATCAAAATGCCTTTACTTAAAATGCATTAGACCAAAATACCCGAATTCGAAATACCTTAACATTCAAAATACCTTATTTCAGTACACCTTACCGTAAAATGTCTAAATTTAAAATACAAATAATTATTATATCAGAATTCAAAATACAAATTTTCAAATATCCTTAATTTGAAATACCGAAAATAGAATACAATGTGTCACTGTCACTCACACGTTTTGTTATTTGGCTTTAACTTATTAACACGCCCTCCCGCCCCACCTAAGTGAAGCCGCAGTTGTAGCCGTAGGTCTGTTGGTCCTTGGGTATCCTTCTGAGGGCTTACCCGGGGCTAACAACTGTAGGCTGTTATGTAGGATACGTGTGGTTTTTAGTCGGTAGGAGTCCGGCATAGCATCCATGTAGGATTTACCTCATGTTAAAACACTTTGATTCAGAGTTACAAAAGTACTACAGTGGGCTAAAAAAATTGCACCCTATTCTCACGTTCACCTATGAGTTGGAGAGTGATAGAACATTGCCATTTCTGAACGTAAAGGTCATGGTGGGGGAGGATGGACTCTTGAAGCACACGGTGTACAGAAAACCAACGCACACAGACAGGTACCTTCACGCTGCGTCACACCATCATCCCCTTCACCTACGTGCGGTGGAGACATCTCTAATTAACAGAGCTCATGCTCTGTGTCACCAAGAGTTTTTAGAAGATGAACTGTCCCACATACGGAAGGTGCTACATAAAATCGGGTACAGCGTGAGGAGGGCCGCTTCTATCCGTGGGTGGAGGGAAAAATAACCGGACGTTGCCAGGCTGCCGGCGTTCTTACCATATGTCAGGGGGGTAACGGATAAAATTGGTACTATTTTGAAGAATTTTTCAATAAACACCATATTAACCCCCATGGAAAAGGTTTCGCAGCAAATGAGAACACCAAAGGACACCAATATTCAATTCAATATATTCTTTATTTTCAAAAGCCTTAGTTGCTAACAATACATGTTTCTGAGAACCTCCTAGTAGACTCATAAAAGGCCTGTGGCAGGAGGTCTCGCTCTTCAAACATAATAAAATTCTTATTTAGGCCTAGTTTTATTCTACAAAATTTTAATACTTGTTTTTGTAAATGTGGGTACGCACGCGCGCGCGGTCGTGTGTGTGTGTGTGTGTGTGTGTGTGTGTGTGTGTGAATGTATGAGTGTATGTGCGTATTTGAATAATTGAGACGTATATTGCTTGTGTTAGTTATTCATATATGTATATAGCGTTTCTATTCACACAGGTCCTTTTAGTCAGCATACTGTACACTGTAAGAATTTCTCTATGTCGTAATAGTCCATACTTAATAGCCAGTCACTTAGGATTATTCTACATTCCGCCAACTTTAACTTGTGAATGTCTAGCTGTGCATTTAATTTGTTGTAGATATACGCCGATGATATATAATATTGCCGCTTTGCAAATTTGGTTTTGGTTCTTTGATTTGGGACGACTTTGTTCTTTCTCCTACGCATTTGTGTGTTAGAGTTAAATGGTATTTCTTTGTGCAACCTTAAAGTTGACAATAATATATACAATTTCCTGATGGACAAAACTTCACTTTCTGCATAAAGGTCCTTAGTAGGATATTTAGGTGTCTTAAAGAACATTATCTTTAGTAAACATCGTTGACCCCGTTCAACTTCCAGAAATTTGAATTTAACACCATTCCTTATCAGACGCCGGGTGTTTACAAGGTGAACTGTAGCTGTGGAAGCTCGTATATCGGTCAAACGAAGGGAACCACCAAACCGAAAAATCAGCGATCGCGGAGCATCTCTTACTATCGGGGTCAAATCACTGGATGGAGTTGCATGCACCGGGAGTTTTGTCCCGGGGCTAACAACTGTAGGCTGTTATGTAGGATACGTGTGGTTTTTAGTCGGTAGGAGTCCGGCATAGTATCCATGTAGGATTTACCTCATGTTAAAACACTTTGATTCAGAGTTACAAAAGTACTACAGTGGGCTAAAAAAATAACCGAGTCGGGATACTCTGAGTCGGGGTGTTAACCATTCACAGATATATAGCATCCATGTAGGATTTAAATCATGTTAAAAAAAAGGTATTTTGTGTTTAACATTTTAGGATAAGGTATTTGATAAATTTATTGTTTGGGTTTCGGTTATTCGACCGTAAGGCATTTTAAATTATTTATATTATAAATATTTGCCTTTTGAATATTGATATTTCGATTTCGGGTATTCTGGGCTACGATATTTTGAGTTAAGGCATTATAATTTCTGGTATTGTGACGGTATACCGTAATAAACACACATACATCCACACTCACAAACTTTCGCATTTTTATTATTAGTGAGAAACAAGATTATATTAAATTGAAAGACCTTGCGATCACCGTCACAGTTGACAGAAACCTTTAACCAAAATCCTGCATCGATATAATTCGTGAACAGCTGTTTGCTCAGGTGCGGCTAAAACAATGTGTTATGTATTCAGTGTCTGTATCAAGGCGTAATATTGTTGTTTGGGTGGATTCAATGTTAATTGCTAAAATTAGGTGCGTAATTAATCTATAAAATAATTCGTGAAGTGTATTTTGGTATAACTTTAATACTGTGGGAGATGGGTCGGGTGCTGGTCTGGGATGCAACTTGTGTTGACACTCTGATCCCGTCCCATGTTCCCTAAAAAAATTTAAAAGCCAGCGCAACAGCGGAATCCGCTGAAAATATTAAAATTAATAAGTTTAAAGGTATCGACTCATTTTATTCAAGTCGGTGTCGAGACCTAGGTCTATGGGGTCCCAATGCGTCCCAACCTTAGAGTAAAGATTAGCTATAGAGCGCGGGCCATCACACATTGTCCACTATGCCAAGCGTAAGCAATGTTCTATAGATACTTACTTATAGACGTAGCGGTTGAATAGTGATGCGCTGTGCGCGACCAACGCATCTGTGCATAAATCTAATTAATTGATAATTTCTGTGATTATGTAAGTATTTACTAACTATTAGATAGATAGGCTCAGCATATGCTGAGCCTATCTATCTAATAGTAGGTTTAACATTGCATTACATTAAAGGTAGGTTTTAACAAATCAATAAAATAAATATATGAATTCATGAAACGATGTTTTTTAACCAAATACGGATGTTGAATAACCTCCCGGTTGGGTCGAATAAATGCTGTCACCCACTTATACGCTAATTCACGGCTTTTAGAAAATCTGCAATTAAATATTTTAACGTTAATGCCTTTTTTTAAAGTAGTGTCGTAATTCAAATCAAATATTTTGCTGTATACATTGATAGGTTGATACATAATACAAATGATCTTAATTTGTGATAATTTGATATATGTATATATTTATTTTACGAAACAAAATCTTACAATTACAAAATATTCGAGTATGCAACGACGTACAGCACTAGCTTTAAATCGGGGAAGTGTGAAGCGGGAGGCGAGGCAGCGCGCGCCGTGTCGACCCACCCGCGCGCCTCTCGCAACACCCTTTCACGCCTTGGATAAATTTATTAAAATCAGTGTTTTGCTATCAAAATATTACTTACTGATGAAAAGAAATATCATTATTCATTTTAGTTTGCTTACGAGAATCATGTTAACAACATGGTACTGCACATTTCACCACGATAAACAAAAAAAACAATTAAATACGGCAACAGAAACAATCAGCGCGTGTGACGTTTTGTGACTGATAGTGTCTCACTTGCAATTTCGAGACTGATCATACCGGTGCTTACGGTTCAGACTCGTGCGCGGGCTCTCTATACTTTAATCTTTACTCTAAGGTCCCAACACAGCGCGCGCCTTTACAGATGATGTGTTAGACAGTTCGCGTTGCGCTATGCGTCCCAATGTAAATTTCCGTCCACGCATCAATCCAGAATCATTGTCCTAAAGTTATTCTTCGGAGAGCGCATCAGCGTCTCCCGGACAAAGACAGATAGGAAATCATGTAGTTTTAGCCGATATGAGACAGACATGAACAAAACAGATTTCGTACAAACATACACACTTACATACAGTCACGCCTTTATCCCCGAAGGGGTAGGCAGAGGCATAGATACGTCCACATTTAACATTATAGTTTTATGTCCCACGTAATAGGAGAAGAGCATATTGCCGTGTCGAATGGAGAGGCGCAGGTCGTGATAAGGCTTTCAACTTGGCTTTACGATTGTCATTTTACTGACAACCGGATTTCATTTCGAGTTTTCCTTCTTTACGCAATGGATCGTTTGGCGAAAGCTTACGACACCCTCGGGATGAATTTGGGTGGCGACATTTTGTACACTTTACCGTTGCTATACGGGGCCCCGTCGTCATACGGATTCGGGGGTTCTCGGAAGGATGTAGTCATGAACAAGAAAATGGGTACCTACCTACAAATGATAAAATAATCTTATTAAAATTATATTATTGTTATAATTTATTAACAATGATAAAATGCAATGTTACACAAAACGCCTCTGGACAATTTTAATCGTATGCAATTTTTTTGCCTACAAAAGGTATGGGTGTTCTATATGGTACGTCTTGAAAACTTGGCTTTTTAAAATGGGGCTTGAACTTAACATCTGAAACATCTACTTTAACAGGGCTTCTTTTTTCTTCTCTCGGCTTATCGTGCTCTTTAAATTTGCTTTCACGTATTTTTTTAAAGACTTCATAGTTGCTCCATCCAGAATTAGGTTTATTATCAATTCCAACATAATCCCAAGCCTTATCTCGCTTTGATTTGCCTTCTTGTTTCGAATCACTTTGATTTTCAACGCTGTTTACTTTCTTTGTTTTCTCAATATTATCATTTGTGTTTACGTCACCGCGTTCATTACTCAAACTATTTTTATTTTCTTTCTTTGCATCTTTATCATTTATATCTTTTGTGTTCTCACTGTGTACTTCTTCACTTGATTTGTCGGTTGAATTATTCCACTCAACTACAGTACCATTGTAAATAGAGAAATGAAAATTATCAGTTTTATCAATTCCTTCTCTTTCACGTTTTTTTAAAAGCATAGAATCTTCAACCTTATCTTTGTGCTTCATTTTTTCCACGCTTTCTTTTGAGTTCAAATTACTGCTTTTATTCCAAGTATCGTAATTTTCTTCACTTACTTTATAATCTCGTGCTACATCTTTTTTACTCCCACTATGTAATACTTCGCCCAATTCATTTTCTAGATTGTTTTGTGTAGTATTTGTTTGAATATTTTTGCTTTGGTTATTTTCAGAACCGTCAATTAACATATCTTTTTCTTCTTTCAATTTATAATTTTTCTGATGTTTGTGTTCTGTAGAACTTTTTATCAAACGCTTTTTATTTTCAAAATGATTTTTTTTCTTAATTTTTGTCTTTTTTTCCCTTTTAGGTATGTGTCTATGTTTTTTGCTGAAACGATCATGCTTATGATCTTTCTTTTTCTTTTTGTTATCATATTTTTTACTTTTAATTTGCTTATCTTCATTCCATTCATCGTCTGATCTATACCATTTACTATTTTTTTCAATATTATTTCTTTTGTTTTCTAAACTATCAGTTGTTGGATCTTTTAATTTATTCAAATTATTATATTTATGAATTCTTTTTTTATTATCTTTTTTCAAGCGCTTTTGAGATTCAGAAGTATCCGTTTTCTTCATTTTGTCAAACTCTTCATTCGATTTCAAATAACTGGATTCATTTTTCCAACTATCAGAATTTTCGTTTTTGACCTTACTATTGAGAATAACATCTTTTTGGCTTCCACTTTGCATTTCGTCGCTCCACTCATCTTCTGACTTGTTCCATATAGTTTCTTTTTTAGTATTATATTTATTGTCAACATTTTTAGTATCGGTACCGTCTGTTGTTGTGTCTCTCAATTTATGAGAGTCGTAATTTTCATAAATCTGTTCTTTGTTACCTTTTGTATTAATTTTATTCGTTTTCTCAAAGTTTTCATTTAGATTCCAATCCCTGTGTTCTACTTTCCAACTATTGCTATTTTCTTTCTGTTTCTCATTATAACCTTGATTAGTTTTTTTCAAGAACTTGTTGTTTTCATTACTATTCATTTCATTCTTTTCCTCAGATTTTTCGTCACTGTGTTTTTTATTCCAATTATGAACATATCTATTTTCAGCTTGTGTATCTTTTTTTTGGTTTACGCTATACATTTCTTCACTCAAATCGTTCTCTGACTTGTTCCATGTGGCAGATACTTTAGTATTATTCTTCGTGTTATTTCTGGCAAGATTTTTTGATTCATAAGAATCTTTATTTGTAAGAATTCGTTTTTTTTTGCTGTTTTTCAAACTAAAATTATTTGCAACACTTATTTCCTTCTGTCTCTCATATTTGCCATTTCCATTTATGCTACCATTTTCTTTATTCCAATTGTCATTTTCATCGTTACTAGGCCGAATATCATCTGTTTTGGTTTCTTTATGCATTTCTCTGCTTCGCTCGTGATCTGACCTGTTCCATATTGATTCCGTTTTGATGTAATTGTTGTTCTTATTTTCATTGTCATTTACTATATCTTTTATTTCATACGATGCATCATTTTTATAAATTCGTTCCTCATTGTTCTTAAGTGCTAAATTACTTTGCATCTTCTCTGATTTTGCAAGCTTAGTTTTTACAGTATGATTGGTAATATACACTCGAGAGCAATGAATCCGGGTCACTTAAAGAATGTTAAAAATCTCGGAAACTAAAAATGATAGGTTAATGCAATAAATTGTATTTAATAGACAATGTAATACTCCTTAAATGAAAGTAAAAAAAATATGAGTCACCATACATTTTATTAACACAAAATTACATAAAGAAAAAACTGCCGATCTCTCCTTAAAACAAAAATAGGAAACATGAAATTTTTGAACTTTATTACGATTTTCTTGAATTTTAATACTTCGTATTGCCTCCTCGTGCTTCCATTACTGCGTTTACGCGGTTTGGCATGCTGTACACCAAGTTCCTTATACGATTTTGGGGAATATTCTCCCATTCCTCTGTGAGAGCAATTTTGAGCTCACGAAGCGTGATTGGGGGAGGGTTTCGTTGTTTTACGCATCTGCCTAGCTCGTCCCAAGCATGCTCGATCGGGTTGATATCCGGGCTGCGCGCTGGCCACTCCATACGAGTAATGTTCATCTCTTGAAGGTAGTCATTCACAATCCTACCTGTATGAGGTCGGGCATTGTCATGCATAAATATAGCATCCTCACCTAAATTGACCATAAATGGACCAACGTGATCATTGAGGATTTCTTCCACATATCTTACGCTAGTTAAAGAGCCGTTTTCTATGATCACCAGCTCTGTGCGACTTTCAGAAGAAATTCCGGCCCACACAAGTACAGACCCACCACCGTAGGCTACTTTTTCTTCGATGCATGCTTGCTTGAATCTTTCCCCTGGTCTTCGATACACTCTGTGTCTTCCATCGTGCTTGTAGAGCATAAATTTTGATTCGTCGGAGAACATAACTTTTGACCAATCTTCAATACTCCAATTTACGTGGCTCTGGGCATACCTTAGTCTCGAAATACGATGCCCACGCTCCAGTTTAGGGCCGTTTGCAGGTCTAAGGGGTTTTAAGTTAGATTCAGCAAGCCGACGTCTTACTGTCCATGCACTTGGGTTACTTCCTCCGAGGCGTCGATACTGATTGGTGAGTTCAGTTCCTGTGAGAAAGCGATTTCGAAGCATGGTGTTCACCAAGTATCGGTCTTCTCGTGCTGTGGTACACCTGGTTCTGCCCGTTCCTGGTCTGCGTAGGTTAGAACCAGTTTCTTCGTAACGTCGGAGAACTCTTTGTACTGTTGACAGCGACACACCGACAGTCCTGGCTGTATCGCGCTGACTCCGGCCGGTTTCCAGCATTGTAAGTATTCTGGTGCATTCTTCAGGCGTAAGCGACATAATTTCAGCTTGATTAATGAATATAGAGCACTATCAACATGGTTTATGTACCCACATAAATGACAGATTACAAACAAAAGCAACACCAAATGCTGTAATTTCGTAGTTCCATCTTCGAAAGTGGCCCTTTTTCAAATTTGATTTTTTTATGATATAACTTTACAATAACTAAGAAGTTTTAATACCTTCATTTAAGGAGTATTACATTGTCTATTAAATACAATTTATTGCATTAACCTAGCATTTTTAGTTTCCGAGATTTTTAGGATTCTTTAAGTGACCCGGATTCATTGCTCTCGAGTGTAGTTTCCGTTGCTATTTTGCATATTATTTGACTGCCTAATTATGTAATTTTGATTACTTATTTTATCGTTTTCCTGAATTTTATCATTAAAATATTCTTGCGTTTCTTTATTTAAGGCGTCTTTTTTTAAGTTCATTTCTGAGCTGTCAGCTACTACATATTTACTTAACATCTGTGCTACAAACGGTTTCACTGCGTTAAACATTTCCATAGTTTTTGGTTGGTCCTCATTTTCCTCTTCTTCTAACGAAGTTTTTGCTACAACAAATATGTATGTCTTATTATAAGCTACATTTTTAGAAACTATCGTACCTGAATATTCAAACCCGATTGCAGCGCCACCTTCGAAGCTAATCGGGTATCATAGTTGTACTATTTAAGGTTTTTAAACTCACACGACTTGCACTACACATTATTGATTGCGGGTCTTTTTCGCGTATACATTTCAAAACTTCGCTCACCTCTCGACGTTTCGGCTATGTTACAATAGCTGTGGTCATGAGTAGACTGGGGAATGCAGCGGGTATCGTCCTCTTGTACCGTTGATCTTACAGGTACCCACATATTAGTTTATTAATAACAGTCATTAGTCTGTCGGCTTAGGCGTCGGTACTGCAACCATTGGTGGGCACGACTACGTCATTCGTGAAGGACTCAAGGCATTTTGTGGAAATCCTGAGCAGTATAAGACTCAACCCGACCAACATAATGGTCAGCTTTGATGTGGAGTCACTTTTCACCAATGTTCCTGTCAAGGATTGTTCAGAAATTGTAAGGACAAAACTCAGAGTTGGTGGTGTGTCGGAAGGGTACATGACATTGCTGCGAAACTGCTTGGAGAGTAGTTATTTGGTTTACCAGGGAGAACATTACCTGCAGATGGATGGGGTCACAATGGGAAGTCCTATAGCTCCGGTCATGGCGAACATATATGGATGGAGCACGTCGAAACCCTTATTGATTACGACTCGCATGGGGTACGCCTTTGGAAACGATACGTGGACGACGTGTTCTGCGTAATGAAAGCGAAGGTCCGGGTGTAAGACGTTTCCTTGAGCACCTAAATGCATTGCACCCTATTCTCACGTTCACCTATGAGCTGGAGAGTGATAGAACATTGCCATTTCTAAATGTAAAGGTCATGGTGGGGGAGGATGGACTCCTGAAGCACACGGTGTACAGAAAACCAACGCACACAGACAGGTACCTTCACGCTGCGTCACACCATCATTCCCGTCACCTACGTGCGGTGGAGACATCCCTAATTAACAGAGCTCATGCTCTGTGTCACCAAGAGTTTTAAGAAGATGAACTATCCCACATACGGAAGGTGCTACATAAAAACGGGTACAGCGTGAGGAGGGCCGCTCCTATCCGAGGGTGGAGGGAAAAACAACCGGACGTTGCCAGGCTGCCGGCATTCTTACCGTATGTCAGGTGGGTAACGGATAAAATTGGTACTATTTTGAAGAATTTTTCAATAAACACCATATTAACCCCCATGGTTTCGCAGCAAATGAGAACACCAAAGGACGCCATTCCTTATCAGACGCCGGGGTTTACAAGGTGGACTGTAGCTGTGGAAGCTCGTATATCGGTCAAACGAAGGGAACCAACAAACTGAAAAATCAGCGATCGCGGAGCATCTCTTACTATCGGGGTCAAATCACTGGATGCAGTTGCATACACCGGGAGTTTTGTCCACTGAACGCCGATATTATCCGAGGATTGTTCGTAAAGTGGTTGAAATCAAGAAGCATCACAACAATTTCAACCGTGATGGTGGATATAAACTTTCATCCACATGGTACCCTGTAGTGAAGATGTGTAAGTGTCGCGATAAACCGCCTAACATTCGTTCGGATATCGTGAGTGTAGTGTGTCGCGACCCTAATGACTTTTTTTTTTATGTACTACTTAGGTGGCAGACAAGCTTACGGCCCACCGGAAGGTTGGTAACCGTAGCCTATAGACGTTTGCAACACCAGAGGCGCTACACACGCGCTGCCGACCCGGCGCAGGTTGTGACGACCCACAGTTGAAATTTTTCAAGCCGCCCGTAAGGCCTTCAACTTGGCTTAACGACTGTCATTGTACTGACAACTGGGACCAACGGCTTATAGTGCCTTCCGAAGCACGGAAACGCTCGTAAATAGATGTCACAAAGTGGTCCACGTGGTGGTCACCCATCCATATCCGGCCATAGTAAATGTTGCTTACTGCAGTGATCGTTTACAGAACACTGAGTCCGCGGGGCCACGAGCGCTTCAAAAATTCTCTAGTTATTAATAAACTAATATGTGGGTACCTATAAGATCAACGGTACAAGAGGACGACACCCGCTGCATTCCCCAGTCTACTCGTGATCACGGCTATTGTAACATAGCCAAAACGTCGAGAGGTGAGCGAAGTTTGGAAATGTATACGCAAAAAAGACCCGCAATCAATAATGTGTTGTACTATTTACATGTAACAATTGTATGCAGACATGAATGTAAATAAAATTGAATTGAACTAATAATTTAGCTACCCATGACTTTTAAATTTTTTCCTACTGTTGGTCAAGTTTCACAAGTGCCTGTATAATAGGTATAAGTTTTATAAAATAAAGCTACCACCTATCAGTTTCAACACGACACTATACTTGCTACCTATTGTCGTGAAAGAATACAACCGATAAAATTTGGTTTATGGTTGGGGCAAATACCTTGACCATGTTTAGGAGTGTTTATAATGTATTAACTTACTTTTAGTAGCGTGTATTTCTTCACTATTATGCCAAGTCGATTCATCAACATGGTTTTCTTTAGGGTCATCGCTGTCTTCATAGGATACAGACCCAGAAGCCATACCATTGCTTGAATCTACATCCACATTAGTCTCTGTTTCTGTTCTATGAAATTAAGCAATTATTTATCGATTATAAACATAAATACATTTGATGAAGTTATTATTGCTATTTTGTACATAAATATTTTTAGATTATTTTAAGAACCCCATTCAAAGTTGGGTGTCCTGGGGTATCTTACCGAGGTCTTGCCCGTGGCTACCAACCATAGGCTGTTAGGTAGGATACGTGTGGTTTTTAGTCGGTAGGAGTCCGGCATAGTATCCAAGTAGGAATTTAATTACGTTAAAAATAACATATAATAGACATATTTTCAGGCTCCAGACGCTCGTCTACTGAGTAAAACAATATGGTAAACTATATTAAGAAAGGGGAGGTAAAATTGCACAAAACAGGTAAGGAAACAACATAAACTAAAAGGAGTATTAGCGAATCGATCTCCTCAAGAATGTAGGAATGTGCAATATTTTGTTTCACAACGTTACTTTAATTAACATGTGATTCGCGTTCTCATGATCTGTCATCATGGACTGCTTGGCAGCAGCGATCTCAGTTTCACCGAGCAGTCTTAGGGATGTGTCATTTTTCGGTTGCAAATGAGTGACTATCAAATTGTACGCTAGGTTTGACGGGTCGAGGATTCTTCGTGGTGTCTCGTTTTCCTCCCTCCTTTATTATCGTTTTATTATACTTACGTTGAAGGTTATAATTTTCTTTGCTGCCATCATGAACATTAGATCTTTGTTGAAACGTATTACTATAATATTTATTTATTTATTTATTTATTTATTTATTTATTTATTAATTTATGCACACACTAGGAAATTAAAAATAACAATAATAAAAGGAAAAATAGGTACAATGGTACTGCTTATTTCTATAAGAAATATCTACCAGCAGACCGGCGAGAGGAGAACGTGAAGAAAAGGAAAAGATCAAGAAAAAGTGTGTTTACAAAACAGGATAGAACTAACATAACACACACAATAAAAGATAAATATTATTAACTGGATATAATACATATATAAATAAGTAAATATAATAATAAATATTTAAATAAAAATTACATACATTATATAAATAAATAGGATTATACTGTAGAGAAATAGTGTTCACGGACTTTCTTTTTAAAAGTGGTGATAGTCTTACTGTCTCTGATACCAGGTGGAAGTGAGTTCCATAGTCTGACTGCATGCACGGTGAAAGAGTATGAATAAAGAACAGTTTTGTGAGAAGGAAATTTGAGATTTGAACGTAGGTGAGATCTGCAGAGAGCATCAGGGGAACGAACAAAAGAGAACCGTTCCTTTAGATAGGGAGGTGAAGATGGATTATAAAGGATATTGTAAAGGAGGCAGAGGATTCGAGTGTTACGGCGAAGGCGGATTGGGAGCCACTTGAGTTCTTTGCGAAAGTGTGAAACGTGATCGTACTTTCTAAGATTGAATATAAAGCGTATACACAAATTTTGCAACCTCTCAAGTTTATTCAGAAGCTCCTCAGTGGCGTCTAAATAGCAGGCGTCGGCGTAGTCAATAATGGGTTGGATGATAGTTAGAGCAAGACTAATTTTCGTCCTCAAGGGCAAGAGGCTCTGGAGGCACTTCAACGAATGAAAGGAGAAATGCACTTTCTTGCTGACGTCACTAATATGGGCACCCCAGGATAGTGTGGTGTCCATGATCACTCCCAGGTTCTTTACAGTGTCTGCGTAAGGTATCTGAATACCGGCCAAAAGTACTGGATTCAGTTCAGACACCGGCATATTGTCCGTTTGATACTTACTGCCAATGACGATGGCTTGTGATTTCAGAGGGTTGATGCGCAATCCGACCGAATTAGCCCAGTCGCTTAGTCTATCTAAGTCGCGGTTAATGTACGATATGCCAGAGGGGGCGTCAGTAGCCGAAAAATGTCGGTACAGCTGCAAGTCGTCAGCGTAGAGATGGAAGTTACTGGAAATAAGACTCGTAGCCGAGTTGATGAAGATACAGAATAGAAGAGGAGATAGAACGCCACCCTGAGGAACGCCCGCAGATAGCTCGCACCAGTCAGAGTTCGTCTGATCGATACGAACACACTGGGAACGCCCTCGAAGGTATGAGTCAAACCAGAGTATAGCAGGAGGAGAGACGTTTACAGACTTCAATGTACCAAGTAGCACATCGAAGTCAACGGAGTTAAAAGCACTGCTAAAATCAAGCAAGACCAAGAGAGTTAACTCTTTCCGCTCCATAGCCCAGCGGATGTCATCCGTTACTTTAACCAGTGCTGAGACAGTACTATGCCCAGCGCGAAATCCTGACTGGAAAGAGCTTAGGGAGTTAGAAGACGACAAAAAGATGGAGAGCTGGCGATGAACAATATGCTCCAGAACTTTAGAAAGAAAAGGGAGAATAGAGATAGGTCGGTAATCAGTCAGCGAAGAAGGTTTCGTTTTTTTAGGTAACGGTATAACGTAGGCTATCTTCCAAACCGCAGGAAAGGAACCAGAGTATAACGAGAAATTGAAGATATGAGAGATAACAGGAAGTATAACAGGTAGAATGGGAAGGATCATCCTAGAGCAAATGTTATCATAGCCCGAAGCAGATGAAGAAATGGACATTAGAGATCTCTTAACGTCGGCCTCCGAAACCGAGTGAAACTGAAAGGAAGAGGTCTGAGGCACAGGCCCGTCCCCTAATCTAAGTAGTGTGGCACTTCTCACATTAGCATCCAATATGACAGGTGGCTTTGAAAAATGTGTGTTCAACGCATTGACATCGACGTCCTTAGTGTCAGATTTAGGTGATTTGCCTATGCCAACAGACCTAAGAAACCTCCAGGTTTCAGCAGAATTCCGACCATTAAGAGACTCATAGAAGTGGCGTCTCCTTGCATCTCTACACATCCGACTGCAGCGATTCCGCAGGGACTTGAACACTAACAAATTTTGTTCAGATGGACAATTTCTGAATCGCTTTTTAGCTTTGTCTCTGCGTGCCATCATGTTTTTGATAGTAGCATTCAACCAGGGAGCCGGGTAATGTTTAATATGGACACGTTTTACAGGGGCATGTCGATCGAACAACGCCACAACCGTTGAATTAAAAATATTAACCATGTCATCAACGTTAGTGGAATTGAATACCAGTGACCAGTCAGCAGAGACGGCATCCAATTGTAATGCCTCCAGATCCATACCCTTGAAATTACGAAGAAAACAGATTTGAGGTTTACGTTTAGGAGGACGAAGACGGAGTGAAAGGTAAAGTAAGTCGTGACAGGAGAAAGGAGCGTACAACTGCCCATGACTGCACACGTCATTCGGCGAGGAGACTAAAATAAGGTCAAGTAAGGAATCGTGATTAGGGAGATGGTGAGTTGTAGAAAGAGGCAGAACGTGTAGGTTATAGTCAGATAACAAAGACAACAATTTACGAGAGCGGGAATCGTTTTTTAGCAGACAAGTATTAAAGTCACCCATTATGACTACGTGACTGTAGGATGGAGTGAGTTCATGTAAGAGGTTGTCGAAAGAGTTGAAGTAGTTGATATGTAAGCTGGGGCTATAGTAAACTCCCAGGAGAAATTTAGTGTGAGGTAAAGAAATTTCCAGGAAAAGGTGTTCAGCGGACTCAGTGTAGGCAGAAGGAGAGGCACTAACAATCTTGTAGGGGATGTCTGCACGCAGATAAATACCCACACCACCACAGCGTATGCCAGTTCTGTCGTTACGTATAAGCACATAACCTGGAAGTGAGCATTGTGTAGAAGGTATGGATGGTTTGAGGAATGTTTCAGAAATAAGTATAGCATCAAGAGAGGAGTTGCTAAAAGACGCCAGAAGATCAGAATAATGGCCGTAAACACTCTGTGCATTAATATGGGCAAGATTGAGATTTTTAGGATACTGGGAAGAGAAAGAGGTGAGATGATCGTGCAGAATCAGACTAGCGGAAGAGTCGTCATCTACGCTGTGAAAACTGTCAGAGGCAGAAGAGCACGATAAAAAGCTACTATCAAAGTCACTAAGGTCGTCCATGTTTTACAAGGTACAAGATTTAAATATATATATCATATAATAATTAATACAAAAAAAAATTAAGAATACAAATATATAGCATCTCACTGACTCGCTAATATAGTGGTAGAAATTTTAAAATCATCAGTCACATTACTGAAGAGATAACACAAAAAAAAAAAAAAAAAAAAAACCGAAATGTAGCTAAGGAGGGCTTTGATTAAAACAACAAAAAAAAAAAAAAAAAAAAGAACAAGAGACTAAATTATCCCACACGCAATCCGGATACAAAATTAAATCTAAAAAATTTTTAAAACAAAATACTTCACCACTTTACTATTTGGTCGGACGTGTGGAGCCGCCATTAACATGAAATGTCAAAATGACAGTGTCATGATTGACGCGGACGTTAATCCGTCAAACTCTGAACATAACAATAGTTATGTACTGTTGAATATGTACATATTATTATTTATTACCTCCACAAATGCTTAATTATTTATTACCATATCAGTGGGTACCTGTTTGAAAAACTGAGTAACAAAATTGTTACAGTGTACTTAGTATGTTTTGTTTACCTAAGATAATTCAACAAAGCACAATGATATGGCAACGAGCAAGCAACCAAACAACAAAATAGACCGGCAACGTGGAGCAAAATGTGACTGACAATAATAAATATTAAAAGCCTTAACTGTGTTAGACGCGACGACGACTAGACTTGCCTGCCTTCACAAGCTTCGGTGCCTCGCTAGTCTTCGAAGATCCTGCAGCCGCAGACTGTGAAGATTTGACGTTTTCATTCACGGGGCTCGGATATTGGTGGATGATAGTGTCGAGCTCAGCCCTAGATTCGATCTTCCTACGGGTTTTGTCAGGAGTCAAGATGACTATCTTGCCCTCGGCAGACCAACAGCTCCTCACTCCAAAGTGGTGTCTAGCGGCTGTGAAGACACGGTGCCGCGCCTTGGTCAGGAACTCCGACACAGCAATGGATGTGCCCTTAAGTGCAGTTTTACTGTCCCATACCATATGACGCTGTTGCAGACCATGAAATCGGACTAGTACAGGACGGATCTTCCCTTTTGCACTGCCCAGTCTGTGGCAGATGTTAAGGTGCTGCAGACCAACCTCGGAAAGCTTCATCTCTGCAGATATGATGTTGTGTACAGACTCGTGCAAGTTTTCATTTGGGCACTCAGGAATACCGTGGAATAACAGAACCTTACGCCTCATGGTGGTCTCGTGTCGGTCCAGCCCCAGTGTTAAAAGTTCAACCTGTGCCTTTATGATGGAAAGTGTCTGCCAAACTAAACTCTTAAACTGGCTAAAGTCCTTAGCCAGATTTACCACCTCTGGTGAAGCTGCAGTGGTTCCAGACGTAATCTGTTGAAGCTTTTCGTCATAATCTTCCATCCTAGAAGCGAACCTCTTTTCCAGCTCAGCAAGTTCAACAAGACCATTGGCAAGTTTTAGGTCCATATTGTTAATGAGATTTGTATGGCTTGGTTAAGTGACACAGCAATAATAACACTGGACAGCGAGCACTAGTGAGTATTAAGTACCCTTAAAGTACATATGTATACTAAATGTAGAAATTAATTAAATTAATGATTATTAAAAGAGAGCAGAAAAAATTGTGTGTTAATCGGTCGACTACCCACTTTTTTTTTATATTGTACAGGTATAGGATTTTTGTGAATATAATTAATTCTTCTGCCGTTTTCATTATTATTTAGGGACAGTTTCATAAAGTCTGATTCATCTGTATCGTCGTAATCTATATCTGAAATTAAACTTTATTATAATATGTCTTAAGTACCGTCACAGTTATTTTTACAAATTTATAATAGTAGAGAAGTTATCATAACAAACAAAAACACTTTATCATCTACTTATAATGTTCGTATAAAAAAAAAACCAATTTAGGCATCGAAAAATTCTTTCACATCGCTGTCGGCCACGACCGTGCCCAAAACGCTGGCGGCATTGCCACGTTGAATGGCAATACTGAGCCACTGGTCCAAGTACAGGCCAGCCTTCTGGTCGTGGGAACCGTCGACCAAAAGCTTGCATATAGTTCTGTATACAAGTTTTGCACTAGGACCCTATGGTCCAAAAGTTTCAACCCCAAACGGCTCAAATAAATAAGCCCCAGCAAGATTTATGTATTTGCACCTTTTGAGGTCCTCAGCAGATGCGGCAGCAGCTCCCGCGCAGCTAGCGGTTCCAGGAACATGAAAAGGCGCAACCCTTGTGGACACCCTTGCGCAATACCCTTGGTGTGTCTTAAGCAATTTACTTCTCTTGTGAACTTATTTACATTTTAAAGTGAAGGTATGTTATAAGTGTATGTACTATTAAGGCCATCACAAACGTAGCTATAATATATATTAATATGAAATATAGCAAGGCATATTACGACATATTTTCGATACAAATTTTCGAAGGACCACACACGCAGCTATAATATATATTTCTATGACGTCATCAAAATATGTCGACAGATATGGTATATTTTAGCATATTACTATATATTTTGTATATTAATATATATTTTCGTATATTTTGAAGATAAAGGATGTTCCGTTTGTTTACCGAATATTCGGGAAAAGTGTCATCATCAGTGGTAGTACTTCTATTGTATTAGCTGGAACTCGGCAGCAAGCAGCACTGCTGTCGCTGCAGTGCTGCCGCTGAGGTGCTGCGCAGCAATGCTGTCTGCCGCGTTGATTCTGAACACAGCCTGCAGCAGTGTCGCGCTGCACGTGGTGGCACATACATACATATAGTCACTCCTTTTTCCCCGACAGGGTAGGCAGAGGGACATTTCACCTTTAAGATTTTGTCCCATGTAATGTGGCGTGAATCAGGAGAGGCCAACGTCCAGCACTGGACTGCTATAGGCTAGGTTGATGAATACTTGGTGAGCCGTATTGCCGTGTTGAAATGGACAGAGGCAGATTGTGACGTGGTGGTATCCGTCCATAATTATTGTTTCGGAATGTATTCCAAAATAAACCTATACAAAATAAATGGGGACCAGAGGTTCTGTAGCAGCAATGCAGCACTGTTGCCGAGCAATACTGTTAGCTGCCGAGTTCGGACTCATACCTTAATCTTAATGGAAGAAATAAATGAAGTTCGGTATAACAAATGAAGATCGACAAAACAAATGAGGATCGTTAAAATAAGTGAAGATCGACAAAACAAATGAAGATTGTTAAAACAATAGAAGATCGATGTAAGGTGAAGTCGCAAAGCGTCTATAAGTTGACTCCTTTGATGACCATAGGGCTGACCTATTTCTCGCTCAAAGAATTAGTTTGTAATTAAAAGTGATTTCTACCTTTTTTGTTTTTAGGATAGGTAGGTACGCTGAAATTTGAACATCCTGTACATAAAATAAGCATTAAAACCGTGCACTTGCAAGGACGGCCGCAGATCGAGTGAGGGCAAAATATATCTTATAGTATAGCTCCCGTGTGTGATAGCTTGCTATAATATAATATATATTTTGGTATATTAATATATATTATAGCTACGTTTATGGTGGCCTTTATATATTATGTAGTTATTATATGTCTTTAATGTGCCATTATACAATCATTATGCCTTACCATCTAAAGTTTACTTGAAAGTCTATTTGTGTTTTTTGTGCTTTTATCGGTTTGTAAAATTGGTATAAGACGCCAAATCGAATGCCAAATAATCGAACATCCAAATATTCGAACGTTCAAAATATCGAACGTTTAATATATCGAACATTGATATCGTAATCTTCGATATTTTGAACGTTCGATATATTGAACGTTCGATATTTTGAACGTTCGATTATTTGGCATTCGATTTGGCGTAGTATACCCGGTTCAGAGGGTAATCAAGCTACTGATTTTTAGGGTTCAATACCCAAGGGGTAAAAACGGGAACCAATTCATGAGACTTCGCCGTTCGTCTGTCTGTCCGTCATGAAACTGTATTAATAAGAGTTACCGTAATAATTAGAGAGCTGAATTGTTCACCGATGAAGAATTTCAGTTGCTGCCTTTTTTTTTATACGTGTTGAAATCCTACATGGATGCTATGCCGGACTCCTACCGCTTAAAACCACACGATGCTCTACAACTGTCTACGGCCGGGAGTACCGGGTAAGCCCTCGGAAGGATGTCTCAGGGCTCTCGGCAGTTCAGTTGCTGATATAACAATAAATACTAAAATGAAAAAAAGGGGGGATTAAGAGGCTCTCACACAATAAACGTGATATTTTGCCATTTTTTGGTACGGAACTCTTTGTGCATGAGTCTGCCTCGGTTTTTTGAAAAATTCTTATTCCTCTTACCTTCTACAATATTATCATTATCCTTTTCTTTCAAAACATATTCTTCAAATTTATCAATTTTATTAACAAAATTTATTATTTTCGCAATATCAGCGACATTTTTAAGTACTTGCTCTCGTCGTGAATTATATAAATCTACTCCAATGATGACGTACACTATAAAACAAAGAAAACGACCTTAGAAGCTGGGGTTTATCATAACAGCTCGGGTACTCCTGCCGGCCCCCTTAGACTAGTGGCACAAGTGAAAATCGCAAACGTAAGGATAGAATATAACAGTACATGTGTCGTTTTCAGTTTAAATAGAACATATTGACCAATCACACTTAAACTCGTGATACCACTGCGGCGGGCGATTCGTACGCCGGCGACGAGATTGGTCGATATATTCCATCTTATAATTAAATATTATGAAAAGTCAGCATACTAATTGCTTTAAATATTTCATCTATAGATTGAGTCGGAAACATCAAATCAATGTATAAAAATGATTGCAATATCGTTCATTGATATCAGAGTTACTAAGTAACTCGATAGATGGCTCTGTGCCATACTCTTAAATGGCGGTTACAATAAGGTGAAGAATTTCAACTTGAGTCAGAACGGTCCCGTTAGCTCAATTGGTTAGAGCACTGCCCTGGTTTAGGCAAAGGTTCTGCGGGTTCAAATCCCGTGCGGGCCAAGTTGTCTTTTTTCACTTTATATTAAATATTATATTCCATCCTTTCTTTTGCGATTTTCGCTTGTGCCACTTGTCTAAGGGGGCTGGCAGGAGTACTCCCGGGGCTGTTATGATAAACCAGTGATCTTGTTGTTTTATACAACAAGATTACTGGTTTATCTGGCATAGCATGGATGATAAGATAGATCGCTCAAGAAATAAAAATATGAACGTTTGTGAAGATGTTTGGATGTTTGTTACTCAATCACGTTTTTTACATGCACGGATTGGACTGAAATTTGGCACAGGGATAGATTGTAGTCTGGAATAACACACATACTTTTTATCCCAGGAATATGTTACTTTGGGAAGCGGGAATGGGTACCGAATTTTATGTGGGCGAAGCTGGGAACATCATCTAGTCACTTAATAAATTCAAGGATCTACTACAGTGTGAAATCAAGGTCGCATCGAATCAAAAATCTACTTTGCATTTAAAACCAAAATACTCACCCAGCAAATACAAAATATATAAGTACATTTCTCATCAACACATTCTTGAAAATCACTTTTTTTACAACTTCAATAAACAATTTTAAAATTTTCTTATCGTACTGATTAAAATCACACTGAATCGTGACAAACCTAATTATAAGTGTATCAATATTCGAGCGTTCGTAAATATCTCAGTGTGCTGTAAACGCTGACATCATGAATCTTATACTGAGTTCTAAGATGGATGACCATTTATAATAATAAATAAAAAAAACAGGTTTAACTATAGTATAATTACATGGCAAACATAAACTATGGATAAACATAAATAACTAGCGGACGTCACGCGGTTTCACCCGCGTAGTTCCCGTTCCCGTGGGAATACGGGAATAAAATTTTGCCTATGTTCACGGCGAAAGAATTTTTAAATCAGTCCAGTAGTTCCGGAGCCTATTCGTTACAAACAAACAAACAAAAAAACACTTAATAAGGGAATAACCTGCTTGTGTTATGGATATCAAGACCACTATTATATACTTTTTAAATATTATACATAGAGACACCCAGACTTTTGAGACAAACATTTATAGGTCACACAAATATTTGTCTCCGGTGGGAATCGAACCCACGACCTCCAGCGCCGCAGGCGGTATCACTACCGACTGCGCCACAGAGGCAGTCATATACCTACACTGTCTTAAATATATGTAACTACTATGCACATACACTGTATTAAATCAATCCCATCCAGCTCCCAAAACAGTCCTGACATGCAGAGACGCCCAGTGTCGTTGGATGGACAATCCATCCTGTTAACTAGTATCTTCAGGACCCTGTTCTTTTTTAACGTGAGGGAAAATCCTTCATGGATGCCATGCCGGACTCCTACCTACTAAAAACCTCTCGTATCCTGCCCAACAGCCTACGGTTGGAAGCCCCGGGTAAGCCCTCGAAAGGATGTCTCAGGATTCAGGAGCTTGCTGTTGCTATTCTTTACTCTGTACATCAAAGATGCCGCTGTCTTTCGAAATAAGTTTTAATTTTAAAATTAAAAAAAACCCTATCTTGAGACTGTTCTAATATGGCCCAACATAATGCTACTATTATAAAATTGTACAAGTAGCTGTGCCGATACATCATCAATACATAATACGTTGAGCGTTTCAAAAGATCGTTCCTCTGTCGAACTGTAAAAACCTGGAACGACCTGCCCGCACACGTGTTTCCCTCATCTTACAATCCCGGGTTCTTCAAGAGGAGCGTGAAGAGGCACATCACAGGGTCGCCAACTTGAGGATCACTGTCAGGGCTGGCCCCCAATCGCTAGATGCAAAATAAATAAATAATAATAATAAAATCGTAACAGGTCGCTGTCTGTACATGGAAGATAAATAAAATAAATATTATCAACGCAATAGAACCCTAAACAATGATTTTCAGATTTTTTGTCTGTTAATCTGTATGTCTCTATGTCTGTATATCTGTTTGTCTGTACTTTTGTGAACGCTAATCTCAGTGACCGCTTAACCGATTGCAATGCGGTTTTATTTATTGTGTTGAAGTTTGCTCCACTTAACATTTAGTGTTCATTTCATGTCAATCGGTTTATAAACAAAAAAGTTATATCACTTTAAAGAATCATCGTTCATAGACATATTTATGAATCTAAAAATGGGTAAATCTAAACTGTCGTTCATAAAAGTCTGCGGCGAAGGTGTGAACTGATTTGTTTTAGAGTAGACTTAATCTTTAAGCTCTTTGATGATTAAGCAAACAGGGCAGTTTCACACGCTGCTTGATGAGTCTGATGAAGAAATACCTCTCCTTTCATAGACCTTATGTGACGTAAACGAAGTTGCGGGGTCAGCTAAGCTTATATATAAAAAGAATCGCAAAATCTGTTGGTAAGCGCATAACTTCAGAACGGGTGGACCGATTTCACTAATTCTTTTTTTGTTGTGTAAGGTATTGTCAGAAGAAGGTTCTTATGGAACACGTATTATTGACAAATTAGACCCGGTCACGGAACAAATCAATGTGCTCATCACACAAAACGATTTGTCCTGGGTGGGAATCGAACCCACGACCTTCGAATCTGTAGTCAGGTACTCTAACCATTGGAGCACGAGGCCAGTTGAAGTGAAGCATGCGAGGATGTTGGTCCTGACAGTATCATGATAGCTGTTAAGCCAAGATGATGGCATGCAGCTTGACAATAATGAGCGTTAATCTGAGCTTTTTTCATGTGTTCAAATCCCTCATGGACTTTCAAAACCACACGTGCACTATTTTACATATGTAGATAAATCTCATATGCTATGCTCCGGCATTATTTTTTATATTAATCTCGCCAAATTGACGTCGCCACTGATGGAAAGACGTGGCGCATCTAGCGATTGGGGGCCACTCTCACAGTCCGTAAGACTTCTGACAGTGGTTCTCACGTTGGCAGCCCTGTGATGTGATTGATGAACCTTGGATTTTAAGATGAGGGAAACACGTATGCGGGCAGGCCGTTACTGGTTTTTATAGTTCGACAGTGGAACGATCTTTTCGTCGATTGATCTGGCGAAGATTGTCTCCACTGTGTATGAGTGGCATCTCTGTCCAGCACGCGTTGTTCGGGATCGGAAAGGAGAGGGTGGGATCAGGTTGAAGAGCTCTTCACAATACTCGCTGTGATACATTCGGTAGAAGGCAGCCAAGGCGCAAAGCATAATTATGAGAGTGGGTAGGACAAGTGTGGGTTTAGTCAGTAAGAGTCCGCTTTACCGACTAAAACCACTCTTGCCGTACATACCTACCGCCTATGGTCGGAAGCCCCGGATAAGCCCTTGGAAGGATGTCCCTGGATTTACGACAAGTAGTCCGAGCTTATAATGTGAGAAAGGCTTTAGAATACCTACTTTTGATCCCGATATTTCACACTGGGAGAGGGAATGAAAGAGAGAATGATTTTTCAGTGGTAATTTCTTATTGCGTGATTTAATTTCTATACTTATTGGTGTTAAATCAATCAAATTAACCTATGACAGTCCACAGCTGGACGTAAACCTCTTCCAATTTACGTCGCAACACACGGTCCTGCGCCTTACGCATCCAGTCCCAGCCTGCGACCATTACCAGGTCGTCGGTCCATCTGGCGGGTGGACGTCCTACCCCACGCTTGCCGAGTCGCGGTCTCCACTCTAGAACTCGTTTGCTCCATCGGCCGTCGGTTCTCCTGCAGATGTGGCCGACCCACTGCCTCTGCAATGTGCTTATTTTGCAAACCATGTCGACCACTTTAGTTCTCTGCCGGATAGTCTCATTTCGAAGTTTATCCCTCCCCAGCATAGCCGTTTCCATAGCCCGCTGCGCAACTTTTAGAGCATCGACTCTTGTTATAGTGTTGAAAAGGAGGTTTTATAGTTCAAAATTAGAGTTAACTCAACCTTTGCTTTATCCAGAATTCTTGGGTTCATTGAATTAAAGGGTCATTCTAAACAGACCTGTTTGATTTAACATAAGAGCTAGAAAGAGAGAGAGAAAGAGTAAATGAAAGAGTGATAGAAAGAGAGGGGAGAGGGAGAGACCAATCTCTAGTAAGTAAAAGAAGTTGCAAAACGTCAGCTAGTGTCTAATAAAGACAAAAATTCAAAAAGAAAATATTTTAACTTCTTTGTTCCATTGCTTCTTCACTGTTTCCAACCCAAAAGTCGTACCTAAATAGGTAGGTATAGGACGTCCTTTGGAAGAGCTGCGTTCATTTGAATACGAGCAGCCGGAGCCGAAACTGGACGGCCTTGGTAATGCAGGTGGTAGAGAAACCGACTGTCACGCTGAGGTCCTGGGTTGGATTCCCAGGGCTGACCAAATATTTGTATGATTAAAGTTTGTTTCAACCTATACAGGGTTATTTGTAATTAACTAGCATCCTTCCAGGGGTAGGTAGCAGACATCATAAGTAACACCGTTGGATCACCGACTATTAATAAAACTGAATACATTACTTAATAATAAGTTTTCAAGTTTTTATTGTTATAACGCGGCACTATTAAGTCTATGTTTCATTCATAAACTGAAGGTCGACGCACGCACGTTCGCGCGCGCTTTCGCTACGGAATAATACCTACTAAGAGGTACCTAGGTACTTTCTTCGCCAGTTTATTAATTGCTCGCGTGGTTTGTTGCGTGTAGAAAGTAACTAGTGATGAGAAATGATACTCCAATATCCTTTACATAGCTATTTATTCTTCTGTTCTTCGTATAATAATAGATACTACTCCTGCATTCCACTTAATGGTATTACGAAATAATAATCCTATGATTGTAGATTCTTTACATTTTTATTTTCACAATTTAACTACTATTTGCACAACTAAGTACTAACTATTAATTAATACAAATATTCTACTTTAACTAATTAGCACTTTACTGAACTCGATCAGGAAACAGAATGTGTTCTTTTTTCAGAATATTCACTTTTTATCGCCTCTCAACAACTCCCACCTCATAGTGAACATTTTTATGTCAAATCAACTACCCACTATTTTCGAATAATCAATTAATGTTTTATGTACAGGCTAATCATTCTACTATGAGGCGGTGTCGACATCACAAAAATAACTTATTACTACTTAAAACTGAATGGTTTTAGAAAAATCACAACATTCGGCCATCAGACAGCGTGCTATCTCCGGAGCACGCAGTAATCACAACATTCGGACCTGAATATTAAACTAATCTCATATTTTTATACATAACGTACATAACAATAATACCTTTATACGGCTTTTCATAATATGCTAAATCAAAATCTTAAAGTTTAATTAAACCTAAACCTTCTCTATATCTTCTATCTACTCTGTCTATAGTTTATAGGCTTATAATATTAACTCAATCATTATTTATTTTGTAAAACTATAAGTGAGAACTTGAGTCTGGCGAAACGTCAAGAATACAAAACAAAGGCAACAAGTAACCAGTTCACAGAGCAGACCGCCTGCTGAAACTATTTACAAATGTACAATCTAAAAAGTGATCTCTTTTTTAAAACCCAGCAGAGTCTGCAGATCACTTCCAGGTTTCCTTTTCCAGCAAAAGAAATCATTACAAGTGTCAGCAATTAGTGTAAAATATATTTAATAGTGGAATACAACTAGTACAAGCGAGTGATTTTTCATAAAAAAATCATTAGGTATCTAATACTACCATCATAATAATATTACTTAAATAATATTTGTAAATTAAATTGTTAGTCTCATTTTAAGCGTTTAGTTCTTATGTGAAATAAAGTTCTTTTAACCTTAATAATCGTCGTTTCAGGCAACGTGATGAAGCCACAATATACCTATACCTTAACCCTAAGGACACATAAATATAGTATTTAAGGTAGCTCTTGTGGCATTCTCGAAGTTACCTTTTTTTATATCAACATCTATCCTTACAGGTTTCCCTAATTCGATAGTGTTACAATGTGTTTATTATTGCCGACAATTTTAATCAATAAATTGTAACTTAGGTCATAAATACATCAATAGATTAAATTCCGATACTGTAAACTAACTTTAATAAATTTCATGCAAATAATAATGACTTTAGATAATCATTTTAAATATTAATAAAAATCTCAGATGATAATAACAAAAATATTGGTGTCTTATAATGTAATAATAGTTTCATTCATGTAATAATGTCAATAATTAATAATTTCATATCATACTATAATAAATTGTGTCAAACGTTTGCAAACATAAATCTGAAGTAGGTACGAATTATGTCAAATAATAATAATAATATAAAATAATCATGGTATGCGCATAAAATGTGTCAATGCAAAATGTATAAGTATTCTTAAGTCAATCACTGAGATACTCTGATTAATCTAACCATACCAATACCTTCAAATTCGGTTGGTAGCCTGTCGCAAGAGCGTATACCTACCACTGTTTAACTGGGTAACTACCCATAAAGTGTCATTGACCTTATGCAGTCTACTATGATAACCAGAAAGACTTTCGTTTATGGTTGATGTACATGTTATAAATTCGCAAGATTTATTGGGAACTTTTTGGTAAGTAAAACCATCCTATTTCACAAATACAGGATAAAAAACTAGACATATAATTATTAGACTACTACTTACTTAGAAATAGTATGGTATTACTTTAGAAATTGTATTTGAATAAAAGAAACTGCAAGGTACGATACCTATATTTCTTGTGAGGTGCAGCCACAAGATTCTGATGAATTTTTTATTCTCATAATGTTATGTACCTACCTACTCTTTTTGCAGAGAGACTCTTGGGCGTAATCTAAATTATAGAATATCGCTATTATGGACATTTTGTAAGATACAAAATTACTCCGCAGAAGGATACAGGTTAAATTTGAATACACTGTTAAAGTAACTCAAATTTACAATTCCATTTACATCTGTTAATGCCTCATCTTTTGCACAGCAAAAGCTGGTGAACTTAACCTTTACCTAGTTTTAAATTGAATCAAATTATCTAAAATAAACTACTAGGAGCGGCTAACCCCACAAGTTCCAACTCTCGACCATTTAGTTAAGCATTGGTTTATATGTGTTACAATAGACACGGTAAATTTAAGACTTTAGAAGGTTTTGCTTTTTAATTTTTATCAGAATAAGAATATTAACGATATTTGTTAAAAATTATGAAAAAGAAAACTCCTAGTCGAGTCGACTGGCAGACTGCAGTCATCTCTCTAAACCAATGGGTATAACTATTTAAAGGGAAAATGCTGCCAGTCTTTGGGTACAATGTCATTATTTAGATTTAGGTTAGTTTAGATAGTTATAATGTAAATAGATAATGTTACATTGGGATTATTTTGGTAAATAAATATGTAACAAGTCTCATTCTGTCAGATGCTACAATACTTTCTAGGCAGCAGTCCCACGATACGATAAGATTCTACAAGGAACTCTGATAACGTAAGCTGTTCAGGGTTCTTTTTTTTCATTTTGCGAACCAGTCAACTTTTGTTAGAATATAGGATATACATTTAATTCTAGCCTTTACCTCTAACGAAATGGCCCTAAGTGGTCTAAGTGCATATAAACTGTTAAAAGGCAGTTTTACCTTCTCTTCAGTCTTAGTGGAATTATAAATATTGCATAAGTAAACCAGTAAGACTGAATCTGTTCTAGCGTAACCAAAATGACCATAATAAGCATCAGAATTATACTTAGTTTATTTGGTCTTAAATTATCCCTGTAGGGCATTATGTCTTAGTATACTCATTTGACTGGACACTAGTCCATCGTGAAGCGGGATTAAAAGAAATCAACAACCTGACGCTATTTGTGGTACTAAATCCCTCTTTGTCATAGTGGTACTACAGTATTAAGACTGCTGGTACGAAGTATGTTACAGCCGGTGTACAGCGTAAAATTAAGGCCTAATAGACACCTACGTACCCTTTTTTTTTGCTAACAGTTTACAGGGCGTTCTTGTAGTGTAGTTTGTCGACTGAAATACGCAACTTGAATAATCTGATAAACTAAACTAGTTAGAGAATACCACCTAACCCTGGTGAACTGCAACCGTATGCACTTCGGTCAGGCTTCTGAAACTCGCCTACACCTACAGCAATAATTATCGCCCGAACGGAGACTTCTAAACCACGTATGGCGGCACGCAAAACATTGGGTCGACTGACCGTTTCGGAGCCAGTTTCTAAATGTTTCGATCTTTACTTAAATTTCTCTGTATATAGATTTTTTTTTTTGCGATTTGTAGGTATGTTTAGAAATACCTATAAGATAGCAAAAAATTGTTATTACTCTCTAGCACTGGCTTTAATCAAGATCAAGGAAGTAAAACTTGTGTACGTACTACTAAAAGTTATTCCGTGCCTCAGTGTTTCAATCAGGATTATATATATTAATATTATAAGAAGGAAAGATTCGATTGCCTGTATGGTTGTTTCCTTGCGTTGAATAGTCTCCAAAACCACTGAATCAATTTGAAAAACTCTTCCACTACTGCGAAGGCACACCCTCCCCGAGTAACGTTCCCGTATCTCCAGGGGAATGGGACTACGCAGGGAAAACCATGCGGCAACCGCTAGAATTGTCTTCGACCAGTAGAGGTCGTTCAACTAGGTCTTTTTACAAGGATCCAAGTGTAATATTTAGCTTAAATCGTACAGTCCACTGCCGTTGTATAGCTCTTTCAATTAAAAAAAGGTCTTTATAATAGATATTGCTAGCTGTCTCACAAAATCTTTCCACAAAACGTCGAAATTAGATAAGAAATCCTAAAATTGTCTACCCATGTACATTGCACGGTATCTACCGAGATATTTTGAACACCTGATATGATATGATACGATTTGGTACAATTGGTCAAAAAGGTCACCGTCTATTACAATTAGAAATTATATTATATTCCCCAATAATACGAGTCCATGCCTAAAATGGTCGCGGGATTTTTAATGTGCGCGACACACTAAAAACACGACGCGACTATGTGTAGATAGAATGTACTGCGGATGGTGGCGCATTGGATATTGATAGTGTGACTCTGGTCATAGAAAACAACACAAATTGATTCTACTCAACACGCGTTGCGTCGCGTTTTAACAATGTGTTTCCGCCTCAAACTTCCGACATGTATTTGACACGGATAACTCTTGAGGAAACCCACACTATAACACATATAGATTGTTATGAAGCCAAAAAGTTCAACAAATCCTCAGGCATTTCACATTTTTAAAACGTGATACATTATATCTATATATAATTATAATTCCATAAATAATGCACTAGGAGTTCTTATCAATAAGGTACAACTAAAATAAGTTATAAAAGACCACAATTCCTTGTCCGGAGGACTCGTGTCGCGGTTGCTCAAGGTCGTTAGCAATTATCCGAATAAAAGTCTTAATTTCACCTGTCGCTCGGCCCGATCCTCACCGTTGCCGTCAGTATCGCCGCCACTGGTTAGATTCCGCCTTCTGGCGGTCACACCGCGCCGCACTGTATTCCGACACGACAGTTCACCCGTCTTTCTGCTTGGGCGTGAATCTTTCACTTCAGTCACCTGGAATTGTCATTTTAAACGCAGTTACTGCTCTTTCAAGCTAACGATTTCCCATCTATCATCTCATCTAAGGCGTTTATTACGTCCAAGGCGCTTATATCTCGCCTGCTTGGCGTCCCCAAAAGAAAAAAGAAATGTCTATGCCTTACTATGCATACGGCTAGTTATGAAAAGGGTACAGTTTGTGCCGTAATCTTTCTTGAGCGATTCCGTGATTGGGTAAGTTCACTAAGCCGCTGGTATGGAATCTAAATAACACTATAGGCATAAACAAGGCTGGAGGCGTTAAGTAAATCGAAAAATTCATTTTTTTTTCACATACGCTTCATTTACTATTGGGCAACAAAATTTGTTATGCATTCATGTGTGTGTAATCTAAACGCTCCACACATACCAATCCAAGTAAGCCTAATGTCAGCCTAAATCATTGAAAAAAACTTCTATATTGTTATGATCGCCACCATAATAGCAGCACAACAATATGACTGCATAAAGCACAGATGATAATGTGAAGCATTCTCACTATACTCGCCTGGTTGAAATTGACAGCACACCTATACGGTTGCATACTGGCTGCACACTAACACGGCTGCATGTAGCATCGCTTCATGACTAAACAGATCAATCTCAACATACTTACCTACATGGTTGTGCACTGGCAGTCTACTTACATAGCTTATAGAAATCATTTGCCGCACCTACATGATTGCACTTCAGCAGCACACCTATATGGCTATGAAACTAACTCTCAACATACCTGCATGGTTGCGCTTTTACAGTTCACCTACATGACTACAGACAGCACACCTGCACGGCTATGGAAATAACTCACATCATACCTGCATGGTTGCACTTCTACAGCGCACCTACATGACTGTAGACAGCACACCTGCACGGCTATGGAAATAACTCACATCATACCTGCATGGTTGCGCTTCTACAGCACACCTACACGACTGAAGACAGCACACCTGCACGGCTATGGAAATAACTCACATCATACCTGCATGGTTGCGCTTCTACAGCACACCTACACGACTGTAGACAGCACACCTGCACGGCTATGGAAATAACTCACATCATACCTGCATGGTTGCGCTTCTACAGCACACCTACACGACTGTAGACAGCACACCTGCACGGCTATGGAAATAACTCACATCATACCTGCATGGTTGCGCTTCTACAGCACACCTACACGGCTGTAAACAGCACACCTGCACGGCTATGGAAATAACTCACATCATACCTGCATGGTTGCGCTTCTACAGCACACCTACACGACTGTAGACAGCACACCTGCACGGCTATGGAAATAACTCACATCATACCTGCATGGTTGCGCTTCTACAGCACACCTACACGACTGTAGACAGCACACCTGCACGGCTATGGAAATAACTCACATCATACCTGCATGGTTGCGCTTCTACAGCACACCTACATGGCAGTAAACAGCACACCTGCACGGCTATGGAAATAACTCACATCATACCTGCATGGTTGCGCTTCTACAGCGCACTTACATGGCTGCAGACAGCACACCTGCACGGCTATGGCACTAACTTACATCATACCTGCATGGTTGCCCTTTCACAGCGCACCTACATGACTGCAAGCAGCACACCTGCACGGCTATGGAAATAACTCACATCATATCTGCATGGTTGTGCTTCTACAGCGCAGCCACATGGCGGCAAACAGCACACCTGCACGACTAATGGAACTGAGTCTCAACATACCTGCATGGTTTCACATAACAGCTCGCCTGAATGGCTGCAAACAACACACCTTGCACGGCTATGGGACTAACACAGATAATACCTGCATGGTTATACAATCACTTGCAACGCTCAGGGTTGCACAGCAGCATTCATAAGTATTAACTTGTCACGGCTCGGCTCGCAGGTTACCACTTCTGACTTGATGAGAAAAGATACTCCAATATCCTTTACATAGCTATTTATTCTTCTGTTCTTCGTATAATAATAGATACTACTCCTACATTCCACTTAATGGTATTACGAAATAATAATCCTATGATTGTAGATTCTTTACATTTTTATTTTCACAATTTAACTACTACTTGCACAACTAAGTACTAACTATTAATTAATACAAATATTCTACTTTAACTAATTAGCACTTTACTGAACTCGATCAGGAAACAGAATGTGTTCTTTTTTCAGAATATTCACTTTTTTTCGCCTCTCAACAACTCCCACCTCATAGTGAACATTTTTATGTCAAATCAACTACCCACTATTTTCGAATAATCAATTAATGTTTTATGTACAGGCTAATCATTCTACTATGAGGGGTGTTGACATCACAAAAATAACTTATTACTACTTAAAACTGAATGGTTTTAGAAAAATCACAACACTAGGTATTTACACTAAGTCCACAATCCCTTCATACTTAACCAGGCTTAGGACTGGCTGCATTAAAAAAACAAAAAGATGCTAAAGACGAAAGATATCTACCTACACTTATCATCCAAGTAACTATTTTTATAACAATCATGTTTTAATGTCTAAACAAAGATTGGTAGGCAGGTAGATAATAATAAAATTCACTTTGATTTTTTAATACAGGCGTATTTAAAAAGTGGAATCAGCATATTTACAATAATTGAACTAATAATGGTTGATTTTTTTACAATATTTACAAAGTATGTACAATTAATTATTACCTCTGAGGTTCAAGTCCCGCGCATGCCGATGAGTATCGCGCACATAACGTTCAAAATAGTCACCTTCAACACTAACACAAATACCACCACACCTAAAAATTAACTGTTCTTTAATTCTGGCTAACAGTGCGCGATTTGTTTTAATTTGATTAAAGGCACTCATTATTTTTCTATTAACACGTCCCGGCTTTCAATTTCTCCGCCAGAGTACACCATTGTTTTAACGTGTCCCCATAAATAAAAGTCCAAAGGTGTTATGTCTGGTGATCTGGGAGGCCAAGCGCGAGGTTCACCACGTCCTATCCATCGGCCGGGATAAGTCCTATTTAAATGGTCTCTGACCTGCCTTGAATAATGCGCTGGTGCGCCATCGTGTTGATAATACATATCACGTAAGTCTGCAAGAGGTATGTCTTCTTCCAAATCTGGTAGCGTTTCGGTGAGAAATTGGAGATATGTTTCACCATTGGGTCGATCTAAAAAAACGGGGCCCAGTAATGTGGTATTTATTATTCCCGCCCAAACATTTACACTGAAACGGTGTTGAAAATTATGTGGTCTGGGTTCGTGAGGATTTTCATAACACCACAAATGTTCGTTGTGGGTATTGAATAATCCCACTCTACCAAAGGTGGCTTCATCAGTCCACAGAACTTTAGGACGTTCAGCCAGCAACCAACTGCAAAAATCCACACGCGCAGGTTTGTCTGGGTCGATAAGTTCCTGGACACGATGAAGATGGAATGGATATTTGCCTTCGTTGTTAATGACACTCCACACGAAGGACTGCGATACATTAAACCGTAGCGCGGCGTCATTGGTACTTGCGGCGGGATTATCCTCAAAGAACTCCAGTATTCTTTCTTGTTCCCGTACTGAGCGCCTCGGTGGACGTCCACTATCACTGAATCCGGGCCGGAACTGTCCGTAATCGCGTAATCGCTGTGTGGCGGATAACATCGTTGCCCGGCTCGGTGTAGGTAGATTTGGAAACCTTACTGCATATTGGCGGCAGGCTTCCGCCACATTATCATCGCACCTAGCAAGCATCCTTACCATTTCCGTGTATTCCACATTGGAATATTGATAAGGCATGGTGATAATAAGATCGACGCAACACGGTAATACGAAAAATCGTGGCACACAAGGACAAGTGTCGCACACCTGTGACGCGTGCGCATCTAGCGACCGACTGGCGGCTTGCAAAAAGAAATGGGTCGAGGACAAAGGCGCTAGCGCTGCGTCGCGTCCGCCTCCTATCCGTGCATTGACTACATTGCATGAATTGATGATACGAGTTTGTTTACTTAATTTTACGATGCGCGTAAACTACGGCATAGAGTTAATAACAATTAGACGCAAAACTAAATTATTATTTTTTTTTGTATGAAAACAATATTTAAGGAATTATTAAAAGTCGTAAATCAAACTTTGTTACTTATGATATCAGATATCTGCCCCTGCGAGGATGCTAGTTAATTACAAATAACCCTGTATATTTACAAGTTGTCTAGAAGTAGACGCGCTCGTGGCCTCGCGGACTGTACGGAGGGGCTGTACGGAGCTGTACTGCCTTGGTATAGTTTATGATACTGTTGCATAATAAGGGTTCTTATAACAAGAGTGTTATAAGAAGCAAGTTATGTACAGTGTCATACACTACTTTATCTTCTCTCATACGATAATACATAAAATAATATTGGAAAAAAAACGCTGAATATAACAACAAATTTAAATTTAAAATTTACCATGAACTCGTAGTAACATTTATTATAGTTGCTCCTAGATTTCGCCGGTAACAGGTTAATGGTCATGTTTGACGCAGCTTCCAGAATGTCTGGTGGTGCACGATTACCACTATTCTCGCTTTCAGACATGTTTTTACACAAAAACTAATTTATTTTACAAACAAAACCAAACTTTGTTTAATTTAAATGTAAAATGTTGGCGCCAAGGCGCAAACATCGATTGCGAATGCGTGTTTCTTTTTTTTCCTTCTAAATCGGCGGCCGGCCCCGGCTGCGGAGGCACTACCTCTTTTTAAAGTAGAGGTTCAACCTTCTTGGTCCAGCTGTAGGTTGTATTGGTGTATCGTTATGATTAAAAAGTTATTTAATGATTAGGTGTCCAATCATACATTTTTTTTGTGCCTGTGCGTAATGTTTGTCATAAGAGTTTTAATTTAATTTTTATAATCTTTGTATTATAGGATCAGAGTATAAATATAATAATATGATGTTATCACGTGGAAGTGACCTATCCAAAGACCACTCATAGTGAAAGTTGCTTACTGTAGTGATCGTTTAAAGAACGAGTCACGAGCGCTAAACAAGGAAAATATTCGTGAAAATTTCCATATTGTTATTTTTCGCCTTGATTTTAATCATAGCACTTCAGATAAGGGGAATTAAAACAATTTTTATTGAAGCTAAAAACACCGTTTTTATCAAAAATGTGTCGTTGAAAAATGTACATATATATTTTATGCTTAGTTGGTACGTATATCTTGGTTCAATTTTTAAATTTCTATTTCATTTTATAATAAGAAAATTTCGCAAAAAGATCCATTGCGTAGAGAAGGAAAATTCGAAATGAAACCTGTTTGTCAGTAAGATGACAATCGTTAAGACAAGTTAAAGACCTTAAGGGCGGCTTAAAAATTTTCAAGATCTTCACCTGTCCATTTTGACACGGCAATGGGCTCACCATTGTATAGTTTTATGTCCTACGTGACGTAAATATAAGGTGAAATGTGGGCGTATACTATGTCTCTGCCTAACCCCATCCGGGAAAAAGTCATGACCGATTTTTTAACCGCACATAGTTTTATTGTTGTAGGTACTGTCCGTCGTCACTGATTGTATCTAAAAATAAATACGGCCAAGTGCGAGTTGAACTCGCCCATGAAGGGTTCCGTAGCAACAAGTTACATAATAAAAAAGGTTTTGCAGTTCGTTGTAACTTTGATTAATGTTTTAACCAGTTTTAACTGGTTTGCAGTGGTAGTGATTTTTCTAGGCGAAAATTGCGGTTTATGATGTATTAAAAAAACTACCTGCTCGATTTCGTTCAAGTCAACTTTCGTTGGTGGTTATTATAGCAATGTACATCATATATTTTTTTTAGATTTATCATTCTCTTAGTTTAGAAGTTAGAGGGTGGAGGACACACATTTTTCCACTTTGGGAGTGTCTTTTGTGAAAACTATTCACTTTAGCTTAAAACGATGTTGGAAACCTCAATAGCATTTTCGAAGAGCTATCTATAGATACCAAAGATATAATAAAAAAAGATTTTGAATTTCAGTTCTGAGCATGGGGACCCCCAAAATTTACTGCTTTTTTTCTAGTTTTATATAAAAATCTTAATGCGGTTCACAGAATACATCTACTTACCAAGTTTCAATAGCCTAGGCCTTATAGATTCGGGGAAAAGTGGCTGTGACATACAGACGGACAGACAGACATGACGAATCTAAAAGGGTTCCGTTTTTGCCATTTGGCTACGGAACCCTAATAAATTTACGAACCTTTTAGCACTCGTCAACTAATACCAAAGTTAGCTAGGATGAAATTTGATGTGATGGTATATCAAAACAGATCTTCCTAAAATATAATTTTTGTCGAGAGCTTTTCTTGAAAGGGAAGAAAATGGGTGAGAAAAGGGGAGGATCTTGATGATTTTTGGCTGAAACGTAAAGGATAATGATTCTTCACAGATTGTTTTTTTTCCTGGGTGCTTGCAAGATCTACTCCTCGAAGAAGTATAGTCTTATAAATGCAAAAGTTTGTATAATAAGTCAGATGTGTGAATGACTGAATGTATGGATATTTGTTACGTTTCCACGCTCTAACGGCTGAACTGGGGCCTTACTCTGCAAATTAATTTCAATCTCAATTTAAGCGTAATCCAATTCCAATGTTAATTTTAATGTCACCTAATTTGGTACTCTTGAAACAACATTGTATCGGAATCGCTATTGCCGCGCGATTGAAATGTCATCGTTCTAATCCACTTGAAGTTAGCTACGTCACCGGCCGCATAAGTGTTGCTCAACATATTACGATAAACTGGTAAAAAACTGTAAAATGATCAATCAATTCAAATACAAGGCTAATAAATAAATATAACAAAAATAATTGATCTGTAGATTACTTGTAATCTTTTTAATTCAATTTAATGGCAACAAATGGTCGAAATCACAAAATTAACTACGCTATTGGCTGTATGTAGCATTATCGTTGCCTATTAAGAAGTGTTATTCAATATGTCTAAGATGAAGTGTCAAACTTTTTTGTGTGTCAGTGACAGTGTCAAACGATTTAAACTGATAGACATCCTTAAGCGAGTTATCTAAGGATGTCTAGACATCAATTCAATTTAATGGCAACAAATGGTCGAAATCACAAAATTAACTACGCTATTGGCTGTATGTAGCATTATCGTTGCCTATTAAGAAGTGTTATTCAATATGTCTAAGATGAAGTGTCAAACTTTTTTGTGTGTCAGTGACAGTGTCAAACGATTTAAACTGATAGACATCCATAGGCGAGTTATCGACACAACGTCAGTAAATTTAATGGTGTAATGGACTTGAGACTGGCGTATCGCCATTTTTTTACTGATTTAATTTGTATCTATTTATTTTACTGGAGACTGGCAAAATCGTTAATAAACGGAGGGCCATTCATTAAAAGAAGAAGAAGAAGAAGAAGCGAGTTATCCTTATTATTGGTGTTGGTTTTTATTAGCTATATTTTATTCAATATCATATTATTAGTTATATTATATTGGTAAGCAAGGACCTAAGAATAATATTGGTAAGTAAATATTTACTCAATTACACTTGTTATTTCAGCAGGTAATACTTACTGTGTTTTACATAGCATTAAACCTAGAAAGAACAACTACGCCTCAGAGGCGCACATGTCGGGATGAAAACGCTCCCTCTTTCTAATAAGCGTGCGTATCTAGCTGTCCTTTTTGGTGTGCCCTGCCGTCGGTGCACACCATCGTGAGTCAGACCTTTATTCGCGATAACTTCCAGTACCCAGTGAGCCTCTACAGGCATTATTTAGTTTGCAATGCGGGCACCGTCACCCCTTTGAAATCCGCACCACTGTTATTTTATGTTCAATGTTTAGTTACAATAGGAAGAATCCATAAAAAAAAACAAATAATGAAACCAATTTTTAATAAAATTTATATCTTATTACATTGCAGTACCTGCATCATCCACCCTGCTTGCAAGCGACATGCCGAGACCTCGCCGGCGCGGCGCGGCATCGCCTTTCCGTTCCGATAGGCTCATATATAGAACGGTTCGCCATTATAGAAGCACGACGGGTCGAAGCAGAGTTGAGTTCAGCGCATGAACTGAACAAGCTAGCGGAAGCAGTCCTGGCTGTTAGTGAGGCTTTATGGGAGATAGCCAGAAAGATGCATTAAGTCCTTACGTTCCTAATTGTCATGTTTTTTTCTTCTTCTTAATAAAGGTTTTATAATGTTATAATAATTATGTGTTTCTTATTTTCTCATTACGTGCTCTTTGTACATTATAGTTTACCCTATGTCCTTTACCAAGGTCCAAGGTCTTTGGTAACTTCCAGTGGCGTAAAATGACAGAGCCACTAGAATCTACAAATTTGTTGATAATATTAAGTTATCGTTACCACATTTACCACAATAAATAATTGATTGAATAATTTGTAACAACATAGGTATATCCCGTTCGCTTCCGTTCGTTGGTTTGCCGCTGGCGTAGAGGCTGGTGTAGAGGCGTTGTATGGGAGACGACCGGCAAACTTAGAGCAAACGGGTAGTAGGTACCTTATATTATGATGATATTATATCACTTCTTCTCTTATGAGTTGGCATAAAGGGCTTTATGTTTTTATAAACTTCTGCAACTCTATAATTGGCATTAAATTATTTATCTCCCATACAAAAAGACTTATCCATATATCGCATCATTCTTCCCTCGTTTCGTCTTAGTTTTAACTGGTCGCCACCCCAATACATCCCAAGGGTGTCATAAGAGGTGACTAAGGAAACACGTTCGTAAAAAGATCCATTCCGTATACTATGCCTCTGCCTACCCCATCGGTGATAGGGGCATGATTATATGTATGTAATTATGTAAAAAATTGTACATTAGTACTAAACGCACCATATTAACCACTATAATTGTTATTACTACCACTCAAAACGTAAAACAATATCTACGAAGTAGCACTTTCGTTATTGAGAAAATCCTAATCAACAAACAATAGTAAACACAATTCTACGGCAATAGACAGATGTCAAATGTACTCAAGAGTAGCGAAATGGGGGGCGATTGAGCAATTCCAATCCCATTTAGTTCCCAATACGGCCACGCAATTCTATAATAATATTGCGCTAGTTTTGAATTCAAGAGTACGAAACATCAAAATTCCAATGTCGATCGATCGGAATTAAAGTCAAGAGTAAGGCCCCTGGTCTGGCTGAAATTTGGTAAAATGTTGCCTAAGAATTATTTTGACGTGACAACGTCTTATAATTCGATGGAGCCGGCTGCACGAACGAAAAAAGATGACACAATTCGTCGTTACCTTCTCGCGTTACCTCGCTCTGCCTCGCTCTGAGGCGTTCCATTTATTTTAGTAATGTTTTCAACTTATGGCACTAAAATCAATTGATGTGTTTTATATTTCTTTTTGTTTTGTAATGTTAATTTTATTTTTATTTTTATTTTCTTATGACGTTGTCACGTTCAACCATCGTCAGTAAACCGACTTTACAGACAACCGATTTCTTTTTATGTTATAGTATTTTTCATCAATGGGGTTGACCTTCGGCATGCATCTAGGAGAGATTTACACGAGGGAGCAGCTGAGACGGCCAGATTAATTGATTTTGTTCAAAAAGTCAACAATTTTGAGCAAAGGTACCCTTTGAATGATGATGACGAAGACACATATGGTAAGTAAAGAGTCAATTATTAAAAAAATAATGTATGAAAAAAGAAAAATAAAATAAAATAATGAAATGCTTATTGTTACGGAAGAGCGGGATCTGCTAACACAAGTGTGCACACACTTAAAAGTAGTTCCCAATCATATAACAGTCGATGTAAATGTTTTAGAAACCAATAAAGATTATCATTTATTTATTTTATATAATTAAAAAAATACTGGACAAGAATGAATTGGACTTATGTCCGGAAGGTTCCGTGCCAAACAACGGCAAAAATGTTTCGTTCTTTGTAAGCGAGAATTGTTTGTCTTTGTTTAGTCCATATTTTTGTAGATATAGCGGCATCAGAACTACCTGTAAAAATTTTAACGGTCTTACTATCACGGTTTGTGAGATACAGGCAAGTGACAGACAGAGCTCTTCAACCTGATTCCACCATCTCCTTTCCGATCCCGAACAACGCGTGCCGGGCAGAGATGCCACTCATACACAGTGGAGAGCATCTTCGCCAGAACCGAGCGTTTCAAAAGATCGTTCCTCTGTCGAACTATAAAAACATGGAACGACCTGCCCGCACACGTGTTTCCCTCATCTTACAATCCCGAGTTCTTTAAGAGGAGCGTGAAGAAGCACATCACAGGGCCGCCAACTTGAAAACCACTGTCAGAAGGCCCCCAATCGCTAGATCATCAGAAAAAAATAAAACGACATTCTCACAGAAAGCGGAGTCAGAGTACCTAAAAGAGTCCCGTTTTTACTCTTTGGGTGCGAAACTTGAAAAATAATTTCATGAAATCTTTTGGAGTTCAAATATTTGTACTTTTTATTCCACGTTATTTATTTTGTAAAAATGTGTACCTACCAAGTTTCTTCAAGTGCCCTCAATGAATATTCAAATATTAATGTGGGATTTGTCTAATTTATCTATACTATATAATAAAGATAAAAATTTAAATTTATATTTAAAAAATATATATTTAATAATAGAAAGATGAAAGATTTATTATTTGAAGCTGCAGAACAGATTTGAAAAAGTCTTTCACTATTGGAAACCTATAATATCCGCGGGTGACATAGGCTATATTTTATTCCCATATTCCCACGGGAATGGGAGCTACGCGTATAAAACCGCGTGATGTCAGCTATTCCCATGTAAATAGAAATGATATTTCAGGTGCAGATAGAGATGACATCGACTTATTTGAATCTATGAAACTACTACAAAAAAACTATGACACCGCAAGGAAATTCAATGAATTCGGAGATCCAACTAACGTACAAATAGTTCTAAATCCTGAAGTGATTGAGGAGTATAAAAAGCTACCTGAAGAGCGACCTGAAGTTTATGATGATTCAAGTGATCAGGCTGGCACTCAGCGTAAGTGGACAAAGACCGGCCAATTGCCAGTCGAACTTACACACAGAGAGCTCCGTACCAAAACGGAAAATAAAACACTTTTGTTGTGTGGGAGCCCCCCCTCAAACCCCCTTTTTCTCTTAATCATCATGTCATAACTCTATTGCCAACCAAGTGTACATAAGGTATTAAAAATATAACATGTTCACAACTCAAGAAAACAAAATAAGAGCACAGATAAATTATTTTTGTTGAAAGTAATTAATTAAGTAACAATCTCTGCTCATCATGCAAAAAAATATAATTATTATATTTCAAAGTACTTGCAACTTAAAGGTACATTTCAGGCCGAGACAACGACAAAATATTTTCTTTTTCTTATAAACGTTTTAGTATTTAGGGTAAAAACAGCACCCCATTCATGAGACTTCGCTTGCCAATCTGTCTGTCTGTCTGTCCATCACGTGAGTCCAACCGTGATAGCTAGAGAGCTGAAATTTTCACAGATGGTTATTTTTTTTATACCAGGTTTTCCCAAACGCCTATAGTATGGGGTTCTTCAAAAGGGGCCTTAGAAGGTTTTTACAGGGTCGTCAGCGCGAGAATGGCGCCTCTGGTGTTGCAAACGTTCATTGGCTGCGGTGATCACCAGTCCTTCAAGACAAGCACTTGAAGGACTGGTGATCACCGCAGCCAATGAACGTTGACGTGAACGTCCACAACCTAAGCGTGCGCCGAAAAAAGCCCCTATCGGAACTTACCGTGCTCGAACGCTCCGGACGTAAAGTGTGAGGATGAACTGTCCGTGGCGGGCGGTGCGATGATAGAACGTTGCCGTGGGCATCATAACAAACAATTCCTCAGAGCACATACCATTGTACAGGCGGTAGAACACGCATAAGGAGGCAAAGTCTCTTCTGTCGCGAAGAGGTTCTACAACACCTGTGAGTACGGGATCGTTGACAACTCTTACAGTTTGCCTTTGCACCGAGTCAAATGGACGAAGCTGATATACAGGTTCCCCCGCCCAGAGGTGACAGCAGTACTCCATGTGCGGCCGCACTTGCGACGTATAAAGAAGCAGTGTTTGCGCCGCAGTGAAGTACTGCCGCACCCTGTTGAGCACTCCAGCTTCTTGGACGCCAGCTTGGCCTTGTCCTCCAATTGACTGTGGAACTGAACATCACTGGAGATGTCAACGCTAAGGATCCTTATACTTTTGGAGATGGAAAGAGATGTGCCCTGAAATAGCGGCGCTACTGTAATTGGGGTTTTCTTAGCGGTGAAAAAAACACGCTTATGTCTTGGAGGGGTTGAACTGGACAAGATTTGTCCACCCCAATCGGACACTCTAGTAAGATCAGCCTCGATTTTAGACACAAGCTGTTCACAACTTTCTTCCACTGCGTCCCAAGAGATACCGGGGCGGCCAGTGTAACAAGTGTCCCCGTACTGTCGCGTCGTCCACATAACAAAGAATGCCGTCAATAGACAACATGTCATTAATATGCAGCAAAGCAGAGTCGGGGACAACACCGAGCCTTGCGATACTCCAGCGTTTATGGCTATGCAGTCAGAGCAACTGCCGTCAAGGAATAGGTACTAAAATTAGGGAAAAGGAGGATTCCTTAATCCTCCTTTTTCCTTTTTGGGTTTTTTGGTACGGACCCCTTCGTGCTCGAATCCGACTCGCACTTGGCCGGACGTAGGGTGTAAGGATGAACACCCTATCTGTGGCGAGTGGTTGACACATTCGCGCTCATAGCTTCGAAATCAGGTCATATTTTCAACTAGATGTTGCCTGCGACTTGTATGTGATTCTTTAGATTGATATAACTTTTTTATTTGTGAACCGATTGAGGTAAAACAAAGACTACATGTTAAGTGGAGTAAACCGCAACGCAATAAAGAAAACCGTGTTGCTATCAGTTGAGCGGTTGCTGAGATTAGCGTGCACAAACTTACAGACAAACAGACAGTTACGATTTTATTATATGTACTAGCTGAGCCCGCAACTTCGTTTACGTCACATAAGGTGTATGAAAGGAAAGGTATTTCTTCATCAGACTCATCAAGCAGCGTCTGAAACTGCCCTGTTTGCTTAATCATAAAAGAGCTTAATGATTATGTCTATTTTAAAACAATTCAGTCCACGCCTTCGGCGCGGACTGAATTGTTTAAAAATAGTCTTAATCATTAAGCTCTTTTATGATTAAGCCAACACGCCAGTTTAGGTTCATTCACATTCAAAGAAACCCCTACAATTAAAATTTTCAAAATATCTGATTCTTGAAAGTGTTATAACTCTTTTATTTCTAAACCGATTTACATAAAACAAACCTAATCTAACCTAAATGTTAACTGGAGCAAACCTCAACACAATACAAAAAACCGCATTGCAATCGGTTGAGCGGTTACTGAGATTAGCGTGCACAACCGTACAGACAAACAGATATACAGACATACAGACATACAGACAAACAGACAAAAATTCTAAAAATCATTGTTTTGGGTTCTATTGCGTTCATAAAGCCCCCCTATAATATTTTTTCTTATTTATCTTCCATGTACAGACAGCGACCTGTTACGATTTTATTATATGTATTGATGGATTGATATTGATATTAATATTGATTGATTGTTATTTATTGATAATATTGATAAGGTCAGTAATTCTTTCCCTCGCAGGTTGTGAAATTTTTTAAGCCGCCCATTAGACCTTCAACTTGGCTTAATGACTGCCATTTGCTGGCAACCGGGACCAACGGTATCACTCGCAAATAAATCTCACAAAGTGGTCACGTGATTGTCACCCATCCATGACCGACCATAGTGAGTGTTGCTTACTGCAGTGATCGTTTATAGGACACTGAGTCCGCGGGGCCACGAGCGCTACTAACCAGAAATAATAATATTTATTTCTAGGGCTGATATTATAACAATAATAATAAATAATAAATATTCACGGACATTTCACACAACGCTATCTGATACCAAAGTAAGCTAGGAATAACCTGCTTGTGTTATGGGTATCAGACCACGAATATTAAAACCTATAAAGGTACTTTTAAATACATACATATTATACATAGAAACACCCAGACTCTTGAGACAAACACTTATGGGTCACATAAATATTTGTCTCCGGCGGGAATCGAAACCACAAACTCCAGCGCCGCAGGCGGTATAACTACCGACTGCGCCACAGGGGCAGTCAACATATGTAACTAATTTTAAAATATGTGCTGATAAATTTCTAGGATCCTATTTTCAAGAACTGTCACAATTAGATAGACTCGAAATGCATAGATTGAGGAGTTCAAATGTCAACGAAAATGGGTATGTCATAATATTATGCTAATAAGATTACTAAAGTGGAGTAATTTTACCAGGGAACATTTCGGTGATTCCCATTAGTTTTATAGAACTGTGACGTCATAGAACTGTTGAAACGTTTTTCTCCATGTTTTTCTATGATAGATCAGATGCAATTAAATTTGTCCCATTTGTTCCATAGAAAAAATAATACTTTTGCTTAATTGGAAACCTCGATCTCCATGTTCTACAAGTTCCCTTTTTACATGTTCCTAAATGCCTTTCACACATTTCACAACTCCTATTTCCATAACTTTAACATACTGCCAATACATTTATTAGTTTTATATTTGCTACACCGCCATATAGTGTCTCCGCTCCGATATTCGATTTGTTTGTAGTATTCATATTTCTCAAGCTCTAACACCGTACCTTTACCTCTTCTTTTAAATAAAATATCCTCATATTTAACCTCCATTTCACATACTTCAAGGAAAGGTCAAGCGAAATGAAATAACACAAGTATTTAAGACAATTAGTGTCAATTTAATTATTCATAATCATAATAGATAAAAGATCTGTCCAGCTAATTATTCCTCCTTTGAATATAAAAGAGATTAGATAACTTTAACGACTCATCACAAAATAGAACAAATAGGACATAATGTTTTAACAGTTCTATCGTAGTTCTATGGAACAAATAGGACAAATTTAGTTGCATCTGATCTATCATAGAAAAACAGGGACAAAAATGTTTCAACAGTTCTATGACGTCACATTTCTATAGAACTAATGGGAGACACCCGAACATTTGACAATCAAATTATTTACTTGTCCATTTGCTCCCTAAATTTATGAAACAAAAAAATAATGATGTGACAGGGATTCGCCTGATGATATTTAAAATTCACATATCTTTCAAGTCCGTATCGATTCATTCTCTTTCTCATTGGAGAGCACGTCATGGGGCCGCCAACTTGAGGACCACTGTCAGAAGTCTAAGGAGTACACTTCCTTAGGATTGTGGTAGTGGCTCCCAATCGCGAGATGCGCCATTGCTTTCCATGACAATTTGGCAAGCTGAATATTAAAATAATCCAAAATATCTGGAATATTTAGAGAATTCAAGGCAACCAAAATCTGCCGAGAACCCTGGAATATGCCTGCAAAGTCTAACCCGGGACTCCCAGCTGTAGACACTAAGGAATGGTTTTAGCTGGTCCAGACTTGGCGTCTATCTGTTTTTACCCATAAAAAAGGCTGCCATGTAAGGTATCCAAATGTCCTTAAAAAAAAGGAAAAGAGGAAGATTCGTCCCTGCGTCGAAATACTGTTCTCGCCTTTGGGATGACTCCGCCAGGTACTTATTAGACGGGCTTGACGCTATGCAGAGACGTGCTATCCGAATAATTGGTTGTCCTGAGGTGACGGGAGGCCTCGAACCGTTGGCGCAGCGAAGAACCATAGCGTCCTTGGCTGCCTTCTATCGAATGTATCACGGCAAATGTTCTGAAGAGCTCTTCAACTTGATCCCACCCTCTCCTTTCCGATCACGAACAACGCGTGCCGGGCAAAGATGCCACTCACACACAGTGGAGAGAATCTTCGCCAGAACTGAGCGTTTCAAAAGGTCGTTCCTCTGTCAAACTATAAAAACATGGATCGACTTGCCCGCACACGTGTTTCCTTCATCTTATAATCCCGGGTTCTTCAAGAGGAGCGTGAAGAGGCACATCATAGGGCCGCCAACTTGAGGACTTCTGACAGGGGCAGAAGAGGCCCCCAATCGCTAGATGCGCCACGGCTTTCCATCAGGCTGGCTAAATATAAAAAAAAACTGAAATGTCTGTATTAAATTGCGTAACTATGGAGAACTTTTTTTTTTTTTTTTTTTTTTTTTTTTTATACCACTAAGGTGGCAGACAAGCATACGGCCCACCAGGAGGACTGGTGGTCACCGCAGCCTATGAACGTTTGCAACACCAGAGGCGCCACACTCGCGCTGCCGACCCTGTAAAAACCTTCTTAGACCCCTTTTGAAGAACCCCATACTGTAGGCGTTTGGGAAAACCGAGGCAGGAAGATCATTCCACAACCTAAGCGTGCGCGGAAGAAATCCCCTATCGGATCTAACCGTGCTCGAACGCTCCGGACGTAGGGTGTGAGGATGAAATCCCAGTCTATGGCGAGCGGTGCGATGATAGAACGTAGCCGTGGGCATCATGTCAAACAATTCCTCAGAGCAGATACCATTGTACAGGCGGTAGAACACGCATAAGGAGGCAAAGTCTCTCCTGTCGCAAAGAGGTTCAACACCACCTGTCAGTAAAGGATCGTTGACAACTCTCACAGCTCGCCTCTGCACCGAGTCAAATGGACGAAGCTGATATTCAGGTGCCCCCGCCCAGAGGTGACAGCAGTACTCCATGTGTGGCCGCACTTGCGACTTATAGAGAAGCAGTGTTTGCGCCGCAGTAAAGTACCGCCGCGCCCTGTTGAGCACACCGAGCTTCTTGGACGCTAGCTTGGCCTTGTCCTCCAAATGACTGCGGAACTGAACGTCACTGGAGATGTCAACACCAAGGATCCCTATACTTTTAGAGATGGAAAGAGATGTGCCCTGGAATTGTGGCGCTACAGTAATTGGGGCTTTCTTAGCGGTGAAGAAACACGCCTGTGTCTTGGAGGGGTTGAACTGAACAAGATTTTGTCTACCCCAATCGGACACTAGTAAGAGTAGCCTCGATTTCAGACACAAGCTGTTCACGACTTTGTTCCACTGCGTCCCGAGAGATACCGGGGCGGCCTGTGTAACAAGTGTCCCCCGTACTGTCGTCTGCATAACAATGAATGCCGTCAATAGACAACATGTCATTGATATGCAGCAGAAACAGAGTAGGGGACAACACTGAGCCTTGCGGTACTCCAGCGTTAATGGCCATGCAGTCAGAACAGCTGCCGTCGACAACAGCCCTGATGCTTCTACCGGCCAAAAAGCTGGACACCCATCCGCATAATCTTTCGGTCAGTCCGTAGGAGGGCAATTTATTAAGAAGACCACGGTGCCAGACCCGGTCAAAGGCTTTAGAAATGTCGAGGCTCACTGCTAGAGCCTCGCCCTTACTCTCGATAGCCGTCGCCCATCGGTGTGTGAGGCACACGAGAAGATCGCCCGTCGAGCGACCGTGACGGAAACCGTACTGCCGGTCACTGAGCAGGTCGTTTTCCTCAAGGTACCTCAGGAGCTGTGTATTAATTACACGCTCCATCACCTTAGACAATAGTGAGGTGACGGCTATAGGCCTGTAATTGGCCGGGTCGGTCCTATCACCCTTCTTGGGCACAGGATGCACATACGCGATCTTCCACGACGCCGGGACTTGTCGCATAGAATATGAAAGCGTGAAAAGACGTGTAAGTACCGGACACAACTCTGGACCACACTGCTTAAGTACCACCGCGGGTATACCGTCCGGCCCACTCGACTTATGAACGTCCAGAGAACGAAGCTCCCGTCGGACGTCCCGCTGCGTGAATTTAACTTCCGGCATGGAAGTTCCACACCACGGAACGTCCGGCGGTACAGCACCCCCGTCGCTCATGGTCGAGTTAGCGGCAAAGAGAAAACCCAAAAGGTCGGCCTTCTCCCCGGCACTCTGGGCCAGACTACTGTCGGGTTTAAGCAAAGGTGGTAAACCTGACTGACAGAAGTTTCCCTCGGCAGCTTTGGCAAGCGACCAGAATTCACGACTCCCTGAAGGGTACCCTGCTAGCCGCTCACCAATTCTGCCGACGAAATCGAATTTAGCCCTGACAATTGCTCTCTTGCTAGCCCTCGAGGCGGCATTTAATTTGCGTTTCACCTCAGAGATGTTTGGATCTGAATTTGCACGAGCCGTGGTCCAGGCTCTGTAGGCAGATTCTTTCAGCATCAAAGCTTCTCTGCAGAGCCGATTGAACCACCGTCGCTTTTTTGCTCCTACAGGGATCCAGCGGTTAGGAATGTAGCACTCCATGCCCTCCAAGATCCCCTCAGCGACTGCTGCAGCGCAGGAATCCAGATCGTCTGAGGCAAAACAAAGCCGCCTCCACGGGTACGACGCGAAGAACTCCCGCAGTCCATCCCAGTCTGCTGACTTATAGTGCCACACATGTCGCCACTCCTTGGGCCGAGGTGGTTCAGGCCTTGCGAGTGGCACATGCGCCCGAATGATACAGTGGTCCGACGATCCGAGCGGAGCATCCACTGAGACGTTGTATCCATCCGGACGCGTTGTCAGCAGGAGGTCCAGCAATGCACTATGCTCGTTCTCCTTGTCTGGTATCCTCGTATGGGATTTAACCAGTTGGGAGAACCCATAGGTCAGGGCAAATTCGTGTGCAGCTTTCCCCGCAAAGTCGGTCATCCGGGAGCCCAACCAGTCAACATGATGACCGTTGAAATCCCCCAGAATCACTATCTCCGCAGTGGGATACTGCTCAATCACCTTGTCAGTCGATTGTTGCAGGTGGTCAAAAAGGCGAACTGTGTCCGTGTTACCGCTGTGAGACCTGTACACGCACGCGTAGATCCGGGTGTGGCCCCCGTGATCCACGCGCGCCCATAACGTAGACAGGTCCCTGTCTTCAACTTAATGATTAATTGTTAAAACATGCAGTGAAACATATTATGACATAATAAGATATATATATTTTATGTTATTACAATCTACACTAAACCTAAATAAGGCCCCCGTGGCATTGTGCCCAAAAGACCAGCAGCATTCCCCTTTAAACAGCAATACCTATTCGCTGAGAGAAAACACTGCCAGACATTAGGTCACCAGTCGATTCTACAAAAAAAATCTATTCGCAATAATAATAAATGATAATATTTAATAGTAATAAAATAACTTTATTTAACAGAACAGTAACCAATGCATCCAGTGATATTCCAAAAGTAATTAATAATGTTGATCGTGCTGATGAAAGTAAAAATGATAACCTCGACTCCAAAGACAGAATCAGTGATGAATCCTCTGGAGTAGCTCATAAATCAGATTTTGAGACCAGTAAGGAACACAAACAAGATATTTCCGATGACTCGACAGGTAAATTAGTTTTCAATAAAAGCGAGTCGAAGTCCGTACCAAAAAACAACAAAAAAAATACGTTTGTTGCATGAGAACCCGCCAGAAATGATAATTTTAATTCAAATTTTTTAGCTTCAGCTTTCATTCAGCTCTGTAGCTATCACGGTTCTTGAGATATAGCCTCGTAATGAACAGACAGACAGAGAGACGGTCCCGTTTTTACCCTTTGGGTACGGAACCCAAAAAAACAAACTATTATGCAAACTGGCTAAGTACTAATGGTGAAGTGGTATGCGACTGCTGTGCTGAGGTCCTGGGTTCGGATCCCAGGTCAAAATAGTTATTTGTATGATCCATGGTAAGATTTGTTCCCCGCGGCTTCGACCGCGTAGAAGTCTTTATCGTGTATAAGTCACGTAAAATCATAACCCTTTGCGCAGTCGGTTAAAAAGTAGCCTATGTCCTTCCCAGGACCTCGAACTATCCCCATACCAAATTTCATCTCAATCGCTCCAGCCGTTTAGGTGTGAAAGCGTAACAGACAGACAGACATTGACATTGCATTTATAATATTAAGTAGAGAAAGTAGAGATATTGAGTGTATTTAAATACTAGTGGAAGCCACGCCGTTTCACCCACGTAGTTCCTGTTCCCGCGGGAAAGCTGGAATAATATACACTATTCGCGGGTGACATAGGCTGTTATGTATCCCGCGAATAGTGTAGCTTCCAAGTAGTGAAAGAATTTTTTCGAATCAGTTCAGTAGTACCGGAGCCTATTCAATGCTAACAAACGTAGAAACGAATAAACAATCAAATCTTTCTTCTTTATAATCTAATTATACTAGTATATGGGATCTAGACAACATTTGTCTAGATCCCATAGCATAATCTTATATAAACTTCTAAAATAACCAATGTTTTCGTGATGGTTAGTTACACTACTAAAGGTACTAAAAATAATTATTAACATTATTATTGGTCAGCAATTAACCAAAAATGTTACATTAATTTATATATAAAAATGTATTTTCATTGTAGGTGAAAAAACAAAAACTAATTCGAAAGAAACTAAAAAAGGACCTTTAAAATCTATAGAAACATATAATATCGTAAAACCTATTATAGAACGTATGATAACTGAACGTCTGAAAAATTCAAGTCTAGAAAAAGATTTCAGCACTGAAACTGATACAAGAGAACAAATTGAAATATCTAAAGAAGGTACACGAAAAATAGAACAGAAAATAAGCAAAAAACACGAAGAACACTCTGAAGAAAATGAAAAGAATGGTTTTAAGAAAAATGATGTAAAAAATCACAGCAAAAGAAAGGGGAAGAAAAAGAAAGTTATAACTAGTTCATCGTCAAATGAAAGAAAAACAAAGAAAGCATCATCAAAAATAGATAGTAGTGATGACGACAGTAATACTAAAGGCAAAGGTTTCACGAATGATCCAATATCTTCATCTTCATCAAATGAAAAGCACGATGACGATAAACCAAAAAAAGAGGACAACAAATCAGAAGATACAAGTAATGATTCAAAGAACGAAAATAAAAAGAAATACGTAAGACAAAATTCCGAAGAAAGTAGTTCATCAGATGAGAAAAAAGGAAAAAGTAGTGAAGATATAACCTCTGAAGTAAAAAAATCCGATAAAACTGATAGTATAGTTGAGATGGATGAAAGAAAAATACATTGGTCGGATTACGATGAGAAAAAGAAATCAAGCGAAGCAAATTCGGAAGCGAATGATGGTTTTTATAAAAGAAATGGTGAAATAAATACAGAAAGTAAATGGAATACCTCTGGTGACCACGATAATATAGGCGAAAAAAACATAAGTTCTAAGAGAAAAGCAAATGATGCCTTCGATGGTGAAGATGGTAATAAAGATTGGAAAAAAAAGACCTGGAAAAAAGATGATGGTGGTGAAGATGATTGGAGTACAAAAAAGGAAAGCAATAATAAAAAAGATAAATGGAAAGATGATGATAACTATAAAAAGGACAGTGAAGACATAAAAAAGGACTGGAAAACTAAGGATGATAGTTGGAATAAAAAAAATACCGACGACCGTAGTAAAATTGATGATGACTTTAATAAAAAGACAGAAAAGCGAAGTAAGATTGATGAAGATGATGATTGGGACAAAAGTTCTTGGAAATCAAGAGAGGAAAAGAAGAGAAAAAAGAAAGATAAATCGGATATAGACGATGACTACACAAGTAAGAAAACCACGAAAAAACGTGACAAGAACTTAAATGTAAAGAGAGACAATGAATGGGATAACGTAGGTACAGATAATAAAAACTCAGGATGGGGAAATTACGATTCTTTTAAAAATATAAAAGATACACCAGCTAAAGTGGATGTTGACAACGGCGGGCAGGATAAAAAGAAAGCGCCAAAAATTGAAATCAATTTTCCGAAATCAATGTCATGGGACAGGCCTCAGAAAAGAGAAAGTTACCATGATAAACCCAGAAATAAAGGTCAAAGATCTCCATTTCGAACCCCCATCCCATTTGTGGGACAAAAAGCTGTATATGCAGACTAAATTTTAGTTTTATGTATTAATAAAATAATGTAAATAAAAATGGTATCTTATTTATTTATTTACTAGCTGATCCTCGCAGCTACACCCGCGTGAAATTTGTGCCCATTCCTACTTCTCATGGGAACTTATTCCCGGGATAAAAAGTATCCTATGTGTTCATGATCATAATCTATCCCTGCACCAAATTACAGCCAGATCCTTTCAGCCGTTAGAGCGCGAATGTGTAACAAACATACACACAATCACACTCACAAACTTTCGCATTTAGGTATATTATGTTGAGGATAATACATGAATAAGACTTGGTTCTTGAAGGTAAGAATTTATTGCAGCTAGTACATGTTAATACACTTGTTGAACATATATGATTAACTAGCGGTACCCTGCCACACTTCGCTGTGACTTTTTTATGGTGGTTTTATTTATGAGAAATGAGTAATAAACCAAAGGATGGGTACATTACAAAAATAATTAATGTTGAGCCGTAACCAAAATTATAAATCTTTCTGAAAATCCAATTAACATCCATATCAATAGAAGCTTCACTTGAAAAAAAAATCTATTCTGTGATCAATGTTCAGTTTTTAAAACCTCGTGCGCACGTTTCCAGAAAATAAATTCACTCTAATAATATTTCCCTAAACGCGCCAAAACTCAAATAACATGCAAAACATATCTGACCTCTTTATTAGGTAAGTACTCTCTTTTATTATTCTAAATGCAAGGAGGCCGCAATCAAACTTCTCTTAAAAACAGCAATCTGGTAGGTACCTTCTAAATAGGTTGTTTATTATATTTTGTTTTGAAGCTGGCAGAATATAATTTAAAAAGAGAAGACCAGCGCCATCTATTGGTAAAATCACTATTTAAAGCTGTTTTATTCTTATTGCTGTTATGATAAAAGTGTATAAAGTAGCCTAAAACCATCTCTGAATTCTCTTGTATATCGTAGCCAATTTTGAGCTCAGTCAATTCAGTAAATTTTGAGTTTTTAATAAGTACTTAAACGCACACAACATTTTTATATATATAGAAGATAGAAGATATAATATAAAGGTGATAAAGGGGTTAGTACGTATTCTTAGGATAAAGGTTTTAATAACCCGGCGTAATGCAGAAGCTTCATCGCTGGTACACGACCGGCGATCAGTACGGCTTCTTAATTTGTTTGCATAAACAATATATTTTAGTAAGATTTAATAGATAGTTTATTGTACCACATGAACTTATACAAACTGAGTGAAAATATGTTACAAATAAAGCAATATAATGGTCGGCCTTATTGCTAAAAGCAATTTCTACCAGGCAACCTTTGGATGGAAAATAAGTTATTATGAATGATTGGTAGTTGTTGGCGTTTAATACTCAAAATCTACAAATTCCGAGTAGCATTATTGATAACTACAGGTAATTATTAAGAACAGTGTTTGAACAGTTGCAAAACTGTTTAGTTGGCTTAAGTAGAAACTATAGACGTGTTTCGGATTTGAATTTGAATGGTAATTTTAGGTGAACTTATTATTCTTATTAGAAACTAGCTGATGCCCGCAGCTTCGCCTGCGTGAAATTTGTTCCTAGACTATAACATATCCCAATAGGCACCAAATTTCAGCCAGATCCGTTCAGCCGTTACAGCGTGAAAGAGTAACAAACATCTACACTCACAAACATTCGCATTTATAACAATACCTAGTTAGATAGATTTCTGATTAACAAATTCATAATGCATAATATAATGAGCTAAGAAAATTTATTTATGAAATACATTTCTTAATTCAATGGCTAAACTACTACTTGACACCACTTCTCTTCTAAGCAATTGACATCGTAACTTAGTCCCTTATTCAAGTAGTTCCAGCCTACGACGTTTGGACAAACCGAACTACTCTAGGCATTGTCCTCCTAATACAGATGGTCCAACCAAGACCTGGTAACGTAATAACAATGTCAATTTCATCAGCTGAGCGTTCATGTTCATTGTAATGGCTCTTTTTAGTCCTGTTGAATGTAGTCTACGTAGAGGCCTTTCCCGCATTGCGTTGTGTGAGTCTGTTTCCTGACAGATTGCAGTCGGCTCTATATGTAGAATAAAGTTCATGCCTTCCATGACCAGTCGCTTAGGGCTGCTGTTGTGCAGGATTGAGCGTAGAAGGTAACATGCGGTGTTATTTTATTAATCAGTGGATACTACCTGATGCGTGGTCTTTCATTTTTTCTGGCAAGCCATCTTAGAATTTTCTTCTTCTTTTCACAAATGTATTTTTGTTACACAACTTTTGAATAAATTAGCAATAATATTTCCATAAAGCATATTTGGTTAATATTATACCAAAATACCGCTTTTTATTTAACTTTAAGGCTATACATAGCCATTTTACTGCAGTAAAATCATCTGTTTGAAGTTTGAAATCCATACTAATATTATAAAGCTGAAGAGTTTGTTTGTTTGTTTGTTTGTTTGTTTGTTTGAACGCTAGGATCTCAGGAACTACTGGTTGGATTTCAAAAATTCTTTTACAGTTTGATAGTCCATTTATCGAGGATGGCTATAGGCTATATAACATCACGCTAAGACGAACAGGAGCGGAGCAGCAATCAAGAATGTTTTGGAAACGGGGAATATTTTTTACCGTCTGAGAGCTTCCGAGGCGTACGCTGCGTAAATGGTTACAGTTAGGTAAAAAATGAGTATTACAAAATTGTTTCTCTTAAAAAGTTCTACAAAAAAGTCCGCAACAGCATATATCTATCTTTTAAGGTTCGCTCACAATAACCTAATTTGTCTATCTCTTAAGGTTCGCTCACGATATAATGAAACTGAAGAGTTTATTTGTGCTACGATCTCAGAAACTACTGGTTGAATTTCCAAAATTATTTTACAGTTTAATAGTCCATTTATTGAGGCTGGCTCATGGCGATATAACATCACGCTAAGACGAATAGGAGCGGAGCAGCCATGAATAATGTTTCGAGAACGGGGATTATTTCTTTCTTTGGAGAGCTCCCATTGCGGACGCTGCATAAATAGTTAAAGTTACGAAAAAATTGTGTATTACAAAATTGTTCCTATGAAAAAGTTATAAAAATAGGTCCTTAACAGCATATGCCTATCTTTTAAGGTTCACTTACAATAACCCTCTTATTAAGTTTTAAAGCGACGCGACGTGAGTAAACTTGGTCTGCAATGGCACACGTTGAGTTCCATACCGAAAAACGGATGGGTGGAAATAAAAGCGACGGGAAACATTATACCACTTTAACACCTCTTTCCTTCTCACTCTCATGTGATGCAAACGAAGATTTGCGATTCAGCTCTAATGAATTCAAGCGACGCGACGCGGCGACGGGGGTAAATGCAACGGGAAACATTATAATACTCGAAATATTAATACCATACCTCTCTCTTTCTCACTCTCATGTGACGCAAACGATGTTGCGCGGGTCAGCTAGTAAAACATAAATGAAAACGTCAATTGTATTGAACTTTCACAAATTATGTGTCAAAATAAAAAGTAATTTAAGTATAAAATAATAGTATTTAAAGAGTTTTGATATCAACTCCGGAGAAAATCAGCCCCAAAATAATTTTCATCCCCATTTTAGCTCGTTATAGTATAAATTTCAATGAAATACGAAACACGTCTTCCATCAATTATGTTAATAATGCTATATGCCAAATTATAAGTAGATCGGACCAAGGAATCACGTTGTCCCATACAAACTTTACCCTCCTTTTTTATACCTTTGGAGGTGAAATTTGCAAAAATGTTAAAATTACTTTTTTTCAAATTGTAACAAACAACACTCATGCTTAGTTTCATCATCGTACCATTAACCGTTTAAGCAATAATTGATAATAACTTTGGGTCTAGGGATCGAACCGCAAAATTAAGTTTGGTTTGAATTCCATATACTTTTCTGCGACAAAAAGTACCCAGTGTGGTGCCCAGGCCATCAAAGAATAATTATACCAAGTTTCATCGTAATCGAAACAGTAGTTTTTGCGTGATGCCTGAACAAACAGACAGACAGACAGACAGACAGATTTATTTTTTTGATATTTTGAATGTACAGAATTTTCACTTCTACAGATTTATTATAAGTATAGATATTCTTATTCTTATTTTTTTATTATTATATACTAGCTGATGCCCGCAGCTTCGCCTGCGTGAAATTTTGTTCCTAGACTATAACATATCTCTGTAGGCACCAAATTTCAGCTAGATCCGTGCAGCCGTTACAGCGTGAAAGAGTAACAAACATCCACACTCACAAACATTCGCATTTATAATAATACCTAGTTAGATTTCTGATTAACAAATTCATAACGCAAAATAATATGAGCTAAGTAAATTTATTTATTAAATACATTTCTTAATTCAATGGCTAAACTATTACTTGACACAACTTCTCTTCTAAGCCATTGACATCGTAACTTATTTCCTTCTTCAGGTAGTCCCAGCCTACGACGTTTGGACAAACCGAACTACTGTAGGCTTTGTCCTCCTAATACAGGTGGTCCAACCAAGACCTAGTAACGTAATAACAATGTAAATTTCGTCAGCTGAGCGTTAATGTTCATTGTAATGGCTCTTTTCAGTCCTCTCGAATGTAGTCTACGTAGAGGCCATTCCCGAATTTTACAAAGACTGAGTCTGTTTCCTGACAGAATGCAGTCGGCACTACGTAGAATAAAGTTCATGCCTTCCATGACCAGTCGCTTAGGGCTCCTGACAAACTTTGTCGTAAGGATTGAGCGTAGATGGTAACATGCAGTGAATACTACCTGAAGCGTGGTCTTTCATTTTTCTGGCTAGCCATCTTAGAATTTTCTTCTTCTTTTCACAAATGTATTTTTGTCACACAAAATTTTAATAAATTAGCAATAATACTTCCATAAAGCATATTTGGTTAATATTATACCAATATAGCGCTTTTTATTTAACTTTATGGCTTTGTAGTAAAATCATCTGTTTGAAGTAAAACATAAATGAAAACGTCAATTGTATTGAACTTTCACAAATTATGTGTCAAAATAAAAAGTAATTTAAGTATAAAATAAGAGTATTTAAGGAGTATTGATATCAACTCCGGAGAAAATCACTCCCAAAATAATTTACATTCCCTTTTTAGCTCGTTATAGTGTAAATTTCAATAAAATACGAAATACGTCTTCCATCAATTATATTGGTAATGCTATATGCCAAATTTTAAGTAGATCGGACCAAGGAATCACGTTGTCCCATACAAACTTTACCCTCTTTTTTTATACCTTTGGAGGTGGAATTTGCAAAAATGTTAAAATTACTTTTTTCAAATTATAACAAACAACGCTTATGCTTAGTTTCATCATCGTGCCATTAACTGTTTAAGCAATAATTGATAATAACTTTGGGTAAGTTTGGTTTGAATTCTATATACTTTTCCGGGATAAAAAGTACCCAGTGTTGTGCCCAGGCTATTAAAGAATAATTATACCAAGTTTCATCGTAATCGAACCGGTAGTTTTTGCGTGATGCCTGAACAAACAGACAGACAGACAGACAGACAGACAGATTTATTTTTTTGATATTTTGAATGTACAGAATTATCACTTCTACAGATTTATTATAAGTATAGATATTCTTATTCTTATTTTTTTATTATTATATATTCTTATTTATAATTCTTATTAGAAAAAAAAATAGAAATAAAGTTCTTTAAACAATAACATCCTTGGCTGCTTTTCAACCAGATCCCACCCTCTCCTTTCCTATCCTGAACAACGCGTGCCGGGCAGAGATGCCACTCATACACAGTAGAGAGAATCTTCGTCAGAACTGAGCGTTTCTGCGTCAGATCGTTCCTCTATCGAACTACGAGTATAACAACCTGGAACCACCTGCGCGCACACATGTTTCCCTCATCTTACAATCCCGGGTTCTTCAAGCGGGGCGTGAAGAGGCACATCACAGGGCCGCCAACTTGAGGACCACCGTCAGAAGTCTTACGGACTGCTTTTAGGGTTCATGAGATACAGCTTGGAATGGTGACACACAGGCAGATGGACGCAGTCTCAGTAATAATATATTTATATTTGTGGACATTCTCACACAACATCAACTAGCCCAATTTAAGGTAATATAAGCTTGGGATCTAGACGACTGATAGACATGCTTAAATACTTCTAAATATATACATATCATACATAAAAAACACCAAAACTCCGAAACAATCAATTGTGGAAGAGGTCCCTTAAAACTGGACGTGTACTACCTCTGTGGCGCAGTCGGTAGTAATACCGCCTGCGGCACTGGAGGTCGTGGGTCCGATTCCCACCGGAGACAAAAATATTTGTGTGACCCATATATTATGTTTGTTTCAAGAGTCTGGGTGTTTCTATGTATAATATGTATGTATTTAAAAAGTATATACTTAAGTATTAATATCCGTGGTCTGATCTCTGATACCCATAACACAAGCAGGTTATTCCTAGCTTACTTTGGGATCAGATAGCGTTGTGTGAAATGTCCGTGAATATTTATTTATTATTATTTATTACACTAAATATTTGAACCGACCCGGGAATGTTTTATCCATTGAGTACCTAACCCTAAGAATAAGAATAATTGATAAGTTGAAAGTAACCGTATTACTAAGTATTCTTAGTAATCCGGTTTAATATTTTAAAAGACTTATTATATCAATGAAATTTAATAATCACACTGAATAACAAAGATATCGTCAACTAGCTATCACCCGCGACTGCGCGTGTGTTGTGAGGTTTTAACCCGGGAAAACTCGCTCACGAATGCTAAGCTATACATACATATTTGGTCATGTCTTTATCCCCGAAGGGGTAGGCAGAGGCATATTATATGCCCAAATTTCATCTTATATTTTTTCTGTCACTGTGGACAGACGCAGGTTGTGACTGCCAGCTGTAGAAATTTTTCAAGCCGTCTATAAAGGCCTTTAACCTGAACAAACAGACAGACAGACAGACAGACAGACAGATTTATTTTTTTGATATTTTGAATGTACAGAATTATCACTTCTACAGATTTATTATAAGTATAGATATTCTTATTCTTATTTTTTTATTATTATATATTCTTATTTATAATTCTTATTAGAAAAAAAAATAGAAATAAAGTTCTTTAAACAATAACATCCTTGGCTGCTTTTCAACCAGATCCCACCCTCTCCTTTCCTATCCTGAACAACGCGTGCCGGGCAGAGATGCCACTCATACACAGTAGAGAGAATCTTCGTCAGAACTGAGCGTTTCTGCGTCAGATCGTTCCTCTATCGAACTACGAGTATAACAACCTGGAACCACCTGCGCGCACACATGTTTCCCTCATCTTACAATCCCGGGTTCTTCAAGCGGGGCGTGAAGAGGCACATCACAGGGCCGCCAACTTGAGGACCACCGTCAGAAGTCTTACGGACTGCTTTTAGGGTTCATGAGATACAGCTTGGAATGGTGACACACAGGCAGATGGACGCAGTCTCAGTAATAATATATTTATATTTGTGGACATTCTCACACAACATCAACTAGCCCAATTTAAGGTAATATAAGCTTGGGATCTAGACGACTGATAGACATGCTTAAATACTTCTAAATATATACATATCATACATAAAAAACACCAAAACTCCGAAACAATCAATTGTGGAAGAGGTCCCTTAAAACTGGACGTGTACTACCTCTGTGGCGCAGTCGGTAGTAATACCGCCTGCGGCACTGGAGGTCGTGGGTCCGATTCCCACCGGAGACAAAAATATTTGTGTGACCCATATATTATGTTTGTTTCAAGAGTCTGGGTGTTTCTATGTATAATATGTATGTATTTAAAAAGTATATACTTAAGTATTAATATCCGTGGTCTGATCTCTGATACCCATAACACAAGCAGGTTATTCCTAGCTTACTTTGGGATCAGATAGCGTTGTGTGAAATGTCCGTGAATATTTATTTATTATTATTTATTACACTAAATATTTGAACCGACCCGGGAATGTTTTATCCATTGAGTACCTAACCCTAAGAATAAGAATAATTGATAAGTTGAAAGTAACCGTATTACTAAGTATTCTTAGTAATCCGGTTTAATATTTTAAAAGACTTATTATATCAATGAAATTTAATAATCACACTGAATAACAAAGATATCGTCAACTAGCTATCACCCGCGACTGCGCGTGTGTTGTGAGGTTTTAACCCGGGAAAACTCGCTCACGAATGCTAAGCTATACATACATATTTGGTCATGTCTTTATCCCCGAAGGGGTAGGCAGAGGCATATTATATGCCCAAATTTCATCTTATATTTTTTCTGTCACTGTGGACAGACGCAGGTTGTGACTGCCAGCTGTAGAAATTTTTCAAGCCGTCTATAAAGGCCTTTAACTTGGCCTCAATCACGGTCTAACAATCGGGCTGAAATTTGGTAGAGAGCTTATAGTCTGGAATAACACCGGAAATATGTTCCCACGGGAAGTGGGAACGAGTACTGAATTTCACGCGGGCTAAGCCGCGTTTGTCATCTAGTCAACGAAAAATTCAAACTTACAAATATTCACATTTATTAGCAAGAATTAATAAGATAAGTTTATATTTATCGGACATTACGATTGTCAAATTATCGGTGAAAGTGAGATAAGACTGATTTAGTCCTTATCTAACCATGAAGACAGTAGCTGGATTATTTGTGCTATTCACAGCTTTATTAGCAGGTAATTGTATAAATTAAACAAAACCGGCCAAGTGTGAGACTCTTTTAGTTAGCGAAAGTTGCGAAGGGCCAAGTGCGAGTTAGGCTCTTACCGAGTCCCTGGGACATCCTTGCGAGGGCTTACCCGGGTCTCCCAACCATAGGCTGTTGGGCGTTACGTGAGGTTTTTTAGTCGGTAGGAGTCCGGCATAGCATCCATGATGGATTTCCCCTCACGTGACAAGAAAAAGAAAGATTTAAAAAAATCTTTCACTGTTTGGAATCTACCCTCTCTGCGGTGAACTTGCTGTATTTTATTTCCGTATTCCCACGGGAACGGAAACTACGCGGATGAAACCGCGTGACGTCCACTAGTTAGGCATAAATTGTGAAAGTTGCGAAGAGCCAAGTGCGAGTTAGGCTCTCACCCTGGGTGACAGTTGCGGCGACATGTTGCGGCGTCTTGTCTCCCAGTGTGCGCCTGTATCCCTGTCACTGCGACCATTGCTGGCATCAGCCACAAGTCGCGGCGACAGAGGTAGTGCAAAATGCTGTTTCTCGGCGACTATCGTCGTGTCGCTGCGACTCCCCCAGCTTGTCACCGAGTCGCGGGGAAATATCGCTTAGTGTGCGGAGCTTAGAACAAAATGTATGTAATTTGGCGCCTAATGTTGTCGCCGCGACATGTCGCCCAGTGTGCGCCTACTGTTAGATGGGTGACAGCCACGTTTTTGTGACATTTCAAAAGCAAATGTTTCCGTGCTTCAGAAGGCACGTTAAGCCGTTGGTCCGGTTGGCAATAACATGACAGTCGTTAAGCTAAGTTGAACTCTTTCCTGAGTAAAATTGCTTTGAGATAATAATCAATGGTTTCTGTAGGTAATGTACTTATCCAAGTTTCTGTAATATATAAGGTTAAATGGTAGCGGTTTTGAGTAACATAGTAGGTACCTATGTATGTACTAGTTGAGAAGGCTTAGGTTCGGAAGGCCGTGATTGTAAGAAGAATTATTTTAATGTCCGGGTTGAAAAAGGTCTGAATACATTGATTTTTTTTTATTGACTGGCCAAAATTTTATATTGACTTTCAGCTGTTGCCCAAGATTCTGTCAAGAAGTTAACCAATGGAGCACCAGCTGTTCTGACAGATTCTGCGCGATACAATCCTGACACTCAAAATGCCTACCATCTTTTTACCAGGTAAAGAGTTGAAATTAATTTTTACGGTTTCGTACCCAAAGGGCAACAATGGAAACGAAGTTCCATCTGTATGTCTGTCCTTCACAAGGCTGTATCTCAGGAACCGTGATAGCTAGGAGAGATAATGAATTTCTTATTCGCTATAGCAACAAAATATAAAATTAGATAAAAGTGGGTTCCCATACAACAAACGTAATTTTTTTACCTTTTAATGGTACGTAACTCTCTGTGCGCGAATCCGACTCGCACTTGACCGATTTTTTTATTTTCGGCATTGTTGGGGGGTTTTGGAGAGCGTTGCCGTCTGTCATAAGTACCAACTACTTTGGCGCGCTTGCGTTGTTGTCTCCTTCGTCCCGCACTATTCAGCCCCTCCCTACAACCTTTCTAGGCTTACCATTTTGCCATTGAATCCCCAGATCTCGTTTGCTCAATCGGCCATCAGTTCTTCTACAGACGTGTTCAGCCCACTGTCACTTCAAGCCACATACTATGCGAGCTATAAATAAATAAATAAATAAATATGTAGGATTGAGTGGTGTCCAGTGGCACGTTGCTACATTCAGATGTAACCATCACTTTGTAGGTAGTTCGGCGAGGAAACCAGGAATCGTGGTATAAAGAAATAATGCGTGGTTTAGTTAACACTCATTTAGTCAATCGTATAACTAACACTAAACACAAAGAACCTCCTAGGACTAACTAAATCTACACTGTTATAACATTCCACCAGAGCACGTGGGCGCGTGCGCACCGGTCGATCGTTGCACCAATAATGACCGAGACTCGACTGACGACGTCCTGATATGTCGTGCGTGGCCGCCCCTCCAGCGCTCGGTGTTATGTCACCTGTCAATGTCACTTGTCATTAGGATCACATTTGAAGTGTGCCGTCACGGCCAACCCTGACTATCGCACGTCCTCGGGCGAAACACCTGTAGAAATTTAAGAATGCGTTAATGATCGCTCGTCCATTCCTGACAGAAATTGTGAACTTAACTTCCTTTCCCAATAAGCCGGGCGTACTAAGCCCTTTAAACCAAATAGTACTTGAAACGGGTTGAGGCATCCGAGGCCTCTTAAACTAGCTAGCGCAACACACAGACATGGCTCAGGCATACGAGGTCTTCCCAACCAGTCCAACCTTCAACAAAGACGTGGCCCAGGCGTACGTACCTCTTTTAACCAGTCTAAGTAGACGTGGCCTGGGTATACGCAGCCTCTTCAACCAGTCTTCCCCATAACAAAAGCGTGACTTTGTATAGCGGCAGAGGTTCATACATAAATCGACTCACGAATCTGTAGAACGTGAAAGAGGCACACAAAGGTCGCAAATCCTGGCGATTCGCTTCAGAAAGAAAAGGAACAGTCTCACCGGATGACGTCAGCAGTGCACCTCCAGCTGTGATGTTAGTTCTGCGACAAATAAATAAATAAATATTCACGGACATTTCACACAACGCTATCTGATCCCAAAGTAAGCTAGGAATAACCTGCTTGTGTTATGGGTATCAGACCACGGATATTAATACTTATATACTTTTAAATACATACATATTATACAAAGAAACACCCAGACTCTTGAGACAAACATTTATGGGTCACACAAATATTTGTCTCCGGTGGGAATCGAACCCACGACCTCCAGCGCCGCAGGCGGTATCACTACCGACTGCGCCACAGAGGCAGTCGAGGCTATGCCCACTACTTTCGTCCTCTGTCGGATAGCTGTACTTTTTGATTTTACCGCGGTCAGCTGGTTAATATTTGACCCATAACATATTCCAAACGTAACTTGCGAAACAGCCAGCCAATCGTGTACGGTCAAGAAGCACACCTCCCCACTTTGACGTCACTAAGAGGATAACAAACAGTCCCTCACCATCTACATCCAGCTCCTCTTTACGACCTTTCCAGGTCATCAGCTCAATCTAGCGGGTGTTCTTCTCTACGCTTCCAACCCAGATCTCGTTTGCTCCATCGGTCATCAGTTCTTTTTTTTTTTTTTTTCATATATTTAGCTCGCCAAATTGACGTCGCCACCAGCATGATGGAAAGCCGTGGCGCATCTAGCGATTGGGGGCCACACATTGTGATGTGCCTCTTCACGCTCCGCTTGAAGAACCCAGGATTGTAAGAGGAGGGAACCACATGCGCTGGCAGGTCGTTCCAGGTTTTTACGGTTCTTCTACAAACGTGGTCAGCCCACTGCCACTTCAAGCCACTTACTCTTCGCGAGTTATGTCGACTTCTCTGACGGATAGCTTTAGTTTCGGATATTATCGAGGTCACCTGGTAAATATTTGACCCATTACATCTTCTAGGCGAAACTTGCAAAGAAGTCAGCCAATCGTGTACGGCAATGAAACACATCTCGCCACCACGTTCTTTGACGGCACCAAGAGGACTATCTTCCTCGTCCATGGATGGAGGGACCATGCTGTTTCTGACTTTAACAATGTGCTTGTACCTGGTGAGTGTAGTTCTTTTATCTTTTTAGCCCCTCTCTATAAAATAGATTGTTCAATTAGGATTTGATACCAAAGGTGGGTGAGAGACGGAGGTCCACGCCTTACGTACCTACTTTAATAAAGATGAGTATGAGATTTTGCTAAAAATTGATGTCAAAAATGCTTTTGATTCGGTCAGCCGTGACTTGCTGCTGTACAATAAAAGCATCCAATAAAGCAAGGTCACAATAACATTTTATCATCCTAGCATTAGTATACCCTATTACTAAATGTAGAGAAACACACCCACATTTATAGTCCTTCGAGTTGGATATGAAAGAAGAGGAGGAACGCATCGACTCGAAAGTGGCACCTCTATTTGGGACTCGTTGTTCGGGATCGAGTAAGGTTGAAAAGCTCTTCAGAACAGCTGCCTTGATAGATTTGGTAGGATGCAACCAGATACACTATAGATCTCTGGTGCGTCCAAAATCATAAGGTTTCCCATCCCTTTAGGACAATCGAATAAACAGCCCTAGTTAGTCGCTGCGTAGAATCATCTGGACTCAGGAGTTACCTCAAGACCCTTTTAACTTGACTAATGTTTTCCTTTCAGCGATCCTGAGAGCTGCTGATGCCAATGTGATTGTGGTAGACTGGCACGCCGGGGGAGGAACTAGTGACTATGATACCGCTGTAGCAAATGTACCTGTCTCAGGTAAGGTTCTCATAGAAAAGAACAAAAGGGGGAAATATATCTTCATCATACAATTAGTACCATATACAATATTGTATCCTAAAGAAAGTAGGCAGAGTTGAAAAGAACACTCCACTTTGCCAGTAGTATTTTAATTTATTCACGGGTTGGATCAATACAGCAAAAGAGGAGTATCCAACTCTAATCCCAAAGGCAGCAATAATGACAGGCGATATTCTCCAAAAATCGTCATAATATTATATTTGACAGAAAAAATGAGAGGGAACCGTCTGTCTTGTTATGGGCATGTGATGAGAAGAGATTCTGATGAAAGTCATGTAACAAAAAGAACGATGCATAATGAATATTGGAAGATGGAGAGTCAGAGGAAGGCCAAATAAAACATGGATGGAGTGTGTAAGGTCTAATATTAATATGAAATGAATAAGTAATCAGATGACGAATATCAGAGATGTATGGAAGGGGAAGACATACTGCGCTGACCCTAAATAAATTGGGACAAGGGCAAGAGGATGATGATGATCGGCATAATGTTTTAACTAACTTAGACAAAACCGGGCGTCATCGAGTAATCTATGAAGAGAAAAATAAACCTTCCTTTTCTCAGGCAAAAGCGTAGCTCGGTTCATCAGGTGGCTCACCACCGCAACTGGCACCGACTTGCTAAGGTACCACCTCATCGGTCACGGCCTCGGCGGGCACCAGGTCGGAGTGGTCGGCAGGGAGCTTGGCGGAGACGTTCCGTATATTACTTGTGAGTTTGAGCTTATATTGTTTTCCGAATTTATAGCAAGAGCTGGCAGTCTCGCCTGCCCTACATCTCGGTTCTTGAGGAGTTTGATTTTTCATAGCATATACTATTTAAACTATTCCTGCTGGCTTCCCTTTTTAGAACTGACAGCAACGTATATATAAATAAAAACTTGAGAGGTGTCAAGGGACACCCGGATGGAACGAAGTTCCTTTCGATTAAAGTGAAGGAATTGTCATAAAATTTTATTTTAATTTTAAAATTTTATTGTAAGCAAAAACCAAAACAGAAACAAAAACAAAAAGAAAACAAATATAAAAAAAAGTGAGTGCGTGTAACCTTTACGCGCGACTGAAAATGAACAGAGCGAAACTCCTATTTACTTTGGTGTTGCTCGTAGAGTTCATGTTCATCCCCTGGCTAGCACTAGCACTACCACTATCACTACCACTATCACTATCACTACCACTACCACTATCACTACTACTATTACTACCACTATCACTATCACTACCACTATCACTACCACTATCACTATCACTACCACTACCACTATCACTACTACTATTACTACCACTATCACTATCACTACCACTATCACTACCACTATCACTACCACTATCACTACCACTATCACTACCACTATCACTACCACTATCACTACCACTATCACTACCACTGTCACTACCACTATCACTACCACTATCACTACCACTATCACTACCACTATCACTACCACTATCACTACCACTATCACTACCACTATCACTACCACTATCACTACCACTATCACTACCAAAAGTGTCGTGACAGCTTTTCGTAAGAATTTTTTCCGTCTAGCCCCCTTTCACAACGCGCGATAAGGAACTTCGTTCCAATACTAATAATCTCTCTCTCAAAAATTCATTTTTACTAAAATATACAAAGTATTTGCCCTTTTTCTGATTTCAGTACTTTTAGTTATAGCGGCAACAGAAATGCATCATTTGTAAATATTTCAGCCCTGTAGCTATCACGGTTCCTGAGATACAGTCTTAGGATGGACAGACAGATAGACAAACGGACAGCGAAGTCTCATGTATAGGGTCCCGTTTTTACCCCTTTGGTACGGGACCGTCAAAAGGGGTCTTAAAAAGTTTAACAAAGTCGGCAGCGTTTAGCACCTCTGACGACTCACCTCTTGCAAACGCCCATGGCTACAGAAGCCACGAGTCCAACTGGTGGGCCGTATACTTGTCTAAAATATAGGCTAGGTGTAAAAAAATATTAAGATTAATAAGAAATAAATACTCTTGCAGCCCTCGATCCATCATTCGCCGGTTTCGAAACAAACGAAGCCAAGTTTGCGGCCAATGACGGCCTCTACACAGAAGTGATTCACACCAACGCGGGCATGCTGGGATACCCGGGAGACCTGGGTGATGTGGACTTCTACGTCAACGGGGGGACTGCGATGCCTGGCTGTGTGACCCGAGAGTGCAGTCATCAGAGGTCAGTGGAATTGAGTACGTGCCGTTGACGACGGGAAAAAGTTCAAAATATCGCCACTCCAATTCATTCTGAGGGAATCGTAAGAGATCCATTGTGTAGAGAAGGAAAACTCGAAATGGTACCCGGTTGTTGGTAAAATTTTAATTTGGCGGCTTGAAAAATGTTAACTGTGGTTCGTCACAACATGCACCAGTAATTGTGGCAGTCCATTTCAGCACTTCAACAGATCCACCACCTATTACGTGGGACAAAAAACTGTTTTGAATAGCTCTTCAACCTCATCCGGCCATGTCCTTTCTGATCCCGAACAACGCGTGCCAGGCAGAGGTACCCCTCACACACAGTGGAGAGAATCTTCGCCAGAACTCAGCGTGACAAAAGATCGTTCCTCTGTCGAACTATAAAAACCTGGGACGACCTGCCCGCACACGTGTTACCCTCATCTTACAATCCCTGGCTCTTCAAGCGGAGCGTGAAGAGGCACATCACAGGGCCGCCAACTTGAGGACCACTGTCAGAAGTGTTACGAACTGTAAGAGTGGCCCCCAATCACTAGATGCGCCATGGCTTTCCAACAGACTGGCGACGTCAATGTGGCGAGCTTAATTTTAAATAACCAAAAACAATGTCAAATGTGGATGCAAACTACGGCTCTGCCTACCCCTTCGGGAATAAAGGCGTGACTAAATGTATGTTTGTACAACAAATAAAGTAGTTTAACTTGTCACGTTGACCAGAACACTTTGCCGTATCAAGATCCCGGATCAGTCAAACCGTTCGGGAGCACGTGTAACAAAAAATAAACCACGCACGGAGTTCAAGAAGACAGGGAATGATTCGTACAAAAATCTACTTACGGCGTATATCATTAAAATCGATTTTCTTTGAACAGATCCTTCCACTATTTGGCTGAATCTATGACGTCAATAACTGGACTCGTAGGAAGACGCTGTCGTCCCGCTTCCACTGAGACGCTTATCATGGGAGGGTTGGATCCAAAGACAGGGTATGTAATCCGTTAACATATATATCATTTTATGTGTGGAAATCCTAAAAGATTGCAGACTATCATACATACGGCCAAACAGAAGGACCGGTGATCAGCGCAGCCTATGGATGTTTGCAACACCGGAGGAGCCACACTCGCTCTGCCGACCCTGTAAAAGCCTTCTAAGACCCCCTTTGAAGAACCCGATACGGTAGGCGTGATTGAACGCTCCGGATGCAAATTGTGAGAATGAGCGGTACGATGATAGATCGTAGCCGTTGGCATCATGTCAAACAATTCCACAGAGCACATACCATCGTTCAGGCGGTAGAACACGCATAAGGAGGCTAAGTCTCTCCTGTCGCGAAGAGGTTCCACACGACCTTCGAGTACATGATCGTCGACAACTCTCAGAACTTTGCACTGAGTCGAATGAATGAAGCTGATATGCAGCTTCGTCCATTGGACCTCCTTGCTGAATTCCGGTAGCAAAAACTACACGGTGCCCTATCTGCTTACTACCGGCAGTCTCGGGTAATATAGGGGCAAGGTAGAGGGCAGTTTTAAATATTTTTATTAAAAAAAAAGAATTGATAATGCATCTAAAAATTTTAGTTTCTTATACAAGTACCTTCTATTTTTAGTTTCTTGAACTAGTGCCTACTATTTTTAGAATTCCGTACATCTTATGAAATAAAACGGAACCCTTATATGATCACTATTACGCTATACGTAATTAATAGTTCTAATTTTCTCAATTTCAGAATGGAGGGAGTATTTTGTTTAACAACACGAGCCTCACCACCGTTCTCCATGTCAAGCTTCTGAATATATTAACAACTAGCTGTGCCCGCCTTCACCCGTATCTAAATATTATTATTTTTTTTTATAACAAAAGTAGCTGAAGTTAGTCCATATGATTCCACCAACCTGTCAATGAAAGTTGAAATCGGTTCAGCCGTTTCATTGATTAGCCGGAACAGACAGAAATACAGACATTTCCTTCGTGGAGTTGAATAAATTTACTCACCTACTTTCATATGTATTTAATGAAAAACAGTTCACTTTCAAATTTTAAAAGACACTAAGACTTCAGAGGAGGTCGTTTCACGCAGACGTGACACTTCTAAAGCATTTAATTATAGTCAATGACTGTGAGAAGAGGCTGGATGCCGGCGTATTCTGCGATCTCTACAGCTTTTGATTGCGGTAAACATAACACGCTCTTGAGAAAAATCACTTAGTATGATATCATAGAATCGGTACTGGACCTTGCTCTCTGCTATTTTAATGATGGAATACAATATTATGTTGACGTCAATGAAAGTAAGTTCTCTGTAGCATCTATCACTATAGGTGTTCGGCAGGGATAAATTCTAGGTCCGTTTGCACGAGGTGCACTGATAGTCTTCCACGGCTGACTGTTAATAGATGTTTGAATTTGGAAAGCTATATTTAATTTTATTAAAATAAAATAAGAATTTGTTTATTTTTTATTATTTTAAAAGTTTCAATATGTTTTTGGGAGTGAAACACATTTGAGCACAGTGAGGCCTTGGTATGCAAAGTTTGACCATGTTTCTCTCAATTATGAAATGTATATAGGTCGGCCCTATCTGCGGACCTCACTGAAGAGAAGTTGGCCACGGATGACTGAATTCTTTTCTTAAGACGGGTCCTGTCTGCACTACTTGAAGAATAAAAGACTATAATAAATGCACTGAATGATACACTACTGCCTGCTTAACCTATTACGTGTGTTGTGCACGTGAGGTTGTGTTCTAAGTAGGTCACTGACTAGGTAAATGGCCACGGGGAGGGAGATGGCGGTGTGGAAGCGGGAGAGAGCTCGTCGAAGACTATCGGCCTCTATGACCGGTAGCCTGAGGACGGTGAGGGGGCAGCAGGTTAACGCACGAACCACTAGGTGAGGCCGCAATAGTAGCCGTAGGTACTGGGGTCATCCTTCCGAGGACTTACCCGTGGCTCCCAACCGTAGGCATTAGGTAGAAAACGTGTGATTTTCCACACGTGAAAAAAAAAGTAAATGGCACAGCTAGGAGGTACATAATAAGCGACTGGAATTTACGAAATAAAGAAGGTAATTACAGAAGCAGGCCGAGAATCATGAAAACAAAATAATTAAATAAATATTCAAGGACATCTCACACAACGCTATCTGATCCTAAAGTAAGCTAGGAATAACCTGCTTGTGTTATGGGTATCAGACCACGGATATTTATACTTATATACTTTTAAATACATACATATTATACATAGAAACACCCAGACTCTTAAGACAAACATTTATGGGTCACACAAATATTTGTCTCCGGTGGGAATCGAACCCATGACCTCCAGCGCTGCAGGCGGTATCACTACCGACTGTGCCACAGATGCCTCTGTCAAAAAAACACACAAAGAAACCTCTTTTTAAAAAATATTCACTTTCAATTTTTTGGTGAAGTAGTCGTATTATTGCAATGTTTTATACGATTAATTCTTTGGTATTCCATTATACATGTTATCTTCAAAACCTAGATCGGTTTGGAAAGTCTTAATTCCAAAGGTTCCATTTTCACCCCATTCTTTTCCCACAACTATTAGCTACAAGCCAGTACCGTGCCGTTCTCTTCTCCGTAGCCCATGACACGAACGTATACACCGCTGCGATACTTTTTGAAGTCTTCATATACAGTAAAGCCAGTAGCGATAGAACCATTCGCAAATAACTCCGCCTACTCTTTCAATTTAGTAATATTATATGGCTTGCACTTGTATGATACCAACCCACTATTCTGCCAGAATAGAAAGGCAAAATCTGGAATTCCTCCACCACACACGTCATCTTGAAGACATTCAAAGTCTTGTTCAGATAAACGTACATTTATACCTTTATGGATGCAAGTTCTATCTGAAGCTGTGAGTGCCGTTCCGAAAGTCCAACATGATCCACAGTGAGCTTGCTCGTTTATTTCTTTTATCGTATCACATTCTGCCCATTTCTGTCTGTATTCATATTTTTAACTAACAGTTTGTCTCGTCGGGGACCGCTCAACTAATCGTACGTCAGTCTCTGTTTAGGTATAGAGCGGTCCCCCCGACGAGACAAACTGTTAGTTAAAAATATGAATACGTAAATAATATAGCTACCTATAATAATAATAAAGGTTCAATACTTAGGGTAGATAGGTCATAATATAATAGTTATTTTTTCCTTTTTACAGGTTTTTCATTGTTCTTTTCTTTTTGAAGTGAAACTTCTTTATCGGCGTTGGAAAAAAATTTGCGTCACGTCACGTCACGATTTTTGGTTACGCGCCATCTTTGTTCTGTTCCTCACCACGGTGGATTCGAATTAAGAGTACTTTATCCAGGGATAGCATGTCATTTAAGGGTTTTTGGACTTTTTGACTTTTGGGCTTTTGGACTTTTGGACTTTTGGATGGGACATTGGTACTTTGGGTCTTTGGGACTTTGGAACTTTGAGACTTTGGGACTTTTGAACTTTTGAACTTTTGAACTTTTGGACTTTTGGACTTTTGGACTTTTGGATGGGACCTTGGTACTTTGGGTCTTTGGGACTTTGGAACTTTGGGACTTTGGGACTTTGGGACTTTGGGACTTTGGGACTTTGGGACTTTGGGACTTTGGGACTTTGGGACTTTGGGACTTTTGGACTTTTGGACTTTTGGATGGGACCTTGGTACTTTGGGTCTTTGGGACTTTGGGACTTTGGGACTTTTGGACTTTTGGACTTTTGGACTTTTGGACTTTTGGACTTTTGGACTTTTGGACTTTTGGACTTTTGGACTTTTGGACTTTTGGACTTTTGGACTTTTGGACTTTTGGACTTTTGGACTTTTGGACTTTTGGACTTTTGGACTTTTGGACTTTTGGACTTTTGGACTTTTGGACTTTTGGACTTTTGGACTTTTGGACTTTTGGCCTTTGGGACTTTGGGACTTTTGGACTTTTGGATGGGATCTTGGTACTTTGGGTCTTTGGGACTTTGGAACTTTGGGACTTTGGGACTTTGGGACTTTGGGACTTTGGGACTTTGGGACTTTGGGACTTTGGGACTTTGGGACTTTGGGACTTTGGACTTTGGGACTTTGGGACTTTGGGACTTTGGGACTTTGGGACTTTGGGACTTTGGGACTTTGGGACTTTTGGACTTTTAGGCTTTTGGACTTTTGGATGGGACCTTGGTACTTTGGGTCTTTGGGACTTTTGGATGGGACCTTGGTACTTTGGGTCTTTGGGACTTTTGGACTTTTGAACTTTGGGACTTCGGGACTTTGGGACTTTGGGACTTTGGGACTTTGGGACTTTGGGACTTTGGGACTTTGGGACTTTGGGACTTTGGGACTTTGGGACTTTGGGACTTTGGGACTTTGGGACTTTGGGACTTTGGGACTTTGGGACTTTGGGACTTTGGGACTTTGGGACTTTGGGACTTTGGGACTTTGGGACTTTGGGACTTTGGGACTTTGGGACTTTGGGACTTTGGGACTTTGGGACTTTGGGACTTTGGGACTTTGGGACTTTGGGACTTTGGGACTTTGGGACTTTGGGACTTTGGGACTTTGGGACTTTGGGACTTTGGGACTTTGGGACTTTGGGACTTTGGGACTTTGGGACTTTGGGACTTTGGGACTTTGGGACTTTTGGACTTTTGGCCTTTGGGACTTTTGGACTTTTAGATGGGACCTTGGTACTTTGGGTCTTTGGGACTTTGGAACTTTGGGACTTTGGGACTTTTGGACTTTTGGCCTTTGGGACTTTGGGATTTTGGGACTTTGGGACTTTGGGACTTTGGGACTTTGGGACTTTGGGACTTTGGGACTTTGGGACTTTGGGACTTTGGGACTTTGGGACTTTGGGACTTTGGGACTTTGGGACTTTGGGACTTTGGGACTTTGGGACTTTGGGACTTTGGGACTTTGGGACTTTGGGACTTTGGGACTTTGGGACTTTGGGACTTTGGGACTTTGGGACTTTGGGACTTTGGGACTTTGGGACTTTGGGACTTTGGGACTTTGGGACTTTGGGACTTTGGGACTTTGGGACTTTGGGACTTTGGGACTTTGGGACTTTGGGACTTTGGGACTTTGGGACTTTGGGACTTTGGGACTTTGGGACTTTGGGACTTTGGGACTTTGGGACTTTTGGACTTTTGGCCTTTGGGACTTTTGGACTTTTAGATGGGACCTTGGTACTTTGGGTCTTTGGGACTTTGGAACTTTGGGACTTTGGGACTTTTGGACTTTTGGACTTTTGGACTTTTGGACTTTTGGACTTTTGTACTTTTGTACTTTTTGACTTAATTTAAGGTGAGGTGAAAATTAAGTTTATGAAGAAGTTTCACTTCTTACGTGTGTACACTAAGTACACGCAATTTTTTTTTGTGAGTCGGGGGTTTTTTAAATTTTTAATTTAATTTTTTTATACTATCGTTTATATTTCGACGAAGGAATGGTGTCTAACTTTTTACTAATATTATTAATGCGAAAGTTTGTGAGTAAGTTTGAATATGTAATACTCATTCACTTCCTAACGACTAAACCGATCTAGGTAAAACTTTGCCAAGGGAATGATTACAGTCTAGAATAACACATAGATTTATCATTAAATACGGGAACGTTAAAAGAATTCTAAGCAAGTGGAGCCGCGGGAGCCTTCAAGTTCAATAATAATGATAATTATATTCACAAGAATATAATTTATAAACTATTTTGTGAATTAAAAAGTCATTACCATCGATAAGTGGTGGCAAATTTAGATAGCTAACCCGTATTTTTTTATTACCATGAAATAATAAACTACACATAAACAAAAACAAGCATTAGCCTGTAGCTTTGCCAACATACATCTTCAAATACCCACTAACCATGGCTTCCCATGAAAATATCACAGGTAAGTTTTATCAATATTCGAGTAATAGTCGACTGTCAAAAAAGCTAAAAGTAAAACCTTCATTCCAATCGGCAGTTACAGAACTGGGAGGCAAGCCATCAACTATTCGTTTTTAAACAAGAAAGCCGGGAGATATTGAATGAAGGCTAATATTCATTCAATATCTTGAAATAAGCACTATTATTAAAGTTCATTGTGTATTGCTTAATACCTGTGTTATACCAAATATAATATAATAGTATTACATACAGATCGGCAACTCCCTGTCGCGCCACAGCTGTCAGTAGAGTTGACGTGCGCGTTGACGGACAATTTGCTTAAATTTTATTGATCACACGCACACATTCAAGCTGGAGTTTCCGCCCTGTGGTTATGCTGAACTTATTACTGAGCACTGTTTCCCAAAATACAGGTCTTCGGCCTAGTTTGGGATCCAGTTTGCGGTGATCCTAGCGTTCAAACAAACATACATACGTTTATTTAAATATTTGACGGCACTCTAAAATACAGACAAAGCAGAATAAGACAAGTAAGTACATAATTTGATTGTCAAATGATTGTAAAATTGAATTATCAAATGTTACCTAAATAAATAAATAAATTAATGTAGTGAAAATTGTTGAATATTGTTTGACATGATGCCCACGGCTACATTCTATCATCGCACCGCTCGCCATTATAGACAGGGATTTCATCCTCACACCCTACGTCCGGAGCGTTCGAGCACGGTTATATCCGATAGGGGTTTTCTTCCGCGTACGCTTAGGTTGTGGAATGATCTTCCTGCCTCGGTTTTCCCAAACGCCTACAGTATGGGGTTCTTCAAAAGGGGTCTAAGAAGGTTTTTATAGGGTTGGCAGCGCGAGTGTGGCGCCTCTGGTGTTGCAAACGTTCATAGGCTGCGGTGACCACCAGTCCTTCTGGTGGGCCGTATGCTTGTCTACCACGTTAGTGATATAAACAAAAAATACCTATTAAAATGACTCCACTTTAGTGGTGCTCTGCTTGGTCAAATGACCCAAACCGATAAATTAGATAGTAAAAGTTTGTTTCAAAATATGTATTTGAAACTGATGGACATGGGTCTTTTTGCTGACGCGAGGAATGCGTTTGTTCGCCGTCATCGCAGCTTCAGGGGCAGCTGGAACTATGTGTGGGAATCCCGGCTCCGGAAAGGGGTTGCTCTACTGCTAAACTCCGTGGGGTAACTCCTCACCTATAGCCGGGCTGAATAATGTTATGAAATAAACGTTGTAAAATGTGTGATCCAAAGGTTATCCGGATGGCTCAGATAGTACATAAACACATGAAGCTTACGAAATAAAGACAATTATTTATTTTATTCTATTATTTATTTTATTCTGTCATTCATGCATTTAAAAATCTATGATTACATGTTTCCCTAATTCGATAGTGTTACAATCTGTACAATTTAAACCAATAAATTTTTATTTTTTCATAAATACGAGTAATTCAATAGCTCACATTTCAATATTGTACCACTACTCTAACTATGAAACATTCTCATGCAAATAATCGGCAATGTCTATTTTATAATAATTTCGAATAATAATGTAAATTAATAACAATTTGAATGTCAAGTAAATATATTGAAAAACTTCACTTGTACTGTTCCACAACATTTATTATTGGAATACCTAACCGGTTTTGCCTTTCGGCATTATTAAAGGCTATTTACATAATTAGATCGTTATTACACTTCGAACACATAGACAAGTTGTTTAAATGTTGTGTTGTATAAATATATAAATGTTGTGGAACAGTATCTACAAGTGAAGTTTTTCAATAATTATGTGTAGCAAGTTCCATTAAGAGCCATCACTCAACAGTATCAATAATAATGCAAAGTAGTAATTTTAAATATTAATGTCAAGTAATAATTTCAAATTTTAATGTCAAACAATAATATAATTATAAATATTAATGTCAAGCAATAATTTAAAATAATATCACATAAACAGGCAGTGAATCATTAAAACAAAGATATATCTAACATATCGAACAATTTACATTGTTCATTTACATCATTATTGTAAATGACGCTGTAGATAATTACAATAATTATTAAGTTTATAAATATAATAAGTCAATCATTTTTTTGGAATTCCAGTAAACAAATCATTCTCAAACCCAATAGCTTTTTGGAAAGTCCTAATTTTAAAAATTCCATCTTCACCCCATCCTTTCCCCCAACTGTTAGCTACAAGCCAGTACTCCAAGCCATCTTCTTCCCCATACCCTATGATCCGAACACTGTGTTCGCCTTTATGTTTGCCATAAGTGTGTATGTATATACCACAGCGATAGTTCATAAAATCTTCAAACACATTAAATCCAGCTTCAATAGGACCATTGGTAACTAATTCTGTCTTAATAGCATCAGCAACATTACATACACCATAAACTACTTCTGCGAAATGTTTATCTCCTGTATAACGAATACTCTTATCGTCACACTCAAGATTACACTTCTTCTCCTGCAATTTAGTAATGTTATACGACTTGCACTTGTTCGATACCAAACCTTCAAGCTGCCAAAACTCGAAGGCGCTTGGTGCATGTCCTCCGTCGCACACTTTATTTTGTAGACATTCGAAGTCTTGTTCAGCTAAATGTACATTTATACCTTTATGTATGCAAGTTCTATCTGACGCTGTGTTTGCTGTTCCGAAAGTCCAACATGATCCACAGATACCTTGATCGTTAATCTCTCTAATCGTTTCACAATCCTTCCATTTTTCTCTGGCGTCGAAGTTTTTCGGTATATCTTTCAAGATGTTACTTTCACATTTTATTTCGTATTCTTTTCTATTACTGACGATAGACCTGCTGATGCCGAAGTGACGTGGATGATCGTAGCTCGTGATTTTCCATGATAAATTTCTTCTATTGAAGTAGTCAATAAATTCCTGTTCAGGTAACGTCAGATATTTCTCTTGAATTTCCGGATCTATAGAGACCGCCATCTTGGTTAGAATTAGCAAAAGCGTTAGTCGTAACATTGTGACTTCTATTCCACTCTTAACAATTCTTCAGCAGCATTTCCTTTTATATACTGTGGTTTATAATCTAACGATGGAATGGAATCTATACTATCTGTACCACATGTAATAAAACTGTAGATAGTCGATAAACTGTACGCGAAATTTTTTTGAAAATGTTAAATGTAGGGCATTTTCCAATCGATACTGAAGCCGAAAACGTAATTTACAAAAAATTGTCTGTCTGTTTATTTCCCTAAGAAGCACCGAAACTATTAAACCAATTTAAATGATACTTGGGACAATCTGAGCTCATGATCCGAAACAGGATCTAGAAAGATTTTTATCCCGATATTTTGCGCGGTACCTCTGGGTTGGGAGAGGGGATGAAAGACAAGTTGTTTTATTAGTTGTTATTTTAAAACGCGTGGTCCGATTTCAAATATTAATATTTTGTCAGAGAAGGAGTCTGTAGGTACTTACTTTAAGGATTGTTCCACGCAAATTTCAATGTTGAGACTTCTGTGGTTCAGAAATTATAGATGTCTCAACTTTTGCTGAACCTAGAATAAAATTCAAGGGTTCCTTTAAATGTAAGGGTCATTCTAAACTATCGGTTTTTTCTGCCTTTTAGTACAAACTGAATTATTTTACAATAGCCTTAAGAATTAAGCCCTTTTATGATCATGGAGAGGGCAGTTTCACACGCTCCTTTGAGCCTGATGAAGAAATACCTGTCCTGTAATACGCTTTATGGGACGTAAACGAAGTTGCGAGTGTCAGCTAGTTTGTTACAAATATTTACAAGTTTATATTTTCTAAACTATTTTGGAAAATAAACGTTATCGCTATCGATAAGTGAATGGAGGGCGCATACTTAACGAACATTTTATGAGGATTCCTTCAAGTTATTACACACTAGTGGACGTCACGCGGTTTCACCCGCGTAGCTCCCGTTCCAGTGGGAATACGGGAATACTATACTAATGTACTATAGTATACCTAGTTCTCACTAATATTATAAAGAGGAAAGATTTGTATTTTTGTTTTTTTGTTTGTTTGTTTGTAACGAATAGGCTCCGGAACTACTGGACCGATTTAAATATTCTTTCACTGTTCGAAAGCTACACTCTCTGCGGTGAACATAGGCTATATTTTATTCCCGTATTCCCACGGGAACTACGCGGGTGAAACCGCGTGACGTCCGTTAGTGTAATATATTCTGAAAGTAAATAGTGGCCGTAACTCTGAACGACTTGTAATTCTGTTCCCGTTCTTCTATCCCAGCCGTCAGAGCGTGTTTAAATAAGAAATATCCAGACATTTCACAAAGTTGTGCTATAGAATCTACACAATTATTTACATAGGAAAGGGACCAAAAAAAACTCACTATAGACACCTCTAAATATACAGGGCGTAGAACAGAGCTCGCCAAAGGCTATCTGCTTTCATGTACGAGGGCCTGAGGACGGGGAGAGAGCTGCTCACTGTCATTACTGAAGCAGGCCCATGACGGCAGCGTGACATGAGATTCACGCACGCCCTCCCTAAGGAGCGGGATCACACTTTTGTTTACCGGGAAGAGTAGCTATAGCTATAGCTTCCTGAAAGTGAAAGAATTTTTAAATCGGTTCGGTAGAGTCGGAGCCTATTTGATGCAAACAAACAATCAAATCTTTCCTCTTTATAATATTAGTATAAATAACACTAACCAAGAGTGCCCTGGGACATTTTTTATACAAGTATTGTTAGATATTCTCACACAACATTATTGAGCCCAAATTAACCTAGTATTACCTTGTGCTATGGGATCTAGACTAATCTCTACTATTATAACAAGAAAGCCGTGAGATTGTTCTCACCAGACTGCCCCTCGCTAACATGTTTATTGAAAGTTCCATCCGATTGACGTTGTCATTTTTGTTTTATTTCAAACTTTGAACAGATGATCCACGTGACCTAGTGATGTAGTTTAATGCAACAGTCACAGACTTTTTTTTTATACCACTAAGGTGGCAGACAAGCATACGGCCCACCAGAAGGACCGGTGGTCACCGCAGCCTATGAACGTTTGCAACACCAGAGGCACCACACTCGCGCTGCCGACCCTGTAAAAACCTTCTAAGACCCCTTTTGAAGAACCCCATACTGTAGGCGTTTGAGAAAACCGAGGCAGGGAGATCATTCCACAACTTAAGCGTGCGCGGAAGAAAACCCCTATCCGATCTAACCGTGCTGGAACGCTCCGGGCGCAGAGTGTGAGGATGAACTCCCTGTCTGTGGCGAGCGGTGCGATGATAGAACGTTGCCGTGGGCAGCATATCAAACAATTCCTCAGAGCACACACCATTGTACAGTCGGTAGAACACGCATAAGGAGGCAAAGTCTCTCCTGTCGCGAAGAGGTTCCACACCAGCTGTAAGTACAGGATCGTTGACAACTCTTACAGCTCGTCTTTGCACCGAGTCAAATGGACGAAGCTGATATTCAGGTGCTCCCGCCCAGAGGTGACAGCAGTACTCCATATGCGGCCGCACTTGCGACTTATAGAGAAGCAGTGTTTGCGCCGCAGTAAAGTACCGCCGCGCCCTGTTGAGCACACCTAGCTTCTTGGACGCCAGCTTAGCCTTGTCCTCCAAATGACTACGGAACTGAACGTCACTGGAGATGTCAACGCCAAGGATCCTACTACAGACAAAGTCTCGACATAAGCCCCTCTGCACTCTATTTTATAGAGAGGGGCTAAAATTGTAAAAACCGGCCAAGTGCGAGTTGGACTCGCCCATGAAGGGTTTCGTAGCAGCAAGTAACATATTATAAAAGTTCTTATAGTTCGTTGTAACTTTGATTGAAGTTTTAACTTGTTCCCAGTGGTAATGATTTTTCTAACCGAAAATTGCTGTTTACGGTGTATTAAAAAAAACTACCAGCTCTATCTCGTTCGAAATAATTTTCGCTGGTAGTTTTTATGGCAATGTACATCATAGATTCTTTTTAGATTTATCAGTCTCTTAGTTCAGAAGTTAGAGGGGGGGGGACACACATTTTTCCACTTTGAAAGTGTCTCTTGCGCAAACTATTCACTTTGGAAAAAAATGATGTTAGAAACCTCAATAGCATTTTTGAAGACCTATCTATAGATACCCCACGCGTATGGGTTGACCGAAAAAAAAAATTTTGAGTTTCAGTTCTGAGTATGGGGACCCCCAAAATTTATTGCTTTTTTTCTAGTTTTATATAAGAATCTTAATGCGGTTCACAGAATACATCTACTTACCAAGTTTCAATAGCATAGGCCTTATAGTTTCGGAGAAAAGTGGCTGTGACACACGGACGGACAGACAGACAGACAGACAGACAGACAGACAGACAGACAGACAGACAGACAGACAGATAGACATGACGAATCTATAAGGGTTCCGTTTTTGCCATTTGGCTGCGAAACCCTAAAAATGACTGTGACAGTACATTATTACAATTGTATAATATTGCCAGTACACAGAAGATAATTAAAAAAAACAGTAAACGATTAATTTAGGGCTTGTGAGTCCTAATCTATTTTTTTTTCTTCGTGTCTGTTTGTTTGTTTGTTTTTTTGTTCGAGGTTGGAGCAAAATTAGGTAGCTTGATCATAATTGTACTAACAGGATTTTGTAGGTATTTCCTCAACTTAAATATCGCTGTATGTTTCTTCAAAATTGGTTAAGCGGAAACAATAATACAGCTTGACCTATGTTTTACTAGAAACTCTATGTATTGGACAGGTCAAAGTCTATTGGTTATAAATTCAAATCATCTCGCGAACGAAGCCGTGGGCAAAAGCTAGAATTTCTATATAACTCTAAATACATACCTACAAATTAAACAATACCTGACCTTCGCAACTTCGTTTATGTCACAAAAGGTGTATGAAATGAGAGGTATATTTTCATCAGACTCATAGTAGCGTATGAAACAGCCCTCTTAGCTAGGCAGAAAGAACCGAGCGCCACACGGCACAGTCCGTACACACCTCACTTGCTTCTTCAACTTTCATTTTTCTTTTCATGCATGCACATCGGTTCCTTCGGCTCTTGACACCACCTCCTGCTAACACACGATTAATTTGGTCGTGGTAGGTGTGTCGTCGCCTTCCCTGACTCCTACGTCCATACACTTTCGCGTTGTATATCCGTTTTGTCATTCTTTCATCTCCCATTCGCTTCACATGCCCGAACCATCGCAGCATGCCCTTCCTAACTTTAACACCGACACTCTCTTCCAGACCAACTCTCTTTCTTACATCTTCAATCCGAACGCGATCTGCGAGTGTTACTCCGCAGATTTTGCGTAGCACGCGCATCTCGACCGCGTTTAATCTACTTTCATGCGTTTCCTGCCATACCCAACCCTCGCTTCCATACGTTAGCGAAGGTATCAGCACCGCGCTGTGTACTGCGAGCTGGGCCTTTTGGCTTAAGCTATTGGTACTTACCCAAAAGTTTACCTAACGTTCCATTCACACTATTGCCCGCAGTGACCCTCCTTTTTATATCAGTGGTGTACCGTCCATCCCTGCTAAATGCACATCCAAGATATACAAACTCATCCACCTGTTCCAGCACTACATCATTTACAGTTATTCAAGCATTCGTTCTGTCCTCTTCTCTTTCGAATACCATCACTTTCGTTTTATTCGCGTTCAAATATAAGCCTCTCATTAGACAATCATCATTCATCGATGTGACTAGTGACTGTAGTTCTGATGGCAATTCGGCTATGAGCACGGCATCATCTGCATACAGCAAACAGTTCACAAGTAAGTCACCCATTCGCAATCCAACATTCATCGATCTCTCTTAAAACTATCGTCCAGATACAGGACAAACGTCTGCCTGCCTGACGCCAATGTTGACGTCAAACCAGGGAGACAGGCTGCCGCCCACCCGCACACATGCCGTACATCCCACATATGTAGACTGCACGGCACGAAGCAGCGGACAATCAATCCCGTATCCTGGCAATATATCCCAGAGATCCTTCCGTACAACTCTGTCAAATGCTTTCTCCATGTCCACAAAACCGCAGTAAAGCCAGCTGCTTCTCTACAATGCTGCGGAGCGAGAAAACTTGATTCATACATCCCCTTCCATTTCGGAAACCACCCTGCGCCTCCCACAGTAATCCGTCTGATTCCACCCTCATTCTCCTTTCAATAATTTTGCTATACACTTTAGCTGATATACTCAAAGACTTCTATATAAACTGAGGTAGACATGCCCTACGCACCGATTTTTAAAACCAATAAACTGCGCCAATTAGCAGCGTTGCTCGCACTGTTGTGAGTCAAATCTTCGAGAGTACTCACTCGGCTTGCAATCTGAGTCCATACGCCTTCGCTTTTACTCTTGTTCTATTCTTATATTGCTATTGTGGTGACAAACAATTACGTAAATATTATTAAGTGAGTGTAGTCTTAGCAATGTGTGTATTTTAGGATTGCTTTTGAAATCTCGTTTGTTAGAGTACGGCGCGTCTACCTCAGTTTATATAGAAGTCTTTGGATATACTGACCAAACTGATGGCCCTATAGTTGGCGCACTCCATACGTGAGCCCTTGCCTTTATACAAGGGCACGATGATAGCACGTCTCCAGTCCATTGGGAACCTTCCAGTCTTCCAGATAGATTGCTCAAAACCCAGAAGGCGTCCCGGACGTAAGGACCACCTAATTTGATCATTTCAGCAGATATCCTATCAATTCCGGCAGACTTTCCATTTTTTAAGCTTCGTATCGACCATTCAATCTCTTCCAAAGTAATATCTCCGATTGATGATTGCACCGCAAGATCAGTCACCGACTCCCTCGCAGTGCCTGCATCCGGGGGATGTTCATACATTTCTCCAAAGTACTCATTCCACCGCTCTAACACCTCAAATGGGTCCGCAAGAATGCAAAAAGTTATAAATGAAGTGAACAATTGGTAAATCTGAATTTCAGAAAAAAGACTCGCAGCGCTTTTTCCATACAAACATATTTCCCTATTTTATTCCTGAATAATGTCTCTAGAACAATTTTTTTATGTAATCAGTATTTGTTTTTTTTTATTAAATAAATCAATAAATAATGTGTAGGGACCGCGGCACTAGTCCGCCATCTTGTAAGCAGCCGCATTTGGGTTGCACTCATAGATTTAGAATTTTTCGCTACTCTCAAGTTGCACTAGCGTATAGACGTGTGTGACAATAAACGTACTTAGAGATCTCTAATCGTTTGAATTATCACCTCGTTAGTGTGTCCCCTAAACTGGTGACCCCGACGAGATTAATGGTGTCAAAATTATTAAAAAAGGGGGGGATGAGTGTAGGGACCGCGGCACTAGTCCGCCATCTTGTAACCAGTCGCATTTCGGTTGCACTAGCGTATAGACGTGTGGCAATAAACGTACATAGACATCTCTAATCGTTTGAATTAGCACCTCGTTAGTGTGTCCCCTAAAAATGTAACAGATTCAAAACATAAAATCATCACAAAAACCAAATTAGGTGTGTTGAAACTCTTTGTTAACTATTTCCTATGAAATTGCTATCTTTGAAATATTACACCTACCTAAAGTAATCTGCTGAAAGCGTTGTTAACTTTTTAAAGAAAAAATATTTACGATGAAAGTCGAACAATAAGTTAGTATGTGACGCGTATAATGTTCAATCATGGCGACACGAAATTAATTTCATGAGCAACTTTGATTGTGCTATACCTCCTAAAGTATTCATTTAATTTGCATGGTGTAAAGGGAATGAATGATCTTGATGATTATGGTCAAGCCAACTGACGTATTTCAATTGAGAAGGATACCTTATTACCTAATATATACTATAAAATGGCGAAAAAACACGTTTGTTGTATGGGAGCCCCCCTTAAATATTATTATGTTTTTGTTTTTAGTATTTTTTGTTAAAGCAGCAACAAAAACACATAATCTGTGAAAATTTCAACTCTCTAGCTATCACCGTTCATGAGATACAGCCTCGTGACGGACAGACAGACAGACAGACGGACAGACAGACAGACAGACGGACAGCGAAGTCTCATGAATAGGGTCCCGTTCTTTACCCTTTGGGTACGGAACCCTAACAAGCTAAGTATTTAGACTTGGCCCACGAGATTGGGACATGTGGAGTATTGACTCAGCTATTATTGTACCGATAGTGATCTCTGTGCATGGACTAATAGTCAAAAACCTCGACCAACACGATACCAGTGGACGATTGGGTCAAGGGCTCGATGCAGAAGGCAGTTCTTCTAAACACTGCACGTATTGTGAGGAGGTTCCTGTCTCTGAAGTCCTGACCACCGATAGCTTGGTCACTGTACCCGATGCCGGTGGGGCATTATATTTTATTTATATTATAATGTAATGTAGATTTAAAAATATAATTTACAAGTTGTATTATCTAGATAAAGAGACATTCAAATATTGTTATTTTGAATAACCACACTCATATTTTTTTAGTAAAGTACACTTTTATCTTAATTCTAAGTGTTAGTATTTAAATGTTTTGCTAAACAGTGATTTATGTAGGCCCAATCTACCCGGTCCGCGATAATTTTCAAAAGGGAGTTAGAGCTAGCCGACCGCTGACTCTGCAGACGAGGGAGGTGGCGCGTTTCCGCATTGTTGAATGAAAACAATTATACTGTATGCATGTATGTAATAATAATTAAATTTTTATTAAATCAAAGAATAATTCCTTGTATAAAGTTCGCCTTAAGAGGAGCCGATTCTAAATTAAACAAGCCTTAATTTTTTGGTATTCCAGTAAACATATTGTCTTCAAACTGTATCTCTTTTTGGTAAGTCTTGATTCTGAAAAATCCTTTTTCACCCCAATTCTCCCCCCAACTGTTAGCTACAAGCCAGTACTCTGTGCCGTTCTCTTCTCCATAACCTATAACGCGGACGCTATGTCCATCTTCTCGTAATCCATATTTGTGTTCATAAATTCCACCGTCATAATAGAAGAAATCTGTGTAAACATTAAACGCAGCTTGAATAGAACCATTCTTAACTAATTCTGACTTGATAGCATCAGCATCTTTAAGTACACCGTAAACGTTTTCTGCAAAATGTTTATCTCCTTCATAAGAGATACTCTTGTGTACACACTCCTTATGACACTTGCTCTCATTCAATTTAGTAATGTTATACGGTTTACACTTGTTCGATACCAACCCTTCATTCTGCCAGAAATTAAAAGCATCAACTGGATCTCCTCCAGCACACACATCTTTTTGGAGACATTCGAAGTCTTGTTCAGCTAAATGTACATGTATACCTTTATGTATGCAAGTTCTATCTGACGCTGTGTTTGCAGTTCCGAAAGTCCAACACGATCCACAGTTACGTTGGTCGTTAATTTTACTAATCGTTTCACATTCCTTCCATTGTTGTCTGGCGTCGAAGTTTTTCGGTAAATCTTTCAAAATGTTACCTTGTTGAGGATAATCAGAACGACGGTAGCCAAGGCTGCGACTGCCCAAGTGAAAAATGCGGTCGTAGCTCTTGATGGTAAAAGATAAATGCCTTCCATTGAAGTATTCAATAAATTCCTGTTCAGGTAACGTCAAATATTTCTCTTGAATCTCCGGGTCTACTGAGACTGCCATCTTGGCCAGAATTAGCAAAAGCGTTAGTCGCAACATTTTGACTTCTATTTCACTCTTAACAAGCCTACAGCAGCAACTCCTTTTTATATTGTGACTTGTATCTAACGATGGAATGGAATTTGACAAGAATGATAAGAAAAAAATTCACATAAACATAGGTATTTTCTGAACTATTTATCGATATGTAAAATAGAATGTACGCACATCTTGAGATTCCTTCAAGTATTGAAGGACACATACCTACTATATCGCGAATACCTAGCTGTTGCCAGCGGCGTCGCCCGCGTGAAATTTGTGATCCCGGCGCCACATCCCATTGGAACATATATAGATAAAAAGATTACCTATCCCAGTACCATAGCGCTCCACACGCTGGTGGAGTGCACGGCGTAGGCGCAACAGCGCTAGGCCCTCGTAGTGGGTCTGGACGTGGACACTCTCTCGCTCGAGACCATGGTGCAAGCCATGATCTCCAGCGGGAGTAAGTGGGACTGCTTCGCCTCTTTCTGCGAGCAGGTCATGCTCGTGAAAGAGTCGGCGGGGTGGAAACGGGAGAGAAAACTCCCAACCGAGTTCCGCAGTCGGCGGCTTGCGCGCCGCAGACGTGCCTTCTCCAAAGACTATCGGCCTCCATGACCGGGGGCCTGAGGACGGTGAGAGGGCTGCTCACCGTACTTACAGAGGCCGGCCCATGACGGCAGCGTGACGTGAGGGATTCACCCCCCCCCCCCCTTAGACCCCTTAGAACCACCCCCTAGGCGAGGCCGAGTGCGCCCGTGGGTCTGCTGGGACTCCTGGGACATCCTTCCGAGGGCTTACCCGGGCCTCCCAACCATAGACTGTTGGGCGTAACGTGAGGTATTTTAGTCGGTAGGAGTCCGGCATAGCATCCGTGAGGATTTTCCCTCACGGATGCTATGCCAGCTGAACCCTCAGTAATCTCGTCACATGGTGAAGAAATAATTAATATACTGTTTTAAATTTAACCATCCTCTTACTTTTTTTATTCTCTCGATACACCTACCAGAAACTTCAGCGTTTCAATTGGTAAAATTTTGCAAATCCACAATAATACTTGTCTATTACCAGAATCGGTACATCTAATTGAATGATGCTAACTTTGAAGATGACGAATTTCGATGCAACTGTTTATACCTTATTTTACCACCTTAATGGTGGAATTTCCAAAAACACTTTCTTAATACTTACCTCGTTAATAAAAGGTACTTACTGTCCAAATTTCATCATTCTAGGTTCAGGGGGTTCCTCTCCACGTTGAGGAGTCAGTCAGTCCCATTCTCTCTTTATAATAATATAATAGATTAGGACCATGCCCACGAGAATCTTCAAAACCATTAAACCGATGGTCTTTGCAGAAAAAAATTCGCAGATAAGTAGTTGGCTTTATCAGTATTTGAGTAATATTCGACTGACTCATAAACTGTACTTTCGGTGACGTTAAGTAAAACTTTTATTCGCTGCGTAAGCCTATTATTCTGAACTAAAAGTTTTAGATACAGCTCGCGCCACGGATCATTGCGTCTGAATGCGCCAGTTCGACGCATACATATTTTTAATTTATATATTTATCTCGTATTATAATTATTACATGTAAACACTCACGCACTAAAACGCATCGTACTTTTATGTAATTTATATGACAACACTAACCTCCCCGCTCCATATTCCATCCCGCCATATTACTGTGGTAACGTACGCACGACACGGCGCATATACTCTTAACGCAACGCTGTGGTTACCTATCCGAACTCGAAGTACCGCTTAACATCAGCCACAGGCTCGAGAGCTACGGTATATGGCTCCAGTGAGCATCATTCGTGGTCGTGAATCAAGACCCCGAACGCAAAAATTAGAGCACGCGCCTACCGAGATAACAGCAAGGTAAGTGCGCTACCAAGTGTGGTCCTCCGTCCGGATATTTCATTTAACGCATTCTTTTCTATTAATAATACTAATTACCTCTTTTCCCATTAAATTCACTCATACATATAAATATGTAAGGTATATCTATACTAATATTATGTTGTATAGTCAGGCAAGGGTGAAGAATCTTCCGGTAGCCATTGCTAAAATAAACATAGATCTCAATGCTATGGGCCACTGGTGTGGACGCTTTGGACTTACCATTAACCCAGACAAATGTCAAGGCATCGTAATCGGAACTAGTCAAATGCTGAGTAGACTGGATGGGGTAGATTTTTGCCGTAAATAACTTACAACGCACGAACTATTCCAGTTACTCTAATAGTAAAGAACCTGGGATTACACCTTGATGAAAACTTTAATTGAAGAGCTCAAGTTACTAATGTATGTCAGAAGGTTACTGGTACGCTGCGTGCCTTTTAACGGCTCAAGAACTATTTTCCACCCAAAACCAAGGCAATGCTTGTTCAGACCCTTTTATTTCCCGTCATAGACTATGGTGATGTGTGCTATCTCGACCTGAATGCAGATCTACTCAATAAGCTCGATCGGCTTCTCAATAAATGCATTCGATTCGTTTATAATCTTCGAAAATACGATCATGTTTCGGTTTACCGTTCTGAATTGGGGTGGTTGCCTATACGTCAGCGTCGTAATTTACGTGCGGTAATGATGCTTTTTTCTCTTATGAATTACTCTAATGCTCCTTCGTATTTGACATCTCATCTTCAATCGCTTCGTTCAATTCATGATAAAAATTTACGCTCTTCTAACAACCGCCTTCTTCTCTGTCCCTCTCACACTTCAAGTATGAGTCATTCATCTATCCTAGTGCAATCAACCCTCCTCTGGAATGCACTTCCAGTAGAAGTCAGAACGTGCACAAACCGAAATACATTCAAAAATAAAGTGCGCGAACTTTAAACGAGTACCCCTTTGTCTCCTCCACATTCTCATTTCATTAACGAATCTTTAAAATAAAAGTTATTATATATTATATACAGTATTTATTATACTCATCTTCGTATAATTATGATAGAACTTCACGTACAGGTAAGTTCGTTTAATCATTTATTATACTCGTGCTTCGTTCTCGAGATGAGTAACCTATAAAGTAATATTATGAATTCATTCAACTTGTAGACTTTGAGAGCATGATTTTAGGAAATATCAAGGAAACTCCAAAATCAACAAAATTAACTGTTGTCTTTTGCTTTATTCATATTTATGTATAAATAATTTTACTATAATAAATGGTAACGTATCAATAGTACATAGGTAATTATTCAAAAAGTATAATCATTAGTAACAACGCGTTAATTGCATTTGTGGATACACATAACTTCATTCGGCATATTAATTGCATTTCATACTTAGCGATTCTTCTGAGTTGTAATTGAAAGAATAAAGTTGTATCGTTCAAGATCAGTCTAGCCAGAGAATCATTTTGATTGGTCACGATAGTCCTATCGTAGAACCTAGCGAATGTGGAATATGTTCCACTCAAACCCGCAGTTCTGCGGATCGTGTCAACACTAAGCCCGAGCCGACGCGCGCGCGACGTGCTCGCGTGCCGCGTGCTGAGCGCGCTAAAGATCGAAACATCTATTCCACATTCTTCTAAAGTCGACTTTATCCAACGACTTAGTGATTGCGAAGTGACAACCGCGTGAGGTTTTCTTTGGCTAATAAAGACATAATTATGATTACCTCTTAGCTCTCTTGTTCTGTCTAAGTAGGCGAGTAACGTAAGCGCCGGGCAAATTTCTGGCTTATGCCTAAAAAAGGGTAAGATTAGGGTTGGTTGATTATTACCAGCACGTGATGTCTTGATAATTTCCGGTATTTTAATAGTAATTTGTGAATCGGTTTCCACTATATTTCGAATGTCTATCTTGGACAACGTCTGTACCCTGCGAACTATTGTCAGAGCCAGCAGCATTGCGCATTTTTTAGTTAATTTTTTCAGACACAAAGTATCATTTGGATACCACTTAGCGAGTTCTTCTAGGACAACCGACATATGGTTTCAGCCGAAACACTCCATTAAAAATGTGTTTTACTCTATCGTCAATCGATATGTATGAACCCATTAGCATTGAAAATGCGGACCTATACGCATTAAGAGATCCGTACTGGGAACCAGAATTAAATAGGTGTGTGAAAAATGATAGAATTGTAGGAATAGATTCATCATAAAAGTTTAAATCGTTGTCCCTCGCATAGGCAAACCAACGCTTAAGACAAACGTCATATTGTTTGATAGAATTTTTGGACAGGGATGCAAGAGATATATCTACGGAATCTGCTAGGACATTTCGTCGCAGTAGCGCCGTCCGCAGAGCACTCCGGCAACCAGGGTAAGACTCGTCTTTTTTTTTTTTAGTTTATTTTCAGGTAAACAAACAACATCACAATAATAAGTGCATAAATAGTTATAACAATACATTTAAATGATTGTGACATCCACAACGTTTACCACAAATATAGCGTATAGAAAGATAACAGATTGTTTGAAGTTCAGGAGTAAGTATGCCACACCATGCATCAACAAGAAATAAATAAATCACACATAAATAGCTAAATAAATAAACAAATATCAGTAGAATAACATTATCTTGATCTGTACTGTATATATAAGCATAGCGAAAAAAAGAATACAATTCAAAGGCTTTCACATGTACATCTCATTTTAACTTTTAAGTTTCTCACACACTAAATGCTTATAAACACCCACACTATTTGCGTAAATGTCAATATGTCATGTCTTGATGTTGTCTCGGCTGGAACGAGAAATTAGCACGTTTTCATGGGGACTAAACGTAATAGTACTGCTAACAAGCAGACGTAGAAAAAGTGGAATCCAAGGCTGTGTCTCCCATAAGAGCACTACCATAATTCCAGTGGCTTTATCCTGAACAACTTTCCTCAAGGATTTCAAAATAACTAATACGCGTGGAAAAGAATAGAAGAAGAATTTTGACCAATCAAGAGTGAATGCGTTTATCGCAAAGGCATCTGGATCTTTGTGCCACGAAACGTATTTTGTGCATTTCCTATTCATTCGGCTAGCGAACAAGTCTACTTGTGGATGACCGAAAGTAGCAGCTAATTTGTAGAAAGCGGAATTCATTAGCTCCCACTCAATATCTGGGTGGTTACGTCTTGATTCTGCGTCTGCCACGACATTATCTTCAGATCGGATATAGGAAGCGTAAATAAATACTTTTCTCAGTTCAAACCATTGGCAGATGCTTTTGGTAGTATCGGCGAGGTGTGGAAACTATACCCCTCCCATCCTGTTAATGTACGACACTGCCGTCAAATTGTCGACTCGAATAAGTAGGTACCTGGCAATTTGGGTAATTTTTAGCAAAAATTTTTTTTTTTGTTTATACCACTAGAGTGGCAGACAAGCATACGGCCCCACCAGATGTACCGGTGGTCACCGCAGCCTATGGACGTTTGCAACACCAGAGGCGCCACAATCGCGCTGCCGACCCTTTAAAAACCTTCTAAGTCCCCTTTTGAAGAACCCCATACTGTAGGCGTTTGGGAAAACCGAAGCAGGGAGATCATTCCACAACCTAAGCGTACGCGGAAGAAAGCCTCTATTAGATCTCACCATGCTCGAGCGCTCAGGACGCAACGTATGAGGATGAACACCCTGTCTATTGCGAGCGGTGCGATGATAGAATGTAGCCGTAGGCATCATATCAAACAATTCTTCAGAGCACAAACCGTTGTACAGGCGGTAGAACACACACAGAGAAGCAAAGTCTCACCTGTCACTAAGAGGTTCCACACCACCTGCAAGTATGGGATCGTTGACAACTCTCATAGCTCGCCTTTGCACCGAGTCGAATGGACGAAGCTGGTATTCGGGTGCCCCCGCCCAGAGGTGACAGCAGTACTCCATATGCGGACGCACTTGCGACTTATAGAGAAGCAATGCTTGCGCCGCTGTAAAGTACCGCCGCGCCCTTCCGAGCACTCCGAGCTTCCTGGACGCCAGCTTGGCCTTGCCCTCCAAGTGACTGCGGAACTGCACATTACTGGAGATGTCAACACCAAGGATCCCTATACTTTCAGAGATGGTGAGAGATGTGCCCTGAAATTGTGGCGCCACAGTGAATGGGGTCTTTTTTGCGGTGAAAACACAAACTTGTGTCTTGGTAGGGTTGAATTGGACAAGATTTTGTCGACCCCAATCGGACACTCTGGTGAGAGTAGCCTTGACATCAGACACAAGTTGTTCACGACTTTCTTCCACTGCAACCCGAGAGATACCGGGACGGCCCGTGTAATAAGTGTCGCCCGTACTGTCGTCCGCATAACAATGAATGCCGTCAATAGACAACATGTCATTGATATGCAGCAGAAACAAAATAGGGGACAACACTGAGCCTTGTGGTACACCAGCATTTATGGCCATGCAGTCAGAACAGCTGCCGTCAACGACGGCCCTGATGCTTCTACCGGCCAGAAAGCTGGACACCCATCCGCATAAACTCTCGGGCAGTCCATAGGAGGGCAGTTTCGTAAGAAGACCAAGGTGCCAGACCCAGTCAAAGGCTTTCGAGATGTCGAGGCTCACTGCTAGAGCCTCACCCTTACTCTCGATAGCCGCCGCCCAGCGGCGTGTGAGGTACACAAGAAGATCGCCCGTCGAGCGACCGTGACGGAAACCGTACTGCCGGTCACTGAGCAGGTCATGTTCCTCAAGGTACCTCAGGAGCTGTGTATTAATTACACGCTCCATCACTTTAGATAAAAGGGAGGTGACGGCTATAGGCCTATAATTGGCCGGGTCGGTCCTGTCACCCTTCTTGGGCACAGGATGCACGTGCGCGATCTTCCACGACGCCGGGACTTGCTTCATGGAGTATGAAAGCGTGAAAAGACGTGTAAGCACCGGACACAACTCCGGACCACACCGCTTAAGTACCACCGCGGGAATGCCGTCCGGCCCACTCGACTTATGAATATCTAGGGATTGAAGCTCCCGCCTGACGTCCCGTTGCTTGAATTTAATTTCTGGCATTGAAGTGCCACACCAAGGGATACCAGGCGGAAGCGCACCGCCATCGTTCATGGTCGAGTTGGAGGCAAAGAGAGAACCCAAAAGGTCGGCCTTCTCCTTGGCACTCTGGGCCAGACTACCATCCAGTCTATGTAGAGGTGGTAATCCCGACCGACAAAAGTTTCCCTCGGCAGCTTTGGCGAGCGACCAGAATTCACGACTTCCAGAAGGGTAGCCGGCTAGTCGCTGACCAATTCTGCCGACGAAATCGAACTTAGCCCTGGCAACCGCTCTTTTACTGGCCCTCGAGGCAGCATTCAGTTTGCGTTTCACTTCAGAGATGCTAGGATCTGAGTTAGCGCGAGCCGTGGTCCAAGCTCTGTAGGCAGTTTCTTTCAACATCCTAGTTTCTCTACAAAGCCGATTAAACCACGGTCGTTTCCTAGCTCCTGCCGGGATCCAGCGGTTAGGAATATAACATTCCATGCCCGCCAAGATCCCCTCAGCTACTGCTGCAGCGCAGGAGTCCAAATCTTCTGAAGTGAAGCAAAGCCGCCTCCACGGGTACGACGCAAAGAACTCTCGAAGTCCATCCCAGTCTGCTGACTTGTAGTGCCACACATGTCGCTACTCCTTGGGCCGAGGTGGTTCAGGCCTTGCGAGAGGCACTCGCGACCGAACGAGGCAGTGGTCCGTTGAACCAAGTGGTGCATCAACTGATGTGGCGTATCCGTCCGGCCGCGTAGTCAGCAGAAGGTCCAGCAATGCACTCTGCTCGTTCTCCCTATCTGGTATTCTCGTATGAGATTTTACCAGTTGGGAGAAACCGTAGGTCAGGGCAAAGTCGTGAGCAGCTTTCCCCGCAAAGTTAGTGTGCACGGAACCCAACCAGTCAATATGGTGACCATTAAAGTCCCCCAAAATCACTATCTCCGCGGAGGGATACCGCTCAATAGCCTTGTCGGTCGACTGTTGCAGGTGGTCAAAAAGGCGAACTGTCTCCGTATCACCGCTATGGGACCTGTAAATGCACGCGTAGATCCAAGTGTGGCCCCCATGATCCACGCGCGCCCATAATGTAGACAGGTCCCTGTCTTCCAGGTCACTGAGACGGCGACAGCAGATATCCTCCCGTACGAACATGCATACCCCAGCTTGACGCCTGAAATTAGCCTCCAGCTTATAGCCAGGGTACATCAAGTAAGATGTATCCTTCGGGCAAGATATCTTAGTCTCCGTCAGGAAAAATAAGTTCAGCATCGCAGATTCCAGGTGGCGGTGGATCACATTGATGTTAGAGTGCATTCCTCTGATGTTACAAAAGTCGACATTTAGTGTGGACGACGACGAAGCCGCTGTGGAAACCTTTTTTCTTATTTGAGCTTTTGCCATGATGATATTTGAAATTTGAAAGGGGATAAATAGAAGGTAGGGGGTGCCTGTGTGTCGGTGACGCAAGAGACTAAGCGAGGCCCCAATTCCCCAAAGGCAGGCACAGGCAGTGCGGTAGATTGGCACGGCCGGCGTACGGAAGGGCCCCCGGTCCCCCCCCAATGCAGTAGCCGCGTCCACTCCGGTATCCTCCTCCGGCACGACCACAGCACCAGGGACTTTGCACAGGCTGCTGGTTCAGCCTCCTGGGGCGGAGATTACGTAATCCCCAGGTTCGGGTCCCGTACAGCCTGCGGGCGGTCAGCGGTCAACCGTTTCACCGGGTCTCCCTGACCGCCGTACCAATATTCCGCGCCTATGCCAGCCAATAGAGACAGATGAGCCTCTGGTCTCACCGCCACCGGCACAAAGTCACCCCAATGAGCACTGGAACCCTGCTAACCGACGGAGAACATAACCCAGCACGAAGCAAGGTTACTATTACCGCGGTCTTCTGCAGGGTGGAGGTACTGCCCCAGGCGGGCTGCTCCCCGAACGGAATTCCGTTATGCCCTTCCTCCTAATGTAGGCTCCTTCGTTAATCCCTAGGATATTAGATCTTAGAGATCGAATTGAAGAAGCCAAACACTGTGCCCTCAGGGTATTACATTAGCTTCATGAGAAGAAACGCGTATCCCCTAAACCCCGAGGGAGGGATTGCAATAAACGCGGCCAGCAGCTCTAAATTATTTATGTGTTGTTTTTCTTTCGCATTGGACCACTAACCACTGGCTGTCTCAATTCCACACGCTGCGCCCCATCCTTTCATAATTTGGATCCTGAGCTAAGTTCCAAATTTTTGGTGTAGAGCCATCCATATTCGATGGCAGGAGAGGCCGAGACCAGTAGTCCAATGAGATGCGCAAACTGTCTAATTATACACGTTTTTGTGCCAATAAACTTTACTAATTCCTCTTTTATGCGTTTTCTTTTTTCGTTTGGAAGTGAAAGTTCAAATCTTTGAGAGTCGAGAATGTAACCCAAATATTTACATTTATTTGATGGAGTAAGTATGCTTTTATCGTGATTAATAATAAAGCCGAGGGAACATAAAAGTGTTTTAGTAATTTCAATGTTATCCATAAATTCTTTGAAAGAATAACCTATTAAATTTAGGTAATCTAAGTAAATTGTGGATAAAAAACCACCGGATCTCAGAAGTTTCACAATAGGCTTTGTGATTTTTGTAAAAACGTATGGGGCCGTACTCAAACCAAAAGGTAAAACGTTGCACTCATATAATTTTTTATTCAATTCAAGCCTTAAATACTTTTTGCTATCTGGAGGAATTTTGATAAAATGGTGTGCATCTTTAATGTCTATTGTTGCCATATAGCAGTCACGTGACATAAGTTTTAGAGTAGTACGAAAGTATTCTATTTTGAAGTGTTAGGTTTCTATGAATTTATTTAGTTGTTTAAGGTTGAGTATAAATCGCATATTACCATTTGGTTTGGGTCGTAAGAAAACGCTTGAAAGGAATTGATCTTTACAAGGCTTACAAACTGAAATCGCCCCGTATGACTCTAATTTAGCTATAGATTCATTTAACAGCAATTTTTCGGATTCCGAATATTTACTGGGCAGGGGCGGGGATACTTGTCGTACAGGACTAGAAAATGTTATTTTATAGCCTGGGTCGATCCAAGAGAGTAACTTGAGATCGTCCGTAATTATTGCCCATGATTTGTAAAAAAGCGACAATTGTCCAGCATATTTCACCTGGTCTAGTAACGCCTGCGAGCGTACCTCGGTGGCGGCGGCGGCGGCTTGCGAGACAAGGGCGCGCGTGCCGTGCGAGGCTCTGCTGGCGGCGGCGGCGGAGGCGGTGGCTGCGCTGGCGTCGTCGGCGTTGCAGGCGTGTTCCTCCGGGCGTCGCTGGTTGCCTGCGACCCGCGACAGGAGGCTTCCAGTTTTTTGGCGGCTTTGTTTGGGTTTTTAAGTCGGTACCTGACTTGGAAACAGCCTTGGCGGCTTTCAAGTCCTCTGTTAAGTTGTTCCCGAATAGGAACTTGTCTATTTTGGTACTGAGCAGAGGCTCCTTTATTTCCTTTTTTAAGGAATAAACAGCCAGATTCCTTCATGACACCGACTCATTATGCTGTGCGTCACAAATTAGCCAGGCCGTATCCATGAGCCGCTTTATTTGTACATTGTCCTTTTGTTTGGCCTCAAGGGCGTGAGAAAGGGCTTCCCCTAGGCAGGATATCGCTTCAGCGTGGTTTCATTAAGAGCAGCTTTAACTTCAGCATTTAGAGCTGGGGCCCCAATCATCGTGCAATTTTCAGGCAACAGGTATTTTTGGCACAGCTCTTTCCTAATTTCTTTGCTCAAGCCGTTGGTGGTGATATGGTTGAAGCGGGAAGCTATCTCCGGACGAATATCTTTTCCGTACTTCACTTTTTCTGTAGGGTCGTCGCCTAGAATCACTAGGATGTCGTTATCGAGCTGAGATTCTTCTAAGAGACCGTCTAATGACTGTATCGCATCATCTTGTGGTTTTGGTTGGTCTTCCTGCGAAGACGAAGGCACTAAACCCGACAATGCCGTCGGCGGAACAGGTGACAAGGGTGGTGGCATAGCTAAGGTTTCACCTGTTGGTGCTCATCACATAGGAGTATTGAATCTACTTCTGCATTGTCTCTCGAGTAGTTCTGATTTTCCTCGCCTGAAAATAGCAAGAAAGCAATTTTAACAATTACGACTTACTTTGGGGTAGAAATGTTTGAATTTTCTACCTAAGATAAGCGTAGATATTATTCAAAAACGCAAAATAATTAACGTTTATTTATTTGCTGTTTTAGCAGATATACGAGTATCATACATACATTATAGATTTTCAATATCAACGCTAGGATGGTTCCGCAGACGTCCTGGTGCGTGAACATACTTCTATTACCTACCAACTTATACACATACTCGTATCTCGTATCGATATCATGGCATCTAAAGACAAATCTAATATCAGGTCATCGTAAGTTTTTTAGAATACAAGAAACAAAGTTTGTTTCACACAGTTCAAGAAGTGTTATTGTAGTGATCGGGTAACCTAGTGATCGTCTCACCAATGCCGAGAAAGTTCAGTATTTGATTTGTTGCTTTTCTGGTAAGGCATTTACTGTTTGTTCAGGCATAGCTGCCACCGCACAAAATTACGATGTCATTTGGCAGGCCCTTCTGGCTAAGTACCACGATACCAGGGTGCAGGTCTCGTGCTATATAGAACAAATATTACATCAGAAGCCGGGGATTTTTTGTTCAGCTGAAGCAGCTCTGCAGCGTTTACCTATCACGAATTTATCAGATTTCATAATAACTGCTTTAGCATTAAGCAAATTTTATAAAACCATGCTTGAATTGTTTGAACAATCTCATAGTCAAATCTACCTTCGTATAGTGACGACAAAACATTTTTGACAGAACAAAGCAAACACGCTGCGCTCACCGTCACATTTACAAAAAGGTGATTATCGCGCTCAGCGGAACTCAACCGCCTCCCATTTAACTAAACCAGTAATTTTTTACGCAAATCAGCCCTACTGATTTGAAATCAGTCGATACTTCTAACAACGTTTCTGACCATTTGCGAAAAAATGCCAACATTTGGCATTCTGCGTGTCTGTCATTTTGCGTTTCTGACATTGTACGCCTAAACCTAATTGAATAATATTTTATTATCACTTGCTACTACCGTTCATTGTTTCTATAATATTTGAGTTAATTCCTTATCTTAGTGGGTATACATATATTATACGTGATTTTTAAAAATGAATCATAAAATAAAACTACCCTCATTTTTTATTTTGCATAGGTTAGCACGGCGCATTACCACTTCTCTTGTTGATTGCGTGTTTTTGTCTCAATCGCCAATATTTGATAAAAATATGGAGAAATCACAATTTAAAAAATCGAAACATGGGAAGAATTTGTTGGTATTAGAGGGATATACATATTCTTTAAATAAATCAGTAAATGATAAGTGTTATTGGGCCTGTACAGAAAAAACCACATTAAAGTGCAGTGCTACGGTTAGAACGGAACTGGAAAATAATGAACATATTTTGAAGACCGACCTTGAAGTCGTTGACCACTTTCATCCACCGCGCCCTGAAGAAAACGTCGCCAGAAAGATAAGGACTGATTTAAAGAGAAAAGCTGAACAATGTATGGAAAGCCCGTCACAAATTATCCAGGCATGTAAGCAAGAAGTACCGCAGAATGCAGCTCCTTACATTCCTAGTAATGACGCTATGCGAATGATAATAAATCAGGCACGATTAAGAACGACCCCATCAATACCAAAGGAATTAAGTGAAATAAAATACGTAGACATATACAACGTGCTCAACAATAAAAAAATTTGATTGGTCTTTATATTAATGAAAATGAAAGTGTCCTCGTTTTCGCCACCGAAAATAATCTACGGTTGCTTAAGGATTCCTCATATTGGCTTTTAGATGGCACATTCATGTGTTGCCCCATTCGATATACCCAAATGTATATTATACATGGATTTGTGGGTAATAAGGAAGGCGCTTTCAAAGTTGTACCGTTAGTGTATGGGCTGCTAAGTATCAAATCTGAAAATTGTTATTATATTTTCCTTGAGATAATTACGCGACATGCGTTAAATGAATATGGCTTGAACTTGAAACCACAATATGTGTTGACCGATTTTGAGATTGCCGCTACAAAAGGGCTTAAAAGAGTTTTTCCGGATTGCAGTCAAAAATATTGTTATTTTCATCTTCGCCAATCGATTTGGAAACATATACAACAAAGCGGATTAGCAAAGAGGTATGGAACGGACATAACTTTCGCACATAAAATGAGACAAATACCTGCTTTGGCATATTTAAATTCAGAGGAAATTCGCGATACATTCCATTTGCTTGTACAAAAAGTGCTACCAAAGGAAGCAAGTTCGGTTATTTCTTGGTTTTCGAGATATTATGTAGATGGCACTTATAAGAGTATTGCCTCTACTGATAAAAGTGACACCAATAGTAGTGCACGAGTGTCAATTCGAAAAATTCCACCCTTGTTCCCGCCTGAAACATGGTCTATTCATGATCGTTTAGAATGAAACACTCCTAATTCACAAAATTCAGTCGAATCTTGGCATCACCGCTGGAATGGGCTCCTTGGAAGAAGGAAGTGGAACATATTTAAAACAATAAAAGAAATTGGAAAGGAACAGAAGAGTAATGAGCTGATTATAGAAAAAATTAGAGGCCAAGATGAGTCAGTCTCTCCCAACAAAAAGAAAAGCAGGCAGGAAAAGAAGAAAAAATGAAAAAACTTTTAAATCAAAAAGACCAGATGGAGAGGCTTGACTTCATGAGTTCAATGGCTTACGTTTGCCACTTCAAAAAATAAAACAACACATATCGCTTGCTTATTGCAAGACCGACATATCTCAAAATCACAAGATTTTCAGATTACAATAAAAAAGAAGTCTTTTATTAGCATATTTTTCAGTACTAGAACGCCAGAAAGATAATTTTACTCGATGCCGCTAGGTGGCGACAAATGTCGTTTTTGCACGCTGTTGGTTGCGGCATCTTGCTTGTTTCAATATAGTACTATCCCAGTTAAGCCAAAGTGGTCGACGAGGACGCACGCGTCTAGTTCTACAAGGATGTCATATTTGGAGTTAAAATATTCTTGCAACAAATGGTAAGAACTATTTTCCGATTAATCCTTTAGTACAATATATAATTATTTTGGATTATGACGTTATTACAATAAACAAATAAGTTTAAATATTTGTATTATTAAACAATATGATGTTATTGCTAGTAAAACTAAGGATGTGTTTGTTTTATTTTACGTTAAGTCATTATTGTAATTATGACATTGCATTTAATAATTTAAAACGGAATGTCACATTTAAAATTAAACCGTCCTAGCAGAAAATATTCAGATTTTATAAGTATTATGTAAAAATATGTTACTATAGCAAGAAACGAAAAGTGTTTTTTTAAGTTTCTTTTTGCTCTTTTTTCATTCTAGGCGTCTCGAAAACAACTACAGTTCTCAACACTACACTACCAACGACAATTTAAATTAGTCCTGAAAAGAAGGGAAGGAAACGCGCTAGGAGTGAGGATCAATGGAGGCGAAATATTTTGAAAAAAGCTTTGATTCAAGATTCGCATCCAATCGTAAACAGTTTTGTTTTCAAAACTGTTTACGATTGGATGCGAATGTTACGAAGACGTTGAAGTCGTGGCTAGGGCAAGCTCAATCAGCTGACCCGTCGGAACTATACAGAGCCCCTAATAACTTCGGAATGACGTTTAAGAAGCCGTCGGAACTCTATAAACATCTAAGAATAACTAAAATGCACGTCTGGCAAAATCAAGAGACGAAATCGTTCACGCTCTTCCAAGAAATATAGCAGAACTTGAGTCACGCCTCCAATTACACAAGAAATTCATGATGGGTTCGAAGACTGGTAGAGTGGGTTTGAGTAGTATCCGGGGACAAACAGAAAAAGACGTTACAAAATCATTTCTGGAGCAGGATGCGAATGAAGCCTATAAGGTGCACGCGATGAACCTAGAGATGCAGAACGAGTGGCTTACTCTAGGTGAGTTTTTTTATTCCCATGACCTTGCAGTGGCGTACTTTGTTCTACGACTGTTCGCCGGGTTTGCTTAGATTCAATCTGAACGCGTTTCAGTTGACCCTCTCTGACCAAAGTAATCTGGTCAGGTGGGGGAAAGCCACAGATAAAACTTGAGAAGCAATTGGAACTGCTAGGCACCTGCTGGTGGGTTGTAGGACCTTAATACACCGGGGTCATAACTCACGCCGACTATAGGGTATTGGAAATGATACGTGAGGCTGTCAGTTTGGCGGTAGCTAGAGCCACAAACATAAGAAATGACATTGCGTTTGTAAAGGAAGGCTGTTCAAGAAAGTACCTCAAAAGCCATACTCAGTTTTGATGGCTGCCGCCGATTGGACCATACTCGCAGACACGTATGAAAAAGACTACAAAATCCCGCAGGATGTATGTACCTCGCCATCCAGACCCGACATATTCCTGTTTTCAAGGATACATAAGCGAGCAGTGCTCCTGGAGCTCACGGTGCCGTGGGAGACCAACATACCGAAGCACAACGCCATGAAGAAAAATAAATACTTTGACTTGACCAATGATTTAACCAAAAATGGCTATGCGGTTAAACTCTATTCCATAGAAGTAGGAGCAAATGGAATTCCAGCTAAAGCCCTGTATAATTTATTTTAAGACCTTGGATTTGCAAGAGCTTCAGTAAGCTCTTTACTAAAACGAATATCCAAAGCGGCATTGTTAGGGTCTTACCAAATCTGGTTGGGCAGGGGAGGGAATAGTAAGGTGGCCACCCTAAACCTACTCAAATGGGCCGCAAGCCCCAGACACCTTCGGGGTGTTCCCCCCTGCGCCATGCTATGGACCCGGCGCCCGCACTTAGAATCTATGGAATGCTAAGAATAAGGTCTCTCACTTATTATAGACTGAAATTATGAGACTGTTAATAATGAGTACCTGAGATATGGTTCAATTTGTGTTAAGAATTGTGTTTTTAGTTGAAGCTTAAAGTGTCTATGCTACGTTCCTTTTCGAATATTTTTTTATATTTTAAAGATTTGATTATGCTGATTTTAGAATGTTTTTAAATATTACAAAGAATGTGCCTAAGATATTTGCAATAAGTAGTTAGTAAGTAAAGAAATTTTATTGAAAGTTGGTTTAGTTTCGTTATTTTTGTATTTGAAAATAAAAGTTTAAACCTGCAGAGGCTGTCTTATTTCAAGGTAACGAATTCAACCTTTTTTTTGCAATACCGTCATTATTTGTTTTAAATCGCGAATTCTTGGGTATTTTGTGGTGTAATAATGACTTATTTTGAGAAAATACTTTCAATATTTAGCTTTTTTCTGCAACAATGACACAAGTGAGGACTATATTAATATGTTTTAAAACTACTTATAATAGGTAATATTTATATATTTTTTAATATACAATTTTTAAAGTACAGTAAAACACTAACACATGACATATGGTTTCCCAGTATTTTATTTGTAATATAGACGAATAAATCAAATTGATACTTTAAAACCGCTCTCCGGTAAAACTTCATTTTTTTGGTTATGACATTCTTGCAATAAGCAAGCGATATATTAACCTTTATTTTTTATGTTATATGTCAATTTGCTCAATTAAAATAAATGCCTTCTTGATTATAAATTATGTTTTTTCTTTATTCTATAAATCTATAGGTAGGTACCTATAGATTTGTATGTAACTACTCTGAATTTAAAATTCGAAAGATCAGTCCATCGATTAATAAATATTCGAAGAATCGTTCAGTCGAAGCAGCGTTTGGCGACAAAAAGTTGTTTCGCAATAAACTCTATTCGCACAATCGTTCAGTCGATATTACAATAATCGAACATCTGAATCTCGAAATTAAGTTACGGACCCTTTAGAAGGTCCGCACTTTAGTGGATCCAGGAAGTCAAAGTCATGTAATCTCTAAGGCTTGCACACGTCGTTTAGGGTTGAAACAATACAAATCTCAAACTCCAATGTCAGGAATAGGTGATACTGCAGCTTGCTCTTCGGGCAAAGTATTTTTAGAAATGCGACCAATTGGTAAAATTGAACCATCATTCACTCTCGAAGCGGTGACTCTTGACAAAATTTGTGGTGATATGCCCACTCATCCTGTGGACATAGTCAATTTTCAACATAATATCAAACATCAAATTAGCTGATTAAAAATATGATTCTTCGCGTCCTGTGGACATATTATTCGGTGGAGAGATTTTCCCACATCTTCTCGTACCAGGAAAATTTGATGGTGGTCCACATGCAGCAACTGCCATCAACACAATTTTTGGTTTTATCCTGATGGGAAAATCCATTCCTTTATCAATCAATCATTTATCAATGGATGCCAACTTCGACGTGGCTATTCAGAAATTTTGCCATGCAGAGAACTTACAGTAAAATTTTAGATTTTTCACAAAATTATTTAAATAAATGAGTGTTTTTGTAATAGTTCCGGGCAAGGTCGGGTGAATTTCTTTTTATAGGCTTAAGTCAAAACCTTCAGCATATCATTTCAGCAAAAACATATCACCCCACTGGACACCAAGTTTTTAAGGCGCTTCCTAAACTTGTCTTTTTTATAGCATTTTTACCATCTATGATTTTTCAACATCCTCCGGCTTAACGGAAAGTGGCTGTATACAATCTTTCCAACGGCCAACTATCAGTAGAGGCTGCAGAAGTAAGAAACAAATATATTATACATAAACAAACATATTATACATAACGAACAGATTTTTTTAGAAAATTTCGCGAGTATTGTGCGATAGAGACGTCTTTAATGGACTTCAGACCCCTATTTAAACTGTGGACGAAAACGGCAAACATTGAGAAGCAGTCATTGTTTCTCAACATAAACTTATAACAGGAAGTTTGGAAACTTTCAGGTTCACCTATGAAATTGTATGAGACTGACACTTTTTAATACGAAATGTTGATGATTTCAATTAATAGTTTTTGTTTTCTAGAAGTTTTAAGGTACCCCCTGTTATTAAATACTTCATTCAAAATTATGTTAACGCCGATACACTTCATATAACAAGAAAACAATTTTGGCAATAAAAAAGCGAATTCAAGTCCGTTTAGGATCAAATAATTGCCGAAATGTAACCAAATTGCGACGGGACCACATGGAAAGCACCAGCTGTCAAAGAAATTGCATTAAAATCGCTTCACCCAATCGAAAGTTATTGAAATAACAAACATGTAAAAAATAAAACACAAACTCCTTCTTTTTTGAAGGCGGTTAATAATGTACCGCGTAAGTGCCAAGTGTTTGATAACTTGACATTTGCATCTCAAAAACAGTCATAAATATTTTGACCGGATTTTTTGTGCAAATACTCCTCTGTGCGGCGCCTTGCGCCCTCTGCCTTTCCCTAGCAAACGATTTCAGTTCCCCGCCATTGTCCGCATCAACCATAAGTGATTATGAATTAAAGTAATAAAACCGAGAAATACTAATGAAATCAACTTTAAAACAGCGTGAAAAACAGTGCATTTTAGTGAAGTGCATTTTATTCTATAAAACGAGAAGATATGGGGCGCTCCTGAGGAGTCCACGCTATAACATCGGACATTATCAGCAGCGCGTGCCGGCGCCAGCCGACGCCGGTGAAAATATCAACGACGGTGAGTCTCCTATCCTTCCCAACCCTCAGATTCATATACAGTACACTCAAACACCAACATGGTTCTGCTGTAACACTCGAGGTGCCACAGGGTCTGTTGAATTTTGGGACCTTTCCTTTTTGTAAAATATACGGTAATGATCGCTCTTCCATGGTGAATGTTGGTATGTGAAGCACTTACCAAACACTACAGAGAAATATGGAATTGCTGTTAAGAAAATAAAAGAAATCGCAAAAAATTGGAACATATTATTCAATAGTTGTTCAGCTCGCGCTACGTATCTTGCGTCTAAGAAGTTCATTCGTCTGCGTCACAATTATGCATTATTGTCTATCACAGGGTAAACTAAAGTGTAGGTGAGGCGGGAAGGCCGGCCCTCCCGACTCAGCAGTGGTTTATTTTGAAAAACACAATTTTGAGTCAGTCGAATATAACTCGAATAGTCTTCAGTCTTCAGTCTTCTTGGGCTCCCATTTTCCGCACTTAGGTCCGCCAGTGGACCCATTGTTCGTGAGTGTTGGCTGTCACTCCAGCCAACCCAGCTCCGACCAGAAGCGCAGGATCCTCTTCGGGTCCTCACACGCTTCCCGGAGTGTTGTGGGGCTGCCAAGTATGTTGACTCTGTATGTAACCAGGCTCTCGCACTCCAAGATTGCGTGAGCTATGGTTTCTTCTTATAACAGGCACGCTCTGCACAGCGTGCTGTCCGTGATACCTAAGACATTCAAGTGCTTATTTACTGTGCAATGACCCGTTATTGTGCCTACCATGGTTCGTAGATCACCTTTATTCAGATGTAGCAACGTTCTAGCTAGTTTTGGCCTGGGTCTCGGTAGAGCTTCCCTTGATTGCCTGCAACTTACTGTTTGTGCCCATCTCTTTTCATGCTGCTCTTTCGTGCGTTGTCTCAGCCATATATAACTCGAATACTGATAAAGCCAACAACTTATCTGTATTTTTTTATGCAAAGACCATCGGTTTAATAAGTATTTGAGGATTCTCATAGGCATGGCCCTAATTATTCGTGTTATAGTAGGTATGTGTCCTTCATTACTTGAAAGAATCTCAAGATGTGCGTACATTGTATTTTATATCGATAAATAGTTTAGAAAATACCTATGTTTATGTGATTTTTTTTCTTATCGTTCTTGTCAAATTCCATTCCATCGTTCGATACAAGTCACAGTATAAAAAAGGAGTTGCTGCTGAAGGCCTGTTAAAAGTGAAATAGAACTCACAATGTTACAACTAACGCTTTTGCTAATTCTGGCCAAGATTGCGGTCTCAATAGACCCCGAGATTCAAGAGAAATATCTGACGTTACCTGAACAGGAATTCATTGAATACTTCAATGGAAGGCATTTGTCGTTTACCATCAAGAGCTACAACCGTAGTTTTCCCTTGGGCTGTCGCAGCCATGGGTACCATCGTTCTGATTTTCCTCAACAAGGTAACGTTTTGATAGATTTACCGAAAAACTTCGACGCCAGACAACAATGGAAGGAATGTGAAACGATTGGCGAAATTTACGATCAAGGTGGCTGTGAATCGTGTTGGACTTTCGGAACTGCCAACACAGCGTCGGATAGAACTTGCATACATAAAGGTGTACATGTACATTTATCTGAACAAGACTTCGAATGTCTCCAAGAAGATGGAGTGTGTCGTGGAGGATATCCAAATAAAGCTTTTGAATTTTGGAAGAATAAAGGGTTGGTATCTAACAAGTGCAAACCGTATGACATTAATAAATTACTGGAGCTCAAGTGTCATACGGAGTGTGTAAACAAGAGTATATCTTATAAAGGAGACAAACATTTTGCAGAAAATGTTTACAGTGTACCTATAGATGCTGATGCTATCAAGTCAGAATTAGTTAAGAATGGTTCTATTGAAGCCGTGTTTATAGCTTACTCAGATTTATACTCTTATCACAGTGGTATTTATATACACAGTCATGGATATCTTGACGGTCAACGTAGCGTCCGCGTTATAGGTTACGGAGAAGAGAACGGCACAGAGTACTGGCTTGTAGCTAATAGTTGGGGGAAAAAGTGGGGTGAAAAGGGATTTTTCAGAGTAAAGACTTTCCAAAAAGCACTACGGTTTGAAAACTACATGTTAACTGGAATACCAAAAAATTAAGGCGTGTATCTGTATATATTTGGAACCGGCCACACTTAAGGCGAACGAACCTTATACAAGGAATTATTCTTTAATTTGATAAAAATATGTTATTACATACATACACAAATTATAATCACGCGAGCCCCTTTATTCACAGAAAGAAATTTCATAGAATTTCGTTTACCAAAAAATGTTTCATATTAAATTTTAGTCCATTTATTTTTATTTTGAATATCAATGTTTTAAAGATAATTTACTAATATGAAACACTAGCTGATGCCCGCAGCTTCACCCGCGTAAAATTTGTTCCCGTTCCCGCTTCCCGTATTTTATCCCCTTGGGGGTAGAATTTATCAAAATCCTTTCTTAGCGTATGCCTACGTACGTCATAACATCTACCTGCATGCCAAATTTCAGCCCGATCCGTCCAGTGGTTTGGGCTGTGCGTTGATAGATCACTATGTCAGTCAGTCACCTTTGAGTTTTATATATTTAGATAGAAGAAGAAGAAGATAGATATTGCACAGAAACACAATTTATTGAATTAAAGGCTGAGGACGCACTTGCGGTTTAATCATTTTTTTTGTTTGACAAACTTATCAAAACCTCCTGGCGCATTATGTCACATTCGCATAATGTCACACTGTGTCTTGACAGTTAATTAATACTACATTCGCATTATAACACGTTCGAATTAAGTCACATTCGCATTTCGTCACTTTAGCAGTAGAATATTTTTTTATATAATTGTAACATTTATGTAATCGAAAGTCATTTGGTTTAACATTTGATAATATTATACAAAAAACGTCATTATAGTAACTATAATGACGTTTTTTGTATATTATTAACTCCCCGACGTTTTTTTAAACCGCCCAGAAATTTTCTATAGAAAATGTTATTCTTGGTAATAAGTTTTATATTAAACTATGATGACGCTCACGGCTTTGCCCGCGGCAAATTCGGTACCCGTTCCCGCTTTCTGTGGGAACATTTTCCCGGGTCGTTTTGGTTCATAATATCCAAATCCCAAAATGTCCAGACGTCCATATCCCGGAATGTCCATGTCCCAAAATGTCCAAATCCCATAAAGTCCATGTCCCAGAATGACCATATCCCGGATTGTCCATGTCCCAAAATGTCCAAATCCCATAATGTCCATGTCCCAGAATGACCATATCCCGGATTGTCCATGTCCCAAAATGTCCAAATCCCATAATGTCCATGTCCCAGAATGACCATATCCCGGATTGTCCATGTCCCAAAATGTCCAAATCCCATAATGTCCATGTCCCAGAATGACCATATCCCGGATTGTCCATGTCCCAAAATGTCCAAATCCCATAATGTCCATGTCCCAGAATGACCATATCCCGGATTGTCCATGTCCCAAAATGTCCAAATCCCATAATGTCCATGTCCCAGAATGACCATATCCCGGATTGTCCATGTCCCAAAATGTCCAAATCCCATAAAGTCCATGTCCCAGAATGACCATATCCCAGAGTGTCCATGTCTCAAAATGTCCAAATCCCATAATGTCCATGTCCCAGAATGACCATATCCCAGAGTGTCCATGTCCCAAAATGTCCAAATCTCAGAATGTCCAGATATGGTCATTATGTGACATGGACATTATGGGATTTGGACATTTTGGGACACGGACATTCCGGGATATGGAGGTTTTGTACCCTCTGAACATTTTGGGATTTGGACATTATATACCTTCTTACCTAAGGCCAAGATTCATAGATCGCACTACGACTTTACTTTGTAGCAAAGTCGCACTTTGACCAACAATACGTGGGAGACCAACATACCGAAGGACCACGCCATGAAGACAAATAAATACTTTGACTTGACCAATGAGTTAACCAAAAATGGCTATGTGGTTAAACTCTATGCCGTAGAAGTAGGAGCAAGGGGAATTCCAGCTAAATCCCTGTATAATTTATTTAAGGACCTTGGATTGCCAAGAGCGTCAGTAAGCTCTTTACTAAAACGAGTATCCAAAGCGGCATTGATAGGATCTTACCAAATCTGGTTGGGCAGGGGGGGGAACATTGTTGACGGTGGAAGGAGATCGTTTATGCGCATAGTAAGGTGGCCACCCTAAACCTACTCGAATGGGTCGCAAGTCCCAGACGCCGTCGGGGTGTTCCCCCCTGTGCCACGCTATGGACCCGGCGCCCGCACGGAGAATCCATGGAATGCTAAGAAACGGTCTCATAGTCGTGATTAACGCCAGTCTCAACTTCGCGAAACCCTACTATGCTTAGTAAAGTACGAGTGCGCGATATCGGTGACTTACGTTTCAAAGTAAACTTTGAATGATTATGTTACCACTTTAAACAGTTCGTGCGAAGACTCAAAGCTTACGCCTATCATGGTCAATTGAATTTGGTCGGGTTAAGTGCTCTTCTATTGTCTGTTTACAACAATGACGTTTTTATAGCGCCATTGTTGTCGAAAGGGTTGAGTACCGATTGGGGTAGACAAAACCTTGTCCTGTTCAACCCCTTCAAGACACAGGCGTGTTTCTTCACCGCTAAGAAAGCCCTAATTACTGTAGCGCCACAATTCCAGGGCACATCTCTTTCCATCTGTAAAAGTATAGGGATCTTTGGTGTTGACATCTCCAGTGACGTTCAGTTCTGCAGTCATTTGGAAGACAAGGCCAAGCTGGCGTCCAAGAAGCTCGGTGTGCTCAACAGGGCGCGGCGGTACTTTACTGCGGCGCAAACACTGCTTCTCTATAAGTTGCAAGTGCGGCCACACATGGAGTACTGCTGTCACCTCTGGGCAGGGGCACCTGAATATCAGCTTCGTCCATTTGACTCGGTGCAGAGGCGAGCTGTGAGAGTTGTCAACGATCCTATACTGACAGGTGGTGTTGAACCTCTTCGCGACAGGAGAGACTTTGCCTCCTTATGCGTGTTCTACCGCCTGTACAATGGTATGTGCTCTGAGGAATTATTTGACATGATGCCCACGGCTACCTTCTATCATCGCACCGCTCGCCATAGACAGGGATTTCATCCTCACACCCTACGTCAGGAGCATTCGAGCACGGTTAGATCCGGTAGGGGTTTTCTTCCGCGCACGCTTAGGTTGTGGAATGATCTTCCTGCCTCGTTTTTCCCAAACGCCTACAGTATGGGGTTCTTCAAAAGGGGTCTAAGAAGGTTTTTACAGTGTCGGCAGCGCGAGTGTGGTGCCTCTGGTGATGCAAACGTTCATAGGCTGCGGTGACCACCAGTCCATGTGATGGGCCGTATGCTTGTCTGCCACCTTAGTGGTATTTAAAAATAAAAAGTACCTTCGGTTACCTGCCTGCCATAGAGCAACAAGATTGTGAGGGGAGGCGCCTAATGGAAACTTTCCTCTCAGTCAACATAATGTGATGACCATTTGAATTATCTATAATCTATATTAAAGGTACTTCAAATGGTTTAACAAATATTAAAAGATGTGTGTGTGTGTGTGTGTGTGTCTGAAATTATGAGCATATTTTAAAATTGTTTTGTGTAAGGCACATAGTGAGCTGATTGTTTATGTAATGGTGTATATGAATACAATTTCCCTCTGCAACATTATTATAACAGAGAGAAAATTTTTAGAACAAACATAATTATTATGTTTACTCCCCCGTTACTGGTCGCGTTGCTCTATAGTACCTCCTATCCATTGTGGTTTGTCATATTTTAACATTATTTAAGTAAAACGTAAAACAATAAGAAGTTTTAAATGCTTTTTAAAGTAGATTCTATACAAAAAATGTTGTGCTACTCTTAGCATACTATGGGCTTGTTGAATCAGTTATGAGATACAGCATAATATTTTGGGGTAACTCGACAAATAAAGATGTTGTTTTCAAAATGCAGAAGCGCTGCATGCGTGCTATGTTTGGGATTTAAATCACGGAAAGCTGTAGGCCAATGTTTATTAAATATCAAATTTTAAGCTTACCGTCGATATATATAATGGAAGTGGCTCTCTTTGTCAGACGCAACCCACACCTCTTTCCCCGCTTGATGGACAAAATTAAGCGAAATAGACGTGACAATACCCGATTGTGCGTGCATCCGTCTAAGACCGAATTACTACACAAAATGTTGTTTGCATGGCGTCATTTATTTATAACAAACTGCCTAAAACTATAAAAATATTGAACACAATTAAATTTAAGACCCCTCTAAAGAGACTGTTAGTTGAGAAATGTTATTATAGTGTTACTGATTTTTTTGAAGATAAAACTATTTAAATTATAAAAAATAATTTTATGACTACTGTAAAGGTTTAGTAATGTTAAGACTGTGCATGTGGTCTTTTGATTGTTTTATTGGTAAAATAATTATATGCCATCATATTTGTATACCAATTATGTTTTGGTTAAACATGTTGACACATAAAATATTAATTTAAGATCTGCAATTTATAATAAGCATTTAACCGTGTAGGTACTTATTGTTTTGTACCTTCACATGTTTTGGCAAATAAATATATCATAACTTATCTTATCTTATCTTGTATATAATACATAATTATAGGTTTTCAGAAATAGGTTAAGTAGGTATGTTTTATTTTGGCTTAGGTACATTAGTTTGGGGGCACGGCAAGCCATGCCAAGTCGAGCGTGAAGCAAACACTGCCGTACCATCCTTTACTGGAACCATCTCACCGCATTTTCAGGTCCCTATTGAGAACCTAAGCTATAATCACATAGTTAAAATCCAAAGTTTTATGTCAATAGGTCATTTAGTTTCGAAGTTAAGCGAAAGCAAAGTTTCGCATTTATGACACTCACTCACTCATGATCATCAGAATAGAACTAGTACCTCCCATAAACTCAGATAGCTGAAATTAGGTACAGAATTAGGGTTTAATGGCCACATAAAGGTAAACCATAAAAACTAGGATAATCGAAGATCTGGAGTACCTGGTGACCCTGATTAGAAAACACAAGAGCCCAATCAAACTATTAGAGATCGACATACCGCCGTTTTATTTGATGACAAAAATCGAAGGTCTGAAGTATCTGATGACGAACCCTCAGCTGGTGTCAGCTGTATTAAAGATATGGTTCTACTATTGGTACATAAAAAAATCGACATCGGACACATCTTCTAATTTAATCTAGCCTATAGCGTCCTACTGCTGGGCGAATGCCTCCCCTTCTGCGTTTAATACGCATATAAATAAAATTAAAGGAAAACTCTGGATAAGACTAGACTGGATTTTATACTTACAAGTTTACAAGGAAAAATAGCTGAACGATTATCTTTATTCTACTCGAACATACTCAAATTAATTAAACAAATTACACTAAAATATTAATTTCGCAAAAAGTTTGGTCAAAATATAATGCATGGATTTTTAATATTTAAAGCAATTAGTATGCTAACTTTTTCATAATATTTTATTATAAAGTGAAAAAAGACATATAGGCCATACTCTTAAATGGCGGTTACAATAAGGTGAAGAATTTCAGCTTGTATCAGTACGGCTCCCGTAGCTCAATTGGTTAGAGCATTGCCCTGGATTAGGCAAAGGTTGCGGGTTCAAGTCCCGTCTGGGCCAAGTTGTCTTTTTTCACTTTATAATAAAATATAATGCATGAACGCGAATGGGCAATACCCAAAACGGTTGCTACTGTACAAGAATCAGAACCGGAAAAACAGAAAAGAAAGATATGTAATAATAAAAAAACTACTCCTAACAAGAAAAAAACTGCGTCAAATAAGAAAATCTAATAAAATAAATCAATATGCCCACGTTTCTTCAAAAAGAAGTGAAATCCCACCAAAAACATTCTTTAAAAAGAATGTTTCAACAAGTCACACAACATTAACTATAATAATAAAGAAATCGCAGTAAGAAACCTTAGACTTGGCACGACTTTGTCTAGATCTCATTACTTTTTAGAGATAAACAAGCAGCTCAATCGAGACTTTTCTAGTTTTTAACAGAATGTTTTTGGTGGGATTAAATATACATCTTCGACCAGTTTTTATTGCTGGTATAATTCAAATGCTTTAGTTTTACGAAAATTGTATCTAAAAACCACTGTTCAAGTAATATAAACCTTGCGTTTAACCTATAACGTTGGTAGTCTAATTTGGTTTTACTTCGCTGCGTCATAGAGCAGCACTTTGCTTAGCAAAGTCAACGAATCGAATCGAATCGACTATGAAAGTACGCTTTGCGAAGACTACTTTGACGCAAAGTAAAGTTCTGTCTATGAATCTCGGCCTAAGTGATATGGTCCAGAGTAGTTATAAATATTAAACAGTCACATGGTTCTGCTGTGACACTCTGGGTGCAACAGGGTCCGTTGAATTATTGGACCTTTCCTTTTTGTAAAATAACGGTAATCATCGCTCTTCTATGATGAATTTTGGTATGTGAAGCACTTACCAAACACTACAGAGAAAGATAGAATCACTGTGCAGAAAATAAAAGAAATCGCAACAAAATCTAAATATATATAACTCAAAGGTGACTGACTGACTGACATAGTGATCTATCAACGCACAGCCCAAACCCCTGGACGGATCGGGCTGAAATTTGTCATGTAGGTAGATGTTGTGACCTAGGCATCCGCTAAGAAAGAATTTTGATAAATTCTACCCCCAAGGGGATAAAATACGGGAAGCGGGCACGGGAAGAAATTTTACGCGGGCGAAGCTGCGGGCATCATCTAGTTCAAACATAATATTCAATAATGTTAATTTTCAACTATCGCAGTTTCCAACACTCATACTTATAGAATTCGGGACTTCACGCGAAATACTGTTTACTTTCATTCACCGACGTTTCGAGCACGTTGCAGTGCTCGTAGTCGCGGTTGGACTGAGGCGAGGATCGATAAAAACCACGAAGTTATTTCTTGTCTAACTACCCTCCGTTGTTATAACAACGAAGGATAAGGCCGGCGACAAACTACGCTCACTACGTCAGTTTCAATTAGCACAGTATTACGTTCAAGTTTATTAATTACTTTTGGCCCACAATGTGTATCGCAAACCCATTCACAAAAACAGATACCTGCACGCCTCCTAGCATCATGACCCACTTCATTTGAAATCAGTCATCTCGACGCTCATCAAGCGAGCCAGCCAACGACCTCTGCGACCCTGAGCATTTGCAACAGGAGTTGGACTATATTCAGGAGATACTGAAGATGAATGGGCATGCAGCGAGTAGTAATAAACCGGCCAATTGCGAGTTGGACTCGCCCATGAAGGGTTTCGTAGCAGCAAGTAACATAATAGAAAAGTTCTTACAGTTTGTTGTAACTTTGATTGATGTTTTAACACGTTCGCAGTGGTAGTGATTTTTCTAACCGAAAATTGCGGTTTATGACTTTAAAAAAAAAACTACCAGCTCTATCTCGTTCAAACTAATTTTCGTTGGTAGTTTTTATGGCAATGTACATCACATATTTTTTTAGATTTATCACTCTCTTAGTTTAGAAGTTAGAGGGGGGGAAACTCATTTTTCGACTTTTGAAGTCCCTCTTGCGCAAACTATTCACTTCAGAAAAAATGATGTTAGAAACCTCAACAGCATTTTGGAAGACCTATCTATAGATCGCCCACACGTATGGGTTTGATGAAAAAAAAAATTTTGAGTTTCTGTTCTGAGTATGGGGACCCCTAAAATTTACTGCCTTTTTTCTAGTGTTATTTAAGAATCTTAATGCGGTTCACAGAATACATCTAGTTACCAAGTTTCAATAGCATAGGCCGTATAGTTTCGGAGAAAAGTGGCTGTGACACACGGACGGACAGACAGACAGACAGACAGACATGACGAATCTATAAGGGTTCCGTTTTTGCCATTTGGCTACGAAACCCTAAAAAGGCGCGACGTGCACCGAGGAGAGTGAGACAGGAGGTGGAACGTCAACCAGCTTATCCGCCATATATAAAGGGAATAACGGACAAGATCGGGTCGTGTTTACGGCGATTCTCCATTCTGATGATCTTTAAACCATTAACTAAAGTGGCTAGGTACTTGGGAACACCACAGGACATCATTCCTCTGCAAACACCAGGTGTCTACAAAGTGGATTGCAGCTCAGTAGTTCCTTCATAGGCGAAACCAAGCGGACCATCGCGGTCAAAGGACATATTGCAGCTGTAAAAAATCGTCAGTTGAACAAAAATCGGCAATAGCAGAACACCTCGATTCGGGCATTAATCACTGAATCGAACTTCACCAACAGGAAGTTCTCTCCACTGATCGTCATTATTATCCACGTATGGTGCGTGCAGCCATTGAAATCAGACAACACAAAAATTGGAATAGGGATGATGGATATAAGCTCTCCGGGATGTGGAATTTAGTGATTAATAAACTTGAACGTAAAACTGACGTAGTGAGTGAAGTGTGTCGCCGGCCTTATCCTGCGTTGTACAACGGAGGGTAGTTAGACATGAAATAACTTCGTGGTTTTTATCGATCCTTGCCTCAGTCCAACCGCGACCACGGGCGCTGCAACGTGCTGAAACGTCGGTGAATGTAAGTAAACAGTATTTCGCGTAAAGTCCCGAATTGTGTATCACAGGGTAAATTAAAGCGTAGCTGAGGCAGGAAGGCTGGCCCTCCCGACTCAGCAGTGGTTTATTTTGAAAAGTACAATTTTGAGTCAGTCGAATATTACTCGAATACTGATAAAGCCAACAACTTATCTGTAACTTTTTTCTGCAAAGACCATCGGTTTAATAAGTATTTGAGGATTCTCATAGGCATGGTTCTAATTATTCGTGATATAGTAGGTATGTGTCCTTCATTACTTGAAGGAATCTCAAGATGTGCGTACATTGTATTTTATATCGATAAATAGTTTAGAAAATACCTATGTTTATATGATTTTTTTTTCTAAATTGTTTTTACACAACAATGCGGAAATGCTCCAGTCTAACTCCCTTTTGAAAATTATCGCGGACTGGATAGATGGGGCCTACATAAATCGCTGTTGTGCAAAACGTTTAAATATTAACACTTAGAATTAAGATAAAAGTGTACTTTACTAACAAAATATGAGTGTGCTTACTCGAAATAACAATTTATTATTATTATGTCTCTTGCTTTTCAGGTAGGTATCTTCTTTTTTTTTCCTAACGAAGATACCCGGTCATTTGGTAGGCTTACATGGGGACATATAGGTCCAACACGCAGAGGCCGTTATAGATTTTTAATGTAATGGGAAATGGGACCTGGGACCCATTGTAGACAATTCACGTCCGCCTTATGTAGAAGAACGGCAATGGTCAAAACTGTCTACAATCGGAGCTACACTATTGTAAAATGCTAATTACAAAATGGGCTATTAAATTGGGGGTTAAAATGGACTGGGTGATTTGATTTATGGATGAAGACGGCGTCTGCCATTTCAATATCTCATTATCAAAATATTGGCAGGTGGTGACTCGCAACTTAATAGATAGGCCCCCTGTACAATCGCCATAGGCTCGTAAGCCTGTGAGGCGACAGAGGGCAACACCGAGTGAGCGGCTAGGGGTGTCAAGCGGTGCGGCGCCGGTTTCGCCATCGCGGGTCATACCCGGAGCGGGTTTTCCCGTAGTTATGCCTTTGAAAGTGACACTTCCACCCCCGAGCAAGCTCTGGCTTCCTCTCTCTTACCGGTCAATTAAGGCAAGCCAGAGTTGAGATTTGATGCACTTCCAGGGATACCGAGTAGCGCAACGCGGTCCCCTGTTAGCCGAATAAATGCTATCTGGTCGGGAAGCGCAATAAAACTCTGAGGAATCGGGACCGATGTGTAGCCACGCAAATTCAGCTCGCCACAAGCTGCCCTGTGAATGTGTGCTATTCTATGACCTTGTGAGACATTTTTGTTGATCTCAAAACGTGGATGATTCAAAAAGCAAAACTACTATAGGGTTACGTTACTATCTTAGATCATCTAACCACAGGATGCGCCTTACTTAAGCATTCCTTTCTGCCAAGCCAATAGACCATTTGGTCTATTGGCTTTATAAAAAGCACTGTACATCAGTACATCATTTTATATGATTAAACTAGTACATTTCATTGTAGTTGACTGTACAATAAAAATTAACACACAACAGCCATTACGCGTTTGTCGATTAATACATTTTTAATATATTATATAATGAAATTTTATATGTGTTTGTGTTTCCCCCTTCACCCGCTATGACTAGCAGAATATTTTTATATGCGGTGGTTCACAAAAGGCTAGTCCCGTGATATGTGGTCTAAGGTTACTATACATAGGGTTGCGCTATTTCCATTAAAGGATACCGACTGTCCACGAGGGTTACATTATTATTATTGGTTTTTATTATTATTATTATAATTATGCATTTATTCTTGAAAGATAGAAAATAAAGAATTTCATTGTAAAGCGTGGGCAGAATTGCATAGTATACGCCTTCATTTCACCTTATAGATTTATGTCCCACATAAATGGTGGTGAGCTTGTTGCCGTGTTGAAATGGACAGGCACAAGTCGTGACGACCCGCAGTTGAAAATTTTCAAGCTGCTTATAAGATCTTCAACTTGGCTTTACAATTGTCATTTAACTGACAACCGGGCTTTTATTTCAGATAAACGCGACAACTCCTTATAAAAGTGTTTCCGTTTAGACAGAATGCAATCCGGGTCTTCCGCATCCCAGTCTAGTTGTAATTTCCAACACTCATGTATATTTCTTCTGTGTAAATTTCGCGAAAAAGGACTTTTTCAGAAAAGAACATTACGCGAAAAGGACATTTTGTGAAAAGGACATTTCGAGAAAAGGACATTTTGGGAAAAGGACATTTTGATAAAACACATTTCGAGAAAAGGACATTTTGGGAAAAGGACATTATGAGAAAGGACATTTCGAGACATTATGAGATGAGACGATGTTTCGAGAAAAGGACATTTTGAGAAAGGACATTATGAAAAAGGATATTTCGAGACATTATGAGATGAGACGATGTTTCGAGAAAAGGACAATTCGAGAAAAGAACATTATGAGAAAGGACATTATGAGATGAGACGGTTGATTCGTCTTTATTTAGGTTTGGGAAATTTATGTTGATTTATACTAACAAATAAAGAAATTTCATTAATTTAACTCGATGTTATTTTATTCGAGATTTATCTGTCATTCTGCGAATCTGTCATCCTGCGAATCTGTCATTCTGCGAATCTGACATTCTGCAAATCTGTCATTTTGCGAATCTGTCATTTTGCGAATCTGTCATTTTGCGACACCCGGCATTATGCGTTTCTGTCAATTCGCTAATCTGTCATTTTGCGTTTCTGACATTGTACGCCTAAACCTTCAATTAATATCGCATACCACTAGATGCATCCTGTAAAGTATTTGATAATGATTGATGCAGTAGCTAGTGAGCACTAACGTAAACGCACCTATTACCGCCAGTTTAAGCGGCGTTGAGATTGATGTCCAAAAAATAAGCACATTCTTAATATGTGGCGTCAACAAAAATAGTTTTTCAAGTACTGAAACTATCGTACTTTTCAGTCATGTATAGATACAGTATATAAAAAATTACTTAATAAATTAAATATGGATTAAAAGAAAAAAGGGGCCATGTCCCTATTACCGATCCAAAATATAGGGCGTGTGCCTAATACCGTTTATGAGACACCTAATACCGACCACTAAATAAATGGAACCGTTAAAGTTAAATAAAAATGCGCGTGTAGGTATGTTGAGCTATTTATAAAATTTAGATGGTTTGTAATTCTTCAATAAGGCTTTATCGCCCTCTTTGAAGAAGAGAACCACCACACTCCTGTTCCATACCTGTGGCTTTTTACACTCGAGTATGACGGAGTTCAATAACTTCTGTATGTCCTTAAGAACCGGTTTGCCACCTGCCATTAGAAGCTCTGCAGTATATTTCCGTCGTCTCCTGGTACCTTATCTTCGGTAAAGTGCTGAGTCGATCTGGATCTCTGGACTTTAACATGATACTAAACGGGTTTCTTTGCAAATGTGTGTACCTTTTTTTTTTTTTTGGCTGACGGCCGCGATTGTGGCGAATCCCCCCTTTGGTTGCTCAAGTCGCACCTTCCATGTCTCCACGGTTTCCTGGTGGAGCAGGGTCCGCTGGGCCTCGATTTCTCGAGCCTCGCTTCAGCGCCTCCTTACGCCATCTGAACAGTGACGCAAGGGCTCTCGCTTCCAGGTCCCATGGAGGGGTCCCGGCCAGGAGACATGCCGCCTCACCGGAAATCGTGCGGTATCCTCTTATCACCCTGACGGCCATAACTCTCTGCGGGCTCAGCAGTCTAGCCACATTGCTGGCCGTCAGGGTCTTCGCCCATACGGGAGCCCCGTACAGGGCCATGCTTCGCACGATCCCCAGGTACAGTCTCCTGTAGGGAGCGTTGGGTCCCCTGATGTTGGGCATCAGCCGCGCGAGTGCGGCATATGCTCCCCTCAGTTTCGGGACCAAACTTCGGAAGTGACGTCCGAAGTTCCACCGGCCATCGAGTACGAGCCCCAAATACTTCATCGAGGGCTCGATGCCGATGCTGACGCCCCCTACCTGTAGGCTGGATCCCGCAGGTGGCCCCTTCCGAGGTCCGTGGAAGCACAGAGCCTCGGATTTGTGAAGGGCGACGTCGAGACCCAGCCGCCGAATCCGACCCACGACCTGAGCAACCCCTGCCGTGGCCTTAAGTGCTGCGGCACGGTGCGTTGCTCCCCGCGCCGTAACGAGGGTGTCGTCGGCGTAACACGTTACGCCGACCCCTCTGAGCAACGGACCACGCAGCACCCAGTCGTAACCGATGTTCCACAGGAGCGGCCCTAAAACCGATCCCTGTGGAAAACCGCACGACACATCTCGCCGACCTGGCCCTAGCCAGCTCGGGTAAGGTATGGCTCTCTCGGAGATATAAGCCCTGACAATTCGACGGAGGTAGGGAGGCACTCCATGATAGATAAGCGCCTCCCTGATGCAGCTCCAGGGCAAGGTGTTGAATGCTGTTGGCGATGTCGAGAGACACCGCCACCACCACCTCACCCTGTGAGACTGCTTCCTCCGTCAGGCCTCTAATGCGCATGATCGCGTCCACGGTGGAGCGTCCCTGACGGAAGCCAAACTGGCTATCCGCCAGATCAGGCCCCACGCGTGTGAGGTGCCCGACGAGGCGTTGTGCAATAATGCGCTCAAAGAGCTTGCACACCTCGTCGAGCAACACGATCGGCCGGTACCCTGATGGGGAGTTTGCCGGCCGCCCCGCCTTTCGAATCAAGACCAGTTTTCCTGTCTTCCAGACCTTGGGAAACTGGCCTTTCTCGAGGCATGCGCTAAACAGCCCAACTAGTCGAGGCCCAAGCTCCTCGAGAGCCAGGACCCACGCCCGGCCTGGAATGCCGTCGGGTCCAGGGGCGGTGTTTCAGCGGGATTTAAGCCGCAGTATAGCCGCCCCTAACTCACCCTCGGTGACCACGGGCACGTCGTTCTCGCTGCCTTCCGCGTTGGGCGCCTGAGACGTAGCCATGCGCGGAGGAATGTGTTCCTCCGCTCTCGACGGGAACAAGGAGTCCAGGACCCCCTCCAGCCGCTCCGGCTGGAGACTCTGGGTCAGTGGGGGCGCCTTAGGGCGTAATTTGCCCTTTACCATAAGGTACGGGCGCCCCCATGGGTCTCGCTCCAGAGTCTCCATCAGCTTTTCGCGGCTCAATTTTTTGGACCGGTTGATGGCCGTCTGGAGGGCCCTTTTGGCCTCCCGGTACCCATCATAGAGCTCCGTCTCTCGGGCTGCCGCATCATCTGGGCGACGATGTCTCCGGCGGAACCTGATGTACCGGCGGCGCGCGGTAACGCAATCCGCGCGCAACTGCGCGATTTCCGACGTCCACCAGTACACCTGTTTCCTCGCCGGTCTGGGCCTAGCCCTGGGCATCGCCGTATCGCAGATGTGCGACATGGCTCTCCCGAATCACTTCACCTCGGTATCAACATCGGCAGGCCTGTCCGCTGTCGGAATCCAGGCCTGCACGATGGCCGCCTCCAGGAGAGCCTCCCGATCAAGGCGATGGAGTGCCCAACGCGGTTCCGGGGGATTCGCGATTGCTGGCGGCAGGTTAGGTGGAGGGGAGACGTCGAACCGAATATATCGGTGATTCGACGACGTCTCCTCCTCCTCCACCACACGCCATCCGTGGACACGGCGGGCGAGCTCAGGGGTCGCAAACGAAACGTCTATGACCGAGCTGAGCCCCCGCCGCGTCCAGGTTGCGACATTCCCCCGGTTCAGGATGACTAGACCACGAGTTGTGACCCAATCCTCCAGTATCCTCCCCCTGTCTCTGATTTCCCGGGAGCCCCAAGCCTGTGACCAGGCATTGAAGTCTCCCAGGACCAGGACAGGAAATGTGTGTACCTTACTGTTCATAGAAGCTTTCAACCTCGTTCAGTATCTTAGGCAAAGAAGACTGTCGCCGGTTTTTAATTTTGACAGCTGACTCAGCCCTATAGACCGATTCCTTAAAAATACTTAGACCCTTTATTGTGGTCTGTGTTGTAGTGTCACAGGACGGTTTTCAAAGATATAGAGATCAGTCTATTGAGCCGCTTGTATCTACATATCATCCGGCCTCTGTAGTGCCATTCCATGTCTCTCCTCCATGAGCCCGAACGCAGATTGAGATAACTTCTTAGTTCTTTTTATTATCATTTATTTATAAATATAATTAACAATTTTTGTACAGCATCCCTTGCTGTACTTGGAACTGACTATAAGGAACGACGAACGACTACGGAGTTCGTTGTAAATGTAAAAGTAGATCGGTAATAGGTATTATTAAAGGAAATCGTATAACCTATTACCGACCCAATGGAATGTGTATGAATTGGGTAAATACATGTGGTTTTTGTACATTTGTATGATTTTAAATAGTGTGGTTGCTATAAATATTTAATAATAATGATATTTTAACTATAAAAATACAATATTTATAAATTACACCTCCTTTATTCAACAAAATATTTACTTAAGAGCAAAGTTTCTTTTAAGGCTACTAAGGCTCTTAAATAATATGGCGTTAATAGCTCAAATGCAAGTTAACATATTAAGGAACTGAGTTAGTATAGCCTCCTGCCTATTAATTGACGTATTTTAGCAAAAATCATGACACACGAAAGATACGAAAAGTTCTTATCAGCGACATGGGTCGTTAATAGGAACAAAATTGTGATTTTTGTTCCTATTACCGCCTATTTTTAATATTGAATTTTAAGCAAAATAAAAGAGTATCTCATTAAAATTTATTATTATATGTGTTCCTGAAAGTATACAAAATGCATAAAAAGAACTAGAAGTTGCATTAAAATGCTTTAGGATATAATATTCTGCTAAGAAAGAAGCAAGAGAACTTAAGTCATCGGAGACGCCACACTATGGAAAATGCACTATCGCCGGCAGTCACGGAAGAAATGGGCCATAACTCTTGAAATCATTGAGTTACGCACCCAAAATAGACATGAATAATTGCAATACAAATATATCTACATTTTTCCAAAAGTAACCACTTGTGTAACTTTAACACATCACATTATAATGATAGTTTTCTGAATAGGGCGGTAATGAGCGCGGATTTTAAGGGGTCGTTATTAGGTGCGTTTACGTTAGTTACTTAATCTCATATGAAAGCAAAATTAGTACTTCTCGCGGGAACAAAAATAAAAATATGACAATTTGCTTAATTAAACTAAATACCTACTTGATATTAAAAATTATGTATTTTCTTTATTGTACCTACCTATAGATTTGTATGTAACTACTCTGAATTTAAAATTCGAAAAGTCAATTTGAAAATCAACAAAAAAAATACGAAAAATTCAAAATTTATGGTCTTCTCTCGTTTTCTATAAATTCATTTGCACTATTATTGTTTGCCATAATCATCCCCGATCATAATATTTACTTGCACTATTTTCATTTATACTAATAACGTTTGCCTTAACAACTCAACAGTCATAACTTTTATTTGCCATAAAATGACTTTCTATAACGACATTTCTCATAATAATTAGTTTCCATAAGTAACACATCTCATAATCGACTCTTGACATAATCAAAATTTGATATAATTATGAAAATAATGCATAATATTGTAAGGTCGAAATTAATTATCGTTAACACCCCGACTCAGTGCAATCCGACTCGGATAGGTTAGGTTAGAAGACTCTCCGCTTCGCTTCGCTCCCGCCTTAGTCTTCGTGGTTTTTTTTTAAACCACCCAGAAGTAGCAGCGGGGCTCCGTCGAGCTTAGTTAGCTAGAGACGCCATATGAGGTTTAGTTTTAGGTTTAATTGTTAATAAAAAATCTGTGTCGCATAAATTATCTTTATTTATATTATGGTGAATAAAAGTTATGGAAAATGGCATTATTGAAAACGAAAATTATGGCAAATACATTTATGGATTTAAATTATTATGACACTTGATCCATTATGACCAATGGAATTATTGAAAGTCATTTTATGTCATTTCACGATTATGGCAACTGAAGCGTTATATCTAATAAAATTATGGCAAATACCAGTATGGCATATGAAATTATGGCATTTTAAATTATGGCAAACATTAGTAAACCAAAATTTATATCGTTTGCGTAAGTCAGAATGAGAACTAGTGGATATTCCTTTAAATTCCACGGAATACGCTTACTACTATTTTCTACTATACTTATTTTTCATCCAATGTTTAACGTCTATAGTATCTATATGTTTATAAATATGGTCCAAGGAACACAAAAAACCTACGCACGAAAGATGTCCGTGATTAAGAATCAATCTTGGTTCCCAATCATAAAATATTTCGGCGTTGTAAACCTAAGTTCCTGCGTCGATAGTAAATAAAATTCTTTTGTGTTTCTAACAGTCGATCTGAATGCCACCGCTCACATTATTTCCTAATTCATTAAAACATCTTCTCACAAGCGGGGACTCGATCGCAACTCATTCATTTGATTCATTCATCGTCGTCTTGATTCATAAAACTAAAAGGTACAGTTCACACCATATTATATCCTACTCTGATACGGTTGATGAGCGTTTATGAGCACGTAGCAGCAACGACGAATCGCTAAGCTATTTACCTTCTATACTGGAGGGTAAAGTCATCCCTAATAGCGCCACATCATCGCAATAGTTATTGTTCCCACAATATTAAACTAAAAAAATATTTTGTTGTAAAATAATAAAATAAATAAATAAATAATCTAACTTAAATACTACTATCCTAAAATGCTTATCTACTTTTACACTAAACTTTGTCAAAATCGGTTCAGCCATTCTCTAGTTATAACGTTGACAGTGACAAACAGCACTACATGATTATGTATGACTCCTGTCATCATGTTTACTACAGTGTATTGTGCGAGCGGCGCCATTATTATACGTACTTACTTAGTGTTGTGTTAACTAAAATTGCTAAAATTTTATGTGTGCTCTTGTGCTTAGAATTTGTATACTACAGTGTAATACTGCATTCAACCTGACTATGCGCTAAATAATCCGATTCCAAGACTACTTTACAGGATAGTTAGGCGTTTTATTGTTTTGTTGTGTATAGACTTTGTTATCTACGTTTTGCAATCTTATCTTTTATAAAAAGTCAAATCATACTTCGATTTCTCTCGCTCATAGCTTACGTATTACTACCAGCTGCCACACACAAGCCAACTCGTATAGCTAGCTAACAACGCGCCGCATGCCGTCTACTACATATGTTATCTGCAATTCTATAAATATTTCTTTCTTGTCATCTTATGAAAATTATGCTACGAGGTCTGGCCACGTCCTATTAGTCCGCGCCGAAGGCGTGGACTGAATTGTTTAAAAATAGACTTAATCTTTAAGCTCTTTTATGATTAAGCAAACAGGGCAGTTTCACACGCTGCTTGATGAGTCTGATGAAGAAATACCTCTCCTTTCTTACACCTTATGTGACGTAAACGAAGTTGCGTTTCACCGTTCTTGAAACCTTATTCATCAGTGCTCCGCTCTTATTCGCTTTAGCGTGATGTTATACAGCCATTATCCATCCCACAGAAAAGAAAACTTGTTTTTATTATTCCGTGATCCATCCTCAATAAATGGACTATGAAACTGTAAAATAATTATTGGAATGCAACCAGTAGTTTCTGAGATCCTAACACAAACACACTTTTTAATAAATAAATAAATAAACATTTTATTTCAGACAATATTCATCCATCCATCCATCCATAATATTATAAATGCGAAAGTTTGTGAGTGTGGATGTTTGTTACTCTTTCACGCTCAAACGGCTGAACGGATCAGGCTGAAATTTGGTACAGCGATACATTATACTTAGTCTGGAATAACACATAGGCTACTTTTTATCCCATGGGAAGCGGAAAGTAAAATTTCACACTGACGTAGCCGCGAGCGCCATCTATCCCATACCTATGTACTTTAAACGTGTCATAAAAGTCACAACAATACCATAAACGCACATTTTAAAGAATGTCTATTATTACCATAAAATTTGTAAAAATAGTTTTTAAGTAGGTAAGAAGAAACCTATTGTTTTATCTTTTAACTAGCTGACCCTCGAAACTTTGTTTACGTCACATAAGGTCTATGAAATTACAGGTATTTATTATCATACTCATCAAGTAGCGTGTGAATCTGCCCTGTTTTTTTAATCCAAAATAGACCTTAATGATTAAAGCTATTCCTCAGTATAGAATTTTCCTCAGTATAAACAATTTACATACAAACACCGGTGTGTTAGAATTTTATTACATGTATAAATGTAGCAGACGTAACGTGTATAAAATGACATCAATCAAATGTCATCAATATTCAGAAAAAGAAATGAAACAGAGTTCACAAACCCTTTGAAAATACATACTGTACCTACCTTAGAGGGTCGTTATGAAGATAACAAAACAGTTAACAACCATCCATAGAAAATAGATGGTATAATGCTGAGTTCCGCAAAGAACAATCGGCGCGGCATAGACTAGGGACAATCCTGATATCCTGGAGGATTTAAATGACGCCGATGACCTGTGCCTGCTGAGGCACATACACGCCTTCATGCATGTCTGCAGGACAATGTGCAGGATGAGGCAGCGAATGGCTGGACTGAAAATAAAATCGACAGACGCAGGAGATGTGGTGGAGGCACTAATTCACGTACCTCGGGAGTGTCGAGTCGGAAACTGATGGGATAGAAGAGTATCCTACATCATTTCGAGACTCGCCAAGGCTAGAACAACCTTCACACAGCTGCGCCCCGTAGGCAGTCGCGAAAATCGAAGAGTGAAACTCAAAAAAAAGTAAACATTTAAAACTGTAATACTCACTGCTATACGGGTGCGAGATATGGAAGGTCACTAAAGACATTTCGCACCAGCTACCAGCTACAAGTCTTCGTCAACCGCTGCATCCAACGGATCCTCGGTGTATACGGGCCCGAGAAAATCACCAACGTAAGCCTATTAGAACACTGCAGTGAGATCTCAGTGAGATCCCTATCCACCAACAGATCAAACGTCGGAAGTGTAGCTGGATTGCACACACGCTGCAAAGGGCCCATGATCACATCATACCAAGGCAAGCCTTACTGAAACTACTGGTAGGGTTTTAAAAACTCTTTAACTGTTCGATAGTAAATAGGTACATTTATTGAGAATGGCTTAAGGCTACAAAATATAATGCTAAGATTAATGGGAGCGGTGCAGCAATGAGAAATGTTTCGAAAACGGAAGACGGATACGATGCAACGGATAAGAAAATCCGTTGCGCCTCTGAGTAAATGGTTGAAGTTACATAAAAATAATTTAAAAAAAAAACAAATAATTTATTACAAAATTGTTCCTCTTAAAAAGTTCTAAAACAAAATAGCTATTTATTGACAATCCCCACCAGTTGAATTCTCAAACTACCTTCATTGCCATATTGCAAAAATTCAGGCAAAAATCACGAAACCTTACACTCGACCATCCTGGCGACGTGTATGTCCTCATACACGCATCTGGTGAAACCTTACACTCTGCCCGTCAAGATTAATGTTATAGAATACCCATTTAATGCAATGGCAAATCGATAAACAAATTTAACATTCAACTGAGCTGGTGATAACCTAAATAAATTAGATCAATTTAACCAATCCAATGTAACTCAATACAATCTATCAATGACATATTAAAAAAATTTTAGCATGTTCTAGTTTTCCATGTGTCGTGTTTGACACAATTTTACATAATTTCAGAAACTTTCATTTATCTGATACTTTATAATATCTAATACATTTACAAATTAGAACATCAGTTAGTCTGTAGTGAAAGATAACCCATCACGATTTAAATATTTTCTCTTCAAGAATTTCTATGTTCAACTAACTTCATCAATAAAGAAATGAACTTTCTCCACTTTCAATCGTCAAAAGTCACCGCCATCAATCTCAACAATAGGAAGTCCTTTCAAGTTTCGCTTACTAAGTAGTAGTGGCTTATACCTGAACAAGTCTTTTAACTTTCACTTGAATAGTAACCAACGGTATACCTGAATAATGGGAAATCTTGTAACTTTCGCTTAAACAATAACAAACTATCTGAACACCGGAAAATCTTACAGCTTTAGTTAATACAATAACAAACTGTATTTGAACAGTTGCAAAACTTTTAACCTTCGCTTAAACAATAAACTATCTATCTGAACAATGGAACCTTTTGACTTTTGTTTAAACAATACCAAACTATTTATCTGAAGTTTAAACATCATTCATCGTCGTGAACTCGGTCGATATAGACACGCGTGTATATTTTATTGCGGGTAACGTTAATAAAATAAAAAATAATGGCGAGCAAATGTGATAACTGTGGTAAAGGATTAACAAAATCTAAACCGGGGTTAGAGTGTAACAGATGTGAAAAAACAGTACATCTGAGCATCATGTGTACTGGTCTCACGAAGAAACAAATAACATCACTACGAGCAACAGATAATCTGGAGTGGACTTGCAGCAATTGCCAGAATAACACCACAGGACGTCGTTCAATTATCATTCCCAGTGATGAAGAAGAGGAGGACGATGACCTCGAGGAACAGCATGGTGTAAAAATTGATTTGAAAAAGCTTACTAGCGATATATCGAAAGAAGTTGAAAAGGCCATAAAAAAGGAAATGAAGGATATTTGTCAATCATTACAATACAACTCGGAAAAAATGGATGAATTAATTAAGACGATTGAAGTAATGCAAGGAAGTATTAATAACTTACAGAAAAAGAATTACGAGCTAACTAACAGGAATAATTACTTGGAGACTAAGGTCGGGGCTCTGGGACAGCGGATTCAAGAAATAGAGCAACATGACTTGCGAAAATGTATTGAGATCCAACAAATCAAATCTCCCAAAGAGAGGAATCATATTTCTTGTGATCCTCTTCAACTCATGTCTTAGACTTTCCCATTATCCTCTCCAGTGGAAAATTGCACAGGTGGTCATGATCTTAAAACCTGGCAAGCGACCCGAAGATGTCTCCTCCTATAGACCAATTAGTCTGCTCCCATTGCTGGGTAAATTGTTTGAAAAGGTGATTCTCAATAGAATGCAATTACACCTTAATAATATCCTCCCTGAGCACCAATTTGGATTCAGACAAAAGCATGGAACTACTGAGCAAATCCACAGACTGATGGATACGATTGCTTACACGCTTGAGAACAAGAAATACTGCTCGGCAGTGTTTCTGGACATAAGTCAAGCCTTTGATAAGGTCTGGCATGACGGCCTCCTCTTCAAAATAAAAAAATGCCTGCCTCACTCCTTCTATTTTATACTAAAAAGTTACCTTGATAGAAGATGCTTTGAGATCAAATTTAATAATATTACGTCCAACTTGTTTAAGATAGGATCAGGAGTACCTCAAGGAAGCATTCTAGGACCAGTACTGTATCTCATCTTTACTGCAGATATCCCAGTGAATGAACAAACTTTAATTGCCACATACGCCGATGATACCGCAATTATGTCTGTTAATGTCGACCCAACTACAGCATCAGCAAATCTCCAAAATCATATCCGTGACATCGAAGAATGGCTGAAAATCTGGAGAATAAAGGCAAATCAGAGCAAGTCGACTCATATTACATTCACGTTATGGAAGGGCGACTGCCCACCAGTCAAAATGAACGACGAACAAATACCACAGGACATAACTGCGAAATATTTGGGCATACACTTGGATAGAAGGCTGACTTGGCAAAAGCATATTTGGAGCAAAAGAAAAACGCTAGACGCAAAACTTCGATCAATGTATTGGCTGATTGGGAAAAAGTCTCAGTTAACAAACGAAAGCAAAATGCTCATTTACCGAACCATACTAAAACCGGTTTGGACATACGGAATAGAACTCTGGGGAACAGCAAGTAATAGCAACATTGAAATTTTGGAGAGGTTTCAAACCAAAGCTATTAGAACAATGTTTAACATCCCGAAATGCATACAAAACAAATACATCCTGCAAGATCTAAGGCTCAATACCGTTAAAGAAGAAATCGCTGCTCGCAGCCTTAAATACCAACAAAAATTAACGACACATGTTAATGCCTTGGCAGCTAAATTGACAGGTGCTGGAAGTACCACGTACTCAAGACTGAGAAGGAACAGCGTTCCTAATCTCACTAAACGATTTTACAATAAATAGTGAGAATGGTCGATGGACCCTTCCGCCGCTTAGTGACATAATAAAGTACAGACACAGTTCAGACAGGAAAGCAGCTAAATATCAATGATAGATTGCTGCGTTGAGCGGGTTACAAAAAAAGAAAAAAAAAAAAAAAAAAAAAAAGATCCAACAAATTCCCACTATTGCCAGTGAAAACCTGATGGAAGTGGTGACTAATATTGCTAAAAAGCTCAAGCAAAACCCTGCAGACGTTAAAGAAGTCAAGCGTTTACCTGATAAAAACAGTCGTCCAGGAGCTGTACACGTCAAACTTAACTCTGAACAAAATCAATCAGCATGGGTTACGGCAGCGAAGTCAATAAACTCGAGAATATTGGTATCAGATATTGTTCCAGGTTCCGATAAAAACATGAACAACACAATATTTGTATGTGAGTCGCTTACACCATATAATAAACAATTATTATTTAACACAAAACAGGAACTCAAAGATATATTTAAATTCATTTGGATAAAGAAGGGGGTACTGCGTGTGCGAAAAGAAGGCGAACATCAGAAAACTCATATTATTAGATCTATAGACGATATAAAAAAATTGAAATCTGTATGTGATGCTAAAAATCGTAAGTCATAAGTATATATTTCAATAACTTTATTTAGAAAATATTATAGCTACCTAATTAATATATCTATATTCTATAAGAGTAAGTAATAAATATAATTATGAATGTTTCATTAGATGATATAAGTCAAATAAAGGAATGTACGGATCTGGGAAACTTCCTACATTATGTTCCTCAACACATAAAGCTATTGTGTATACATATGAACATTCGCTCAATCATTAAAAATTTTGCTACACTAGAACAATGTATCTATTCTTCTACTAGGGTAATTGATGTCATAATGTTAACTGAAGTCAATATATTTAGCTCTCTTGTTAGTATATATCAGTTGAAAGGATATAAGATGTACTGTGAGTTGCGAACTAAGAAAAAGGGAGGTGGTATTATCATCTATGTAAGAGAAGAGCACAGGATTCACTTAGAACACTTTAAAACGCAGCATTGTGAAAATATTATATTATCACTTAGTACACCCTTAAAATATACGGCAAAATTATGTTGCATATACCGCCCACCCAGATATAGTAAACACTTATTTTTGTAAATGAGCTAAATTTGTTATTGACCAAAATCGGTGGGTTGTCTGACCTATATATTTTAGGGGATATAAACATAGACATTCACGTGGACCGTCCTATAAAACATATTTATAATACCGCTATGTACAACCACGGTTTAGCATGCGGGATCACTGAATTTACACGTATCGAAATCGCTAACTATAGACTGAGTAAATCCTGTATAGATCACATTTATGCACGATCCCGTTCGCTAGACCTGTACACAGCCGCACTTGGCACTGCACTGGCCGATCATCGCGTCATAGCTCTTGCCGCTGTTAATGCATCAAGTGATAATGAAAACACACGGGCGAATATTGCATACGTTACCAGATTTGACCGACAAATACTTTTTAATAATTTAAAAGCCTTGAATTGGCAACCATTAAAACAAATAATTGACCCATGTAAAATCTACGACGTCGTAGTACAAAATATACGAGACTGTTATAGGAAATCGGAAATAAAAGTAAAATTTTCGAAAAAAACGTTCAATAAAAAACGGTACAATAATAGAACACTAAAAGCATGCAGGTACAGAGATGAACTGTTTATGAAATGGAAATCTGACTCATCGAACATTATTATAAAACAAAAATATAATTATGCTAGAAATTATGCAAATACATTGATAAAAAGAAATAAAAACAATACAATTAAAACACAAATACACAACAATAAAAGTAATCCTAGAAATCTTTGGAAATTGCTGAATGAAATTACTGGTGGAGTAAAAACATCTGTGGATGATGTTATCCTCAGAGCATTCGCTAGTAATAGTATAACGGCAATAAATATAGCAAACGAATTTGCAGATAATTTTAACGACAGTACCAAAAACATTGTTCCGAAATGTTTTGAACCAACTTTGAATAAAAACACGTACACTGCTAATGCTAATGTAACTTTTAGGTATCAACCAACGAATGCTGAAACGGTTTTAAAAGAAATTCGCGCTTTAAACTATCATAAAGGGCCGGGCTTAGACGGTATTAGGCCACAGGATTTAAAAACTATAGACACAGAAATCGCGGGTACAATTTCTCATTTGATAAACACTTCTGTAAGAGAGGGAATCTACCCTATTGGACTAAAAGCAGGAATCGTTAGACCCATACATAAAAAAGGCAGCCACAAAGACTATAATAATTACCGCCCAATAACAATTTTGCCTGCAATTGACAAAATAGTAGAAAAGGTGATAACAAAGCAGATTAATAAATTCTACACGAAAAATAACATAATCACTGATAAACAGTTTGGATTTAGACCAGGAAAAAGCGCCACTGAATTACTTTCTAAATTCACTGATAGTATTTATAGTCACCTTAATAACAAGGAACATGTTATGGCTGTATTTATTGACTACAGTAAGGCTTTCGACACATTGAGACACACTACGTTAATAGAAAAGTTAAATAATTGTGGTATAAGAGGTCCTCCGGGCAAATGGTGTCAAGACTACGTTCATAATAGATCATATATGGTTAAGGTAAGTGACGAAGTGAGTGATAGGGTAATGGTTAGGGACGGCACGGCGCAGGGTTCAGTAATTGGACCTTTACACTATATAACATACGTCAATGATGCTATAAAGGTCATTGCTAATAGCTAAATATACCAGTTTGCCGATGACACTTGTCTGATATCCTCAAACAAAGACATTAACACAGCTATAAAAAACCTACAAGAAGATTTTACGTCATTGGCGAAATGGTCACATGATGCTGGACTAATGCTGAATGCTGAGAAAACAAAATTAATGTATTTCAGCTCCAGCCAAAATCGCAGTAATCAAATTCCTACAATCATAGCACATAATCATGATTGTCTACATAAAAATCGACAAAACTGTAAATGTAATAAAATTGAGGTAGTTAGTGAACACAAATATTTAGGATTATTAATAGACGACCGACTAAAGTGGACACATCATATTAACTTGGTAAGTGACAAATTACGGGCATTACTGGCAAAATTCAGAATAGTAAAACAGCGAATTCCATATACAACAATTTTACAACTATATAAATCGCTGGGAGAAACAATAAAACATTATGGCTTGAGTAGTTACGGTAGAACTTTTAAAACGCACTTAGATCAAATATATGGCCTACAGTTGCGTATCTTGAAGACAATCGTACCAGAGAAGATTAAGACTACATTTAAAGACAATTGTGATATTGAATTATTTCGGCACTGTAAATTGCTACCCATAAACTACCAAATAAAATACTTATTACTCAAAGAAAATTATTTTAACAAGTCATTCCTTAATATTGTTGAACGACATAAAAATACACGTAGTGCAGACAGGACCACATACTTGGTTCCTGGGTACTGTAACTTGTACGGTAAACAAATGCTGCAATATCAAATACCTAAATTAATCAATGACCTACCAGAAAAACTTAAACAAATAATAACAGAATCAAATATTAAACGAAAATTAAAATGTCATTTTTTGTCTAAATTACTCTAAATAAATAAAATGTAATGTGTAAAATTTTGAAATCATATACCTTTATTTATAAAAATATAATTAAAATTAAATAAAAGAAGATATCACTGCAGTAAGCGACTTTCACTATGGCCGGTACATGGATGGGTGACTACGTTTTGACATTTATGTACTCCGAGCGCTTTCCGTGCTCTGAAGGCGTGTCAGGCCGTTGGACCCGGTTCACGGTAAAATGGCAGTCGTAAAGACAGGCAGGCAGTTTAGGTGTTTACGTTTACGGTGACCACCGGTTTTTTTTTTTTTTTTTTTTTTTTTTTTTTTTTTTTTTTTTTTGACGCGGGGAACGCATTTACGCGCCTTCATCCCAGCTTCAGGGGCAGCTGGGATGGTGTGTGGGACTCCCGGCCCGGTCCGGAATGGACCGTCCTACCCACTAAACCCCGCGGTGTTCCTCCTCACCCTTTAGCCGGGCCGAGGGATATCAAAAGATTATTCACGTCGACCCGGCTAGGGGCGCCCCGTTAATTCGGAGCTCTCCTCGGGGGAGCCAGATGGGCGGCTCCCCAAAGCTCTCTAAGGAGCTGAAAAAACCACGCCTGCACCGCTCTCGAGCGCCCCTCTGTCATAGAGGAGTCAGAGAGCGGCTGGCGCAGGCGTGCGCTAATGGGCACCCCCGGAACACGGGGAAGGTGCCCACCGCCATGTGACCGTTGGAGGGCGGGGTCCCCCAACCTTACGCCCTCGGTCATGAAACAATCGGGGGTCGTGCGCTAGCTCCTAGCGCAGGCGCCCCCAAACTGCATGACAGGGCGGGAGCATTTACCCAAACTCCCGCCCTTCCATGCAGTGCCTCTCATAATTCGCCACTATCGCCTCGCCAGCAAATGTGGTGGAGCGACAGCAGCAACACGATACAATCGGGGGCGCGCAGTGAACTCCTTACTGCGCCGCCCCCGAACTGCACGGCGAAGCGGGAGTATTTTCCATTACTCCCGCTCCCCCGCGCCTCCCTCTTTGCCGCCATCACCTCGTCAACTGACGAGGCAATAGCGGCCCAGCACTGCTGCTGCCGACCGTGTTGCTACTCACGGCCGGCAGCAACACACACCACCGAGCACCCCACAGGTGGGCTGCTCCCGCCTCGGCCGGAATTTGCCAGAGTAGCACCACTCCCCCACAGAGGAAGGGGAGTGGTCGCTACTCCGTTGCCCAGGATGCACCACGAGGAGGACCCGACCCATTGGGGTCCCGAAGATGTTCGCAGGACCCCGCATCCCGGTGACCACCGGTACATCTGGTGGGCCGTATGCTTGTCTGCCATCTTAGTGGTATACAAATTAAAAAAAAACGTTTTTACTGCAAATTACTTTTTTGTATTAGATACAAAATAACTGAACACATTTATTTTTAAATTGTATTTGACCCGTACCGGCGTGGAACGTCGAATTGGGCGCCCGTGTGTTTTCATAAACATTTAAATCTACCCTACCTATTATGCCACACAAAGATGCAAGCACTGATGCTAGTTGTGGCGAAAATTTTATTAAAATTATGAAAGCCTACTACCTACCCACATTATATGCGTTAATGTTGCATGAGAAAGAATAAACAACTTATGTAACCGCTCAAAATAATACGTACCTAGTAAGTACATACATGAAATTGCGTTTTGTGTAATCTGTGGTTTTGTAATGGGTATCATTGTGTTCTGTTATTGTTTTATTATTGAATCTTCTTGATACGACGATGAAGTGTAACGTGTACAGAAAATTCAGTAATGGATTATGCTACACGTATAGGTTTAAATTTTAGCTTGTAACAAATATTGTAATCGTTTTAAAATAAATAAAATAAAAAACATTACCAAACTATTTATCTGAAGTTTAAACATTACCAAACTATTTATCTGAACAGTGGGAAATATTAACTTTTGATTAAACAATAAACTATCTAAACATTAGGAACTTACTTTCGTTTAAACAGTAACAAGCTATTAATTGAAATAATGGAAAACCATTTTGACATTAGCTTAAATAGTAACTAACTATGTATCTGAACAATGAATAATCTTTCAACTTACTCTTTTCATAGTAACCAGCAATCATTCTTAACAATGGAAAATCTTTCAACTTACTCTTTTCATAGTAACCAGCAATCATTCAACAATGGAAAATCTTTCAACTTCCTCTTCTATCGTAATCAGCAATCATTCTAAACAATGGGAAACCTTAAAATTTTGCCCTCCAAAATAGTAACCAGTTATAATCTTAACATTGGAAACTTGTGAATCTCGAATAAATAGTAACAAACTAGGTCTACTCGTGTCTAAGCAATGGAAAATCCTTCAACTTTATTCAAATAGTACAGTCATGTGATTGTTTTTCTTTTCCAGACGGCACATACTTTTATTCAATAGGGTTTATAATATAATCATTATATCTTTTGATAACTAATTGTGCTGCTGAACCACTCGACATTATAACACATTAACACTATCACACATACTAAACATATAACTTTATAGTATCAATTTGTAGGTTATCTCAGAGGGTAGGTAACGCGGTAGACTTTTCAAACTTATTTATTGCTCAGCTCAGGTTCAGATATATACATAGAACTCCTCAGGAACGACACGTATAGCTCAAAACTTATAAACGCCAACATATAGACCTTCAAAACTTATAGAAGGCTCAAAACTTATAAACGCCAACATATAGACCTTCAGAACTTATAAAAGGCTCAAAACTTATAAACGCCAACATATAGACCTTCAAAACTTATAGAAGGCTCAAAACTTATAAACGCCAACATATAGACCTTCAAAACTTATAGAAGGCTCAAAACTTATAAACGCCAACATATAGACCTTCAAAACTTATAGAAGGCTCAAAACTTATAAACGCCAACATATAGACCTTCAAAACTTATAGAAGGCTCAAAACTTATAAACGCCAACATATAGACCTTCAGAACTTATAAAAGGCTCAAAACTTATAAACGCCAACATATAGACCTTCAGAACTTATAAAAGGCTCAAAACTCATAAACGCCAACATATAGACCTTCAAAACTTATAGAAGGCTCAAAACTTATAAACGCCAACATATAGACCTTCAAAACTTATAGAAGGCTTAAAACTTATAAACGCCAACACATAGACCTTCAGAACTTATAGAAGGCTCAAAACTTATAAACGCCAACATATAGACCTTCAGAACTTATAAAAGGCTCAAAACTTATAAACGCCAACTTATAGGCTCTCAAAACTTCATACGCACGCCGCTTGCATGCACGCTGCTCGTACGCACGCTGGTACTGCGCACGCCGCTGGTACACACGCTGCTGGTGACCCCTGACTGCAGACTCTGCAGCCGCTTGTGACCATGCGCGCCGGCGCTGCCCGTGCGCACGCTGTTCACAGCGCCCGCGCGAGCCGCTGTCAACCCGCGCTCTGCTTCTCCTCTACGCCGGCGATGGAGCACCCACGGCGGCCACAGCACAACCGCTCACGGAGACGGTTGCCGAGGCCTCGGCGCTCTCCAGTTCATTTTTCGGAACTCGTCACATGAAAATTAACAAAATTTAGAGTTAAAGTACACCGGTAGCCAGTTACTGTACATGTCTTCCGAAAAACATTATGGGGAATGGCATGGCAGTGGCCACACCATTTCCTGAACAGATTAGTCCCGTCCATGAAATAAGTGACGGTGGCTCATACCTACATTTCATATCTATACCCAACATTTTGTATCACTCCTGGTCAACAAAACCCCCCCTTGGGCAACCATTTAACCATCCTGTAGCCGGTAACGTCCAACGACGTTACAACCCGAATCACTACTTAGTATGATATCTTTTAACTAAATGAATTACATTATAATTTTCTAAGGAAATACGATCAGATCACATCAGTCATTCCAGGATTGCATTCTGGAGTCCATCCCAATCACGTTCGGGCAATAAAAATGTAACCCACAAATCATAATCTTGGCTATTTGCTTAAAAAATTAGAAAACTCTAGTTGACCTGGTCAACCTCGTCTACATTAATAAAAAATCTAAATACCGACTGCAGCACCATCCGCCGGGCTGAGACTGATTCTAACCATCGAAGGCGCCACCCAACGTAAAGGTATCGACGAAGATTCCGTCGGTAGTTACATTTTAAAAATTCACTTTTACTTCCAACTTAACTGAAATTCAACAACTCTCACAAAATATTATGATCACACACACACAAACACTCATCACAGCCGAGTTAAGTTATTGCATCGAATTACCTCCTGATCGTTTGAACCTGAAAACGTTTAAGCGGACACAACCAAAACCACTTTCACATCTGTTTACAGGGTAACTAACTGACCTTTTCATATCCCCAACTTAAGATACGTAGGTAGATATATATTCTCTTAACCAAAACGATTAACCGAACCATAGATCCAGACCTGCGGATCTCTAAACCTTTTACAAAACTACACGTTTTATTAAAACGCTGACTTGAATGCACCCGTCCTAGAACACTCTTGCAAGATCATTCTAATTCTAACTATTTTCGATTAAATACGATTATCAAACTTATAAAAACTTAGTTCTTGGTTAACATCTGTAACCGAGATATTGAAAAACTTCACTTACTTTTTAAATAATTCAAAAAGAAATCAAGGGCCTCAATGGCCAGGTATAATATCGAAACCACTAAAAAAAACTTATGGTAAGGTGATCTGCTTATCACATAGATATAAATAACCTCTAATAGAGCTTCCAATGTTTGTTGCGCTTTCCCTTAAAAGCATTCATACCAATTGGGAACCCTTCTTATATATTGCAAATCTTTCCAAACCACCACTACCTGCAGTATTCCAATAGGTGTGACAAAGTCATCATACTTAGTGCAACTAGAAAAATCTCATAAGGATGGATGCCTACTCTTATGAATCACAATATCATTAATAGACGTATTTGTTAGCCTCTCAAAGCAGTACCCAAGTTTTTTCACACTCATCCTCGACACTAGGCGCTTGATATTCGTAGACCTAGTCTTAAACCGAGTACCTAGGTACTAACGCGACCAGCGCATTGCAATGAGATAATGTTAATTGCGAAATCCATTGTAGAACCTAACTTTTGCACGAAACACCAAATAAGTAGGTACACCTACACGAAACTCCATCCATGAACCAATTAACGATCTAAATATTCACAATAAAATGACTTGATAGTGTATTCAATTTCAAATACCGAATCTACACAAACACAGTGTACCTAACCACTAAACTTGCAAGATTTCTTTTCTACACACTTATTCCACTTTTCTTTTATTAACAGAATCGCAACACCTTTTTTTTTTTTTTTTTTTTTTTTAAACTACTAGCATAAAACAACAATGTACAAAACGCAAACTCATGTATCTACCGTTTACTTCCTTTTTCAAACCTACCCTTGCCTACGCGCACTCGCTTACAAACCAGTATCGAAATAACTTTGAAAATCCTTTGATCTCATGTCCATGAAATCTGTGCTACCATGTAGTTAAAACCTAACGGGTCCATTTTCCCATCACTTAGCAAAACTCAGCATACTGTTAGATGAAAAGTACTAATTGAATTCACCAGCAATATCTATCGCCTTACTAAACCATAACCAGCATTATCTACCCTTCATTATTAAATCTTAACCAGCAATATCCATCCTTCTTACCAAACCCATGTTATGGCAAGGCAGATACATAGTTTATCCTACTAACCAAAGTAGGTAACCATTTCATACAAAATTATGCGTGTACTTACATGGCGTGGATCACAGTGCCACTTCTGAGATGTAGAACCTCAGAAGAAAACACAGAGATATCATCACTCCTTCTTTATTTTTCACATAACAAATACAATTATTAAAACTTATACACCACGTGGCACAAGGAAGAACATTGCAACAGCGTCTGGGGCTTGCGACCCATACAGCAGGTTTAGGGTGGCCACCTTACTATGCATAAACGATCACCTTCCACCGTCAACAATGCTCCCCATTGCCCAATTACACTTTTACGTTTCTATCTAGCGACGTGTAGTTTACGACTGAGAGCCACAAAATGGCGTTGCTGCTTTTTATTGACAATCCCCACCAGTTGAATTCTCAAACTAATGTTGTGATTTTTCTAAAACCATTCAGTTTTAAGTAGTAATAAGTTATTTTTGTGATGTCAACACCGCCTCATAGTAGAATGATTAGCCTGTACATAAAACATTAATTGATTATTCGAAAATAGTGGGTAGTTGATTTGACATAAAAATGTTCACTATGAGGTGGGAGTTCAGTCTTCAGTCTTCAGTCTTCTTGGGCTCCCATTTTCCGCACTTAGGTCCGCCAGTGGACCCATTGTACGTGACCGTTGGCTGTCACTCCAGCCAACCCAGCTCCGACCAGAAGCGCAGGATCCTCTTCGGGTCCTCACACGCCTCCCGGAGTGTTGTGGGGCTGCCAAGTATGTCGACTCTGTATGTAACCAGGCTCTCGCACTCCAAGATTGCGTGAGCTATGGTTTCTTCTTTTAACAGGCACGCTCTGCACAGCGTGCTGTCCGTGATACCTAAGACATTCAAGTGCTTATTTACTGTGCAATGACCCGTTATTGTGCCTACCATGGTTCGTAGATCACCTTTATTCAGATGTAGCAACGTTCTAGCTAGTTTTGGCCTGGGTCTCGGTAGAGCTTCCCTTGATTGCCTGCAACTTACTGTTTGTGCCCATCTCTTTTCATGCCGCTCTTTCGTGCGTTGTCTCAGCCATGCCCTTACCTGGTAGATTGGTATTGGTATAATCGGGCTTGGTCCCACCGGTGTGGTGCTGGAACCCAATCTGGCCAGTTCGTCAGCTGCATCATTGCCGCTCGATCCGCTGTGACCTTTTATCCACTGAAGGCTTACCTTGTGTGTTAGGGCCAGCTTTTGTAGCCCCTGGTGGCATTGAAGCACCAGCCCAGAGTCGATTGTGGTGCTCTTCAGAGCCTTTAGCACTGCTGCGCTATCGGAGAGGAGCCTGATGTGGTTGTGCTCAATTTTCCTGGAGTCGATTGCATTGGCGGCGTTAATTAAACCTATGCACTCACATTGGAAGATTGACGAATGAGACTCTAAAGGTATTGATGAGTGTATGTTGAGCTCCGGGGAGTAGGTGCCTGCTCCTGATCCGTAGTCTGTTTTGGATCCATCCGTGTACACTCTGAGTTCTCTTATACCGGAGTGGTCCTTGGCGGACTCTGCCAGCGATATATTGTACTTACGGTCAAACACGTATGTTTTCGGTATCCTGTCGTTAGGGGCTTCCACGAGAGGTTCATACTCTATTGCGTCCTCTAGTATGCGCCTATGACCTACCCTTGAGCGCGTCCATTGTTTTGACGCCTGAAGTCGTGCCGCCGCGGCGGCCGCTTCCTGGTGAACGAACAGGTCCAGAGGCGGTAAGCAGAGCATTGCCTCCATCGCTGCTGTGGGTGTGTTGCGAAAGCATCCCGTGATGGCGCAACACGCCGCTCTCTGGAACTGCTGCATTTTATCTATGGCTGAAGCTAGTTCGGCCCTGGGCCACCAAACTATTGCGCCATACGTTACCTGTGGTCTTATGACTGTGGTGTAGAGCCAATGTATGATTTTCGGTGAGAGTCCCCACTTCTTACCGATCATTCGTTTGCATTGCCAGAATGCAATGGTGGCCTTACTGATTTTTTGTGTGAGGTGCTTATTCCATAGCAGTTTGCTGTCCAGTGTGACCCCCAGGTACTTGACTTCATTTGCTAAGGAAAGTTTTGTGCCAAAGAGCTGTGGGAGTTTCAGATTATCTATTTGGCGTTTGTTGGTGAACAGAACCATTTCTGTTTTCGTCGGATTTACCGTGAGATCATGTCTGATGCACCATTTTTCGACGATCCTCAAGGCGTTGTCCATCAGGTTTGTTATTGTACCTAGGAACTTGCCACTTACCAGTATGGTGAGGTCGTCAGCGTAACCTACAGTGAAGTATCTCTCTCTGTTGAGTACATCTATGAGCTCGTTCACCACGAGATTCCACAGGAGCGGAGATAGAACCCCCCCCTGCGGACATCCTTTGGCTGCGATCCCTCTAGATGTGGAGTTCACTGTAATTTGTATAGCCCTGTGTCGTAGCATGTTCACTATCCAACTTACCACAGTGGGGTGTACTTTATGCTTTTGCAGGGCTCTTTCGATACTTACAAAGGTCGTCTTGTCGAAGGCACCTTCGATGTCTATAAAGACGCCCAGTGTTGATGATTTACTCTCTAGGGAGTCTTCTATGTACGATACTACCTCATGCAGTGCTGATTCGGTGGATTTTCCGGAGCAGTAAGCGTGCTGCTTTGTGTGCATTGGTATTTGTCGGAGTACTTTCTCCCTTATTTCTCTCTCGCATAGCCTCTCTAGAGTCTTTAATAGGAATGAAGTGAGGCTTATTGGTCTAAAGGACTTAGGATGAGTGTAGTCACTTTTACCTGGTTTAGGTATGAAGAGTACTTTGACTTCTCTCCATGACTTTGGCACGTACCTGAACGCGATGCATCCCGTGAAGATCTTTGTCAGGTGCGTAGTGATAGCCTCTATACACCATAACATAAGTCCGGGGAATATACCGTCTAGTCCCGGTGATTTATATGGTTGGAAGCTTTCGATTGCCCATCTTACCTTGTTATCGGATACTATGGCCCTAGCTGTGGACCAGTCAGGCTCAGATTTGATGGCGCCTTCTGTGTCTTCCCAGTTGATATCTGATTGGATTTGACAACCTGGGAAGTGTGTCTGTAGTAAGACCTCACACGTTTCGGAGTCAGATTTTGTGTAGGTGTTGTCTACCTTTTTTAGAGATCCAATAGACTTATCCGTGTCCTGAGATAGAAGTTTTTTGACTCTTAGTGCGTGACTATTGGATTCAATATTGGAGCAGAAGCGTTTCCACGCCTCTTTTTTTCTCTGACTTATACGCTTTTTGAACTTTGCTTGTGCTAGCTTATAGGCGTCCCAGTCAGACTCTGTTCTGGTGTTTTTGGCTCGGTTGAAGCGTTTTCTTACCTTGGTTCTCAACCGTTCGAGGTCCTTACTCCACCATTTTTCTCCCGATTTTGTTCGATTGTCAGGGACGGTTAGGGGGCACGTTTCCTCATAGCAAGTGGTGAGTGTGTCTGTCACCTTCCGGACATGTTGTTCTATGTCGGCGGTGCCAGAGTAACTTACCTCTGAGTGTGCATCTCCTATGTTTAGACCTACTAGAATTTTGTATTTTTGCCGGTTCGTTTTACGTGGGTTACGTCTTGGGGCCGTGGGAATTTTGCTCCAGTCCAAGTCGAACATGATTCTTCTGTGGTCGGAGCATGATGGTTCTTCTGATAGTCTCCAGTTTTTTATCAGATTTGATGCTAGATTAGATGCTAAAGTAATATCTATGAGTGTGTGGGCCCTACGAGTATTGAAGGTCGGTTCGGAGCCTACATTTAATACGTTTAGCTGTGTGGATAATAGGAAGTTGAAAAATGACTCACCTCTACTATTTGTGTCTGCGCTTCCCCAGATGTGGTGATGCGCATTGGAGTCTGCGCACACGATGAGCTCCAGGCCCTCATCTTCGCAATATCTCGTCAACTTGACCAGTTCGTCGTTGGGCACTGCGTCTTCTCCGGGCTGGTAGGAGGACGCTAGTATGATGTCACCGGTCATGGATGTTGTGCTGTCAACAGCGGAGGTGTTCCTGAGTCTAACAGCAGTTAGATCTCTAGAACAGAACTCATTTAGTAAAGTGGCGGGGATACTGTTAGGCATATAAACACAAGTACGAGGCCCGCTCACTGTAGTATCTAGGAGTAACTTACCTCCAATGTTGGAGAGACCACAGATCTTGTTCTTCGCTATCCACGGCTCCTGGATAGCGGCTATGGTCAACTTGTTTACCTCCAGGTGTCTGCGCAGGGCAGCCGCTGCGAGCCGCTTGTGCTGGAGGTTTGCTTGCACTATCGGTATAGTGCAAGCCTGGGGATTATTGGGATGAGGTGGTGGCGGCTGGGAGGTCATCATTGTTGATGGTCTCCATCCCCTCTTCCTTTTTCTTCTCGTCGCTCGACAATGCACCAGGGGTTTCCGGCCTTGCGGCGGCACCTCGTCCGGTGGGGGCGCTTTCGCTTCTCCCCTGAGTGGCGAGCGACTTGATGCCCGATGGTCCTGCCTTGTCCACGTTGGTGTCAACCGGGGATTGGGCGGCTTCGGTCGTCTTCTTCGTCTCTTCCTGCGCGGCGGAGGATCCGAGGAACCTGAGGTAAAGGCTGCCTAGCTCGTAGGCGACCCTTTGTCCTCTGGCCTTTAGCTTCTCGACGTCGTATGCAGGAATGCCGAGCATGAGGAAGACGCCCTCTCCCTGCTCCTGGTCTGAGTAGATGTGCCACTCGTTGACACTGTACCAGCGGTTCTGGCTCACCAGGAAGGATCTGATCACATCAATATCCTCCTTCTCTGGGATGAAGATCCCCGCTTTCACGCGTTTCGGGATGTCCGACTGTCTCTTGACGACGAGTCGGGTCCCGGGTACTGGCGAGCTAACGGGTTCAATGGTGGAACGGAGCCAATCCACCTCTTCTCGGCTTTCGCACCATAGCTTCAGCGTCCCGTCGCTGAAGGTCGGCTTGCCCTTGAAAGCCGGGATGAATGTCTCCTTCCCTGTGATCGCCGCTCGCAGTCCAGCTGAGGTGGGAGTTGTTGAGAGGCGATAAAAAGTGAATATTCTGGAAACAGAACACATTCTGTTTCCTGATCGAGTTCAGTAAAGTGCTAATTAGTTAAAGTAGAATATTTGTATTAATTAATAGTTAGTACTTAGTTGTGCAAGTAGTAGTTAAATTGGAAAATAAAAATGTAAAGAATCTACAATCATAGGATTATTATTTCGTAATACCATTAAGTGGAATGTAGGAGTAGTATCTATTATTATACGAAGAACAGAAGAATAAATAGCTATGTAAAGGATATTGGAGTATCATTTCTCATCAAGTCAGAAGTGGGATCCTGCGAGCCGAGCCGTGACAAGTTAATACTGTAAGTAAAAGTTTATTCGAATTCTAATCATGGTTCGTGATTATTCCTATTAGCGTGTATTATTATTCGTAGCAACTTCTACTGTAGTCAAGAAGGTATTTGACTTTTAACGAATTGCTGCAAACTGGGGTTACATAACTCTATTGACTGCGGTGTCCATTTAACAACGTTTTTTTTATCTCCGGTAAGGGTTATAGGAAATATTCTCTACCGGAACGGTGAATACATTTGTTTTAGATTGAACACAGAAATGTGACAAAGGTCCTTATCGTTTTATTGTAGTTGCATAGAGCTATATTTTTATTGTGGTAATACCCACTATTATGCCCATATGTACCTATTAGTTACCTTGAAACAAACGTAGGTACATATTTAAGTTACAAAGCCACTTCTCAAGGGCTAGGCTTCATTTTAATTCGTGGATCCTCAGTTAATAAGACGTCCTATAAGAAATGTTGGACATAACTACAATTAGTTATTTTAATTTATTTTGTGAATACCCTCTACCGGTACGGTAAATAAATTTATCTATAGATAGGATAAATAAATGTGACCAAATACGATAGGTACGCACCGTTCTTATTGCAGTTACATAGATCAATTATATGTATGTAGGATTGAGTGGTGTCAGGTGGCACGTTGCTACATTCCGATGTAACCATCACTTTGTAGGTAGTTCGGCGAGGAAACCAGGAATCGTGGTATAAAGAAATAATGCGTGGTTTAGTTAACACTCATTTAGTCAATCGTATAACTAACACTAAACACAAAGAACCTCCTAAGACTAACTAAATCTACACTGTTATAACATTCCACCAGAGCACGTGGGCGCGTGCGCACCGGTCGATCGTTGCACCATTAATGACCGAGACTCGACTGACGACGTCCTGATGTCGTGCGTGGCCGCCCCTCCAGCGCTCGGTGTCATGTCACCTGTCAATGTCACTTGTCATTAGGATCACATTTGAAGTGTGCCGTCACGGCCAACCCTGACTATCGCACGTCCTCGGGCGAAACACCTGTAGAAATTTAAGAATGCGTTAATGATCGCTCGTCCATTCCTGACAGAAATTGTGAACTTAACTTCCTTTCCCAATAAGCCGGGCGTACTAAGCCCTTTAAACCAAATAGTACTTGAAACGGGTTGAGGCATCCGAGGCCTCTTAAACTAGCTAGCGCAACACACAGACATAGCTCAGGCATACGAGGCCTTCCCAACCAGTCCAACCTTCAACAAAGACGTGGCCCAGGCGTACGTACCTCTTTTAACCAGTCTAAGTAGACGTGGCCTGGGTATACGCAGCCTCTTCAACCAGCCCTACCAACATAGACCTGGCTCGGGCGCACGTACACATTTCAAGCGTACGCGGCCTCTTTAACCAGTCCGACCAACACAGACGTGGCCCGGGCGCACGTACACATTACAAGCGTACGCGGCCCCTTCAACCAGTCCGACCAACACAGACGTGGCCCGGGCGCACGTACACATTTCAAGCGTACGTGGCCCCTTCAACCAGTCCGACCAACACAGACGTGGCCCGGGCGCACGTACACATTTCAAGCGTACGCGGCCCCTTCAACCAGTCCGACCAACACAGACGTGGCCCGGGCGCACGTACACATTTCAAGCGTACGCGGCCCCTTCAACCAGTCCGACCAACACAGACGTGGCCCGGGCGCACGTACACATTTCAAGCGTACGCGGCCCCTTCAACCAGTCCGACCAACACAGACGTGGCCCGGGCGCACGTACACATTTCAAGCGTACGCGGCCCCTTCAACCAGTCCGACCAACACAGACGTGGCCCGGGCGCACGTACACATTTCAAGCGTACGCGGCCCCTTCAACCAGTCCGACCAACACAGACGTGGCCCGGGCGCACGTACACATTTCAAGCGTACGCGGCCCCTTCAACCAGTCCGACCAACACAGACGTGGCCCGGGCGCACGTACACATTTCAAGCGTACGCGGCCCCTTCAACCAGTCCGACCAACACAGACGTGGCCCGGGCGCACGTACACATTTCAAGCGTACGCGGCCCCTTCAACCAGTCCGACCAACACAGACGTGGCCCGGGCGCACGTACACATTTCAAGCGTACGCGGCCCCTTCAACCAGTCCGACCAACACAGACGTGGCCCGGGCGCACGTACACATTTCAAGCGTACGCGGCCCCTTCAACCAGTCCGACCAACACAGACGTGGCCCGGGCGCACGTACACATTTCAAGCGTACGCGGCCCCTTCAACCAGTCCGACCAACACAGACGTGGCCCGGGCGCACGTACACATTTCAAGCGTACGCGGCCCCTTCAACCAGTCCGACCAACACAGATGTGGCCCGGGCGCACGTACACATTTCAAGCGTACGTGGCCCCTTCAACCAGTCCGACCAACACAGACGTGGCCCGGGCGCACGTACACATTTCAAGCGTACGCGGCCCCTTCAACCAGTCCCACCAACACAGACGTGGCCCAGGCGCACGTAACCTTTTCAACCAGTCCAACCAGACGTGATCTAGGCTTACGCGGCCTCTCCAACCAGTCTGAACAACAAAGACGTGGCCCAGGCGCACGTATCCTTTTGAACCAGCCTAAACAGACGTGGCTCAGGCATACGTGACCTCTTCAACCAGTCTTCCCCATAACAAAAGCGTGACTTTGTATAGCGGCAGAGGTTCATACATAAATCGACTCACGAATCTGTAGAACGTGAAAGAGGCACACAAAGGTCGCAAATCCTGGCGATTCGCTTCAAAAAGAAAAGGAACAGTCTCACCGGATGACGTCAGCAGTGCACCTCCAGCTGTGATGTTAGTTCTGCGACACGGCCATCACGACGACTCACACGTCCTCGTGTGAAGCATCGCAAACATTTACAGCATCTGAAACAACAGTTTATCCAAAGTACAGAATCTTTTGCTCGACCTTCCTGACCGAAGAGTCGGGCATCAGCTAAATAAACTCGACATATTAAGTCTGCATTATTTTATTCTAAACAGTTCGCAACGCTTATTAAATCTGATCACAATACATACATACAAACACATACACACAGTCACGCTCCCATAGGCAGAGGCACAGTATACGCCCACATTTCACCTTATGGTTTTATGTCCCACGCAATAGGTGGTGAGCCTATTGCTGTGTTTCTGCTATTTTTTTTACTCTTGATTATTTTGATCTCTTGAGTATTGCTGATCACAATAGGTGCTCAATTAAATCGAAATCGGCGAGTTCAGTATGCAATACTCTTAACTCAACCTAAAGCCTCCATCCGGCCAGGTAGTGGGACTTCCATCCTGTACCCACTTCAGATAATGGTATGAATTGAACCAGAAAATGCCTACCTTCGGCACTTTTTTTTTTTATACCACTAAGGTGGCAGACAAGGACTGGTGGAAGCCGTAGCATATGAACGCTTGCAACACCAGAGGCGCCACCACTCCCGTGCTGCCGACCCTGCAAAAACCTTCAAAGACCCCTTTCAAGTTTCTATGCTGTAGGCTTTTCCTTACGGCTTGACGACGTAGGTCACTATAAAGACCCATGGCTAGCATGAATCTGCGCGCGGCCAGAGTAATTCGCATACTACACTCACTCACTCACGTGAAGGTCTTACTCCTTCATCATCATTTGTCAGGTAAGTCTTTAAAGAATCTACTCACATGAAGGTCTAACCCCTTCGTCATCTCAACGACCTACTTAATGGAAAAAGAAAAGGACTACGTGACCTGTAATTTGCAAGGTCCATCCTCGTAGCACGTCGATCTTCATAACTACCCAGCAGCTCGATGAGGATACGCCTCCCGTAGCTCCGGCACAACATAATCTGCTAGTGACCGCGCCGCCCGTGCCGCACGCTGTTAGTTTTCACACCAGTGCTCGCGCAAGCCGCTGTCGACCCGCGCTCTGCTTCTCCGCTGCGCTGGCGATGGAGCACCCACAGCGGCCACAGCGCAACCGTTCACGAAGAAGTTACATGAAAATTAACAAAATTTAGAGTTAAAGTACACCGGTAACAAGTTACTGTACATGTCTTCCGCCAAAACGTTATGAGGGATGACATAATATTGGTTCCATTCCCTGAATAGATTATTTTTTGCCCATTATATAAGCGGCGGTTGCTCATACCTACATTTCATTATTTATAACCAACTAGCTGTTACCCGCGACTTCGTTCGCATGGAAATTATGTTATAAGCAAAGTTTGAACTGTATTCTATCGAGCCTCTAGAATAAGTCGTAACCAAAATGTGGGGACAAAGTTAGGTAGGACATCCTCCAACTTACCCGGGGAGCTATGCGCTACATGGTTTTTTTTAATGTGAGGTAAAAAGGTGTAGGTTTTTAAATGTCCGGTTGGGAGCCCCTGGTAAGCCCTCTAAAGGATACCCCAGGACTGCGCTAGATGGATGGGTAGAGACTTCATGGTTTTAGCGGGTCCAAGGCCGGTATGACGTACGTCTTTATTAATCGGCCCCTTTAATAATAAAAATAGTAAGTAGTATGGTGAAGCGCGAATACGAAACAGTTGTTAGATTGGGGCACAGACTGAAAACTTTAAGTACTTTTAACCGAAAGATTTGAGACGATAACACTAACGCTAACGGTAGCCAGTAAATGGCAGTCGTTAAACCAAGTTTTAACTTCAATACATAACGAACCTTCCCGGTGCACTGGAAGTCCATTCGTTGTGAAAGATCGATCCCTCTTGCTGAGAAAAAAGTTGATTCACAAATCTAAGACTTCCTTTGGGTGCCGTATACAACTGATGTCCTACATGTGAACTACAACGAATGAGTTCCTCGAAGCTGGATAACCATCACCAAAAAGCTCTAGCTCTACCTGTGTGCTGTTATGCCTCTATGCTAAACTTCTGACGATAATAATGAAGATTGTTTCAAAGAAGCATTCTTCATTGGATCACTGCTTGAAGCATTGGTTCCAATTACCAATTAAGTGTTCGTTCCAGCACATATGCTTGTAGGGTCCACGACTTTAGCTGCCTTTCTATCCGTTAGCCATTGCCTCCTAGAGCACGTGTCTATTATCACTGTTAGACGCCACCCCACAAAGAGACGTTTCTGTGATAAAAATAATAACCCATAGCTTTATTTGAAGAATTTGTGATAGAGTCACTATCCCAGTTCAAAACACCTAATGTTGTAGGCGCAATGATGTGTATTTTCATGCTCTGCTTAAAAACCTGGCGTTGTAAGAGAAGATTCACGATGACAGAGGGTTTCAAATTGCTATGGTTCGAAAGAGAAACGATTTTTACATTGCTGGGTTCTGGTGAAGAGTCTTTTCAATGCATGCGAGTGGTATCTGGGCCTTTGTTATTTAAGTGGAGTTAAGTTGAAGAGCTCTTTACCTCACCTTGGTAGATTCGGTCTATTAATTGAATTGAAGTTTTACGGACTGTGAAAGTATCGCTAGATTGCTAGATGCGCCACACGGCTTTCCATCAGTGGCGACGTCAATTTGGCGAGCTTATATATAAAAAAAAATTGTTCTACTCTGCACCAGTGGTTCAAGGCTGTCGGTTACCTCAGGACAGTCTTTATTGTGAATATCACATCGCTGCATGTACAGACGGAGTGTAAGCACTGACTTACTTATCCAAAAGTTGAGAGCAGTATTCTTAATAACGAATCTGCGCCATGTTTGTCTTGTGCTTCTAGTTTCTTTGGGACTGGCCCAATACAGCTTTCAATGCAGATGTTATTGTTACACCACGCACATCTAACAATACCAAGCTGTTATTACTGTTGTTACCGATGAACTGTATTCTTTTAAACTATTATTATGTTATTGAATTCATATATGATGTACATAGTTGATGAATTAATAAACAAACAAACAGAGATGTTGAGATTGCCTTTCATTGGTATTAAAGTTAGCAAAAGACGGTCGAGTGCCAGCACTGCGAGTAGCGCAGCGAGGACACAGCGCTCCACACATTGGTGGAGTGCAAGGTGCGAGCGCAATAACGCCAGGCCTTCGTAGTAGTTCTCGACGTGAACACTCTCTCGCTGGAGACCATAATCTCCAGCGGAAGTAAGTGGGTGCGCTGCCTCTTTCTGCGAGCAGGTCATGCTCGTGAAAGAGGCGGCGGGGAGGGGGCGGGAGAGAACTCTCCCACCCAAGATCCAAGTACCCAAGTGCCGGCGAGTTGTCTTCGCCTAAGACTATCGGCCTACATGACCGGGGGCCTGAGGTCGATGAGGAGGCCGCTCACCGTCCTTACAGAAGCAGGCCCTAGACGACAGCGTGACTCGAGGGATTCACGCTTATATAAACCTATCCGCATATAAAAATTGAACTTAACCTATTTCGTAAGCATGTCTTTTGCCCATATAGTATACCTACAGATTTTAATCCTTCTCTGTCAAGCCCCCTAGGCTAAGTAGCGTGATTGAATATTTATTAATCTTTAAGCTCATTTATATTAAATAGCTGTTCCCCGCGACTTCGACCGCGTAGAAGTCGTTATCGTGTGAAAGTCGTTATCACGTAAAATCATAACACGCCTTTTGCGCAGTCGGTTAAAAAGTAGCCTATGTCCTTCCCAGGGCCTTGAACTATCCCCATACCAAATTTCATCTCAATCGTTCCAGCCGTTTAGCGTGAAAACGTAACAGACAGACAGATAGACAGACAGACAGACAGACCGAGTTGCTTTCGCATTTATAATATTAGTAGGGATAGCTGTCTCCACGACTTCGACCGCGTAGAAGTCGTTATCGCGTGAAAGTCGTTATCACGTAAAATCATAACACTCCTTTTGCGCAGTCGGGTAAAAAGTAGCCTATGTCCTTCCCAGGGCCTCGAACTATCCACATACCAAATTTCATCTCAATCGCTCCAGCCGTTTAGGCGTGAAAGCGCAACAGCGTGAAAGTCGTTATCACGTAAAATCATAACACTCCTTTTGCGCAGTCGGTTAAAAAGTAGCCTATGTCCTTCCCAAGGCCTCGAACTATCCCCATACCAAATTTCATCTCAATCGCTCCAGCCGTTTAGGCGTGAAAGCGTAACAGACAGACAGACAGACAGACAGACAGACAGACAGACAGACAGAGTTACTTTCGCATTTATAATATTAGTAGGGATATTTTGAGGAAAGATTATGTCACATTGGAATAATCAAACCATTCGAACTTGTATCACTCCTGGTCAACAAAACACTCATTGGGCAACCATTAAACCATCTTGTAGCCGGTACCGTCAGTTACAACTAAAATCACTGGTCTGATAATTACACTAAGAAATTACGATCAGATAACACAGGAGTCATAACTTGTAAGCGAATTTTATTCACAGCTTGTAATCTATCAAAAATTTAAACCTTACAATCTTACCTATTAAAAGTTCTAAGGGACTAGCCTGCGTGACCTAATTCATGGTGCAATTGAGAGAGAGCTGTACGTTTGAACAGAGCATCCCGTCACGAGCGACTACTTAGTTCCATATATGTCCATACATGGAGTTCATCTTCAGTATCTCGGATTCTCTCTTTCTGGTTGTAGGCTTTCGAATTACATGTTGCTATTAAATAAAGCTTGATAATAACGGACTCACAAAATTCCTTGAAGTCTCTGCTGGCGGAGTACCGTCCTTGATCGCCAATCATGTAGATAAGTATGCCGAATAACGAACACTATAATTCAGTGTCTTATACTGCTGCTTATATCGATGCTAAGTGTAGGATGAAATGATGCGTACTTAGTACCTGGTATAATGACAGCCATTTCATCGACAACCGGGACCTTACCGCTAACCTCCGAAGCCCGAAAGTGCTTGTACATGAAAGAGTCACAAAGTGGTTACCCATCCAAGGACTGCCACAGTAAAAGCTGCTTACGACAAAAATGAATTTACAGAACACCAAGACCGCAGGACTACAAGCGCTTCTATTGAACTGATAACTTCCTTTTGGTTGTTCATACACTAAGTTTTCTGGTCGCATCAATGTGTGTGGTGTGTCAGGGTAGTGCCACCCTGGTATTGGTATTCGTTTTAACCTGTACTTTACCTGATAAATGATATCGCGCGGCTGTCTGTAAATGTATTTAAATTTTCTTATAACCCTCGGCATGTTCTTGAAGCAATAAAGTTCATAAGCGTGAACGCAGTAACCTCTCGTGGACATCGTTGATGACAGAACATCAGAACGATCTAAGGACCATTTGCAAACAAAGAGTTTTACCAAATCGCTAGATTTCCGGTGTAGCACATCTGATCCTGGCCCTTTGGGTCCTGAGTGATCCCCGAGGAAGCTTTCCATTATTCAGGTAGGATACGAGTTTTAAGAGCTCTCCATCCTTCTGCTGTTCCGCAATCAGCTATTGGTCAGCAAATTCCGCTGATTGATCAATACACTCTCTTTGCAGTACTGCAGGGGATTATTTTCTGAAAAGAAGTGTGCATGTAATATTTCCTAGCCAATGCTTTCCTAACCAATTCGACATCACCATATGAAATTCAAATGAGACAAGCGGCACTATGTCCGCTTTCGCACATGTGGACTGCATGAATGCAGTCTTTGACCACACCAAACTTGCTGTTATGCAAATTATGATAACATAATTTCCAACTGCATGAGTGAGAGCTTCGAACCTTTTCTGACGCTAAATCTAAGATCGTAGAGAGATCGACCTCCATGTAACCTTACTAATTGTTCCGAGAAGCAACAAAAAAATATAACGGTTTAGGACTGTGTGTCCTCAATCGCAGTAGTCTACACACATCCTGTCCGTACAGTCTTGTTTCATTTTAAACTACAGAATGGAACTTGCAAATAATGATCAACTACAGCGAATTATATTGGCTCTTAAGTATGTACGAGAACCGACTGGTGTGCTCCTCCAGGGTCAAACTGCAAGGGTATCACCGATAATAAACGTGTGATTGAAGAATTCAAGTTTCTGATTTCAGTTTCCTTACAGGAGGGATGTTATTGTCTCACGTACTGGTCAATCTAATTTCTATTTCTTTTTTTTAATGAAGGGCGCCATGTGATACGGTTGGACGTAAAATTACGTCAAATCATGATCGTTTCTAGCCAGCCTAGTGGCCTAGTAAAACAAAAAAAAAGGGATTTCAAAAGTTACTAAAGTCAGAATTTCTACAGGCGATCTCACGAAAGTTAATCCAGTATCTGTTGCAGTCACACTATAACAAAGTCTTTAATTCTTAAATTTACAGAAGATAGATTCTTCCACTGCCGAATATTCGGTATCAGAATAGAAATAAACATGAAACTGCTCACCAAAGTAATCCTGAAGGTGCGTGCGTACTTTCTGTGACAGAAATTACCGCGTTACTGCTGCTTCAACAGAAAATGCCATATTTCCGTTTCTGTATCGCCATAAAAATGCATACTCTATCGCCACGTGGGCGACTGAGTTTCATCCCACTTCTGATGTAGGATTGAGTGGTGTCAGGTGGCACGTTGCTACATTCCGATGTAACCATCACTTTGTAGGTAGTTCGGCGAGGAAACCAGGAATCGTGGTATAAAGAAATAATGCGTGGTTTAGTTAACACTCATTTAGTCAATCGTATAACTAACACTAAACACAAAGAACCTCCTAGGACTAACTAAATCTACACTGTTATAACATTCCACCAGAGCACGTGGGCGCGTGCGCACCGGTCGATCGTTGCACCATTAATGACCGAGACTCGACTGACGACGTCCTGATGTCGTGCGTGGCCGCCCCTCCAGCGCTCGGTGTCATGTCACCTGTCAATGTCACTTGTCATTAGGATCACATTTGAAGTGTGCCGTCATGTATTATATTTTGTGTTAAGACCGACTAGACTAGCAGTCTTTGCTATTTATTTTTAAAAAGTATGTGGTTAAGATACTTAACGACTTCTCAAGGGCAAAGACTGTACTTAGTGCGTGGATCTCCAATCAACGAGACGTACTATGACAAATTTAGACATTATTTTATTAATTTAAGTATGAATGCTGCTGTGCAACCCTGAGCGTTGCAAGTGATTGTATAACCATGCAGATATGATGTGAGTTATTTCCATAGCCGTGCAGGTGTGCTGCTTGCAGTCATGTAGGTGCGCTGTGAATGGGCAACCATGCAGGTATGATGTAAGTTAGTGCAATAGCCGTGCAGGTGTGCTGTCTGCAGCCATGTAAGTGCGCTGTAGAAGCGCAACCATGCAGGTATGATGTGAGTTATTTCCATAGCCGTGCATGTGTGCTGTTTACTGCCATGCAGGTGTGCTGTCTACAGTCGTGTAGGTGTGCTGTGGAAGCGCAACCATGCAGGTATGATGTGAGTTATTTCCATAGCCGTGCAGGTGTGCTGTCTACAGTCGTGTAGGTGTGCTGTAGAAGCGCAACCATGCAGGTATGATGTGAGTTATTTCCATAGCCGTGCAGGTGTGCTGTCTACAGTCGTGTAGGTGTGCTGTAGAAGCGCAACCATGCAGGTATGATGTGAGTTATTTCCATAGCCGTGCAGGTGTGCTGTCTACAGTCGTGTAGGTGTGCTGTAGAAGCGCAACCATGCAGGTATGATGTGAGTTATTTCCATAGCCGTACAGGTGTGCTGTCTACAGTCATGTAGGTGCGCTGTAGAAGTGCAACCATGCAGGTATGATGTGAGTTATTTAAATAGCCGTGCAGGTGTGCTGTCTGCAGTCATGTAGGTGAGCTGTAAAAGCGCAACCATGCAGGTATGTTGAGAGTTAGTTTCATAGCCATATAGGTGTGCTGCTGAAGTGCAATCATGTAGGTGCGGCAAATGATTTCTATAAGCTATGTAAGTAGACTGCCAGTGCACAACCATGTAGGTAAGTATGTTGAGATTGATCTGTTTAGTCATGAAGCGATGCTACATGCAGCCGTGTTAGTGTGCAGCCAGTATGCAACCGTATAGGTGTGCTGTCAATTTCAACCAGGCGAGTATAGTGAGAATGCTTCACATTATCATCTGTGCTTTATGCAGTCATATTGTTGTGCTGCTATTATGGTGGCGATCATAACAATATAGAAGTTTTTTTCAATGATTTAGGCTGACATTAGGCTTACTTGGATTAGTATGTGTGGAGCGTTTAGATTACACACACATGAATGCATAACAAATTTTGTTGCCCAATAGTAAATGAAGCGTATGTGAAACAGTATTGATATTTTTCGATTTACTTAACGCCTCCAGCCTTGTTTATGCCTATAGTGTTATTTAGATTCCATACCAGCGGCTTAGTGAACTTTCCCAATCACGGAATCGCTCAAGAAAGATTACGGCACAAACTGTACCCTTTTCATAACTAGCCGTATGCATAGTAAGGCATAGACATTTTTTTTTTGGGGACGCCAAGCAGGCGAGATATAAGCGCCTTGGACGTAATAAACGCCTTAGATGAGATGATAGATTGGAAATCGTTAGCTTGAAAGAGCAGTAACTGCGTTTAAAATGACAATTCCAGGTGACTGAAGTGAAAGATTCACGCCCAAGCAGAAAGACGGGTGAACTGTCGTGTCGGAATACAGTGCGGCGCGGTGTGACCGCCAGAAGGCGGAATCTAACCAGTGGCGGCGATACTGACGGCAACGGTGAGGATCGGGCCGAGCGACAGGTGAAATTAAGACTTTTATTCGGATAATTGCTAACGACCTTGAGCAACCGCGTCACGAGTCCTCCAGACGAGGAATTGTGGTCTTTTATAACTTATTTTAGTTGTACCTTATTGATAAGAACTCCTAGTGCATTATTTATGGAATTATAATTATATATAGATATAATGTATCACGTTTTAAAAATGTGAAATGCCTGAGGATTTGCTGAACTTTTTGGCTTCATAACAATCTATATGTGTTATAGTGTGGGTTTCCTCAAGAGTTATCCGTGTCAAATACATGTCGGAAGTTTGAGGCGGAAACACATTGTTAAAACGCGACGCAACGCGTGTTGAGTAGAACCAATTTGTGTTGTTTTCTATGACCAGAGTCACACTATCAACATCCAATGCGCCACCATACGCAGTACATTCTATCTACACATAGTCGCGTCGTGTTTTTAGTGTGTCGCGCACATTAAAAATCCCGCGACCATTTTAGGCATGGACTCGTATTATTGGGGAATATAATATAATTTCTAATTGTAATAGACGGTGACCTTTTTGACCAATTGTACCAAATCGTATCATATCATATCAGGTGTTCAAAATATCTCGGTAGATACCGTGCAATGTACATGGGTAGACAATTTTAGGATTTCTTATCTAATTTCGACGTTTTGTGGAAAGATTTTGTGAGACAGCTAGCAATATCTATTATAAAGACCTTTTTTAATTGAAAGAGCTATACAACGGCAGTGGACTGTACGAGTTAAGCTAAATATTACACTTGGATCCTTGTAAAAAGACCTAGTTGAACGACCTCTACTGGTCGAAGACAATACTAGCGGTTGCCGCATGGTTTTCCCTGCGTAGTCCCATTCCCCTGGAGATACGGGAACGTTACTCGGGGAGGGTGTGCCTTCGCAGTAGTGGAAGAGTTTTTCAAATTGATTCAGTGGTTTTGGAGACTATTCAACGCAAGGAAACAACCATACAGGCAATCGAATCTTTCCTTCTTATAATATTAATATATATAATCCTGATTGAAACACTGAGGCACGGAATAACTTTTAGTAGTACGTACACAAGTTTTACTTCCTTGATCTTGATTAAAGCCAGTGCTAGAGAGTAATAACTATTTTGTGCTATCTTATAGGTATTTCTAAACATACCTACAAATCGCAAAAAAATATCTATATACAGAGAAATTTAAGTAAAGATCGAAACATTTAGAAACTGGCTCCGAAACGGTCAGTCGACCCAATGTTTTGCGTGCCGCCATACGCGGTTTAGAAGTCTCCGTTCGGGCGATAATTATTGCTGTAGGTGTAGGCGAGTTTCAGAAGCCTGACCGAAGTGCATACGGTTGCAGTTCACCAGGGTTAGGTGGTATTCTCTAACTAGTTTAGTTTATCAGATTATTCAAGTTGCGTATTTCAGTCGACAAACTACACTACAAGAACGCCCTGTAAACTGTTAGCAAAAAAAAAAGGGTACATAGGTGTCTATTAGGCCTTAATTTTACGCTGTACACCGGCTGTAACATACTTCGTACCAGCAGTCTTAATACTGTAGTACCACTATGACAAAGAGGGATTTAGTACCACAAATAGCGTCAGGTTGTTGATTTCTTTTAATCCCGCTTCACGATGGACTAGTGTCCAGTCAAATGAGTATACTAAGACATAATGCCCTATAGGGATAATTTAAGACCAAATAAACTAAGTATAATTCTGATGCTTATTATGGTCATTTTGGTTACGCTAGAACAGATTCAGTCTTACTGGTTTACTTATGCAATATTTATAATTCCACTAAGACTGAAGAGAAGGTAAAACTGCCTTTTAACAGTTTATATGCACTTAGACCACTTAGGGCCATTTCGTTAGAGGTAAAGGCTAGAATTAAATGTATATCCTATATTCTAACAAAAGTTGACTGGTTCGCAAAATGAAAAAAAAAGAACCCTGAACAGCTTACGTTATCAGAGTTCCTTGTAGAATCTTATCGTATCGTGGGACTGCTGCCTAGAAAGTATTGTAGCATCTGACAGAATGAGACTTGTTACATATTTATTTACCAAAATAATCCCAATGTAACATTATCTATTTACATTATTACTATCTAAACTAACCTAAATCTAAATAATGACATTGTACCCAAAGACTGGCAGCATTTTCCCTTTAAATAGTTATACCCATTGGTTTAGAGAGATGACTGCAGTCTGCCAGTCGACTCGACTAGGAGTTTTCTTTTTCATAATTTTTAACAAATATCGTTAATATTCTTATTCTGATAAAAATTAAAAAGCAAAACCTTCTAAAGTCTTAAATTTACCGTGACTATTGTAACACATAGAAACCAATGCTTAACTAAATGGTCGAGAGTTGGAACTTGTGGGGTTAGCCGCTCCTAGTAGTTTATTTTAGATAATTTGATTCAATTTATAACTAGCTAAAGGTTAAGTTCACCAGCTTTTGCTGTGCAAAAGATGAGGCATTAACAAATGTAAATGGAATTGTAAATTTGAGTTACTTTAACAGTGTATTCAAATTTAACCTGTATCCTTCTGCGGAGTAATCTTGTATCTTACAAAATGTCCATAATAGCGATATTCTATAATTTAGATTACGCCCAAGAGTCTCTCTGCAAAAAGAGTAGGTAGGTACATAACATTATGAGAATAAAAAATTCATCAGAATCTTGTGGCTGCACCTCACAAGAAATATAGGTATCGTACCTTGCAGTTTCTTTTATTCAAATACAATTTCTAAAGTAATACCATACTATTTCTAAGTAAGTAGTAGTCTAATAATTATATGTCTAGTTTTTTATCCTGTATTTGTGAAATAGGATGGTTTTACTTACCAAAAAGTTCCCAATAAATCTTGCGAATTTATAACATGTACATCAACCATAAAAGAAAGTCTTTCTGGTTATCATAGTAGACTGCATAAGGTCAATGACACTTTATGGGTAGTTACCCAGTTAAACAGTGGTAGGTATACGCTCTTGCGACAGGCTACCAACCGAATTTGAAGGTATTGGTATGGTTAGATTAATCAGAGTATCTCAGTGATTGACTTAAGAATACTTATACATTTTGCATTGACACATTTTATGCGCATACCATGATTATTTTATATTATTATTATTATTTGACATATAATTCGTACCTACTTCAGATTTATGTTTGCAAACGTTTGACACAATTTATTATAGTATGATATGAAATTATTAATTATTGACATTATTACATGAATGAAACTATTATTACATTATAAGACGCCAATATTTTTGTTATTATCATCTGAGATTTTTATCTAAGCGCACGGCAGTGCGCAGGCCAAGTTCCAGCAACAGGCCGAGCGCATGCCGTACTCTATTTACACGAACCGCTTCGACCCACTTTTGACCCCCCTGTAGCTCAGTGCCTATTGCAAGTACAGAAATAAAATTGTACGTACATAATCATATACTAGTACTAAGGCAGTGTACCAAATTTCATAGATGTAGCTTTAGTAGATCCTGAAATATGACCCTGTGAATATAGCTAATTTTGGCACTGACTGACTCACTCACTCACTGACCGGTCATCAAAACCTCTAGGCCACTTCCAATTGTCCTAGCGTTATGAAATTTGGCACACAGATCGGGTGTTATATGTAGATTACCGAAAAATTGAGAAATTTGAGAAATCGGTCAAGCGTGAGTTGGAAAAGGGTTACAAAGTTTGTATGGGACCACAGGATTCCTTGGTCGGATCTTCTTCAAAATTTGCATAAATCATCTCTAACATAATTGATGGAAGATGTGTTTCGTATTTTATTGAAATTCATTCCAGAACAGGCTAAAAGGGGGTAACAATTGTTTTCTTCGGGGGGTTTCGATTCGAATTTGTATCAATACTTCTTAGTGATGAGAGGACTCTTTTGATTTAATTTACTTTTTATTTTAACACATGTCATGTTTAAAAACTCAATCAGATTTGAGAAAGATGTTGTCAATGTTTTGATTAATGTCAATCAAATTCTCTATACATACAAATTATGGAAAAGTCAATACTGCACATTGAATATTGTTATTCATATTTGTGAAATATTTGGATCAAATTCGTCCAGTAGTTTAGAGATCAGCAAGCATTCTAAAGGATGACTCACGCTAGACCGTGCCGGGTCCGAGCCGAGTGTCGGCCATAGCACGGTCACCGAGCCGGTTGCATTCACGACTGCTCGGGCGAAGCTCGGGGGCACTGTATTCATGCAACGGGCCGTGGCCGAGCCGAGGCGGGACCGAGTTGTTTATGAGCGCTTTCCGTAGTTCGGCTGTCACTCAGTTGCCGCTCGGTTTAACGCGTAGATTTAGCGCGAAAAATTCTAAATCTATGGTTTAACGTGAGTTTGTTCACACAAAATATATATAATATTGACCTTGCTGCGGCCGGCACTCGGCTCGGACCCGGCACTGCGTAGCGTGAGTCATCCTTTTTAGGGTTCCGTACCAAAAGGGTAAAGAACGGGACCCAATTCATGAGACTTCGCTGTCCGTCTGTCTGTCTGTCTGTCTGTCCGTCAGGAGGCTGTATCTCATGAACGGTGATAGCTAGAGAGTTAAATTTTCACAGATTATGTGTTATTGTTGCCGCTATAACAACAAATACTGAAAACAAAAACATAATAATATTTAAGGGGGGCTTTCATACAACAAACGTGTTTTTTAGCGACTTTGTCTTATATATTCGGTAATAAGGTATCCTTTACAAATTAAATACGTTAGTTAATTTGACCATTTCATCAAGATCATTCATTCCCTTTACACCATGCAAATTAAATGAATACTTTAGGAGGTACAGCACAATCAAATGTTGCTCAATGAAATTAATTTCGTGTCGCCATGATTGAACATTATACGGGTCACATACTGACTTATTTTTCGACTTTCATCGTAAATATTTGTTCTTTAAAAAGTGAACAACGCTTTCAGCAGATTACTTTAGGTAGGTGTAATATTTCAAAGATAGCTATTTCATAGGAAATGGTAAACAAATAGTCCATATTTTAGATTCTTCTCCAGTATAAACAATTTACGTACAAACACACAATTTATGTTGTAGACGTAGATATCGTGTTTATAATGTCATTATTCAAATGTCATCAATATTCTGAAAAAGAAATTAAACATAGAGTTCACAAACTCTTTTTGAAATATTTACTGTACCTACCGTAGAGGATCTATACAAGGATAGTTAACACTATAGAGCAACGCGACCTGTCTAAAGACGCGCGTTGTATAACACTATAGAGCAACGCGAACTGTCTAAAGACGCGCGTTGTATAACACTATAGAGCAACGCGAACTGTCTAAAGACGCGCGTTGTATAACACTATAGAGCAACGCGAACTATCTAAGGTGCGCGTTGCTATGTGTTAATAGGTAATGAGGGCAACCAGTAGACGCTTGAAATACTCACAGAATATCGAGCATTGTATCTTCATAAAAAAATAATAATTGAAACAAAATGGACCTTTACTGGGACATCCTTTCGAGAGCTTGTCTTGTTGAGAGAGAGTATGTATAAAATAATGTCATGTATACATAATGCACACTTTAAAGCTTATTAAAGACAAAATAGGTACAGTTTCTTGAAAAAAAGTATTGAAATCCCACCAAAAACATCCCTGTTGAAAAGGAGGCCAAGTTCCTATGGGCTAATTGTTCGCCTAAAAAAGGGTTGAAATCCAATCTAATGCCAAGTTTAGATGTACTTTAAATAATCTAAAAATATCTAAAATAATGTTACTTCTAAATTTGAACTTGGCAGGTTAATTTAATTATATACATAATAAATTTAATTATACAATTAATCAAGTGTTGCGTACTGCACGAAACCCTGCCAAGTTCAAATTTAGAAGTAACATTATTTTAGATATTTTTAGATTATTTAAAGTACATCTAAACTTGGCATTAGATTGGATTTCAACCCTTTTTTAGGCGAACAATTAGCCCATAGGAACTTGGCCTCCTTTTCAACAGGGATGTTTTTGGTGGGATTAATATTTAAATTGATTATCTAAAGTGCATTATTTGCATGAAATTTATTAAAGTTAGTTTACAGTATCGGAATTTAATCTATTGATGTATTTATGACCTAAGTTACAATTTATTGATTAAAATTGTCGGCAATAATAAACACATTGTAACACTATCGAATTAGGGAAACCTGTAAGGATAGATGTTGATATAAAAAAAGGTAACTTCGAGAATGCCACAAGAGCTACCTTAAATACTATATTTATGTGTCCTTAGGGTTAAGGTATAGGTATATTGTGGCTTCATCACGTTGCCTGAAACGACGATTATTAAGGTTAAAAGAACTTTATTTCACATAAGAACAATAGTTCGCTTAAAATGAGACTAACAATTTAATTTACAAATATTATTTAAGTAATATTATTATGATGGTAGTATTAGATACCTAATGATTATTTTTATAAAAAATCACTCGCTTGTACTAGTTGTATTCCACTATTAAATATATTTTACACTTATTGCTGACACTTGTAATGATTTCTTTTGCTGGAAAAGGAAACCTGGAAGTGATCTGCAGACTCTGCTGGGTTTTAAAAAAGAGATCACTTTTTAGATTGTACATTTGTAAATAGTTTCAGCAGGCGGTCTGCTCTGTAAACTGGTTACTTGTTGCCTTTGTTTTGTATTCTTGACGTTTCGCCAGACTCAAGTTCTCACTTATAGTTTTACAAAATAAATAATGATTGAGTTAATATTATAAACCTATAGACTATAGACAGAGTAGATAGAAGATATAGAGAAGGTTTAGGTTTAATTAAACTTAAAGATTTTGATTAAGCATATTATGAAAAGCCGCATAAAGGTATTATTGTTATGTACGTTATGTATAAAAATATGAGATTAGTTTAATATACAGGTCCGAATGTTGTGATTACTGCGTGCTCCGGAGATAGCACGCTGTCTGATGGCCGAATGTTGTGATTTTTCTAAAACCATTCAGTTTTAAGTAGTAATAAGTTATTTTTGTGATGTCAACACCGCCTCATAGTAGAATGATTAGCCTGTACATAAAACATTAATTGATTATTCGAAAATAGTGGGTAGTTGATTTGACATAAAAATGTTCACTATGAGGTGGGAGTTGTTGAGAGGCGATAAAAAGTGAATATTCTGGAAACAGAACACATTCTGTTTCCTGATCGAGTTCAGTAAAGTGCTAATTAGTTAAAGTAGAATATTTGTATTAATTAATAGTTAGTACTTAGTTGTGCAAGTAGTAGTTAAATTGTGAAAATAAAAATGTAAAGAATCTACAATCATAGGATTATTATTTCGTAATACCATTAAGTGGAATGTAGGAGTAGTATCTATTATTATACAAAGAACAGAAGAATAAATAGCTATGTAAAGGATATTGGAGTATCATTTCTCATCACTACCTTCATTGCCATATTGAAAAAATTCAGGCAAAAATCACGAAACCTTACACTAGTTTACCGCCCTTAGTTAAATCCGACGGCGACGGTAGTTTGGCCCAGAGTGCCAAGGAGAAAGCTAACCTTTTAGGTTCTCACTTTGCCTGTAACTTGAACATGCACGACGGGTGCGTTTGGAAGCCTGGCATCCCCTGGAGTGGAACTTAATGCTAAAATTAAATTCACACAGTAAGAGGTCTGGTGAGAGCTTCAATCCCTTAGCATTTATAAGTTGATAATTGGGCCAGATTGGATAACAGCAGTGGTACTCCTGGGCGACGGATATTGTAAGGAGGAGGTTCCAGTAGTGAGCTTCGATATCTCTAAGGTCTTCGATCTGGTACCGAAGTATTTATACGAATTTCTGTTTTGCGAATGGGCGTCTGCTTCCTGGCCGATAGAAGTATCAGGAGCATCATTGACGGCAGCTGTTACTACATGGCCATAAATATTAGAATTTTACGAGGTTGGCTGTTGTCCCCCTCCCTTTGTGTCTGAAATCGAGAGTTCTCTTTACACAAGAGGATCCGATTAGGGTGAACTACTGTGACATTACTATTTCAGGGTACGTCTATCTCAATTCCAAAAAAGCATAGGGTTCCTGGGAGTTGAGGGCTCTAGTGACGTTTGGTACTTTTATTTGAACGACAAAGCTAAGCTTTTATAGCTCGGTGTGCTTAGCAGGGTACGTTGGTACTTTACTGGTGCAAACACTGCTTATTTATAAGTTGCAAGTGGAGTTCAGCTGTCATCTTTAGACTGGAGTACCTGAATATCAGCTTCATCCATTCGACTCGATACAAAAACATGCTATGAGAGTTATTAACTATCCCATAATTACAGGCGGCGTAGAGTCGTTTTACGATAGGAAAACTCCACCATCTTTTGAGTGAACTACCGCCTGTACAATGGTTTGTGCTGTGACAAATAGTTTGAAATGTAAATGATACGGCCTACGCATACTTTCTATGATTACACTGCTTGCCACAAACGGGGTTCATGCTTACACTTTGCGTACAGAGCACGGTTAACTCTCCTCGTAATAGGAGTTTTCTTCTGCATAGATCTTTAAAGGGGTCTTAGAAGATTTTTGTAGAATCAGCACCTTGAGCGTTGCACATTTGGCGACGTGATGCCTGCAGGTCTTTCATAGGCTATGGTGACCGCTTTTCATGCGTATGCTTTTCATCAACGTATTCACTCTTACCATGCTGCTACCATCTCCCGCGCCACTGTATTCTAGTCTTACGCGTCGGTACAACAAAATGTTTTAGTAGAAGAAAGCAGTAATTGTTCTTAATTTATTTAATTTCAAGTTCAAAAGAATTAAACAGTCATACCACTGTTTTTGATTGAAATAAATTAAAAATTTTGTGAAGTAAGTGCAATTATGATATAAATTTAGTTATTTAACAAAACAAATAAAAAGATTATCGTGTATATAACATTAACCATGTAAAAAAAAGTACGGATTCCAATCATAATATTTGTTACTGTTTATTTTGTACAATTTTTTTTAACAATAAACGATGTTACTTGGTCAAATGTCCAATTACTTAATTTATTATTTGCATTATAAGGATAAATAGAGTAGGTATGCGTTATATTCTATTTATCCCTTATAAAAAATATTATGTAGTCAGAATACAATAATTTATATTTCTTGCATTATTTCATCAAATTTAACAAGAAAAATATAAAAAACATTGGGATTATGTAACTTAACACTGAGCTTTTAAATATGATATAATCAATGATTCGACGTAAAATTACTTATTCTTTTTTTCCACTGAGGGTTCGCACCCTCAGTGGAATTGGTATTTACGTAACTTTAACCATTTATGCAGCGTATGCCTCGGAAGCTGACAGACGGTAAAAATAATTCCCCGTTTTCGAAACATTACTCATGGCTATTTCGCTCCTATTCGTCTTAGCGTGATGTTGTATAGCCTATAGCCACCCTCAATACATGGACTATCAAACTGTTAAAGAATTTTTGAAATCCAACCAGTAGTTCCAGAGATCCTAGCTTCAAACAAACAAACAAACTCTGAACCTCCCGGCGCATTATGACACGTTCGCGTTATGTCACGTTGACGCAATTCGTCACGTTCGCAGACTGTCACGTTCGCAGACTGTCACGTTCGCAGAGTGTCACGTTCGCAGACTGTCACGATCGCAGAGTGTCACGTTCGCAGACTGTCACGTTCGCAGAGAAGCTTTATAATATTAGAATCCTCCCGGCGCATTATGTCACGTTGACGCAATTTGTCACGATCGCAGACTGCCACGTTCGCAGAATGTCACGTTCGCAGAATGTCACATTCGCAGAATGTCACATTCTCAGAATGTCACGATCTCGGTATTCCGATGGAAATGGGAATGAGTGTGGGAATAGGAATGGGGATGGGATGGGAAAGTGAATGGAAATGGGAAATGAGAAGGGGGTTGATAATCTATTGCGCCATATCCCAGTAGTTCTGTTGTCTACTTCCGTGATGGAACTACTGGGATTTTTATTTCTGAGAAAATTAGTCTCAATAGTTCCGGTACAGAACAAATGAAAATCGAAAAAGCGGATGAAGAACGGAGAAACAAATGAAGATTGGCAAAGCAAATGAAGATCGAAGAAACAAATAAAGATCGAAGAAACAAATGAAGACTGGCAAAAAAATTGAGATTGGCAAACAAATGAAGATTGAAAAAACAAATGAACATCTTCTAGATGCGATTACCATTCAAAAAATAGGTGCAAGCAATTCTGGACCTTAATAAAACTTCTTTATGTGACTTTAGGCGTTTATCGATATGCCTGATCACGAATATATAAAAAATAAATAGATATTTTGCATGTTCATAATGTCGAAATTGACTTGCACCCATTTTTTGTAATCTAGATACAATAACCATTAAAAAAATAGGTGCAAGCCATTCTCGTCCTTATAAACATGCATAATATTTATTTCATTATAGCATATTCGTGATCAGTGATCTATATTTTTGATTGGTAATCGCATTCAGATTACAAAATATGGCTGCAAATAATTATTGACCTTATCAACTTGCTTACAGTCTTTGGTTTTATTTTGATCTTCATTTGTTTTATCGATCTTCATTTTTTTGCCGATCTTCATTTGTTTTGTCGATCTTCATTTGTTTTATCGATCTTCATTTGGTTTGCCGATCTTCGTTTGTTTTGCCGATCTTCATTTGTTTTGTCAATCTTCATTTGTTTTGCCGATCTTCATTTGTTTTTTCGATCTTCATTTGTTTTATCGATCTTCATTTGTTTTGCCGATCTTCATTTGTTTTGTCGATGTTCTTTTCTTTTGTCGGTGTTTTTTTGTTTAACTGATCTTCAATTTTGTTTCATTTGAAAAAAACAACGTTGCATTATACGAAGGTGACATAATGCGAAAGAAAAACGTGGCATTGTGCGAAAGTGACATAATGCGAAAGTGACGAAATGCGAACGTGACGTAATGCGAACGTGTCATAATGCGAATGTAGTGTTAATTAACTGTCAAGACACAGTGTGACATTATGCGAATGTGACATAATGCGCCGGGAGGCTTAGAATGGATAAATAAAAAATCTACTGCGAAAGTGACGAAATGCGAACGTGACTTAATGCGAACGTGTCATAATGCGAATGTAGTGTTAATTAACTGTCAAGACACAGTGTGACATTATGCGAATGTGACATAATGCGCCAGGAGGTTATGATAAGTTTGTTAAACAAACAAAATGATTAAACCGCAAGTGCGGCCTCAGCCTTTAATTCATTAAATTGTATTTCTGTGCAATAATATGTTTCATATTAGTAAAATGTCTTTTTTTTTTTATATACCGATGGCTAACAGCCAAAAAGGGAAAAGCGATATTTTTTGGGATATTGAGTTATATACATAGTTAGAATCGTCTTTTTTTTCTGCGTCGTTTGGTCTGGGTTACATGTTTCTACGTCAAACTTTATTTCGCTTATGCGGTACAAAAATTATGGATATGAGGCATATTTTTTCGTTGTATGCGACAGACATTTTGACGAGATATTATTTTTTGGTGGTTGGTACAAAATATTTGAGAAAAACGAACTTATACTTTTTGGACTTTCTGTAATATTTTAAAGATTGGCGGTTAACCTATTTCGCCTGGAAATAAAAATTGAGAAATATGCGTTTACGATAATTTTCCTCCCCACAATTTATTTGTTGAAATCCGTTTAATACTTTCTGGCTGTTAGTTTTTTAAACAAATTTGTCGCTCATTGTAGTTTGACCATATTTTTAAGAGTCAGTTTGGTCCTTTTTTTGATTAGATTACGAACATTGATCTCGATTTGACTTAGATCTCGAGGTAACTAATTATTATTTGAATTGTAATAGTTCTAAGTCTATTTTTTGTTTATGTCAAACTTTGTGATATGAACCTTGTTTTTTATATTGTACCTACTTATACAGTTTAGGTCAATTAAGGACTGAGCTGATTAATAAAATTATATTCATTCATTATTTAGACCTCTCTGATGAACCTGAAATATTTTATCCTCTAAAAATATTTTTAAATAAATAGTTTACTGAAATACATAACACAATAAATAAAACCTTAGTTAATATTTCTTTAAAAAAGTAGGTACTTCATACAATTGTCCATTCATAGAATTTTCATTACATAGCTGTTATACCATATTTCCATAATTTAATTTCTGAAAAAACGCACTTGCGCTATTTTTCTTCAATTTAATTGAAACATTAGGTGAGGTTACATCATTTTTTGCTGGAAGCTAATAAAATGTGTATTTCATTTACGACATTTTCGCTGTTTGTAATATTAAGACCATTTGGGGTAACCGACAGTAACCACTATTTCTTGTCTGAAATTCATCAAAATAACAACGCCAGTCAATAGATAGTGCGCTAAACGCTACAAATACAGATTTTCAGCCTTTCGGAAGCTAAACTTAATTTATTATGATTTTTTTACGATTATTTTTAACATTTAATCACTCTTCTGTAAAATTTGGAAAGTTTCGGTTATCCCTTTTTGGCCGTTAGGCGTCGATATATTTAGGTCGCCAAAATGATGCCGCCGCCGCCTGATGGAAAGCCACAGCGACATCTAGCTATTGGGGGCCGCCGTCCCAGTCTGTAAGACTATAGAAAGCGGCCCTTTACTTGGCGGCCCTATGATGTGCCTCTTCACGCTCCGCTTGAAGAACCCAGGATTGTAAGAGGAGGGAAAAACGTGCGCTGGCAGGTCGTTCCAGATTTTTATGGTTCGACAAAGAAACGATCTTTTGAATCATTCAGTTCTAGCAAAGATTCTCTCCATCGCGTTGTTCGGGATCGGAAAGGAGAGGGTGGGATTAGGTTGAAGAGTTCTTCAGAACACTCAACGTGATAGATACGGTAGAAAGCAGCCAAAGATACAATAGTTTTTCGCTGCGCCAATGGCTCCAGACTTTCCGTTACCTCAGGGCAGTTGATAATGCGAATAGCTCGCCGTTGCATAGAGTCCAGCGCGTCAAGCAAGTGCCTCGCGTAGTCGTCTTAAAGGTGTAAGCAGTATTCGACGCAAGGACGTATCTGCGTCTTTGAAACAATGATATTCAAAATAAAAATACGAGGACTAAAATTTTATATGAAACATTTTCTGGTAAACGAAATTCTACGAAATTTCTTTCTGTGAATAAAGGGGCTCCCGTGATTATAATGTGTGGTATGTATGTAATAATATATTTTTATCAAATTAAAGAATAATTCCTTGTATAAGGTTCGTTCGTCTTAAGAGTGGCTGGTTCCAAATATATACAAGCCTCAAACTTTTGGTATTCCAGTAACCATGTCGTCCTCAAACTGTATTGCTTTTTGGAAAGTCTTAATTCTGAAAAATCCATTTTCACCCCAATCTTTTCCCCAACTATTAGCAACAAGCCAGTACTCTGTGCCATTCTCCTCTCCATAACCTATAACACGGACGCTATGTTCACCTTCTGGTATTCCATAACTGTGTTTATAAATACCACCGTCATAATAGTAGAAATCTGAATAAACATTTAACGCGGCTTCAATAGAACCATTCTTAACTAATTCTGACTTGATAGCATCAGCACCTATAGGTACACTGTAAACGTTTTCTGCAAAATGTTTGTCTCCTTTATAAGATATACTCCTGTTTACACACTCCGTATGACACTTGTTCTCCCCCAATTTATCAATGTCATACGGTTTGCACTTGTTCGATACCAACCCTTTGTCCTTCCAAAATTCAAAAGCTTCATATGGACTTCCTCCATTACACACTTTATCTTGTAGACATTCGAAGTCTTGTTCAGCTAAATGCACATGTATACCTTTATGTATGCAAGTTCTATCTGAAGCTGTGTTTGCCGTTCCGAAAGTCCAACACGATCCACAATGACCTTGATCGTTAATTTCACTTATCGTTTCACATTCCTTCCATTGTTGTCTGGCGTCGAAGTTTTTCGGTAAATCTTTCAAAACGTTACCTTGTCGAGGAAAATTAAAACGACGGTACCCATAGCTGCGACTGCCCAAGTGAAAACTGCGGTTGTAGCTCTTGATGGTAAACGACAAATGCCTTCCATTGAAGTATTCAATAAATTCCTGTTCAGGTAACGTCAAATATTTCTCATGAATCTCCGGGTCTAATGAGACCGCAATCTTGGCCAGAATTAGCAAAAGCGTTAGTCGTAACATTGTGAGTTCTATTTCACTCTTAACAGGCCTTCAGCAGCATTTTCTTTTTTATACTGTAGTTTATAATCTAACGATGGAATGGAATTTGATAAGAATGATACTAAAAAAGTCACATGAACATAGGTATTTTCTTAACTATTTAGCGATATAAAATATAATGTCCGCACATCTAGAGATTCCTTGAAGTAATGCATTACACATATTATATCATGAATATAGATAAAATATCACAGATAAGTCGGCTTTATTCGTATTCGAGTAATATTCGACTGACTCAGCAACTGTACTTTTCGTAACGTTAAGTAAAACTTTTATTGTAATGAGCATCTCTACGGAACTGCTACGTGATATAGTGTGTGGTATGCATTATTATGAGAAACTGAACCTTCACTCTGCCAATATTCAGTACCCAAAATAGTTCCTTGAGGCACCCCGTGGTGAATTATTTCTTCATCAACTAGCCAGTCACGTGACATCCGCCGCAGGGAGGTTCAAAATCCAAAGGAACCTGTGTCACCTCCATTGTTACAGCAACACTATGTGACTGTTTACCATTTATAACATCAATTATGATTAGTAATATGATGTTATCAAATCAAAGATCATCCTTCGGATACTGTTATCAAGTTTGTTATTTAAAGTTTATGCTGCACGCAATCAAAAGCCTTAAATGAGTCACGTAATTCTACTTCCTACTAATCCTACTTTCTACTAATATTATAAATGTTAAAGTTTGTGAAGATGTTTGGATGTTTTTACTCAATCACGCTCTAACGGCTGAATGCATCTGGCTAAAATTTCGTACAAGGATTCGGGAAAATATTTCCACGGGAAGTTAGGGAAGCGGGAAACAAATTTTACGCTGGCGATGCCGCGCGCATCATCTAGTATCATCTAGTGAAAGTTTGTAAAGATATTTGTATTTTTGGATGTTTCTTACTCATCACGCTGTAACAGCTGAACGGATCGGGCCGAAATTTGAAAGCGAGGTAGATTATAGTCTGGAATAACATATAGGCTACATTTCGTCCCGGAAATATATTCCTGCATTCGATCATTAAGATAGCAGGCAACAAGGTTCAGTGCAGAGACTCTGATACCATAATGAGCGTTTTGGCGTATATTTATGTGTTACGATCAACGAAATTGGATGTCAAATTAACAGCATATAATATATAAAACGCACATGACTATTTCATTGGCGGCTTCACCCGCGTGAAATTTGGTTCCCGTTCCCGCTTCCCGTATTTTATCCCCTTGGAGTAGAAATCAAATTGATTTCCGCCATCTAACGCCTGATTCCATTAGTTATAGAAATCAAAATCCTTTATTAGTGGATGCCTACTTCATAACATCTATCTGCATGATCCGTTCAGTGGTTTGGGCTGTGCGTTGTCAGATCACTATGTCAGTCAGTCACCTTTGAGTCTATAGGAATATTTAGATTTACCATTCTAATATACAGAGCTTGTGCGAAATTCTTCTTGTTGCTGATGATACATCGCTTATTTTTAACCGACTTCAAAAAAGGAGGAGGTTCTCAATTTGTATGTATGTTTTTTTATGTATGTTCACCGATATTTCCGTCAATTATAAACGAATTTCATTTTTTTTTCTTTTGTTGAATAGGGTTTACTTCTGAGGTGGTCCCATTTTACCAAGTCAGGATCTGATAATGGGATCCAGGAGAAATCGAGGGCAACCATCGAAAATTGTAGGGACAACTAGTGCGTTTGTTTACTTTTTAATTAGGTGCTTTAATGTACTACAATTTAATGAAGGTCTGGAGTCGATCTGATGATGGAACCGAAATACAGTCGAGGGAATTCCTTCACGATTGACAGCAGTTACCTTGTGTTTGGGCTTGATTGATTTGTATTGATGAAAACTTTACACCTAGAGTGATATATTTTTCGGTCCACCCGTCCCTTAAAATTATGAAAAAAATATAATAAAAAATAAAACCGACTTCAAACAAATCCTGAAAAATATAGTTTAGGTACTTCGCACAAAGTTAAATGTATTTTGATTTATCAGATTTTAATTAATATAATTTTGAAGTTGGTGCTATTAATAATACCTACCTAACCTTCTGGGTTTACTTGGCGCCGACTTCAATGTAATATTGAATAAAATCTGATAATTCAAAATACTTGTTACTTTCTGTATTATTTGTTTGAAGTCGGTTTTATTTTTTATTGACAACGTAAATAGTGTACTAGTTGTAGATTGGTTTACAACCAATAATTTGCTATTAAACGTAATCAAGAAAAACGTTTAAGAAACAAAATATTACTACAGTATTATATTTGCTAATATCTGATAAAACTAAATATGGGTACGTTGTGCCAAGTTTATTTTATTTTTCATTTTTAATTTGTTTAAGGACGGTTTTTTTTTTCATTATTTTTAGTGAAATGTAGACTGAAAATACATATATCTAGGGGTAATGTTCTCCACAATATAAATTAGTCCAGCCCAAACACAAGGTAACTGCTGTAAATCGTTAAGGAATTCCCTCGACTGTCTGTCGGCTCCAACATCAGATCAACTTTATACCCTCATTAAATTGCAGTGCTTAAAAGCACTTATTTAATAAAAAAGAAAAGAAATATCCAAACGCAAATACTCAAAAAGATTATATGAGGCACTCGAAACAGTAGATACTCTTGCCTCTACTTCGAAGGATTTTCTAGATTTACCCAGGATCCCAGCATCAGATTCTGACTTTCTGTATTATGGGACTACATGGGAAGCACCAGCTTTCAAATAAAAAAGAATCATTAAAATCGGTTCACTCGGTCAAGAGATTTGTCAGTAACAAACATTGAAAAAAATGTAGACAAATTGAGAACCTCCTGCATTTTTTGAACTCAACGTTGCAGGTTGACAAAACGTATGAAAGTTACCGTGCCCAACGTCATTTTTTTTTTTTTTTTGTGAACTGCTCAAATATCTTAACTAGCAGCAAAACTCAGTTTGGCGGCTTTCGACGTTACCAATATCGGACAGCTCACTGATGTCCAAAGTCCTGCATCTTTTAAATCTGCTTTTTTATATTTTTTGCGCTTTATTATAGTTACTAGCTGACCCGCGCAACTTCGTTTGCGCCACATAATAGAGAGTATTACCTGTTCCCGTCGCATTTACTCCCGTCACGTTGCGTTTACTCCCGTAGCGTCTCGTCGTTAATATTCAATACTACGTGAGAGACAGAGAGAGAGAAAGGTTTGTCGTCGCGTGTATTCCCGTCGCATTATTTTTAAGAACAATTTCGTTTACGAAAGAGGTATCCCGTGGCAATATTGTAGAAAAAAATGATGGCCATTAAAATGGTTATTGTGCACCAACCCAAAGATAGACACATGCTATCGCGCAATTTTTTAAGAACTTTTTTAAGAGAAACAATTTTGTAGTAGGTACATATTTTTTACATAACTATAAATATTTACGCAGCACACGCAACGAAGCTCTCAAAAGGAATAACTTTTCCAACGTTTTTGAAAAATTTACTATTACTGCTCTGCTCCTATTCGTTGTAGCGTAATGCTATATAGCCTATCACACTGCACAATAACGTAACTTTCTATTGGTGAAAGAATTTTTAAAATCGGTTTAGTAGATCCCGAGATTACTATATATATAGTAGATTACTATAGATAAATCAGAATATACTAACTTTGTGATAAGTAAATTTTACTTTTCAGTTTTTAGTTTTGTTTGAAGTCGGTTTCTTTTTTGTTCAGTTTTTTTTTCACTATTTTTAGTGTCGTGTGGACTGAAAATCTATCTATCTAGGTGTAAAGTTCTCGACAGTACAAATTAATCAAACCCAAACACAAAGTAACTGCTGTATATCGTTAGGGAATTCTCTCTACTGTCTATCGTCTCCATCATCAGATCGACTCCAGGCCTTCATTAAGTTGTACTACTTTAAGGCCCTTAATAAAAAAAATTACAAACGCCCTTGATGCCCCTAAAATTTTTAAAAGTTCTTTTCGATTTCTCCAGGATGCCATAATCAGATCCTGGCTTCCTTAAAATGGGACCACCTTGGGAGTATCTATTTTAGAACGAAAAAAAAATTTCAAATCGGTCTATAACAACGGAGTTCTGCGCGAAAAAACATTTAAAAAAAATGGTTGAATTGAGTAACCTCCTCCTTGTTTGAAGTCGGTTAAATAATATTAGTCACGCAGCACACGCAACGAAGTTCTCAAAAGGAATAACTTTTCCCCCGTTTTTGAAACATTTACTATTTCTGCTCCGCTCCTATTCGTTGTAGCGTGATGTTATATAGCCTATGACACTCCGCAATAACGTAGCTTTCTATTGGTGAAAGAATTTTTAAAATCGGTTTAGTAGATCCCGAGATTACCCCTTACAATTTAACAAATATACAACCACACAAACTTTACCTCTTTATAATATTAGTATAGATGATATCTGATAAATCAGAATATACTTACTTTGTGCTAAGTAAATTTTATTTTTCAGTTTTTAGTTTTGTTTGAAGTCGGGTTCTTTTTTGTTAAAATTTTTTTTTCACTATTTTTAGTGTCGTGTGGACTGAAAATCTATCTATCTAGGTGTAAAGTTCTCGACAGTACAAATTAATCAAACCCAAACACAAAGTAACTGCTGTATATCGTTAGGGAATTCTCTCTACTGTCTTTCGTCTCCATCATCAGATTGACTCCAGACCTTCATTAAGTTGTACTACTTTAAAACCCTTAATATAAAAATTTACAAACGCCCTAGATGCCCCTACAATTTTTAAAAGTTCCTTTCGATTTCTCCAGGATGCCATAATCAGATCCTGGCTTCCTTAAAATGGGACCACCTTGGGAGTACCTATTTTCGAACGAAAAAAATATTTTCAAATCGGTCTATAAACGGCGGAGTTCTGCGCGAAAAAACATAAAAAAATTTAAAAAAAAACGGGTGAATTAGGTCCTCCTTGTTTGAAGTCGGTTAAATAATATTAGTCACGCAGCACACGCAACGAAGCTCTCAAAAGGAATAACTTTTCCCCCGTTTTTGAAACATTTACTATTACTGCTCCGCTCCTATTCGTTGTAGCGTGATGCTATATAGCCTATGACACTCCGCAATAACGTAGCTTTCTATTGGTGAAAGAATTTTTAAAATCGGTTCGGTAGATCCCGAGATTACCCCTTACAATTTAACAAATATACAAACACACAAACTTTACCTCTTTATAATATTAGTATATAGATTTTCATAGCTTCATGTCTTACGGCATTTTGCTGTGGGGCAAGGCATTAGAGCTATTATATATTAAATAATTTTTGTACTTCAGAAAAGAGCTATACCTACGTTCAATTTATAAACTGATTGCTCGAGAATCTTTTAAAGAGAAATATATAGAAATATTGGAATTTTAACGGTTGCATCGGAATACATGTTTGAGAACATCATGTTTGTTAAAAAAAACATAAATTTATACCTGAACAGTGACATGCATTGAATTTATAATAGAAATTTCCATAAATTGATTGGAAAGGTTTATTGATTACTTAAAGTTCACGACTCATTTGACTTGGTGTACGCCTATTCAATAAAAATCCTTCAGCCATTAAGAACCTTCCTTTACACATATTCAAAATGGTACCTAAGGCATATTTTTGAAAAAGGTCATTCTATACTATTGTAGTATGTTATAGTGGGGCACCTGTTCTATCATACCGGGTTTACCACTGTTGACCGAAATTAATTTGATCATTTGACGTGTGACCGAAAAAACATTAGGTCATTCTACTTTTGATCGAATGAACAATTGACCAAAAGAGTTTTTATTGAACAAACATTTGGTATTTTTACTACTGATCGAATGAACGTTTGGTCGAAAAACAATTGACTCAAGAATATTTTAACAAACAAAAGCGAAATAGGTAGAATTCGGTACTGGTTACGGTTGTGGTCGCAGTTCTAACCTAACCTAACCTAGCCATTTTGATACAGCCTCTGTTAAAATAATTCTTTAGTCAACCGTTTTTCGACCAAACGTTCATTCGATCAGTAGTAAAAATGCCAAATGTTTGTTCGATAAAAACTTTTTTGGTTAATTGTTCATTTGATCAGTAGTAGAATGGCATAATGTTTTTTCGGTAACACGTCAAATGATCAAATGAATTTCGGTCAACAGTGGTAAACCGTATCATACCTTGACAGGATCACTATAAATTTACGTCACACCCTATAAATTATCATCATCATCAATCGATCAATATCAATACATATAATAAAATCGTAACAGGTCGCTGTCTGTACATGGAAGATAAATAAGAAAAAATACTATAGGGGGGCTTTATGAACGCAATAGAACCCAAAACAATGATTTTTAGAATTTTCGTCTGTTTGTCTGTATTTCTGTATATCTGTTTGTCTGTACGTTTGTGCACGCTAATCTCAGTAACCAATTAACCGATTGCAATGCAGTTTTCTTTATTGTGTTGAGGTTTGCTCCTCTTAACATTTAGTGTTTATTTCATGTCAATCAGTTTATAAATAAAAATGTTTTATCACTTTAAAGAATCATACATAGACATATGAATCTAAACTGGCGTGTTGACTTAATCATAAAGAGCTTAATGATTAAAGCTATTTTAAAACAATTCAGTCCGCGCCGAAGGCGTGGACAGAATTGTTTTAGAATAGACTTAATCTTTAAGCTCTTTTATGATTAGGCAAACAGGGCAGTTTCACACGCTGCTTGATGAGTCTGATGAAGAAATTCCTCTTCTTTCATACACCTTATGTGACGTAAACGAAGTTGCAGTGTCAGCTAGTAATAAATATGTACCTACTCACTAAATAAGTGAATTGAAGTTCAGATTTAGACATAACTTTATGTTACCCCAGTATACACACTGGACCTCGTGAGCAACCAGTAAATAAAAGCCCTTGAGGAATCGTAGTCAAAAATCACCAAGTCCACTTTTGGGTACGGAACCCTCCGTGTGCGAGTCCGACTCGCACTTGGCTGGTTTCCACATCTGTTTTTTTTTAAACTCAATCTATCTTTATGGTTTTGTGTTCTGTACCCAAAGGCTAAGAAATGGGACCCTATCATTAAACTTCCGTAACATTGCTGTATCTCAGGAACCGATATAGTTAGAGAGCTGAAACACAGATGTTGTTTCTATAACAAATACTAAAACCAGAAAAATAATAATATTTAAGGGGAGCTCCCATACCCTTCCCATACTTCCCATACCCTTAAAAGCGGGATCACACCCGAAACCCCCAAAAGACGCGGGATAGCACCCGAACCACCCCCTAGCTAGGCGAGGCCGCAGTGGCGGCCTAAGGTCTGTTGGGAGTCCTGGGACATCCTTCCGAGGGCTTCCCGTAGTGACGTAATTTAATGCAACAGAGTCACAGACTACAGACACAAGTCTCGCCATAAGCTCCTTTGCAATCTATTTTATAGAGAGGAGCTAAAAGGGCAAAGTTATTAACATAAGAAATCCAATTAAATTTTAAAATACTCTGTAATTTTTTAAATTATTTATTTTAACCCTGTCGAGACGACAGCATAGTTAAAGAAAAAAGAAGGTCCAATAACATTTTTTTTATGTTTTCAATATAATACAGCGGAGTACTACAGACCTACGCACGATAAGTATACGGCTAGCACAATACCTATATCCCTTTAATTTTTTATTAACATTAATTACATTTTATGATGATTATTAGGTTTAAAAGAATTAATTTTTGGGTATTCCAGTAAACAAATTGTCTTCAAACTGTAAAAGGTCTTGGAAAATCTTAATTCTAAATGTTCCACCTTCACCCCATCCTTTTCCCCAACTATTAGCTACAAGCCAGTACTCTACGCCATTTTCTTCTCCATAACCTATGACGCGGACGCTGTGTCCGCCTTTGAAGTCGCCAAAACTGTGTACATAAATACCACCTCCATATTTTTGGAAATCTTCGTATACATTAAACGCGGCTTCAATAGAACCATTCTCAACTAATTCTGACTTGATAGCATCTTTATCTGCCGCTACACCATAAACTTTATATGCAAAATGTTTGTCTTGTTCATAAGAAATACTCCCGTCTTCACACTCCGTGTGACACTGGCGCTCCTGCAATTTATTAATGTCATATGGTTTGCACTTGTTTGATACCAACCCTTTATTCTGCCAGAAATCAAAAGCTTTTTCTGGATTTCCTCCACCACACACGTCATCTTTTAGACATTCAAAGTCTTGTTCAGATAAATTTACATGTATACCTTTATGTATGCAAGTTCTATCTGACGCTGTGTTAGCTGTTCCGAAAGTCCAACAGGACCCACAGTTACCTTGATCGTTAATTTCACTAATCGTTTCACAATCCTTCCATTGTTGTCTGGCGTCGAAGTTTTTCGGTAAATCTTTCAAAACGTGACTTCGTTGAGGATAATCAGAACGACGGTACCCTCGGCTGTGACTGCCCAAGTGAAAACTGCGGTTGTAGCTCTTGATGGTAAACGACAAATGCCTTCCATTGAAGTATTCAATAAATTCCTGTTCAGGTAACGTCAGATATTTCTCATGAATCTCCGGGTCTACGGAGACCGCCATCTTGGCCAGAATTAGTAAAAGCATCAGTCGTAACATTGTGACTTCTATTTCACTTTTAACAATCCTTTAGGAGCAACTGTTTATATACAGTGGTTTATGTACCTTTATTCGATGGAATGGAATTTGACAATTAAGATAAGTAAAAAATTTACATGAAAATATTTTATGCGCCATATTTATAAGTAAATATGGCGCGAGAAATTATTAATTATATTTATCACGAACTAGGAGTGCCCTGGGATTTTGCTTACAAACATCTACAAATCAATACAGAGAGCATTTCTAAAAATATTCTTTCTTTAACTAAGTACTTGAATGAGTGCAAAACTAAGTTGAAATCAAACTTGATTTCAACTAATTGTGTGTGATGTTTCATCGCAGCCGCGGTAATGTTTGTGGGACTCTCGGAGACTGTGAATCGATTTTTAAAAAATGACATCACATTTATTTGTTGTAGAAAGGATTAACTAATAAATATATGATATCTTTAAATTCCCAATTGAAACATCATCAGCGGCTAGTCTATCAAGACGCGATAGACCCAGAAGTAATTGTGTAGATATTCATTTAGCTTCTAAAAACGTCGATTAATTTCAAGCGAATTGAATATCTACACAGACAAATTGAAGGAACTTCTGATATCTTGGGAGTCCTGGGACATCCTTCCGAGGACTTACCCGGGGCTCCCAACCGTAGGCTGTTGGGCGTCACGTGAGGTTTTTTTAGTCGGTACGAGTCATGTGCATGGCATTCATGAAGGATTTTTCCTTACCTTAACAAAAAAAGGAGCTTCTGAATGAGACAGTATGCTTTATATTAGCCCCTCTCTATAAAATAGAGTGCAGAGGGGCTTATGGTGAGACTTGTGTCTGTAGTCTGTAACTCTGTTGCATTAAACTACGTCATTAGGTTACGTGGATCATCTGTTCAAAGTTTGAAATAAAACAAAAATGACAACGTCAATCGGATTGAACTTTCACTTTCACAATAAACGTTTTACAGAGGGGCAATCGGGTGAGACCGTCTCACGGCTTCTTTTTTAAGTTTGTATTCATGGTGCAATAAAACAACATCTATATTAGTATTAGTTCATTTAACCGAAATAATACAGTCCTTTCCGTTACCAATTGGTCAGCTTTCTAAAGATGCATTAGAAGGAATGACATTAGTAAATTTTAAATATTGAAAAAAAATTCGAACCTGCGTCTTTTTGCAAACCGTGCAGGCGCCTTAACCACTGGCCACCGAAACCTATTCGGAACCAACCAAATTTTCACAGGTATTGGTTTTAGTCACTTTTCTATAGTTTAAATGTATGAAATAACCAAAGTTAGATTTATGTAAAACTGATATATGGAGTCGCGACACTGTGCACCGGCGCCTCTTAACAGCACGGCGGAGCGGGAGCATTAATCCTTGATCCCGCTCCCCAGAGCTGTGTATCTTCCGCTTTGCCGCCGTCACCTCTTTTTTTTTCTATATTTAACTCGCCAAATTGACGTCGCCACCAGCCTGATGGAAAACCGTGGCGCATCTAGCGATTGGGAGCAACTCTCACAGTCCGTAAGACTTCTGACAGTGGTCCTCAAGTGCCAATTTGAGGACCACTGTCAGAAGTCTTACGGCCCTGTGATGTGCCTCTTCACGCTCCTCTTGAAGAACCCGGGATTGTAAGATGAGGGAAAATACGTGTGCGGGCAGTTCGTTCCATGTTTTTATAATTCGACAGAGGAATGATCTTTTAAAACACTCAGTTCTGGCGAAGATTCTCTCCACAGTGTATGAGTGGCATCTCTGCCCGGCACGCGTTGTTCGGGATGACCTCGGCAGCAGACGAGTCGACAGTGGCCTAGCACAGTTGCTGCCGGCCGCGTTACCAGTCAAGTCTTCCAGCCCTGTGTGTGTGTTGTGTTGTCAAAACATCAACCATCATTTTAGAACACACACCACAGACAGGGAGTTCATCCTCACACTCTACGTCCGGAGCGTTCGAGCACGGTTAGATCCGATAGGGGATTTCTTCCGCGCACGCTTAGGTTGTGGAATGATCTCGCTGCCTCGGTTTTCCCCAACGCCTACAGTATGGGATTCTGCAAAAGGGGGCTTAGAAGGTTTTTACAGGGTCTACAGCGCGAGAGTGGCGACTCTGGTTCCGTTATAAACGTTTATAAGCTGCGGTGACCACCAGTTCTTCTGGTCGCCCGTATGCTTGTCTGCCACCTTGGTGGTATAAGAAAATAGAAATTGAACTTACCCTGGGCAGTCCTTAGATTCTTCGATAACTAGGTAGGTATGACAGCATTTGACAAGCTCGTCAAAGCGACGTCGCCCGCCTGATGGAAAGCCGTGGCTACATCTAGCGATTGCCTCTCACACTCCATAAGACTAGACAGTGGTCCTCAAGTTGGCCCTATGATGTGCCTCTTCACACCCCGCTTGAAGAACCCACAGTTGTAAGAGGAGGGAAACATGTGCTATACTTCCTTTGGTTTAGAAGATGGTCGTTGGGTGTTGCACCGATTTCCATCTCAAATATCTCTTTGAGATGAAAATCGTTTCAATACAAGTGTTCTAACAGCAATGTGACAATGTTGACGTGATTGTTTTTCACGTTTATCAGAATAGTCACAACCTGCGCCTACCCTGGGACATCCTTCCGAGTGCTTACCCGGGACTCTCGACCGCAGACAACTGTAAGACATATAGAGGTAAAGTCGGTAGTCGGAGTCCGGCATAGTATCCATGTAGGTTTTTGACTCATAAAAACAGGTAACGAACCCTAAAAACACTAACAAGGAAATAAAAATCGTATCGAAAAAACTTCATTTTATTACCAATACTGTAAAACAAATAAATCATGTCATAGAGAATGGGGGGAATGCGCGCGTTCTCGTGTAGTAGATGCCCATCATTCTGTAAATTTAACGACGTCTGATTAGTGACACGTTTTATACTTAACTAGCGGACGTCACGCGGTTTCACCCGCGTAGCTCCCGTACCCGTGGGAATCCTACTAATATTATAAATGTGAAAGTTTGTGAAGATGTTTGGATGTTTGTTACTGAATCACGCAATCTTTAACAAAATAACTTTTCAGCTCGGGAATATGTTCCCACGGGAAGTGGGAACGGGTACCGAATTCACACGGGCGAAGCCGCCACCATCTAATGTTTTAGAAAGAGGTTAATAAAGAAACAACATACCCAGTCTTTGGTTCCAGACCTCCCATATTGAGGCTTCCGGGAAGGAAACAGCTGCCAGTCATGGCTAGGATGAAGCTGGCACAGCGGGATCCACTGAAGCCGCCTCGCGTCACAGACTCACCCATGTAGTGGAAAGACCTGGAGTCAATAATATATTTATTTTGTATTTTTGTGGACATTCACACACAACATCATCTAGCCCAAATTAAGCTAATTAAGCTTGTGCCACGGGATCTAGACGACTGATAGACATACTTATATATTTATAAATACACTCGAGAGCAATGAATCCGGGTCACTTAAAGAATGTTAAAAATCTCGGAAACTAAAAATGATAGGTTAATGCAATAAATTGTATTTAATAGACAATGTAATACTCCTTAAATGAAAGTAAAAAAAATATGATTCACCATACATTTTATTAACACAAAATTACATAAAGAAAAAACTGCTGATCTCTCCTTAAAACAAAAATAAGAAACATGAAATTTTTGAACTTTATTACGATTTTCTTGAATTTTAATACTTCGTATTGCCTCCTCGTGCTTCCATTACAGCGTTTACGCGGTTTGGCATGCTGTACACCAAGTTCCTTATACGATTTTGGGGAATATTCTCCCATTCCTCTGTGAGAGCAATTTTGAGCTCACGAAGCGTGATTGGGGGAGGGTTTCGTTGTTTTACGCATCTGCCTAGCTCGTCCCAAGCATGCTCGATCGGGTTGATATCCGGGCTGCGCGCTGGCCACTCCATACGAGTAATGTTCATCTCTTGAAGGTAGTCATTCACAATCCTACCTGTATGAGGTCGGGCATTGTCATGCATAAATATAGCATCCTCACCTAAATTGACCATAAATGGACCAACGTGATCATTGAGGATTTCTTCCACATATCTTACGCTAGTTAAAGAGCCGTTTTCTATGATCACCAGCTCTGTGCGACTTTCAGAAGAAATTCCGGCCCACACAAGTACAGACCCACCACCGTAGGCTACTTTTTCTTCGATGCATGCTTGCTTGAATCTTTCCCCTGGTCTTCGATACACTCTGTGTCTTCCATCGTGCTTGTAGAGCATAAATTTTGATTCGTCGGAGAACATAACTTTTGACCAATCTTCAATACTCCAATTTACGTGGCTCTGGGCATACCTTAGTCTCGAAATACGATGCCCACGCTCCAGTTTAGGGCCGTTTGCAGGTCTAAGGGGTTTTAAGTTAGATTCAGCAAGCCGACGTCTTACTGTCCATGCACTTGGGTTACTTCCTCCGAGGCGTCGAAACTGATTGGTGAGTTCAGTTCCTGTGAGAAAGCGATTTCGAAGCATGGTGTTCACCAAGTATCGGTCTTCTCGTGCTGTGGTACACCTGGTTCTGCCCGTTCCTGGTCTGCGTAGGTTAGAACCAGTTTCTTCGTAACGTCGGAGAACTCTTTGTACTGTTGACAGCGACACACCGACAGTCCTGGCTGTATCGCGCTGACTCCGGCCGGTTTCCAGCATTGTAAGTATTCTGGTGCATTCTTCAGGCGTAAGCGACATAATTTCAGCTTGATTAATGAATATAGAGCACTATCAACATGGTTTATGTACCCACATAAATGACAGATTACAAACAAAAGCAACACCAAATGCTGTAATTTCGTAGTTCCATCTTCGAAAGTGGCCCTTTTTCAAATTTGATTTTTTTATGATATAACTTTACAATAACTAAGAAGTTTTAATACCTTCATTTAAGGAGTATTACATTGTCTATTAAATACAATTTATTGCATTAACCTAGCATTTTTAGTTTCCGAGATTTTTAGGATTCTTTAAGTGACCCGGATTCATTGCTCTCGAGTGTATTTACATAATTATTATACATACAAAACACCGATACTCTGAAAGAGACATTTGTAGACCACACAAATATTTCGACCGACCCAGAAATCGAACCCAGGACCTCCACAGGCGGTTATGCTATCGACTGAGCGAAAGAAGGAGTCAAATAAGGCTAGGTTCACACGGCGCACGATTTTTTCATACACGATAAAATCGTAGTGGTAGTAATATATGAAACTGTTCACATGTAGACCATACGGGAAAATCGTGTGTACGATTGTCTCGTATGGACTACATAACTAAAAAGATATCCAAACGTCACAGTCATAAGTTAAATTATTGATCCTTTATTAGGCCTAGTACCCTGTGTTGTTCCTTTCCCTAATGATGTGAGGGTTTCACGCACTTTTAACGCCTCAAGTCCCAAGAAGCGGGATAACACCCGAAACAAACCCGAAAGATGTAGGATGGCAACCGAACCCCTAGGCGAGGCCACGGTGATAGCCAAAATCTTCCAGCAATTCTGTACATCCTTCCGAAGGCTTACCCAAGACTACCGGCCGTAAACAGATGTAAAGCAGCGTGTAGATTTAGCCTGTAAGAGTCAGACATGTTCGTCGTTTGAAGGTCGTGGAGCGTGAAGCGGCACATCACAGGGCCGCCAACTTGAGGACCACTGTCAGAAGTGGCCCCCAATCGCTAGATGTGCCACGGCTTTCCATCAGGCTGGTGGCGACGTCAATTTGGCGAGCTAAATATAAAAAAAGTGGTACCTATTGATTTTCATACGTTAAAGAAACAAACAAGTGATCGGTTGATTGTTGAAATTTTCAAAAGTACTGATCTAATTTATTAAAAACCTGCAACTTTACTGTATTGGGGCACTGCCGTAATCTCTGAAGTATCACTGCCCGATAATTATCTGTGACAACCGGTAGGAGAGCTTGTCGTAGCTCCTATCCAGATTCGTCCGGTCTGATCGCCCCAAATGTAGCGTTTCCCCATCTTGGTTTTTCGAGTTCTTCATTTGGGTTCTTTTTTCCACTTGGTTCCTCAAGTTTACATGAGTTCCTAGTGGAGCTGGAACTGTTGAGTCTCCTCCTTGCCATGAGTCTTTAGTTATCTTTTGGGCTAGATGACGCTATGAAAATAAACTTACTTGGTTAATATTTTTTTTACCTGTGATGATCACATTCTTGAGAAATACAACCAGGCATATCCACTCCTCCGTTAGGATAGAAGTCCACATCGCCCAATGTCGCTATATAACCCAGGATTCCGGCGTTAGTGTGGATAACTTCGGTGTAGATACCATCTGCTGAGTTGAGCTTGTACTCGTTGATCAGGAAACCTGCTGCCACGGGGTCAAGGGCTGTAAGGACAGTTTTCGAGTTATATCTAAACCATTATTTCTCCATCTCAGACCATACTCGTAAATTTAGTCAGTTTGGAGTGTAACCGTTTATCCAATCTAGCTACCGAGGTGCTTCTTAATTGGTTATTTGTACAGTATCTATAATATTGGTTTGTGTATGTTTACTATATCCTTGATTGAGTTTTCTAACACACTTCTAACTTTTAAGCTATTGCATAGCTTCTATCGCGGGCCTTGCGTGGAGACCGAATCCAGAAATTGTGTCACGAAAACGAGTCACACTCTCGGCTGCCTTCGGCCACGTTCGTGTATCTCGTCTCGCACTTCATAATTTTTTTGTTTACGTCAATTATGAACTCTGCAGTCGTTATATATTGTGTCAAATAATCCAAAAATTGATGCTTGTACCCAGAATCGATCTTGCGCCTTCTGCGTACCGATCCGCGTCTTAACCACTCGACCAAAGTTGAATTAAGAGTGCTGGTCGAATTTAGAGTTCATAATGTGAAATGACAATTTCGATGCTGTCAATTACATTAGTTGCTGTCAATTTACTTCGTCTAAATAAAAATTCGACTATAGGTGTATAGGTATTCATCATCTATGTACAACAGTGAACTGTACTCGTATAATTTGTGTAAAAAGTGTTTTAAATATGAATAAACAAAGTGCAGTTATTAATGAAGAAAGTCACGAAAAATAGTGAAAGAAAATGAGTGAGTACCATGGAGCAAATATAAGAGGTGAGTACTCTATATACATACATTTTATTATTATTATCACCAATGCAGTATTATTTTTTGTTTTGTTAATTTATATATAATACTGCTATAAAGATAACCAAACCCGGGAGTACGTTCCCATGGGAAGCGGGAAGAAAATTTCACGCTGACGTAGCCGCGAGCGCCATCTATCTCATACCTATGTACTTTAAACGTGTCATAAAAGTCACAACAATACCATACATGCATATTTCAAAGAATGTCTATTATTACCATAAAATTTGTAAAAATAGTTTTTAAGAAGAAACCTATTGTTTTATCTTTTAACTAGCTGACCCTCGCAACTTTGTTTACGTCACACAAGGTCTATGAAATTAGAGGTATTTATTAATCATACTCATCAAGTAGCGTGTGAATCTGCCCTGTTTGCTTAATCAAAATAGAGCTTAATGGTTAAAGCTATTCCTCAGTATAGAATTTTCCTCAGTATAAACAATTTACATACAAACACCGGCGTGTTAGAATTTTATTACATGTATCAATGTAGTAGACGTAACGTGTATAAAATGACATCAATCAAATGTCATCAATATTCTGAAAAAGAAATTAAAAATAGAGTTCACAAACTCTTTTGAAAATACGTACTGTACCTACCTTAGAGTATCGTTATGAAGATAACAGGATAGTTAACAACCATCCATAGAAAATAGATGGTATAATGCTGAATACCGCAAAGAACAATCGGCGCGGCATAGAATGGGGCCTATACTGATATCCTGGAGGATTTAAATGATGCCGATGTCCTGTGCCTGCTGAGGCACACACACGCCGTCATGCATGTCTGCAGGACAACGTGCAGGACAACGAGCAGGATGAGGCAGCGAATGGCTGGACTGAAATTAAAATCGACAGACGCAAGAGATGTGGTGGAGGCACTAATTCACGTACCTCGGGAGTGTCGTGTCAGAAACTGATGGGATAGAAGAGTACCTTACATCATTTCGAGTCTCGCCAAGGCCAGAACAACCTTTACACAGCCGCGCCCCGTGGGCAGTTGCGAAAATGGACACGAAGAGTGAAACTCAAAACAAAGTAAACGTTAAAACTGTACTGCTAACTGCTATACGGATGCGAGACATGGAAGGTCACTAAAGACATTTCGCACCAGCTACCAGCTATAAGTCTTCGTCAAACGCTGCCTCCAATGAATCCTCGGTACATACGGGCCCGAGAACATCACGAACGTAAGACTATTGGAACGCTGCAGTGAGACCAACAGATCAAACGTCGGAAGTGTAGCTGCTGCGCTAGATTGGACGCACGCTGCAAAGGACCACGATCACATCATACCAAGGCAAGTCTTACTGAAACTACTGGTAGGGTTTCAAAAACTGTTCGATAGTAAGTAGGTACATTAATTGATAGTGGCTATAGGCTACATAACATAATGCTAAGATTCCTGCCTTTTGGCCTTTTGGACTTTAGTCCAAAAGTCCAAAAGACACGAAGAGTGAAACTCAAAACAAAGTAAACGTTAAAACTGTACTGCTAACTGCTATACGGATGCGAGACATGGAAGGTCACTAAAGACATTTCGCACCACCTACCAGCTATAAGTCTTCGTCAAACGCTGCCTCCAATGGATCCTCGGTACATACGGGCCCGAGAACATCACGAACGTAAGACTATTGGAACGCTGCAGTGAGACCCCTATCCACCAACAGATCAAACGTCGGAAGTGTAGCTGCTGCGCTAGATTGGACACACGCTGCAAAGGGACCACGATCACATCATACCAAGGCAAGTCTTACTGAAACTACTGGTAGGGTTTCAAAAACTGTTCGATAGTAAGTAGGTACATTAATTGATAGTGGCTATAGGCTACATAACATAATGCTAAGATTCCTGCCTTTTGGCCTTTTGGACTTTAGTCCAAAAGTCCAAAAGTCCAAAAGTCCAAAGTCCAAAGTCCAAAAGTCCAAAAGTCCAAAAGTCCAAAAGTCCAAAAGTCCAAAAGTCCAAAAGTCCAAAAGTCCAAAAGTCCAAAAGTCCAAAAGTCCAAAAGTCCAAAAGTCCAAAAGTCCAAAAGTCCAAAAGTCCAAAAGTCAAAAAGTCAAAAAGTCCAAAAGTCCAAAAGTCCAAAAGTCCAAAAGTCCAAAAGTCCAAAAGTCCAATAGTACAAAAGTCCAAAAGTCCAAAAGGCCAAAAGTCCAAAAGTCCAAAAGTCCAAAAGTCCAAAAGGCCAATAGGCCAAAAGTCCAAAAGCCCAAATGTCCACAGTCAAGTAGGTACTTGGTACTTTACTTTGTTGAACATAGGCCTTAAAATCTTACTTCTTACTAATATTATAAATGCGAATGTTTGTGAGTGTGGATGTTTGTTACTCTTTCACGCTCAAACCGCTGAACGGATCGGGCTGAAATTTGGTAACAGAGATACATTATAGTCTGGAATAACACATAGGCTACCTTTTATCCCGGGAATAACTTCCCGCGGTAACAAATTTAACGCGGGCGAAGCTGCGGGCATCAGCTAGTATTCTTATATAGAAATAATTATACTAGCATAGTCGGTAAAAAATGCTATGTAATAGCTTTACCGCGGCAGTCCCCGAGTGCCACACGTCTTTTTTTTTTTTTTTTGTTTAACGTGAGGGAAAATCCTCATAGGATGTTATGCCGGACTCTTACCGACTAAAAAAAACCTCACGCCACGCCTAACAGCCTATGGTTGAGAGCCCCGGGTAAGCCCTCAGGAAGGATGTCCCGTGACTCCCAACAGACCTACGGCCGCCGCTGCGGCCTCGCCCAGGGGGTGGTTCGGGTGCAATCCCGCGTCTATGGGGGTTTCGGGTGTGACCCCGCTTCTAAGGGGGGGGGCGTGCGTGAGTTGCTCACGTCACGCTGCCGTCATGGGCCTGCTTCTGTAAGGACGGTGAGCCGCCCTCTCACCGTCCTCAGACCCCCGGTCATGGAGGCCGATAGTCCTCGGCGAAGACACGTCGGCGGCGCCCAGGCCGCCGACTGCGGAACTCGGGTGGGAGAGCTCTCTCCCGCACCCGCCCCGCCGCCTCCTTCGCGAGCATGACCTGCTCGCAGAAAGAGGCGGCGCAGTCCCACTTACTCCCGCTGGAGAGCATAACACACTTCTACCTTTAACATACTTTGACTGCCTCTGTGGCGCAGTCGGTAGTGATACCGCCTGTGGCGCTGAAAGTCGTGGGTTCAATTCCCGCCGGAGACAAATATTGGTGTGACCCATAAATGTTTGTCTCAAGAGTCTGGGTGTTTCTATGTACCTATTATATGTATGTATTTAAAAAAGTATATAAGTAGATAATAATATCCGTGGTCTGATACCCATAACACAAGCAGGTTATTCCTAGCTTACTTTGGGATCAGATAGCGTTGTGTGAAATGTCCGTGAATATTTATATATTTAAATAAAAATATATAATACAAACAATCCTTTCGCCGGACTGCTAGAAGAAATTTCTTTTTAGAAATAAGCAGTACCATTGTACTTATCTTTTCCTCTGTTTCTCATTTATCTGTGTAAGTTTTTTGTGTAATGTTGGTTAAGCGGTTCTCCAGGCTAGAGAGCAGTTACAGGTTCGGGTACTGCTGAAGGCTTAAATTCAATAGGTTAATTTATTAAAAGTAGCTATAGACTAACCCTTTCATTTTGATACCGATATTGAGGTAGAAATGGTAAAATTTATTCATATTTTTTGATTTAATAATATAATAATATAATAATAATAATAATAAGTTTTGTTGAGCACGGCACGAATTGTGAGGCGATTCCTGTCTCTGGAGCCCTGACCACCGGTACCCGATGCCGGTGGGATACTATTTTTTTATATTTTTAAATGTATTTTTTTATATGTATATTTAAAAATGTAAATTGATATGTAAATAATTAAATAAAGAGGAATAATAATAATAATCATTTTTATTCAGGTATGAACACCCACACACAAAAAATAATTACAATGCATATTAAGACACACGAAATATAAATTGCACTAATACAAACAATGATTATAAAATAAAATCAGAGACAATTGCATGAATAAAAAATAAAAAGTAAATATCAATTACATTTATAAAATCAAATAAACTTGAAATAAATTAAAATGAAATAAGATAAAATAACATATAATTTTAACAAGTCAAATAAAATTGAATAATAATATCAAAATAAATTACCTAATTGAAAACAAATAAAATAAAATTAATTGTAATTAAATAAAGTCAAAAATAAAATAAAAATTTTAAATATAATAAACTATGTCAAACTAAATTAAATATTATGGATTCAGATTAGATAAATAAGATAAAATTACAAAAACACCAAAGAAAAAAAGACCGCCGCAACATAGAGGACCAATCACTTCTCCACCACTCCATGAGAAATGGCAGAGCAATGAGTCATGTACCTGCAATCCAGCCGATCAGAGATCATGCTCAGGATGCTGTTGGCGCTGCCACGCACTCGGCGCACCAGAGATGCGCATCTTTTGCGCATCGTAGCGTAAAAGCAGTCAGTGCGATGTTCAGCAAACATCCCTGATGCGCTACAGAAACGCCGCAACCCCATCAGCACCCTGAATGCATTATTGTACTGAACACGGAGGGCACTGTAAGATTTTTGGGTATAATCGGCCCACAGACTGCACGTGTAAAATGATGTACAGTACGATTTAAACAGTGTAATTTTGACTTCTGTTGAGCAACGTGCAAACCTGCGGGCTATCATGTTCGCCCTCACTGCCAGCGCCCTCCGTTCCCTCTCTATGTCATCATTATCTCTGAGGTCAGAGGTCAGAACATGTCCCAAGTACTTAAATTTGGATACCCTACGCAAAGTGGTACCATTGAGCTTAATGTTCGGAAACGCACTGACTGTACTGCTGCCTCTGGCCTCAAAGACCATGACCTCACTTTTGATTGGATTGTATATCAATCCGTGCTGTTCAGCATACGCTTCACAAATGGAAAGCAGCTTCTTAATTCCACATATTGATGCACTCAGCAGCACCATGTCATCCGCATAACTAATGTTGTTTACACTAATTCCGTCTACGTGACAACCGAGACGCGTGCTACTAAGTGCCACAATCAGGTCATTCATGTACAGGTTAAATAAGGTCGGCGAGGTCAAACCCCCCTGCCTCACCCCGCACTCCAACCTGTACGGTTGTGACATGGCTCCCGACCATCGAACGCTGTTGACCTGGTTTCCATACCAGTATTTAAAAATGTTGATAAGTTCTTCTGGTAGGCCAGTACTTTCCAACTTTTTCCAGAGAGTGTCATAGGAAACCAGGTCAAAAGCCCTGGAGTAGTCGAGGAAGCAAGCATGGACTGCAGTTTGACGAATCGTATAGTATCTGACCGCATGCTTTACACTCAGTACTGCACTTTCCGTAGATAGTCCGGCTCGGAAACCAAACTTATTATCATGAAATTTAAGGTGTTGGGTCAAATGTGAGTTCAGCATGCCATCAAACACCTTCGACACAACTGTAGCTAGAGAGATGGGTCTGTAGTTGTTTTTACTTGCTAAATCAGCGGTCTTATTCTTAACGATTGGTATTACGACAGTTCTTATCATTTCCTCAGGCAAATACGAGTGACTCAAGCAAAGGTTAAACAACATGGCCAATAATTTCGGTAAATGGGGCCCTGCATGCTGCAAGTGCTCAATACTCAAGCCATCAAATCCGGGAGATTTACCTCTGGTCATGGATTTGACTACCAACCTCACCTCCTCAGCTGTACAATTAAACGTTGTCTCATCACCAGTACGAACACTAATTGCAGACTGCGAAGGTCCCAATGGCGACTTAACCGTAAAATGCTCTCGAAAGAGGTCAGCTATCTCTCCCTCATTGCTCACGCCATCGACACACACGGGAATGCGCGGTTTAGTATTTAACTTGTTCGTAGCTTTCCAAAAGGACCGAAAATCGTTTTTGGTATGATGAGAGGCTAGAATATCCATCTTCAGCTGTTCTTGATGATTTTGACACCACTTTAAACGGCCTTTAAAGATTTTTCTCGCCTCCCTCATGTCATTATAAATTGCACCGAACTTTGGTTTGCCATGCCAACACCACTGATAAAATTTCTCTTTAGCCTTCCCGTGTGCCTCGCTAACATGCAAGTTCCACCCTATAACAGGTTTCGCTTTCTTATGTCTATTACTACATTTACTAGACAGTGCTGCCTCCCTTAATGATTTTATTATACTATTGTACAATCCGTCAATGATATCTCTATGCTTCAAAATACCACACATGTGGCCCGCACACACCTTAACTTCATCTGGACATTCAAGACGTTCCAATAGCTTTTGACATTCACTACTGTATTGGTGAATTTGGTCTAAACTTCTGTCTCCCCATATAATATCACTAACAGTTGTTTTACATTCGACTATTTTAGGTAAACCTACGTCCAACAGGCATTCTACTATTAGGGGGAAGTGGTCCGACCACATTACGTTGTACCCGACGTACACTCGGTGCACTGACGGCTCAGCCGCTCCAGAAACCAAACAGTGATCAAGCCATCTTTGTGAGCCATTAGCCTCGCTCACAAAAGTGACAGTGTCGCGCCCCAACATTTTACTGTCAATACATGTCCACTCCTGTTCTTGACAAAATACAGATAGCTCATGATAAAATTGTTCTGTTGGGTGTGCATTAAAGTCACCCAATATATAAACAAGTTCACAGTTACAACTATCTATGATAGCGCTTACCGAACCGAGGATGTCCGTAAACTCCACAAGATTCACAGGTATGTCGACAGGCATGTATACATTTACCACTAGCATAGATCGTTCAGGTAACACTATACGTATGGCACTTATACGCGGATTATTACACTGCACCACAGTTACGTTAGAAAACACTCGCTGCCGCCAGAGTATACCGACACCACCATAAGGACGTCCTCGCAACATGCCCGAAGTCGTGTCGACCGCCGAAGTCCCCGTGCAGCAAAACTCGTCGTCAATAATGCTCAAGTACGAGAGGTCACTGGGTATCAGCCATGTTTCCTGAAGAGCAATTATGTCACACGATTTATACAGCTCACGTATCCCATCGACAGAGCGCTTGACTACCTTACAATTGAAGGTAGCAAATTTGTAAAGTTTACTAGTCATTTGATATATTACAATGGCCGTCACCAGAAACTTTTACTGTCTCTGTCGATTTTTTCTTGTAATGTACAAAACGCCGGAATATAATGCCTTTCGGCCATAATTTCTCATCCAAAAACATATCTACTTTCGAAGTGGACACATAGAACTTATAAGCGTCATGGTCTCTTTGTTTTTTCATTATAATTTTCTCTAAATTAATATATTCATTCGTTTTACTGTAAATGTATTTACAAATATTTTCTTGTGACGTTCCTTTATGTACGTTTGTAAAGAAAATGGGTATTTTTCTGTCGGCCGCCCTAAAATTGAACTCGGCTTCGACCACATTCTTGGATGTTTCGGTTCGGATTCTTCGGTTTCCCATTCTTCCCTTTATGCGGTTATTCTTGGATGTTTTCCGTTTTTGAACTAACGTCCATTCTTGATCGTTGACATCCTTCTGTAATAGAACATTCGCAAACGTAGGATGGTTAGAGACAATCAGCTGTTCACAGGCACCGTTATCTGTTGCCGGCGTAGCGACTGGCGGCAGTGACTCATCACGAGTCTCAATCGTGCGCTCGATGTTACACTGCCCTGCGCTCTGCACACACCTGTCACCATCCAAACAGCTGCGATCAGCAGACACTGTTGTGTTTCTCTGCCTACCCACATTTTCCACTATGAATTCATTCGTAATAATGCTTCGATATTCTAAATCAGCATTTGGTGATGATTCACAATTTGAATGGTTTTTTTGTTCACACAAGGAGGCGTTTTCGAAATGTGCTAAACCCATAGGTCCGCTATCCCGCTCCTGGTGGATACCTCCCATCACAACATTTGCATTGCCAACAGAAAATTTTGGGACTCTCATATTATGCAACTGGTTCTTTACTTCATCCTCTAATTGATGGATTGTGACATATGAAGATTTAATGTTTTTGATATCAGACTGCACTAACAAAAGGTCCTTCAGAAGCTTAGACACATCCAGGTGATCGAAGGTGATCGGAGGCAATTTTTCCAGATCTCGGGCCACAAATACTGGCATCACATCACTATCGACACTCTTAAACAAACTGATGATATCAATCAGATCGCGATTTTCTTTGCCTTGACCTTTTCGCACTTTTTTTCGGTACTCGGTAGGCAAAGATTCAAATAGCAACGACTTTGCCACTACAATTTGATCACTATTGAACGACGATAAGCAAATTTTAATCAAACTATCTTCCGTTATAATTGAGATTTTATTTTGGACATAAGCTAAAAGTTCACTTATCACGATATTACAACTAGCGCATTTTACTGTTGTCGACATTTTTACGAATTATTATCGCGTAACCGGTCGCGACCTTCTTGGATTTATAATTATCTATATTAGTAATTGTTTTCTAATCTTTGAACAGCGATGTGGGCTATGTTATGTTATTGTTGAACTTACTGTTACTACTGCCATCAATATTATATATCTAAGAATTACATACATTGTTTTACTATTAATAAAACTGACAGACGTGATGGTCCTATTAATACCGTGAAAGTTAAATAATGTCGAAATAATATTGCTTTAAAGAAGGAAGGAATTTTAGCGCTTCACTCACAAGTAATGTACGGAACCTCTCCACCAAGCTCCCTGCCGACTACCCCGACCTGGTGTCCGCCAAGGCCGTGGCCGATAAGGTGGTACCTTCGCAGGTCGGCTCCAGATGCATCGTTCATCCAATTGATGAATTCAGCTACGCCTCTACCTGAAAAGGTGACAAGGTGAGTTTGGAAAAAAATAAATAGTTCTGGGTCGATTGGGGGCAGCTCTCACAACCTTCATGACTCTTGACAAAGGACCTCAAGTTGGCGGCACTATGATGTGCCTCTTCACGATCCGCTTGAAGAATTCGGAGCTGTATGGAAACACGTGCGCTGGCAGACAGTTCTAATTTTTTATGATTATCCAAAGAAACGATCTTGAGAATCGTTTGGTTCTGTGTGAAAATTTGTTCCGCTGTATGAGAGTGGCGACTTCTGCTCGGCTCGTGTTATTTCTGATGAAAACGTAGAGGGTGGGGAGTTAACTTAAAGAGCTCTTTAGAGCACTCGTCGCCCAAGATTGATTTATGGTATGGTACAGCCCTAATGTTACTTAAGTATAGTATTGTAAGTTCTATAATATAAAGGTATGTATGTCAACAATGGATGAGCAGTATTAAACGGAATATTGTAAGACATGACTGTACGTCTTTGATTTGTCTCCTTAACAACAACATTACAGATTTGATTGATCGCACCTCAACCTAGAGGGCAAAAAAAAAACTCTGGAACCTTCAATATAGCCTGGAATTAACCTTTCGTGGGCGTACCCGGGACTTATCGGTAGAAGGACAACCGTGTGATATTAATTGGTAGGAGTTCGGCGTAGCAGCCATGAGGGGTTTCCACTTTTTAAAAAAGCCCTGAGTACTACATCACAACCATCAGTACCGTACAATATAACACTGGGATTAACACCCAATGTTAAATTGTACATACATACAGTTACTACAATTCTGACAAAATCTGAAAAGATTTAATTTTAAAATTCATTGAACAAAATATTTATTAATTTTACTAGAACTAACCTGAGATGGGTACGTTGGTGACAGCAGTCGCGTAGTTGGTGTGACCACCGCCAGCGTACCAGTCTACAACGATTACGTTCGCATCGTCAGCCCCCAGGATCGCTGCAAGAAAGACCATTTTATCTCGGTCACCTATCCTCGTAATAAATTGTAAATGCTAAATTTTTTGCTTTTTTATACCCCCAAGGTGCAGACTACCATACGGCCTACGAGAAGGACTGGTGGTCACCGTAGCCTATGGAAATTTGCTACACCCAAAGCACCACACTTGCGCTGCCGACCCTGTAAAACCTTCTAAGACCCTTTTTGGAGAACCCCATACTGTAGGCGTTTGGAAAAATCGAGGCAGGTCATTTTACAATCTGAGCGTGCGCGTAAGAAAGACCCTGTCGGATCTTACCGTGCTCAAACGCTCCGGATGTTAAGTGTGAGGATGAACACTCTGCCTGTGGCGAGCGGTGTGATAATAGAATGTGACCATGGGCATTAAATAGTTTCTCAGAGCACAAACCATATACTTTTTTTTTTTGTTTAACGTGAGGGAAAATCCTCATAGGATGTTATGCCGGACTCTTACCGACTAAAAAACCTCACGCCACGCCTAACAGCCTATGGTTGAGAGCCCCGGGTAAGCCCTCAGGAAGGATGTCCCGTGACTCCCAACAGACCTACGGCCGCCGCTGCGGCCTCGCCCAGGGGGTGGTTCGGGTGCAATCCCGCGTCTATGGGGGGTTTCGGGTGTGACCCCGCTTCTAAGGGGGGGCGTGCGTGAGTTGCTCACGTCACGCTGCCGTCATGGGCCTGCTTCTGTAAGGACGGTGAGCGGCCCTCTCACCGTCCTCAGACCCCCGGTCATGGAGGCCGATAGTCTTCAGCGAAGACACGTCGGCGGCGCCCAGGGCGCCGACTGCGGAACTCGGGTGGGAGAGTTCTCTCCCGTACCCGGCCCGCCGCTTCCTTCGCGAGCATAACCTGCTCGCAGAAAGAGGCGGCGCAGTCCCACTTACTCCCGCTGGAGAGCATGGCTCGCACCATGGCCTCAAGCGAGAGAGTGTCCACGCCCAGACCCACTACGAGGACCTGTCGCTGTTGTGCCCACGCCGTGCACTCCACCAGCGTGTGGAGCGCTGTGTCATCGCTGCGGTCCTCGCAGTGCTGACACTCGGCCGTGGTTTCCCGGTGTTTTCGCCACAGATACCTACCGAAGCTACCGTGCCCGGCAAGCATCTGTGTCAACCGGTAGGAGAGAGCACCGTGTCTTCTCTCTAGCCACTCGTCCATGACCGGTCTGACGGCCGCGATTGTGGCGAATCCCCCCTTTGGTTGCTCAAGTCGCACCTTCCATGTCTCCCCGGTTTCCTGGTGGAGCAGGATCCGCTGGGCCTCGATTTCTCGAGACGCAGGCCTTTGGCCCCGCTCCAGCGCCTCCTTGCGCCATCTGAACAGTGACGCAAGGGCTCTCGCTTCCAGGTCCCATGGAGGGGTCCCGGCTAGGAGACATGCCGCCTCACCAGAGATCGTGCGGTATCCTCTTATCACCCTGACGGCCATCATTCTCTGCGGGCTCAGCAGTCTAGCCTCATTGCTGGCCGTCAGGGTCTCCGCCCATACGGGAGCCCCGTACAGGGCCATGCTTCGCACGATCCCCAGGTACAGCCTCCTGTAGGGAGCGTTGGATCCCCTGATGTTGGGCATCAGCCGCGCGAGTGCGGCCGATGCTCCCCTCAGTTTTGGGACCAAACTTCGGAAGTGGTGTCCGAAGTTCCACCGGCCATCGAGTACGAGCCCCAGATACTTCATCGAGGGCTCGATGCCGATGCTGACGCCCCCTACCTGTAGGCTGGATCCCGCAGGTGGCCCCATCCGAGGTCCGTGGAAGCACAGAGCCTCGGATTTGTGAAGGGCGACCTCGAGACCCAGCCGCCGAATCCGACCCACGACCTGAGCAACCCCTGCCGTGGCCTTAAGTGCTGCGGCACGGTGCGTTGCTCCCCGCGCCGTAACGAGGGTGTCGTCGGCGTAACACGTTACGCCGACCCCTCTGAGCAACGGACCACGCAGCACCCAGTCGTAACCGATGTTCCACAGGAGCGGCCCTAAAACCGATCCCTGTGGAACACCGCACGACACATCTCGCCGACCCGGCCCTAGCCAGCTCGGGTAAGTTATGGCTCTCTCGGAGAGATAAGCCCCGACAATTCGACGGAGGTAGGGAGGCACTCCATGATAGATAAGCGCCTCCCTGACGCAGCTCCAGGGCAAGGTGTTGAATGCGTTGGCGATGTCGAGAGACACCGCCACCACCACCTCACACTGTGAGACTGCTTCCTCCGTCAGGCCTCTAATGCGCATGATCGCGTCCACGGTGGAGCGTCCCTGACGGAAGCCAAACTGGCTATCCGCCAGATCAGGCCCCACGCGTGTGAGGTGCCCGACGAGGCGTTGTGCAATAATGCGCTCAATGAGCTTGCACACCTCGTCGAGCAACACGATCGGCCGGTACCCTGATGGGGAATTTGCCGGCCGCCCCGCCTTTCGAATCAAGACCAGTTTCCCTGTCTTCCAGACCTTGGGAAACTGGCCTTTCTCGAGGCATGCGCTAAAGAGCCCAATTAGTCGAGGCCCAAGCTCTTCGAGAGCCAGGACCCACGCTCGGCCTGGAATGCCGTCGGGTCCAGGGGCGGTGTTTCTGCGGGATTTAAGCCGCAGTACAGCCGCCCCTAACTCACCCTCGGTGACTACGGGCACGTCGTTCTCGCTGCCTTCCGCGTTGGGCGCCTGAGACGGAGCCATGCGCGGAGAAATATGTTCCTCCGCTCTCGACGGGAACAAGGAGTCCAGGACCTCCTCCAACCGCTCCGGCTGGAGACTCTGAGTCAGTGGGGGCGCCTTAGGGCATAATTTGCCCCTTACCATAAGGTACGGGCGCCCCCACGGGTTCCGCTCCAGAGTCTCCATCAGCTCATCGCGGCCCAGCTTTTTGGACCGCTTGATGGCCGTCTGGAGGGCCCTCTTGGCCTCCTTGTACCCATCGTAGAGCTCCGTCTCTCGGGCTGCCGCATCGTCTGGGCGGCGACGCCTCCGGCGGAACCTGGTGTACCGGCGGCGCGCGGAAACGCACTCCGCGCGCAACTGCGCGATTTCCGGCGTCCACCAGTACACCTGTTTCCTCGCCGGTCTGGGCCTAGCCCTGGGCATCGCCGCATCGCAGATGTGCGACATGGCTCTCCCGAACCACTCCACCTCGGTATCAACATCGGCAGGCCTGTCCGCTGACGGAATCCAGGCCTGCACGATGGCCGCCTCCAGGAGAGCCTCCCGATCAAGGCGATGAAGTGCCCAACGCGGTTCCGGGGGATTCGCAATTGCTGGCGGCAGGTTTGGTGGAGGGGAGACGTCGAACCGAATATATCGGTGATCTGACAACGTCTCCTCCTCCTCCACCACGCGCCATCCCTGGACACGGCGGGCGAGCTCAGGGGTCGCAAACGAGACGTCTATGACCGAGCTGAGCCCCCGCCGCGTCCAGGTTGCGACATTCCCCCGGTTCAGGATGACTAGGCCACGTGTTGTGACCCAGTCCTCCAGTTTCCTCCCCCTGTCTCTGGTTTCCCGGGAGCCCCAAGCCTGCGACCAGGCATTGAAGTCTCCCAGGACCAGGACAGGGCGAGGCCGGCATGCAGCGAGGACGACGTCCAGCTCAGGGAGCCATAGCTCGAACTGATGCTGGTCGAGGCTCGGCGAAATGTAAACGGCCACGACAGCCACACCCTCGTATTCCGCCGCGACACAACCCGGACCCCTAGCGATGACCGCCAGGCGCGAGTCGTCCGCGCCGGTCCCCCCAAAAATAGTCGCCATGCCGTCCAGATCCACCGGGCTTCCCGGGTGAACCCAATACGGCTCGGCGACGACTGCGATGTTAATGGACCACTGCCTGATGCTCTGGTACAGAAGGTCCTGAACACCAGTGCAGTGGTTCAGATTCACCTGCAGGATGCGGATATGGGTGTCCATTAATGGACGTCCATTTCCGCACCCTGCCGCGGGCGTGCCACCTCACTCTCAGCCCCCCGTGCGGACGGACGGGGCCTCGGCCTTGAGGCAGCGCAGGACTTGCTGCCCGCCCGGTGGTCGGCCTCCTTGCCCTCCGCCACGCATTTATAACACCGCGGCGGGGCTTCACAGGCAGGGGCCTTGTGACCGGGCTGACTACAGCGGAAGCACCGGTCGCCTACGGTGACTTCCGCCGCACACTGCACCCCCACATGCCCCACGACCAGGCACCTATAGCACCTGGCTTCGCGGGGCTGCAGGAGATGCACCTGCGCCCTCAAGAAGCCCCCAATAAGGAGGCTTCGTCCGTCCGCCACTTTCTGGGCCGCCGCGACGGGCCAGCTCACGACTGCCGACCCGTGACCGGTGGGGCCAAAGCGAATTTCGCCTGACCTCACCTGATCACGGGGACAGCCGCTCGCCTCCACGACGGCGGAGATAAGCTCGTCCGTCGTGGCCGCGTCATCCAGACCCGAAATGCGCAGCGCGGCGCATTTGTTGGGTCTGGACACGCGGACGTCGCCTGTATTCAGCGACTCCCGCAGCTTCGCCGCTAAGGCATCCGCTTTGGGGCCGCTGGTGGCGCCGGAGACTTCGAGGAGGCGCGCTCCGGTGCGCGTCACCTTGCACCGGAGCCCTCCCTCAATCTCGAGGGCCTTGAGGTCAACTGAGGCTTTCGCCTGCCTCAGTACCTCGGCGTACCCCACGCCCTTCGCCTTGCCCTCTGTCGTCACCGTAATGACGACGGCGCACAAACCATATACTGTATTTCAATAGCTTTGCACAAAAATGTAAACAAACACATTTGATCCTTTATATCCATAGTTACTTGCAACTGAGTATATTCACCCTGATTATATTCCAGTATCCAGGAGTCATATAGTGTTCTTACAATCATTTCGACTCCAAATAACTTCTTTATGATAGTTTATTTTCATTTAAAATACCTACTCAGGATAGTAAAAATTCAATGATTTGTCACACTATATTTTTCTTCTCATCTGTATTAGACAACGATTGTGTTCGAGGACCGCAGCGATGACACGGCGCTCCACACGCAGGTGGAGTGCACGGTGTGGGCGCAACAGCGCCAGGTCCTCGTGGTGGGTCGGGACGTGGACACTCTCTCGCTCGAGACCGTGGTGCGAGCCATGCTATCCAGCGGGAGTAAGTGGGACTGCGCCGCCTCCGCGAGCAGGTCATGCTCGTGGAGGAGGTGGAAGGAGGCGGCGGGGCGGGTACGGGAGAGAGCTCTCCCACCCGAGTTCCGCAGTCATCTTTTTTATTTTTTTTAAATAGGTACTAAATATTCACGGACATTTCACACAGCGCTATCTGATACCAAAGTAAGCTAGGAATAACCTGCTTGTGTTATAGGTATCAGACCACAGATATTAATAGTTATATACTTTAAAATACATACTTATCATACAAAGAAACACCCAGACTCTTGAGACAAACATTTGTGGGTCACACAAATATTTGTCTCCGGTGGAATCGAACCCACGACCTCCAGCGCCGCAGGCGGTATCACTACCGACTGCGCCACAGAGGCAGTCAGCGGCCTAGGCGCCGCCGAGGTGTCTTCGCCGAGGACTATCGGCCTCCATGACCGGGGGTCTGAGGACGGTGAGAGGGTCACTCACCGTCCTTACAGAAGCAGACCCATGACGGCAGCGTGACGTGAGCAACTCACGCACGCCCCCCCTTATAGAAGCGCGATCACACCCGAAACCCCCCAAAGACGCGGGATAGCACCCGAACCACCCCCTGGGCGAGGCCGCAGTAGCGGCCGTAGGTCTGTTGGGAGTCACGGGACATCCTTCCTGAGGGCTTACCCGGGGCTCCCAACCGCAGGCTGTTGGGCGTTACGTGAGGTTTTTTAGTCGGTAAGAGTCCGGCATAGCATCCTTTGAGGATTTTCCCTCACGTAAAAAAAAATGACAACGATTGTCAAAACATGACATGCATACATTATTGCTAGATCGGGCAGGATTGGACTATACAAGCGGTAAAACACGCGTAAGGAGGCAAAATTTCTCCTGGTTGCTAAGCGCAAATCCTATATTATGTGTTTTATACTAGAGCCCCTTGGCTGTCGAAATTTGAGTGTAATTCAACAAAAAATAGTTTCTGCCTATAAACTTTAACTGCGTTAAGTGTCACTTTCATGCATTCCAGAAATTTATTTTCGCTTCTCTTATCAAATGATCCGGAATTTACAGCGGTTGTTTAAAAATAAGCCAACCGATCCATCCTCTAAAATAAAATCTACTCACCATGTACAAGCACGCTGTTAAAGTCAGAAACAGCGTTGTCCAGCCATCCGTGGATGAGGATGATAGTCCTCTTGGTGGGGTCAAAGTGTGAAGCAGCGAGGCGTCCGTTGTCGCCGAAGACGAGCGGCTGACTCAGTTGAGGGTTTTGTCTGAGGAACAAATACAATTTAGAAATAAATTTGAACAGCAATTAAGAGTGCAGTCAAATAAATGGTAAAAGATTCCACATTTGCACTATATGCGATTTTAGAAAAGATTGAGAAGCGTCAATGTGAAATTATACTACAAAATATCTAAAATAAATCAAAAATTTATATATTCTCTGAGAATTAAAAAGAAATGAACTAACAATACCGTTAACAGTCCTAATAGTCATTGGAGGAAGGAACGGTACCGGATCTACTAAAGAGTTCACTAATAAAACCAATATTTAAAAAGGGGGATCAATCTGACGCCAATGTAGATTTAGGAGACACAGGTCAACAACTCTAGCAGTATATAAATACGTACAGGAAGCTCTAAATATCTATACTTATAATAAAACTGTAGAGGGTCGGGAGTCTGTACATGGAAGATATTTTGAAAATTTTAAGTGTAGGGCGTTCTCTAATCGATACTGAAGCCGAAAATGTAATTTAAAATTTTCATGTCTGTCTGTCTGTCTGTCTGTCTGTCTGTCTGTCTGTCTGTATCCCGACTAAGTATCACACCGAAACTACTGAACCGATTTGAATGATACTTTGTACGATCTAAGCTGATAGTCCGAGGAAGGTTCTTAGATACTTTTGATCCCGATATTTTGCGCGGTTCCTTCAGGAGAGGGGATGAAAGGCAAAATAGGTTTTTAGCTATAATTTCTCACTGCGTGGTTCGATTTCAAATATTTGTTTGGTGTCTGAAAGGGAGTACTTTAAGCATTATTCCATACAATTTTCAATATTGAGGGTTATGTAGTTCAGAAATTAGGGGCATCTCAACTTTCGGTAAATCTAGAATTCAACATTTCTTTTGAAAGTGAGTCTAAACGGGCGTGTTGGCTTAATCATAAAAGAGCTTAATGATTAAGGCTATTGTAAAATAATTCAGTCCGCGCCGAAGGCGTGGACTGAATTGTTTTAGAATCGACTTAATCTTTAAGCTCTTTTATGATTAAGCAAACAGGGCCGTTTCACACGCTGCTTGATGAGTCTCATGAAGAAGTACCCCTCCATTCGTACACCTTATGTGACGTAAACGAAGTTGCGAGGGTCAGCTAGTTATTAATAAAAGAGAATACGCGATTGGAGTTTTACTAGACATGACCAAGGCTTACGACCGTGTATCTTACAAAATACTTTTGAGCAAACTGTATTCGTTAGGCGTGAGAGGGATAGCACACGACTGGTTCTCTTCCTTTTTATCAGGTAGAACTCAGTACGTAGCAGTAGAACACTACTCAGATACAGGTGAAATCAGTATTTTGGGCTAATCCATTTTAAGTAAAGGCATTCTGATTTCTGGTATTTTAATATATATAGCCACTGAAACCAATACGGAACTGATCAATTCTTCCACCATACGACATGCTCAAAACCGATTCTTTTTCCATATTTTTAATTTATGATTGAGTTAGCATGTAACTGCTTCCTGGGACATCCTTCCGAGGGCTTACCCGGGGCTCACAACCATAGGCTGTTGGGAGTTACTTAAAGTTTTTTAGTCAGTACGAGTCCGGCATAACATCCATGAGGATTTTCCATCACGTAAAAAAAAAAGCATCTAACTGCTTTTCAAAATTATTTCTGATTTGATAAATGTTTGTCACGTTTCTCTTGAAATTTCTCGTGTATTCCCGTTCGGCCCCTTGACTTCGTCCCCCTAGGGGGAATACACAAAATTTCCAAGGTTATAAAAAGAACGAAACTATTAAGCTGGTCATTCTTACCTGGTGAACAGATGGTAAACATTTTGCACATTAGGATTGTACCGAGCTGATTCCGATAAGTCGCTGAGTTTTAGCCAAAGATCTACGAGGCGTGAAGTTCCATCGGGGCCTGGCGTGTACTGGTGCCGGAGTCCATCGTCCAACTTTCTGATCACAGGATCGTATGGCAGAGCTGGAAATCAATGACAGATTTGTATTATTTTATGACTGGTGTTATTTTTGTATACGTGGTATGAAATAAATATTTTTGTGTTATCCTCATACGGTGCCGTATAACTTATCTATTTAGCTATAATTATAGAGACCTCGACACGGCAGTCACTTACAATGTTTTCTATCTTTAGGCACTTGGCTAATATAATGTCTTAATGAAATCAGTCTATTGCAGCGCACTGCTGAATTTAGGTTTAACTCACACAATAGTTTGATTTAGTACACTTTCCTCTTTAGACTAAATCATAAGGCAATTTTTGACGAGCATCGACTAGAACGTTCGCTAGAATGATCATGAAAATTTTCGTAGCCATGATTGTCTATATTTTTGTTTTCGACAAAGTAAAAGCAAGGAATGCACTGTAACTAGAAGTGAATGCTTAAGTTTATTAGCACCAAAAAAGTATGTAAAGTCTTGTAGCTCGCGGTTACGTAGTAACTATTTAGTAATCTGTGCTTGCGGTCACATCACTATTCATTTTTAACCCCCGACGGAAACCCGGACGGGGTGTTATAAGTTTGACGTGTGTGTGTGTGTGTGTGTGTGTGTGTGTGTGTGTGTGTGTGTGTGTGTGTGTGTGTGTGTGTGTGTGTGTGTGTGTGTGTAAGTCTGTCTGTGGCATCGTAGCTCCCAAACGGATGAACCGATTTTGATTCTGTTTCTTTTCTTTGAAAGATGGGTTAGGGGAGAGTGTTCTTAGCTATGTTTTATAAAAATTGGTTAAGCCATTTCAAAGATATGAGGGGTGAAAGTGGTGATGAAAAATTGAATGTGTTCAAATATACCCGTGTTGGGTATCAAATGAAAGGTCATAACTTATACATCACGATACCGCAAGTTTGTCTCGTCGGGGACCGCTCACCTAATCATAACCTAATCGTACGTCTGTCTCTGTTGTAGGTATAGAGCGGTCCCCCCGACGATACCAACTGTTAGTTAAAAAAATATGAATACGTAAATAATATAGCTACCTATAATAATAATAAAGGTTCAATACTTAGGGTCGATAGGTCATAAGATAATAGTTATTTTATTACTTTTTACTGGTTTTTTATGAGTCGGGGGTTTTTTAAATTTTTACTTTAATTTTTTTATTATATTAATACTGCGGGTGCACACAATGAACCTGATCGAAAGTTACCGTAGTATAAGAACGTTTGCAATACCAGAGATGTTCTACTCGCCGTGTTCGTATGGACAGGAACATCTATGTATCATAAGGTCTTCTATTTAGAGTTACAACTACCGGGTAACGGATAATCGCGCTGCCATCATTTGAAGTGCAGCATGTTTAAAACGGCCCTTTACACCTACGGTCTTATTGTCCAGAGAACTAAAATATAATCTTCGTTGTTACAGAATCTATTTTGCACTTACCTGCAGCTGCAGCTATTATGGCCAGCACAAGAACACCTACAATCTTCATCGCAGTCCGAAATTAAATAACTTTCTAGAATCATTATTAATTGGAAGACTGTACCTTGATACGCAATCTGTTAAATGTGCTGCATAATTTGATAATTACCTATTATTTTTAGAATCCTCGCGATATAAGTATTGATAATGATCAATACTGATGACCTTACTAAAATTACTAGTAGGTACCTACTTTTGCGAAGAGTGCACCGAAGACGAAAACAACCTGTTCGAAATCATATTCTTTACTAGCTGACCCCGCAACTTCGTTACGTCACATTAGGTAAATGAAAGGAGAGGTATTTCTTCATCAGAATCATCAAACAGCGTGTGAAAATACCCTCTTTGCTTAATCGTAAAAGAGCTTAATGATAAAGTCTATTTTAAAACAATTCAGTCCACTGAATGATTCATTGGCGGCCGTAGGTCTGTTGGGAGTCACGGGACATCCTTCCTGAGGGCTTACCCGGGGCTCTCAACCATAGGCTGTTAGGCGTGGCGTGAGGTTTTTTAGTCGGTAAGAGTCCGGCATAACATCTTATGAGGATTTTCCCTCACGTAAAACAAAAAAAAAGTCCACTGAATGATTTGTTTTAAAATAGTCTTAATCATTAAGCTCTTTTATGAGTAAGCCAACACGCCAGTTTAGATTTACACTCACATTCAAAGAAACCCCTACAGAGCAAATTTTCAAAATATGTGATTCTTAAAAGTGTTATAACTTTTTTATTTATAAACTGATTGACATAAAATACGCTAAATGTTAAGTGGAGCAAACCTCAACACAATATAAAAACTGCATTGCAATCGGTTAAGCGGTTACTGAGATTAGCGTGCACAAACGTACAGACAAACAGATATACAGACATACAGACATACAGCATACCGACATACAGACAAATAGACATACAGACAAACAGACAAAAGTTCTAAAAATCATTGTTTTGCGTTCTTTTGCGTTCATAATATTTTTCTTATTTTTCTTCCATGTACAGACAGCGACCTGTTACGATTTTATAATATGTATTGATTGATATTTCAGTCAAAAATCATCAAGATCTGTATATAAATAACGCGACAACAATCTTCACCCCCTTTTTCCACCATTTCTAGGGGGGATCAAAAAAAGCTCTCGACAAAAGCTGTAGGGAAACGTGTGCCAAGTTTGGTCAAAATCTGTTAAGAAATGCGTCCTCTAGACCGAAACTGTCATGCAAGCATACATACACACAGACATACGGACGGAAGCAAAATAATCCATACTGTCAAATCAGAGACTATGTATGCAAAAAAGTTGTGAGTCAACGAGCGTGGGTTTTAGAATGTACGTATGTTTGTTACTCTTTCGGGCTCTAACGGCTGAGCAAAACTGGCTGAAATTTGGTTCTAGGCTAGATTATATTCTAGAATAACACATGGGCTACATTTATCCTCGGAATAAGTTCTCAAGGACTGCAAGAATGGGAACAAAATTCCATGCGGACGGACCCGCGGTCACCATCTAATATTATTATGGGCTTCCTCAAGGAAGTACATAGGGCCCTAGTTGACTTGTCCAGAACAGAATTTTCAATTCATCAAAGTAACTGCTAGTTCGTATCAAGCTTCACTTCAGGACATGTTTAAGTTCGATAAGGAGCAGCAAGATTTACTTCACAAAAAGTAAATCACTTGATCACAGTATTGTCAACAAAAATACATCATCTGCTAAAATTTCAGCTCTCTTGCTAGCACGGACAGTGGAGTCCCAGTAATAGAGTTCCGTAGTTTGTCCTGCTGGGAGCCCTGGGACATCCTCCGAGGACCTACCCGGGGCTCCCGGCCAACGGGAACGCCTCAGAGCGAGGAAACGCCGCATACGACATACGATACGTGGGCACGAAACCCTAAAAAAATATTTGACGAAAATAAAAACACCTTAAACAATTCGATTGTTGTATATTTATTAACAAAGAAGCCTTATTAAACCTACTTTTAATTAAAAATTAACAAAAAAATCAAAACTTAATAATTTAGTGATTGACCACAACAGTTCAGTTGTTAGCCATAAGATCAAAAAAAGACTAAAAAAAGCAATACATTTTGGGGGTAAACATACTTGGAACTGAAACTCATTTCTTTTTATCAAACCTATATGTGTGTGGTATCTATAGATAGGTCTTCAAAAAGGTTATATTATTAAAATACCAGAAATCAGAATGCCTTTACTTAAAATACCCGAAAACGAAATAACTTAACATTCAAAATACCTTAATCCAGTACACCTTACCGTTTCATACGTACATACATATACCTATAATCTATTCAAATTTTTAATTAGAAAACCAAAAATAGAATACAATTTGTCACTGTCATAACTGCGTAAAATGTAACACTTCGAATATAAAAAAAACAAAAATGGTTTTTTTTACAGCTATAATCTACTGGGTATTATTATAATTACGCCTTAGACTTAACTAACCTAACCTATCCGAGTTGGGGTACTCTGAGTCGGGGTGTTACACTTATTATACACGGGGTGTACATATATTAAGTCAATTTATATTGAGAACCCTGGTACCCATACCACAAGTTAAATCTTACTTTGGGTACCAGTGGTCAACAAATTAATGTGTACTACATTGTGAACGTCAATAGTTTATGTGTCATTGTCATGTATTTTTCAGAAGCAATAAATAAATTATATTAAATATTAAATTAAATATTATGGTTAACACCTCGTTACAACTGTAGGCTGTAAGGTAGGATAGGTATGGTTTTCAGTCGGTAGGAGTCCTGCATAGCATCCATGTAGGATTTACTTCACGTCAAAAAAAAAGTATTTTGTGTTTCAATATTTTAGGATTAAGTATTTAGTAAATTTATTTTTTGGGTTTCGGTTATTCGAACGTAAGGCATTTTAAATTATTTGTATTATATATACTTGGCCTTTTGAATATTGATATTTCGATTTCGGGTATTTGGGCTCATGCATTTTAAGTAAAGGCATTATGATTTCTGGTATTGTGACGGTATACCCTTCAAAAATGCTATTAAGGTTTCTAAGAAACATTTATTATAAACTGAATAGTTTCAGCGAGAGACACTTCCAAAGTCGAAAAAAGTGCAAATGCAATAATGCAAATTTACAATAACAATATTTACAATAAGTATCTGTCACACAGTTTATACTAGCACAGACACCGTCGTTAACTCTATTTTCTAGAAGCGTCCACATTACTGTGCTACTTTGTTTGCTTGTAAAATAGAATAATACTTAGTTCATGTTATGTTATGATATTATAATTATTACATCTATATCTATACTTACTAATATTATAAAGAAGTAAAGTTTGTGTGTTTGTTAAATTGTAAGGGGTAATCTCGGGATCTACTGAACCGATTTTAAAAATTCTTTCACTAATAGAAAGCTACGTTATTGTGGAGTGTCATAGGCTATATAGCATAGCAAGCTACAACGAATAGGAGCGGAGCAGTAATAGTAAATGTTTCAAAAACGGGGGAAGTTATTCCTTTTGAGAGCTGCGTTGCGTGTGCTGCGTAAATATTTATAGTTATGTAAAAAATATGTAGGTACTACAAAATTTTTTCTCTTAAAAAAGTTCTAAAAAATTGCGCGATAGCATGTTTCTATCTTTGGGTTGGTGCACAATAACCATTTTAATGGCAATCACGGGATACCTCTTTCATAAACGAAATCGTTCTTAAAAATAATGCGACGGGAATACACGCGACGAGAAACCTTTTTTCTCTCTCTCTCTCTCTCTCTCTTTCACGTAGTATTGAATTTTAACGACGAGACGCTACGGGAGTAAACGCAACGCGACAGGAGTAAAAGCGACGGGAACAGGTAAGTAAAACTCTCTCTTATGTGGCGCAAACGAAGTTGCGCAGGTCAGGTAGTATCTATATATTTACATTATTACTATCTACAATAAATTGAATTGAAATTGAATTGAATTGATATAAATTATAACAATTTAAATAAGGCCCCCGTTGCATTGTGTCCATACGACTGGCAGCATTTCGCCTTTCAATAGCAATGCCTATTTGCTGAGAAAGATAAGTTTATAATTAGGTATTAATTTAGATTAGTATAGATATCAAAGTGGTTAATGACCGGGAACCGTATCTAGCCTCCAGTTTCTTTTTAAACCACTTAGGAGCAGACAAGCATACGGCCCCACCAGATGTACCGGTGGTCACCGCAGCCTATGGACGTTTGCAACACCAGAGGCGCCACAATCGCGCTGCCGACCCTGTAAAAACCTTATATATTACCTTTTGAAGAACCCCATACTGTTGGCGTTTGGGAAACCCGAGGCAGGGAGATCAGTCCACAACCTAAGAGTACGCGGAAGAAAGCCTCTATCGGATCTCACGTTGCTCGAGCGCTCAGGACGCAACGTGTGAGGATGAACACCTGCAGAATGTAGCCGTGGGCATCATAATAAGCATCATTTGGTTATAGTCTTCTGTTATCGCAGACAGAAAAAGTCCACATCGCATTGGACTAACCACTCGGTCGCCACCTAAATGTCTAGCGCCAGGCATCCTAGTTAACTCCACTGAAGGATGTCTCAGGATTCCCACCGGCTACCACCGTAACCTCATCTAATGGCCATAGTGTTATCCCATCGTCTTTGGAGGTTATTTGATGTAGGGTTTTTATCATGGACGCCATGCCGGACTTCTACCGACTAAAACCACCCGGTGCCTTGCCATCTGCCTTATGCCAGGAGACCCGGGTACAAACATGGGCATATGTTATGCCATTTCACCTTTAATAGGTAGTGAGGTGTATTGCCATATTGAAAATGGACAGGCGCAGGTTGTGACTGCCTGCTGTTGAAAATTTTCAAGCTTAATAATGGCCTTCAAACTGGCTTAAAGACTGACATTTTACTGGCAACCGGGACCAACGGCTAAGTGCTCGTTTAAGGAGACGCGGCGCTTCGAGCGGCGCGGCCCGCCGGGCGGGCCGCCAGAAACACAAACGTATGGAAATGTTCAGAGCGTTCAAGGAGAAGCGTTTTTGCAAGCGTTTGTTTGAGTTGTAGCTGCCACTGCGGCGAGTGTCGTCGCGTCGGAAGCGGCAATTGAAGCGACGGGTGATGCCGCGGAGGACGCGGCGGGTAAACCAGCGAGTCTCGCAATGGAGGAACGCGGCGGATGAAGCTGCGGGTGACGCCGCGAAGGACGCTGCAAGGAAGGGGTGGGAGATGTGCGGGGTATGCGTTAGGTAGGAATGTCGGGCAATATCGTTCATAGAAAATATCGATATTAAAATAAAAATATTTATCAAAATAAAATATCGATATTTTATTTTGAAAATGTAATCGATGTTTATAACCCCGTGCCTTCCGAAGCACGGAAACGCTCAAATAAATGTCACAAAGTGGTCACATGGGTCACCCATTCAAGGACCGCTCATAGTAAAAGTTGCTGACTGCAGTGGTAGTTTCACGACAGCGCAAGTAGGACCCATAAAAGGGTGGCCGAATGCAAAATAATAATTGGTACAGGGATAGATTATAGTCTGGAATACATTAGGCTACTTTTTCCCGGGAATAACTTCCCATGGGAAACAGAAACGGGAACAAAATTTCAAGTATATTGGGTGTCCGGTGTCCCAAAATTGACTCTCCAAATTTCATAACACGACTTGGCATCGGACATCAAAAAAAAAATTTTATACTTAAATAAAAAAATAATAGTTTCAAAAACTAAAAAACACGCTTTTAGCACGCACTAAAAATTACAAAATAATTCTGTTCAATTTATTATGAAACATTTTTTCCTATCCCATTCAGCAAACCCATTAATTTAATACCCATATCATGGGGGTGCATTTCAATTAGCCTATCCGCCATCTTGGATGTCCGCCATGTTAGATTTAACTCACGTGACTATTTTTTTCGTATTCCTGACAGCAAACCCTTTCATTTGATACCCATATCATGGAGGTGCATTTCAAATAGAATGTCCGCCATCTTGGACGTCCACCATATTGGATTTAAGTCACGTTACTATTTTTTTCGTATTCCTGACAGCAAACCCTTTCATTCGATACCCATATCATGGGGGTAGATTTCAAACAGCCAGTCCGCCTTTTTGGGGAGGCCGCCATATTGGATTTGTAATGACGTTTTTTAGCTAGTCATGTATTGTCATCAGAACTCAGAGCGTGTGCAAAATTTCAGCCTGATCGAAGGACGGGAAGTGGGTCAAATTAACATTCCAAGATTTTCTTACATACATGGTTACAAGTGAAGCTAATGGAAGCGTGTTAAAAACGGGGGTTAATTTTTTTATTTTTAAAAAAATATTTTTGTCGCACATTAAACATTCGCTTGTTACCGCGGCAATTCAGGTAACATGGTCGGCACGGCAAAACCAACCACGGAGCACCCGCCTGGCTGTCGTTGTCGCTCCCTGCTGCCGCTCAGTAGCGATAGAAAGGGTGATAATGAAAATTTACAGGCCTCTGAAACTGATGCCACGTCACGTGACGAAATTTGGACAGGTACTTTTGGGACACTTTATAGACATATTTGTACTCTCTCCTATCACAACACAAGCGTATGTGTGTGACGTAGGCAGAAGTGTCCTATTAGCGAATATTTAATATTGATTGATTAACAATTACCTATCAAGCCGTAGATCTAATCGCAATTTACACAAAGGATTGACAGATTTCGCAGGTGGGTTGCCATCTATTTTGATTGTATTTGTATGAGCGTAAATATAGAACTGATAAATGAAATCAATTCATTGGTATCGTTGGTCGGTCTGTCTGTTTGTTTGTTTAAATTTTTCTGTTCTGCTCCTCAGGACCTCAAAAATACCCCAGGACTCCCAACAACCCTACGGCTACCACTGCGGCCTCACCTAGAGGGGTTCGGATGCTATCCCGCGTCTTTGGAGGGTTTTTGGGTGTTATCCCGCTTCTTAGGGGGCGTGCGTGAATCCCTTACGTCATGCTGTCGTCTAGGGCCTGCTTCTGTAAGGACGGTGAAGGATCATGTGTCGTGGCTGAAATTGGGAGAGGCCTGCGTCCAGGAGTCTTAGGTTAATTTGATTGACTGATCTGTTTATTCAAAGTAGTCCATTAACTGCCAGGAATACTGGGATTCTGCTCTGAATTCTGGGGCATCCTTCCGAGGAGTTGTGCGGGAGGTCTAGCCCTAGATGAATAGCGACGGGCCGTGCGTTTTTATGTGGTTCCGTATTTAAAGGGTAAGAAATGGGTCCCTATTCATCAGAGTTCGCTGTCCGTCCGTCTGTCTGACTGTCTGTCTGTCTATCTATCTTTCCGTCACGAGGCTGTATCTCAGGAACCGTGATAGCTATAGAGCTAAAATTTTTACAAATGATTCGATTCTGTTACCGCTATAACGACTAAAATCATACAACGTGCTTTTTAGGGTTTCGTAGCCAAATGGCAAAAACGGAACCCTTATAGATTTGTCATGTCTGTCTGTCTGTCTGTCTGTCCGTCCGTGTGTCACAGCCACTTTTCTCCGAAACTATAAGGCCTATGCTATTGAAACTTGGTAACTAGATGTATTCAGTGAACCGCATTAAGATTCTTATATAAAACTAGAAAAAAGCAGTAAATTTTGGGGGTCCCCATACTCAGAACTGAAACTCAAAGTTTTTTTTTCATCAAACTCATACATTTCATCTATAGATAGGTCTTTAAAAATGCTTTTGAGGTTTCTAACATATTTTTTTTCTAAAGTGAATAGTTTGCGCAAGAGACACTTCCAAAGTGGAAAAATGTGTCCCCCCCCCCCTCTAACTTCTAAACTAAGATAATGATAAATCTAAAAAAAAATATGATGTAGGTACATTGCCATAAAAACTACCAACAAAAATTAGTTGGAACGAGATAGAGCTGGTAGTTCTTTTTAATACGTCATAAACAGCAATTTTCGGTTAGAAAAATCACTACCACTGCGAACGTGTTAAAACATCAATCAAAGTTACAACGAACTATAAGAACTCATATATTATGTTACTTGCTGCTACGAAACCCTTCATGGGCGAGTCCAACTCGCACTTGGCCGGTTTTTTTATCATTTTTGGAAACGTAAATGCGCCAATTTGCACCATATTTGCGCCATGCGCGAATTCGACTCGCACTTGGCTTGTTTTAGTCGTTTCGAGTCTGGCTTGACGCTTTCCTTGCGATAAAAAAGAAATATACATTCAAAATATTTAAGAAAAACGAACAAACCCGCGGTTTTACTATAATATATCATCAATTAACACAACCGATCGATTATAATTGAATCAATACTAATGTGTTAGATAATTTAGATAAGGAACGAACTGTCGAGTGGATTAACAGTCCATTTATATCTTGCAGAACATTGTAGACAATGGCAAAGATTGTGGCTCTTGTGCTTTTTGGATTGGCCGCAGTTTCGGGTAAATATTTCTCTATTTTTCTAGTACTAAAATGGTGCTCAAGCTTACGGCTTAAGGCTACGCTAGTCAGCAAAATCGGCCCAATAAGTATGCTGTTTCATCTCGCATCTTATATTGAGAATAGGGATCCACGATAATCCTCGGCCCAAGGTCCAAAAAGATGCTTTAGAAAAGAGAGTGTTTTGAAACAAATACTGAATATTTAAAATTTGGAGTAAAGTTTTGTGAATTCTTCGAGAAATGAACTAAGTCTGTACGAATATTTAATGGCTTCTATCTTATAATTTGAATTTTCGAGCTTTGTATGTAGGGTATCAAACAGTTAAATAATTTCCTCCCAAAGTTTGTATGTTTGTATGCACAAAATAGCGAAAAGCACAATCTTTAGGCTTGACATAAAATGTTCAATGAGGCGATGCGACTACAATACCCTGAATTCACCCACAACCCGTACACTCACTAAAGGGTATTATTGGTTGTCCTGGGAGGAGTCGAGCCGTTAACACAGCGAAGAACCATAGCGTCCTTGGCTGCCTTCTACCGAATGTATCACTGCGAGTGTTCTGAAGAGCTCTACAATCTGATCCTACCCTCTTCTTTCCGATCCCAAACAACGCCTGCCGGACGTAAAGAGGCACATCACAGGGCCGCTAACTTGAGGACCACTGTCAGAAGTCTTACGGACTGTGAGACTGGCCCCCAATCGCTAGATGCGCCACGGCTTACCATGAGGCTGCATGGCGGCGACGTCAAATTGGCTGCATGGCGATTTTAAATATTTAAAAAAAGACAGACAGACAGATGGATAGCAATGTCTCATGAATAGGTCCCGTTTTTAACCATTGGGTACGGAACCCCAAAAAAACACGATATAAATGTACCAGGAGAGCATAGTATACTAAGAGATTGTGTGTTATTTTCAGCGCGGTCTTACGACCATGTGCTCAAGAATTTGGCAGGCGAGGGTCCTCGGTACCAGTACGTTGAGGCTGACGACGGCAGTGCTCATCTCGCCGACATGTGGCTCAAGCTCAGTGATGCACAGGAATCGGCCAGATACAATCCGGATAGACAAAATGTTTACCATCTCTTTACAAGGTAGGTACTTTTTGTTTCGTGGGTAGGTATGTAATGTCGAACTGATTAAAACCGCTTGGTCATGATCGATCCGTCTCCATCTTCGAGCATCCCACAAACTCCATACAAATGATTCGTTTAACAATTCTGTCACATACAATAAAACACGTTATTTACCTATGTAAAGAGCTTGAATGTGTGTGTGACCAACCAACGTTCTCTCAAAATACCCTCCAACTAAATGCCAGCTGTGGCGGGCGTATGTAATACTATTATTATTATCTTTGGTCCCGGATAACTTCTAAAAAGGAGACTTTGGCGTTGGCTACCATCGCGGCCTTGCCTAAGGGTTTTAAGTGGCAATTGCGAGTTCTGGCGTGCGCCAGTCGACATTTACGGTGCGCTGATTCGTATAGAATCGGGACACCGCCACCTAGCTGTAAACGCGGAAACTTGTCTCGATTCCATACAAATCGGAATATCTCGCTGCGTAGGGCGCGCATGAAACTTTCACGCCACGTCTTGGGTCTTCTTCTGTTAGAACGGCGAGTGGCCGCCCGCCGTATTCAGGTCCTTGTACAAGGTCTTCCGTCTTCTGAATAATATCCAGTAGCTAGTGTACCAAGACAGTTATGGCTTCCTGGTACATTCCTTCAGTAGATTTTATAGTTGGGCGCTTTGAATACAAGTAAATAACATCGCTTCTTTTCAGAAATGGCTGAAGTGTAAGAACAAAAATTTTGTTTAAAAAAACTGGAATTTAAAAACTTAAGTTACTATGTACTTAAATGAAGTTATAGGTATACCGTCATAATACCAGAAATCATAATGCCTTTACTTAAAATGCCTGAGCCCAAAATACCCGAAATCGAAATATCAATATTCAAAAGGCAAATATTTATAATAAAAATAATTTTTAAATGCCTTACGGTCGAATAACCGAAACTCAAAAAATAAATTTATCAAATACCTTATCCTAAAATGTTCAAACACAAAATACCTTTTTTTTTAACATGATTTAAATCCTACATGGATGCTATACAGGGTGAATTTTTCAAAAGGGATTGGATGGCCAAATCCGAAACTATAAGGAATAGCGAAAAATGCTCAAACGAGTCACGAGCCCGATTTTGATGAAACTTAAAACCTCATCATTAGATTTTTAAAAAACCAATAATCCTAGCTGGGAATCGAACCCATTGATTTTGGAAAAAAAAACGCACCCTATATTATTACACCATACGATAGTGTTGCTATTAAGGATCTTATTCTGGGAAGTAATGACATACGGCAAACTAAAGGAAAGTGCTCATCTTAAACAAAATACAATTTATTTTTCTTACGTTAACTGATTAATTGTTCAAAATTTAGACCTCAGGGATCGTACTGCTTTCAATATTATTGATTTCGTTTATAATATTCTCCAAAGAATCATTCTGAGCATGATTGAGAACACGGAATAGTTACGATCTATTCTGGGATTTCAAACGAAACAAATTATGATACAAAATTTAGGTACATGAAATATGAATTCTATTAAAATTCCAAACTTTCCTTAAATTTGCCGTATATCATTACTTCGCAGAATTTGATCCTTATCAGCGACACTATCGTATGGTGTAATAATAAAGGGTGTGTCATTTTTTTCAAAATCAATGGGTTCGATTCCCGGCTAAGATTATTGGTTTTTCAAAAATCTAATGATGAGGTTTTAAGTTTTATCAAAATCGGGCTCGTGACTCCTTTGAGCATTTTTAGATATTCCTTATAGTTTCGGATTTGGCCATCCAAGCCCTTTTCAAAAATTCACCCTGTATATCTGTGAATGGTTAACACCCCGACTCGAATTTTTCTTTTGATTTTTCGTTAGCCCACTGTAGTACTTTTGTAACTCTGAATCAAAGTGTTTTAACATGAGGTAAATCCTACAAGGATACTATGCCGGACTCCTACCGACTAAAAACCACACGTATCCTACATAACAGCCTACAGTTGGGAGCCCCGAGTAAGCCCTCAGAAGGATACTCAAGGACCATCAGACCTACGGCTACAACTGCGGCTGCACTTAGGTGGGGGGGGGGTGAATAAGTTAAAGTCAAATAACAAAATGTGTGAGTGGCAATAAATCTTGCGCTATATAATGAACTGGTATAGCATAATATATATACCTAATAATACCCAGTAGGTTATAGCGATAAACTGGGTAGGTTGGTTTTTTTTTATATTCACATTTTATTCTATTTTCGGTATTTTAAATTAAGGATATTTGAAAATTTGTATTTTGAATTCTGATATAATAATTATTTGTATTTTGAGTTTAGACATTTTAAGGTAAGGTGAACTGAAATAAGGTATTTTGAATGTTAAGGTATTTCGAATTCGGGTATTTTGGTCTAATGCATTTTAAGTAAAGGCATTTTGATTTCTGGTATTTTAATATATAACCGAAGTTGTAACTATAAGTTTTAACTGGAATTAATACTCAAAGATGAATGTCTAAATGGACAATGTTAGGCGGATACACATTGTTAAAACGCGACGCGATCCGATGGAAGGCAACGCGTGTTGAGTAGAATCAATTTCTATTGTTTTCTATGACCAGAGTCACACTATTAACATCCGATGCGCCACCATGCGCAGTACAATCTACACGTAGCGTTGCGTTGTGTTTTAATAATGTTTTTCCACCGTTAGAGAGGCACATTAAAGGGCCGCCATCTTAAGAAACATCGTCGATAGTCCTGAGGACTGTAATAGCCTCCAACTGCTAGCAGAATGATGTCACTATGATTTTTTATAAGGCAAGCGCGGGCGGCGAGGTTTTGGCAGGCTAAATATATAAAAATAACCGGCCAAGTGCGAGTCGAACTCCCGCACGGAGGGTTCCGTACCAAAAAACAACAAAAAGTCGTATTTGTTGCATGGGCGCCCCCAATTTTTCTTTTTATTTAACAAGAGGGAAATTCCTTTATGGATGATATGCCGGACTCCTACCGACTAAAAAACCCCACGTAACGGCTAACAGCCTACGGTTGGGAGCCCCGGGTAAGCTCTCGAAAGGATGTCCCACTAAAGGTCCATTTTGTTTTAATTATTTTTTTTTTTATGAAAATACACTGCTCGATATTCTGTGAGTATTTCAAGCGTCTACTGGTTGCCCTCATTACCTATTTACACAGAACAACGCGTGCCATATACAGTTCGCGTTGCTCTATAGTGTTATACAACGCGCGTCTTTAGACAATTCAAGTTGCTCTCTAGTGTTATACAACGCGCGTCTTTAGACAGTTTGCGTTGCTCTATAGTGTTATACAACGCGCGTCTTTAGACAGTTCGCGTTGCTCTATAGTGTTAACTATCCTTGTATAGATCCTCTACGGTAGGTACAGTATATATTTCAAAAAGAGTTTGTTAACTCTATGTTTAATTAAATTAAACGTAGAGTTCACAAACTCTTCTCAAAAAAGAAATTTTCTTTTTCAGAATATTGATGACATTTGAATGATGACATTATAAGCATTATAAACACGATATCTACGTCTACAACATAAATTGTGTGTTTGTACGTAAATTGTTTATACTGGAGAAAAATCTAAAATATGGACTATTTGTTTACTATTTCCTATGAAATAGCTATCTTTGAAATATTATACCTACCTAAAGTAATCTGCTGAAAGCGTTGTTCACTTTTTAAAGAAAAAATTTTTACGATGAAAGTCGAAAAATAAGTTAGTATGTGACCCGTATAATGTTTAATCATGGCGACACGAAATTAATTTCATTGAGCAACATTTGATTGTGCTATACCTCCTAAAGTATTCATTTAATTTGCATGGTGTAAAGGGAATGAATGATCTTGATGAAATGTTCAAATTAACTAACGTATTTAAAATGAGAAGGATACCTTATAACCGAATATGGAAGACAAAATCGCGAAAAAACACGTTTGTTGTATGGAAGCCCCCCTTAAATATTATTATGTTTTTGTTTTTAGTATTTGTTGTTATAGCGGCAACAAAAACACATAATCTGTGAAAGTTTCAACTCTCTAGCTATCACCGTTCATGAGATACAGCCTCCTGACGGACAGACAGACAGACAGACAGACGGACAGCGAAGTCTCATGAATAGGGTCCCGTTCTTTACCCTTTGGGTACGGAACCCTAAAAATGATGAAAAATGAGAAAAGAGTTGTAAAGATTATTAATTAAATGATTGATTAAGTTAATTATTACCTACTTATTGATTTCAATCGCGATAAGCTATCCTTGTAATATGCTTATTTAAATCTTCAGCGCTCCACACGCTGGTGGAGTGCACGGCGTGGGCACAACAGCGACAGGTCCTCGTAGTGGGTCTGGGCGTGGACACTCTCTCGCTCGAGTCCATGGTGCGAGCCATGCTCTCCAGCGGGAGTAAGTGGGACTGCGCCGCCTCTTTCTGCGAGCAGGTTATGCTCGCGAAGGAGGCGGCGGGCCGGGTACGGGAGAGAACTCTCCCACCCGAGTTCCGCAGTCGGCGCCCTGGGCGCCGCCGACGTGTCTTCGCTGAAGACTATCGGCCTCCATGACCGGGGGTCTGAGGACGGTGAGAGGGCCGCTCACCGTCCTTACAGAAGCAGGCCCATGACGTGAGCAACTCACGCACGCCCCCCCTTAGAAGCGGGGTCACACCCGAAACCCCCCATAGACGCGGGATTGCACCCGAACCACCCCCTGGGCGAGGCCGCAGCGGCGGCCGTAGGTCTGTTGGGAGTCACGGGACATCCTTCCTGAGGGCTTACCCGGGGCTCTCAACCATAGGCTGTTAGGCGTGGCGTGAGGTTTTTTAGTCGGTAAGAGTCCGGCATAACATCCTATGAGGATTTTCCCTCACGTTAAACAAAAAAAAAAAAAAAAATGCTTATTTAAATCTGCGATGTTCAACCTACTAATTAATCCTATTTTATGTGGGTGTTTATTATTTATGTCTATATGTATTATATTGGGTGTAACAAAACTACCGGTTCAAATTTCGTCACGTGACGTGGCATCATTCATGAAACATTACAAAAATGAAGAAAACAAAATCACATGAATACTTTAACCGTAAATCCGTTTTAAAGATCGTATAAATTTTCATTATCACCCTTTCTATCGCTACTGAGCGGCAGTAGAAAGCGACAACGACAGCCAGACGGGTGCTCCGTGTTTGTTTTGCCACGGCGACCATGTTACCTACGAATTGCCGCGGTAAAAAATGGATTCTTAATGTGCGACAATTTTTATTTTTTAATAAAAAAATTAACCCCCCTTTTTATTAAATACTAGCTGACCCGCGCAACTTCGTTTGCGTGATAAATGAAGAACCGCTCGACCGATTTTGTGCAAACTTCACATAAACCATCTACTAAATAGTCCCAACAAAGCCTAAACATTTGATTTGGATAGGTGAGCCCGTTCCTGAGTTATAAAATTACAACGAAAAGTGGCATTGATTTTTATATTATATAGATTTGTATTTGATTTCCGATGCCAAGTCATCTCATGAAATTTAAGGAGGTAGTTTTGTTACACCCAGTATATTAACAAACTATATCCCCTTCTAACAGAGCAAACCCAGACACGAGTCAACCTCTACTGATGGGTGTGGACGCTCTCATTCCCATGACCAACTATAACCCAGCGAGGAGAACCATCTGCCTACTCCACGGGTGGAGGGGAGACGCCACGTCGATGGTTAACAGACTCCTGGTACGAGGTAAGTAATCCCTACTCCCCACTAATATTAAAAAATAGCTGTCGCCCGCTACTTCGTACGCGTGAAAATTATGTTATAATGCCAATTTGATTGCTCTCTGTTTAGCCCCTAGGATATGTAGCGTGATAATATATAGGTTATTTGAAAACCCTACTAACTTTAATGCAAATCTACTGAGTACTGTCCGAGATCCTTCCGGACAAAGCAAAGCAAACCGACAAACAGACATAAATTTTTCAAACTATATTTTCGACTTCGGTATCATAAGTTAAACACCCAGTGAGTACTTTTTTTTTAATATTTCCAATGTAAGTACTTACAGTTTTGACTTTTCTATCATTTTATTATATGTATTGTATTTTTGCAAATTTTGAATCAAATCTACTGAGTACTTTCCGAGATCCTTCCGGACAAAGGAAAGCAAACCGACAAACAGACATAAATTTTTCAAACTATATTTTCGACTTCGGTATCATAATTTGAACACCCAGCGAGTACTTTTTTTTTAATATTTCCAATGTAAGTACTTACAGTTTTGACTTTTCTATCATTTTATTATATACTTATACATTATATTGAATAAGAATATAGAATAGACGGGAAAGTTTTTTTTTTATTTTTTATTTTTTTTATACTACTTAGGTGGCAGACAAGCTTACGGCCCACCGGAAGGTTGGTAACCGTAGCCTATAGACGTTTGCAACACCAGAGGCGCTACACACGCGCTGCCGACCCGGGCGCAGGTTGTGACGACCCACAGTTGAAATTTTTCAAGCCGCCCATAAGGCCTTCAACTTGGCTTAACGACTGTCATTTTACTGACAACCGGGACCAACGGCTTATCGTGCCTTCCGAAGCACGGAAACGCTCGTAAATAAATGTCACAAAGTGGTCCACGTGGTGGTCACCCATCCATATCCGGCCATAGTAAATGTTGCTTACTGCAGTGATCGTTTATAGAACACTGAGTCCGCGGGGCCACGAGCGCTTCAAAGAAAGTAACTCTGTCTGTCTGTCTGTTAAGCTTTCACGCTTAAACGCGCAAAATTTCGTATAGAGATTAAAAGGACATTTTTGTCAAGAAATTTTTTTGTCATGATTTGTGTCCATTATGAAACCAGGATTCATCATTTTGATCCTGAGAGGAAACAAGAATCGATGACGCTAACAAGATGATGGCTGCTCAGGGTTAGTTATTTCATTTGGAAGTATGATAATCTATTGAGCTAGTACCTACTCCATAACTATTTTATTGGCAGGTTTCCTGGCAGCTGAGGATGTGAATGTTATCGTGACGGACTGGTCTGCGGGCGCTGACACCATCAACTATATCAGCGCCGTGTCCAACACTGTCGCTTCTGGTACGATACATATACCTACTTACAAACATACTTAATGGTCACATCTTTAGGCAGAGGCATTTTATATGCCCACATCATCAATATACATATAATAAAATCGTAACAGGTCGCTGTCTGTACATGGAAGATAAATAAGAAAAAATATTATAGGGGGGCTTTATGAACGCAATAGAACCCAAAACAATGATTTTTAGAATTTTTGTCTGTTTGTCTGTATGTCTGTATGTCTGTATATCTGTTTGTCTGTACGGTTGTGCACGCTAATCTCAGTAACCGCTCAACCGATTGCAATGCGGTTTTTTTTATTGTGTTGAGGTTTGCTCCAGTTAACATTTAGCGTTTGTTTTATGTAAATCGGTTTAGAAATAAAAGAGATACAACACTTTTAAGAATCAGATATTTTGAAAATTTTAATTGTAGGAGTTTCTTTGAATGTGAGTGAACCTAAACTGGCGTGTTGGCTTAATCATAAAAGAGCTTAATGATTAAGACTATTTTTAAATAATTGTTTTAAAATAGACTTAATCATTAAGCTCTTTTATGATTAAGCAAACAGGGCAGTTTCAGACGCTGCTTGATGACTCTGATGAAGAAATACCTTTCCTTTCATACACCTTATGTGACGTAAACGAAGTTGCGGGCTCAGCTAGTTTCACCATATAGTTTTATGTCCTAATATGGTAAAACTTTTAAAGCTGCCTATGGCCATCAACCTTAGACCATATATCACGGGACTAGCCTTTGCGAACCACCGCATACAAAAATATTCTGCTAGTTTTCATAGCGGGTGAAGGGGGAAACACAAAGACATATAAAATTTCATTATATTTAAAAATGTATTAATCGACAAACGCGTAATGGCTGTTGTGTGTTAATTTTTATTGTCCAGTCAACTACAACGAATACTAGTTTAATCATATAAAATGATGTGATGTAAACTTGTCTTAACGATTGTCATTTTACCAAAGACAATATAATAGTATAAGGTGGGAACAAATTATCGGACGCGTCCGTCAGCCGCGGCTGATACAAGCAAGCCAGCTTGTATCTGAATAGTACAAATAAATGAAACTGTGCACACTATCGGTCATAAGTAGCGGACGTGACCTTGTGCTGTCCTTGAGCGCACGGACGTCCGAATAGAATCTGGCCGGCTGGATATTTTTGCTGCCGCGGACGCTTTATGAACAATCGTGCACATTATTAAGCCGCGTCCGTCAGCCGCGGCTGACGGACGCGTCCGATAATTTGTTCCCACCTTCACATACAGATCGGCAACTCCCTGCCTCCCACTGAGTAAGTTTCCCCATCCCCCCACCAAAATTTAAGTGTTTATTGACGTGTCAGTACTTGAGAGAGTGTCACTGCGTTGCATTACGTATTACTACCTACGTAGTACGTACTTTGTGCAATTGCTTTGGTTTAATTTGTGCTTAGCCGAGGGTAGACTTGAAAAAAAAGTACCTACATACATGAGATTGCGTTCTGTTCCTTATTATGTTGTTTCCATAGCTAGTGTCCCTAGTATACTCACACACACATTCAAGCTTGATTCAAGCATTCACTTTACGTGTATATTAGTGTGGGTGAAAACGAACATTTTTGTATGGAGTTTCCGCCCTGTGATTTTACTGACAAACGGGGTTCATTTCGTGTATAGGTACCTTCTCTACGCAATGCATCGTTTTGCACCACCGTGGACGCGATCATGCGCATTAGAGGCCTGACGGAGGAAGCAGTCTCACAGGGTGAGGTGGTGGTGGCGGTGTCCCTCGACATCGCCAACGCATTCAACACCTTGCCCTGGAGCTGCGTCAGGGAGGCGCTTATCTATCATGGAGTGCCTCCCTACCTCCGTCGAATTGTCGGGGCTTATCTCTCCGAGAGAGCCATAACTTACCCGAACTGGCTAGGGCCGTGTCGGCGAGATGTGTCGTGCGGTGTTTCACAGGGATCGGTTTTAGGGCCGCTCCTGTGGAACATCGGTTACGACTGGGTGCTGCGTGGTCCGTTGCTCAGAGGGGTCGGCGTAACATGTTACGCCGACGACACCCTCGTTACGGCGCGGGGAGCAACGCACCGTGCCGCAGCACTTAAGGCCACGGCAGGGGTTGCTCAGGTCGTGGGTCGGATTCGGCGGCTGGGTCTTGAGGTCGCCCTTCACAAATCCGAGGCTCTGTGCTTCCACGGACCTCGGATGGGGCCACCTGCGGGATCCAGCCTACAGGTGGGGGGCGTCAGCATCGGCATCGAGCCCTCGATGAAGTATCTGGGGCTCGTACTCGATGGCCGGTGGAACTTCGGACACCATTTCCGAAGTTTGGTCCCAAAACTGAGGGGAGCATCGGCCGCACTCGCGCGGCTGATGCCCAACATCAGGGGACCCAACGCTCCCTACAGGAGGCTGTACCTTGGGATCGTGCGAAGCATGGCCCTGTACGGGGCTCCCGTATGGGCGGAGACCCTGACGGCCAGCAATGAGGCTAGACTGATGAGCCCGCAGAGAGTGATGGCCGTCAGGGTGATAAGAGGATACCGCACGATCTCCGGTGAGGCGGCATGTCTCCTAGCCGGGACCCCTCCATGGGACCTGGAAGCGAGAGCCCTTGCGTCACTGTTCAGATGGCGCAAGGAGGCGCTGGAGCGGGGCCAAAGGCCTGCGTCTCGAGAAATCGAGGCCCAGCGGACCCTGCTCCACCAGGAAACCCTGGAGACATGGAAGATGCGACTTGAGCAACCAAAGGGGGGATTCGCCACAATCGCGGCCGTCAGACCGGTCATGGACGAGTGGCTGGAGAGAAGACACGGTGCTCTCTCCTACCGGTTGACACAGATGCTTGCCGGGCACGGTAGCTTCGGTAGGTATCTGTGGCGAAAACACCGGGAAACCACGGCCGAATGTCAGCACTGCGAGGACCGCAGCGATGACACGGCGCTCCACACGCTGGTGGAGTGCACGGCGTGGGCACAACAGCGACAGGTCCTCGTAGTGGGTCTGGGCGTGGACACCCTCTCGCTTGAGGCCATGGTGCGAGCCATGCTCTCCAGCGAGAGTAAGTGGGACTGCGCCGCCTCGTTCTGCGAGCAGGTCATGCTCGCGAAGGAGGCGGCGGGCCGGGTGCGGGAGAGAACTCTCCCACCCGAGTTCTGCAGTCGGCGCCCCGGGCGCCGCCGACGTGTCTTCGCCGAGGACTATCGGCCTCCATGACCGGGGGTCTGAGGACGGTGGGAGGGCCGCTCACCGTCCTTACAGAAGCAGGCCCATGACGGCAGCGTGACGTGAGCACTTACGCACGCCCCCCCTTAGAAGCGGGGTCACACCCGAAACCCCCCATAGACGCGGGATTGCACCCGAACCACCCCCTGGGCGAGGCCGCATTGGCGGCCGTAGGTCTGTTGGGAGTCACGGGACATCCTTCCTGAGGGCTTACCCGGGGCTCTCAACCATAGGCTGTTGGGCGTTACGAGAGGTTTTTTAGTCGGTAAGAGTCCGGCATAGCATCCTACGAGGATTTTCCCTCACGCTAAAAAAAAAAAAAAAAATGCATCGTTTTGCAAAAGAGTTCCATTAGCCGCTTCTTACGACTACGAATGTAATACTATTAATTATTCTGTGTTCCAGGAGTGAGCGTGGCGAGATTCATCGCCTGGTTGAACTCAGCCACGGGCGCGCTGCCCCGCATGTACCACATCGTGGGGCACAGCCTCGGCGGGCACCAGGCGGGCATCGTCGGCAGGCACTTGGGCGGACAGATCGCTTACATCACTGGTAAGTATTGGTTCTTTCACACATACATATAGACATGGACGCTCACAGTGGGGCTAGTCCATCCCTTAAGGTTGCGCAACCGTCGATGGAACGAGCTATGCTTGATGCTTGGGATGCTTAGAGTATAAATTAGAAGGTAACCTAATAAATACTCTAAGTTGAGATGTCTCTGAGGGATAAGATCCGAAACGATGTTATCAGTTAGAGAACAAGAGTATTCGACTTTTTTTTAACGTGAGGTAAAATTCATCACGGATGCTATGCCGGACTCATTCCGACTGAAAACCGCACATATCCTGCCTAACAGTCTACGGTTGGGAGCCCCGGGTAAACCCTCGGAACCCCAGGACTCCCAACAGACCTACGGCTACCACAGCGGCCTCACCTAGGGGGTAGATAGAGACAAAGTAGACGCCCCTATATCACCTAAGTTTTTAGGGTTTCGTAGCCAAATGGCAAAAACGGAACCCTTATAAATTCGTCATGTCTGTCTATCTGTCTGTCTGTCCGTCCGTGTGTCACAGTCATTTTTCTCCGAAACTATAAGGCCTATACTATTGAAACTTGGTAACTACATGTATTCTGTGAACCGCATTAAGATTCTTATATAAAACTAGAAAAAAAGCAGTAAATTTTGGGGGTCCCCATACTCAGAACTGAAACTCAATTTTTTTTTCATCTAACCCATACGTGTGCCATGGTGTCTATAGATAGGTCTTCAAAAATGTAATTGAGGTTTCTAACATCATTTTTTTCTAAAGGGAATAGTTTGCGCAAGAGACACTTCCAAAGTAGAAAAATGTGTGTGTGTGTGTGTGTGTGTGTGTCCCCTCTAACTTCTAAACGAAGAGAATGACAAATCTAAAAAGAATATGTGACGTACCTACATTGCCATAAAAACTACCAACGAAAATTGGTTTGAACGAGATAGAGCTGGTAGCTTTTTTTAATACGTCATAAACCGCAATTTTCGGTTAGAAAAATCACTACCACTGCGAACGTGTTAAAACACCAATCAAAGTTACAACGAACTATAAGAACTTTTATATTATGTTACTTGCTGCTACGAAACCCTTCATGGGCGAGTCCAACTCGCACTTGGCCGGTTTTTTGTCTAGTCTATTGGCGTGTTGAAATATACTAGCGCAGGGGGCTAGAGTGACGACCCACTATTAAAAAAAAATTGCGTGTACTTAGTGTACACACGTAAGAAGTGAAACTTCTTCATAAACTTAATTTTCACCTCACCTTAAATTAAGTCAAAAAGTACAAAAGTACAAAAGTCCAAAAGTCCAAAAGTCCAAAAGTCCAAAAGTCCAAAAGTCCAAAAGTCCAAAAGTCCAAAAGTCCAAAAGTCCAAAAGTCCAAAAGTCCAAAAGTCCAAAAGTCCAAAAGTCCAAAAGTCCAAAAGTCCAAAGTCCAAAGTCCAAAAGTCCAAAAGGCCAAAAGTCCCAAAGTCCCAAAGTCCCAAAGTCCCAAAGTCCCAAAGTCCCAAAGTCCCAAAGTCCCAAAGTCCCAAAGTCCCAAAGTCCCAAAGTCCCAAAGTCCCAAAGTCCCAAAGTCCCAAAGTCCCAAAGTCCCAAAGTCCCAAAGTCCCAAAGTCCCAAAGTCCCAAAGTCCCAAAGTCCCAAAGTCCCAAAGTCCCAAAGTCCCAAAGTCCCAAAGTCCCAAAGTCCCAAAGTCCCAAAGTCCCAAAGTCCCAAAGTCCCAAAGTCCCAAAGTCCCAAAGTCCCAAAGTCCCAAAGTCCCAAAGTCCCAAAGTCCCAAAGTACCAAAGTCCCAAAGTCCCAAAGTCCCAAAGTCCCAAAGTCCCAAAGTCCCAAAGTCCCAAAGTCCCAAAGACCCAAAGTACCAAGATCCCATCCAAAAGTCCAAAAGTCCCAAAGTCCCAAAGGCCAAAAGTCCAAAAGTCCAAAAGTCCAAAAGTCCAAAAGTCCAAAAGTCCAAAAGTCCAAAAGTCCAAAAGTCCAAAAGTCCAAAAGTCCAAAAGTCCAAAAGTCCAAAAGTCCAAAAGTCCAAAAGTCCAAAAGTCCAAAAGTCCAAAAGTCCAAAAGTCCAAAAGTCCAAAAGTCCAAAAGTCCAAAAGTCCAAAAGTCCAAAAGTCCAAAAGTCCAAAAGTCCAAAAGTCCAAAAGTCCAAAAGTCCAAAAGTCCCAAAGTCCCAAAGTCCCAAAGTACCAAGGTCCCATCCAAAAGTCCAAAAGTCCAAAAGTCCAAAAGTCCAAAAGTTCAAAAGTTCAAAAGTTCAAAAGTTCAAAAGTCCCAAAGTCTCAAAGTTCCAAAGTCCCAAAGACCCAAAGTACCAATGTCCCATCCAAAAGTCCAAAAGCCCAAAAGTCAAAAAGTCCAAAAACCCTTAAATGACATGCTATCCCTGGATAAAGTACTCTTAATTCGAATCCACCGTGGTGAGGAACAGAACAAAGATGGCGCGTAACCAATTTTTTAATACGTCATAAACCGCAATTTTCGGTTAGAAAAATCACTACCACTGCGAACGTGTTAAAACACCAATCAAAGTTACAACGAACTATAAGAACTTTTATATTATGTTACTTGCTGCTACGAAACCCTTCATGGGCGAGTCCAACTCGCACTTGGCCGGTTTTTTGTCTAGTCTATTGGCGTGTTGAAATATACTAGCGCAGGGGGCTAGAGTGACGACCCACTATTAAAAAAAAATTGCGTGTACTTAGTGTACACACGTAAGAAGTGAAACTTCTTCATAAACTTAATTTTCACCTCACCTTAAATTAAGTCAAAAAGTACAAAAGTACAAAAGTCCAAAAGTCCAAAAGTCCAAAAGTCCAAAAGTCCAAAAGTCCAAAAGTCCAAAAGTCCAAAAGTCCAAAAGTCCAAAAGTCCAAAAGTCCAAAAGTCCAAAAGTCCAAAAGTCCAAAAGTCCAAAAGTCCAAAGTCCAAAGTCCAAAAGTCCAAAAGGCCAAAAGTCCAAAAGTCCAAAAGTCCCAAAGTCCCAAGGTCTCAAGGTCCCAAAATCCCAAAGTCCCGAAGTCCCAAAGTCCCAAAGTCCCAAAGTCCCAAAGTCCCAAAGTCCCAAAGTCCCAAAGTCCCAAAGTCCCAAAGTCCCAAAGTCCCAAAGTCCCAAAGTCCCAAAGTCCCAAAGTCCCAAAGTCCCAAAGTCCCAAAGTCCCAAAGTCCCAAAGTCCCAAAGTCCCAAAGTCCCAAAGTCCCAAAGTCCCAAAGTCCCAAAGTCCCAAAGTCCCAAAGTCCCAAAGTCCCAAAGTCCCAAAGTCCCAAAGTCCCAAAGTCCCAAAGTCCCAAAGTCCCAAAGTCCCAAAGTCCCAAAGTCCCAAAGTCTCAAAGTCCCAAAGTCCCAAAGTCCCAAAGTCCCAAAGTCCCAAAGTCCCAAAGTCCCAAAGTCCCAAAGTCCCAAAGTCCCAAAGTCCCAAAGTCCCAAAGTCCCAAATTCCCAAAGTCCCAAAGTCCCAAAGTCCCAAAGTCCCAAAGTCCCAAAGTCCCAAAGTCCCAAAGTCCCAAAGTCCCAAAGTCCCAAAGTCCCAAAGTCCCAAAGTCCCAAAGTCCCAAAGTCCCAAAGTCCCAAAGTCCCAAAGTCCCAAAGTCCCAAAGTCCCAAAGTCCCAAAGTCCCAAAGTCCCAAAGTCCCAAAGTCCCAAAGTCCCAAAGTCCCAAAGTCCCAAAGTCCCAAAGTCCCAAAGTCCCAAAGTCCCAAAGTCCCAAAGTCCCAAAGTCCCAAAGTCCCAAAGTCCCAAAGTCCCAAAGTCCCAAAGTCCCAAAGTCCCAAAGTCCCAAAGTCCCAAAGTCCCAAAGTCCCAAAGTCCCAAAGTCCCAAAGTCCCAAAGTCCCAAAGTCCCAAAGTCCCAAAGTCCCAAAGTCCCAAAGTCCCAAAGTCCCAAAGTCCCAAAGTCCCAAAGTCCCAAAGTCCCAAAGTCCCAAAGTCCCAAAGTCCCAAAGTCCCAAAGTCCCAAAGTCCCAAAGTCCCAAAGTCCCAAAGTCCCAAAGTACCAAAGTCCCAAAGTCCCAAAGTCCCAAAGTCCCAAAGTCCCAAAGTCCCAAAGTCCCAAAGTCCCAAAGACCCAAAGTACCAAGATCCCATCCAAAAGTCCAAAAGTCCCAAAGTCCCAAAGGCCAAAAGTCCAAAAGTCCAAAAGTCCAAAAGTCCAAAAGTCCAAAAGTCCAAAAGTCCAAAAGTCCAAAAGTCCAAAAGTCCAAAAGTCCAAAAGTCCAAAAGTCCAAAAGTCCAAAAGTCCAAAAGTCCAAAAGTCCAAAAGTCCAAAAGTCCAAAAGTCCAAAAGTCCAAAAGTCCAAAAGTCCAAAAGTCCAAAAGTCCAAAAGTCCAAAAGTCCAAAAGTCCAAAAGTCCAAAAGTCCAAAAGTCCAAAAGTCCCAAAGTCCCAAAGTCCCAAAGTACCAAGGTCCCATCCAAAAGTCCAAAAGTCCAAAAGTCCAAAAGTCCAAAAGTTCAAAAGTTCAAAAGTTCAAAAGTTCAAAAGTCCCAAAGTCTCAAAGTTCCAAAGTCCCAAAGACCCAAAGTACCAATGTCCCATCCAAAAGTCCAAAAGCCCAAAAGTCAAAAAGTCCAAAAACCCTTAAATGACATGCTATCCCTGGATAAAGTACTCTTAATTCGAATCCACCGTGGTGAGGAACAGAACAAAGATGGCGCGTAACCAAAAATCGTGACGTGACGTGACGTGACGTGACGCAAATTTTTTTCCAACGCCGATAAAGAAGTTTCACTTCAAAAATTTAAGCCGCTTATAAATAAGGCCTTCAACTTGATTTAACGACTGCCATGTCATGTAACTGACAAACGAGACCCACGGCGCGTAATGTGCCTTCCGAGCACGTACTCGCTCACAAAATGTGCTAATGAAATGATTTCATTAGCCAGACCGAAATCTTTTTCGTGTACCTATCTGGATCGAGACCCACTCGAGGCTGAAATATTTTCCACGTTTTGTGGTATGTGTATATTTCAAAATAGGTACTAAGTAATTGCTTTTAAAAAAATCTATACAGAGTAACATAAAAATTCCAGCCCTGGACCCAGCCCTCCCCGGCTGGACTTTCAACGACGATAAATTCGCTCGAGACGACGGCCTGTACACCGAGGTGATCCACACCAACGCTGGTATCCTGGGCTACACAGGCACCCTGGGACACGTGGACTTCTACCCTAATGGAGGCGCCAGCATGCCGGGGTGCTCGTCTTCGGATTGCAGCCACTCCAGGTATGAGAATGGTAGTGTTCTGAAGAGCTCTTCAAATTTATGCTACTCTAGTCCTTTCGATCCTAAAAATCGTCGTAGATCATGTTTCTGTGGAATGCTATAATTTTTTGTGGTGCGTAAGACCGCACTATTTGGTCCCGCCACTATAATTCCTAAACGGCTTGGAGGATTCTTGCGTAAATTGCCAAACATCCGGTACCTTCAAGTCAATCTCCGACATGAGCATTTTTTATTTAATGAGCACCGAAGTGATCCACACCAACCCTGGTATTCTGGGCTACACGGGCACCCTAGGACACGTGGACTTCTACCCTAATGGAGGCGCCAGCATGCCGGGATGTTCGTCTTCGGATTGCAGCCACTCTATTTATGGAAATTCATCGGACAGTGTTTTGAAGAGCTCTTCAAATTTATGCTACCCTAGTCCATTCGATTCTAAAAATCGTCGTAGATTATGTTTCTGGCCGCACTATTTGATCCCGCCACTGTAACTCCCAAACTGCTTGGAGGATTCTTGTGTAAATTGCTAAACATCCGCTAGTGACACAAATGCAGGACTTTTTATTTATTTAATGAATCACCGAATTGATCCAATGGACCCCTACCCTAATGGAGGCGCCAGCATGCCAGGATGCTCGTCTTCGGATTGCAGCCACTCCAGGTATGGGAATGGGAGTGTTCTGAAGAGCTCTTCAAATTTATGCTACCCTAGTCCTTTCGATCCTAAAAATCGTCGTAGGTTATTGTTTCTGTGGAATGTTATAAATTTGCGTGGTGCGTGTGGACGCACTATTTAGTCCCGCCACTATAACTCCCAAACGGTTTGGAGAATTTTTGCGTAAATTACTAAACATCCAGAGTACCTTCAAGTCAATCTCCGACATGAACATTTTTTTATTTAATGAATCACCGAATTGATTCACACTTAAGCTGGCGCCCCCGTTGGGGGTTCGTCGGGATGCCGGGTTGTTCGTCTTCGGATTGCAGCCACTCCAGGTATGTGAATGGGAGTGTTCTGAAGAGCTCTTCAAGTTTATGCTATCCTAGTCCTTTCGATCCTAAAAATCGTTGTAGATGCTACTTGTGTACACTTCCTAGAACAAAAGAAAAAGCCAGCGCAGCGGAAACGGCAGAAAATAAAAACATTACTAAGTTTAAGGGTCTCGGCTCGTCTTACAATTTTATTCCAGTCGGTGCCGAGACCCTAGGTCCATAGGGTCCCAATGAACATTTTTCTTTTAATTTTGAAGAAGCGTCTTGTGGAGTCGATTGGTGACCCAAAGTCTGGCAGTTATTTCTCCCAACGAATAGGCATCGCCGTTCAAAGGGGGAATGCTGCCAGTCTTTTGTGCACAATGCCACGGAGGCCCTATTTAGATTTAGTTTAGTTTAGTTTGATACATAGTAAATACACTCGAGAGCAATGAATCCGGGTCACTTAAAGAATGTTAAAAATCTCGGAAACTAAAAATGATAGGTTAATGCAATAAATTGTATTTAATAGACAATGTAATACTCCTTAAATGAAAGTAAAAAAAATATGAGTCACCATACATTTTATTAACACAAAATTACATAAAGAAAAAACTGCCGATCTCTCCTTAAAACAAAAATAGGAAACATGAAATTTTTGAACTTTATTACGATTTTCTTGAATTTTAATACTTCGTATTGCCTCCTCGTGCTTCCATTACTGCGTTTACGCGGTTTGGCATGCTGTACACCAAGTTCCTTATACGATTTTGGGGAATATTCTCCCATTCCTCTGTGAGAGCAATTTTGAGCTCACGAAGCGTGATTGGGGGAGGGTTTCGTTGTTTTACGCATCTGCCTAGCTCGTCCCAAGCATGCTCGATCGGGTTGATATCCGGGCTGCGCGCTGGCCACTCCATACGAGTAATGTTCATCTCTTGAAGGTAGTCATTCACAATCCTACCTGTATGAGGTCGGGCATTGTCATGCATAAATATAGCATCCTCACCTAAATTGACCATAAATGGACCAACGTGATCATTGAGGATTTCTTCCACATATCTTACGCTAGTTAAAGAGCCGTTTTCTATGATCACCAGCTCTGTGCGACTTTCAGAAGAAATTCCGGCCCACACAAGTACAGACCCACCACCGTAGGCTACTTTTTCTTCGATGCATGCTTGCTTGAATCTTTCCCCTGGTCTTCGATACACTCTGTGTCTTCCATCGTGCTTGTAGAGCATAAATTTTGATTCGTCGGAGAACATAACTTTTGACCAATCTTCAATACTCCAATTTACGTGGCTCTGGGCATACCTTAGTCTCGAAATACGATGCCCACGCTCCAGTTTTGGGCCGTTTGCAGGTCTAAGGGGTTTTAAGTTAGATTCAGCAAGCCGACGTCTTACTGTCCATGCACTTGGGTTACTTCCTCCGAGGCGTCGAAACTGATTGGTGAGTTCAGTTCCTGTGAGAAAGCGATTTCGAAGCATGGTGTTCACCAAGTATCGGTCTTCTCGTGCTGTGGTACACCTGGTTCTGCCCGTTCCTGGTCTGCGTAGGTTAGAACCAGTTTCTTCGTAACGTCGGAGAACTCTTTGTACTGTTGATAGCGACACACCGACAGTCCTGGCTGTATCGCGCTGACTCCGGCCGGTTTCCAGCATTGTAAGTATTCTGGTGCATTCTTCAGGCGTAAGCGACATAATTTCAGCTTGATTAATGAATATAGAGCACTATCAACATGGTTTATGTACCCACATAAATGACAGATTACAAACAAAAGCAACACCAAATGCTGTAATTTCGTAGTTCCATCTTCGAAAGTGGCCCTTTTTCAAATTTGATTTTTTTATGATATAACTTTACAATAACTAAGAAGTTTTAATACCTTCATTTAAGGAGTATTACATTGTCTATTAAATACAATTTATTGCATTAACCTAGCATTTTTAGTTTCCGAGATTTTTAGGATTCTTTAAGTGACCCGGATTCATTGCTCTCGAGTGTATTTATTATGCTTTGTAACGTCAAATATTTAGTTGAATAAACATTTTAAGTGCTTAATATTTTAAAAAGAAACCTATTTAATTAATTATCAATTCCAGGGCCTACTACTACTTCGACGAATCGCTCTTCAATGGAGGCTTCACCGGCAGACGTTGTGCCACTTACATCAGTGCCTTGACGGGCAATTGTATAATGCCAGGCACTCTGCAGATGGGAGGACTTGCGCCTAAGACTGGGTAAGATAGACAATTGTATATTTATTTCTTCATCCATGAGAAATACATATAAATTATCCCCGAAGGGGTAGGCAGAGGCATAAAATTATATGCCCACATTTCACCTTTTTTAGAATTTGTCCCACGTAATAGGTGGTGAGCCGTATTGTCGTGTTGAGATGGACAGGCGCAGGTTGTGACTGCCTGCTGATGAAATTCAAGCCGCCTAAAAGTCCTTCAACCTGGCTTAACGACTGCCATTTTCCTAGCAACCGGGACCAACGGTTTAACGTGCTCATATTTTGTTACTAGTCGGGAGTTCACTTCACTTCGAAATTATGTTACTTACTTATACCGACGTTTCGGACGCTCAGCAGCTACGACTGGTAATAAAGTGACTATGAACGTTTATCAGTAGCCTAGATCGCATAACACAAACTTATAGCCGCTTACTTAGTAAACTAGGTGGCGTTATGTAGAAATCTTACTAATCCTACTTCCTACTAATATTATAAATGTGAAAGTTTGTGAAGATGTTTGAATGTTTGTTACTCAATCACGCTCTAACGGCTAAACGGATGGGGCTGAAATTTAGTACAGAGATAGCTTATAGTCTGGAATAACACATACCTAGGTTTTTCATCCCGGGAAAATGTTCCCACGGGAAGCGGGACCGGGTACCGAATTTGACGCGGGCGAAGCCGCGAGCATTATCTAGTATTATAAATGCGGAAGTTTGTGAGTGTGGATGTGTGGATGTTTGTTACTCTTTCACGCTGGAACGGCTGAACGGATCTGGCTGAAATTCGGTACAGGGGTACATATAGGTCTGTAATAATACATAGGCTACTTTTTATCCCGGGAATAAGTTCCCATGGGAGGCGTAAACGAGAACAAAACTTGACGCGGGCGGAGCTGCGGGCGTAGTATGACATATTTTAATTTATCCTAACATTGTTACAGATCCTCTGGAATTTATCACCTGGAAACAAATTCTGGCCCGCCATTCTCTAGAGGCTAATATAGAAAACGCATTATAAAAATGTCCAAAAAAAGCCTGTGAAATTATTGAGTAACTTATAAATAAACAACTACACACATAGCACTTCACAAAAATACAACAAACATAAAAGCACACACACACACTCACACACACAGGGACTCACGCATAGAAACTCACAATGTACGTATACATAAAATTGTAAAAACCACAAGATTGTAAGTAAGCTGTCGTGATACTGTGAACCTTATTATTAAGAAAGGTTAAGTTTGCTTAAAACGGTGATCATTAACGCGTGAAGGCGAGCGATTGAAGCGACCGAGCCGCGGAAACGTCCAATTTTTGTATTTTTCTCTTCGCTAGTTCTAACGGAAATAATATGTTAAATTGTAATTCCTTACACTTTATAAGCTCGCTAGATATAGAATCCAGCGGATTTTTTCACAATTTTATACTGACATACGTGCTCACATACAAACAAACACATGCACACATAGGCATCAGTCGTTCAGAGTCGCCGCCATCTTTATTTACACTTATGCACACATACACACATGGAAACGATAAGACTTGTATGTACATTATGTTTTATGAGCAATAAAAAATAATTTTTAAAAGTTGTGTAATTTATTTCGAATAAGTACCTAATGGGATTTTTTTTTGTTCACTCACATCACAATCCTCTCATTCGTCTATTTTTTCAAATATTTATTTTAGGGTCCTTGCATTGGCTGTAAGACTGAAACCTACGGCCGTTAATAAATAGGTATTAAAAAGAAAACTCCCACACTCACACTGCCATTATCATCGTAGTCCCGTACTCTACCTCCTCTGCTTACAGAGAGGTTCTCGAGGGTGAAAGCTATAGGATCTAAGCAACTGATAAACATATTTAAGCCCTCAAATTGGATGATAGTGGGGAGCGGGACGAATGGCGACGTTTATTGACGAATCACAGAGGTGTACTTCGGCCAGTTCTGGCTACCTGTTTTTGAATTTTCAAGCCGCCCATTAGGGTTGAGTCCTGGGACATCCTTCCGAGTGCTTACCCGGGACTCCCAACAGTAGGCTGCTGGGCGTTACGTAAGGTTTTTTAGTCGGTTGGAGCGTGTTGTTTGTGTGTGCATCGACGTGTATGTACACATGATATTGACGAGGCATGGCAAGAGCAGTTAGACCGTGTCGCGGGCCCATAATGGGCTCCTGACACGGTCAGCACTTGACAAATCTGATAATATAAATGAAATCAGCTTCAGTGTGCGTGATTTCTTTACACGTGATATTGACGATATATTATAATATTTATTTGCACTAGGTTGAAACTTGAAAGGTTATAGACACATTTATTTATTTTACTACCTAATGAAATGGACTCGCGAATATGACAATGTGTGACGAGATGGGAGTGTGTGATTTGAGTCACTTCAATATGGGCATGTATAGTCGATAGAGATGTAAACCTTTGATGAAGTAATATAACTGTGAACGGACTATAACAACTCATTACATAGACATAGGCTGCCTCTGTGGCGCAGTCGGTACATACTTAAAATCACATCTTTATCGCCGAAGGGGTAGGCAGAGGCATAGTATACGCCCACACATCACCTTATAGTTTGATGTTTCACGTATAGGTAGTGATCCTATTGCCGTGTTAAAATGGACAGGCGCAGGTTGTGACGACCCGTATCGTAGTGACCGTTTGCAGAATACTGAGCCAGCAGGAAGGCGAGCGCTTTTTTTTCATTTTCCATTTTATCGCGCAATAAAATCGCCAAATCTAATAAATAAATATCGATTACGTAAGGTTTAATAAAAAATGTAGCAGTGTTGGAGTGTGTAGCAAATAATATTAAAATGGTTTCCAATATTCTTACAAATATATGTTACTTATTTATAGTCGGTAAGTAGTTTTAAGGTATATTTATTTCCAATAAGCTTGTCTGTAACATAGTAGGAAAATAGGATTATTACCAACGGACCCCAGAACTCTGTCCCCTCATGAGGTCCGTTGGGAACAGAAGATAATTTCATGTCCAAGGGACCCACTTGCTAAGTACGTGGATTCCGCTGGGAAAAAGAATTCTCTACGAACCCCCACTCTCCTCCCCGTTAGTAAATAAAATTGTTTAGGTGGTTACAAAAGGCATGTATTTAAATCAATATCTGTTTATTCCCTTTTTCCGAACAAAATATTTCAAACTTAAACCAAAAATACTGACTTGCACACTAATTATGCACACTAAATAAACCAAATTCATTACACTGGTTAATAGTATTTGCAGAACTGTTTTACTGAACGAACAACTATTATCAGAATAGCATATCTAAAAATTCCATTGTTCAACAAAAAAATTTAAAACTTTTTTAAGGAAATCTATAGCCTAATTTACTTTTAGGAACATCGTTTATTCTAAGTAAAATTCAATTTAATCAGTCACCTCTACCAAATTTAATTTTATTGATCAAAAAAATAAAAGTCTAACCTAACCTAACCTATTCCGTTATAAGATAGTACTATTTAGAGTGCAAGTTAGTATTTTTGATATGCAATTCGTATTTCTGTTTCACAAATCATATATTCGATGTACGAACCACATTTTTGGTGTGAATTCGATTAAAAAGGTCATCTCGTTCTGGGTAATATTTAGGTATTTTAAGTAGAACATGTTTAGTTAATCAATTGGTTTTTTTGCACAGCATTTAATTTTCTGGTTTGCATTCAGTAAATTAGTGGAGTTACCTAGTGTGCAGAAAAATTAAACAGAGGTGCATTTAAAAATATCCCCAAAAAAAATATCCACGAAGCCTAATGCGGGACCTCTGCTCCGCTCCGCTTCCGCCTTTGCCTTCTAACCTAATCTATCCAAGTCGGATTGCACGAGGTGTATACTGCGCTGCATGGTGGTTGTAAATAATATAGCACTGCTTATACCTTCTCGTTTTTTATTAAAGGGGGAGGAGAGTGGAGGTCCGTAGGGAATTCATTTCCCAACGGACCCCACGTACTTGGCAAGGGGGTCCCTTGGACATGAAATTATCTGCAGTTCCCAACGGACACCATGAGGGGACAGATACCTGGGGTCCGATGGGAATGTACGGAAAATAGTTGATTCGTTCAGTTCGTCGGAACGGAAGTAGCCTTAACCTTTTAAAAACCCCGTAGCCTTAATTTAACCCACTCCAGGTTTAAGATTTTTTAAAGTCTAATGAGTAGTTTGAGTTTCAGAGAGAGATTACAAACAAAAAAAGTCTATTTATAACATACCCAAATAGTAGAGTGTATAACAAGGGAGCAAAATAGTATTTTTATGGCGAGGGCGCTACTTTGAATCACGAGCGAAGTGAAGGATTCTAGAATAGAAGGATTAGGATTGTAACTTATAATCCTGAGCGCAGTGAGGGATTCAAACCGCCCGAGGGCAAAATAATTTGCTCTCGAGTAATGTAGGTACTCTACTTTTCATTCCCTTTCTATGAGAAAAAATAGGCATGTATTTAAATCGATATCTGTTTATTCCCTTTTTTCGAACAAAATATTACAAAGTTAAACCAAAAATACTGACTTGCACACTAATTATGCACACTAAATAAGTCAAATTCAATATACTGTTTAAAGGTGTTTGCAGAACTATTTTACTGAACAGATCACTATTATCAAAATCGTATATCTAAAAATTCCTTAGCTCAACAAACTTATTAAAACTTTTTTTAAGAAAACCATCGCCTAATTTACTTTTATGAACATCTTTCATTCTAATTAAACCCCAATTTAATCAGTCATCCTTACAAAATTAAATTTTATTAATCAAAAAATAAAAAAACTAACCTAACCTAACCTATTCCGTTATAAGATTGTAAAATTTTGAGTGCAAGTTAGTATTTTTGATAAGCAATTCGTATTTTTGTTTAGCAAATCTTATATCCGGTGTAAGAACGAAATTTTTGGTTTAAATTCGATAAAAAAGGTCATCTCGTTTTGTGTAAAATTTTAGTTTTTTAAGTAGGACATGTTTAGTTTATCAATTGGTTTTTTTGCACAGCATTTGATTTTCTGGTTTGCGTTCAGTAAATTAGTGGAGTTACCTAGTGTGCAGAAAAATTAAACAGATGTGCATTTAAAAATATCCCGAAAAAATAAGTTTTGTACGACGTAGTTGGCTTCTTATAGTTATCCATTCAGAAGTTAATGCATTGACACTTTAAGGCCATACCCAGGGCTAACGACCTTGAGCATATGGGCGATATGACTCGCCAACATAGAGTAGCGCAACTACAGAGACATCAGAGTAAAAGAACTACGGAAGAAGAAGAAAAATAGTAGCGGAAAGGCGTTCCACGCTTCACCAAATAAACAAGAAGCTGTGAGACGGTCCCACCCGACTGCCCCTCTCTAAAACGTTTATTGTGAGAGTTCAATTCGATTGACGTTGTCATTTTTGTTTTATTTCAAACTTTGAACAGATGATCCACGTGACCAAGTGACGTAGTTTAATGCAACAGAGTCACAGACTACAGACAAAGCCTCGCCGTAAGCCCCTCTGCACTCTATTTTATAGAGACAGGCGAAAATAAATTAAAAAACACAGGAACGTTTGTATTTCAATTTTCCTTTGTTTTTAAGTGTAGTAAAAATACACTGCAAAAAATGTGATTGGTTATTACGTAAAAATTAAATGTGACGAATTCACAAAGACGAATGTTCATATATTCATTGTTTTACTTAAATTATTACAAATCTAGACAAGAGGGGTCTTCCACTCGCTTAAAATTTTTGTTACTTTTGGAACAAAATTTCATTTCATTTTATTATAACAAACAAAAATAGTAGTAAACGCAGTTGCGAGGGTCATCTAGTTATGAATAAATAAGAAGCGCTCGTGGCACCGCGGACTTAGTGTTCTGTAAGCGATCACTGTAGTAAGCTCATTCACTATGGCCAGTCCTTGGATGGGTGACCATCCATGTGACCACTTTGTGACAGTTATTTGAGCGTCGTTTCCGTGTTTCGGAAGGCACGTTAAGCCGTTGATCCTGGTTGCCCATAAAATGGCAGTCGTTTAACGAAGTTAAAGGCCGTTTTGGCGGCTTGATTAATTTTAACAGCAGGCAGATACAACCTGCGCCTTCCTATCTCAACACGGCAATACAGCTCACCGCCTATTACGTGGGACAAATTTAAAAAGGTTAAATGTGGAGACATAATAATATGCCTCTGCCTACCTCTTCGGGGATAAAGGTGTGACCATATGTATGTATGTAACTAGCTGACTCTCACAACTTCGTTTACGACGCTTAAGGTGTATGAAACATGAGGTATTTCTTCATAAGTCTCATCAACCGGCGGGTGAAACTGCCCTGTTTGCTTAATCATAAACGAATTTAAAGATTAAGCATATTATAAAACTAGCTGACCCTCGCAACTTCGTTTACGTCACATAAGGTTTGCAAAAGAAGAGGCACTTCTTCATCAGACTCATCAAGTAGCGTGTGAAACGGCCCTGTTTGCTTTATCATAAAAGAGCTTAAAGATTAAGTTTATTCTAAAAAAAAATTCAGTCCCCGACTTTGGCGCGGACAGAATTATTTTACAACAGCCTTAATCATTAAGCTCTTTTATGATTCAGCCAACACGCCTGTTTAGATTTACCGTCACATTCCAAGGAACCCTTGAATTATAGGTTTTAAGAAAGTTGAGATATCTCTAATTCCTGAACTACAAAACCCTCAGCACTGAAACTTGTGTGAAGCAATCCTAGGTTGAATTCTAGGTTTAGAGAAGTTGAGATGTCTCTAACTCCTGAACTTCCTCGGATCAATTTTCATTCAAATCAGTAGTTTCGGCGTGATACGTATTCGGAATACAGACGGACATGAAAATTTTAAATTTCATTTTGGCTTAAGTAGGTATCGATTAGAGAACGCGTTCTTTTTTTTTAAATAGCTTCCATATTCAGACTCTCGACCCTCAACAGTTTTATTATTATGTATAGATATAGACTAGCAAGAAACTCGGCGGGCACTCACTTTATTCACTTTTATACCTTAACCAATTTGCCGGTAGATGGTGCCTACTTGTGGCGACCCACAAGACGTAATAAGCTAAAAGAGTCAAATCTTTCAGCTTAGGTTGAGAGCAGTGTCTCAAAAAAGCAGAGTGTTAATAATAACTATAATGTAAGTATTTTCATCAGTAGACAACTGATGAAAATACTTATATTATAGTATCCCTTAGCACAAGGTTATATTAGCTTAAGTTGTGTGCAAATGTCCACAAATATTTCTTCATTTATTTATATTTAAATGATTATGTACCGCTTACAATATAAGCATGATTACCTTTCGAAGTAATTTAATAAAACAATACGAAAAATAAGTTGAAATGCATTATATTCTCATGTAATGCAGCATGCATTGTGTAACTCAGGCTCTGGCTCTGTTGCACGCATTACTCTGTACATGAATGAAAATATAACATTTTACGAGAATATTTTGCAGACCAGAGCGACACACGTCCGTCTAGCAACACGACTCCCCCCGCACTAGATTTTCGGGCGAGCGCGGGGAAGCAAGCAACGTGATGTATGCTTTGAATACATTATTAGTTATAATTAGTTAAAACTTATACTAATTCGAAATTGAAGAAAACCATTTTAGAGGTCTATGTTTTCTTTAGTCTCTGATATAAATTTTATTATCATTCATTAATAAATAGATGTCATACAACGACTTCTTCTAAAAAAATATGGGCTATTTCAGTGATGTTTTACTAGTTATTTATAATAAATACACAATTTCTGATTAAACCATTTTCTGGAACACATCTTGTAGATTTCAAATCTACTTTTGGCTGTCATTTTTCGTATACTAATACCGAGAAGAACGTCTTTATTTGCACCTCTTTTTCGCAAACTTTGTCAACCACTCCCCTATCCGACGTAGAACTCAATATATTAACAGACGAGATCATGACAATGGGAAGGAAGACTTGCAACAAAAGTAACAAAACCCTTTCCCTACGCGTTTGCCTCTCTCACTCTCTCTCTCTTGGTCTGATTTTTTTTTATTACTATTTTTTTCCGTAAACTTTATGTAGGGGGTGCGGGCAATGACTACTGTTACGGCGATCTCACTATCTCACATGTTTTTACTTTTAAATTACACTCGTAGCTCCCAAACGATTTGACAATCTGGGAACTTGATGCTGCATATTGTTCAGATCAAATCATTCGAGGTGCATATAACCGGTTTGCCATAGGCACGATGACTGCTGCCGAACATTTCGACCAAGCAATCACTATGCTGAGTTACTCACACTGGGTGTGTTTTCAGCAGACACGCATGGGTCTGTAAAATAGAAGTGACACGGAGGCTGCGGCACACACTTATGTGTGTTAAACCTGAGCAAAACGGTAGTGCTGGGACCCCATACACCGTGTGTGCCTAAAAAAAGTGTGTGCGTGTAACCCTTACGCGCGATTGAAGTTCTGTACTTCTTTGCCATTGACGGCATCAAATGTTATATTAATATCATTCATTCGAATTTTGAATAGCGGAAACATAGTTCAAAATTCAAATAGTAAGCGTGACATCCGTCAGAAAAAAAATCTGAGTTACTCCCTAAGTCGCGCCTAAAGAAGTTATACTTCAATAAATGAATATTATGGGAATACCAATAACTAATACATACATATAACACGCCTATTCAACCGACTTCAAAAAAGAAGAAAGTAATACGTTTACCTGTTTTTTTTTGTGTACGTTCATCTTAGATCATCTAACCACAGGATGCGCCTTACTTAAGCATTGTTTTCTGCCAAGCCAATAGACCATTTGGTCTTTTGGCTTTATAAAAAGCACTGTACATCAGTACATCATTTTATATGATTAAACTAGTACATTTCATTGTAGTTTACTGTACAATAAAAATTAACACACAACAGCCATTACGCGTTTGTCGATTAATACATTTTTAAATATAATGAAATTTTATATGTCTTTGTGTTTTCCCCTTCACCCGCTATGAAAACTAGCAGAATATTTTTGTATGCGGTGGTTCGCAAAGGCTAGTCCCGTGATATATGGTCTAAGACGTGTTCTGGGTTCTGGGACATCCTTCCGAGGGCTTCCCCGGGGTTCCCAACCACAGGCTGTTGGGCGTGACGTGAGGTTTTTTAGTCGGTAGGAGTCCGGCATAACATCCATGAGGATTTTCCCTCACGTTAAACAAAAAAAAAAAAAAAAAAATGGTCTAAGACGTTCATAGATTTCTCCGCCAATTAGATTTGTAGTTCTTTTTTTTACACGCTTATATTCGTTTCGGTCGTATGTATGCACGTACGTATGTATGTTTGTATGAAAACCACTTCCACCAAACCAATTTAATTGAAACGGAGAATTAATTAAGGACCTACATTTTCATTTTTAATTCAAAACTATTATATTTTAATTCAAAAATGAAAAATGGAACTAAAAAATTAAAAATAATTCTATTCTACATAACGGATTAAAATAATGTAAGAGTATTATTGTGGAAAAAGAGTGTGGGGGGGTTCGATTAATCAGATAGATAGATAAATAACACAACGCGGCCCAAGCATTTTCACAATAATACCTTTTCATTATTTTTCAGAGCTTTGAATCTATTTCTTTTGTTTTAAGAATATACGCTCGAGATGGTCCCATAAAAAATATTGTCATCGGATAAGTATCTACCTTTGGAAAAATACCATAAAAGCAAGTACAGAAATGGAGATTTCGCTAGTGATATCCCAGGGTATCCCATCGATTTCTCCGCATTTTGTGAACCGAATACAATTTTGTTTTTATTTAAATGAGTGTATTCCTAACGTAGTGTAAAATAAATTTTATCAAAATACGATAAGTACTTTTTGAAAAAAATTACGTAAACAAAAATTTATACAGTAGTTAAATAAACATTCAGGCACACACGTCGCACGGCCCGCTTATCTGTCTTCAGAGAGAAAATCCGGACAGGTGCGAGACGGACTCTCCCATCGAGGCTTCCGAATAGAATTGTAGTTAGGAACATATTCAAAACTATATTTATCATGATTTAGTAGCAAATGTATAGTTTTCATATATTTCCTGCTTAAATATTACCAGCTTTTCCCAATAAAGGAGAAAAGATGTACCCTGAGTACATTTATATATTATGTGATGAGATAAAGACGTCACTCGACTAACTGACGATACCAGTGGTGCCAAGCAGTTAATATAGTAAAACTATTTTCTATAAAAAATATCAACACATATGTGTACCTACATCAGTACAGACGTATTCACACATACACACAAACACGCCCCGCGTGTCTAGCCAGCACCGCCGTATGGTAATTTCGCGTAGTTTCTTCGTCACACGTGGAGGTGTGAATCAGCACTCTTGTGGAGAAATTAAAACACCTATGGTTTGTGAGTCAGCAGTGATCGTGTTACCAGAAGACCAGAAGTCTTAAGGAGCTATTCACAATCATTTACAACTACTTTGTTCTTTACTTATAGCATTTCCTCTAGCAAGAGCAAGGAAGTATGACCTGGAGTCAGAATCATTGAAACTGTACGGTGAGGACATCCCCGCCATACTGAGGAGGTTTCGCAGGACCCCGGAGTATATGAAAATTTTACAAGATCAGGTATGTCTCTGGAGTTGCCAGCCAATTTCCATGTACCGTATAACCTACCTATTCTTCCAAATAAACTCGTAACTTATTGTTCTGTGAGCGATCACTGTTTAAAGTAACGATGATGGGATACGCTCATAAAATGGAGTTACCGTGCTTCGAAAGGCTCGCTAAAGGTGCGGTTCCTCTTTGACGGAGCGGAGCTGTGCCGCGATTCACCAATCACGGTGCGAAGTGGAGAAGAGACGTGGATTTTAAGCCATGTGATTGGTGAATCGCCGCACAGCTCGTCTCCGCTCCGCCTTAGTGGAACCGCACCTTAAGCCGCTGGTCCCGGATAATAGTACCTAACATGACAGCCTATACTTAAAGTAGAAGTCGTTCCAAATATTTGTGTGATCACACAAATGTTTGTTTCGGAGTTTGGGCGTTTTCTATGTTTATATTTAGTAATATTATAAGAATGTTTATCAATCGTCTAGATCCCATAGCACAAGCTTATATTAGCTTAATTTGGGCTAGCTAGATGATGTTGTGTGACAATGTCCACAATTATTAATGTAAGTAGGTAAGAGTATGTCCGCCTCTTCATACACCTTGGGTGGTAAAGTCGTGACTATGTAGGAATGCAAATAACAAGAAAGCCGTGAGATCGGTCTCACCAGACTGCCCCTCTCTAACACGTTTATTGTGAAAGTTCGATCCGATTGACGTTGTCATTTTTGTTTTCTTTCAAACTTCAAATAGATGATCCACATAACCTAGTGACGTAGTTTAATTAAACAGACACACAGACTACAGACAAAATCTGGACAGAAGCCCCTCTGCACTCTATTTTATAGAGAGGGGCTAATAAAACTACCTACTTGAAATTTCTATTCAAGTAACACTACTTCAAACTTTGACCCGGGATTTTCAGCATTAAGACTCTGTAAATAAGAATGAAAATTTTTTTGCTATTTCTAGCACATGTATTTAGACATACACCTCCAAGAGGTGGCGGTCCAAATAATGCAGAGGACCGAGAACCAGCTGTCGCAGAAAGTCGCGGAGATGGTGGGGTACTCCCCAGGCACTACCACCACCACGGCAGCCCCATCACTGTAAGTGTTGAACCTCTTATAGATTGCTTACTCCCTGGTCATGTCGTGATGTCGTGACCCCTTTAGCCTTCTTTTTGTCCTAACATTTCTTAGTTTATTTTATCCCCATGTGTGGCGACGGGAAAGAACACAAAATGTCGCCACCCCAAGTTCATCCTGAGGGTGTCGTAAGAGGCGACTAATGTAACACTCTCGCACAACGATCTATTGCGTAGTAAAGGAAAACTCGAAATGAAAACCTGGTTGTCAGTAAAATGACAAACGTTAAGCCGAGTTGGAGGACTTATGGGCGGCTTGAAAAGTTTCAACTGTAGATCGCCATGACCTGAGCCTGTCTATTCAACACGGCAATATGGGATAATATAATACGTGGGACATAAAACCATATGGTGAAATGTGGACGTATAACGTACCTCTGCCCACCCGTTCGGAGATAAAGGCGTCACGCGTCGACGTCATTCTATGTACTTTCGCCGCCAGCCTGATGAAAACCTCATGTTGACATTTAGCGAATCGAGGGTCAAACCTCTTACAGCTTGCTTACCTCCTGGTCATATTATGTCTTGGGGTCTCGACTCTTTTGTCTCGGTTACCCAAAATATCTTTGGACCCATATTTAAAACCATATTAATACCTAGCGAATCGAGGGCCACTATCAAAGTTCATATGACTATTGATAGTAGACATGGAGAAACAATGATGTGCCATTTACGAACCGCTTAAAGAATTCTTGGTTGCAAGAGAAGAGAAACTTATGCGTCGGCAGAGCGTACCATACCAAATAGTTGTCACAAAGAAACGATTTTTGGAATCGCTCGATTCTGGCGAAGATTCTCTCCACAGTATAAGAGTGGCACCTCTGTCCGAGTGGTATTAAGTTGAAACCTCTCAAAGTTTTCAGAACTAGTTCGGTAGAATGCATCCAACGATTCTTTTGTATTTGCAAGTCCCATAAATATTTGTTCCAAGGCAGGCTGCTTCAGCAACAGAATTCATAATGTCTACGCTATCGAGGCAGTGAAAAGAAAAGAAATAGATCTGCTACGGCAGATATTATTGAAACCTTTGGAATTCCAGGATATTCAACTACAAACACATCAGGAGGCAGGGCGACGAAGATATGCAAGACCCTGTGAGGAGGTTGGACAACTACCACATGCTGCATAGGACCTTGAATGTTCACGACAGAAACCATTTCAGGGACTTGGGATACGAGATGGCTGGGTAAGGGATCACTTCGTCGTCAATTTTTGGTACATTAGGGTTCAAACTTTTCATCTGTGGACCAATTTTTATGAATCGTTTTTAAACAAACGGAACTACTCGCCACAGAGAGGGTGTTCATCCTCACACGTCCGGAGTATAAGAGCACGGCAAGATCTTAAAGGGGCTTTCTCCCGTGAACCCTTAGGTTGTAGAATGATCTCCGAAACTCGGTTTTCCCAAACGCATATAGTAGGTATGGAGTTCTTCAAAAGGGGTCTTAGAAGGTTCTTGCAGGGTCGGCAGCGCGAGTGTAGCGCCTCTGGTGTTGCAAATGTTCATAGGCTACGATCACTACAGTCCATCAGGTGTGACCCTCGATTTATGTGGTTGTTCATTCAGGTAAATCAACGACACCATTCCCCCACCCAAAATTATTCGAAGAGGCCTACTTATAACGTCCAATAGTGGACTACGATAGACTGATTTGATTGAATAGAGCCTATATCCGTGATGAGAAGGACATCAGCTGTCAGTTGGTTATGTTGTCTTGGTAGCTCGAGGTATGAAACAACCATGAATGATCAGACCAGGAATAACCATCGGACTGTTATGAAATATTTGAGGGTTCTACTACCAGGATACCATGATGCCCAAAGAGATTTTCGACTATTTCAATTCATTCAACTGATTGATATGTTCAGCCAACAGTAAATTATTCTTCGTGAAGGTTATTGGCTTGTTTGTTTCACAGACGCATGGTGCATATGATAATCAAGGCCATGGGACCGATGAGGGAGTTTTCGACTACTGACAACATAGTTGAAATCGAGGGAGGACCTGAAACCACCACAGAGCAAGATAGAGTCGACGTACATCATACCCATGAGGTATCTTTTTACTTCTATTGCCTTTTTTAGGGTCCCAAAGGGTAAAAAACGGGAACCTTTTCATGGGAATTCGCCGCACGTCTGTCTGTCCGTCCGTCATGAGGCTGTATCTCAGGAGACGTTGGTAAAGAGCTGAAATTTTCACAGATAACAGAAAGATTCATATTTCTGTTGCCACTATAACAACAAATACTTTTTATTTTTAACGTGAGGGAAAATCCTTCATTGATGCTATGCCGGACTCCTACCGACTAAAAAACCTCACGTCACGCCCAAGAGCCTACGGTTGGTAGCCCCGGGTAAGCCCTCGGAAGGATGTCCCAGGACTCCCAACAGACCTACGGCCACCACTGCGGCCTCGCTTACCCTAGGGCCTAGGGGGTGGTTCGGGTAATTTCCTGCGTCTTTGGGGGGTTTTTGGGTGTCATACCGCTTCTTAGGGGGCGCGTGCGTGAATCCCTCACGTCACGCTGCCGTCATGGGTCTGCTTCTGTAAGGACGGGAAGCAGCCCCCTCACCGTCCTCAGGCCCCCGGTCATGAACAACAAATACTAAACTCAGAAAGAGGAAGTTAAGGGGGGCTACCATACAACAAACGGCTTTTATGCCGTTTTTGGTACAGAACCATTGGGTGTGCAAGTCTGACTTGTACTTGGTCTGTTTTTTACAGTGGAAATCCTCATGGATGCTATGCAGGATTTCTACTGATTAAAACTACTCGGTGCCCTTCTAGTTCTGAGTACCTACTGTTCTATTGGGTACCATAGCTACCGCCTTTCGTGGCAACTTGTAGAGAATTGGGGTCACTTTCAGTCTGCTAGACTATTCAGTATTCACAGTGACTTTCAAGTGAGCCGCTAGCATAGCCAATAATGTGCTTCCTTACGCTCCCCTTGAAAAATACGGAGTTTTATTCGGACGTAAACATGTGTGCGGTAACAGAGCGTATCAAGTTCCTACGGTTCGACAGAGAAACGATGTTTAGAATCGCCCGATTCTACCGAAGAGCCTCTCCTCTGAGAGATTTTTCCACTCAGTGTCCGAGATTGGAACTGCTGCCAGGCAAACTTTGTTTGGTATCCAAAAAGGGGGGTGATTTTACCCTTTGCAAAATCTTTACACTCGCGCTCTTTCATACACGGGTGCGGTTTGCACGGGACTTTATCTCCGAAGGGGTAGGCAGAGGCATAGTATACGCCCACATTTCAGCTTATAGTTTTATCCTACATAGAAGATGGTGAATCTATTGCTGTATTGAAATGGACAAACGCAGGTCGTAACAACCCGCAGTTGAATTTTTCAAGCCGCGCACAAGGCCTTCAACTTTGCTTAACGATTGTCATTTATCATTTACTGACAACCGGCTTTCATTTCGCGTTTTCCTTCTCTACACGATGGATAGTTTTGCGAAAGTGTTCCCTTAGTCGCCTCTTACGACACCCTCGGGATGAATTAGGGTGGCGACATTTTGTACTCTTTTTTTTTTATTTAGCTTGTCAAATTGACGTCGCCAGCCTGATGGAAAGCCTTAAAGCATCTCATCAATTGGGGGCCACTCTCACAGTGGTCCTTAAGTTTGCGGCCCTGTGATGTGTCTCTTCACGCTCCTCTTGAAGAACCTGGGATTGAAAGATGAGGGAAACACGTGTGCGGGCAGGTCGTTCCATGTTTTTATAGTTCGACAGAGGAACGATCTTTTGAAACGCTCGGTCGTGACGAAGATTCTCTCCACTGTGTACGAGTCTCTTTCCCGTTACCACAGGGGGCTAATATACCTATATTATATTTCCAGGTACTATCAAGCACTGCCTACACGTTGCCTGATGACGGCCCTAGCTCCACTCTTCAAGAATCATTCGACGCTCTCAAACGAAATCGACCTTCGCATTTAAAATAGCACCAAGTTGTTTTTGTTACTACCTCCTCATTTATTCTGCTCTCCTGTTCTCTCCCTCTATTTCGTACGGTTTTCAGGCTATGGGGACCCCTTTCGAATATCCTCAGGGTCTTCAAGTGAAGTGTGAAGAGGCACATCATAGGGCCCCCAACTTGAGGGCCACTACCTATAGTCTTCCGGGGTCATCCAAGAGTCCAGCAGCATCAATGTAGGATTTTCTTCACATAAAAATACTGCCAAAAATCCTCCTATTCCCAGTAGTACTATTGGAAATATTTATCCCATTAGACTTACCGATAGTAAGACTTCACTACGCTACGTTGCTATAAATGTGTTTAATATCCATCAATCAAATTCGTCGGTCCAAGTAACGCTGGCAGTTTATATTGTCAAGACTGTGCCAAGTTGGTTCATCCAAATTGATTCAGCAGTTTCGGCGTGATACTTATTCGAGTTACAAACAGACAGAGAAAAAAAAATCGGCTTTGGAATCGATTAGAGAATGCCCTACAATAAAAATTTTCCAAACATCTTCCATGTACAGATTCTCGACCTTCTTCAGTTTTATTATAGGTATATATAGATTAATAAAACACATATAAATGGCAAGATCATTTTATGAACATAAACAGTAACATATACATTTATTTATATATTACAAACAATTACAAATTTGGTAGGAATATCGCGTCGCTTTGCGAACACATTAAAATGCACTATTACGCTATAAGGAGTAACAAAACAAACAAACTTAAGTTCAAATAATACTTTAAGGAGTAATGAATCCCAAGACTATCGGATTTATGACCGTGGGCCTGGGTCCTGGGGCCCAAGACGGAGGCTTGACGCGGGAGTTTCATGCACGTCTGACGTCACAAGGATAACACCTAAACTAATTTCCAAAAGACGCGGGAATATACCTGAACCAGGTATCTGTATCAAGTTCCATTTAAAGACCCAGGGTTTTAATGAGGAAGAAATCAAGTGCTAGTAACTAGAAGCAAGAAGGTACAATGGTCTACGTACGAAACGATAGTATAGGATTTATCCCACTTATTTAAACAAACACCTCTTACAATGCTACGCTCTCCTGGTACAATAAGATTTTTGTTCTGCCATCAGTCTGATAGTAAGCTATAATGACGTCTGAATGAAGGTCAATTGCCGAGGCTACTCCTCAAATTGACCCTGAGACATGTTGTTACAGGGTTTACTTAAACACCCCAGGGTTTTAAGGAGGATACCAAGTTCTTAATTGGTCTTATTTAAACAAACACCTATAAGATTCTTGTTCTGCCATCTTCTGTCTGATGGTAAGCTTCAATGACGTCTGAAGGAAAGTCAGTTAGCGAGGCTACTCCTCAAGTTGACCCTGAGACATGCTGTTTCAGGTTTTACTTAAACACCTCATGGTTTTAAGGAGGAAACTAAGTTCTAGTAACTAGGAGGTCCAAGGCTGTACAGAACGCGATTGGAGACTAATAAATTGCTCTTGTTTAAGCTACAACCTCTTACAATACGATGCTCTCCTGGTACATAGATTATTGTTCCGTCATCTTCTGTCTGGTGGTAAGCTGCAATGGCCGTCTGAATGAAGAGAGGTCAGAGTTGCCAATGCTACTCCTCATTTGACCCTGAGAGATGCTGTCTCAAGTTCTATCTATCCAGGTTTTTAGAGAAGAAGGAAACCAGTGCTAGGAACTAGGTTCAAGGCTCAACCGTTATAGATTTGTTGATACTTGACATTTTTCATAGTGTCTAAGCAGCAACATCTTAGAATATTATGTTCTCCTGGTACATATCTTCATGTTCTGCCATAGTCTGCCTGATGGTAAGCTACGTTCAGAAACGGTAGGTAAGTAGCCAAGGCTCCTCAAGTGGATCTTGAGAGATGCTCTTTCAGGTTCCAGTTAAACAACCCAGGGTTATAGGAAAGAGGCAGCCAAATCCTAGTACTTGGGAGGTCCAATACTCTATCTACGTATGTAACAACAATAGGATTTATCACATGGCTTGATTAAGTTCAGTTCATTGTTCCTGTTTAAACAAAATCCTCTTAGTATAATTATGCTCTCCTGGTACAAAGTTTCTTGTTCTACCATCTTCTGCCTGATGGTAAGCTACGATAACGTCCAGCAACTGAAGGTCAGATGCGTAGGCTACTCCTCAAGTTGACCCTGAGAGATAATGTGTCAAGTTCCATTAGATCCCCTGAATTTTAAGAAGAGGGAAACCTGTGCTAGGTACTAGGTTCCAGGCTCTACCGTTATAGATTTCTTGAAGTGTCTAAGCAGCAACATCTTAGAATACTATGTTCTCCTGGTACATATTTTCTTGTTCTGCCATCGTCTGCCTGATGGTAAGCTACGACGACGTTCAGAAACTGAAGGTCCGTTGCATAGAGAACTCCTCAAAATAATTTAAAATGGTTATTGGAAAAGGGGGGGGGGGGGGGGGAGTTACTAAATCCAGGGTTTTATGGAACGACAATAGGATTTTTCAATGGATTTTGTTAGAGTTCAAGTAATCAAGAACTAATGTTCTCGTCTAAGCAGCAACCTCTTGGTATATTATACTTTCCTAGTGCATACATTTTCACTGCCATCGAACCTGCCTTTCTTATGGTAAGTAACGACGACGCTCAGAAACGAGGGTCAGCTTACCTAGGCCTAGGTTACTTCTCAAATTCAAGTGTGGAGTAACTAGGTCAATAGCTCTATGACATGTTATAGAAACTTTATGATAAGATATAAGGAGTGAAAAACGTGTTGAATTCGAAATGGAGTTTAACTTCCTCATAAGAAATGATAATTTTACCACGTTTGACACTACCATTGACAATATCAAATCTGGCTTATATTGAAATATTGGTATAATGATATTGGTAACGACTCTTGAAAGTAACACTGAAAATCAATCACATTTTTTTAAAAATAAAAATAATAGATATTTTTATCTTCTTTGCAGTTCAGCTATTAACAACATATCTCTGCCAATATTGGCACCAAAAAGTACCTCAATAAATTAATCTATAAATCTCTATACATTAAGTGGTACTTAAAAGCACCACATCTCAATATACATGCTTGAGGTTTTGCTCGCTTCGATTTCCATTCGCCTATTTTACCTTTTGAATGGAAAAAATAATAATAATCCTTTCTTATCCCCTTGCCTTCATCCCATAAGGGTTTAGAACTCATTCATATATTAATATTCAATCCGTAACACATAACAATAGCACGCAGTTCCACACATTTGTACATTAAATACCATGATTGACACTATAAGACCACTTAGTAGTCACACCGTCTATCCGATGGTACTTCAATATTTACAATTCTACAACTTTTACCAAATGTGACACTAAAAAGTGCCACATTCAATAATATTCTATCACTTTTACCAATTATGGTACTGAAAAGTACCATTCTCAAGTAAGAATCTACAACTTTTACCACAAATGTCACTAAAAAGTGCCAAATTTAGCTAAAAAAGCAACTGCCGGTGGCATGTTGTTCGGGTTTGGTTCGCTTATTGTCGAGATACTTGCTGTAACCTCCTGCCAGAATGCCCAGTAGGATGATAAGGCCACAAGCTGAATTCGATTTGAACTTAGACGCGCAGTCGTCCGGGTTTTCTGTGTCTAATGTGTATATCTGAAAAGAAAACAAAAATATTTTACGTTATATTTTGCAAGCATTTAAAACAGACGCGCTCGTGGCCCGCGGACTCTGTGTTCTGTAAACGATCACTGTAGTAAGCAACATTTACTTTGGCCGGTCATAGATGGGTGACCACTTTGTGACATTTATTTGCGAGCGTTTCCATGCTTCGGAAGGCACGTCAAGCCGTTGATCCCGGTTGCCAGTAAAATGACAGTCGTTATGCCAAGTTGAAGAAGGGAGGCTTGAAAATTTTCAACAGCAGGATGTGGGGGGGGCGCTACCTGCGCCTGTCCACATCAACACGGCTCACCACCTATATAAAATCTAAAAAAAATGTGAAATGTAGGCATATAATATGCCTCTGCTCCTCTATCTATGTATCTCTGTCTACCCCTTCAGGGATAAAAGACGTGATCATTTAAGGCAATTTTGCAGAAAAACACACGATTCAAGCCACCAGTAGCGAGTGGTATCCGTAGCTTGAGATTTGCTACACACGCTGCAAGAACCTTCCAAGACCCCATTTAAAGAACCCCATACATTAAAGGTTCGACGAATTCAAGGTCTCCAGCTTACATCAGGAGTCAATATAGTCATGTTGTCCTGGTAGCTCGCTATGAGAGACGGCAGTGGGACGAGGCTACTTACAGCTTATGATGTCCTATTACATCCGGATGCCATGTTTAGGAAGATCTAAGGGGTTCTTTCTCTTTGGAATGGGGGGGGGGATAAGATCTCATCCAATTTTTGCCATATTATGAGGATGATTGTCCTTACTGTACTGCGCTGGTCAGATGGGTCATTACAGAGTTTGGTCTCCAGTTTTACTTCTCTTTAATATGAGATGATAAGTTAGTGAGAAGGTGCACCATTAGAAGTTAAATTGGGTCCCGAAAAGATTATATATTACTTTAGTTTAATGGTGCTGTGGAAGAAAATGTCAGACAATATTTATTTATACGCAGTTTAAAGCGAAATCTTCCATTATAATAAGCAGAATTAACAAATTCTTCTTACCTGTCTGGCACCATGAGCAGCATAAGCCGCTAAAGCCAAGTGATACCCCATCCCAAGCCCGGCGGCCCGGCCCGCCTCTGCGAGACATAGCACACTCGTCGCTAAGGTAGCACTGAGCGCCGACCGAGTGTATGATCCAAACGTGAGCGCGGTTGACTTGATACCCACTCGTAGGTCATCTGTTTTGTCCTGGTAGGAGGAACGGGAGAATAAGTTATTGGTAGATTATGTTGCTCTAGTACTTATTCGCAGGTTGTCTTGTGTTTTTTGTTCGATGATCATAAATAGTAAGACGCCTCAAGCCCGCCAAAGATACTCATTGCCTCACTGACCAAGCTTCCCCACACCGCCAGTCCCGCCACAGCTGTCATTATAGCACAGGGCGGAATCTCCATACAAAAATTTTCGTTTTCACCCACACTAATATACACGTAATGTGAATGCTTGAATCAAGCTTGAATGTGTGTGTGAGTATACTAGGGACACTAGCTATGGAAACAACATAATAAGGAACAGAACGCAATCCCGTGTATGTAGGTACTTTTTTTTCAAATCTACCCTCGGCTAAGCACAAATTAAACCAAAGCAATAGCACAAAGTACGTAGGTAGTAATACGTAATGCAACTATTGATCGAAGACTGCAACGCAGTGACACTCTCTCAAGTACTAACACGGCAATAGACACATCAACTTTGGTGGGGGGATGGGGAAGCTTACTCAGTGGGAGGCAGGGATTTGCCGATCTGTATGTAATACTATTATATTATCTTTGATTATAGTTGGCGGGTGTGTTGAGTAAACATTTGCTTATAGTCCGAGAGCTGGCACGAATTTTTGGGTAGGTATTTGAGGCAAGCTGAAAACTTGTCAGATACCTCTCCTACTATATCCCAACTCGGAATTGCAGACCTGGCTGGTGAGTAGCGGGGCTAAATCAACCCCTAAATTTTTAAAAATATTATTTTTTTTTTCCAAAAAATATATTTGAGGCACTACGCAATTTATATATGTTGCAGTGTAATACGAAAAAAAATAAGCCAGATAATTTAATCAGGGTTTTAACATTGCCAGACGCGTGCAAAAATATTTTGCAAAAAATTATAAAAAATGTTTTTGAGGCAGTTTGAAATTTTAATGGAGCGTTATTTATAAGTAAAAAATAAGATTCCCAAAAAGACAGATCGTTTCGGTGGGGCTTTCTACCTGCCAGGTGATCAAACAAATAATGAATGGGTACGAGCCTGTAGTGCTATATATAGACAAGCTGTAGTGTGAGAGAGAGAGCGCATAACGACAGCTGTCTTCGTTCTTGCTTGCCGCGTAACTATTGGCATGGCACCCATGAGGTTTAAATTTATTTCATCAAAAACAATACAAATATCACTTAAAATATTAGGATTACAGTAATTCAGTCATTGTAGGCACATATATAATATTTTCTTTTTCTATATCAAAGTAATAAAAGCAGTACAATCGTTAATATCTTACAATTCATGGTTTAACTTACACTTGACTAAAGTAATGGAATACCTATCAGCTACGGCAAGAAGTTGTTACAGTGTATTAAAAGATCCTTGTCTGAACTAGGATGTTAATCCTGTGTCTCAGACGTTCATCTGACTAAGCAAACAATAGAGCACATTATAATACTAGTAATATATAATAATAAATAATACTAATAATATATAATCTATACTAATCTATACTTCTATACTAATATTATAAAGAGGTAAAGTTTGTGTGTTTGTTAAATTGTAAGGGGTAATCTCGGAATCTACTGAACCGATTTTAAAAATTCTTTCACCAATAGAAAGCTACGTTATTGTGGAGTGTCATAGGCTATATAGCATCACGCTACAACGAATAGGAGCGGAGCAGTAATAGTAAATGTTTCAAAAACGGGGAAAAAGTTATTCCTTTTGAGAGCTTCGTTGCTGTCTATTTTTTTATTTATAGTTATGTACAAAATTGTTTCTCTTAAAAAAGTTCTAAAAAAATTGCGCGATAGCATGTGTCTATCTTTGGGTTGGTGCACAATAACCATTTTAATGGCAATCAATTTTTTTCTACAATAATGCCACGGGATACCTCTTTCATAAACTAAATTGTTCTTAAAAATAATGCGACGGGAATACACGCGACGAGAAACCTCTCTCTCTCTCTCTCTCTCTCTCTCTCTCTCTCTCTCTCTCTCTCTCTCTCTCTCTCTCTCTCTCTCTCTCTCTCTCTCTCTCTCTCTCTCTCTCTCTCACACACGTAGTATTGAATATTAACGACGAGACGCTACGGGAGTAAACACAACGCAACGGGAGTAAATGCGACGGGAACAGGTAATACTCTCTATTATGCGGCGCAAACGAAGTTGCGCGGGTCAGCTAGTAATAATATATAGGTACTAGTAATATATAATATATTATTATTCCTATATAATTTATTATTATTCCTATTCCGAAATATGTTTAATTATGTAATTTTAAACATTTAAAAAATTAAAAGATAAATAAAATAAAACGGGTTGTATAAAATATAGAATAAAATTAGTTTGACCAAATTATAAGTAGGTTCCTACATTTATATTAACTCAATATCTCTAAAATATTAATAAATGAATAGAATTTATTTCAATTTTATTTTATACTTGAAATAATTGTACTAATGGAGAGTTATTATGTTTTTATGAACCTGGTTTTTCGATTTTTTATTTTAATTATTGTTTTTTTTAATACGTAAAGGCCATAAATCAATACAATCTCTTTTACGCAAAATGTTTTTAGTAGAAATTCAGAAAATTTAATATATTTACTCCGAAATTTTAACTAGAAACCTCATGGGTCGCACGTGGCTTCGCCAGAGCTAATAGTAACGCGGCAAGCAAGAACGAAGACAGCTGTCGTTATGCGCTCTCTCACACTCCAGCTTGTCTATAGCACTACAGGCTCGTACCCATTCATTATTTGTTTGATCACCTGGCAGGTAGAAAGCCCCACCGAAACGATCTGTCTTTTTGGGAATCTTATTTTTTACTTATAAATAACGCTCCATTAAATTTTCAAGCTGCCTCAAAAACATTTTTTATAATTTTTTGCAAAATATTTTTGCACGCGTCTGGCAATGTTAAAACCCCGATTAAATTATCTGGCTTATTTTTTTTCGTATTCATTAAGTATTACACTGCAACATAATATAAATTGCGTAGTGCCTCAAATATATTTTTTGGGAAAAAAAAATAATATTTTTAAAAATTCAGGGGTTGATTTAGCCCCGATACTCACCAGCCAGGTCTGCAATTCCGAGTTGGGATATAATAGGACAGGTATCTGACAAGTTTTCAGCTTGCCTCAAATACCTACCCAAAAATTCGTGCCAGCTCTCGGAATATTAGCCTTTACATTGGTCACACACACACACACTCGGAGGTCGTAAGTTTTGTCCTAGTAGGAGGGAATGTATTCTATAATCCGAGTTATGAGATGGTTCTTGATAGATTATGTTGCCCTAGTACTTATTTGGAGCGGGAGATTCATTTCTCTCTGCCTGCTTTGTCCTGAACTATAGTTGCATAAGCTACTCCCCCCCTCTCCCTAAAAAACTATCCTATCTCGCAAATTGGATCAAACTGCACACGGTGTGCAAATTTGGTTGAAATCGGTTAAGCAGTTTAGGACTTCAGCCAGGACAAACAATGTGACACGTAATATATATATTATATACTAAAAAATTTGTTCCCGTTCCCGCTTCCCGTAAGAACATATTACCGGGATAAAATGTAGCCTATTTGTTATTCCAGACTATAATGTGTTGCTGTACCAAAATTTCAGCCAAATCCATTCAGCCGTTCGAGCGTGAAAGAGTAACAAACATCCACACTCACAAACTTTCGCATTTATGATATTATAAGTAAGAAGTAAGACTAGCTGATGCCCGCAGCTTCGCCCGCGTAAATTTGTTCCCGTTCCCGCTTCCCGTAGGAACTTATTTCCGAGATAAAAAGCCTATGTGTTATTCTAGACTATAACATATCCCTGTATCAAATTTCAGCCAGATCCGTTCAGCCGTTAGTGCGTGAAAGAGTCACAAACATTCACACATCTACACTCACAAACTTTCGCATTTATAATATTAGTAAGATTAAAGCATAGGCCAAACCTGCGCGTCAGTAAAGCGGGACGCGGGACGCGATGCGGGAGCGTCTGCAAAGCGAAACTAACGTGCATACCTGCGCGACTGCGGCGCGAATCGCCAACTTCATTTGATGAACAATCACTGAAGACGCGCGACTTTATCTGGTGTAACTACTAAATTGTTGTGGTGATGACATCCTGGTACTTAACATCAGAGTCTGACTCTGATGAGGAAGACCTTTTATTGCTTGCTCTTGCGGAACAAACAACACGGTAAGTATTGTATTTAGTGATTGAGTAAGAGCTCACAGATATTCTTATATTTTAACTTAATTATTATTACTTACAGGAAAAGGTTATGGGTACACGATATTAACAAGGAAAGAAAAAAATATGGGGAATACCATACCCTAATGAGAGATTTACGAAACAGCCCACAACGGTTTTTTATCTATTTCAGAATGCCAGAAGCATGTTTCGATGAAATTTTAGAATTGATTAAAGAAGACATAACAAAACAAGATACAAAATACCGCGAAGCTATTTCTGCAGAGGAACGGTTAGCAATAACTTTAAGGTTAGTACCTATGTTTTGCATCTGCTCACACCCAATTTTGCAAAATCCCTATAACCAAAATTATTTCTGACATATAAATGACATAGGTTAAAGAAAAAGACTAAGATTTATGTATATTAGGTTTAATCATTTAAAATTATGAAGTCAATATAATATGAAAATCAGATTTGAGACGAGAATGTTTTTAAATACTTCGCTGCAGTAGAATCACCATCAGCATTTACTGCCTCTTCATTCAAACCGTGCAGTTCATGTTCACGAGTTGTAACCACAGCCTCGGCTGTTGTCTCGTCTGAATTATTATTATGAATAATCGGTTGTAAATTAACTGTTGAACTTGTATTAGGAGTGTTGGAATAATCGGCGTAATTAGAAAAGTTTAAAGTTGCCGTAGCCGCAGATGATGTCATTTCTGTGTTACTGTTAATAATTAAGTCCAAAATATTTGCTGCACTTGTATTGTAAGTATTTGAACAATTGCCATCATCGGAAAAGATTGGAGGAGTCGATGAATTAGTGTAAGGCGAGACACGTGTGCTTTCATCGATCTCTGCTAATTCTTGTTCTGCTATGATTTCAGCTAGTTTCATTTTTATAATAGTCTGTCTACGGAGCGACAATCTCTTAACACTCTTTGCATATCCAATAAATATATGTTCCAAATCGTCCATTTGTGATTGTGACCTCTTTTGCGATTTCCTTTCAAAATATTCTAACACTTGGTTGACTGGCGTGACTTTATTGTTATTTTTTTGCGTAAGAGTGTTAGATCCAGGCGGAGTATTTGAAATAGGTGCATTTCGTGCAGCAATGATCTCAGCCTGTGATGCAGAAGTTTGTGTTACCGGTTGTGATTCATTATTGTCAACTGCAATATTTTGGGCATCGTCGATTTGATCAATGCTTTCGTTTTCAGAGGGATCATGAATATTATCTATTGTTTTAGCAAAAGTTAAATGTGGTTTTAAAAATTTCATTTGTTCGGCCCACTGCCACTGGCCGTAGTTTTTCTTTGCTGCTTGTCCTGTAGTGGTTTTCGTACTTTTAAGATATTTTGCGAATGTATCACGGAGATTTTTCCACTTCTTTTTCGCAGCATCACCTGGAATTTTAATAATAATATATTTATATTTAATTATTTTATGGTATTTCTCTCTTTATGTATATATGTGTGTGTGTGTGTGTGTGTGTGTGTGTGTGTGTGTGTGTGCGTGCACGTGTATGGGAGGGTGTGTGGAAGAGGTGTTGATGTAGGTGTCTATTATAATAATTTGTTTTCTTTTTCAGATTTCTTGCAACCGGCGATAGTTACAAAACCATTTCTCACAGCTACAGGGTTGGATTTTCTACAGTAGCACACATAGTAAAACAAGTATGTTACTATATTTGCTCGAGACTACAATCCACTTACATGCCCGTGCCTACACGACAAATTTGGGAAGCATCGGCTAACATGTTCCACGACCGGTGGCAGTTCCCAAATTGCGTGGGTAGTATTGACGGCAAGCATGTTACCATTAAAAGTCCTCCAAACAGTGGATCTAACTATTTCTGTTATTTGAAGAAGTTTTCCATAGTACTTCTGGCAATAGTTGGACCAGACTATAAGTTCATTGGTGTGGACATTGGAGGATATGGGAAAAATAGTGATGGAGGAATACTTGAAGAATCATCAATGGGACAAAAGTTGTCAAACAATTCGCTAAATATTCCGCCACCTAAACCTCTTCTCGAGCAAAATATACCTACGCCTCATGTTTTAATTGGAGATGAAGCATTTGCCTTGAAAACATATTTGATGAGACCTTTTCCAAGGCGGTCAGCAAGGGAGGACAATAGTAAAGACAATTACAATAAAATTATCGACTTTGCAGAGCAAGACGTGTCGTAGAAAACGCTTTTGGTATTCTAGCAAAAAAATGGAGGATATATGATAGACCCTTAGAAATAGATGTTGAAACTTCTAAACTTGTTGTAAAAACAACTTGCATTTTACATAACTACTTGATTTGTAAAAAGGCAGATACTTTTTTGCATTTATTACCATCTCCTACGACTACGGTCTTTGTGAACTTTGATGTCGATGTAAGAAGAGCAGCTAACGTTCCTTTCCAAATACGTGACCGTTTTGTAAACTACTTTAATAATAATAATATTAATAATAATGCTGTGTAAAAAAAAAAAACGTGGATTATTGCGATTTCCTAAACATTTTCGTAGCCATAGGTATTTCCGTTCATTTAGCTTATGGGGGGGCGGTAAAACAAAATGGGTCCAGAAATATTTTATAAAAATATTTTAAAATAATTCTATGAGTACCTGTAACTTTTAGCGACCATGTCGAATTTTTTTAGTGTTCTATGACAGCATAAGTAATCAGTCATGGTAGAATCCCGGCTCAGCATAGCGCAGCCCCGCCTCGGTGGAACTTAGGAAATACATAACCACATACCTACATACATACTTGCTTAGGTACATACATAGACTGCTAAAATCATAACCCTTCCTTTTGGCTCTGCCGTAGCCGGGTAAAAAAAAATTGCGTGTACTAGTGTACACACGTAAGAAGTGAAACTTCTTCATAAACTTAATTTTCACCTCACTTTAAATAAAGTCCAAAAGTCCCAAAGTCCCAAAGTCCCAAAGTCCCAAAGTCCCAAAGTCCCAAAGTCCAAAAGTCCCAAAGTCCCAAAGTCCATAAGTTCAAAAATTCCAAAAGTCCAAATGTCCAAATGTCCCAAAGTCCAAAAGTACAAAAGTTCCAAAGTCCCAAAGTCCCAAAGTCCCAAGGTCCCAAGGTCCCAAGGTCCCAAAGTCCAAAAGTCCAAAAGTCCCAAAGTCCCAAAGTACAAAAGTCCAAAAGTTCAAAAGTTCCATAGTCAAAGTTCCAAAGTCAAAGTCCCAAAGTCCAAAAGTCCCAAAGTCCCAAAGTCCATAAGTTCAAAAATTCCAAAAGTCCAAATGTCCCAAAGTCCAAAAGTACAAAAGTCCAAAAGTCCCAAAGTCTAAAAGTCCAAAAGCCCAAAAGTCCCAAAGTCCAAAAGTCCAAAAGTTCCAAAGTCCCAAAGTCCCAAAGTCCCAAAGTCCCAAGGTCCCAAGGTCCCAAGGTCCCAAAGTCCAAAAGTCCAAAAGTCCCAAAGTCCCAAAGTACAAAAGTCCAAAAGTTCCATAGTCAAAGTTCCAAAGTCAAAGTCCCAAAGTCTCAAAGTCTCAAAGTCCCAAAGTCCCAAGGTCCCAAAGTCCCAAAGTACCAAAGTCCACAAGTCCAAAAGTCGTTAAGTCCCTAACTCCCTTAGTCCAAAAATCCTTAAATGACATGCTATCCCTGGATAAAGTACTCTTAATTCGAATCCACCGTGGTGGGGAAGAGAACAAAGATGGCGCGTAGCCAAAAATCGTGACGTGACGTGACGCAAATTTTTTTCCAACGCCGATAAAGAAGTTTCACTCCAAAAAACCTATAATTTGTACACTGACGCATTATACAATTTGGCCGCCCGTTTATAAAATGGTACCGCCCATTTACAAACGGGCGGATTAAAAAATTTGGCCGCCCGTTTGTAAACGGGCTATTTATACCTACAATATGCCTCTGCGACATGTATACCCAGTTCAAGTACTTGCGAACGTGAGCGACGTTGCCATTTCGTGCAGCGTACCTACGCGCAGAGACTTTGGTTGGTTGTTTATCAATGAATTTAGAAAGAATTGTGCTTCCTTGTTTCAACCTCCCCCTCCTCATATAATTATAATAGGATATTATATACATATTATAGAGAATATACTATAAAATTAGTAATGAAATGTGTTTTATTTACTTACCATCCATTTCAAACACCGGACCGATCAAATCCCATATTTTATCCTTTTTTCGTAAATTCTTATAGTGTGGATTTTTCAAATCATATAAAATAGGATATTCTCTTACTTTTTCTATAAACAACTCTGTAGTATCTCCTGTTGTAGTCATTGTGGAATTAAATAACAAACAAACTCGCTCTCAACACACGTCTGACCACTAGACGCGTGCGTCCCGCTCTGCCGACGCGGCCGTCCCGCGATGCGGTCGCGTAGGTATGCAAAGCGCCATAGATGTATATGGGTAGCGTCCGTCGCGCGGTAGACGCTCCCGCTTCGCAGTCGCTTTAGTCGCGCAGGTTTGGCCTATGCTTAAGATATTCCGTCGAAGGTTAAAACCTCGACTTCTTCATTGACCGCGCTCAAGTCTACTATTTCTATTGTGTAAGAATAGTCAGAACATACTCGAAGCTCAATATAAAGTCGATGCAGCTACAGTATGTACAACTTGACAGTTATTATAGCTATTGAACTAAGATTTGTGTTTTGACAAAATTAAAAATATACCGACGTGGGTCCCAGATAAAAGGGTAGATAAAATACTAAATACTTACTTGATGAGCGTATATCGTATCATAGAAGACAGTCCACGCCAGGGCTCCAGCATACAGCGGTCCACAAACCGACAGGTCTATCGTCCCCTGGACCGCAGAGTAGCCCAGTAACGCGCCCCAGTTGAAAGTCGCTCCCAGGAATATTTGAGGGTAGTTCGTGAATCGCTTAGCTAGCGGGTAGGTCACCACTAATACTGAAAAGATATAGGTTAAGTATGAGGCACTTCTTGTAGGTTATGCTGCCCTAGTACTAAGGAGTTAAGCTTGTTTCTTCAATTCTACCATAAATAGATTCAAACCTTTCATCAATTCTACCATAAATAGATTCAAACCTTTCATAGAGACTGCTGCCTTAGACCTTAGACTTAGTTCACGGTCGTACAAGTAAAAGTACCAGGAATTCATAACACACAAGCAATACTTGCGCATACTACTGGCTCCTAACGAGCAATTCATAATGTCACACCAGTCACTACAAATTAAAAGTACCAGGAACTCATAACACAAAAGCAATACTTTTACACATACTACTGGCTCCCAATTTCCCAAAGCAACACTGTAGCAATTCAACTACATCAGAATACCGAGTGCTAGAGACAGGGCTGTGCCGCCGCTAGGAATACCATCGCTTGAGTACCTATGTGATATGGCACCGGTCACGGTCGTACACTACAAGTAAAAGTACCAGGAACACATAACACAGTGTTGCTTCCAAGGAGCAATTCAATATGTCACACCGGTACAAATAAAAGTACCAGGAACGCATAACACAAAAGTAATAATAAATCAGAAACTACTTACACATACTACTCGCTCCCAGAGCAACACTGTAGCAATTCAACTGCATCAGTATACCAAGCGCTAAAGACAGCTGTGCCGCTAGGAATACCATCGCTTGAGTATGTGATATGACACCGGTCACTAAGGGACGATTTTTTGTTCGTTCTACCTGCAATTAATATTAAAAAAAAAAAAAACAAATTTAAAAAGAATAATAAGAAATAGTCCCGTGTAGCGACGGTGTTCCGTGTTGCGACGAGTAAGAGTACAAATTGTCGCCACCTCAATACATCCCGAGGGTGTCGTAAGAGGCGACTAAGGGAACACTTTCGCAAAAAGATCCATTGCGTAGAGAAGGAAAACTCGAAATGAAACCCGGTTGTGAGTGAAATGACAATTTTTAAGCCAAGTTGAAGGCCTTATGGGCGGCTTGACAAATGTCAATTGCGGGTCTCGGTGACCTGCGCCTGTCCATTTCAACACGGCAATAGGCTCACCACTTATTAAGTGGGACTTGATAAGGTGAAAAGTGGGCGTATACTATGCCTCTGCCTACCTCTTCAGGGATAAAGCCGTGACTACATGTATGTATAATAAGTAAATGATCTGATCCAATTAAAACCGTTCGACTGATGGAAAGCAGTGGCGACACCTATCGAGTTGAGGGTCATTATCACAGTCCATAAGCTGAAGGGAACACTTGCGCAGGCAGAGTGTTCTAAGTTATGGCAAAGATAATATAATAGTATTACATACAGATCGGCAACTCCCTGCCTCCCACTGAGTAAGCTTCCCCATCCCCCGCCAAAGTTGATGTGTCTATTGCCGTGTCAGCACTTGAGAGAGTGTCACTGCGTTGCATTACGTATTACTACCTACGTACTTTGTGCTATTGCTTCGGTTTAATTTGTGCTTAGCCGAGGGTAGATTTGAAAAAAAGTACCTACAGACATGAGATTGCGTTCTGTTCCTTATTATGTTGTTTCCATAGCTAGTGTCCCTAGTATACTCACACACACATTCAAGCTTGATTCAAGCATTCACATTACGTGTATATTAGTGTGGGTGAAAACGAACATTTTTGTATGGAGTTTCCACCCTGTGGTTATGGTTCGACAGAGAAACAATTTTTAGCGCTCGCTCAGACATGCGGGAATCGCGCGTTTACGAAGCGGTAACCGCGCGGTTATGTCTCAACGATTACTAACTAACTCATATAAGTAAGAACCGCGCGATTTTAGAATCGCATGGAAATCGCGCGGTTCCCGCCGTGTCTGAACTAGCGCTTAGAATCGCTCGATTTTGGCAAAATCTGTTTGTTCTGGCTAATCTTTAAAACAGCTGGACTGTTGTAACAGTACTTTCACTGGCATATAGCTGATGTTATAGTATAACGAAGAACTTAGACTAAATTATATGCCCGTATGACGTATTGCCACAAGAACGGGCGTAGGAGAAGCCGCGAGCACCATTTAATCTATACTTAATATTAGAAAGAGGAAAGATTTGATTGTTTGTTTGTTTGTAAGCTACTGAACAAATTTTTAAATTTGAAATTTGAATTTGAAAAAGTTCTTTTGGGAACGGCAGGTACGCGGGTGAAACTGGGTGACGCCGCTGGTAATACATACATACATACATATGGTCACGCCTTTATCCCCGAAGGGGTAGGCAGAGGCATATTATATGCCCACATTTCACCTTTGTATAATTTGTCCCACGTAATAGGTGGTGAGCCGTATTGCCGTGTTTAAATGGACAGGCGCAGGTTGTGACTGCCTGCTGTTGAAATAAAGCCTTCAACTTAGCTTAACGACTGCCATTTTACTGGCAACCGGGACCAACGGCTTAACGTGCCTTCCGAAGCACGGAAACGCTCCAATAAATGTTACAAAGTGATCACATAGATGGTCACCCATCCATGGACCGGCCATAGTGAAAAATGGTTACTGCAGTGATCGTTTACTGAACACTGAGTCCGCGGCACCACGAGCGCTTCAATCTTAATATATAAAACAAAGACGGGTTTGTTACAACATTTATAACTCAAGAACGGCCGTACCGATTTGGCTGAAAATTGGTGAGGAGGTAGCTTAGAACCAGGAGACGGACATAGGATACTTTTTATCCCGTTTGACTTCGCTTTTTTTGGTCGATTCACTATTCTGCTGGCGACGTACACCGGTAGTCCACGTCCTATGCATGAATATGCGCAATTTCTACAATAATGCGACGGGAAACATCTATCGTTAACGAAATTATTCTGACAGGAGTAAATGCGACGGGAACGGGTGATTTACTCTCTTATGTGAGGCATACGAAGTTGCGCGGGTCAGCTAGTAATACATAAAATTAAAAATCCAACTCACTTTAGCATCAACGTCCCGGTCCCATAGATCGTTAATGGTACACCCCGCCCCCCTCATCAGCCCCGCCCCTACCAAAAATAGTCCGGCAGTTTGGAGCGTCGCGGATATAGGAACGTTGCCCGGTATCGAACCCAGGGCTATCGACCATGTGCAGGGCCAGTAGAGAAGATATACCCCTGGAAAAGTGTAAATAAAATGACATTAGGTTTTTTTTTTAATATTAAGCTCGCCAAATTGAGATCGCCAGCCTGATGGAAAGTCATGGCGCATCTAGCGATTGGGGACCACTCTTACAGTCCGTAAGACTTCTGACAGTGGTCCTCAAGTCGGCGGCCCTGTGATGTGTCTCTTCACGCTCCGCTTGAAGAACCCACAGTTGTAAGATGAGGGAAACACGTGTGCGGGCAGGTTGTTCCAGGTTTTTATAGTTCGACAGAGATGTTTTGAAACGCTCAGTTCTGGCGAAGATTCTCTCCACTGTTCGGTTCGGGATCGGAAAGGAGAGGAAGGGATCAGGTTGAAGAGCTCTTCAGAACACTCGCCGTGATACATTCGGTAGAAGGCAGCCAAGGACGCTATGGTTCTTCGCTGCGCCAACGGCTCAAGCCCTCCGGACACCTCAGGACAACCAATAATTCTTAATTCTTACATATTTAGATCGCCAAAATAATAACGCCTGATTGGCAGTCATAATCAAAGGAGTTTAGGGTCACAATTGACGTGGCTATCGAAAGTGGCCTTCAAGTTGGCGCCCACATCCCTGGGCGCCAACTTGAAAGCTATTTCTATTTCCCTCCTAGGGGGCTGGTTCCGTGCCCAAAGGGGAAAAACGAGACCCTATTACTGAGATATTGAATAACGACACTTGTACTGTTCCACAACATTTATATATTTTACACCTGACCGGTTTCGCCTTTCGGCATCTTCGAAGGCAAATGAACGTTGTATAATGACTACTACATCACTTAACCACTCGAATACAATAAATCAATAACATATTAATTACCTACCACTACATCACACACTACAACACAACACAGAGTAGAATGATGTAGTGGTAATTAATATGTTATTGATTTATTGTATTCGAGTGGTTAAGTGATGTAGTAGTCATTATACAACGTTCATTTGCCTTCGAAGATGCCGAAAGGCGAAACCGGTCAGGTGTAAAATATATAAATGTTGTGGAACAGTACAAGTGTCGTTATTCAATATGTGCAGCAGGTTCCACCAAGTGCCATCAATCAACAGTATAAATAATCTATTGCTGAGACTTCGATGTCCGTCTGTCCGACATGAGGTTGTATCTCTGAATCCGTGATAGCTAGAGCTAAAATTTTGTTTTTTTGTTGATTTGTTGCTGCTTCAAATACCAAAAGCAGAAAATTATAAGGGGGGCTCCTATAACAAGAAACATGATGTTTTGTCGTTACTTTGGTGCGCAAGTTGGAGCCCTAGGAATGAAGCCTAAATCTACTTAAATGGGTCGCAAGTTCCAAACACCGGTACAGAGTACCCGTCTGTACCACATTAAGGACCCGGCGCGCACACTCAGTGAATTGGTAGAATGCTTAGCCAATGGTGTCTCGAGTATGACGATTGTGTTGCGATTGTCGCCAATTAGCGATGTGTAAATTTATAAAAATTCATGGTTCGTGAGTATGACATTTCGCTAGAGCGTTGACCCGGCGTTTTTGTTTCAAACTCATACGCTTATTTCGCCTTTTAACGGTCCTGTTCTTTTCGTATCCGTCCTATGCATGAACTATACAGAAGCTGCATACCTACGTTGTCAGTGTGGGTACGTTGCCACTTCGAACCTTTGTCATACAAATTGAGCGGAGACGGCGGCGGCGTGCTCTAAATTATATAAAAGGCGCCCGCGCGGCGTCTTTGCGCACGTGGCGTACCGTACATTATGTGGCCACGCAGAAAATACGTAGGAAGCTGGCGGGATGAGTACCTACTTGCTAAAATTGATCGGAAAGACAGGACGCAGCTTCCGTTACATTTTGTATGAAATGGTCGCGGAAGAGAGGTAGGCACAGATTACCTCTCTTCGCCCGTTCAATTTGGCCACTGCTCTACGACTCAGAGCGCCCGGTACATCTGGCGGATGGATGTCCCTTAAGCTTGCGGAAATCGCGGTTTCCAACTACGGAATTAGTCTGCTTCATAGGTCGTCGATTCTTCGACTTTGTGATCAGTATGATTTATATGAATTTCGTATACTTACCTTACACATTCATATGAGTTTTTCAAAAGAGAGAAGATTCTTATAGGGATGTGCGGGTGATTAAATACCTGAGCTATTCTATCAGAGGAGGCTGCATTCTTGTTTGTCAACTTAGTGGTTCAAATCACCAATCACTGCTGGACATAGGCCTCTCCCAATTGACGCCACAACACACAATCCATCAACTAACGGAATCTCAGAAGGTTCACACAGCACCGGCCACATGTTATATCACTGTTGGTGTCAAGCATGCAAATGCTATGGATGACCAGGCACCTACAATCAGGTGCCCCATGACTTATCTGTTGTCTTAGTAGTATAAAAAAATCTTACATTTCACTAACCTATAGGTCGGTCCCATCTTGCCAGTTTTATGTAAGGCTCAATCTTCTCTTTCCAAAAATTCTCCTCGACAACATCGCCAGTACCAGGTAGAACCTTTTCCTTCAAGTCATCATAGACAATCTTTGGAGTCGACGTCTCTATAACAACTTTTTGTCTATGCTGATCACTCTGTGTCGAATGCACTCTGGTTATATCATATCTATGGTTTCTCTTTTTTAAATATACTTGTCCGCACAAGCAAGAGAATGCTTTTGGCGGTGTGTATATATTTTTGTGGTGTATATTTAAACTCTTTTGCAATAGTTTTGTGAATGGTAAATATTTGTACATTTTATGACTACTATTTATTATTTTTGGTGGGTATTCACAGCACAGGTTTCTGAAACACATTTAATTATAATTAGATATGTATAATATAAAATTCTCATGTCACAGTTTTCGTTGCCATACTCCTCCAAAACGGCTTGACCAATTCTCATGAAATTTTGTGAGCATATTGAGTAGGTCTGAGAATCGGCCGACATCTATTTTTCATACCCCTAAGTGACCAGGAATAACATCCCACGCGGGCGGAGCCGCGGGCATCAGCTAGTGTATAATAATAATGCCTTTTTATTTCCATACCCTTACATTTAAATACCTGTTAGTGATAATATTATGAGTATTATGACTAATACTAGTTTTTTTTTAAATATTAAATTAAGTTTAGGGTGTGGATCCCTTCCGGGTATGCCTCCTCCAGCTGCTTCCAATGTACTCTGTCCTGCGCCTTCCTCATCCACAAATTAGATATAATGTAGTTATAATGTAATATATAGGAATAGTCCTGCAGCTACACCGGTCAGCGCCTTGCCGTTGAGAGGCAAAAGCCATGGTTCCAAGTTTATGCAAAGTCTTTTGCAAATAGAATAATAAGAAAAAATATCCATACTATTATCATAAATATGTATTTGTGTTGTCTTCTTTCACATAAGGGAATTTCGATTTAGAGTTCTGAATTCTATACTATAATACACACTTATCCTGATCTGGATGTCCCTTATCCAAATATTGAGTAGGCACTCTGTAGCAATTACCATTTAATCTGACCGAGCCTTTAACGTCAACCACATACTTAATTCGCAGACTAATAACTGATGAGAAAAACAGCTGATCAATTATGACAAATATTGATATTTGATAACATCATGATTATGTACACAATCATTCTAGCAACTAGGTGCATTGATTATCTAGTTATTCCCCTCAAAACAGTTGTATTTATAAAAGTATTTAATTATGTATATTTTATTAAGGTAAGTACCTATCTTATCTTGAATTGTAAATTACAAGCACTTATTATGATCCCATGGAACTAATACACATACCTCTAGATGCTTCAGTTATTATGAAACGTAAATAACAAGTTACTTAACGTGACGTAATAAATAATAACAAAAAAATAAGTAATTATTTTTAATCACATACAGTGTTTTACACTGCGAGGTTAATGTCAATTTCAAGGCCAAGCACAGAACAACAACTTATACAATATCCGCACTGAAATATATTTTTCTACATTGGAGATATGCACTTTCATGCTATTATTCCTGATTATTTTTATTAGTTAAAATTAATAAAAAATAAGTAAATAAAGAATAAAATTCAATGTGCGCGCGCATGACAGTGACACATGTTCGATAATACCAACTGACACTGACATAACAATGACGTAAACCAACGTAAAGCCATAATTATTTTTGTTCAGAAAAAGAGGCCTTTTGATGGAATTCTTGATGACTTTTGTTGTAATAGTTCTGAACCACTGACCTGTAATAGTATCTATTACAGGTCAGTGTTCTGAACGAAATATTTAATGTCAGTCATATAAAAAAAATTCTTGCCAAAAAATTACTGAACGACCGATGCCGTTTGCGTTTCGTTTTGGCCGATTTTGAAGTAGAAGTTGAAAAAACAAAAATCTATGAAGAAGTCAAGTTATTAGTTGTGAACTTGGTGATCTATTGAAATAAGTTCTATGGCATAATACGGACGAGAAAGCAGTGTAACAACGGTAAGAATTCACGATACCATTGTAGCCTAGCATTTTATTTCAATTTATGTGACTTTACTGGCCTAATTATTACACTTTGGTTCTATTTTCTAACCTCTTGCCTACCTACAAAGTAAAGTTAGTAAAGAAAGAAAGGCGTAGAAATCCCGATCAACGATCATGATTTTAATTTACATCAAAACATCAAATAATTTTACGTTTATGGAGTTCTCCTGGCTTAATGCATCGATTACCTATATTAAATGAACATTTGTAAAGAGAAAAGAGAAGTGATAAGCTGCAGCAAGTAAATTTTCGCCACTACGCGCCTCGCTGGTTATATAAAGCGAAATACTTTATTACATATCCTTAGTAACCTAATTAACTGCTAGAGAGCACTGTAGGCAGATTTTAAATTGATCTAAGGTGACATCTCAATAATCCCTACATATATTTTGTGCTAATAGTTTTCCTTACTTAAGATTTACAACATTGGTCCTAACATTGACCCTTGAGGTACCCCGGCCCTTCTTTGTTTCAATGTTACCATGTGTATTTTGTTTTGCAATTATGGCCATTTTGATTTCAATAATTTTGGGTATAAGAAACGGTCTGAAACAATTTTCTTAGTCCTATGAGGAAGCCCCTTGAGCAAAAGGTAGTCGAAAGCTTGTTGTCTGTCCAAGAATTTTTAAGAATAGTAATTTTTTTTTATTTTCTTAATATGTTTCTTTTTCTTGCAAATCATTGTGCTTTTATACATTTTATGTCTAGTCAATTGTAAATTACCTATATGAATTTATGACTCTTTATATCATTTTCATTATAGAGTAATCAAGATGCAAGCATAAGATCCCTTGAAATCATTCTTTCTGCAGTATAGGTATTCATCCTCTTTAATATAACATTGTGTTGTAATCTGGCGCCCTAACTAGGCCAAGTACCTACCAGAGAGGCAGTAATGATACTGTATCTCTGATATTTCCCAGAGCAGTATTGTCAGATTTTTTTATGCCACTAAGGTGACAGACAAGCATATTACCAATTTCAATAACTTTATTGTGGATCATAGGTTACAAGAGATGTTCACAGATTTTTAGTACAAGGTCAGCTATGTCATGCCCTTTAGGCACACAATATTTTGAATAATCTATACTAATATTATAAAGAGGAAAGATTTGTTTTTTTGTTTGTTTGTAACGAATAGGCTCCGGAACTACTGGACCGATTTGAAAAATTCTTTCACTGTTAGGAAGCTACACTCTTTGCGGTGAACATAGGCTATATTTTATTCCCATATTCCCACGGGAACATGAACTACGTGGGTGAAACCGCGTGACGTCAGCTAGTTTGAATATAAACTAATCTGAACATAAATATACACAAATAAAATGTCACGATCTAATACACATTGTCAAGAACATAAACTAGGATTACACAAATTAGGATATACATTACATACCAGATGGAGTGGTGGTCATCGTAGCCTATGAACATTTGCAACACCAGAAGCGCTATACTTGCGCTGCCAACCCTGCAAGAACCTTCTAAGACCTATACTGTAGGCTTTGGTATAACCGAGGCTGGGTGCTCATTCCACAATCTAAATAAACTGGAAGTTAATTGAGTGCGAGTTCTAGGCTCCCGAGCTAGTGATTAGTGGACTTAACTCTAAAAACTGGAGGCTGTGAGTACATTTCCGACCCTGAACCAGTGTTTGTGTGATGAGCATAATGATTTTTAGGAGCGGTTGTTAATTTATCTGTTGTCTAGATTGCATAGCTCAAGCTTCTATTAATAATTTAATTATGCTCAATGATGCTGTGTAAGAATCCCTACTAATATTATAAATGCGAAAGTAACTCTGTATGTCTGTCTATTACGCTTTCACGCCTAAACGGCTGGACCGAGTGAGATGAAATTTGGTACAGGGATAGTTCGAGGCCCTGGGAAGGACATAGGCTACTTTTTAACTGAATGTGCAAAAGGAGCGTTATGATTTTACGATAAACTACTTTTACGCGATAATGACTTCTACGCGGTCGAGGCCGCGGGGAACAGCTAGTATCTCAATATACCTATTGTTGTTATTCCCATTTCAAATCATCATTATCAAAAGCCTCTGAAATATCCACTATAATAACCTTTCTTGTTGTTTTCAGGTGCAGATGCATATCAAATAGTATTTACATGTAAACAACACAATCTCAAAGATGGCTCCACCAAAGAAACTAGGTCCGACAAGGACTAAAAGAAAACTTCCTAAAATGGGACCTCCATTCAAATGTCCGGAATGTAAAAAGGTAAGTGAACTTAACAAAATAATCAATAGCGGCTTCACCTGTATGGTGAGTTTTTCTTATTCCAGTTTCACATAGGAACTTTTTCCAGGGATAATCAGTAACTTTTTCATGTACTATTGGACGTCACGCGCTTTCACCCGCGTAATTCCCGTTTCCATGGGAATACGGGAATAATATATTTCTGTTGCTTTTATAAAGGAAGCCAAGTTGAAGGCTTTTTTAGGCGGTTTGAAAATTTTCAACAGCAGGCAGTCACAACCTGCGCCTGTCCATCTCAACACGGCAATGCGGCTCACCACCTATTAAGTGCGACAAATTCTAAAATAGTGAAACGTGGGCATATAATATGCCTCTGCCTACCCTTTCGGGGATAAAAGCGTGACCATATGTATGTATGTATGTATGTTGCCACTATAACAACTAAAATCAGAAAAAAAGGGTGGATTAAGGGGCTACCATACAACAAACGTGATATTTTTGGTACTGAACCCTCCATACGCGAGTCCAACTCGCACTTGGCCAGTTTTTCAGAGTTTGAAAGAGTAACAGACATCCAGGGGATTCGGCGGGAAACTTTCAGACAAGCGTTACGTTGTGTTTCAATAATTTTTCAAAACTAGTGTAATTTTGAGTGTTTATGTGTAATTTATGGTGAATTATGAAACATAAAGGTTCGACAACGTGCAGAAGTGTTGGAAAGTGATAAAGCGCAGTGAAACGCGAGTTTTTTGGGTTGGTCGACGAATTCCACAGCAAGCCCTAGTAAGGTACCACCGCCTTACTAGAGTAGAACTTAGTCCAAACTTGGACATACATGAATATGCTGCTTATAAGAAGAATCATAACATGAAAATGATTAATATTTTCAAAATGAAGTTTACTTGACTTTGGCATACTCTCAAACCGAGAAAGTCCAAGAACAAGAAGAAAAAAAAAACAGACATCCATATTCACAAAATTTCTTCTTTATATAACATTAGTAAGGACATATCTTCTGCTCAGCTCTCAATTTTTCTTTCCTTCTAGCGGACATCAAGCGGTTTCACCCGCGTAGCTCCCATTCCCGTGGGAATACGGGAATCAAATATAGCCAATTTCACCGCAAAGAATATAGCTTCCCAACAGTTAAAGAATTTTTCGAATCGGTCCAGTAGTTCCGGAGCCTATTCAATACAAACAAAAAAACAAATCTTTTCTCTTTATAATATTAGTATAGATACATGGTCCCTATTCCTAACTTACGTTGGGATCAGATAAATAAATAAATAATAAATATTTGTCGACATTCACACACAACACCATCTAGATAGCGTTGTGTGAAAATGTCTGTGAATATTTAAATTCTCTTCATCTCTCGAGAATACTTTCCTCTTTACAGAAGCTCTCAGACAATTCCGCTTACCATCAGCACATGCAACTTCATGCTGAAGACAGACCGTTCGCCTGTGAACAGTGCTCGTACACTTGCAAGATTAAGAAGTATTTATCCCGACATGTGAAGAAGGTACACGGACCAGGACCGAATGGACCGGAGTGTCCAGTGTGTCAGAAAGTGTTTCATTTTGATTGTAACTTGAAAGCTCATATGGTTGTTCATACAGGTAAGCTTTTTAAGTTTCATATATATATGAAACGCAATATATATGAAACGGCAGTCAGTAAATGAGATTATTTGACTAGCGCAACTTTGTTTACGTAGTAACTTTTACTGACTGCCGCGCCATCTGCGCGGCTGATTTGTAAATCTAAAGCACCCAGGGTGCCACCCAAACGCATTCGAAAAAAAATCATTCAAATCTGTCCCGCCTTTTAGAAGGAGTTCAGTGACATACACAATGTACACATGTACAGTAGAATTATATATATAACTAGCGACCCGCCCCGGCTTCGCACGGGTGCAATACTGATACACTAAGTACAGAAAAACTGAACTTTAAAGCATTGTGGATCCCCAACCCGCAGGGATACGCGGAAAATTTTTGTGTTGTCGTATTAAAGACCATAGTTGCTTATCAAAATATAAGGTGAGACCTTTATACTTTGATACTGAACTGAGTAATAGAACCAAATAAATTTTCCCCCATAATTTTTTTATTTTCATTATCTTTTTTAGGCATGAATGAGTCAGTCAGGCAGAATTTTATGGAAAAGTTGTAGTACTAAATGTTAATTAGCACTATATTTCCTATCCAAAACAAATTTGTCATCTTAGATCGTGTGCGTTCGCGCAGCGGAATGTTGTTGAATTTAAAGATTTTAATTATGCAGATATTTAGTATATGACGTCGTGTAATTGTGTATGGTAAAAAGAAAATTGTGTATGCAGCCATTGTGGAGAAATTCGCCAAAAACTGATTCCGCTGGGCGAACGTTGTCCTGGCGGAACTTTTTTTAAATCCATGCACTTAAAAGGAAAAAAATGTGCTCAACAATTAGTGTGTATTTGTGTGTAATTGTGTATGTATGAATAAAATTAGTGTATGCATAAACTTCGGAGAAATTCAAGTTTCCGCTACGCGAACGTTTGGCCATTAGCTAGTTTTCATATAAAGCGCTTATACTGGTTGAATTTATAGTCGTTCTGGACCCGAGAGGGGGTTACTCGGAATCAATAATGGAACCATTTCGGAGTGTCAAAACAGCTGTGCAGGTTATAATAAAAAAAATGACTTCTATGTAATCTTTATCACTCGTTCCAGTTGAAACATTAGTAGCGCTTCGATTATTCATTGAACTTTTCAATGAATGAAACTCCGAAACCCATAGGTACCTACGCCGCGGCGCGTGCTTCCATGTGATCAGTTCATTGACCGAATGCATCGTTTCGATAATAATAGGTACTTAGATAATAATAAAGGACTCCAATTTCTCCTTCATACTTTACGCGGGCTTAGGACCGTCGGAAATACTTTAATATTGTTCTATTTTACGGTGAATTAATAAGGTTTATGTAATAATAATGAAAATAAACACGAACAAATAGGGAGTATTTCCGGCGTATTTAAAAATTGGAGCTATTTACAAAATAATCAACTTAAATACCTAGACCTACCTATTCACAGTTTATTTACACTTCCCTGTACTTTAGCAACTGCTCAAAATGGAGTCCAGAACGTTCGATACACAAACGGGCACGTTTTAGGCTATTGTCTTTTAGTTTATTCAATGTGTCTCTGTCACTTTTCACTATTTCAAAGGCGTCCACTATCGCACTGCGTAATTCATCACGAGATTCGTACTCTCGAGTGTAAACTAATCGTTTTATTTCCGACCACAAATAAAAGTCGATCGCGACGACAATACTGCGCGCGAGTTATAGTCGAACTGCGCGCCGCGGTCGCCGGTCGGCGGCGCGGTCGGTCGAGCGTATTTACCTACCTACAAGACGTAACTAGTCGAGTACCTACCGACGTTACTTGGCAACGAGTCCACGTGGACCGATGCGTTCATGCGTTGTGATTGGTCGAATTTTCCCGGCGCGGTGACTCTTCTAACTGATTGGAACGTTAGACATTGAATGAAAAATTGTAGTAGAAAATCGTAGTAAACGTATTTCGTGAAATTTAAGGGAATAACCAGGTGTTCTCGTTTTGATTTTGGCAAACGATGTAGATTTTGACATTTTCGTAATTTTTTATTGTTGATTTTCAAATTGACAGTGCCGATCGGTTCTGTTATCGAAACTGGGCCTAAACCTTTCCGTTCCAAAACGACTATAAATTCAACCAGTATAGAGAGCTGTAGATTTTTACATACGTTGTTTTGAATTTGTTTATATTTGTTTAAAAAACAGATTTAGAAAAAAATGTAGGATTTAAAAGATATAAATATAAACGTAAAATACGCTTATTAGGTCGTAGTTCGTAAAGTATACACTTTGGGGTCTAGATTTTTACATTTATACAAACCATGTAAGTGCCTGCAACATGTTGCAAAGTATCAATGATGTTCCGTTAGTAATTAAAGGGTTATAGGACAATTTACCATGAATAGATCACTGTTTACAAAGCAGTCAAATATCACGGCGTTCTAAAGGAATTGCATAGTAAAATGTATTCCAATAATTAGTTTATTAATTCAACTACTCACATGCAAAATTTCATCTCATTAAATTCAGTGATTAAAGAGAAATAATTAAAATACTGACAAAGCACCGAAAGCCTACATAACCCGACCAAGTTCGAATGACGACAAAAAAGCGGCATCACAATATATTTAGGTAACATTCTAAAATTTACAGTGTAATACCGGTTTTGAATTGGTACAGGTGATAACACAATTGTTGTTTCGATATAATTTATATGTGGTCAGTGATTTAAATTGTTATTGAAGCTGGAAATACATAATTATTATCCTTACCCACATATTCATAATCGTTTATTAAACCTATTTTAGTTAAAACACATTTTAAGTCTATTGTTGTCTCAAACCAATGACAGAGTATGTTTAGCAAGCGTTTGTTAATGTTCAGTTTTTATATACAAGGGACTAGTCATGACAAGCACCTCAGCTGCGCTCCCGATACGCTCAAAATACTCGCGCCTGTGCGCGCACATGAGTTGTATGCCAAGTTCTGCCATTACTAGGGCGCGCGCCCAAGAATTGTCATGATTAGTACCAAAGAGCTGTATTTTCATTCATTAATTCATATGCTCACGGCTGTTGTCCCAGAAGGGGTAGGCAGAGCTGTGACATTTCTGTGTCACCCACATTTCGCCATTTCTGGGTTTCTACGTAACAGCGAGAAATAAATAATAAAAACATAATTATTTATGTAATTACAAATATTTTTGTACACAGATGTTTAATTAGAGAAGTACTTGTTAATGGGAGATTTATTTTTATCGTAGATGGTGGCGTTATTATTAAAAAATATTTTTCATTCAAGAAATGCAATTGTTTAATTTTTTCCTAACGCTTGTGTACGCAACTGTACTATAATAATAAATACTATACTGGAAGGTTAAGAGCGTTACTTAGATATATGGCACGGCCGCTTTTTTGTAGCCATTCGAATTTGGTCGGGTTATGTAGGCTTTCGATGTTTTGTCAGTATTTTAATTGTTTCTCTTTAATCACTGAATTTAATGCGATGAAATTTTGCATGTGAGTAGTTGAATTAATAAACTAATTATTGGAATACATTTTACTATGCAATTCCTTTAGAACGCCGTGATATTTGACTGCTTTGTAAACAGTGATCGATTCATGGTAAATTGTCCTATAACCCTTTAATTACTAACGGAACATCATTGATACTTGGCAACATGTTGCAGGCACTTACATGGTTTGTATAAACGTGAAAATCTAGACCCCAAAGTGTATACTTTACGAACTACGACCTAATAAGCGTATTTTACGTTTATATTTATATCTTTTAAATCCTACATTTTTTTCTAAATCTGTGTTTTAAACAAATATAAACAAATTCAAAACAACGTATGTAAAAATCTACAGCTCTCTATATAAGCGCTTTATATGAAAACTAGCTAATGGCCAAACGTTCGCGTAGCGGAAACTTGAATTTCTCCGAAGTTTATGCATACACTAATTTTATTCATACATACACAATTACACACAAATACACACTAATTGTTGGGCACATTTTTTTCCTTTTAAGTGCATGGATTTAAAAAAAGTTCCGCCAGGACAACGTTCGCCCAGCGGAATCAGTTTTTGGCGAATTTCTCCACAATGGCTGCATACACAATTTTCTTTTTACCATACACAATTACACGACGTCATATACTAAATATCTGCATAATTAAAATCTTTAAATTCAACAACATTCCGCTGCGCGAACGCACACCTTAGATCGTATGTCCACTTATTTTAAAATCCGGACCAGTGTGCGGCCGGCCGGTACAGCCGCAAACGCTACGTCCCGCAATTTTATATCTGTAATATCTTAGAAAATATTCAGTTAAATCATATGCTGTAAAGGGCCATATAGATCTATATTAAATAAACAATGTATTTAAGGTATTTAATTGGATAAGGATTAATGCTGTTTGGTTAAAACTGCTTCGAAAATAAGCCATTATTTGTCGTAAAAAGTAGGTAAATGACACAAAAATGTTACTGTGGGATATCCATAAGAGATAGAGATATGCCATCGCGGAGTTTTCTGTAGACCTTTACAATCTGTTCAATACTTAGTACATTATTTTGATAAATTTCGTAGGATTCAGCCTGCGTTTGCAATGTAAGTGAAAAAAAATGTAATTATTTACGACATCACATTAGAAACCTCAAAAATAACAGTATTTCTCCACTATTTAATGGATGTTATTATACATATAAACCTTCCTCTTTAATCATTCTATCTATTAAAAAAAACCGCATCAAAATCCGTTGCGTAGTTTTGAAGATTTAAGATTACAAAGGGACATAGGGACAGAAAAAGCGACTTTGTTTTATACTATGGAGTGAAGACTAGCGGACGTCACACCCGCGATATTCCCGTTCCCGTGGGAATATGGGAATTAAATATAGCTTATGTTACCCGGGGATAGTGTAGCTTCCCAACAGTGAAAGAATTTTTCAAAATGGTGCAGTAATTTAGGAGCCTAGTCACTGCAAACAAACAATCAAATCTTTCCTCTTTACAATATTAGTATAGATTTAAGGCCTCGTTTGCGCAGGTGGTAGTATTCGCCGGTGGCCGCGCTGAGGTCCCGAGTTCGATCCTGGGTAGAATTCAATATTTGTATGATACACAAGTGTTTGTTTTGGGAGTTTTAATAGACAAAAATATTTATGAGTTCCCTCTAAATACTGCACTTGTGTATGGGTGGTAAAAAGATTAGGAGTATTTGAAGTATGAAACCGGGCAAAGCGGCGGCTATAGCTAGTCTTACTAATATAATAAATGCGCAAGTTTGTGAGTGTGGATGTTTATTACTCTTTCACTTTGTTACTCTGTAACGGCTGAACGGATCTAGCTGAAATTCGGTACACGGATAGATAATAGTGTGGAATAACACATAATATATGCTATTTTTTCCCAGGAATAAGTACCCAAAGGAAGCGGGAACGGGAACAAATTTTCCGCGGGCGAAGCTGTGGGCTACAGCAGTTAAGAAATAAAATTGTCTTCCAATCATATGTTGCTAGAGCTAGGACTATCATTTCCAAAATTACTTTTCTAGGGTTCTGTACCCAAAGGGTAGCCCCTCTCTATAAAATAGAGTGCAGAGAGGCGTATGTCGAGACTTTGTCTGTAGTCTGTGACTTGCATTAATCTACGTAACTAGGTCACGTGGATCATCTGTTCAAAGTTTGAAATAAAACAAAAATGAAAGATCTCACGGCTTCTTGTTTAAATAACTGTGATCATTAAAGCGAGTGTCGGTAACAATTAATTTGTTATGTTTTCAGGAGAAAAGCCTCACAAGTGTCAGGTGTGCGGTAAAGCCTTCAGTTCACGCTACTGTTTGTCCATGCACAAGCTGATACACACACGTGAGTAAACGCCTTAATACCTACTGCTTATAAACGCTTTGGGAAAAGAGAGCTCATTGTAGTGGTCCCAAGGAGACCCCCTGTCAAACACCGTACCGTATGTATGACATACGATAGGAGCTCTTACTGGTGACTATTATTTTCTCTAAATTTTACTAAAACAGACTCCTCTTATAGACCACCATACTATATGATATGATCTCCTGGTCCTGTTATAAGATGATTATTCCTTTCGATAGGTGTAAGCTTCCTTGAAGTGGTCCTATAAAAGAACCCTGTGTAACACGTAACACCAAATTATAAGTACTTCTCGTAGTATATGATACCGTTACATACAAATGGCCTTTAACTGCTTTTAACAGCCTCCTACGGATCACCATACTATATGTATGATCTCCTGGTCATCTTACAATATCTTACAATATAATAAAATTCCTCTTTCCACTGTTAGTTTTTTTGCAGTGGCCCTAAGAAAGACCCCTGTGGAACACCATACCGTATGAATGACGTCATGTATTCGTACAAGATACTGGGTCCTATACAGATGACAGTTATCTACTAAAACAGAGACAGACCTATAGATCACCACACTATACTTATGATCTCCTGGTCTTCTCACAAGATAATTACACCGTCTGTTGTCTGTTAACTTTGATGAAGTGGTCCTATAACAAATACCTGTGAAACTCCTTACTGTGTTTGAAGTTGATTTTTTTTCGTCTAAATCAATGTGTTACTTGAGAAAATTAGCTTTGACAACATTTTTGTAATATCATTAACGAAATGCACCCAATGAATTCGTTTTTGATTTTTTTTTTTATTTATAACAAGGCGCCCGCGGCTCCGCTCGTGCCATCCTGGAATTTTGCTCCCGTTTCTGCTTCTCATGGGAGCTTATTTCCAAGATAAAAAATTGCCTAGCAAGCCTATGTGTCATCCCATACTATAATCTATCCCTGTACCAAATTGTAGCCATATCAGTTCAGCCGTTGAGAGCGCGAAAGAGACCAAGCTTCCCCACCCCCGCCAGTCACGCGCCACAGCTGTCATTATAGTTGGCGGTTGTGTTGAGGGAACATTTGCATAGCCTTATTGGTCTAACACGCACACATTCAAGCTCTGTACGATGACAGATTTGAAAACTAATCATTTGTATGGAGTTTCCGCCCTGTGATAACTTACTTCTTACTATCTTACTTCTTACTTCTTACTTCTAACTTCTAACTAATATTATAAATGCGAATGTTTGTGAGTGTGGATGTTTGTTACTCTTTCACGCTCTAACGGCTGAACGGATCTGGCTGAAATTCAGTACGGGGGTAGATATGGGTCTGGAATAACACATAGGCTACTTTTTATCCCGGGAATAAGTTCCCACGGGAAGCGGAAACGGGAACAAAACATGACGCGGGCGGAGCTGCGGGCGTCAGCTAGTTAGCAATTTAAGTTAGTTTTTCATTAGAAGACTAATTGAGGTCCTTGAGGTCGTCGGAATCTTTGGAACTTGCAGTACCTACCCACTCGACCAGTTTTTATGACAAATCATTCACCATACAGGCAGTGCGGTTATGGAATGCATTACCTACACCGATTAGACGTGCTCAGTCTCTGGATGTCTTCAAGCGAATGGTAAAGCAACATTATCTGACACGGTAGTTAATACTCTAAATTGTTACGACATCAAATATTTAAGGTCTTCACACTGAAGTTGTTATTTGTTATATGTATATATTATTTTGATAAACGTATGTCTAGGTATATGTACTTATATATATATATATATGTAGGTATGTATGTATGTGTATATATTATGTGTATTTGTATATATGGGTATGTATATGTAGTATGTATGTATGTAGTCTGTATAAATATGCTTAATCTCTACACCTAAACTACCCATCTATTATAACATAAATCTTTTCTGTCCATCCTAAGGTTGTCTGGAAGAAATTGCTTTTTAGCGATAAGACCGCCCTTTGTACAATATTGTATGTTTAATTTTGTAAATAGTTTTTAACGAGGTGTACAAATAAAGTTTTATTCTATTCTATTCTATTCTATTCTAATTTCGCTACTGTTACTAAAGTTTGCTGCAATCAATATATCTGTAAACATTTCTTTTATCACTCGATATGAACTCGTGTAAGATATTCCAAAAATACTGGATCGCTTGAACAATTTTCTGGCTTCATACAACTTCCATAATTTTCTACGTATCTGGAAAAGATGCAAATAGCCATTTTTACTTTTTATTAACACAATCGCCAGTACTAGGAACACATAAAATGCTAGGAGCTGTATTAAATAATCGAATCTACACAACACATACTGAAGCATTAGCTAGATTGACCCCGTAGAGTTTCAATTCTGTCTACAAATACAGAAAAAAAAACAAGCCACAGGGCCAGTTGTAGAGAAAGAAAGTTGTGTACTAGGATAACAGAAAATGCAAAGATATTCTTTCAGAGTATGTGCTATTCTTACCCAGTCATACAGTAACATCCCGGTACAAAAATAGACAAACAGTCTCTAGATTTCAGCGATATAGTTTCCTTCTTATTTATAGCTAGATTGACTCCGTAATGTTTCAATTCTCTCTTCAAATACAGAAGAATATTCTCCATCATATTGCCGTACAGGTAGTTTCCGTTGCTTAGCAGTTGTCTTAGAATTATCTAGAAATTCATTAATTTGGTTATGTGACATTTATTTACGAGCGTTTCCGTGCTTCGGAAGGCACGTTAAGCATTGTCAGTGAAATGACAGTCGTTAAGCCAACTTAATGGCGCAGTTTCACTGGTCGTTAAATCGTTCGGTATACAGAGGGGCAAGTGCGAGTTTTTGCGTGAGCTTGTCGACATTCACGGCACGCCAATTTGTATGGAATCGAGACCCCGCCACCTACCTGTAAACGCGGGAACTTGTCTCGATTCCATACAAATCGGCGATAACGCGCTCACCCGTGAATGTCGACAGGCGCTCGCCGGAACTCGCACTTGCCCCTCAGCATGCGGGGAGTCCCCGCATGCGAGATAACAACCAATGAAAGTAAACAAGTCGATTCGCGTTGGGGGTACCCCGCATGCTTTATACCGACCGTGTTATCGAACAATGAAATTCATCGGTCGATAAACGGCTTGCGGGTAGTGAGTCAAATACTTTTCATTATTCAAGTTCATTCGTAGTTGTTTGTTGAATTAAAAAGACAGACAAAATGGCTAAAAAGACAATGACACAAACAGTCAAAATTGCTTCACATAACATTGATTATGGACCTGGCGACGACGTGCTCTGGGTTCTTGCAGGTGGTGGCAAGAGAAACAGCTGGTTACTTGGTGAACATATAATAAAACGGTTTCTTGTACAAATATCGACGTAGGTATAGGTAGGTAGGTATAGGTGCGCGTGTTGAGGTGACGGTGTTTTATGACGTAGTGATTGACGGCCGCACAGCTGTTGCTCGGTGAGCGGGGCGCGTGGACCCCCCGCGCCTTGGATGCCCCTGCGTCGTCCTGCTGGCGACGATATGTCTCCGACAGACCAATAATTAATGTTATGCTATGCTAGACTATGCCACAATGCTACACTCCTCATGCGGGCCCTATCGACTAATGATAACGGTGCCCGGCCCTGTGGCATGTGTTACAAAAATCTCCCGCACCCCGCATGCGGTACTTATCGACTAATGAAATTGCGCCATAAAGGCTTTATGGGCGGCTTGAAAAATTTCAAATGTGGGTCGTCACAACCTGCGCCAGGGTCGGCAGTGCGTCTATAGCACCTCTGATGTTGTAAATATCCATAGATGACGGTAACCAATCATCAGGTTGACCGTCAGCTTGTCTGCCACCTTGATAGTATAAAATCCGATATCTTTATCAGTTTTTGATACCACTAAGGTGCAGAATGTGGTCATTGTAGCCTCCGTGGAAACCCGGGATTATCAGATGAGGAAAACACGTGTGCGGGCAGGTCGTTCCAGGTTTTTTTAGTTCGACAGAGGAACGATCCTTTGAAACGCTCAGTTCTGGCGAAGATTCTCTCCATTGTGTATAAGTGGTACCTGGCACGCGTTGTTCGGGATCGCAAAGGAGAGGGTGGGAACAGGTCAAAGAACTCTTCAGAACACTCGCCGTGATACATTCGGTAGAAGGCAGCCAAGGGCGCTATGGTTCTTCGCTGCGCCAACGGTTCAGGGCCTCCCGTCACCTCAGCTCAGGACAACCAATAATTCGGATAGCACGTCTCTGGATAGCTTCTAGCGCGTCCAGTAAGTAGCTCGCGGAGTCATCCCAAAGGTGAGAACAGTATTCGACGCAGGGGCGAATCTGCGTTTTGTTCAGCAAACATCTCTATCATCATGCTAGCATCATACTGACCAGCGTCATTAAGGTATCGAATGGATACTCTGGATCGGAGTAATTGTTCAGGAACTTAAGAAACCTCTTCACAATGTAGCCTCTGCCCAAGACCGGTGTAGTGCAATCGTTTAGTACTTTACGGAGTTCTCTGTGGAAGAGTTGAGTATCTTCTAAAAACAGGTGTAGGATTCCATAGCTAACAAAAAACAGCAAATAAATTACGTTTGTTTTGTGGGTACCCTCGTTAAATATTATTGTTCTTCTGATTGTGGGTTTGTAGAAGCGCTCGTGTCCCCGCAGACTCAGTGCTCTGTAAACGATCACTGCTGTAAGCAACTTTCACTATGGCCGGTTCTTGGATGGGTGACCATCCATGTGACGACTTTGTGACATTTATTTGAGCGTTTCCTTACTTCGGAAGGCACGTTAAGCCGTTGGTCCCGGTTGCCAGTAAAATGACAGTCGTTAAGCCGAGTTGAAGGCCTTCTAAGACTAAGTTGAAGACTGCCTCTGTGGCGCAGTCGGTAGTGATACCGCCTACGGCGCTGGAGGTCGTGGGTTCGATTCCCACCGGAGACAAATATTTGTGTGACCCATAAATGTTTGTCTCAAGAGTCTGGGTGTTTCTATGTATAATATGTATGTATTCAAAAGTATTATAAGTATTAATATCCGTGGTCTGATACCTATAACACAAGCAGGTTATTCCTAGCTTACTTTGGGATCAGATAGCGTTGTGTGAAATGTCCGTGAATATTTATTTATTTATATAGGTATATATATATTTAACGCTGCTTAAAAATTTCAACAGCAGGCAGTCACAACCTGCGCCTGTCCATCTCAACACGGCAATACGGCTCACCCCCTATTACGTGGGACAAATTCTAAAAAAGGCGAAATGTGGGAATGTAATATGCGTCTGCCTACCCTTTCGGGGATAAAGGCGTGATTATATGTATGTGTGTATCTAAAGAAATCAAAATATGTCCAACTAACTTAGACTGATCAGAATGTATGTAGCAAGTTATATTCAATACTCCTGTGAGACTGACCAACTCCTTTTTAAATTCGGTCAGAAACTGCTCGCTTGGTACTATCTTCATGTACGCCTGGTACGTCTCAACGTATAATTTGTCTAAAGCAGAGTTGCGCCGACTCTGCTTCGGTAAATATACGTTCGTCCGACTCATGTTTGCCGGGTGCGTTGTCTTAGAGCTGTGTTCATTTACTAGATATTGATAGTCGATTTGTTTTAACCTGTAAATAAAATGGGTTTTAAACCGACTTCAAAATGTCCGTAATGTACTTCAAAATATCGGTAGCCGACTTTAAAATGTCGATGACAGGCTTCAAAATGACCGTAACCGACTTCATTACTACATGGCTTATAAAACAAATTATATGTATGTTCACGGTACATATAAAAAGTACTGCATAAATTGTCATGCTAAATCGAGTTGATTACTTTATAAGAATAGTGTTCTGTGTACATAATCACTGCAGTAAGCTACTTTCGCTATGGCTGGTCCTTGGATGGGTGTCCACCGTGTGACCGCCTTGTGTCATTTATTCGAGGGTTTCCGTGCTTAGGGATGCAATTAAGCTGTTGGAAAATAAAAAAATTAAAACTCCTACGGTATAAAGTAGCTGGATCTTCAGCACGTTTGTAGTAAGGAAGTAAAGATACGTACATTATAGTCACGCCTATATCCCCGAAGGGGTAGGCAGAGGCATAGTTACAGGGTCGGCAGCGCGAGTGTAGCACCTCTGTTACCATCATGTTAGCCGTAACCTATTATAGGTATATACTGGGTGTAAAAAAAATACCTCTCCAAATTTCATGAGATGACTTGGCATCGGATATCAAATACAAATATTTAATAAAAAAGGGGGGTTAATTTTTTTTAAATTAAATACAAAAATGTCGCACATTAAGAATTCGTTTTTTACCACGGCAATTCGAGGTAACATGGTCGCTGTGGCAAAACAAACACGGAGCACCCGTCTGCGTCGATTTACGGTTAAAGTATTCATGGGATTTTTTTTTCTTCATTTTTATAATGTTTCTTGACAGATGCCACGTCACGTGACGAAATTTGGAGAGTCAATTTTGTTACACCCAATATTTAGTATTATAGAAAACACTATAAAATAATATAGTATTATAGAAAAATCGCACCGACTTTAAAAAAAGTAGTAATGAAGTTGGTTACCTCTCGACAGCACTGTATATCGTATTACAAGTGATAGTGCAGGAATATCCCAAGGGTTGCCACGTGCTCGCATGGAGATCCTGGCAGTAAACTCTGGGTTCTGGAAATGTTTTGATTTTTAGTAGAAATAAATAAATAAATATTTACGGACATTTCACACAACGCTATCTGATCCCAAGTAAGCTAGGAATAACATGCTTGTGTTATGGGTATCAGAACACGGATATTAATACTTATATACTTTTAAATACATACATATCATACATAGAAACACCCAGATGAACATTTATGGGTCACACAAATATTTGTCTCCGGTGGGAATCGAACCCACGACCTCCAGCGCCGCAGACGGTATCACTACCGACTGCGCCACAGAGATGTCTATCGGTTACCGCCTGTACAATGGTTTGTGCTCTGAAGAATTGTTTGATAATATGATGCCCTCGGCTACGTTCTATCACCGCACCTCTCGCCACAGAAAGGGTGTCCACTGTCCATCCTTGCACATTGCGTTGTGGAATGACCTCCCTGCCTCGGTTTTCCGCCTACAGTATGGGGTTCTTCAAAGGGGGTCTTAGAAAGTTATTACAGGGTTGGCAGCGCGAATGTGGCGCCACTGGTGTTACAGAAGACCATAGGCTGTCGTACCTACATCTGGTGGGCCGTATGCTTATCTGCCACCTTAGTGGTATTAAAAAAATCCTTCTGAGGGTTTACCCTGGGTTCCATTCCCAACTCATTTACGAATAATTTCCACACGGTAACCAAACAAAACGGGTTATAAAAAACCGGCCAAGTGCGAGTTGGACTCGCCCATGAAGGGTTTCATAGCAGCAAGTAACATAATATAAAAGTTCTTATAGTTCGTTGTAACTTTGATTGATGTTTTAACACGTTTGCAGTGGTAGTGATTTTTCTAACCGAAAATTGCGGTTTATGACGTATTAAAAAAAACTACCAGCTCTATCTCGTTCAAACTAATTTTCGTTGGTAGTTTTTATGACAATGTACATCATATTTTCTTTTTAGATTTATCATTATCTTAGTTTAGAAGTTAGAGGGGGGGGACACACATTTTTCCACTTTGGAAGTGTCTCTTGCGCAAACTATTCACTTTAGAAAAAAATGATGTTAGAAACCTAAATAACATTTTTGAAGACCTATCTGTAGATACCCCACACGTACGGGTTAGATGAAAAAAAAAATTTTGACTTTCGGTTCTGAGTATGGGGACCCCCAAAATATACTGCTTTTTTTTCTAGTTTTATATAAGAATCTTAATGCGGTTCACAGAATACATCTAGTTACCAAGTTTCAATAGCATAGGCCTTATAGTTTCGGAGAAAAGTGGCTGTGACACACGGACGGACAGACAGACGGACAGACAGACAGACAGACATGACGAATCTATAAGGGTTCCGTTTTTGCCATTTGGCTACGAAACCCTAAAAATGTCAATCAATCAATATAACACCCACTTCCGGTCTTTCAAACGCCAATAGGAAGTGTCATTTCTACATACTTTTAGCCCCTCTCTATAAAATAGAGTGCAGAGGGGCTTATGGCGAGACTTTGTCTGTAGTCTGCGACTCTGTTGCATTAAACTACGTCACTACGTTACGTGGATCATCTGTTCAAAGTTTGAAATAAAACAAAAATGACCACGTCAATCGAATTGAACTTTCACTTTCACAATAAACGTGTTAGAGAGGGGAAGTCTGGTGAGAACGATCTCACGGCTTTCTTGTTTAACGCGATTTATCTCAAAGAAGGCTGTGTAAGAAATATTCATATCTCATAGCTTGTTGAAAACAATTTACCTGCACTGTAGATTATGAATCCAAACAATAATAATAACACAATCATCTCTAAACTAGCCTACGGTGGGTATTAACACGTTTTACGACAAATACGTCGTATTATCGGTAATTAAATCTATTATTATGGCATTTTTTTATTATTTTAATATCAGACTCGCTCAGTCTCGCAAGCTTGTGCTCTATAAACGATAACTGCATTAAGCATATTATGGCTGGTCCTCAGATTGGTGACCTCTTTGTGACATTAAGCATAGAAGTTAAGTCCAAAGAATTTTCGCCAGAACGAAGAGTTTTAAAAGATCGTTCCTCTGTCGAACTATAAAAACCTGGAACGACCTGCCCGCACACGTGTTTCCCTCATCTTACAATCCCGGGTTCTTCAAGAGGAGCGTGAAGAGGCACATCACAGGGCCGCCAACTTGAGGACCACTGTCAGAAGTGGTCCCCAATCGCTAGATGCGCCACGGCTTTCCATCAGGCTTGTGGCGACGTCAACTTGGCGAGCTAAATATAAAAAATAAAAAAAAATAAAAATTGAAAAAAAAGAGACGAAAGCATAGAATGATAAGAACTACTTTTTCCATGTCTGGTTCCTCTTAGACCCATGGAATTTGATAAGAGGGATACTTAGACCATATATCACGGGACTAGCCTTTGCGAACCACCGCATACAAAAATATTCTGCCAGTTTTCATACAAGTGAAGGGGGAAACACAAAGACATATAAAATTTCATTGCATTTAAAATTGTATTAATCGACAAACGCGTAATGGCTGTTGTGTGTTAATTTTTATTGTACAGTCAACTACAATGAAATGTACTAGTTTAATCATATAAAATGATGTACTGATGTACAGTGCTTTTTATAAAGCCAAAAGACCAAATGGTCATGTGCAATGGCAGAAAACAATGCTTAAGTAAGGCGCATCCTGTGGTTAGATGATCTAAGGAGGGATAACATACTTACTCAAAATTGCAAGCGAAGTACCAGAAATGTATAAAATACGAGGAGGTTACTTACCTTACATAATCGAAGGTCGCCATTGTTCAGGAGTTCGTATGTAAAGTGACCTCACCATACTATCGCAAATTAGAGATAGTACAGATGGAAATGTAAAACTTCATGTACTTATGTACTTTTTTTTTTCACACCTACCCTCTGCTACGCACTCAGTATCGAAAACAAGTATGAAAATCTATTCACCTCTTGTCTGTGAACTCTGTGAGCTGTGTCTATGTGTGCATAGCATCATCTAATTTAGTGTGCAGGTTTCCATCTGTACTATCTCTAATGCGATACTATGTTTATAACTGAATTTAACAAGTTACGGAAAACGTTAAGGTGAAGTGGGATTCAAAATACATATTTTGACATATTTCGAACCAATTTTGCAATGGTGTTACCAAGGATTTCACAATTTTTTAAATGGATAATTATTATTAAGTATATTGACTAGGGTTGTCAGCTCTCCAAAACACGATTGAGTAAATTCAGCTCGATAGAAATTTATCCTAAAGTTGCCTCGAATCTGTAAATTTACCTGTGACCGCCTTGACTATAATCAATTTTATTCAGTGGTTATATAATGTACCACACTAAATTTTTTATTTCCATGTCCCTAATAAGTTACCTCGAGGCCCTATGCTGTTATTTATTTATTAAAAAGATATTGTTTGAATATAAAAAACGTTTTGTTGAGCGGGAGTGCATTTTGCCGCTATCAGCCACCTCACTCAGCGGTCAGCGCCCGCTCAGTCAGCCGACAGGCTTCGTTGAGGACACCCGTATACAACTTTGTCGCGCCCGCTGAAGTAATTCGCTGCCGTAGTAACGAAAATGGGTAATAAAAAAAAACAAAAAAGGAAGTATTCAAGGAAATAAGGAATAGAAAATATTTAAGCTCAAGAGCGTAAAAATGTCGCATCTGTTTGGGTAAATTTCTTTGGTGTATTATATAAATTATAGTAACGTTTTCATACTTTCCAATACAAAGTCCGCCTGATGCCACATCTATACATATAATAAAATGATAGAAGAGTCAAAACTGTACATTGGAAATATTTAAAAAAAAAATACTTGCTGGGTGTTCAATATAAGATACCGAAGCCGAAAATATAGTTGGAATTTTTTTTGTCTGTTTGTCGGTTTGTCTGTTTGTCTGTCTGTTTGCTTTGCTTTGTCCGGAAGGATCTCGAAAAGTACTCAATAGATTTGGTTCAAATTTTGCACAAATATTACTTAGGGGTGGGATCTTCAAATAGGCTATATATTATCACGCTACATATCCTAGGGGCTAAGCAGAGAGCAATGAAATATGTAACTTGGTGGATTAATTTAACCAAAACGTAGCAGGAATATTAGTTAGAGATAGGTTTTACACACAGGCTACATATTATTACGCTACTTAGCCTAGAGGCTTGGCAGAAAAGAATTCAAATCCAAACCAAATTGGCATCATAACATAATTTTCACGCGTACGAAGTCGCGGGCAACAGCTAGTAACAGATAAGTCCAGAAGATTCACCTATAAATGCGCTCATGTATGTGACGCCCTGACCGAGCTTATTACATGTACATTATATATATTAATATTTAAGTAAAATCAATGTTATTACGAGTATAATACTAATGAATGATGAATCAGTGGGCCAATTCTCCTAAATCTATACTTATAATAAAACTGTTGAGGGTCGAGAGTCCGTACATGGGAGATATTTTGAAAATTTTAATGGTAGGGCGTTCTCTAATCGATACTGAAGCCGAAAATGTAATTTAAAATTTTCATGTCTGTCTGTCTGTCTGTCTGTATCCCGAATTAGTATCACGCCGAAACTACTGAATCGATTTGAATGAAACTTGGCACAATCAGAGCTTATAATCCGAGGAAGGTTTTAGGATACATTTGATCCCGATATTTTGCGTGGTTCCTTTGGGAGAGGGGATGAAAGACAGAACGGTTTTTCAGTAGTAACTTCTCAACGCGTGGTCCGATTTCAAATATTGTTTTAGTATTGCAAAGGGAGTACTTGAAGAATCATTTCACACAAGTTTCGATATTAAAGGTTTTGTAGTTCAGGAAGTTTCTACAAGCTACACTCTTTGCGGTGAACATAGGGTATATTTTATTCCTGTATTCCCACGGGAACGGGAATACGCTGGCGAAACTGCGTGACGTCCGCCAGTATATAATAAAAGCCGCAATTATCTTTCCAGAGGAGAAGCCATTCGAATGCAAGTTCTGTGATTACGCGTGCCGGGACAGTTCTACGTTGAGACGCCACCAGGAGAGGCACATGGGCATCGTTCAGAAATATCCGTGCAAGCTTTGTAATAAGGTGTAAGTATCTATCAATAAAATCAGCATATGTGGAAGTCTACTGCTTACTGTACATACATACACGTCATTATCCCCGAAGGGGTAGGCAGAGGCATATTTTATGCCCACATTTCACCTTTTTAGAATTTGTCCCACGTAATATAGGTGGTGAGCCGTCTTGCCGTGTTGAGATGGACAGGCGCAGGTTGTGACTGCCTACTGTTGAAACTTTTCAAGCCGCCCATAAGGCCTTCAACTTGGCTTAACGACTGTCATTTTGCTGGCAACCGGGACAACGGCTTAAAGTGCCTTCCGAAGCACGGAAACGCTCAAATAAATGTCACAAAGTGGTAACATGATTGGTCACCCATCCAAGGACTGGGCATAGAGAAAGTTGCTTACTGCAGTCATCGTTTAGAGCACACTGAGTACGCGGCGGCACGAGGGCTTCTATAGGAATCTGCTGAGTGTGGGCCTTCTATAGGTGTATTCTGGCGTAATTTAGAAGAACCGAATTACGCCAGAATACACCGTCCTGCATTTACTGCATCCAGTAACTCACTGCGACAAGAGTAAGTCCAGGTGTAAATAATAGCTTAGAATGATAAATAAAGGAGGGGAGGGAGCAGAACCACACATTTTCAATCCGCCAGTCCTGGTGCACAACAGTCAAGGGTAATCTCAACGTCGGAACGATTCAAAAGATCGTTTCTCTGTCGAACCATAAACACCTGGAACGACATGCCAGCGTACGTGCACGTGCACTCCTCTTACAATCCTGGTTTTTTTAAGTGGAGTGTGAAGAGGCACAGTATAGGGCCGCCAACTTGAGGACCACTGTCTATAGTCTTACAGACTGGGACAATGGCCCCCAATCGCTAGATGTCGCTGTGACTTTCCATCAGACGGCGGCATCATTTTGGCGAGCTAAATATTTAAATGCAGTAGAAATGAGAAGTTTGCGAAGTATAGCTGGAGTGACATTGGTGGATAAAGTAAAGAATAGTGTGATAAGGGAACATTGCGGCATGACAGAAGATGTAGTGACTAAGATAGAGAAAGGGATTCTCAGATGCTTTGGACATGTGGAGAGAATGGATGGAAATAGAATGACGAAACAGGAGTGAATGGGCAAACTGGTAGGGGTCGACCTCGGCATACTCAAGTCGATCAAATCGATAATCTTCTGAGAAAATGCCAGGTCAGAGTACCCTTAACCGAAGAGCATGTATGAAGACACTTATGAAAGTTGAAGAAGCGAAAGTTGTTTGCCAGTTGTTGAACCTACCCCGTTGGGAGACAGGCGTGTTGTTATGTATGTATGTAAATATTTAAAAAAAATGTTACTCCTTAGAAATGACGAATCGACTTCTTAGTAAAGAGATGTAGGACAGGTATTAGGTTACTTTACCCTTCAGATTGTCGGTAATGAGCTATACTCCTCCTAACATACATCCTTAAAACTGCACGGCACAAAAATTCGGAAATACTTGAGCTCAGCGCGTATTGCTCTACCTTTTAGTGCACAATTTCTCCACTACCCTATCCACCACCAACGTTATTATGTCGACTGTGTGATCAATTTTGAAAACAATAGTAACAGGATTTGGACTTAATGTCGTAGAAAAAAATTAAAAAGATATAGGAAGGGATGAGGATTTCAAACGGAATCCAAAGCCTTTGCATATCAAGTTTAACGCTCAATTCTTTGAGTTACAAAACCCTATAATTCATTCTATACATCTTTAAACAATGATAGTAGGATTACAAGTTTTCAAGTGTTTCAGATTTGTTTTCACTAGATGGCGTTATTATCAACATCGAACGCCATCTATCGATGTTATTACAACACTAATTTAGATCAATGTTTCCTCAGTTTCCTGGCCGGCCGTACCCGAAAAATACACATAGACGAGGTACATTACGGCTTGGATACGAGAAAATACCATTGTACCAAGGACAAGTGCGATAAGGCTTTTAAAACGAAAAGCGCCTTGACTATACATTTGGTGAGTACAGATAGTAACGCCTTTGTCTCCGAAGGGGTGAAATGTGGGCATGGTATATGCCCACATTTCACCTTATAGTTTTATGTCCCACGTTACAGGTGGTGAGCCTATTGCCGTGTTGAAATGGACAGGGGCATGTCGTGACGACCCGCAAGTAAAATTTTTCAAGCCGTCCATATGCTCTTCAACTTGGCTTAACGATTGTCATTTTACTGACAACCGGGTGTCATTTCGAATTTTACTTCTCTACGCAATGGACCTATTTGCGGAAGTGTTGCCTTAGTCGCCTCTTACGACACCCTCTGTCGGAATTGGGGTGGCGACATTTTGTACTCTTTCCCGTTACCGCACGGGTCAGATATCACTCCTAACAGAAATAGCGTGATTACGGTTGTTATTAAGAAGGTTTTTGTCCTAATCCCAGTAAGTTACAGTATTTCCAGGCTGATTCTCGCTGTCATTTTACTTATCCTTTGCAGTGTCTAAATATGAGACAAATGACATTTCACTAGTAAATTTCCGTCTACGCTTTGAAGCTGTATGGTCGAGAATCGCCGCCCGCCCTGGAACTGTGTCTGGGGAATCTGGGGGCCAATTCTCTAAATAAAATTGTAACTCGGTTCAGTATTATATCGATTCTATTTTATATAACTACTTTGTTTAAAATATGCGATCAAAAGCTTTGATCAGCCTTTTTTAGAAATTTGATATCAATGACCAGATAATATTTTGTTTTTGAATCTACAGTTGATGGTCCGAAGAAGAATTGATTAATGTTTGCCCTCTTTCACACACTAAACCGATGCGGCTTATAATCTGTAATAACACATCATAGGCAGCTTTATATCCCCGAAATAAGTACCCCATGGTATACAAGAACGATACAAAATTCCTCGCGAGTTTATTTTTAAAATTTTCCGTAGACAACACGAGACAGAACTGAGCTACAATTATTTCTGTTAATAAAACGTGTATATTTCAGAAAGTAGTCCACGACCCGTCGACCCGCGTTCCTTGCGACGTGTGCGGCCGCACCATCGGCAAGCACAACCTCACGTCGCACTTGAAGACGCACGTCGACATACGGCCGTACAAGTGTAGCTATGCGAAGTGTAACAAGAGGTTTAAAGATACGGTAAGATAATATTGCTATGGTATTTTAGGAGATGACAGAGATAAAACAGCATTTTTTGGACCAGGAGGGCATGTTTAGATACAAAGCTATGCCGTTTGGTTTAACTAATGCACCTGCTCTGACAGATACTTTGGACCAGGAAGGCATGTTTAGATTCAAAAGTATGCCGTTTGGATTAACTAATGCACCTGCTCTGACAGAGATAAGACTGCATAAGGACTTCAACTTGGCTTTAACGATTGTCATTTTACTGACAACGGGTTTCTATTTGTCCCTACAATTTTCGGTGGTTGCCCTCGATTTTTCCTGGATCCCATCATCATATCCTGACCTGGTGAAAATGGGACCACCTCAGAAGTAAACCCTATTCAACAAAAGAAAAAAAATTGAAATTCGTTTATAATTGACGGAAATATCGGTGAACATACATAAAAAATTGAGAACTTCCTTTAATTTTAATTCGAATATATCTATCTAGGTGTAAAGTTCTCATCAATACAAATCAATCAAGCCCAAACACAAGATAACTGCTGTAAATTGTTAAGGAATGCCCTCGACTGTCTTTCGACTCTATCATCAGATCGACTCCAGACCTTCATTGAAGAGTAGAACATTAAAGCACTTAATTAAAAAGTTAACAAGCGCACTAGTTGTCCCTACAATTTTAGGCGGTTGCCCTCGTTTTCTCCTGGATCCCATCATCAGATCCTGACCTGGTGAAAATGGGACCACCTCAGAAGCAATCCCTATTCAACAAAATAAGAAATTTTGAAATCCGTCTAATTGACGGAAATATCGCTTAACATACATAAAAAAACATACAGACGAATTGAGAACCTCCTCCTTTTTTGAAGTCGGTTAAAAATTGATTCTCACGTAAAATCTTGAGCGCAGTGAGGGATTCAAAGTACACCGCCCGAGGGAAAAATAATTAGCTTTCCACTAATGTACTCCACTTTTCATCCCTCGCCCTTGCGCCCTCGCCGTAAAAATACTATTTTGCTCCCTTGTTATACAATCTACTATTTGTCGAAATAAGCACATGAAAAGTGATAGGCAAAAATAGATTTTTAATCTACAAAATATGTGTTACTGTATTTCAATAGCTTTGCGCAAAAATGTAAACAAACACATTTGATCCTATATATCCATAGTTACTTGCAATTGAGTATTCATCCTGATTGTATTCCAGTATCCAGGAGTCATACAGTGTTCTTACAATCATTTCGACACCAAATAACTTCTTCATGATAGTTTATTTTCATTTAAAATACCTACTCGGATAGTGAAAAAATCAATGATTTGTTATAGGTACTATGTTTTTCTACTAATCTGTCTTAGACAACGATTGTCAAAACATGACATGTTTACATTATTGTCAGATCGGGCAGGATTGGACTATATCAAAATATGGTTATGTTATAAATTGATCTGATGAAAATGAACTATACATAATGTGTAAAACGATCATATAACTATGTCATTGTTATAAAGTTTATAAATTCTAATGAAAAAAGACAGAACTATATTAGTACTAGACTGGGCTATTGTTCACTAAACATAATATTGTTGGGATCTTTTTCACACATAAAATAGAACTTCTCGTATTCGTGTATTGGGTAAAATTTAAGCTTTTCTGGAGTCATACAACTGCAACTACAATAGTCGTTCTTATAATTTTTCATTACCCATTCGTCGTAAATATCTCTTAGCCGGTGACCATGAATGCTTCTCCAATTGCCCTTCCTTTCGATGCATCGTAGTCCAATCGCAAAACAATTACTTATCTTTCCTGAGATCTTTTGTAATTCCTTTGCCTCATTGAGATCGTTAATAATGACCAGGTAGGCTCCTTCAGCCATACACGTGGAGTACGCTTCCGTCCAAGTAATCCCTTCCTGGTGGTACTTATAACAGCTCCCCGTAGAATTGTTGAGTTGATATCCTTCATCAAATGTGCCACATTCTGTCAAAACCAGGTCTTTAGTCTTCTCCTTGTAACAGATGTAGGGTAATCGCTCTGTGCACGGCACTACGCGAATTATATCGCGGTTCATGCTTAAACAATGGCCGTCTTGGGAGTTCAACTGTGAGGACATGTGCGATACGGGCATGTCGTATAGGGGCACGCCTTCGATCGATACGAATAATTTTCTATCAAATTCCGATTTAGCGCCTATATAATATGTAGAATTATCTTCATTTAGTCCCACCATGGTGCTGTATAGTTCCATGTTATTAGGAGACATCAAAACTGCGCTTTGATTTTCACAATGTTCAAAAGCCTCTATCCAGCTCACGGCAACTTTATGTATCCTTACCCATCCGTTGATTTCGGGAAAATATTCGAAGCTGCCGAGCACTCCTGTTGTCGACATTAGGATGATGCACGCTACCGCACCCAACGTGTTGAAATGGACCATGGCGTCGGTCCTGTTTATGTACGGAGTTTAAACGTGGAATTGATTGATTTTCACACAAACGTTGTTATTTATAGGATTATTATTAAAAAGATAAGGTTTATTACATGGTTAGTGTGTATTTTGTAGATAATATTAAAAATACCACAAAATGTGTGCAATACAGATAGGCCCTGTTATCAATTTTTAACGGACGACACACCCGCGTAGTTCTCGTTCCCGTGGGAATACGGTAATAAAATATAGCCTACGTTCACCAGAGATAACGTAGCTTCCCAACAATGGGAATATTGTTCCATTCAGTTCAGTAGTTCCGGAGCCTATTCGATGCAAACAAACAATCAAATCTTTCCTCTTTATAATATTAGTAAAGACTAACCATACCTGCGACTTCGCCCTCGTGGATGTCGGTTATCGCGACCAAAAGAGTAATAAATTGCTCAGAAATTCAACCCTGATTAAGTAGGTATATTATTTTTGTTCATAACTCCGCTTCTGAAGCGCTCGTGGTGCCGCGGACTCAGTGTTCTGTAAACGATCACTGCAGTAAGCAACTTTCACTATGGCCAGGTCCTTGGAGGGGAGACCATCCATGTGACCACTTTGACATTAATTTGAGCGTTTCCGGGCTTCGGTAGGCACGTTAAGCTGTTGGTCACGGTTAACAGTAAAATGGCAGTCGTCAAGCCAGTTGAAGATCTAATTAGGCGGCTTGAAAAGTTTCAACAGCGGGCAGTCACAACCTTGACCTGTCCATTTCAATACGGCTCACCACCTATTACGTGGGACAAATTCTAAAGAGGTGAAAGGTCGTCATCCTTGACCTCGGGGCCCAAGCCAACCTCAAATGGTTGGCTTGGACCCCGAGTATATTGGTGAGGGGGACCCCATATACTCTCTGCCTGATCACAACTAGTTCTAGGGTTTACTAATGTTTGCCATAATTTAAAATGCCATAATTTCATATGCCATCCTGGTATTTGCCATAATTTCATTAGATATAACGCTTCAGTTGCCATAATCGTGAAATGACATAAAATGACTTTCAATAATTCCATTGGTCATAATCGATCAAGTGTCATAACAATTTAAATCCATAAATGTATTTGCCATAATTTTCGTTTTCAATAATGCCATTTTCCATAACTTTTATTCACCATAAATAAATAAAGATAATTTATACGACATAGATTTTTTATTAACAATTAAACCTAAAACTAAACCTCATATGGCGTCTCTAGCTAACTAAGCTCGACGGAGCCCCGCTTTGCGGGGCTGCTACCTCTGGGGGGTTTAAAAAAAAACCACGAAGACTAAGGTACTTAGTCTTCTAACCTAACCCATCCGAGTCGGATTGCACTGAGTTGGGGTGTTAACGATAATTAATATTGACCTTACAATATTATGCATTATTTTCATAATTATATCAAATTTTGATTATGTCAAGAGTCGATTATGAGATGTGTTACTTATGGAAACTAATTATTATGCGAAATGTTGTTATAGAAAGTCATTTTATGGAAAATAAAAGTTATGACTCTTGAGTTGTTAAGGCAAACGTTATTAGTATAAATGAAAATAGTGCAAGTAAATATTATGATCGGGGATGATTATGGCAAACAATAATAGTGCAAATGAATTTATGGAAAACGAGAGAAGACCAGTTCTAGGGCCCCCCAAATGTATTGGGGGGCCCTAGAACTGGTCAAGACAATGGCTAGACAATGTTGTCTACCCTATATGGGGCCTAACTCTTATAGTAGGTGTATTGGGGGGGGGGTGGCTAAAAGTACCACGATAACATAATTAACAAAGAGATTTCCTCGCTGTATGCAGGCAACTAACAAGCAACCTATTACCGGGATTGCCTCGGGTTTCCCGAAAGCTAAGACCCTTATAATACCGTATCCTGTTATGTAGTATGCGGTTCTATAAAAGGGGTTTAGATGTATAATACCCACCAGGCTAACATATTCTTCAAAGAGTTCTCATTGTCTGCAGAGTTCTCTCAAGAAGCACGTGTTTGTAAACCACTTCCGGGAGTACCAGTACCGATGCGACGATGTGCAAAAGTTGGTTTCCGCTCATTTACAAGATAAAAGTGGTTTAAAAACACCACTTGATATGAGGTTGCCTTGGGCCCCTTGATACTGGGGGGGTCCTATATGTCCTCTGCTGGATCAAAACCAGTTATGGGGCCTCCAAAATACATCCTGTACCAATCCCATAAGGGCCCTAACCCTTATAGGTTCGGTAGAGGGTGTATTGGGGCCCTAAAAGTACTAGGACAACATACTATGCAAAGAGATTTTATTGAAGTGAAACTTCTTTATCGGCGTTGGAAAAAAATTTGCGTCACGTCACGTCACGTCACGATTTTTGGTTACGCGCCATCTTTGTTCTGTTCCCCACCACGGTGGATTCGAATTAAGAGTACTTTATCCAGGGATAGCATGTCATTTAAGGGTTTTTGGACTTTTGTACTTTTGGACTTTTGGGCTTTTGGACTTTTGGACTTTTGGATGGGACATTGGTACTTTGGGTCTTTGGGACTTTGGAACTTTGAGACTTTTGGACTTTGGGACTTTTAGACTTTTGGCCTTTGGGACTTTGGGACTTTTGGATTTTTGTATGGGATCTTGGTACTTTGGGTCTTTGGGACTTTGGGACTTTGGAACTTTGGAACTTTGGAACTTTGGAACTTTGGAACTTTGGAACTTTGGGACTTTGGGACTTTTGGACTTTTGGGCTTTTGGACTTTTGGATGGGACCTTGGTACTTTGGGTCTTTGGGACTTTGGGACTTTTGGACTTTTGGAGTTTTGGACTTTTAGACTTTTAGACTTTGGGACTTTGGGACTTTGGGACTTTGGGACATTGGGACTTTGGGACTTTGGGACTTTGGGACTTTGGGACTTTGGGACTTTGGGACTTTGGGACTTTGGGACTTTGGGACTTTGGGACTTTGGGACTTTGGGACTTTGGGACTTTGGGACTTTGGGACTTTGGGACTTTGGGACTTTGGGACTTGGGACTTTGGGACTTTGGGACTTTGGGACTTTGGGACTTTGGGACTTTGGGACTTTGGGACTTTGGGACTTTGGGACTTTGGGACTTTGGGACTTTGGGACTTTGGGACTTTGGGACTTTGGGACTTTGGGACTTTGGGACTTTGGGACTTTGGGACTTTGGGACTTTGGGACTTTGTGACTTTGGGACTTTTGGACTTTTGGACTTTTGGGCTTTTGGACTTTTGGATGGGACCTTGGTACTTTGGGTCTTTGGGACTTTGGGACTTTTGGACTTTTGGAGTTTTGGACTTTTAGACTTTTAGACTTTGGGACTTTGGGACTTTGGGACTTTGGGACATTGGGACTTTGGGACTTTGGGACTTTGGGACTTTGGGACTTTGGGACTTTGGGACTTTGGGACTTTGGGACTTTGGGACTTTGGGACTTTGGGACTTTGGGACTTTGGGACTTTGGGACTTTGGGACTTTGGGACTTTGGGACTTTGGGACTTTGGGACTTTGGGACTTTGGGACTTTGGGACTTTGGGACTTTGGGACTTTGGGACTTTGGGACTTTGGGACTTTGGGACTTTGGGACTTTGGGACTTTGGGACTTTGGGACTTTTGGACTTTTGGACTTTTGGACTTTTGGACTTTTGGACTTTTGGACTTTTGGACTTTTGGACTTTTGGACTTTTGGACTTTTGGACTTTGGACTTTTGGACTTTTGGACTTTTGGACTTTTGTACTTTTTGACTTAATTTAAGGTGAGGTGAAAATTAAGTTTATGAAGAAGTTTCACTTCTTACGTGTGTACACTAAGTACACGCAAAATTTTTTTTTAACCAACGCTATCTGATCCCAAAGTAATCTAGGAATAACCTGCTTGTGTTATGGGTACTTATATACTTTTTAAATACATACATAATTATACATAGAAACACCCAGACTCTTGAGACAAACATTTATAGGTCACACAAATATTTGTCTCCGGCGGGAATCGAACCCACGACCTCCAGCGCCGCAGGCGGTATCACTACCGACTGCGCCACAGATGCAGAGATATTGCTCGCTGTCTGCAGGGCACACTATATTTTAAAGCAACAATTTAATTTAATACATTTGTTTTCTTTTCTTATGTAAAAAGTGTATAGTAAATATAAGTTGTATATAATATTTATTAGGAATATGTATGTCAATAAATACATTACCCGAATAACCTTTATGCAGCGCAATTTTGGTGGCATGGATATTGATAGACTACGCGACGATGCATCAAATATAGACTGGGATTCATTGGTAGCCACGAACTGTATGGATGAGAAAGTTAGGATTTTAACCAGCAAGCTAACGGATCTCTATGATCTACATGCTCCAATTCGTGCAGTGAGGGTGCGACACTTGCCGGCGCCGTGGCTTACAGCTGACATCAAATCCCTTATAGCTAAAAAAGCTGCAGCTAAATGTAAGTTCCAGCGTCGGGCGACACCTGAAAATCATGCAAAATACATAGCCTTGAGGAATCACTGTAGCAGGGTGTGTAGGAAAGCACAACGCCAACATATTCATAAATCGGTCCAGAACGGTGACCCAGCAAAGGTATGGAAGTTTCTAAAAACTATAGGGGTTGGAAAACCTAAACAGCAAGACATTCCTAGAAACCTTGACATTGATTCACTAAATCAACATTTCTGCTCGTCGCCGTGTTATGATCAATCTAGCAAGGCAAATACTTTACAACATCTTTCATCACTTCCAACTCCTTCTTTCCCACCGTTTCGTTTTGATCAACTATCTGCTTGTGATGTTAAGAGGTGCATAGTATCGCTTAGTTCGAACGCGGTAGGTACTGACTGCTTAAGTCGTAACATGGTCGTGCCTATTCTGGATGAAATTCTTCCTATATTGTGTCACGTCTTTAACCACTCTATATCTAGCAGTGTATTTCCAACGGCGTGGAAAGAGGCACAAATTGTCCCCATTCCCAAAAAACCTAACCCTACATCCTTTGCCGAGTATCGTCCCATTTCCATATTGCCTTTCCTTTCTAAAGTCCTAGAACGGCTTGTTCATACCCAATTAAGTACATTCCTAAACAGAAACCTTCTTCTTAACCCTTACCAATCAGGCTTTCGTCCAGGATATAGCACGGCTAGTGCGTTGATCAGTATTACTGATGATATTAGGCTGGGCATGGAAAATGGGAATATCACTGTACTATCCTTACTTGATTTCAGCAACGCTTTTAATACAGTGGATTTCCAAGTACTGCTCGGTATACTGCACTCGATTAACATATCTCCAACAGTTATTGATTGGTTTCACAGTTACCTGTTTGGACGGCGGCAGCGTGTACGCATTGAAGAATCATTTTCTTCTTGGTGCGACACGACTGCGGGCGTACCACAGGGTGGCGTTCTATCTCCATTACTATTCTCCATCTTTATAAATTCCATCTCTAAATCTTTATTATCATCCTACCACCTTTATGCAGATGATCTACAGATCTATATGCAAGCTCCAGTCGATGAAATTACCGAAGCAATATCTATAATAAACTCGGATTTAAGGCGGATATGTAAGTGGAGTAGGCAATACGGACTAAGCGTGAACCCATCCAAAACCCAAGCAACCGTTATCGGCAGTCCGATTATGGTGTCACGTATAGACCGCTCTAAATTGCCTGACATCATGTTTAACGGTGTTGTAATACCTATTAGTGCAACTGTTAAAAATCTGGGAATCCTGGTTGATGATAAGTTGTCCTGGTCTCCCCAACTACAGGAAGTCAGCCGGAAACTGTTTGCATCCGCAGGATCCTTGCGTAGACTACGTAATTTCTTACCAACGACCACTAAAATTGCTCTTGCTCAATCTCTCCTTCTTCCTATTCTAGATTACGCCGATGTCAGTTATCTCGATATCACAGAAGAGCAACTTGATAAACTTGAGCGCCTTCAAAACTTCTGTATAAGATTTATATTTGGATTACGCAAATATGATCATGTAACCGAATATCGCAAACAGCTCGAGTGGCTCCCAATTCGCCTTCGACGGAATGCTCATATCCTCTCTATGCTTTACAGTATTCTGTTCAATCCACGTTCCCCAACTTATCTCAAAGAACGATTCATGTTCCTTAATGACACACATTCAAGATCCTTGAGGTCGTCGGAAAATTTGACACTGGCTATGCCTACTCACTCTACTGGTTTTTACGATAAATCATTCGCCATACAGGCTGTGCGGGTGTGGAATGCGCTGCCTGAAACTATTAGGAAGGCCCAGTCTTTGGCTGTCTTTAAGCGTTTGGTGAAGGAACACTATTTGACCCGGTAGGATGTTCCTTAGCATAATAATTGTTTCATGTATATGTATACCTATATGTATGTGTATATGTATGTATATAAATATTTATTTATTATGTATGTATGTATATTGGTATGTACCTGTATATGTATTGTATTTATGCCTGGATGTATATATATATATATATAGTATGTACGTCTATATTCATTTACATACCAACTGGTATGTATGTATTGTTTTGTAGCTTCATATTTCTACACCTAACTACCCATCTGTCTTCAATATCTTTTTCTGTCCATCCCAAGGTTGCCTGTAAGAAATTGCTTTTTAGCGATAAGGCCGCCCTTTGTACAATATCTTACGATTATTGGTTTTTTTCTGTAAACTATAACTTGGTGTACAAATAAAGTTATATTCTATTCTATTCTATAACCTCGGTATTTCGAAAGCTAAGACCCCTTTTGAGGAACCCTAAGGGGTATTAGTTACCAGGCTAACATGCTCTTTAAAGAGTTCTCATTGTCCGCAGAGCACTCTCAAGAAGCACGTAATGATCCACTACCCGGAGTACCAGTACCGATGCGACATGTGCGACGCTCGGTTCCCGCGCAAGACGCGACTAAGGGAACATAAGTTGAGACATACCACCCAGGGAGGGTATACTTGCGATTACTGCGGGGTTTCGTAAGTAATGTTTATGATTTTATATTTCCATCAATAAAATTAACCTACGGACGTAAACCTCTGTCAAATTACGCCACAATTTACGGGTTTATTTCGTTCGCTAAGCACCCGACTTGCCATGATGACATCTAGCGAATTGAGCGTTCCAAGTTTTTTTAGTTCGACAGAGAAACGTTATTTAGAATCGCTCGGTTCTGGCGAAGATTCTCACACTGTGTGAGACTGGCCTCTACCCGGCACAAATTAAATCAATAAACATATAATAAAATCGTAACAGGTCGCTGTCGTGTGTACATGGAAGATAAATAAGAAAAAATATTATAGGAGGGCTTTATGAACGCAATAGAACCCAAAACAATGATTTTTAGAATTTTTGTCTGTTTGTCTGTATGTCTGTATATCTGTTTGTCTGTACGGTTGTGCACGCTAATCTCAGTAACCGCTCAACCGATTGCAATGCGGTTTTTTGAAGTGAAACTTCTTTATCGGCGTTGGAAAAAAATTTGCGTCACGTCACGTCACGTCACGTCACGTCACGATTTTTGGTTACGCGCCATCTTTGTTCTGTTCCTCACCACGGTGGATTCGAATTAAGAGTACTTTATCCAGGGATAGCATGTCATTTAAGGGTTTTTGGACTTTTTGACTTTTGGGCTTTTGGACTTTTGGACTTTTGGATGGGACATTGGTACTTTGGGTCTTTGGGACTTTGGAACTTTGAGACTTTGGGACTTTTGAACTTTTGAACTTTTGAACTTTTGAACTTTTGGACTTTTGGACTTTTGGACTTTTGGATGGGACCTTGGTACTTTGGGTCTTTGGGACTTTGGAACTTTGGGACTTTGGGACTTTGGGACTTTGGGACTTTGGGACTTTGGGACTTTGGGACTTTGGGACTTTGGGACTTTTGGACTTTTGGACTTTTGGATGGGACCTTGGTACTTTGGGTCTTTGGGGCTTTGGGACTTTGGGACTTTTGGACTTTTGGACTTTTGGACTTTTGGACTTTTGGACTTTTGGACTTTTGGACTTTTGGACTTTTGGACTTTTGGACTTTTGGACTTTTGGACTTTTGGACTTTTGGACTTTTGGACTTTTGGACTTTTGGCCTTTGGGACTTTGGGACTTTGGGACTTTTGGACTTTTGGATGGGATCTTGGTACTTTGGGTCTTTGGGACTTTGGAACTTTGGGACTTTGGGACTTTGGGACTTTGGGACTTTGGGACTTTGGGACTTTGGGACTTTGGGACTTTGGGACTTTGGGACTTTTGGACTTTTGGACTTTTGGACTTTTGGACTTTTGGACTTTTGGACTTTTGGACTTTTGGACTTTTGGACTTTTGGACTTTTGGACTTTTGGACTTTTGGACTTTTGGACTTTTGGACTTTTGGACTTTTGGACTTTTGGACTTTTGGACTTTTGGACTTTTGGACTTTTGGACTTTTGGACTTTTAGGCTTTTGGACTTTTGGATGGGACCTTGGTACTTTGGGTCTTTGGGACTTTTGGATGGGACCTTGGTACTTTGGGTCTTTGGGACTTTTGGACTTTTGAACTTTGGGACTTCGGGACTTTGGGACTTTGGGACTTTGGGACTTTGGGACTTTGAGACTTTGGGACTTTGGGACTTTGGGACTTTGGGACTTTGGGACTTTGGGACTTTGGGAATTTGGGACTTTGGGACTTTGGGACTTTGGGACTTTGGGACTTTGGGACTTTGGGACTTTGGGACTTTGGGACTTTGGGACTTTGGGACTTTGGGACTTTGGGACTTTGGGACTTTGGGACTTTGGGACTTTGGGACTTTGGGACTTTGGGACTTTGGGACTTTGGGACTTTGGGACTTTGGGACTTTGGGACTTTGGGACTTTTGGACTTTTGGACTTTTGGACTTTTGGACTTTTGGACTTTTGGACTTTTGGACTTTTGGACTTTTGGACTTTTGGACTTTTGGACTTTTGGACTTTTGGACTTTTGGACTTTTGGACTTTTGGACTTTTGGACTTTTGGACTTTTGGACTTTTGGACTTTTGGACTTTTGGACTTTTGGACTTTTGGACTTTTGGACTTTTGGACTTTTGGACTTTTGGACTTTTGGACTTTTGGACTTTTGGACTTTTGGACTTTTGGACTTTTGGACTTTTGGACTTTTGGACTTTTGGACTTTTGGACTTTTGGACTTTTGGACTTTTGGACTTTTGGACTTTTGGACTTTTGGACTTTTGGACTTTTGGACTTTTGGACTTTTGGACTTTTGGACTTTTGGACTTTTGGACTTTTGGACTTTTGGACTTTTGGACTTTTGGACTTTTGGACTTTTGGACTTTTGGACTTTTGGACTTTTGGACTTTTGGACTTTTGGACTTTTGGACTTTTGGACTTTTGGACTTTTGGACTTTTGGACTTTTGGACTTTTGGACTTTTGGACTTTTGGACTTTTGGACTTTTGGACTTTTGGACTTTTGGACTTTTGGACTTTTGGACTTTTGGACTTTTGGACTTTTGGACTTTTGGACTTTTGGACTTTTGGACTTTTGGACTTTTGGACTTTTGGACTTTTAGGCTTTTGGACTTTTGGATGGGACCTTGGTACTTTGGGACTTTGGGACTTTGGGACTTTGGGACTTTGGGACTTTGGGACTTTGGGACTTTGGGACTTTGGGACTTTGGGACTTTGGGACTTTGGGACTTTGGTACTTTGGGACTTTGGGACTTTGGGACTTTGGGACTTTGGGACTTTGGGACTTTGGGACTTTGGGACTTTGGGACTTTGGAACTTTGGGACTTTGGGACTTTGGGACTTTGGGACTTTGGGACTTTGGGACTTTGGGACTTTGGGACTTTGGGACTTTGGGACTTTGGGACTTTGGGACTTTGGGACTTTGGGACTTTGGGACTTTGGGACTTTGGGACTTTGGGACTTTGGGACTTTGGGACTTTGGGACTTTTGGACTTTTGGACTTTTGGACTTTTGGACTTTTGGACTTTTGGACTTTTGGCCTTTGGGACTTTTGGACTTTTAGATGGGACCTTGGTACTTTGGGTCTTTGGGACTTTGGAACTTTGGGACTTTGGGACTTTGGGACTTTTGGACTTTTGGCCTTTGGGACTTTGGGACTTTGGGACTTTGGGACTTTGGAACTTTGGGACTTTTGGCCTTTTGGCCTTTGGGACTTTTAGATGGGACCTTGGTACTTTGGGTCTTTGGGACTTTGGAACTTTGGGACTTTGGGACTTTTGGACTTTTGGCCTTTGGGACTTTGGGACTTTGGGACTTTGGGACTTTGGGACTTTGGGACTTTGGGACTTTGGGACTTTGGGACTTTGGGACTTTGGGACTTTGGGACTTTGGAACTTTGGGACTTTGGGACTTTGGGACTTTGGGACTTTGGGACTTTGGGACTTTGGTACTTTGGGACTTTGGGGCTTTGGGACTTTGGGACTTTGGGACTTTGGGACTTTGGGACTTTGGGACTTTGGGACTTTGGGACTTTGGGACTTTGGGACTTTGGGACTTTGGGACTTTGGGACTTTTGGACTTTTGGACTTTTGGACTTTTGGACTTTTGGACTTTTGGACTTTTAGATGGGACCTTGGTACTTTGGGTCTTTGGGACTTTGGAACTTTGGGACTTTTGGACTTTTGGCCTTTGGGACTTTGGGACTTTGGGACTTTGGGACTTTGGGACTTTGGGACTTTGGGACTTTGGGATTTTGGGACCTTGAGACCTTGGGACTTTGGGACTTTTGGACTTTTGGACTTTTGGCCTTTTGGACTTTGGGACTTTGGGACTTTGGGATTTTGGGACCTTGAGACCTTGGGACTTTGGGACTTTGGGACTTTGGGACTTTGGGACTTTGGGACTTTGGGACTTTGGGACTTTTGGACTTTTGGACTTTTGGACTTTTGGACTTTTGGACTTTTGGACTTTTGGACTTTTGGACTTTTGGACTTTTGGACTTTTGGACTTTTGGACTTTTGGACTTTTGGACTTTTGGACTTTTGGACTTTTGGACTTTTGGACTTTTGGACTTTTGGACTTTTGGCCTTTGGGACTTTTGGACTTTTAGATGGGACCTTGGTACTTTGGGTCTTTGGGACTTTGGAACTTTGGGACTTTTGGACTTTTGGCCTTTGGGACTTTGGGACTTTGGGACTTTGGGACTTTGGGACTTTGGGATTTTGGGACCTTGAGACCTTGGGACTTTGGGACTTTTGGACTTTTGGACTTTTGGCCTTTTGGACTTTGGGACTTTGGGACTTTGGGATTTTGGGACCTTGAGACCTTGGGACTTTGGGACTTTTGGACTTTTGGCCTTTTGGATTTTTGGACTTTGGACTTTGGACTTTTGGACTTTTGGACTTTTGGACTTTTGGACTTTTGGACTTTTGGACTTTTGGACTTTTGTACTTTTGTACTTTTTGACTTAATTTAAGGTGAGGTGAAAATTAAGTTTATGAAGAAGTTTCACTTCTTACGTGTGTACACTAAGTACACGCAATTTTTTTTTATTGTGTTGAGGTTTGCTCCAGTTAACATTTAGCGTTTGTTTTATGTAAATCGGTTTAGAAATAAAAGAGTTATAACACTTTTAAGAATCAGATATTTTGAAAATTTTAATTGTAGGGGTTTCTTTGAAAGTGAGTGAACCTAAACTGGCGTGTTGGCTTAATCATAAAAGAGCTTAATGATTAAGACTATTTTTAAACAATTCAGTCCGCGCCGAAGGCGTGGACTGAATTGTTCTAAAATAGACTAGATAGCAAACAGGGCAGTTTCAGACGCTGCTTGATGACTCTGATGAAGAAATACCTTTCCTTTCATACACCATATGTGACGTAAACGAAGTTGCGGGCTCAGCTAGTAAATAAATAAATCGCTCCAAAGAGAATAAGGGTGGGAGTACAATGAGTACATAGTACGTTAAGTAAGATCTATGTACTAAGTCCTATCTCTGTACCAAAATTCATTAGTTCAAAAAGTCAGTCTTTCTATGAACTAAAAAAAATCGGTTGTCTGTAAAGTCGGTTTACTAACGAGATGGTTGAACGTGACAACGTCCTAAGAAAATAAAAATACAAATAAAATAAAATTAACATTAGAAAACAAAAAGAAATATAAAAACACATCAATTGATTATAGCGCCATCTGTAGAAAACTTCACTAAAATAAATGGAACGCCTCAGAGCGAGGTAACGACGTATTGCGTCATCATTTTTCGTTCGTGCAGCCGGTTTCATCGAATTATAAGACGTTGTCACGTCAATAAATGGAACGCCTCAGAGCGAGGTAACGACGTATTGCGTCATCATTTTTCGTTCGTGCAGCCGGCTCCATCGAATTATAAGACGTTGTCACGTCAATAAATGGAACGCCTCAGAGCGAGGTAACGACGTATTGCGTCATCATTTTTCGTTCGTGCAGCCGGCTCCATCGAATTATAAGACGTTGTCACGTCAAAATTTGTTGAGCTATGGCACAAGGGCTATGGTGTCCTATAAACGCAATAGGCTGCGCGCAAGCGCACAACGTCACACCGTGCGCCGCGTCAATATGCTTACTATGGAAATGTACTGCTACGGTCTTCTTTATGCGCTGACGGCTGCTTGCGGATGACGTAGCTGTCATTCGTACGCTTTGCGCCGCGTCTCTGGATTATTTCGAACCATTGCAGCGTTAACGTCAAAGCAAAATGTCAAAATTCAATACATATACGAAAAGATGAAATTTTAAATGAAATTAAATAAAATAAACGATATACTAGCTCGTTCGCTCTAACTTTGCCGCTCGGCTCCATACTAAAGTCGAATTTTTAATTAGACGAAGTAAATTGACAGCAACTAATGTCACTTCTTCATACAATGTTGCGTATTTTCTATGACGAAGTGACATTAGCTACTGTCAATTTACTTCGTATAATTAACAATTCGGGTATACGCCTCTACGCCAACGGCAAAGTTAGAGCGAACGGGTAGTAGGTATTGTTTTGATAAATTATCTTTGATTGATGTCGAATTCATAACTATTTTGTTGAATACTGCTATAATCGATACGTCGCCGTCGTCGTTTCGATTGACAATGTATTGACCGCCAAAGCTGTTCCTGGCGTTCAGACGTCCATCGGAACATTCACGCTGAAGTCGTACGCCGCGTATAGCTAATAGGAGACCATAGCCTTAGAGCTACGTTCAAATAAGAATTAGTATAACATTTGTAGACCTTTTGAAGCCTTATAATGCAATGTGGATAACTGTATAATATACTGTAAAGGATCAACAATATACCTACAATTCATTTCAGATTCGTGAAGAAATCCTTCATAACCAACCACATTAGGTTGAAACACGGCAAGAAGGGTGAGAGAGGGGAGAAGTATATATGTGACGAGTGTGGGCTTGTCAACCACAGCAGGTACTCTATCGTACTGCATCTGAAATACGGACATGGGTTTGAACATGTGAGTATTTTGCCTATTTCTAGCGTTAAACTCCTTATTGCATATGTGTTCCTAGTAATTTTTAATCCAATAGGCCCTCCTGGCTCCTATAGCATAAACTTAAACGACACACACACCTATGCCTATTCCCAGGTTTGGGAGTCAAATAAAACTGTACTCTGTAAAATAAAGCTTGATCTCTGTGACAGTTCTACAATCTTGAAATAAAAGTTAATTTTCTCAGATATCAAACTATATTTTACAGAGTATAATCTCTTTGATTTTTATGTGCTCCTAGTACTTTATCGCCGACTAATCCAAAAGGTACTCTTGTTCTCGATGGCATAGTGGTTAGTGTAGCCGCTTTTCGTGCTTAGAGAGTGAGAACACAGAGGTGCAAACTGTAAATAACAACTTTATGCCTTTGATATAAAAGTCAATTTTCTCAGATATCAAACTATATTTTACAGAGTATAATCTTTTTTGATTTTTATGTGCTCCTAGTACTTTTTCGCCGACTAATCCAAAAGGTACTCTTGTCCTCGATGGCATAGTGGTTAGTGTAGCCGCTTTTCGTGCTTAGAGAGTGAGAACACAGAGGTGCAAACTGTAAATAACAACTTTATGCCTTTGAAATAAAAGTTAATTTTCTCAGATATCAAACTATATTTTACAGAGTATAATTTCTTTGATTTTTATGTGCTCCTAGTACTTTATCGCCGACTAATCCAAAAGGTACTCTTGTTCTCGATGGCATAGTGGTTAGTGTAGCCGCTTTTCGTGCTTAGAGAGTGAGAACACAGAGGTGCAAACTGTAAATAACAACTTTATACCTTTGAAATAAAAGTCAATTTTCACAGAGATTAAACTACTTTTTAAAGAGTATAAGCTCTTTGATTTTTATGTGCTCCTTGTATGTTTTCCCAGACTAATCCAAAAGAAAGGTCCTCTTGTTCTCGATGGCATAGTGGTTAGTGTAGCCGCTTTTCGTGCTTAGGTCGTTCCGGGTACGATTCCGAATAGATTCTTCAAAGTATCCGCAAATCTTTTGATTTTTCGTATGTTAGTATGACCATGGTATAACTATACACAATACACAGTAGGTAGTCAACAGAAATTAAACTCCTTTAATTTTATGTGTTCCTAGTAATTCAATAGGGACTATTTTAAATTGGGAATAAAATATAGCCTGTGTTCACCTGGGATAGTGTAGCTTCCCGATAGTGAAAGAATTTTCATCCCTTATATTCGAAAAGTATCACTTTGTACCTCGATAACGGGGCGCAAAATAGCTCTTTTCTTTTAAGATCTTTTAAGCGGGCGGCAAAGTGATTTGGAACTTAAAACATTCATAGAAAATGCACGCAAATTGTATGAATTAAGTACTGGCTGGTATGTACATGTTGGCTGCATGCACAGTACCGCGGTGACATGTGCTTAGGTACTAAAAAAACTAGAGCGCGATTTATCTATATGTTCTTGTAATCAGTATTAGTCCATTGAAATGTTACAATTTAAGGACCGAATATTGCATTTCTTAGAGGACGCAATTTTATTTTTGGGACATGTGTGGGGGGTCAATAGAAGCTTAACCTCAAGTTTGTGGGGTCGCCACCCTTGTCCCCCGACCGCAATCTTAAAAAGGGGTGAAAACACTTTTTGCGCAATTTCTCGGAAACTATGAGTCTTACAAAAAAATTGTGTACTCATAATTTGTAGCAAATTGTTTTGCCTGCAAATATGTAAAACAAATTTTTGCCCTAAATTAAAAATTAAAGAATTTATAAACAAAAAATTGAAAATAAAATTATAAAAATTTTCTTTTTTGCTCTGTGACCATTTTTTATATTATATTACAAAAAAATACCTCAGACCAATCTTGTAGGAACTATTGAGGAACTATTTTTTTTTCTCTTAAAAGATCATCTATATGGTCTGAGGTATTGTTTTTGTAAAATGTATAAAAAAAAAAGCTATAGAGTAAAAAATAATTTTTGAAGTGAAACTTCTTTATCGGCGTTGGAAAAAAATTAGCGTCACGTCACGTTTTTTCGTTACGCGCCATCTTTGTTTTCGTCCCCACCACGGTGGATTCGAATTAAGAGTACTTTATCCAGGGATAGCATGTCATTTGTAGATTTTTGGACTTTTGTACTTTGGGACTTTGGGCTTTTGGACTTTTGGGCTTTTGGACTTTTGGGCTTTAGGGCTTTTCGGCTTTTGAGCTTTTCGGCTTTTCGGCTTTTCGGATTTTCGGCTTTTCGGCTTTCGGGCTTTTCGGCTTTTCAGCTTTTCGGCTTCTGGGCTTTTCGACTTTTCGGTTTTTCGGCTTTTGGGTTTTTGGGCTTTTGGACTTTTGGACTTTTGGACTTTTGGACTTTTGGACTTTTGGACTTTTTGACTTTTTGACTTTTGGACTTTTGGGCTTTTGGGCTTGAAAAATAAGGTTATGAAGAAGTTTCACTTCTTACGTGTGTACACTAGTACACGCACACATTTTTTTTATAAAAAAATTCTCAATTTTTTGTAAAAAATTTGTTAATTTTTATACATATTCGTAGACATAACAATTTGCTACAAATTATGCCTTTACCATTTTTTAGAAAGACTCATAGTTTCCGAGATATTGCGAAAAAGTGGTTTTTCCCCCCTCTTTTCAAGATGGCGGCCGGGGGACAAGTGTGACGACCCCACAAACTTGAGGTTCAGCTTCTATTGACCCCCCACACATGTCCCAAAAATAAAATTGCGTCCTCTAAGAAATGCAAAGCTCATGTAACATTTCAATGGACTATATACCTACATCTTTTATTGGCTTCTGCAAATATAATGAGTTCTGAATGCGTAACTATTAGTAGCTAACTACGTCGTAAAAACCTTATTTTTCCTCATAGAAAGGGGATGAAAAGTTGAGTATTCTCGAGAGCAAATTATTTTTCCCTCAGGCGGTGTACTTTGAATCCCCCACTGCGCTCAGGATTCTACCTTAGAATCCCTCGCTAAGCTCAGGATTCCATTCTGGAATCCTTTGCTTCGCTCGTGATTCAAAGTAGCGCCCTCGCGGTAAAAGTACTATTTTGCTTCCTTGTTATACAATCTACTATTTAAAATCGGTTCAGTAGTTGCGGAGCCGCCTATTCGATGCAAACAAACAAATAATCAATTATTTCCTCTTTATAATAATTTTTCACTTCAGTCGACGCTACTGGACTAACACTGGTTACCTATATTTAATTTGTGAACATTCACACACAACATACAAATAATTAAGCTAATATAAGCTTGTGCTAGGGGATCTAGACGAAGGATATACATACTTATATATTTCTAAAAACAAACTATACATAGAAAACACCCAAACTCCGAAACAAACATTTGTAGACCACACAAATATTTGGACCGACCCAGGAATCGAACCCAGGACCTCCAGCACCGCAGGCGGTATCACTACCGACTACGCCACAGAGGCAGTCAAAATTAATTCCTTGTTTTAAACATTCCAGGATAGAAAATGCGCCATATGCCCAGTGAGGGTACAGAACAGCAGCCTACTGGTAGAACACTACTTCATTCGACACAAAATTAAATTTGTGGCACGAAAGTCTCTGCCCGGAATCGAAGTCCAAAACGCGACGTAAGTTTTAAATAAATAAATAAATATTCTCGAACACTTCACACAACGATATCTGATCCCAAAGTAAGCTAGGAATAACCTGCTTGTGTTATGGGTATTAGACCACGGATATTAATACTTACATACTTTTAAATACATACATATTATACATAGAAACACCCAGACTCTTGAGACAAACATTTATGGGTAACGCAAATATTTGTCTCCGGCGGGAATCGAACCCACGACCTCCAGCGCCGCAGGCGGTATCACTACCGACTGCGCCACAGAAGCAGTTAAGAATTTCATTTACAAAATTTAACTTAGAAGTTTTTTTTTTTATTGCAAAAATTGGACTTTTGCTAATTGATTCTCGATTTTGGAATTTTATAAATAACTAGCGAACGTCACGCGGTTTCACCCGCGTAGTTCCCGTTCCCTTGGGAATCACTACATAGTATAAAACAAAGTCGCTTTCTCTGTCCCCATGTCCCTTTGTACGCTTAAATCTTCAAAACTACGCAACGGATTTTGATGCGGTTTTTTTTAATAGATAGAGTGATTAAAGAGGAAGGTTTATATGTATAATATCATCCATTAAATAGTGGAGAAATACTGTTATTTTTGAGGTTTCTAATGTGATGTCGTAAATAATTACATTTTTTCCACTTACATTGCAAACGCAGGCTGAATCCTACGAGATTTATCAAAATAATGTACTAAGTATAGTACACTTAGTAAAGGTCTACAGACAACTCCGCGATGGCATATCTCTATCTCTTATGGATATCCCACAATAACATTTGTATGTCATTTACTTTTACGACAAATAATGGCTTATTTTCGAAGCGGTTTTAACCAATACAGCATTAATCCTTATTCTCTATGGCCCTATGGATCTATATGGCCCTTTACAGCATATGATTTAAATGAATATTTTCTAAAATATTACAGATATAAAATTGCGGGACGTAGCGTTTGCGGCTGTACCGCCCGGCCGCACACTGGTCCGGATTTTAAAATAGGAAATATAGTGCTAATTAACATTTAGTACTACAACTTTTCCATAAAATGACTCATTCATGCCTAAAGAAAATAATGAAAATAGAAACTGTATGGGGGAAAATTTATTTGGTTCAATTTCTCAGTTCAGTATCAAAGTATAAAGGCCTCACCTTATATTTTGATAAGCAACTATGGTCTTTAATACGACAACATAAAAATTTTCCGCGTCTCCCTGCGGGTTTGGGATCCACAATGCTTTAAAGTTCACAGTTTTTCTGTACTTAGTGTGTTTAGTATCAGCATTGCACCCGGGCGAAGCCGGGGCGGGTCGCTAGTACGGGAATAAAATATAGTCTATGTTCACCGCAAAGAGTGTAGCTGCCCAACAGTGAAAAAAATTTTCAAATCAGTCCAGTACTTCCGGAGCATATTCGTTACAAACAAACAAACAATCAAATCTTTCCTCTTTATAATACGTGTATTGGTATATTAACATTAGACAAGCGTCCTGGAACTGGTTGAAATTTGGTATAGGGACATTTTTACAGTCGGAAATAACGCAGAGTTTTTAAACCGGTTATATGTTCCCAAGGGATTGGGGACAAAATTCCACGCGTATGAAGTCCGACACTATCTAGTTTAATAGTAAACAAGAAGCCGTGAGACGGTCTCACCCAACTGCCCCTTTGTGAAAGTGAAAGTTCACTCCGATTGACGTTGTCATTTTTGTTTTATTTCAAACTTTGAACAGATGATCAACGTGACCTAGTGACGTAATATAATGCAACAGAGTCACAGACTACAGACATGACTCTCGCCATAAGCCCCTCTGCAATCTATACTTATATTATAAAGAGGAAAGATTTGTTTTTTTGTTTGTTTGTTTGTAACGAATAGGCTCCGGAACTACTGGACCGATTGGAAAAATTCTTTCACTGTTGGGAAGCTACACTCTTTGCGGTGAACATAGGCTATATTTTATTCCTGTATTCCCACGGGAACGGGATCTACGCGGGTGAAACCGCGTGATGTTCGCTAGTCTATTATAAAGATAGGGGATAAATATCACACTACCCGCATTAATATAATTAGTAATTTCAGGTCAAACCACCAACTTGTACTTAAAGCTGAGCCTGTAGAGTTGAGCGCTGAATTTGATTTCAATTACGAAGTTCAGAAAGTTGAGTTAGATGATGGTAAGTAAATAAGAATAACTTAAACGTGTGTATGTGTGTGTGTGTGTGTGTGTATGTCCGTTTTTTGGTGCGGTACCCTCCGTGCGTGGGTCCGACTCACACTTGACCGATTGTTTACAGATCACGTGCCAGACCACGAGACTCAAACCCACGAATATACAAACACTGCACCTAGCCCTCCTACGCCGGTGGTAGAAGATGTACTATCAAACCACGCGACTCTGAACATAGATGGCGCCACCGAGAACGAGTTCGATAGGTTCTTCACTGAACAAGTGTTGCAACCGGCTGCGTCGAAAGGTAAGTTGGGTTTAGGTGAAAACCTATTGGTGGCTGTTGTGTTCCTAGTAGGCACTGATCACTCTTCGACGACTAAAGGGAGTGAAATCTTTGTATCTTATGCGCTCCTAGTACTTTTTACCCGATTAGCCTAAATGTATATGTAATAATAGCATAAAATTATGAGTGAAATCTTAAACTCTTTGTATCTTATGCGCTCCTAGTACTTTTTACCCGATTAGCCTAAATGTAAATGTAATAATAGCATAAAATTATGAGTGAAATCTTAAACTCTTTGTATCTTATGCGCTCCTAGTACTTTTTACCCAATTAGCCTAAATGTAAATGTAATAATAGCATAAAATTATGTAACTACAAGTATTTTGTATACTTTCCCTTGAAAGGCTTTGTATAGGAAGCGTTAGTAACACTTATAAAAGTTTCTTAGAAAAAGGAGTTTTGAAAGAAGAAGACATTTTCTTATTTTTGGAACGAAGTTCCTTATCATTGTGAAAGGGGGCTAGACGGAAAAAATTCTTACGAAAAGTTGTCACGACACATTTTGCTATAAAAATTAAAAAAAAAAAAAAAAATATTCCCTTTGAAATTTTTAAAAAATTATTTAGGTTTGTCAAAATTTTTGTGACTCTACCGGGGGTTCGGAAATGCTACAGACTGAGAAGAACACCCCAAGAAACTCAGTCCGGTCCCTATTAATTCATCTTAGTATCTAATACAGTTTTTTTTTTAATGTAGAAAGGAGCAATTCGTGTCACTGCCAGGCAGCCTTGTCTTCTAGAAAGTCTTTAATGCTATAATAAGCTTTCTGGCACAATTTAAGTTTTATTAGTTTTTTAAATTTATTAACTGACAAACCTGTTACGGCTGTCGGCAATGTATTGTACATTCGAATACAATTGCCCGCAAAAGAATTGCTTATTTTATTAAGCCTAAATCTAGGTACAGCCAATTTATTCTTATTTCTTAAGTTTAGGTTATGGATATCACTATTTTTAATAAATTTACTATTATTTTTATGAGTATATAATAAGTTTTCATATATGTACTGTGAATACACAGTAAGGATGTTGATATCCTTAAACTTTTCTCTTAATGACTCCTGAAACCCCATACCATAGATAGCCCGGACAGCCCTTTTCTGCAACACAAAGATACATTCGATGTCGGCAGCGTTACCCCATATTAGTATGCCATAGGTCATGACACTGTGGAAATAGCTAAAGTAGACAAGACGCGCTGTTCTAATGTCTGTCAGTTGTCGGATCTTTTTAACGGCATAGGCTGCAGAGCTCAGTCTGCCCGAGACTTTCTCGATATGAGGCCCCCACTGCAAGTTGGAGTCTAACTTTATGCCCAGAAAGACAGTTTCATCGACCAATTCTACTTGATCATCCCTAATCCTAATACTGGTGTTAACGAGCCTAACATTTGGCAAGGTGAATCTAATACATTTTGTTTTAGTTTCATTTAACAATAAATTATTTGCGTTAAACCAGTGGACTACCCTAGAGAGGGCATTGTTTACTTCGTCAAGATTGCGTTGTCCACGTTCAACTTTAAATATTAAAGATGTGTCATCAGCAAACAAAACTACCTCGTGATCGTCTCTTATAAGGTGAGGGAGATCATTTATGTACACTAAAAATAGAAAAGGTCCCAGAATTGAACCCTGAGGCACCCCCATTGTTACAGCAGACCCATGTGACTGTTTACCATTTATAACTACTCTCTGTACTCTATCTCTTAGGTAAGAACTAATTAAATCCAAGGCCGTCCCCTGGATCCCATAATGATCAAGTTTTTGAATTAAAGTCTGATGCTGGACGCAATCAAAGGCCTTAGATAAGTCGCAGAATACACCATAAGCATCATACGACTCCTCCCAGGCCTCATATATACACTCTAATAATTTAATTCCAGCATCCGTGGTAGACCGACCGCGCGTGAAACCGAATTGTTTAGTATGGAATAGTTTATTTGTATTAAAATGATTTTGCATTTGATTAAGCATTACCTTTTCAAAGATTTTACTAAACGTGGGTAGTACAGAAATAGGACGAAAATTGGACGGATCCGAGGTGCTACCCGATTTAAACAGAGGAGTTATTTTACTAAACTTCATTAAGTCAGGAAACACACCACTATCAACACAATTATTAAATATTATTGATAATTCAGGGGCAACCATTTCAATTAACGAATTAACTAAATGTACAGAAATTCCCCAGAAGTCAGCCGTTTTCTTAATATTTAAAGATTTAAAAGTTTTTATGATAGTGTGTATACTAATTTTACTGAATTTGAATATTTCATTACAGCAAGGAACATTTGCTTTTAACAAGGATTCTGCTATTGGGGTAGAAGAACCTAGGCCTCTGGTCAAATCTACTGGTATTCGAGAGAAAAAATGTTCAAATTCGTTAGCGACTTCGGCATCATTCTGTTGTAATGATGTTACCATTTACTTTAAGTTTAAAATTATTATCATTTGATTTTGCTTGGCCTCTTTCTGCGTTAATTATTTTCCAAGTAGATTTAACTTTGTCTACACTATTGATAATTTTATTACTTATATACTTTCTTTTGGCCGCTAAGCAGTCTGCTTTAAACTTTTTTGAATAAGTTTTAACATAATTTAGAAATTCATCTGTTCTATTAAGCTGTCTTTCTGAGTATAGTTCATACAGTTTTTGTCTACTTTTATGGATATCCTCAGTGGCCCATTCACTGAAGGCTGGCCTATCACCGATTGTGACTTCCTTAGACTTGAATACGGAGTTGAACTCATTGTAAAAGGAATCAAAAAATAACTTATACATTACATTTGGATCTAAGCCAGTGTCTAAAAATGGAAGTTTATTGCAAAGTCCAACTCGCATACGTTCCAAACGGTCACTAGTTACTGGTCTACATAATATTTTACGTCTTTTAACTTTTTCTCTTGTGATCTTGAAAGATGCTATTTGCCCAGTATGATCTGATTTTATCTTATTTATAATACTCTTACTTTCTGGCAACATATCACTGTATATATTGTCCAGACAAGTAGCTGTTGTATCACAATATCTAGTAGGCTCTAAAAATAAGTTAGTGAGATTGTGTGATTTAAATAAATTTAAGATATCATTGGTCTGACGTGTATTTATAAGTATATTAACATTAAAATCACCGCACACTATTAGGTGTTTATTAGTTTTTCCAAGTTTAAATAGCACTTTATCCATTACTTCCTCAAACTCACAAAAGAGTGAGACTCCAGGTTTATATACGCATACTACTATGAATTGCTCCAATTCTACGCATGATATTTCAACTGTACACTCTACAGAGAGGGACAGAACATCTTTCCGTTCCTTATACTTTAACTTCTTATTTAATAAAATCAACGAACCCCCCCGTGTTGTGTTGACCCTGCAGAACGCACTACCAACCCGGTGACTACTGAAGCTGAACATGAGCTCATACTCCTTACGCATATGTTCTGTAAGACAAACTATTTCAATATTTTCTGAGCTCATGAACAGCTCCAATTCAAACTCTTTGACCTGCGTTAATGTTGCTATATTATAATGCACCAGGCTGATATAATTTACATTTTTTAAATTAGTTTTGTTCGGAGGACAGTTTCCGATATAGTTATGATTTGCAATTAAATTCAACTCTATCAATTTACAATTTTGGCTAGAGGGTAAATCCTCTGTTGTCCCAGAAGTTAATTTAAATTACTTGGAACCGATTCCAAAGTCCTAAATCTACTCTGCTCAAATAAAGCAGTTTTGTCAGCCAAGTTTTTGGCTATAGAGTAAAAATAATTGAATAGCAAACTTGCTATTTGTCTTTTATAGTATTTGGGTAGACAATACCTACCCTTGTGATTATTATAGACTTTATACTTGCTATGTGACAAATTTGTGTCAAATACAGAATTAAAGTCAATTACATTGAATTTATTATTATACTGACTTATTATGTTTAAACGTAAATTCATCTTATATCTAAATGAATTTTCCGAGTCTGGCACACCTTTTATAAATGGAAGTGTGAACATTACAACTTGTATGACATTTAAGTTTAAGATGTAATTCATGTATAGGGACAAATCATCATTGCTAATTTTGCCCCTGTTTGCACAGAAAATTATTATTTTACTGTTAGCTTCAAATTTATATTCTAATATCTTTTGCATAATATCACTTAATGAAGCACCCGGATAGCAATTATTAATAACCGAGTAATAACTTGAATTTAAGTTTTGTTTTAAAAATGAACTTAGATTGGTACCAATATCATCACTAAATACAATTAATTTAGTACAACGATTACTATTATTTACACTGTCACACAATATATCCACTGATGTACTGGGCGGGCACATAGTAATGGGAGCTAAGGGCTCAGCGGTAACCGGTTCACCCTGAGCCTCCACCGGCTCAATTGCTTAAGGGCAGTTAATATTGCATAAGTGTATAGTATGGAGGGTAGAGGTAATGCTAAATTAAGCTATTGTAAGCTGTGCGGCGTGCGCATGTTTCTCTGTCTGTCTCTCTCTCTCTCATAGAAAGCAAGCAAAAATAATAATTTTTGTTTTTGGAACGAAGTTCCTTATCGCGCGTTGTGAAAGGGGGCTAGACGGAAAAAAATCTCACGAAAAGTTGTCACGACGCTTTTTGCTATAGTATGGAGGGCAGAGGTACCTTCGGGAGGGGGGGAAGGGGGGGTTATAAAATGGGGGTTCATAATAAAAAAAACATTATTAATTAATAAAAATAAAATTTTATTACAATTCCTTCACTAATTAATCGAAAGGAACTTCGTTCCATCCGGGTGTCCCTCGACACCTCTCAAGTTTTTTTTTTTTATTTGTAGAGAGAGAAAAATTGTACGCCCCACAACACTATTTCGGTAAAATGGCGCCACCGAAAATAAATTTCATAGGGTTTTCACTACACTAGTGTTGATTTTAGGTGAAAATGTTGATAGCGCGATGCAGGGTTGTTGTAGGTTTGAAGTAGTTCGTGTTGTTTTTACTAGATGGCGCTGTTGCTCAAAATGCTTTACCCCCTCGAAAGTGTAACCGGCTCGAACTGTTTTAGAAAATAGTTTTATAACACAGTGATGATCAGTGTTACTCACCAACTAGCGCGAGGTAGCTATGCAGAGAACTCTTTCCCAGGGCGCCTTACTACAGAGATTCCAGTGTGCGTGCAAGGGTAGGCCAGGGCTCTGACGAAAACAGTCAGGTAGGGTGTACACACATATATTTATATAACACAGAGATACACAGAGACACACAGAGAGCTTATTCACTGATAGACACAAATATCACAGGTACACAGAAGTATAGTCAGTGCTTAGGTACTTATGCTACTAAGCTACACATAAGTAGTGGATTTACTGGCCTGCAGAGTGAGAGTGACTGCCTGTTGTTACTGCCAGGTGATGACGGCAGATACCTCTCACATGAGAAGCTCGTGTAGTCCGCACTTCCACGTTGTCGTACCACGTGCAGCCCACTAACTTATAGGTGCGGCACCAAATATCTCATCCGGCAACTAGCCGTAGTAAAAAACCCTGTCATGAAAGAAACGACAAATTAAGATCTTGGCTGCGCGACAGACGACAATCGACCCGCTTTGCAAAAGAAGAAGTGACTCACCAGTTTTCTGGGTAAAATGTAGCAAGATGCAATGCAGCAACCCAATCACAGCCCGTTAGGCCACGCGAGGTAACAAATAATCGCGCTTGAGCGAAAAACTGATTCGCGGCACAGTCTCAGAGCAAAAGCCAAAGGACCTCCAACTACCCCAAAGCAGGTCTCGGTCAAAAGTGCTGTCTTTCACGAAAAATCTTAACAAAACCCGTTCCTTTAAATGCGAAACGCTTCGTCACCGAACTTATGACATCCTGTCATTCTGACAGCAGAAATGTCACCACTGACAACCGATTAAAAAAAGATAACTCGATAAGGCTGCTTTCACATCCTAAATACTGCATCTATAGAAAATAAATGCTACAACCACCCCCCCTTTAATAGTATTTCCTGCGGATATGATACGCTGGAAATACACAATAAAGAAAACAGAAAAGTACTGACTAATAAACAAAGACAACCAGCTAGGTCCTTCAAACACCAGCTGACTACGACCATTACAATACCAAAGAAAGATCCTCCTATGTACCTAACTAGACACTGACTCGTGTACCGGTTAGGCTAAGTAACTAGAGTCTAATGCCCTTCATAGAAAACGAATGCTCCCTTTACTCACTGCCGATACCCTAACACTACCCAAGCTCTCAGGATAATGTAGAGTACTAAGAAGCGAATGAGAGAAAAACGCTCGGTGCGGTGCATAGAAGAAACTACAACGTGACAATTTAAAGTCACGTACACATATAGAAATACAAACAAAAGATTAAAATAGTCTTACATAATGATCACATAGCACTGGTTTAATAAACTAGAGAAACAGTGCTATGTAGTTACGTTAGGTATTGGAGACTGCTCCTCCTGATACTTCAGGATGTCCTTGATATGGTACTCCCCAAGATCCTTACCGTCCAGATCTGACAGCCTATATACTAAAGGGGATCGTTTAGCAGTCACCACACATTTAAGGAACTTAGGAGCTAGCTTAGCAGTAAAATTCTTGGCCTTGTTGGACAGGTAGAACGTGCGTTTGTAAACTATCTGTCCCACTTTCAGCTCTACATGCCTTTTTCTGAGGTTGTAATACTTTTCATTACGCTGGTGGGCAACGTTCAAATGTTTCCTCACCTGGTCGTAAATGCGTTGTATTTCTCTCAGCTTGACACCGAAGGCTGATGGATCGTCTACAGAGACTGAAGTAGGATGGCACGCGATATCTGTCTGCCTGTACAGCACTCCATCCCCAATAAATTCCCTACCATGTACCAAAAAGTAAGGGGTGAAACGAGTTGCTTCGTTAACTGCAGTGTTTAAAGCACACTGTATCTCAACCAAGAACTGATCCCAAGACTTGTGTTGTGACTTCACATAGCATGAGATCGCTTGAACCACATTGCGAATAGCTCGTTCCGCCTGATTAGTTTGGGCATGATACCTAGGGTTATAATATATATTAGGTACATTGTATTTAGCCAACAGATCCTTAAATGGCTTACTCACAAACTGAGGGCCATTATCCATGTAAATAGTCTTGCAGACTCCGTGCACGAGAAACACACTCTTCTCTATGAACCTCGCGACTACAGCGCCTGTGGCAACCCGAACAGGGCACAACATGACGTATTTGCTAAAGTAGTCGGAGACCACGATCAGGTGTACGTTTCTATTGCTCGAAGTGGGAAAGGGACCAAGCAGATCGACAGAGATAGCTTCGAATGGCTTCGAAACCCGCTTCGGGCTACCCATTAGGCCGGGACGAGACGTATTTACGGGTTTGTACTGCTTGCATGTTTCGCAATTCCCAACATATTCTTTGACGTCCTCGTACATCTTGGGCCAGTAATAATTTAGGGCTAACCTTTTATGCGTCTTCCAAACGCCACCATGGGCACTAAGTGTGTCATCGTGGTACTTAGAGAGCAGGGGCAAGCGATCCTCCTGAGGTACCACCAGCTTCCAGTCAAAGTCTGAAGTCAAAGAATATTTATTTTTAGTTAACCTATATAGAAGGTTGTCACGAATGTCATAATTTGGTGACTTCCTAGGGTTCTTCCGAACACTATTCATGGTGTGGTCATACCACGGGTCTTTAGTGGGTACTGCATCGAGGGAATCAATTTTGATACGAGACAGAGCATCAGGTACAACGTGGTCTTTACCTTTTCGATGCTCTATGTCAAAATCGAATTGACTGAGCCTCATGCTCCAACGTGCTAGACGACCCGTGGGATTTTTTAGCTTATGGAACCACAGAAGAGATGAATGATCCGTGACGACCGTACATTTTTGGCCTTCGACGTACTGTCGAAATTGTTCCAAAGCGAAAATCACGGCCAGAAGTTCTCGCTCAGTTGTGCTGTAGTTCACCTCGTTCTTGTTGAGAGAACGGCTACAGTAGGCGATAGGGTGCTCAACACCATCGTGAGTTTGTGTCAGTACAGCAGCAACTGAGTAAGCTGACGCGTCACTAAGAATGCGGAAGGGCATCTCAAAGTTAGGCATTTTTAATATAGGGGCAGAAACCAAGGCTGACTTTAGCAGGTTAAAGGACTGTTCAGCCTCAGGGGTCCATTCGAACTTAAGGTTCGTAGAAGTGAGTTTGCACAGAGGTTTACTAATCTTCGAGAAGTTGTTAACAAAGCGACGATACCAGCCGGCCATTCCCAGAAATCTCTTAACCTCCTTAGGGTTAGAAGGGGTGGGATAGTTGAGGATAACCTCAACTTTACCCGGGTCTGTCCGTAAGCCATGTTTGTCCACATAATACCCCAGGTATTTGAGTTCACTCCGACAAAAGTGGGATTTTTTCATATTAATAGTTAGGCCAGCATCCTTGAGTTGCTGATAGACTCTATGTAAGAGCTCTACATGCTCCTCAAAGGTGCTGGACACACAGACTATGTCATCCTGAAACGCAAATACCTTGTTGTCGAACTCGGGACCAAACAGACGGTCCATGAGGCGTTGCATCGTGGCACTGGCACCGACAAGACCGAAGCACATGGAATTGTAATGGAACAATCCTCTCCGGGGAACCGTAAAAGCAGTCTTCTCAGCAGACTGGAGTGAGTCGAATGGAATCTGCCAGTAGGCCGCACTCAGATCTACAGAGGTTAAATACTTAGCATTATTAAGATGGTCTAAGATTTGATTGATATAGGGTAAGGGGTAGGCGTCACTCTTAGACACAGAGTTCAGCTTGCGAGAGTCCAAGCACAATCTGAGGTCGCCGTTCGCCTTCTCCACCATGACCACTGGAGAGTTCCAGGCGGACTGAGACGGGGACACTACTCCCATCTCCAGCATTCGGTCCAGCTCGGCTTCCAGGGCCTTCTGCTTAAGGGGAGAGAGCGGATAATAACGCTGCTTGATCGGCTTGCTGTCACCAGTGTCAATGACATGGTGCACAAGTGAGGTCCGACCTAAACCCACCTTATCAGTGTTCAACGAGTCGAACTTTTCAATGACCTCGTTGATTACACACCTTTGTTTAGTTGTCAGGTTGTCGTAATCCTCGAGGCCACCGTTAAGGGACACAGACTCTATAGGATTATTATCACTAAAGCTATCAAGACTAATATTTTGTAAAATTAACTTATCACTTAACTTAAATTGTTGCCAGAAATCCACTCCAAATATCATGGAGGTGGTTATACCTGGGACAACATAGAACTTGACAACTCGGATAACCGAATTGTACTCAATTGGCAAAGAGATACAACCCAGACATTGCAAGTGAGTGCTGTCTGCAGTTGTAATACGAAAAGTAGGATTGATACTCACAAGATCAAAACCCAGTTCCAAGAAGATGCGGTGCGCTCCCTTACCTAGTATAGAGCAGGAGGCACCGGAATCTAGAAGGCCTAAGACATTTAAATTTAAAACCTTAACAACTAGATACGGTCTAATGTCACTATCCCGTTTAGGAAACAGGACCTTATCAGAAATAGACTCAGATACAGAGTGATGCACCGAGTTCCTAATAAGGCCCTGGCCTACGCGTTTTTTGACTTGCTAGTACAGTGTGAGCAGTCTGGGGTCTTGACTCCTTTGAGACCACACCGGAAACACACCAGCTCCCTTGACTGTGTGCAGCTGTATGCAGTGTGACCGCCCCCGCCGCAACGAAAGCATTTGCGATCGTGGGGGGTAACCGGCGTCTCCACTGCAGACACCTGCTTAGCGGGCTTTTGTACACCTTTGTTCTTAAGCTGGTGTAAGTCAGATGTAATCTCAAACTTGTCAAGAGCAGGCTCATGGAAAGCGTCTGCCCTAGTACGCGCAAGCTCCAAGCGCTTACCCAACGTCTCAAGTCATCTACAGAGTTGACATCATGCAAGGCCAGTTCCTTCATGTAGTCAGGTCTAATGTTGTGCATGAGAATGTCCAGCTGTTCCTCACTGGGCATCTTACACGACAACCTTGAGAACATGGCTTGCATTGTACATATATAGTTAACCAAGGACTCAGAGCGGGCTTGTGTACGCTGTCTTATCTCGTTCCTGAGGCGGTAATCATAATCAGGAATATCGAAGGTATCTCTAAGCTCACTAATAAGATCCTCATATGAGATGAAGTTAGCTTTGTTTGTACGGAACCAAGACAAAGCCGGTCCATCCAACAGGTCGGAGAAAGCCATAAGGAGTCTAGGCTTAGTAACCTCCCGAGCACATCTAAGTTCCTCTAATCTCTCTAAAAACACACGTACACAAGTAGAACCATCATATTTTAAGTTAAATGAACATAAGTTAAGGGGACGTTCTTTATACACTATGTTACATGTAGAACTATTCCTACTTGAACTAGCTCGCACCGAGCGGTCCTCTCTCACTACTGGTGAAGTATATTCCACCTGGTCACGACCCGAAGGATCATCACCATCATCATCCGAACCTTCGGATTCAGAATCACTACTGGGTTCAGCCCTAGCGATGATCTTCACTAGCCTACCACGAATATCCACCAGGTCGGGGCAATCCAGACCACAACGAGCTAACCTACTCAATAAGTAGTTGGCCCTGAGGGACACCCTAAGACGACTACCCTTATTAATGAAGATGTCACCTGACTGAATAGCCTCCTCCAGCTCGGACACCTTCGGGAGGCAGATCGAGAGCTCAGCCGATGCATCAGCGGGTACCGGAGCACTCGCTTTGATGCTACCTCGACGGACGAGTCGGTGTGCCGCTCTTAGCTCACTCCGAAGGCCAGACACTGTCGTTTCCGGTTCCACTGAAATACCCATGTGGGACAGCTCGTTAGCAAGTTCATCCTTTCTTAAATAATTAATATGTTTTTTCATCTGTGCCATTATGTAAAAATTTACTTACAACAATTATAAAGATAAAATGGCACAGATAGGGATCAATTACAAAGTAAAAATGTAAATTGAGTTACAACAAAGTGTACTAAGTTAGGTAATTATGTTTCAAATTGACTTTTAGAATTTAACAAAGATTAAGGGTATATTAAGAGAGAAAAGTTTCTAAATTTTCTGATAACACAGTTCAGGTTAACATTCAAAATTACAAGGTATGTACACACCTTATAAAAAAGTTTTAAGTTACACAGAGAAATTCACTAAGTTAACACAGAGAGATTCACTAAGTTTACCTTACAAGGTGAAACTATAGGATAATATATATTATATATTAATCTACACTAATTATATAATAAATATATGTGTGCACCATAAAAAAAAGAACATAAAGAAGAAAAAAAACACAATAAGAAAAGAAGTGGGTATTCCAAATAAAATCAAAAAGTTTTTCCAAAATCACAGCTATTTTTAAATTTTAGAATTTAGAATTTTGTGTCTTTTCCAGCCAAAGATGTAGGGAGCTGGAAGAAGACGAAAGGGAAGGTTTTGTGCTTAGCTGCTAGCACCACCAATTAACGTCCTGGAGCGTCTCGGACGATTCCAGAATGGTTTCGCCAGAGATAACCACCTATGCACACACACCAGACTGAGACTACCGCAGAGTAGACCCAGAGATTTGCCACTACGTTGGGAGCCAATTTATAACACAGTGATGATCAGTGTTACTCACCAACTAGCGCGAGGTAGCTATGCAGAGAACTCTTTCCCAGGGCGCCTTACTACAGAGATTCCAGTGTGCGTGCAAGGGTAGGCCAGGGCTCTGACGAAAACAGTCAGGTAGGGTGTACACACATATATTTATATAACACAGAGATACACAGAGACACACAGAGAGCTTATTCACTGATAGACACAAATATCACAGGTACACAGAAGTATAGTCAGTGCTTAGGTACTTATGCTACTAAGCTACACATAAGTAGTGGATTTACTGGCCTGCAGAGTGAGAGTGACTGCCTGTTGTTACTGCCAGGTGATGACGGCAGATACCTCTCACATGAGAAGCTCGTGTAGTCCGCACTTCCACGTTGTCGTACCACGTGCAGCCCACTAACTTATAGGTGCGGCACCAAATATCTCATCCGGCAACTAGCCGTAGTAAAAAACCCTGTCATGAAAGAAACGACAAATTAAGATCTTGGCTGCGCGACAGACGACAATCGACCCGCTTTGCAAAAGAAGAAGTGACTCACCAGTTTTCTGGGTAAAATGTAGCAAGATGCAATGCAGCAACCCAATCACAGCCCGTTAGGCCACGCGAGGTAACAAATAATCGCGCTTGAGCGAAAAACTGATTCGCGGCACAGTCTCAGAGCAAAAGCCAAAGGACCTCCAACTACCCCAAAGCAGGTCTCGGTCAAAAGTGCTGTCTTTCACGAAAAATCTTAACAAAACCCGTTCCTTTAAATGCGAAACGCTTCGTCACCGAACTTATGACATCCTGTCATTCTGACAGCAGAAATGTCACCACTGACAACCGATTAAAAAAAGATAACTCGATAAGGCTGCTTTCACATCCTAAATACTGCATCTATAGAAAATAAATGCTACAGTTTAGATTGCGATTTCGGATACCTCGGTTCTCGGATCGTAGTGGGTAGTTGCAGCGCGCAGCGCAAATATCGCTGCTCCCGGTTATAAAATTTCTAATTTGAGTTATTAGTACTAATTGTTCGAAAAAATGTGTTTTCTATGGAGTTTTAATTAAAATACGACACTCGAAAGTGCAAAACATTTTCAAAATTGTGGTATTTGTGTTGAACTGATAAAACATTAGTTGAGCGGACGGTGCGGTAACGCTCCGACAAGTCGCGTTCGCTCGAATTGTGAATTTGTGAATAGATAAACAATGAGTTGCAGTGGATGTAATAAAAAGGTGGATATTGTGGAACTATTGAAGTGCAATGGATGTAAAGCGGTATACCATTACAGGTGTTTGAATATTAGTAAAAAAGAATTTGTTGAGGGGCAGTCACAGCTGAGGCGCTCCTTTAAATGTGATTCATGTTGTAATGTGACACAGCGTATACGAGTCACTGACGACACTCTAGTACGAGGATCTCGCGCCGCCACTGCCGAACTTCTAGAGGGAGAAATGCATAGCCCGGCAAAGGAAATTTTTCAGAGATCATTGACATCGGATCACACGGATTGTTTATCAGGAATAATGGAACAAGTTAACGGAGTGATATTGGCAAAATTGAACACGTTCGAAAAAAATATTTTAGAGGAAATCAAGGCCACCGTCGGTGTTCTAGCGCTTGAGAATAGTAAATTAAGACAGGATTTACAAGAAGCTACATTCAGGTGTGTTAGATACGAGCAGGAAATAAAAGTATTAAAATCGGAAAAACAGAAAAGTTCAAAAAGCGTTCACTGTAACGGCCCCCCCGACAGCAGCAATAAATCGGCGGGAACCGGTGGTACAGTGTCGGGCGGTACGGCGGGCGCCGCACGAGCGTTGGCGCCGGCGTCGCCGTTGCCGACGCCATCGCCACCATCACTATCATTGGAGCCACAGGGCGCTTCCACCATTGTTGATGACTGTGGGAGCCAACTCTGTTCGTCGCGGGCGTTGTCGTACAAACCGAAGGTTAGTTATGCTATGGTGACTGATGAAAACACAGAGATCAAGACTGTGGAGTCTGCTGAAAATTGGACAGAGGTTAGAAGCAAGAAGCGGAAGGCTCCAATTCTAAGAGGTGGAAATGCTTCAATTATGTCCCTAAAAGCCGTTCAGAGAAAGAAATATCTACACGTATGGAGATTGGACAAAACTACAACTGAAGAGAACCTGAAAGACTACATCAAATCAATACTGGCCTCTGAGCATGACATCATCGTAGAAAAAATAAAGCCCAAAACGGAGAGGGATTACGCGTCGTTTAAAGTGGGAGTGGTAGAAAGTGACTTTATGAAGTTATGTGATGCAACTATGTGGCCATTGAACGTGGAGTTTAGTGAGTGGGTTTGGTTTCGTCCCCCAATCAGACCAACTATATAACAAACAAAACAGGTACCTGAACATTTTATATCAGAACGTTAAAGGACTTCGAACTAAGACAGGACAAGTTTTAGCATTGCTACAATCGTCGGAATCAGACTTATTCGCCTTCACGGAAACTGGACTTAATGTAAGCATGCACAATGCAGAGGTTGCGCTACCGGGTTATCATATATTAAGATGCGATAGGGCGGACGGTCGTAAGCAGGGCGGCGTATTTTTGGTGGCAACACCGCGGTACGAGCTGCATCGAGTGTCGATACCGGACGATATTGACATAGACACTCACGAGTTCGAATTAATTTGTGCTACTGTATATTTAGGGAAGCGATTTCTGTTCGTATGTTGTGTTGTGTACATACCACCTGGCGTCGATGAGGAACAATACATGATAATGTTTAGTATTTTAGAAAAGCTTTGTTTAAAATATTGTTGTAAGTTAGTTGTATTAGGAGATTTTAATTTACATTCCTGCAATAAAAATGTTACTAATTATTATGAGTACATTGTTGCTTTCTGTGAGTTCACTCAGTGTAATAGTATACCTAACTGTAACAACCGACAGCTAGATCTCGTGCTTAGCGCGCGCGCTGGGGTGACGGTGAGCGCGGCCGACGAGTGTATGGAGCCGGTGGACCCGTATCACCCGCCGCTCGCCGTGCGTCTCGAGGTGGGGGCACCGTCCGCGACGCCCCGAGCGTCTTTTTCGGATGCGTCGCGCTCACGCACTCACACTTCTCACAAAACAACACGTAGACAGTGGAACTTTCGCAAGGCTAACTTTTTTCGATTATATGAAATGATAACAAACATAGACTATACAGATATGCTATCTTTATTAGATCCCAACGAAATGTTAAACTTATTTTACCATAAACTATATGCCGTATTTGATGCCTGCGTTCCACCGAAATTGACTACTAACAATGGTAAGTATAGTTATCCTGCGTGGTATACATCTGAAATTGTTAGAGATATAAAACTGAAATATTTTCTACATAAAAGGTACAAATCGAGTAAGTTACGGAGTGATTACGTAGACTTCTCACAGTGTAGGGCACGGGTAAAGGCTGAAACATCTCGCGCGCTTGACCTGTATAGGGATTACGTGCAAAAGCATCTGCAGACTGATCCACAAGCATTCTGGAATTACATGAGATCCAGGAGAACTGACCCTAGTAAAGCGGTATTGATGTCGGAAGGCCGAGTTTTATCTGATGCTGAATCTGCAGGCGAGTTCGCGCGTTTTTTTCGCTCAGTTTACAGTGCCAATCCGGCTGTACTGGATGTTCAGGCGGCGAGTGCTGCGACGACGCCGGGAACTTGGGCGCACTTGGCGCCGCTGCGCCCCGCTGACGTTCAGTGTGCTCTGAGGCGCTTGCTGTCTAAGTGCTCGATGGGACCTGACGGTGTACCCTCGTTTCTTTTCAGAGACTGTCGCATGGTATTGGGGGAGCCTTTATTAAGCATATTTAATACCTGTATTGAGACAGCAGTTTTTCCGGATTGCTGGAAACTTACACGAGTTGTGCCAGTGCCGAAGGGTAGTGGAGGAACAGCGCCAAGCGACTACCGACCGGTGGCAATACTAAGCACTCCTGCTAAAGTATTTGAGGCGGCCATCCACAGCGCATTGTACAAGCAGGTATCTGCCCATTTGTCGGACGCGCAGTACGGATTTCGACCTGCTCGGGGGACGGGTGGGAATTTGCTGCATTTAATGACCCACCTGGTGCCTGCGGTGGATGCCGGTTCGGGGTTGGATGTAGCTTACCTTGATTTTCAGAAGGCTTTTGACACGGTCGATAACGACGTACTTCTGGTAAAGCTGGCTAATGCCGGATGCACTCCTCGTACTCTGACATTCTTTGCAAGTTACCTGCGGGATAGATGCCAGTACGTGGACTGCAGGGGTAGCTTTTCGGAACCTTATTTTACTTGGTCAGGGGTGAGTCAGGGCAGCAACCTAGGCCCTCTTCTCTTCATCTTAATGATCAATGACTTGCCGAGCGTGGTAAGCGAATCAACACCCTTGTTATTCGCTGACGATTTAAAATTGATACGTAAGGTAGAACAGGACGAAGATCATAACGTACTGCAGCGGGATATAAATAGGGTTGTGCAATGGAGTCACGAAAATAAGCTCTATTTTAATATAGACAAGTGCTCCGTGCTGACATTTACTCGCGCTCGTGATCCGCCTCAGCGCCAGTACTACATAGAGGGAATTCCGTTGCAGCGGGTCAGTGAAGTGAGGGATATCGGGGTTCAATTTGTGGTTGATCTCAAATTTCGCCAGCACATAACTTATGTTTGTAAAAAAGCGTATCGTAATTTAGGATTTGTGTTACGGCAAGCAAATCAATTTACAAACATTGCAGCATTGAAAGCACTATTTGAGGCACTGGTGAGAAGTCATCTGGAGAGCAACTCGGTTGTCTGGTCGCCGCAGGAAGAGAAGTATAAATTAATGCTCGAACGTATACAGAACAAGTTTATCAGGTTCCTGTATATGAAGAGGTATGGGGTATACCCGGGATATCCGGTACTGTATCCTACGTTGTTTGTCCTCGGTATGGTGGGTTACAGTAGGCTTGAGTTAAGACGAGAAGTAGCATTAGCCACGTACATCTTTAAAGTATTAAGAGGGGACATAAATAATCAGGCTGTTCTGCAAACGGTCTGTCTGTATGTTCCGGACAAGTACATGGGCCGCCGGAGGCAGCCGCCCTTATTCGACATTCCAAGGGCGCGTACAAACCTACTGCAGCTTGCGCCGTTGACGCGGACGTTGCGTGCGCTGAACGGGATATCCCAGAGGATTGATTTGTTCGCGTGTACACTGAGTGAGTTCACAAGGGCCATGTATTCTCAACAGTATGTATGATAAAGCTGTAATGTGGCTTTAATCATAGTTAGTAGTTGTCTCAAATGGTCAGGTTGAGTTTTATTGTATTGAGGAAATAATTAACAATTTAATTGAATTAATTGAGGAATGACATTATTAAATAAGAATATTTGATTGTTTATGATCTTTGTATTTATTTTTTTTCGATTTCATTTTATGGAATATTTAAACATAGTGTAGGTATGTCTCGAATTTGATTTTAGAATCTAATTTTATGATATTGTTGTTGTTACTAATACTAATTTATGATTTATTGTACATATTATTTAATTGATTCTTATTTATATTTCTATGACACGGTCAATTAAGATGGGAAGATTATTCATGAAATATGACTGAATATTATGATAGGTTATAACTTTTAATGTGTATTTTAAATGGTAAGTATATCTGAATTTATTGTGCAGTTCTATGATATGGATATCTCTAAGACTTTGTGACATTTTCACCTGACATTGTTAAGTTGACATTAAACTGGGTAGTTATTTGCAAAAATGACAAAATTGTTTAAATGGATATTTCACTTTATTATAATATATGAATTTGTAACATAATTAAAGATTAAATAAGTTCTGCTACCATTGTATTAGGCTAGCCTGTAAGAATGGTTGTAAGGGGATTTTAATAATAAATAATAATTAATAATAAATAATAATAATAATAATAATCTCTGAACTTATTTTGGAAACTATCCAAAAAATGAACCCGAAATTGTTAAAATTTCACATTTGTCGGCACTTCCAGAGTGCTTCTGTATAATTTTTTGTTGTTTTTTGATTAATTTCAATCGACTGCCAACTAACTTTTCAATCTTATTCCGCAGAACAAAATACACATTCAGATATACCAGACCCAGAGTTTTCGGATATGGATACAACTTACTCAGAAAGCGTTTTGAAAGAAGACATTTCTAGAAGTTTGCTAGAAAGAGAGAAAAAGGACGCGCCCGATCACTCTTTCGATGAATTTGTACAGCAAGCCTTGAGTCAACCGAAACAAAAAGGTGAGTAGGAACTCTTTGTGTGTCATGTGTGCCTAGTACTTTTATCCGACCAGCTTAAATGGTAGTTATGTTCCAAAGACTATTCATATTACCCTAGACTACGCTTTAACGGGGTTACACATCCGCTAGCACGAGCCGTGCCAATGCGGCTGATCCGCCCCGTTCTGTCACTATCTCCCTCCCGTTCTTTCCTAGATAAATTCACATAGCTTTATCTTGCTCAGCTTGTTACTTGTTATCTAGTGATGTGATACACTGAACATATTGAAATACGATAAATCGGGTGTCGACTACGAGACTACAGCTACATTCACCCTGAGTAACAAAGATTATATTTTATTCCGATATTCCCACGGGAACGGGAGCTACGCGGCTGAAACCGCGTGACGTCCGCCTAATATATATTATTTTAAATTACCTTTAAATAAATATCTATAAAATTTATATACGATATGTAAACATGTGAAAGAAAATAAAAATATAGGTAGGTATGTACCTAAATTTATTTACATTACTGCCCCCTCCTACCCCGTCTCCACACGGGGTGTGTGGCGACGGGACCCCGTCTTGCAACGGGCTAGAGGATGTTGCCACCCCAATACATCCCGAGGGCGTCGTAAGGAAGGAACACTCGCAAAAAATCCATTACGCATAGAAGGAAATCTCGAAATGAAACCCGGTTGTCAGTAAAATGAAAATCGTAAAGCCAAGTTAAAGGCCTTATGGGCTTGACTAATAACAACGGCGGGTCGCGACGACCTGCGCCTGTCCATTTCTACAGCAATAGGCTCACCACCATTACGTGTGACATAAAACTATAAGGTGTAATATGGGCGTATACTATACGGGCGGAAGTAAATACGACGGAAAACATTATATCACTTTACATAATAATACCACGCCTCTCTCCTTCTCCCTCTCATGTGACGCAAACGAAGTTGCGGGTCAGCTCTAATGAATATAAGCGACGCGACGGGAGTAAATGCGACGGGGAACATTTTATCACTAAATATTGATACCACACTTCTCTCTTTCTCACTCCCATGTGACGCAAACGATATTGCGCGGGTCAGCTAGTATTTCATAAAACATTCTTTAGTAAATTCTATTCTTATACCTATAGCATAGTAAGCAAGTTTATCGATACATCCGTATGAATGTGGGCATCGCGCCAACACTACCGACTACCGAATGTGACAGGGTCATCTTGTAGATTTGGCGCCAAACTTACAGACTAGCGTTTACCTCAGCTAAAAGGTTTTTCAAAACTATTGTTTTTTTGAGTGTTTATGTATAATTTATAGTGGATTCTTAAACATAAAGGTTCGACAACGTGCACAAGTGTTGGAAAGCGATATAGCGCAGTGATACGCGACTTTTTAGGTTTATCGACAAATTCCACAGCAAGCTCTAGTAAAGTACCACCGCTTTACTAGAGTAGAACTTAGTCCAACCCAAGAAACTTATTTAGAAGTATAAGTTCCTTGGTCCAACCTTGGACATATTCGAATCCGCTGTTGATAATATATGGAATCTAGATTTGGCATATGGTCTATGTAACCAAAGCCAGTATAAATTAATTTAAAAAAAAAGAATGTGACAGGGCGTGGCTGACCTTGAAGGAGCCAATAGGATGAGTCAACCTCGCCCCGCACCCCATCAATGTTTAGCGAAAACGTGTTCATAGCGAAGTTCACCTATGCGTCGTCTCCGTCTAGGTTATAATATTGTCTTTCGTTTTCCCGAACGCTTAGATGACATGATTTCTAGAATTTTGCTAGAAAGAGTGAAAAGGACGCGCCCGATCACTCTTTCGACGAATTTGTACAGCAAGTATGGTTTTAAATACCTTCGCCTGTTCTTTGAACGAACAAAGCAACAACAACAATAAAACTCTTTGTAACTCATGTGTACTTTGTAACCGAGTAAGCTTGGGTACTTGGTTTTCCGAATGCATAATAATGTCACAGAATGACATTTTAGAGCGTGGAATAAGGACTCTCTGTGAGTTATGTGTTCCTAGTACTTTTTACCCGACTAGCTTTGGGCAGGGGGTTTTCTTTTGACGTGCATTCGATGGAGCCGGCTGCACGCAAGAAAAAACATGACGTATGCGGCGTTACCGCGCTCTGAGGCGTTCATTGAACGAATCAAGTGATTCATCACAGCTTTTTACTAAACGGGGTGAGCACTACTGCAGATGTGCACTGTGAAGAACTGAACACAATACAAACAACAAACAAAAATGTGTTTTATTCCACAAAAAATGACAAGTAAGATACATAACGCAATGGTAACGACATAAATTATTGTAAAACCCGCCACCTTTGCAGAACATGGCCCCCTCTCAGCTTATTACTGTCTCACGGCTAGCGTGATATCAGCACTGGTTTTCAGAGGAGGCCATATCTTACATAACTTATACATTTACATCAAAAATGAGAAAGGAATAATAAAAAATAAGTAAAATAAAAAGTTTAAACATAACAGTTGGCACAATAGCTTTCACACCTTTGTCTCTTTCTTTGAGCAATAAAATTACAATTTAAAAGCAAAGATAATGTCAATCTGTCAAACGAAACAAAACCTCAACTCAATTAACAAACAAGAAATCAAAAAAAATACAAAACGCGGATCACAGATATCAAGTTCACATTCTATGGAATGATTATGTGCTACAAAACTTTACTTTCCACAGTAAATTGAAATTAAGTACAAAAAGAAAAAAACATATTTCAAATTGATATAAGAATAAGTAGGGTAAACCACCCAATTATTGGCACTTTTAGAATGAATTATTGGCACTTTAGTTAAGAGTATATTTCGAAAAATAAGGGAAACCTAGTTTATTTCAGTTCGGTGTTGCCCATTATGTAGTTGTAGGTATGCATTAAAAAGTAAAATAGCATTCTTTTTCTGTTAGAAATGGGCAAAATTACCTAAAGTGCCAATAATTGGAGGAGTGCCAACGATTGGGTGGTTTACCCTATATGAATAGGTAATATATCAATAATATATCTCTCTGCCAATGTCGAATACAAGCATGCACCCACAAAACCAGTTGCTTACAAAATACAATGATGGAGAAGCTGGCACATCTCCAACCAGCATTGGTCAATCGCTTGTCTCCGCTGCTCCTGCACGACAATGCGCGACCTTATACTGCACAGCAGACGGTCTCCAAGTTGCAAGAACTGGGGTTGGAAGCTGTTCGTCATCCGCCATACTCACCAGACCTTGCGCCTACAGACTACTACTTTTTCCAGAATTTGGATAACTTCTTGGCGGGAAAGAAATTCAATACCCGAGAGGCAGTACAAAATGCCTTTGAAGAATTTGTTGCCTCCCGTCCAGCTGATTTCTTTAAGAAGGGCATCAATAAACTGCAGCTGCGTTGGCGATTAATACTAATCCCATCAAAAACAATACTTGTACAAAAAACCAAGTCTCGCAACTCAAATTCAAATTCAAAAATCATTTATTTACTTAGGCATATACAAATGCACTTGTAAACGTCACTTATACTGGTTGAATTTATAGTCGTTCTGGAACGAAAAGGTTTAGGCACAGTTTCGATAACAGAACCGATCGGCACTGTCAATTTGAAAATCAACGAAAAAAAATTACGAAAATGTCAAAATTTATATCGTTTGCCGAAGTCAAAATGAGAACTTGTGGTTATTCCTTTAAATTTCATGGAATACGCTTACTACTATTTTCTACTATAATTTTTCATTCAATGTTTAACGTTCCAATCACTAAGACGAGCTGCCGCGTCGGGAAAATTCGACCAATCACACGCATGATCCCACCGCAGTCCACGTGGACCCGTTGCCAAGTAACGTAGGTACTCGACTAGTTACGTCTTGTAGGTAAGTAACGCGCTCGGCCGCTCGCTCGGCGGCGCGGCGGCGCGCAGTAACGCCGCGACTCCCGCGCAGACAGATCGTTCGTTACGATTTTCGAAAATGAGTCGTCGTCATTCAGTGCGATATATTCAAACGAACAGTGCGTGTTTAGTAGTTAACGTGAGGAAAATCCTACATGGATGCTATGCCGGACACTTACCGACTAAAAACCACACGTTCCGTACCTATGTCTACGGTTGGGAGTCCCGCCGGGTAAGCCCTCGTAAGGATGACTCCCAGGATTCCCAACAAATCTTGGCTACCACTGCGGCTTCATGTAGGGGTTTGGATGCTAGCCCGCTTCTTTGGGGGGTTGTTCGGCTGTTGCACATCATGAGTTTCGTACTCCTGAAGTAGGAAACTTGTGATGAATTACGAATTACGCAGTGTGATAGAGTGGACCCTTCCGGACTGTTGACTGTTGGCCTTTGAAATAGTGAAGGCAATAACATAAAACGTGCCCGTTTATGTATCATAAGTTCTGGACTCCATTTTGAGCAGTCGCCGGGGTACTCGGTAGCGTAAATGAACTGTAAATAGGTAGGTCTAGATTTAAGTTCATTATTTTGTTCGCGTTTATTTTCGTTACCTATTAGTACCTATTAGTACAATAGACCTTATTAATTTAGCGTTTAACCGCGAAAACAGCACAATACTAAAGTATTTCCGACGGCCCTAAGCCGCCCGTGTTGAGTATGAAGAGAAATTGGAGTCCTTTATTAATCGAATCGAATGCTTTCGGTCAATGAACTAATCACATGTTCCGGCGTTTCATTCACTGAAGAATGTCAATGAATAATCGAAGCGCTACTAATGTTTCAACTCGAACGAGTGAAAATGATAACACAAAAGTTTTTTTTTTATTATAGCCTGTACAACACTTTTGACCCCCCATAATTGTTCCATGATTGATTCTGAGTAACCCCCTTTTGGGTCCAGAACGACTATAAATTCTACCAGTATAAACCAAAAAGTTACCACCAGTTCACAACGCGACCCACCTGAGAAGAACTGGCAAGAAACTCAGCGGGTTATTCTTTTATCTACTCTATTTACAACATAATAAATAAATAAATAAATATTCATGGACATTTCACACAACGCTATCTGATCCCAAAGTAAGCTAGGAATAACCTGCTTGTGTTATGGGTATCAGACCACGGATATTAATACTTATATACTTTTTTAAATACATACATATTATACATAGAAACACCCAGTCTCTTGAGACAAACATTTATGGCTCACACAAATATTTGTCTCCGGCGGGAATCGAACCCACGACCTCCAGCACCGCAGGCGGTATCACTACCGACTGCGCCACAGAGGCAGACAACTTTATTAATGAATCTAAAACTATGCATTTTAACAGTTTTTTGAGAATCTAGCAGAGCAGGTCATTTCCAGGCTTCCTTATCCATCAAGTAATCACCAACCGTATAGTAGCCCTTGCTGTATAATTTACCTTTAACAAACTTTTTGAATTTATTTAGGGACGTACTTTTAATTTCGTTAGGTAACCTGTTGTAAAAGCGTATACAGTTACCCCTGAAAGAATTACTGATTTTATGCAATCTGCTATGATAAACAGCGAGGTTATTTTTATTTCTAGTGTTGACATTGTGTCTATCACTTAACTTATGGAAACTATGTAAATTTCTTTGTACATACATAAGATTTTCAAAAATGTATTGAGATGCTACTGTAAGAATATTAACCTCTTTGAATGTTTCGCGCAGAGAGATCCTTGGACCTAATCTATATATAGCTCTTATGGCTCGCTTTTGTAAAATAAAAATTGAATTTATATCTGCAGCATTGCCCCACAGTAGAATACCGTAAACTGAAATAAACTATTCTAGCCGTATCTACATCAGTCAAGTGCCTTATCTTTTGCACAGCAAATGCTGCTGAACTTAATCTACTAGCTAGTTTTACAATATGTGGACCCCATTGTAAACCAGCATCGACCGTTAACCCTAGGAACGTCGTTGATTCCACAAGTTCCAACTCTCGACCATTAAGTTGAACATTGGTGTCTGACTGTGTTACATTCGGCAAGGTAAACTTAATACATTTAGTTTTATTATCATTCAGTCTAAGATTGTTAGTGTTAAACCAATGAACCACTTTCAAGATTGCATTGTTTACATCGTCATAGTTATCTATTTGTCTTTTGACTTTGAAAATCAAAGAAGTATCATCAGCAAACAAAACAATCCTGTTGTTGTCCCCCATGTAAAAGGGTGGGTCATTAAAATATATAAGGAATAAAAATGGACCGAGTATTGAACCCTGCGGGACGTCCATAGTAACTACTGATCCTTCTGAACGTGTACCATTAACATCGACTCTCTGAATTCTATTGTTCAAATATGAAGTCAGAAGATCGAGAGCCTTGCCTTGCCTTGCCTTGTTCCAGGTAGTTTTAATTGGGATATAATAAACCGAGCCTCAAAAGTTTTTATCAGCCACAGCATTTAGCCTCTCATTTAATAACTAAGCCACGCGAAAATGAAATAACCTCTAATATACTAATTCGTCCACTTTAAAATGTCACCTTAACATTCCATTATAAGCATCAAATAAAGATCAACAATTATTTTAACTTGTAGGTACTCCGTAATAATATATTAACACCTAACTTACTAATTCAGCCACATATTTTACATGTAATCACCATTCACATTCAAAACAAGAGCATCAAAAAATATAATTTAAGCCTCCACAGACAACATCAGTTTTTATAACTTAGCGTGTAAAATAGATATATTATATTCTTTGTTCGTGAAAATAGCCACTGTAAGGCTAGACGCGAGTGCACAGGACGACAGCGACCGGCCATTAGCATCAATCAGAGACCGCTATTTGATATCACTTTGTAACTAAAGACAGATTACGCTTACCGAACAAGAGAGTGAGGTTAAGAAAGCAAATACTAAACTCAAAATTGAGTAAGTACATTATAGACTCTCTAGAAGTGAATATCGTGAATGTCATCATAAATTTACGATTAATGAGAAATTACTCGTTACTCACATTTGGGTTAAGTATATTTGCATACTTGATCTCACTTCTTTGTTTGGTATCTGTCTTTAGTTCTATATTTAATCTGTATTACATGCATACATAATGTCACCGACCGAAATCTGTATGATGTAGGTATTCTCTATAATGCCTAGCATTATAGAGAATACCTGATACTTGCAGGCAAGGCAATGTATGAAATAACGAGAGTATGGAATGGTTGTTCGCTGCTTGCGAAGGTTAGGTTAGGTTGGAATAGTTACCACTAACGCGTGAAGGCGAGCGAGCGAAGCGAGCATGCCGCTGCAGTGGCCGCCGAGAGCCAGATGTATTACAGATAAATTTAATATTTTACAATATGTTACAATTTATAATTCCTCGATAGTTTATAATTTTGCGGTACTTATAATTTTATGGTGACCCAAGACCTATTTATTTTACACATTACCGGCGGACCAGCAGCTATTTTATGCAATCCCTAGGAAATTTGTACAGTACTAGACAAAGTATGAACAATCATATATTATACTTATTCAAAACATTTCTTAAATTGCTTCGAAGGGGCATCTGGAGTCTGGGGCAGGTATTCCTAAAGCTGTCTATACACCAAAGCCGCCGGCCCGGCGACAGAACCCTCCGGGTAAGGCCGGCGGCGGCTTTGGTGTGTAGACAGCTTTAAAATGCAGGTATCGTATAGAATATCTGATTATAAAGACTGCAGGTAACACATAATAATAAATAAAAGCAGTTATGCCCGAAAATCTGTCCCATGTTCCCGTGTGAAACAGACAAGTGAGTCCGTTTCAGGACTCGCTTGTCCGTTTCCACCAGATTGTGACACCCCACACAGTTAGCTGAACGACGTGCCTTGCAAAGGTCAACCATCTGAGCACCAGCAATAGCGGTAGTTGCTTACTGCAGTGATCGTTTACAAAAGACTGAGTTAGTGGCTACAAGTGGTCCTAGCTATTTAGGTAATATTAGTGGCCATAATTTGCTTTTTGGTGGCAATTTTACTTAACTTTGATGATCCATAAATGTTGGACGAGTCACATTTTAAACATGCTGAATTAGAAAATTAGAAGCTATGATATTAATAAATAATGTCCATTTTGATGCCATTTTTTAGTATTTTAGAAGCTTACTGTTTGAATGCATGTTACAAAATTAGATGCTTAAAAATAATCACGATGCTGAATTATATTAACAGTGGCTAATAGAGAGGTTAACTGGTGGCTATAATCTATAAATTCTGACGCTCATTAATTGTGGCTGACTTATTAATTTAGGGGGCAAAGTATTTTTCCGGAGGCTAAAAATGCTATTAAAAAGAAGGTCGTTTAATTAGCACCCGTTTTAATTACATTCGCAGAGTCTAAAATTTTATTTGTAATGAAATTAGATTTGGCTAAGGAACAGGCTTGCTTAAATATCTTTGAATATTTTTTAACATATTCAAAGATATTTATTGAAATTCAGGGTTGAAATTATATGATTTTTCAGAATACAGTTCATATAGGCTATGACGACTTTTATAAATTCCGGGTGTTGCCCAATCACTGAAAGCAGAACTGCCTCCAATTGATAATGTTTTCGGGGTGAAGATTTTCCCAAACACATCATGTATCAAATTAAATAAATTGGTGTAGGATTCATCTAAACTAGTGTAATCAGGCAATTCTGGTAATTTCTTCACTAAATTTCTTCTGAAAGTTTCCAAGCGCTGTGTGTTGACTGGGACAAAACTGATTATCTTCTTACTTTCCCTACTATTTCTCAAATAAGAAACGGACTGTCCGCGATGATCTGATTTTACAGGGTCCACTATACATTTTTTAATGGGATGTATATTAGTATAAATATTATCAATGCAAGTAGCAGTAGTGGCAGTTATACGAGTAGGTTCTAAAATATATTATACAAACCAAACGACTTGAACAAATTCAACAATTTCTCTCTCTGTAAAGGTTCCCGTGCAGATTCTAAAACATCTATATTGAAGTCCCCACAAAATAGGACTGTTTTTTTAGTACTTTGGCATTTAAACAACGCTTCTTCAAGCTTCTCTTCGAACTGGACATATGGAGCATCCGGGGGGCTGTATACGCTTAGTACAATCAACTGCTCAAACTCAATACTAGCTATCTCAATAACTCGTTCTACAGAGAGGCCTACTATGTCTTTACGTTCTTTACACTTTATTGACTTATTAACAATAATTAATGAGCCTCCACGTTTATATTTTATTCTACAGAACGAGCTAGCAACCTGGTAATTTTTGAAATTGAACATGACCTGAAAAGGCTTTAACCAATGTTAAAGCCGTGACCAAATGACCTGATAAGGCTTTAACCAATGTTAAAACCGACTTGGTATTGACATGAATCTGAATGTTACTACTTTTTACGGTAGAAGAAAAGAGTTTGTGAACTCGATGTTTAATTTCTTTTTCAGAATATTGATGACATTTGAATGATGACATGACATTATAAACACGACATCTACGTCTACAACATAAATTGTATGTTTGTACGTAAATTGTTTATACTGGAGAAAAATCTAAAATATGGACTATTTGTTTACTATTTCCTATGAAATAGATATCTTTTAAATATTACACCTACCTAAAGTAATATGCTGAAAGCGTTGTTCACTTTTTAAAGAAAAAATATTTACGATGAAAGTTGAAAAATAAGTTAGTATGTGACCCGTATAATGTTCAATAATGGCGACACGAAATTAATTTCTTTGAGCAACATTTGATTGTGCTATACCTCCTAAATTATTCATTTAATTTGCATGGTGTAAAGGGAATGAATGATCTTGATGAAATGTTCAAATTAACTAACGTATTTAAATTGAGAAGGATACCTTATTACCGAATATATAGGACAAAATCGCGAAAAAACACGTTTGTTGTATTTTTTTAAACCACTAAGGTGGCAGACAAGCATACGGCCCACCAGAAGGACCAGTGGTCACCGCAACTTATGAACGTTTGCAACACCAGAGGTGCCACACTCGCGCTGCCGACCCTGCAAAAACCTTCTAAGACCCCTTTTGAAGAACCCCATACTGTAGGCGTTTGGGAAAACCGAGGCAGGGAGGTCATTCCACAACCTAAGCGTGCGCGGAAGAAAACACCTATTGGATCTAACCGTGCTGGAACCGGACGCAGAGTGTGAGGATGAACTCTCTGTCTGTGGCGAGCGGTGCGATGATAGAACGTAGCCGTGGGCATCATATCAAACAATTCCTCAGAGCACATACCATTGTACAGGCGGTAGAACACACATAAGGAGGCAAAGTCTCTCCTGTCGCGAAGAGGTTCCACACCAGCTGTAAGTACAGGATCGTTGACAACTCTTACCGCTCGTCTTTGCACTGAGTCAAATGGACGAAGCTGATATTCAGGTGCTCCAGAGGTGACAGCAGTACTCCATATGCGGCCGCACTTGCGACTTATAGAGAAGCAGTGTTTGCGCCGCAGTGAAGTACCGCCGCGCCCTGTCAAGCACACCTAGCTTCTTGGACGCCAGCTTAGCCTTGTCCTCCAAATGACTACGGAACTGAACGTCACTGGAGATGTCAACGCCAAGGATCCCTATACTTTTGGAGATGGAAAGAGATGTGCCCTGAAATTGCGGCGCTACAGTAATTGGGGTTTGCTTAGCGGTGAAAAAACAAGCTTGTGTCTTGGAAGGGTTGAACTGGACAAGATTTTGTCCACCCCAATCGGACACTCTAGTAAGAGTAGCCTCGATTTCAGACAAAAGCTGTTCACGATTTTCCTCCACTGTGTCCCGAGAGATACGGGGCGGCCCGTGTAACAAGTGTCCCCCGTACTGTCGTCCGCATAACAATGAATGCCGTCAATAGACAACATGTCATTGATATGCAGCAGAAACAGAGTAGGGGACAACACTGAGCCTTGCGGTACTCCAGCATTTATGGCCATGCAGTCTGAACAGCTGCCGTCAACGACGGCCCTGATGCTTCTATCGGCCAAGAAGCTGGACACCCATCCGCATAATCTCTCGGGTAGTTCATATGGAAGCCCCCCTTAAATATTATTATGTTTTTGTTTTTAGTATTTGTTGTTATAGCGGCAACAAAAACACATAATCTGTGAAAATTTCAACTCTCTAGCTATCACCGTTCATGAGATACAGCCTCCTGACGGACAGACAGACAGACAGACAGACAGACGGACAGCGAATTCTCATGAATATGGTCCCGTTCTTTACCCTTTGGGTACGGAACCCTAAAAAGTAGTGAGATTCAGATTGCGAGGCTTGGTTTTTTTTACAAGTATTGTTTTTGATCGGATCTCATTTCTTTTTGTTAGAGTATGACAGAGAATGATAATAATATATGCATGAACCATCGCCTGGTATAGGGACCACTTAGTGTAGGCGGGGACGATCATTCACGTACAGTATTTCCATTTCCATTGCGACTACAAGTACCTTTTTAGGGTTTCGTAGCCAAATGGCAAAAACGGAACCCTTATAGATTCGTCATGTCTGTCTGTCTGTCTGTCTGTCTGTCCGTCCGTGTGTCACAGCCACTTTTCTCCGAAACTATAAGGCCTATGCTATTGAAACTTGGCAAGTAGATGTATTCTGTGAACCGCATTAAGATTCTTATATAAAACTAGAAAAAAAGCAGTAAATTTTGGGGGTCCCCATACTCAGAACTAAAACTCAAAATTTTGTTTTTCATCAAATCCATACGTGTGGGGTATCTATAGATAGGTATTTAAAAATGCGATTGAGGTTTCTAACACCATTTTTTTCTAAAGTGAATAGTTTGCGCAAGAGACACTTCCAAAGTGGAAAAATGTGTGTCCCCCCCCCCCCTCTAACTTCTAAACTAAGAGAGTGATAAATCTAAAAAGAATATATGATGTACATTGCTAGAAAAACTACCAGCGAAAATTGGTTTGAACGAGATAGCGCTGGTAGTTTTTTATTAATACGTCGTAAACCGCAATTTTCGGTTAGAAAAATCACTACCACTGGGAACGTGTTAAAACATCAATCAAAGTTACAAGGAACTATAAGAACTTTTATATTATGTTACTTGCTGCTACGAAACCCTTCATGGGCGAGTCCAACTCGCACTTGGCCGGTTTTTTTTGTTTAACGTGAGGGAAAATCCTCATGGATGTTATGCCGGACTCCTACCGACTAAAAAACCTCACGCCACGCCCAACAGCCTGTGGTTGGGAGCCCCGGGGACGCCCTCGGAAGGATGTCCCAGAACTCCCAACAGGACTATAAGTACATATAGTCCAATCCTGCCCGATCTGGCAATAATGTAAACATGTCATGTTTTGACAATCGTTGTCTAAGACAGATGAGTAGAAAAATATAGTATGACAAATCATTGAATTTTTTACTATCCGAGTAGGTATTTCAAATGAAAATAAACTGTCATAAAGAAGTTATTTGATGTCGAAAAGTTTGTAAGAACACTGTTTCACTCCTGGATACTGGAATATAATCAGGGTGAATACTCAATTGCAAGTAACTATGGATATATAGGATCAAATGTGTTTGTTTACATTTTTGCGCAAAGCTATTGAAATACAGTATACTTGTAATGTAAGCAAGAGTTTTGTTTTTGAGTAGTACACGATTAACAGACAAACGGAACGTTAATAAAAATAATACGTTTTATAGTCAAGAGTACCAACCACATACACATACCGACAATCGTAACTATAATAACTTTTTATTTAGACTTCACAGAACTAATGTTACTGATAAAGAAATATTGAAACTGGAACCAATTTGGATAGGCTCAGTCAACGAGTTTTGCTGAAATATACTATTATTCATATTCTTTATTATTCATCATCACGCCTTTATCCCCGAAGGGGTAGGCAGAGGCATATTATATACCCACATTTCACCTTTTTATAATTTGTCCCACGTAATACGTTGTGAGCCGTATTGCCGTGTTTAAATGGACAGGTGCAGGTTGTGACTGCCTGCTGTTGAAATAAAGCCTTCAACTTGGCTTAACGACTGCCATTTTACTTGCAACCGGGTCAAACGGCTTAACGTGTCTTCCGAAGCACGGAAACGCTCAAATAAATGTCACATGGACCGGCCATAGTGAAAGTTGCTTACTGCAGTGATCGTTTACAGAACACTGAGTCCGCAGGGCCACGAGCGCTTCAAATATACCTACATAAATACACACGTATGGTCAAGATTTTATCCTTGAAGGGGTAGGCAGAGGCATATAATATGTCTCCTTAGTTTTTGTCTGATGTATACCGTGGTGTGCCACATTGCCGTGTGGAAATGGGCAAGCAAATATTTGTAGATGCCCACTGTTTTCACGCCACGAATCGGTTTCCCCTCGGCTATAGATGTTTTACTTCAAAATCTTTAATAAGGTTTTAAATTTACAAACACTACTTTATTGACTGCAGATCTAACTTTGTAATTTCCTAAATTTATACGGGATTACAAAGTTATCTATGCAGTTGGTGAAACTCGAAAACTGGACCGAAATCTATTTGAAGGTTCTATGTCCCTAGAATTTTGATGATCGGTCAGTCAGTGAGTGAGTGACTACGAATTTTTAAGCAACTTTGACTAGTTATAATTCTTGAACTACCGGTTCAAACTGAACGAAATTTGAAATATACGGTATTTTAACGAAGCTCACTTAGTAACAGAAAATTCAAACTTCTAGCTTTATCCACATCGAAGTTATAGGGGGTCGAAAATGGCCTGAGTGGGTTCAAGAAAAGATAGTACGACCGTGCCGCTCACCGCCGCGCTATGGCTCGTCTTGGTGAGGGCACTCCCGTGCCTTCAGATAAAAAATAAATGGTTTAAAAAACCCTATAAAAACACGCTTTTATAATGCACGTAAAAACCAAAAATAAATTATGGATCGTTCAAGTTGCCTCTATTTCTGGGCTGAAGTGTAAACTATGTGCTTTTAATTATAATATTTGATTGCAAAAGTGTGGGGCGCTGGAACAGGAAAGACTTTCCTGGCGGATGCTGCATGATTTCTTGTCAGATTAAGGATAAGGTCACATTTATAAAAGCGTGTTTTTCTCGTGTTTTTAAACTATTAATTTACACTGTCACGCTTTTATATATCTATTGTGACTTTTAATATTATTAATATAATTTTAAATTTCGGAAATGTATTAACGATGATAGGCTTTAATTGAAATGCAAAATCTATCTATCTATCTATCTATACTTGAAAAGTAAAGTAGTTAATCACGCCTACGCATTTTCAACACCCCCTATTGCCAGTTTTTCGTGACGCCCGCGTAATAGGAGCAAACCTATTACCGTTACGGATAGGAGGAGATATTTAGTACAATATGTAGTAATCATGTAATAAGAATACAAACGCATATATCCCCAAGCGGGTTATCAAAGGTAACCAAAGATATCTCGTTCTCGAACAAGAACTCTACATTTTGCCACTGTTAACGTATTCCCCTCATGTATCTACTTAATTGCCTGAAAGAGGCGTTCCCTTTGGCAGCATAAACGTTATGCTCTTGTGCGACCTCATGCAGCTTTCGCCAGGATTTTTATTATATGAGAATTAATATTACCTAATAGGAATTTGCTTACAAAAAAGTCTTTCTTGTTCTAGCGCCCCACGCTTTTACAATCAAATATAATATATTAAAAGCACATAGTTTACACTTCATCCCAGAAATAGAGGCAACTTGAACGATCCATAATTTATTTTTGGTTTTTACGTGCATTATAAAAGCGTGTTTTTCTAGGGTTTTTAAACCTATTATTTATTTTATACGTTTTAGTCACAACATTTGTACCTTCTAGCTGTTCCCTGCGGCTTCATCCGCGTAGAAGTCGTTATCGCATAAAATCATTACCCTCCTTTTGCGCAGTCAGTTAAAAAGTAGCCTATGTCCTTCCCTTAAACTGAAACTAACTTGGTAACAAATTTCATCAAAATCGGTTTAGCGGTTTAGGCGTGAAAACGTAACAGACAGACAGACAGAGTTACTTTCGCATTTATAATATTAGTAGGAATTTCTGTATTACATGGTGTTTTGTCTGAGTTCGACTTATGTGAAAATATTTCATTATTATTCTAATACATAAACATTTTATGCAGGTACCTATGTCAATATTTACACTCAATATTAACTTCAATATATAACAGGTTCAGGTTTGTTATAACCTTAAACCCTAATCGTGGTCAAAGTTCATTACAAGACTTTTCTAACAAATCCAAACACAGCTATGATACGATGTTCAATCATGAAGTTACAGTTCATATCTTACGACTCCATCATCAGATCAGTTTGACAGCACCATATTATTGTATTGTTATCAGAACTACGAACATCTGCCAATTTTCATGACGCTACGATCCTTGGAAGATGGTTAAATTAGTTACCTGAGATTCCATTGCATAGTTTTACAAGTCAATTAAAAAAAGATTCGTTATAACCTTGAAACCTAAGCGTGGTCAAAGTTCATTACACGACTTTTCTAACAAATCCAAACACAGCTATGATACGATGTTCAATCATGAAGTTACAGTTCATATCTTACGACTCCATCATCAGATCAGTTTGACAGCACCATATTATTGTATTGTTATCAGAACTACGAACATCTGCCAATTTTCATGACGCTACGATCCTTGGAAGATGGTTAAATTAGTTACCTGAGATTCCATTGCATAGTTTTACAAGTCAATTAAAAAAAGATTCGTTATAACCTTGAAACCTAAGCGTGGTCAAAGTTCATTACACGACTTTTCTAACAAATCCAAACACAGCTATGATACGATGTTCAATCATGAAGTTACAGTTCATATCTTACGACTCCATCATCAGATCAGTTTGACAGCACCATATTATTGTATTGTTATCAGAACTACGAACATCTGCCAATTTTCATGACGCTACGATCCTTGGAAGATGGTTAAATTAGTTACCTGAGATTCCATTGCATAGTTTTACAAGTCAATTAAAAAAAGATTTGTTATAACCTTGAAACCTAAGCGTGGTCAAAGTTCATTACAAGACTTTTCTGACGAATCCCAAAACAGATATAATACGATATTTCCTCATGAAGTTCCAGTGCATATCTTCCGGCTCCATCTTCAGATCAGTTTGACAGTACCATATTGTTGTATTGTCATCAGAACTACATACATCTGCCAATTTTCATGACGCTACGATCCTTGGAAGATGGTTAAATTAGTTTCCTTAGATTCCATTACATTGTTAGTTACATACACGACGACCTAATAAAAGCGTATTAAAAATACCTACATGAAAAAAATTGTTTAATTTTTTTTATACATAACGGCAATTTCATAGGTAAAGACATAATATACACCAATTAGTGTTTAAACAATTACCAATTAGTGTATAAACCTTATCAATATCAATACATCAATACTCAATATACATATGATAAAATCGTAGCAGGTCGCTGTCTGTACATGGAAGATAAATAAGAAAAATTTTATAGGGGGCTTTATGAACGCAATAGAACTCAAAACAATGATTTTTAGATTTTTTGTCTGTTTGTCTGTATGTCTGTATATCTGTCTGTCTGTACGGTTGTGCACGCTAATCTCAGTAACCGCTTTCCCGACTGCAATGCGATTTTTTAGGGTTTCGTAGCCAAATGGCAAAAACGGAACCCTTATAGATTCGTCATGTCTGTCTGTCTGTCCGTCTGTTTGTCCGTCCGTGTGTCACAGCCACTTTTCTCCGAAACTATAAGGTCTATGCTATTGAAACTTGGTAGCTAGATGTATTCTGTAAACCGCATTAAGATTCTTATATAAAACTAGAAAAAATGCAGTAAATTTTGGGGGTCCTCATACTCAGAACTGAAACTCAAAATTTACGCCCATACGTGTGGGGTATCTAATACTATAGATAGGTCTTCAAAAATGCTATGGAGGTTTGTCACATCATTTTTTTCTAAAGTGAATAGTTTGCGCAAGAGACACTTCCAAAGTGGAAAAATGTGTCCCCACCCCCCACCCCCCCTCTAACTTCTAAACTAAGAGAATGATAAATCTAAAAAAAAATGTATGATGTACATTGCCATAAAAACTACCAACGAAAATTAGTTTGAACGAGATAGAGCTGGTAGTTTTTTTTAATACGTCATAAACCGCAATTTCCGGTAGTGACATCACTACAACTGCGAACGTGTTAAAACATCAGTCAAAGTTACAACGAACTATAAGAACTTTTATATTATGTTACTTGCTGCTACGAAACCCTTCATGGGCGAGTCCAACTCGCACTTGGCCGGTTTATTTTTTTATTGTGTTGAGGTTTGCTCCACTTAACATTAAGCGTTTATTTCATGTCAATCGGTTTATAAATAATTTATGATTAAACAAACAGGGCAGTTTCGCACGCCGCTTGATGAGTCTGATATAGAAATACCTGTCCTTTCATACACCTTATGTGACGTAAACGAAGTTGCGGGGTCAGCTAGTCTCTTTAATAATAATCCTATAAATAACAACGTTTGTGTGAAAATCGATCAGTTCCACGTTTATACTCCGTACATAAACAGGACCGACGCCATGGTCCATTTCAACACGTTGGGTGCGGTAGCGTGCATCATCCTAATGTCGACAACAGGAGTGCTCGGCAGCTACGAATATTTTCCCGAAATCAACGGATGGGTAAGGATACATAAAGTTGCCGTGAGCTGGATAGAGGCTTTTGAACATTGTGAAAATCAAAGCGCAGTTTTAATGTCTCCTAACAACATTGAACTATACAGCGCCATGGTGGGGCTAAATGAAGATAATTCTACATATTATATAGGCGCTAAATCTGAATTCGATATAAAATTATTCGTATCGATCGAAGGCGTGCCCCTATACGACATGCCCGTATCGCACATGTCCTTAAAGTTGAAGTCCCAAGACGGCCATTGTTTAAGCATGAACCGCGATATAATTCGCGTAGTGCAGTGCACAAAGCGATTACCCTACATCTGTTACAAGGAGAAGACTAAAGACCTGGTTCTGACAGAATGTGGAACTTTTGATAAAGGATATCAATTCAACAATTCTACGGGGAGCTGTTACAAGTACCACCGGGAAATAATTAGTTGGAAGGACGCGTATGCCACGTGTATGGCTGAAGGAGCCTACATGGTCGTTATTAACGATTACAATGAGGCAAGGGAATTACAAAAGATTGTAGGGAATATAAATAAATGCTTTGCGATTGGACTACGATGTATCGAAAGGAACGGCAATTGGAGAAGCATTCATGGTCACCGGGTAAGAGATATTTTTGACGAATGGGAAAATCAAAACTATAAGAACAACAATTGTATGTGCAATTGTATGTATTGATGTTTGTATACCCAGTAGAGGACTGGAAGAAGCACAGTTTCATTTGTGAAAAAGATCCCTTCAATATTATGTTTAGCGAACAATGGCCAGTCCACACCTACCCGAACTGGCAATAATGTAAACAATCGTTGTCTAAGACATATGAGTAGAAAAATATAGTATGACAAATCATTGAATTTTTTACTATCCTGAGTAGGTATTGTAAATGAAAATAAACTGTCATAAAGAAGTTATTTGGTGTTGAAATGATTGTAAGAACACTGTATGACTCCTGGATACTAGAATATAATCAGGATGAATATTCAATTGCAAGTAACTATTGATATATAGGATCAAATGTGTTTGTCAACATTTTTGCGCAAAGCTATTGAAGTACAGTATAATATAGTTCTGTATTTTTTTTTCAATACAATTCATATCTATACTAATATTATAAAGAAGTAAAGTTTGTGTGTTTGTTAAATTGTAAGGGGTAATCTCGGGATCTACTGAACCGATTTAAAACATTCTTTCACCAATAGAAAGCTACGTTATTGTGGAGTGTCATAGGCTATATAACATCACGCTACAACGAATAGGAGCGGAGCAGTGATAGTAACTGTTTCAAAAACGGAGGAAAAGTTATTCCTTTTGAGAGCTTCGTTGCGTGTGCTGCGTAAATATTTATAGTTATGTAAAAAATATTTACTACAAAATTGTTTCTCTTAAAAAACTTCTAAAAAAATTGCGCTATAGCATGTGTCTATCTTTGGGTTGGTGCACAGTAACCATTTTAATGGCAATCAATGTTTTTCTACAATAATGCCACGGGATACCTCTTTCGTAAACGAAATTGTTCTTAAAAATAATGCGACGAGAAACCTTTCTCGTCGTCTCTCTCTTCTACTTCATAACAATGACACAGTTATAAGATCGTTTTACACATTATGTATAATTAATATACAATTTATAACATAACTATATTTTGATACACATATCTTGTTAAAAAGAACTATATTTGGCATTTGCACCTCATTTTCATCACTTGATATGTAATTAGGTCTAAGAAGCCTGTCTGAACGGATGCGGGGGGGGGGGGGGTCGAAATACGCCGAAAAGAGCATTTTAATTTATATATTTAGCTCGCCAAATTGACGTCGCCACCAGCCTGATGCAAAGCCGTGGCGCATCTAGCGATTGGTGGCCACTTCTGACAGTGGTCCTCAAGTTGGCGGCCCTGTGATGTGCCTCTTCACGCTCCTCTTGAAGAACCCGGGATTGTAAGATGAGGGAAACACGTGTGCGGGCAGGTCGTTCTATGTTTTTATAGTTCGACAGAGGACGTATCTTTTGTAACGCTCTGTTCTGGCGAGGATTCTCTAACCCCATATGACGTGTTATTTCTATCACCTCTCACAATCTACAGGATCTATGCAGTAAGCATCTTTTACTATGGCCTGTTCCTTGGATGGGTGAGCACCCATGTTACCACTTTGGTGACATTTATTTGAGTGTTTCCGTGCTTCGGAAGGCACGTTAAGCCGTTGATCCCGGTTGCCAGTAATATTGCAGTCGTTACGCCACGTTGAAGGCCTATACTGGGTGTAAGAAAAATTGACTCTCCAAATTTCATCAGATGACTTGGCATCGGAAATCAAATACAAATATTTAATAAAAAAAGTTGGTCTCTTCAGGGGGACCGCTCTATACCTAAATAGAGACAGACGTACGATTAGGTTATGATTAGGTGAGCGGTCCTCGACGAGACAAACTGTTAGTTAAAAATATGAATACATAAATCATATAGCTACCTATAATAATAATAAAAGTTCAATACTAAGGGTAGATAGGTCATAATGTTATTTTTTTACTTTTTACAGGTTTTTTTATTGTTCTTTTTTTGTGAGTCGGGGGTTTTTTAAATTTTCAATTGAATTTTTTATTTCATGCTTTTTATAGGGGTTTTTTAAAATCAACGTACGTATAGTCTATCAAAAATTATTCAGAGCTAATGCGAATTGCGCGAAGTGTGGTTACAGAAATATAAATACATTCCACTCCTCATATCTTTCGAATGGCTAAACCGATATTCATAAAACTTGCGGTATCGTGATGTATAAGTTATGACCTTTCATTTGATACCCAACACGGGTATATTTGAACACATTCAATTTTTCATCCCCACTTTCACCCCTCAATATCTTTGAAATGGCTTATCCGATTTTTATAAAACATAGCTAAGAACACTCTCCCCTAACCCATCTTTCAAACAAAAGAAACAGAATCAAAATCGGTTCATCCGTTTGGGAACTACGATGCCACAGACAGACTTACAAACACACACACACACACACACGTCAAACTTATAGCATGTCCTGGTTTCCGTAGGGGGTTAAAAAACTACCAACTCGATCTCGTTCAAACCAATTTTTTAGTAGTTGATTTTATGGCAATGTACATCATATATTTTTTTAAGATTTATCATTCTGTTAGTTTACAAGTTAGAGGGGGGGGGGCATACTTTTTTCCACTTTAAAAGTGTCCCTTGCTCAAACTATTCACTTAAGAAAAAAATGATTTTAGAAACCTCAATAGCATCACGTGAGGATCCGATGAAAAAATATTTTTTGAGATTTAGTTCTGAGTATGGGGACCCCCAAAATTTACGGCTTTTTTTCTAGTTTTTATATTAAAATCTTAATGCGGTTCACAGAATACATCTACTTATACCAAGTTTCAACGGCATAGGCCTTATAGTTTCGGAGAAAAGTGGCTGTGACATACGGACGGACAGACAGACAGACATGACGAATCTATAAGGGTTCCGTTTTCGCCATTTGGCTACGGAACCCTAAAAACGGAAATATTCATGAGACTTCGCCGTCCGTCTGTCTGTCTGTCTGTCTGTCAGTCACGAGGTTGTATCTCAAGAACCGTGATAGCTAGAGCTTCTCCAGGCTGGGCGAGGCCGCAGTGGTGGCCGTGGGAGGGCTTACCCGGGGCTCCCAACCATAGGCTGTAGGGCGTTACGTGAGGTTTTTTAGTCGGTAGGAGTCCGGCATAGCATCCGTGTTCGATTTTCCCTCACGTTGAAAAAAAAAAGCTAGAGGGCTTTTTTTTCTTTTGCCACTACAACAACAAAAATACTAAAATCAGAAAAATAGATATTTAATGATATCTGATTATTCAGAAGTACTTTAAAAATAACAGAAGATACTAACTTTGTGCCAAGTAAATTTTATTTTTCAGCTTTTAGTTTTGTTTGATGTCGGTTTCTTTTTTATTATTTTTTTTTATAATATGACTAAATATTTGAATTGAAATGATGTACTTATAATTTTAATGTGTGACATTGTTAACCATTGACATATTGAAGTTTTTAATTGTTGCAATATTAATTTAAATAAATAATTACTATAGATACTATTCCCATTTCTTTATTTTCTCGATGAAAGTCCCTGTGAAAACTTGTACGAGCGTCTTTTTTACATTATGTATGCATTATTTTATAAAAATATGACATTTACGCACGTCCAAGGTTATACCTGACTCTGAGAAACTGATAGGGATTGAGCTATCGATAAACGTAACACGATAACAGATTCGATATTTTTTTACAAAATGTAAAAAATAAACTACTTACTGCCGGATACTTTTGTACTAATTTACTAACTAATATTAGCCCCCTTATTCATAATCGTTTATTAAACCTATTTTAGTTAAAACACACTTAAGTCTATTGCTGTCTCTAACCAATGACAGAGTATGGTTAGAGACAGCAATAGACTTAAAATGTGCTTTAACTAAAATAGGTTTAATAAACGATTATGAATAAGGGTGTAAGTCTTTATCTATAATTACCGTTGTGTATGAAAAAAATAAAACGAAAATTTATTTGTATTAATCGAATTCACCACCCATGCAATCAATGCACATTGCAAACGCAACGGCAGTTTAATGCCCTTCTTGGAGAAAAAACTTGAGAGGTGTCAAGGGACACCCGGATGGAACGAAGTTCCTTTCGATTAATTAGTAAAGGAATTGTAATAAAATTTTATTTTTTTTAATTAATAATAATATTTTTTTTATTATTAACCCCCATTTTATTACCCCCCCCGTTTCCCCCTCCCCCTCTCCCTCTCCTCCTCCCCCCTTCCCCCTACCCACCCTACCCCCTTTCCCCCTACCCCCCCCTTTCCCCCCCTACCCCCCTTTCCCCCCTACCCCATATTAAATCCCCCCCATATTACCCCCATATTAAAGGAGGGTAGAGGTACCTCTACCCTCCATACTATAGCAAAACTATATAAACGGCCGAATTGAGTAACCTCCTCCTTTTTTGAAGTCGGTTAAAAAAGTGTCGTGACAACTTTTCGTAAGAATTTTTCCGTCTAGCCCCCTTTCTAAGCTGGAAGGGAGGCCACAAATTCTTCAAAGGCATTTTGTACTGCCTCTCGGGTATTGAGTTTCTTTCCCGCCAAGAACTTATCCAAATTCTAAATATCACCAAAATATCATTGAAATATCATTTGTCTAGCATTTTTACCTTGCCAATTTGACGCAAATGGACCAATATAGTTTTGACTCTAACGTCGAAAGCTGCTGCTAAGTTAGCCGTAAATTGTGTATCATCGGTTTCCACAATCGCCTTTAATTCGTCATTGTCGATCAAAGTCTTCGGACGACCGCGAGGTTCATTTGTCATCCAGAACGGAAGAGAGCAGACCAATAACAGGCGGTACGTTGTTGGTTTGTAGTGATAGCTCCGTAAACGTCGTTGATGTTGCGGGCCGCTTGTGCCGCGTTGCTGCCAGGACGATACTTATATTCCATCTATCTATCTATATATATATAAAAATCAATGCCACTTTTCGTTGTAATTTTATAACTCAAGGACGGGCTCACCTATCCAAACCAAATGTTTAGGCTTTGTTCGGACTATTTAGTAGATGGTTTATGTGAAGTTTGCACAAAATCGGTCGAGCGGTTCTTCATTTATCGCGCTAACGAAGTTGCGCGGGTCAGCTAGTATTCCATAATTACTTGAATTTTCAACGTATCCATGATGACGAATAACGTCACACTAATCAATAAACAAATGACTACTTTTGGAAAATGAATTCCAAGTTTTTAAAATAAAATTAATTTGAAATTGAAATTCTTAGCCAATCAAAAATTATTTTGATTTGAAATGGCCAGTACTGCAGAACGGCAATCTTCAAGTCTTGTAATGAAATATAATAAAGACCTTTCATTACAAGCCGTTACACGTGTTAATTTTTGCTTGATAATGCCAACTTCTTTAAAATTTTCGAAGCAGTTGTAAAATAAGCAGGTATAGGAAGGTACTCAACAATGAAACAAAATACTTATAATGACAGGTAATCTTTATTCATTTATTTTTATCAAATCTGATGAATCGTCACTGTCACCATCTCCAACATTTTATTACAAGTTCCTGTACTTCTATGTTATCAAATGCCTCATGAATTTCCCAATCCGTATAATGTTTTGGGTTCTTCTCAAGATTTTTTCCCAGTTTTTGCCGAAAACTGGGAATATATGCATTTTAAATATAACATCACATCATAAATATAACTTCTTGTTTGTCATAAAAGGGGGATGATTATTGTTTCGAGCGGCGGGCGTGTCCTTTCATTTGTGCCCATAATAGTTCTATAGAATTTTACTGACAATGATACGATATTCGAGCGATATACAATATTCGATCGATATCATTACTTATTTGGTCACAACACTAAAACTATCAAATTAGAACTGTCATTGAGAAAATAAAGAAATAGAAACAGTATAGTAGATATTATATTTCAGTACAAGACGTTACACGTGTTAATTTTTGATTGATAATGCCAACTTCTCTAAAATTATCGAAGCGTTTGTAAAATAAGTAGATAGGGTAATCCAGACAGTCATTGGACACCGAATAGTTATTGTACAGTCGCTTTTGAATGTCAAATAAAAAGATAACTACAAACAAAGAGCGACATCTATACTTATTGACAAAAACTCATAATAGTCGAAATTGTTTTAGTTCATAGGTTTTACAACAGCTGGCAGCAAGAAAGCGACAAAATATTTTTTTGGCGGTGACTCTAATGGTGACGGACAATCGTCGTGAAAAATAATTATTTTTATAATGTTGGGTCAATTTTCATGTACTCCAATTATCAAGAGAGATTAAAGTTTGATGATGAACAATTTGCTCACTGTTTAGTTAAAAGAAATTGTTATGGACATTTTATGTTAATATTATAAAAACCTCAATACTTGATGTTGTTTTATTACTTGGTATAACCATTACTTCTCAATAATTACCAACTGTCCAATAACTGTTATTTACTGTCCAATAATTATAAATAATGTCCAATAACTATGTTTTTTGGTCAATTTTTTATAACACTGATATTTTGCAACTTTTTACAAGATATAAGATTTTCAAATTGTTCTTACGATAGTTCATTTCATCTAGTTTCAAAATATCTCTACCTAAGTTTCTATAGTAGCCGACGGAATAAAAATATTTTAACTAGTTTATTTGCTTAACTGTCCAATGACTGGTTTACCCTATAGGTAGGTAGGTACTCAACAATGCAACAAAATAGTTATTATTCCCTTTTGAGCGAAGTACCTAAATTGCTAATGACAGGTAATCTTTATTTATTTATTTTAATCAAAATCTGACGAATCGTCACTGTCACTCGATGAGCTCTCTCCAACATTTAGATATTATAAGTTCCTGTACATCTACATTATCGAATGCCACATGAATTTCCCAATCCGACGCTGTAATGTTTTAGCTTCTTCTCACGATTTTTTGCCAGTTTTCGGCAGTAACATCCGCACATGCATTTTTTAATAAATCTATATTATCTTGTTTGCCGTAAAAGGGGGGATTATTGTTTCGAACGGCGTCCTATGATTTGTGCCCATATTAGTTCTATATAAATTGTACTGGCAATGATACGATATTCGATCAATTTACAATATTCGATCGATATCATTACTTATTTGGTCACAACACTAAAACTATCAAATAAGAACTGTCATCGAGAAAATAAAGAAATGGAAATAGTATGTATAACATGGTAATTATACTAATTATAAATAAATAAAAATAAATATTTGTGGACGTTCACACACAACATCATCTAGCCCAAATTAAGCTTGTGCTATGGGATCTAGACGACTGATATACATACTTATATATTTCTAAATAAGAAGAAGAAAACACCCAAACTCCGAAACAAACATTTGTGGATCACACAATTATTTGGACCGACCCAGGAATCGAACCCACGACCTCCAGCGCCGCAGGCGGTATCACTACCGACTACGCCACAGAGGCAGTCTTAAATTATCTTTGTATCGCATGTCTTCAGTTATAATTGCCATACCCTAATATGATTGCATAATATCCGTTAAATGAATATTAAATAAATAAATATTCACGGACATTTACATTTTCACACAACGCTATCTGATCCCAAAGTAAGCTAGGAATAACCTGCTTGTGTTATGGGTATCAGACCACGGATATTAATACTTATATACTTTTAAATACGTACATATTATACATAGAAACACCCAGACTCTTGAGACAAACATTTATGGGTAACGCAAATATTTGTCTCCGGTGGGAATCGAACCCACGACCTCCAGCGCCGCAGGCGGTATCACTACCGAAGTACCGACTGCGCCACAGAGGCAGTCATTTTACAGAATAGGTATAATAAAAATGATAATGTTATTTTCAGAATTGCCCAAGAATACACACAAAGTCGACAAACGTGGACTGAAAACGGTTAACGAGACGGTGAAGAAGATGCTGAACGAGACTCGCCAGCGCAAGGAAGTGGAGAACTTGGAGAAGTTCCGACAAACTTACAACTTGAGGATTCAAACTTGGCATAAAAGTTTGACGACGAAAAAGGGTGAGTGAGATAGATATATGTATTAGATAATATAAAATAAAATAAAATAAAATAAAATTTATTCCCTTTGAAATTTTTAAAAAAATTATTTAGGTTTGTCAAAATTTTTGTGACTCTACCGGGGGTTCGGAAATACTACAGACTGAGAAGAACACCCCAAGAAACTCAGTCTGGTCCCTTCTCTTCTAGTATCTTAGTATCTAATACAGTTTTTTTTTAATGTAGAAAGGAGCAATTCGTGTCACTGCCAGGCAGCCTTGTCTTCTAGAAAGTCTTTAATGCTATAATAAGCTTTCTGGCACAATTTAAGTTTTATTAGTTTTTTAAATTTATTAACTGACAAACCTGTTATGGCTGTCGGCAATGTATTGTACATTCGAATACAATTGCCCGCAAAAGAATTGCTTATTTTATTAAGCCTAAATCTAGGTACAGCCAATTTATTCTTATTTCTTAAGTTTAGATTATGGATATCACTATTTTTAACAAATTTACTGTTATTTTTATGAGTATATAATAAGTTTTCATATATGTACTGTGAATACACAGTAAGTATGTTGATATCCTTAAACTTTTCTCTTAATGACTCCCGAATCCCCATACCATAGATAGCCCGGACAGCCCTTTTCTGCAACACAAAGATAGATTCGATGTCGGCAGCGTTACCCCATAATAGTATGCCATAGGTCATGACACTGTGGAAATAGCTAAAGTAGACAAGACGCGCTGTAAAGAATATTAATATAAGATACTAGTTATTGCCTTCGCAATGGGGGTTTTAACTAATAACCAAATTACTTTGACCTGTCCAATTTATAGGGCTTCTAGTAAAATATAGGTCAAGCTGTATTATAATGTCCTCTGCACCGATTTTGATGAATCATACAGCAGTATTTAAGTTGAAAAAATACCTACAAAATATTAATTGTACAATGATGAACAAGCGACTGAACTTTACTCCAACCCCGAACAAATAAACACACAAACAGACAGACACGACGTAAAAATATCATAGATTTGAACTCGGAAGCCTTAATATAGTCGATTACAGTTGTTTTTTTTTTAATTTATCTTGTTTTTGTTTATTCGTTACCCATTCCCGCTTCCCGTGGGAACTCCCGGGATGAAAAGTGGCCCGTGTTATTCCAGACTATAAGCTATCTTTGCACCAAATTTCAGCCCAATCCGATCAGCTGTTAGAGGGTGATTGAGTAACAAACATCTAAGCATGTTCACAAACTTTCACATATATAATATTAGTAGGATGTACCTTCACAGCTATTTAAACAATTGTATAATAGTAGACAAGAGAAGAGATGATATTTTGTTTAGCTGATCCGTATGGCGACGGAGAAGAGTACAAAATGTCGCCACCCTAATTCATCTCGCGGGTATCGCAACACGGCAATAGACTCACCACCTATTACGTAGGACGTAAAACTATAAGGTGAAATGTGAGCATTTAGTATGCCTCTGCCTACTCCTTCTAGAATAAAATCGTGAACATATATGTATGTTTGTTTTTGTTTAGGGACCATGGTTATGAACCCCGTATGGATCCAGTGGGTCCAGAACCCGATAAAACCCGGTTACGAGTAATATGTATCGTCTATGGACTAGGGCATCATAAGAAATGTAGTAGTTTTTTGTATTATAAACGAAGGGGTCTGCCTTCCATTATGAAGGAAGTTAATCCTACTTCCTACTAATATTGTAAATGTGAAAGTTTGTGATTGGATGTTTGTTACTCAATCACGCCCTAACGGCTTAATGGATCTGGCTGAAATTTGGTACAGATATAGAATATAATCCTGAATAACACATAGGCTATTTTCACACTTTTTATCCTGGAAAAATGTTTCCACGGGAAGCGGAAACGTGTACCAAATTTCATGCGGGTATCAAATCTATATATATAAAAATCAATGCCACTTTTCGTTGTAATTTTATAACTCAAGAACGGGCTCACCTATCCAAACCAAATGTTTAGGCTTTGTTTGGACTATTTAGTAGATGGTTTATGTGAAGTTTGCACAAAATCGGTCGAGCGGTTCTTGATTTATCACGCAAACGAAGTTGCGCGGGTCAGCTAGTATTGTATATAATTGTCAATGTACCAGGATACCATAAGATAAGGATAACTTTATTTTTGTATCTCAAACAAAAGGGTCCGTTTTACCCCATGTGGGACCTACCATGGGGTTATCGAAATGCGATTTGTATATACGAAACTCTGCTTTAAGAAGTAAGTTGATGATACTCGCGGCTACGCCCGCGTGAAATTCGTACGAAATTCGGTAAGTACCCGTTCCCGCTTCCCATGCTCCCATGGGAAGCGGGATAAAAAGCAGCCTATGTGTTATTCCAGATCTACCCAAGTACTAAATTTCAGCACGATCCGTCCAGCCGTTAGAGCGTGATTGAGTAACAAACATCCAAACATCTTCCACAAACTTCCACATTTATAATATTAGTCGGATTAGTAGGATATATGGTTATTTTAATTATACTCTTTTCCATATTACAGAACCGCCTAAAAAGATTACGTATTTTAAAAAGTCTGATAAGGTTCAAGAAAGTGATAATTCTCACAATGATAATATACCCAATATTAATGATAAAATTAGTGTCTATAATGATGATGTTACTAATGATTCACAAAAACAACAACATGGTGTTATAGAAAATGATAAAGAGTCAGATATTGATGAAATGGATACTAATGAAATACGAAATCATAATATTGATACTTTAGAAAATGAGTTAGACAATGTAGAACTTCAAGGTAATAAAACTAATGAAGGATTCCAACAGGATAGCCTTGAAAATGATAATATTATCAGTGATACATTACAAAATGATATTCCTAACGTTGATACATTACAAAATCATAACCTGTGCGATGAAATATCAAACAATAATGAACTTGTTAATAATTTATTAGAAAGTGATAACGTCGTCGATATGATACAAGATGATAAACCTGATAACATACATGAAAGTGATAAAATCGATGGTCAAAAATCACTAAATAATGACGTCATATTAGAAATATTTTTACCACAAATTGATAAACTTGATGAAATACCAGAAAGTGATAGAAATGAAAATGATGACATACATGATAATAACATCACATCTGAAAACGTAGAAAATGTTTTACAATTAAATAATGAACCTAATGCACCGTCAGAAAATGAAATATATGATAAATCACTTGAAAATGATATAACATACGAAAACACAGAAACTATTGCACATCAAAATGATACACTTGATGAAGTATCAGACATTGATAAAAATGATAATGATAATTCACTAGAAAATGATAATGATAAATCACTGGAACATGATATCACAACTGAAAATACAGAAAAAGCACCACAAAATGATAAATCGAAAAGTGACGATTCAAAATACGATATCCCAATAGCTTACCTTCTGAATAGAGCAAGAAAGAGTAAACGCAAAAATCGTAAAGTGATACGATTTGATAAAGATGATGATGATAAAAATGATAGTGATTATGTTTGTGATGATAATACGAATAAAAATGGTAAAATGACGTTTGATGGTCACGAATGTTATATTTGTTTTAAGGTAAGTTTAATTTTAATGTTTAACCCTCTATAGCATTTCAAAAACAGTTTATCATTGACGTAGTTCCTATTCCCGTGGGAATACGGGAGTAAAATATAGCCTATTTTCACCGCAAAGAGTGTAGCTTCCCAACAGTGAAAGAATATCAAATCAGTTCAGTAGTTCCGGAGCCTATTCGATGCAAACAAACAATCAAATATTTCCTCTTTATAATATTAGTATAGATAACATGAGCTCGCTAGTGTGGTTTCGAACTCCTCTGGAAATAGGTAAATCACAGCAAAGCAATAATCACATATTCTTTAAAATTTTCAGCTCTTCAAAACCAAGGAAGACTTAAAAACTCATTGCTCGGAACATTTCGAAGTATGTAACGAGATAATGCTCAAAAAGTGTCCATTTTGTGGTTACGTCACGAAATTTAGCATCAAAAGACATATCGAATTGGTTCACAAAATAAATTTCAAATACGCATACGGCACTATTTTGGAAAAACACAACAGTCAGGGATCGAAATTCGTTTGCGAAAGCAATAACGAAAAACAAATAGAAGTTATACCTAGCGTTAGTAATTTAAATAAAAGAGCTTGTATGAAAAACGAGGAAAAAATACGTAAAAATAATATTACGTTCATCGGTACTAAGAAATTAGTAAGAAAAGGGGACCAATGGGTTATCGAAAAAGAAGCAGCTAATTTGACAGAAGATTTCTTATTGCCGGAGTTTTCGGATGAGGAATATCGGAATATAAAAATTCAAGGCGATTCTTATTTGGATAGGATGAAAAAGTTGAGTTTTTTGGCCAAAAAACGCGGTGTCAAAATGTTATATCCGTGCCAGGGTTGTGAAAAAGTTTGCCAAAATATGTCCGCTTTAACACTTCATAATAGAAAACATGAAAAGAATCCGAAACAATTTAAACCGAAAATTTGGGTCAATAGAAATATTGAGTACAAAACTAAAATGCGTAAGAATAAAAAGTTCAAAAAACCGGTACCACCGGTTAAGGATATCGAAAAACCGAAAATCCCATCCGCAAATCGTTTCCAATCACCAAAACCGGTTAAAAACAAACACAAATGCGATAAAAAGTTGATAGAATTTTACAAATCAAACATCAAAGGAGGCGATATTGAATTTTGGCAGTTTTTGAAAATTTTCAATAAAATGAGTCGGGAGAATGTAAATGACTTTGATGATTTAGAAAAGAGGAACGATTTACATTTCGGTGTACACTTATTGCAGAATGAACCGGTTAACACCGGAAGTGACGTAACCGAACCGGTAGTTACCGAAATTGAACCGGTACAAACGGAATCGGTATCTCCTAAAAATAATTGTAAAAATAGAAAAATGGTTTCTAAAAAGTTTACTAGAGCGATTATGATAAGTAAAAAAGAATATTTGAGAAGAAAAGAGATTAAAGACCAAATGAGAAAGAGAATAGAGGAAAATAACTTTCTCGGTAGTAAGTGTGCGCAACTGCCCCACTGAGTTCCCAGCTTCTATTCCCGGGTCGAATCAAATATAATGTGATTTGACAGATTTTAAGCGTAGAGTTACCAAAAAGCTTCGAAAATCTGACTCGTTGCGCGCGGATTATACATTCAATGCTGGTTTCAGTTCGGGTGTTTAGAAATACATATATTATAAGCATGTTTGTTTATTATCTAGATCCTATAGCTTAAATTAGCTTAATTTGGGCTAAATGACGTGCGAGTGTCCAAAAAATATAAAAATAAATAAAATAAAGTTATATTTATTGTCTTGCGACTGATAATACTAGTTCGAATTGAAAATTATGCATAATATTAGAGTAGTTTATTTATTATATAGAGAGTACTATAACTTAAGTTAAATTTTTTGGGTTCCGTATACAAATGATAAAAACGGTACCCAATTATTACTGGGTATTACGCTGTTTGTCTGTCACGAAGTAGTATCTCAAGAACCGTGATAGCGAGACGGTTGAAATTTTGATAAACTCTTTTAAATTTTCAGATATGATGTTTTTCTGTTGCCGCTATAACAACAAATACTACACTCCGTTAAAATTAGGTTGAGAATTTTGACAGCTCACGCTTATGAAGTATCGTATTTGTTAATGTCAAATATACTTCAAAAAAATATCTTAGCACATAGACGAGTACCGCCAACTTATCGTAGTGAAGCGTCTTCCAACAATACCGCAGAATTGACCATAGACAAATCAAATAAATCGAAATTAAGTACTATTCATTTAAATGCAAGTAAAGTTAATAAGTAGGTATCTACAATACTTATTTGTAATATAATTAGCTAAGTATAATACAAACAATATTAATGTTATTATATTTACCTAATTAACTAAAATAATAAAAACCCTTTTTTTGTAACTATCGATTTAAAATTTTACGCGATCGATAATCGAATAGATTAATTAACGATTAGACACTATGGGGTGCTACTAACAGTTGTCAAAATTATCAACCTAATTTTAACAGAGTTTAAAATCATAATAAAAATTATATTAAAGGGAGACTCTCATACCACAAACGTAATATATTTTTTCCGTTATTTAGTACGGAACCCTCGCGTTTGTCAGTTTTTTTTTTCTAAATCACATAATAAATACTCAATTATGTCATGTTATCCTAGTAGCTATACGAATAAGAAATTACTGCTCGTTCGCTCTAACTTTGCCGCTGGGCTCCATACTAAAGTCGAATTTTTTATTAGACGAAGTAAATTGACAGCAACTATTGTCACTTCTTCATACAATGTTGCGTATTTTCTATGACGAAGTGACATTAGCTACTGTCAATTTACTTCGTCTAATTAAAAATTCGGGTATACGCCTCTACGCCAGCGGCAAAGTTAGAGCGAACGGGTAGTAAGATGAATTCTACTAAAATCGGAATAAGACTATACTAGAGAATAACGTTTGTTCTCACTAGTTCGATTGATTAGTTCGATCTTCGAACTAGTGAGAATTTTTTGACGTGACAACGTCTTATAATTCGGTGGAGCCGGCTGCACGCACGAAAAACATGACGTATGTCGCGTTACCTCGCCCTGAGACGTTCCATTTAAGGCATAGTTGTACAAAGACTTCTATATAAACTGAGGTAGACATGCCCTACGCACCGATTTTTGAAACCTATAAACTGCGCCAATTAGCAGCGTTGCTCGCACTGTAGTGAGTCAAATCTTCGAGAGTAGGTACTCGGCTTGCAATCGGAGTCCATTCACCTTCTCTTTTACTCTTGTTCTATTCGTATATTGCTATTGTGTGTGGTGACAATTAGGTAAAAATTATTTATAAGTGAGTGTAGTCTTAGCAATGTGTGTGTTTGAGGATTGCATTTGAAATCTCGTTTGTTAGAGTACGGCGCGTCTACCTCAATTTATATAGAAGTCTTTGTAGTTGTAACGTTCAACTACCGTCAGTAAACCGACTTTACAGACAACCGATGTTTTTTCTCATTAGTTCGACCGTCGATCTTACTTTAATCTAGAAACCAAAAAACAATAAAATAAATAGTACTTCTGGCGCTCGGCGCCTTCGCGCGTTAATGATCAAGTTCTCACTAGTTCGCCGATCGAACTAATCAATCGAACTAGTGAGAACAAATGGAGAAAAAGAAACTTGTACTTATTATAAAAGAAAAATACATTTTCCATTTCACCAACAACTAATAAGCACAACGTAACTATGGTAACCATACTGAAGTAGGCAACTTCAGTACAAGATATTCTCTAGCCCCGCAAGTTGGTAATGCGCTGGAACCTTGTCATAATGACAGCTAAGTGACGTCATCGTGACGTAGCACGAGCGCGCGCTGGCCTCGCGAAGCTGCGTACGGTATTTTTTTTAGTACTGACTGCTCGACGGACATACGTCACCAAGATGGCCGCCAAGCGCAATATCAACGTGCGGGGCTTATATAGTCTTACTCCGATTTTGGTCGAATCCGCGCTAAGTCGAATAAACGTTTGCAATTTTATATAAATAAAGTGATTTTTAGTTCAAAAAGAGGTATGAAATTAAGTTTTTTTTAAGAGATGTATTAGCTTTCTAAGTTTAAGTAGCAGTCGGCCTGTATTAAGTAAATTGTGACATAAGGTTACTGAAAAAACATTTAGTCCGAATATTAAGGCCCTTGGTAGATCTAACGACATTGACAATACTAAACACGCGTTCTTCTAGCTAGGAAATATAGTATTTTATAGCTTAGCTAGCTGATGCCTGCAGCTTTGCCCGCGTAAAATTTGTTCCGTTCCCGCTTCCCGTATTTTATCCCCTTAGGGGTAGAATTTATCAAAATGCTTTCTTAGCGGATGCCTACGTCATAACATCTACCTGCATGCCAAATTTCAGCCCGATCCGTCCAGTGGTTTGGGCTGTGCGTTGATAGATCACTATGTCAGTCTGTCAGTCACCTTTGAGTTAAATATATATTTAGATTTAGTTGTAAAAAACGAATACTGATACTTATTCAAAATCGAAGAAAATTAAATTTTAGGTGTATATTTTCTTTATATTATGTATTATGATGGCATATTTTTTTCTTTCGCATCGATGAAATTTGAAGTCCTAAAATGCATTCATCTAAAAATTTAGGGCTGATTCTATGATCTTGTTTATACATTATGTATAAATAATAATAGGTATATACAATTTACAAAAAAAAGCACATTTTGACACACATCTTGTAGATTAAAAATATATTTTTGACTATAATTTTGCGTCTATCTATGCAGACCAAAAATTTACATACATACATACATACATACATATAATCACGCTTGTTTCCCATCGGGGTAAGCAGAGACTATGGCTTTCCACTTGCTACGATCCTGACATACATCTTTCGCTTCTTCTACTTTCATAACTGTTTTCATACACGCTCGCCGGTTAAGGGTACTCTTGACCTTGCCTTTTTCCAGAACGTCTCTGATTTGATCGGCATGCGTACGCCGAGGTTTACCCCTACCAGTTTGCCCATTCATTCTCGCCTCATAAATCTGCTTTGTCAGTCTATTCTCATCCATTCTCTCCACGTGTCCAAACCATCTAAGCATCCCTTTTTCGATCTTAGTCACTACATCTTCTGTTATACCACATTTTTCCCTTATCACGCTATTTCTTTTTTTGTCCATTAAAGTCACTCCAGCTATACTTCGCAGACTTCTCATTTCCACTGCATTAATTTTGCTTTCATGCTTCTTCTGCCATACCCAACTTTCACTACCATACATAAGTGTAGGGATGAGCACTCCCCTATGTACAGCCAACCTGGCCTTCTCAGACACATTTTGACTGCTCATAAAGGTGTACATAGCCCCATTCACTTGATTTCCTGCCAAAACTCTTCGCTCAATATCCTGGTCACACTTTCCATCCCTTACAAATTTGGAAACCAAGTATACAAATTCTTTCACCTGTTCCACTCTTTGCCCTTCAATGAAGATTGAGCAATTCGTCATACTTTCTTCTCTTTCAAAAACCATAACTTTCGTCTTGTTTACATTAACTTTCATTCCTCTACTTTTTAGAGCCTCATTCATACTATTAACCATCAGCTGCAATTCCTCCGCTGATGATGCTAATATCACCTGATCATCAGCGTATAGGAGGCATTTGACGGTCAGTTCATTCATTTTTAAGCCATACATACTCTCTTGCAGTTCTTTCAGACAACTATCCATGTATAGATTAAACAGCCACGGAGACGCTACACAGCCCTGTCTCACACCCTTTTCAATGTGAAAGAAGTCCGTGCAGGCCCCGTTGATCCTGACACAAGCACTAGAACCCTCATAGAGAGACCTCAGTGCCCGTATCAAGTTGCTGTTCACTCCATACATGGACAATATTGACCACAGTTCATTCCTCACCACTCTGTCATAGGCCTTTTCCAAGTCCACGAATATGCAATAGACCTTTTGACTTTTAGCCAAAACTTTCTCAGCTACGCATCGTAAGGAAAAGACCTGATCCGTACATCCCCTTCCTTTCATAAATCCTGCTTGCACATCCCACATTTTTCCTTCAGTTTCATTCATCACTCTTTTTATCAACACTTTTGCATACAATTTGCCAACGATGCTGAGCAAGCTTATGCCGCCGATTATTCCCAGTTGTTCTCGCGGTAGTTTTTGCACTCTTGCTGCGACCCTTTTCCTTTGTAAAGCGGCACAATGACAGCTTTACACCATTCTGCTGGTACTCTGCCACTTCGCCAACAAAAGTTAAAAAGGCGGTACAGCTGGCAAGCTACCACGCCACGTCCAGCTTTCAGCATTTCGACAGAAATCCGATCTATTCCAGCAGCCTTTCCTACTTTCATACAATTCAACGCTTCCACTATTTCTCCCATACTTAACTCCCTTTCATCGCCAAATTCATTCAGTTCTAAAACACGCGTATCGCCTTGTATATCTTCTTTTTCGAATAAACTCTCAAAATATTCCTTCCATCTCTTTAGCACACATTCTTCTCCTCTTACAAAACTTCCATCCTGGTTTCTGATGTGATTGAGCGGCGACATTGTTTGCTGACTCCTCACTGTTCTTATGGACTTCCAAAAAAATTTAATATTCCGTTGGAAGTCTTCAGATAACCTTTTATCAAATTTTTCTCTATCATTCTCTTTCTTTCTCATCATCGTCTCTTTTGCAACACGTTTATACTTTTTATATTCATCCTTTGCCATTTTTACATCCTCATCCGTTGCCTTTTGCATTCTTTGATTGGCCTTTGTAGCCAACCAGTCCAACCATGCTTTCTTCTTGCCAGTCAACGCATTAAGAACTTCCGCACTCATGCCCTTTGCCATACATCCTTGTCGTCTTTTGCTAACCCCACACACTTCAATCGCAACTTCCACAAGTCCTTCCTTAAACGGCTTCCATAATTCTTCAATCTCACATATTTCATCTAGGTTTTCAAATTTTTCACTCAGTTTACTCACAAATGCCTCTTTTATGCCTAACTCTTGTAAATTCAAAAATTTACTAGCAGTATTAAATAACAATTGGCTTTTTCTTTCAATTAAGTTGATTTCTTATACGCGTATAGATTGTATTTTACAATAGGCTTGTGTCCTAAATTTCAAAAATCGTTTAATTCTGTAGCTTCATATTTATACTAGCTGATGCCCGCAGCTTCGTCCGCGTAAAATTTGTTCCCGCGGGAAGTTATTCCCGGGATAAAAGGTAGCCAATGTGTTATTCCAGACTATAATGTATCTCTGTACCAAATTTCAGCCCGATCCGTTCAGCGGTTTGAGCGTGAAAGAGTAACAAACATCCACACTCACAAACTTTCGCATTTATAATATTAAGTAAGATGATCACAAAAATGTATTTTTGTGATTGTGACGTCACTTTTTGCCAAGGAAAACAAAAAGTAAATGTACTTTTAGGGGGTATATTATTCAAGCTAACGTAAATAAAAGGTAACGCTTTTGGTTCAGACAAAATCCATCGTTGTATTTTATGAAAACGTACGAGAATCAAAACGATTACACAAGATGACACGACTGACTGTCAGAGTCCGTCAAACGTCAAAGAAGCAAACTGTGACGTCACACTTTCTGATGGGTGTTTGATGTCACGTGACTGAATGCCTATTTTTAGGGTTCCGTAGCCGAATGGCATAAAAGGAACCCTTATAGATTCGTCATGTCTGTCTGTCCGTCCGTCCGTATGTCACAGCCACTTTTCTCCGAAACTATAAGGCCTATGCTATTGAAACTTGGTAAGTAGATGTATTCTGTGAACCGCATTAAGATTTTCATATAAATCTAGAAAAAAATCAGTAAATGTTGGGGGTCCCCATAGTCTAGAACTGAAACTTATGGACGAGTCCAACTCGCACTTGGCCGGTTTTATCCATTCTTATTTTTTAAAATAATAGTAATCCTGAGCTTGTGTACCAATTTATATTACTTTTTGTTATTTACGTATTGGACATAGTCGTTAGAAACACACATCAATCAGATTTATTCTTAGTGGACACAAGCCTATTCCAAAAAGGTAGATACAATATGTTGGAATAATTAAAGGAAAGCAAGTAATAATTTCGCCATAATTACCTAGCAAGACGATTGCAATCTCTACAGACAGTTTATGTATACAGGTGAATTTTTGAAAAGGGCTTGGATGGCCAAATCCGAAACTATAAGGAATAGCTAAAAATGCTCAAAGGAGTCGCGAGCCCGATTTTGATAAAACTTAAAACCTCATCATTAGATTTTTGAAAAACCAATAATCCTAGCTGGGAATCGAACCCATTGATTTTGAAAAAAAAAACACACCCTATATTATTACACCATACGATAGTGTCGCTGATAAGGGTCAAATTCTGCGAAGTAATGCTATACGGCAAATTTAAGGAAAGTTTAGAATTTTAATAGAATTCATATTATTTTATGTATCTAAATTTTGTATTGTAATTTGTTTAGTTGGAAATCCAGAATAGATCGTAACTATTCCGTGTTTTAAATCGTGCTCAGAATGATTCTTTGGAGAATATTCTAAACGGAATCAACAATATTGAATGCAGTACGATCCTTGAGGTCTCGAATCCAGCGATGTATTGAAAACAATGGTCTACATTTTGAACAATTAATCAGATAAGTAAGAAAAATTAACTGTATTTTGTTAAAGATGAGCACTTTTCTTTAGTTTGCCGCATGTCATTACTCCCCAAAATACGATCCTTAATAGCAACACTATCGTATGGTGTAATAATACAGGGTGTGTTTTTTTTTTCAAAATCAATGGGTTCAATTCCCAGCTTGGATTATTGGTTTTTCAAAAATCTAATGATGAGGTTTTAAGTTTCATCAAAATCGGGCTCGTGACTCGTTTGAGCATTTTTCGCTATTCCTTATAGTTTCGGATTTGGCCATCCAATCCCTTTTGAAAAATTCTACCTATACCAAATTTTAGGTATATGTACCAAATTTTGATTTTGAGGTATAGTTCTTTCATCTACAGATAATAGAGAACAGAATATACCAACTTTTGACTTTTAATGAAATTCCTACCGTCACTCATACATAAAAAAAATCACATTAAATTTGGTCCATCCGTTATGCAGCTAAGATGCCATAAACGTGTAGGAATGTTCCTCCAACACACAAAGGAAGGATCCTTCGACCAGTCTTAGTGATCGCACCTGGCGGGCAGAAGCACAACGGTTGATCAATTATCGCCGCGAGAACTCTGATATCGCGATGCAGGATTCATCTATTCTTCGTTGAGAGAACTTTCATATCGCGATGCAGGACTTCTATTGATTTTCGTACAGATATACATTTTAAACTTATTTAAACCCTCGCTTTCGTCACAGTTTACTACTAACAGGTCGATTAGTTTCAATGTAGTTAGCACAACGCTTATAATATAATAAGTAGTTAGTACTGTTTTTATTGAAATAAATTACTTTTTGTTATTATTTCAGTGTTTTATTTGATGGCGCACTCTTGTCTCCCACAAATTAGAGATAGTACAGATAGAAACCTCATGTACTGCTCGTTCGCTCTAACTTTGCCGCTCGGCTTCATACTAAAGTCGAATTTTTAATTAGACGAAGTAAATTGACAGCAACTAATGTCACTTCTTCATACAATGTTGCGTATTTTCTATGACGAAGTGACATTAGCTACTGTCAATTTACTTCGTCTAGTTAACAATTTATATACGCCTCTACGCCAGCGGCAAAGTTAGAGCGAACGGGTAGTATGTACTTTTGTACTACCCACGTTTAGTAAAATCTTTGAAAAGGTAATGCTTAATCAAATGCAAAATCATTTTAATACAAATAAACTATTCCATACTAAACAATTCGGTTTCACGCGCGGTCGGTCGACCACGGATGCTGGAATCAAATTATTAGAGTATATATATGAGGCCTGGGAGGAGTCGTATGATGCTTATGGTGTATTCTGCGACCTATCTAAGGCCTTCGATTGCGTCCAGCATCAGACTTTAATTAAAAAACTTGATCATTATGGGATCCAGGGGACGGCCTTGGATTTAATTAGTTCTTACCTAAGAGATAGAGTACAGAAAGTAGTTATAAATGGTAAACAGTCACATGGTTCTGCTGTAACAATGGGGGTGCCTCAGGGTTCAATTCTGGGACCTTTTCTATTTTTAGTGTACATAAATGATCTCCCTCACCTTATAAGAGACGATCACGAGGTAGTTTTGTTTGCTGATGACACATCTTTAATATTTAAAGTTGAACGTGGACAGCGCGATCTTGACGAAGTAAACAATGCCCTCTCTAGGGTAGTCCACTGGTTTAACGCAAATAATTTATTGTTAAATGAAACTAAAACAAAATGTATTAGATTCACCTTGCCAAATGTTAGGCTCGTTAACACCAGTATTAAGATTAGGGATGATCAAGTAGAATTGGTCGATGAAACTGTCTTTCTGGGCATAAAGTTAGACTCCAACTTGCAGTGGGGGCCTCATATCGGGAAAGTCTCGGGCAGACTGAGCTCTGCAGCCTATGCCGTTAAAAAGATCCGACAACTGACAGACATTAGAACAGCGCGTCTTGTCTACTTTAGCTATTTCCACAGTGTCATGACCTATGGCATACTATTATGGGGTAACGCTGCCGACATCGAATCTATCTTTGTGTTGCAGAAAAGGGCTGTCCGGGCTATCTATGGTATGGGGTTTCGGGAGTCATTAAGAGAAAAGTTTAAGGATATCAACATACTTACTGTGTATTCACAGTACATATATGAAAACTTATTATATACTCATAAAAATAACAGTAAATTTATTAAAAATAGTGATATCCATAATCTAAACTTAAGAAATAAGAATAAATTGGCTGTACCTAGATTTAGGCTTAATAAAATAAGCAATTCTTTTGCGGGCAATTGTATTCGAATGTACAATACATTGCCGACAGCCATAACAGGTTTGTCAGTTAATAAATTTAAAAAACTAATAAAACTTAAATTGTGCCAGAAAGCTTATTATAGCATTAAAGACTTTCTAGAAGACAAGGCTGCCTGGCAGTGACACGAATTGCTCCTTTCTACATTAAAAAAAAACTGTATTAGATACTAAGATACTAGAAGAGAAGGGACCAGACTGAGTTTCTTGGGGTGTTCTTCTCAGTCTGTAGTATTTCCGAACCCCCGGTAGAGTCACAAAAATTTTGACAAACCTAAATAATTTTTTTAAAAATTTCAAAGGGAATAAATTTTATTTTATTTTATTTTATTTATTTTTTCACACCTACCCTCTGCTACGCACACTCGCGCACAAATCAGTATCGAACGTTTAGACGCATAACGCCTAATTCGCGAAATGGCCAACTTTTAACAACGCATGGTGTTGGTGTTGAATGGTTATAATGGAATTGATGTTGGTGTTAAATGCAAAACGACGTAATAAAATATAGACACGTCATGTACGAACATCACGGCTTTCAAAAACGGCAAATATTTTATACATTCAAAAAAAGAATTTCTATGAAATTATCTATGATATCATGTATGAAAATTAAGGCAATTGCCTGACTATTTTGTTGCCATTTTTCAGTGTTGATAACGTATCTATAGTTTTCATATATCATTGGTTAAATGGTTATAAAAAAAAACACGAAGGCTAATGGCCATTTCGCGAATAAGTCTTTTTAAGATTTTTTTTTTTACATTTCACACAACGCCATTTGATCGCAAAGTAAGTTAGGCATAACCTGCTTGTGTTATGGATATCAGACCACGGATATTAATACTTATAAACTTTTAAATACATACATATTATACATAGAAACACCTAGACTCTTGAGACAAACATTTATGGGTCACACAAATATTTGTCTCCGGTTGGAATCGAACCCACGACCTCCAGCGCCGCAGGCGGTATCACTACCGACTGCGCCACAGAGGCAGTCGAATTAGCCCTTTGATCAATTAGTCCTTTTTAGAATTAGCCATTTCGCGAATTAGTCTTTTTAAGAATTAGTCCTTTCGCGAATTAGTCCTATCCGGACGCAGGTGCCATTTCGCGAAATTAGGCGTTATGCGTCTAAACGTTCGATACTGATTTGTGCGCGAGTGTGTGTAGCAGAGGGTAGGTGTGAAAAAAAAAGTACATACATGACTTTTCCATCTGTATTATCTCTATTTGTGTCTGCAGACATTAAAAGACAACATTGTATGTTTCATAAACTGTTTCATTTCAATGCGTTCGTTAATTTTTCATTTCTCATTTCGTGCGTCATATTTTCTTCGAAGTAGCAACTTCGATTTCATATAATTATGATTGGTTCATGAAATGAATTGAAGATGATTCATTTAATTATGTTATCTACTATTTTACTTGTACGCATCTGCAAATGAATCAGATTATGAATGAAACTCCCTCCTCCTTTTGGCCTCATCTGGGGGGGGGGTCGTGTGCTATCCCGTGTCTTAGGGGGGGCGTGCGTGAGTTGCTCACGTCACGCTGCCGTCATGGGCCTGCTTCTGTAAGGACGGTGAGCGACCCTCTCACCGTCCTCAGACCCCCGGTCATGGAGGCCGATAGTAAAGAGATCCCAGCAGGTAGTTCCATGGAAATAGGCAATGGAACTACTGGGATACATCGTCTGGCTTATTCCAATCAAGTTGCAGTGTAGTAAAAAAAAAATCCCTTTGATTTTTTAAAAAGAATATTTAGGTAGGTTTGTAAATTTTTTTGTGACTCTACCGGGGTTTCGGAAATGCTACAGACTGAGAAGAACACCCCAAGAAACACAGTCTGGCCCCTCCCAAAATTCATCTTAGAATCTAATACAGTTTTTTTTAATATATAGAAAGGAGTAATTCGTGTCACTGCCAGGCAGTAATAAGCTTACGGACACAATTTAAATTTTATAAGTATTATTATCTGACAAACCTGTTATGGCTGTCGGCAATGTATTGTACTTTCGAATATAGTCTATAGGTAACTATAGGAAGCACTCGTGGCCCCGCGGACTCAGTATTCAGTAAAAGATCACTGCAGTAAGCAACTTTCACTATGGCCAGTCCTTGGATGGGCGACCATCCATGTTTCCACTTTGTGACATTTGAGCGTTTCCGTGCTTCGGAAGGCACGTTAAGCCATTTGGTCTCGATTGGCAGTAAAATGGCAGTTGTTAAGCCAAGTTGAAGGCCTTTTAGGCGGCTTAAAAATTTTCAACAGCAGGCAGTCACAACCTGCGCCTGTCCATTTCAACACGGCTATACGGCTCACCACCTATTACGTAGGACAAATTCTAAAAATTATTTGGGCGAAAAGCGAAAATAATTGAAATGAATTTATAATTTTTTTACGAGAATTATGGATGAAAATTGTTTATGATGAAATTGGAGGGTGTTTTAAAAAAAATTGTGTGATTTTATAAAATGCGAGTCATTATTGAATAAGTTTATAAATAATTTTTATTCCATTAGAAAATGTATAGCAATAAAATTATGTTACTTTCGATTACATAATACTTATTAAAAAATAAAAAGGGTGAAATGCGAGCTTATAATATGCCTCTGCCTACCCATTCGGGGATAACGGCGTGACCATGTATGTAGTCTATAGAGAGTCAATTCAGATATTATGTATAAGTGCTTCGACCAAGTAGGTAATAGTTTAGACGGGCCCACGTCATAGTATTATAGAATCTAAAAGGCATTGTTTTTTTATGGAATCACTTAAAACGAAAGCGTGTTTTAAATCGAAAATTGTGTTAATTTCTGTAAATGTCTTTTACGATTTAATTTGACAATAAAACATCCTTGCACAATGGGAAAACACGAAAACAATTTAATAGTTTTTATTGCAATATCGTCGTATAATGGACGTTCAAATAAATAATAAATAAATATTCACGGACATTTCACACAGCGCTTTTTGATGGAAGCGGATGATGGACGTACAAAGAAATTGACATTCGCAATAATGGACTTTTAAATAAATAGACTTTCGCAGAAATAGTCGTTACAAACACGCTGGACGTACAAGGAACTGGACCTAAGAGGTCGAAAGGTATATATTACGAACTCAAAAAGTGAGAGAGAGTTGAAGCGCTCGTGGCCCCGCGGACTCAGTGTTCTGTAAACGATCACTGCAGTAAACAACATTTACTATGGCCGAATATGGATGGGTGACCACCACCTGGACCACTTTGTGACATTTATTTACGAGCGTTTCCGTGCTTCGGAAGGCACGATAAGCCGTTGGTCCCGGTTGTCAGTAAAATGACAGTCGTTAAGCCAAGTTGAAGGCCTTACGGGCGGCTTGAAAATTTTCAACTGTGGGTCGTCACAACCTGCGCCTGGGTCGGCAGCGCGTGTGTAGCGCCTCTGGTGTTGCAAACGTCTATAGGCTACGGTTACCAACCTTCCGGTGGGCCGTAAGCTTGTCTGCCACCTAAGTAGTATAAAAAAAAACTATTTCACACACAAATATATTGTAGCAACGACACGACACGCACACATACATTCTTTTGCGAATTGAGAGTAGTGTTTTTACACTTCGGGAACGCACAGGAAGCTTAGATCATCTAACCACAGGATGCGCCTTACTTAAGCATTGTTTTCTGCCAAGCCAATAGACCATTTGGTCTTTTGGCTTTATAAAAAGCACTGTACATCAGTACATCATTTTATATGATTAAACTAGTACATTTCATTGTAGTTGACTGTACAATAAAAATTAACACACAACAGCCATTACACGTTTGTCGATTAATACATTTTTAAATATAATGAAATTTTATATGTCTTTGTGTTTCCCCCTTCACCCGCTATGACTAGCAGAATATTTTTGTATGCGGTGGTTCGCAAAGGCTAGTCCCGTGATATATGGTCTAAGACAGGAAGGCATCTTGCGTAAAATATCTTATCTTGCCACGTGTTTCACCTTTGGAACAATAACACCGACTACGACCAAGTGAGCGCATGCGCTTACTTTAACGTCTTCATAATTAATGTATGGATAGGCCTGTCTACTGGGTGTAACAAAACTACCTCTCCAAATTTCATGAGATGACTTGGCATCGGAAATCAAATACAAATATTTAATAAAAAAGGGGGTAAATTTTTTAATTTTTTTTTCTAATTTTTTTGTCGCACATTAAGAATTCATTTTTTACCGCGGCAATTCGAGGTAACATGGTCGCCGTGGCAAAACAAACACGGAGCAACCGTCTGGCTGTCGTTGTCGCTTTCTACTGCCGCTCAGTAGCTATAGAAAGGGTGAAAATGAAAATTTATAGGACCTTTAAAACGGATTTACGGTTAAAGTATTCATGTGATTTTTTTTTTCTTCATTTTTGTAATGTTTCTTGACTGAACCACGTCACGTGACGAAATTTGGAGAGTCAATTTTGTTACACCCATTATACTATTATAAATGGTCGAAGTGTAATGATGCTTTGAATTCAATAGTCGAACGAAATAAAGTTTAGAAGGCAGGTGTACTTAAAAAAAAAATTTAATTGATTTTATTCTAACAAACATTACATTTATTTATTACTAGCTGAGCCCGCAACTTCGTTTACGTCACATAAGGTGTATGAAAGGAAAGGTATTTCTTCATCAAAGTCATCAAGCAGCGTCTGAAACTGCCCTGTTTGCTTAATCATAAAAGAGCTTAATGATTAAGTCTATTTTAAAACAATACAGTCCACGCCTTCGCCACGCATTAAGCTCTTTTATGATTAAGCCAACACGCCAGTTTAGGTTCACTCACATTCAAAGAAACCCCTACAATTAAAATTTTCAAAATATCTGATTCTTAAAAGTGTTATAACTCTTTTATTTCTGAACCGATTTACATAAGACAAACGCTAAATGTTAACTGGAGCAAACCTCAACACAATAAAAAAAACCGCATTGCAATCGGTTGAGCGGTTACTGAGATTAGCGTGCACAACCGTACAGACAAACAGATATACAGACATACAGACAAACAGACAAAAATTCTAAAAATCATTGTTTTGGGTTCTATTGCGTTCATAAAGCCCCCCTATAATATTTTTTCTTATTTATCTTCCATGTACAGACAGCGACCTGTTACGATTTTATTATATGTATTGATCACTTGAGTATGTCATTCATGTTTTATCCATAATTATTATATCAGTCTCCATGTATCTGAAAAAATTAAAAAATAAATTAATTAGATACTTCATTTTTCTAAAACATCGTCGTCACAACTGCGCCTATGCATTTCAATACGGCAATAGGCTAATCACCTGTTACATGGGACATATGACTATAAGGTCAAATGTGGGCGTATACTATGCCTCTGCCTGCCCCTTCGGGGATAAAAGCATGACTATATGTATGTGGTATTTGTTGTTATAGCAGCAACAGAAATAGGTACATAATCTGTGAAAATTTCAGCTGTTCACGGTTTCTTGATATCAAACAGACGGACAGCGAAGTCCCCGTTCCACCCTTTGAAAGTGGGAGTCGCATTATGTCCAATTCGCAAAATGTCCAACTGTCTAATTCTCAATAGGTCCAGTTCGCAATTGGTCCAGTTCGCAGTTGGTCCAGTTCACAATTGGTCCAGTTCGCAATTTTATTGGTCCAGTTCGCAGTTGGTCCAGTTCACAATTGGTCCAGTTCGCAATTTTATTGGTCCAGTTCGCAGTTGGTCCAGTTCACAATTGGTCCAGTTCGCAATTTTATTGGTCCAGTTCGCAGTTGGTCCAGTTCACAATTGGTCCAGTTCGCAGTTGGTCCAGTTCACAATTGGTCCAGTTCACAATTGGTCCAGTTCGCAATTTTATTGGTCCAGTTCGCAGTTGGTCCAGTTCACAATTGGTCCATTTCGCAATTGGTCCAGTTCGCAATTGGTCCAGGTCGCAATTGGTATAGTTCGCAATTGGTTGGTAGGGATCCTCCGTGATTACGAGCAGCGTTTTATTGAAGTGGATTTTGTAAACGTGTGTATATATTGTTGTGTGTGAGTATATGGATATGTGAGCTATGTCGACGGAGCGGCTTCTATTTCTTCTTGCTTTAACACAAGAAACCTAACCACGAAGGGTAAATGGCGGAGGTCTCGCACGAATTGGACGTTTGACAATTTGAGCCCGCTGGACATTTTGCGAATTAAACATAATGCGTCTAAAGCAAAAGTGTTACATTCTCAACTTACAGCTTCACTAATGTCTATCCAATCCAGTGCTCTGGTTAAATTGTCGTTCTGTGAGGGTTTCTTGTCCCAGTTCCAGTACGTGAACGCCTTGAACCCACCTGCCACCTGACAACAAATGGATTAGCATTGTCAATTTGATTATTTAGAGACTATGTAACATTGCCTTATGTGCGGCTTGAAAATTTTCAACTGCCGGTCGTCGTGACCTGCATCTGCCATTTCAACACGGCAATAGGCCTCACCACCTATTACGTGGGACATAAAACTATAAGATCAAATGTGGGCGTATACTATGGCCTCTGCCTCCCCTTCGGAGATTAAGGCGTGACTATTTGTATGTATGTAATATTGTGGGTAGTTAGCCACCTACCACGTGTCAAATTTAGGTAGTTTTAGTCAGAGAGAGGAATATGAACACGGGTTGATAGAAAAATAGTATTACAATTTATTAAGTTTTTTTAACAGCAAATTAAAAGTCAGGGAAGTAGGTTTGTAAGGCCCTAGACTATCAGATCTGGCGACGAGGTGATGGTGGAGACGAGTACATCACCCGTCGATCAGCCGTGTTAGTGAGAGAGGGCCTTCGACCAAGTCATAGTAGGTAGACGGGCCGGCGGGCCCACGTCATACATTACGAACTCAAAAATCGGACTAGTTCACACACAAAGATATTGCAGCAACGACAACACGCACACATACATTTTTGCGTTTAAGTAGAGAGGAAATACAACATCGTGTGAAAGAAAGAGATGCTAGCTGACGGCGTGCCGCCATCTTAAATTATCTATTTATGTTTTGTCTCTTTTACTTGCTATTAGCTTCGAAATTTTAAAATAAAATACATTACTAGTAGTAGTAGTTATACTTTACTAGTAGCAAAGTTAGTACTTACGAGTAAAAAGTAATTAAAATGTCTTATCTTCAAACACGTGTTTCACCTTCAGAACGATAACACCGACGACTTCGACCAAGTGAGCGCATGCGCGTCTTCAAAACTAATGTATGGATGGGCCTGTCTATTATACTATTACTTGGTCGCAGGAGAGGGTAACAACCTCTTGCAGGTCCTTAGATACAAGGGCGAGGAGGCAGCCAGGGGCTGAGGGACGAGGGTTAGGTTCGGAAGGATGTGATTGTAAAACGTCTGAATAAGCTGTGTGTGAAGTCCGCCGTGCTATCTTTAATAAATGACCCTGTAGTTATAGCTGACGGCTTTACTACATTACGGTGAGGATAACTAGCTTTACCTGAAACTTCCTCTCAGCATCTTCAGCGAGTGGTCTCTTGGCTTCAGTTACTACGACAGCGCTGTAACCTTCCGGGACCTGGATCTTCACACCATCAAGTGGATAACCTCGAAATGATGCGGTCATTTCTAGAAAGAGATACTTTAGTGTAATAAACAATTTATGGATTTCAATTATGGAGGACTTATAGCTTACATTTAAGACTAGTTATTTATGTTATAGCGTAAAATTATAACCCTCCTTTTGCGCAGTCAATTAAAAAGTAGCTTATGTCCTTCCCAGGGCCTCGAACTATCCCTATACCAAATTTCATCTCAATCGCTCCAGCCGTTTAGGCGTGAAAGTGTAACAGACAGACAGAGTTACTTTCGCATTTATAATATTAGTAAGCTCTTTACTAAAACGAGTATCCAAAGCGGCATTGATAGGATCTTACCAAATCTGGTTGGGCAAGGGGGGAACATTGTTGACGGTGGAAGGTGTGATCGTTTATGCGCATAGTAAGGTGGCCACCCTAAACCTACTCGAATGGGTCGCAAGTCCCAAACGCCGTCGGGGTGTTCCCCCCTGTGCCACGCTATGGACTCGGCGCCCGCACGGAGAATCCATGGAATGCTAAGAATACGGTCTTTAGATAAAAACAGAAAGCCAATGACAAGTCCTCTCTTGTAGCGATAGGTTAAGTAGTTGACTGACCTCGTGGTCCAATGGTTAGTGTGACTGACTACTGATTCAGAGGTTGTGGGTTCGATTCCCACCCAGGACAGATCTCTGTGTGATGAGCATATTGATTTGTTCTGTGTCTGGGTGTAATTTATCTATAAAATGTATGTAGGTAAAAATATATAAGATGAGTATGTTTATCAGTAGTCTAGATCCCATAGCACAAGGTTATAGTAGCTTAATATGGGTTATAGATAATGTTGTGTATGAATGTCCACAATATATTTATTATTATTATTTATTCATCAAGGACGTTCAAATGTTTAGTGTAAGTTAAATGCTTATCGTGTTCACAGTGTAGAGTGTATTCGTAAAGTATGGAGCTGACACAAGTTCCCGCATTTACAGCTATGTGGCAGTGACTCGTATCCATACAAATCAGTGATAACACGCTCTCCGTGAATGTCTACAGGTGCAAGCCAATATTCGCACTCCTAACTCTGAGCACATATGGGGTTGCCAAGTTGTCACCTAGTTCGGCCAGGCATTTTGGTAAAAATTCTGGACAAACACTTACATTATTGAGGATTTTGTGTCTCAATATTAGTATAGAAATAAAGGTAGGCAGAACTGTGAACTGCTGGGACGCCATGCAACTGACATTCCACTCTTCTGTGCTCAATGCTTCCTGGTTTCCAAAATTTCAAAAGCATGACACTCATTATTTTGGGCAAGCACGCAATAAAAAGTTTACTGTACCTTGGTATCGCAACACTAACCACATACTTCCCTGCAGAATGTGATCGAGGAGTAGGAAATATTGTTATTGATTTTTGTAATCTGGGTGCTGTTGAAATCAATTTCGTTTTGTGCCACTAAAGCGGCACACAAGTATACTCACTGATCGATAGTAGTAATTGTACCGACTCTATACCAGTGTTGAGATAGACGAAGGGTGTGCGTTCGCGCAGCGGAATGTTGTTGAATTTAAAGATTTTAATTATGCAGATATTTAGTGTATGACGTCGTGTAATTGTGTATGGTAAAAGAAAATTTGTGTATGCAGCCATTGTGGAGAAATTCGCTAAAAACTGATTCCGCTGGGCGAACGTTGACCTGGCGGCACTTTTTTTAAATCCATGCACTTAGAAGGAAAAAAATGGGTGCAACAATTAGTGTGTATTTGTGTGTAATTGTGTATGTATGAATAAAATTAGTGTATGCATTGACTACGGAGAAATTCAAGTTTCCGCTACGCGAACGTTTGGCCATTAGCTAGTTTTCATATAAAGCGCTTATATAGAGAGCTGTAGATTTTTACATACGTTGTTTTGAATTTGTTTATATTTGTTTAAGAAACCGATTTAGAAAAAAACGTAGGGTTTAAAAGATAAAAATATAAACGTAAAATACGCTTATTAGATCGTAGTTCGTAAAGTATGCACTTTGGGGTCTAGATTTTCACGTTTATACATACCTTGTAAGTGCCTGCAACACGTTGCCAAGTATCAATTAAGTTCCGTAAGTAATTAAAGGGTTATAGGACAATTTACCTTGAATATATCACTGTTTACAAAGCAGTCAAATATCACGACGTCCTAAGTGAATTGCATAGTAAAATTTATTTCAATAGTTAGTTTATTAATTCAACTACTCATATGCAAAATTTCATCTCATTAAATTCAGTAATTAAAGAGAAACAATTAAAATACTGACAAAGCATCGAAAGCCTACATAACCCGACCAAGTTCGAATAGCCACGAAAAAGCGGCCGCGCAATATATTTAGGTAACATTCTAAAATTTACAGTCTAATACCGGTTTTGAATTGGTACAGGTGATTACACAATTGTTGTTTCGATATAATTTATAGGCTGCTAATTAAAGAATATTTAATATTTTCTTGAAAATACCTTTTTTATACCAATGTTTTAGTTTATAAGCACATTATAAATGGTGATTTTTAGGTATATTAGGCAGACTCTCAAATCTGAACATCTGAATAGTCTAGTTATTTGATCAGTGATTTAAATTTTTATTGAAGCTCAAAATACTTAATATTCATCATCGTTTATTAAACCTATTTTAGTTAAAACACATTTTAAGTCTATTGCTGTCTCTAACCAATGACAGTATGTTTAGCAAGCGTTTGTTAACGTTAAGTTTTTATGAACAAGGGACTAGTCATGACAAGCACCTCAGCTGCGCTCCTGATACGCTCGAAATACACGCGCCTGTGCGCGCACATGTGTTGTATGCCAAGTTCTGCCGTTACTGGGGCGCGCGCCCAAGGATTGTCATGTTAGTCGCTTAGAGCTGTATTTTCATTCATTCATTCATATGCTCACGGCTGTTGGCCTAGAAAGGGTAGGCAGAGGTGTGACATTTCTGTGTCACCCACATTTTGCCATTTTTGGGTTTCTACGTTACAGGTGGCGAGAAATAAATAATAAATACATAATTATTATATTTAATTATAAATATTTTTGTTATTATATGTAATTATAAATATTTTTGTACACAGATGTTTAATTAGAGAAATACTTGTTAACAGAAGATTTATTTTTATCGTAGATAGTGGCGTTATTATTAAAAAAATATTTTTTGTTCAAGAAATGCAATTGTTTTATTTTTTCCTAACGCTTGTGTACGCAACTGTACCATATTAATAAATACTATACTGGAAGGTTAAGAACGTTACTAAGATATATGGCACGGCCGCTTTTTTGTAGCCATTCAAACTTGGTCGGGTTATGTAGGCTTTCGATGCTTAGTCAGTATTTTAATTGTTTCTCTTTAATTACTGAATTTAATGAGATGAAATTTTGCATGTGAGTAGTTGAATTAATAAACTAATTATTGGAATACATTTTACTATGCAATTCCTTTAGAACGTCGTGATATTTGACTGCTTTGTAAACAGTGATCTATTCAAGGTAAATTGTCCTATAACCCTTTAATTACTAACGGAACTTCATTGATACTTGGCAACATGTTGCAGGCACTTACAAGGTTTGTATAAACGTGAAAATCTAGACCCCAAAGTGCATACTTTACGAACTACGATCTAATTAGCGTATTTTACGTTTATATTTTTATCTTTTAAGCCCTAGGTTTTTTTCTAAATCGGTTTTTCAAACAAATATAAACAAATTCAAAACAACGTATGTAAAAATCTACAGCTCTCTATATAAGCGCTTTATATGAAAACTAGCTAATGGCCAAACGTTCGCGTAGCGGAAACTTGAATTTCTCCGAAGTCAATGCATACACTAATTTTATTCATACATACACAATTACACACAAATACACACTAATTGTTGGCCTCATTTTTTTTCTTCTAAGTGCATGGATTTAAAAAAAGTGCCGCTAGGACAACGTTCGCCCAGCGGAATCAGTTTTTAGCGAATTTCTCCACAATGGCTGCATACACAAATTTTCTTTTACCATACACAATTACACGACGTCATACACTAAATATCTGCATAATTAAAATCTTTAAATTCAACAACATTCCGCTGCGCGAACGCACACAGACGAAGGAACAGGGAATGGCTATCTGTTGTTGAAATTTACAGGATTTTTGAGGTATTTTTGTCTTGTTAGTCGGAACTCGTACTATTGACAAAGTATACCTATTTCTGCTATAGTATGCATTTTTCAGAAACAGTTTGACTACTCTAGCATAATGTATTGTAATCTTACAATTCATTGGTAATGGTGAATAACATTGTACTAACCTCCATCTTTCACCACAACATAGGGCTCAAAGTATTTCTCAACGTTCGCAGGACCGTCATCTTCTATCTTGCAAGGAACATAGTGTGCTTTTTGCTTAAAAACATCAAGATTTTCAGTATCTTTTAAATTATTTTCAACAACTATTATTGACGACATTTTTCCCGCACAAATATTTGTCACAATTGTCACTGTCAGTTAGCGCTGTCACTTGATTGTCAATTGACTTGTTTTTTTTTTATTGTTTGTTTCACATTGCACAGGCTAAGGTAACAAGGAACATAATCTAGAGATTGGTAGGTGTCGACAGCGACATCGACAGTCGACCACAGAAATCATAATGCTTCCTCCACATTACTCGCGAAGTTGAACGAAGATGTACGAGTATGATAGTGTAGAGGGGCACCTCGGCCAACTTCGTCAAAAATTTTCTTTGAATCGGGCAACTTCTGTTAGAAAACTCTTTGGTTTGCAATGATGCAATGATAGGTACTTTTTGCTTGTTATAGTTTTTCTTTTTAATTGTCTTGTCAAAGATGTCGATAATAAAATACAATATTAATTCTGTATAAAACTACAATTTTATTTCTCACAAAATGCTTAGGCTAGACATATAATATCTAGTCCTATATATTATTTTTCATCAGGTTATGGTCCTTTAATTTTCTTTCATAAGTGTTTTGTGAACCTTAATAATCACATATAGTGAAAAAATTGTGACATTTGTCATCATGGAAAATTCTTCCGCATCTTCCAATAATGGAATTGTAAGTACTTCGCATATAGCGATAGACAAATTAGATGGTGTTTCCAACTACCAAAAATGGAAATTCCAAATGAAATTACTCCTAATAGATCATTGCTTATGGGAAGACGTTGAGGATTCTAAGCATGCCGATAAAGACCATATGAGGGATCAGCGGGCGTATGCCAAAATCTGCTTGAATATTCAAACAAATTGCTATCCTCATGTCAAGAATGCAAAAACTGCGGCAGAAGCTTGGAGAAATTTAAAAGCTGCTTATGAGAACATAGGTATTAGTAGGCGATTGACGCTGAAAAGACAGCTTTCCCAAATTAAATACACTGATCACAATAATATGGATCAATATTTAGGAAATATTATTTCCGTTACTCAAGAATTGGCTGACATTGGATGTGTAATACAGGATGATGAATTAGCAGAACTAATGCTCATAGGACTACCAAAGGAATTTGACGCTCTCATCCTGGCTATGGAAGCAACGAATACGAAATTAACATCTGAATTTGTGAAGTGTCAGTTGATACAAACTGAATTTAAAAGAGAAATATGTTCTGCATCATCACAACCATCTGAAAATATTCTTGTTGCCAAGAATAAATTCATTCCGATTTGTCATAATTGTCAAGAAGGAGGTCATATTAAACCTAGATGTCCTAAGCTAAAGAAGAATTCTAAAATGACTTCTAATAAGGATTTGAAACTTGAGACTTCATCTACTAATAAGGGTAGTGTTAATCTTTTATTTTCCAAAGAGGCTGCATTGTCAAGTCACATTTGCGAAAAAGATAGCTGGATTTTGGATTCAGGCTGTACTAGTCATATGACTAATAGGAAAGATTGGATAAACAATTTTTCAAATAACATAAAATCTGAAATAACTACTGCTAATAATGATAAAATATATAGTGCAGGTGTAGGTAATGTTAATTTGACATTGATTGAGAATACTGACATAGTTGTTGCTGATACATTATTTGTACCGCAAGTAGTAGCTAATCTTTTGTCTGTAAGTAAGATTGCAGCGAAAGGAAATGTTTTAGTATTTGATACTAATACTAATAAATGCAAAAGTTATACATTTATTGTTAAAAATTACAGAGAAACATAAATATTACATATCTATATTTACACTATTACTATCTAAACTAAACCTAAATAAGGCCCCCGTGGCATTGTGCCCAAAAGACTAGCAGCATTCCCCCTTTGAATAGCAATACCTATTCGTTGAGCGAGAAAACTGCCAGCCCTTGGGTCACCAGTTGACTCCACAAGGCGCTTTTTCAAATTCTTGAAAAATTTTTGCGCATTGGGACCCCATGGACCTAGGGTTTCGACACCGACTGGACAAAAACGATACGATGAGTCGAGACCCTTATATTTATTAATTTTAATATTTTCAGCCGCTTCCGCTGCGGCACTGGCTTTTAATTTTGTTTTAGGAAGATGGGACGGGGCTAGAGTGTCAACACAAGTTGCATCCCACACCAGGACCCGACCCATCTCCCACGGTATCAAAGTTATACCATCCGGTCTCTTGCCATCGTCCCTGAAAACGCCGTTTGGCTCTAAGAGCGCAGGCACATTGGCGGTGGCAAGAGCACGGCGGATGATGTCATTCAGCGCAGCGTGGCGTGAGAAGCGGCCTGCGCTCTTTAAACATGAAAGACCATGATGCCCCAAAGTGTCAACGTTAAAACCGCAGGGGCATCGATGTGGAGCGCAAAGCGTGACGCCAAGTCTCAAACCAACTGAAATTCTTAGGATGTCCGGTTCCAAAAAAGTTCCGGTGTTGGCTATAGGGAAAGCTTTCAACCAATCACCGGATTCCTTTCTACTGAGCGCTAATAATCTGGCCCGATCCGGGCCTAGACTAGCATTTAAAAAGGAGTCAAAGGTTAATTTTGACATAGCGTCGTCCCAGCTCCGTTGTAAATTTGGATGGGTGGGTAAATTTTGACCCGGACAAGCCATTAGCCAAGCATTCTTGGCATCTGTAAGGCCAGTCGTCTCATAGTCTGTAAGACAGTTCGTCAGAATTTTACCTACGAGACTCGACGTGGCATGTACAGATGACAAAAAGGCTGGCAAAGCCACACTAGAAATTTTGCGGATCCCTAGCCCACTATATTTAATGGGAAGAGATGCCTGGGACCAAGATTGTTCGCTCAGTTGTATATTGAGAATTGATTCCAAAGAAGATTTGATTAACGAATCAATAGAAAATAAATGACTTTGATGTTTCCAAAAAGGACAACAGCGAAGCAAATAAATAGATTTGGGAACAACCATACAAAATTTCAGAATTGTGATTGCGTAATGTGAACTAATAGAATGTAGCCGATCTACATTGGATTCAAATTTTGAAATTTTTTGTGCTATTAATTCGGGAATAGCATCTTCAAATATAGGGGACCCTAGGAGGTAAAGATTCTCTCTGCTAACAATTTTAATATTCGGACATAGGGAATTGAATTTTTCAACGAGTTCCGAATTGATGTGATTATTATGAAAAAATAATTCACACTTATTAAAATTTAATTCCAAACCAATTAAATGAAATTTATTTTTAATTTCTATAAGATCTGACAGAACAGAATCTGCATCACCTCCAAGAGTCCCGTCATCTAAATACCAGACGTTAAATTTTGACTTTAAATTTTGGATGATGGGGTTAATGGCTAGGCTGAAAATGGCTGGTCCGAGGGGATCACCCTGCTGGCAACCGACTTCAGAAGAAAGTTCGTTGCATTTATACATTAATTTGGAAGGTTCGTAATAACAGTTAAGTAAATAGTTATAAATTTCAGGAACATTGCTTCTAATTTCTGACAGCAGGATGTCACGGTTTACCGAATTAAAAGCATTTTTCACATCAATTTTTTTGATCCTAATAAATGTTGTATTTACAGGAAAGATAACGTCTCTGTGACTGGTTCCTGTGGTGTGACGGCTACAAATGTGGATGGTATTTACAAAATCGATCTAAAACGGGAACGTTACGTTAGTACAGAAAACCAAGAGCCTAATACTCGCACTGAAGGTAAAGCTTTTGTGTCCAACATTAATCTTTTGGAGTTGTGGCATCGGCGCCTAGGACACTTAAGTTTAGCAGGTATGATTGCACTTCGGGATTCTTTGGCGATGGGTATTGCGTTTTTTAACGGCGATTTGTCCCCGTGTACGTCTTGTTTAGAGGGTAAACAAAGAAGCAAATCATTTCCCCGTGGTCAGGCACATAGAAGCGTGACAAAACTCGATTTGATCCATACGGATATATGTGGACCTATGTCGGTTAACAGTTGGAGTAACCATCGTTACTTTATTACGTTCACTGATGATTTTTCGCGAAAATCTTTTGTTTATTTCTTGAAACGTAAAGATCAAGTTACTGTTTTAAATACGTTTATCGAATTTAAAAATTTAGTAGAAAACCAAACGGATTTAAAGATAAAGCGGGTCAGGAGCGATAATGGTTCAGAATTTTGTAATAAAAGTTTCACTAATTATTTTACGCAATGCGGGATTGTTCATGAAACTACTGTTCCATATACACCACAGCAGAATGGCGTGGCTGAACGTTTAAATAGAACTTTGATGGAGAAGGCTAGAGCTATGCTACAAGATGCTGAGCTGGAGAGGAAATATTGGGTTGAGCAGTAAATACTGCATGCTATTTGAAGAATAGGAGTCCAACGGCTGCTTTAAAGAATGCCACTCCCGAGGAATTATGGAAAGGTTCGAAAGTAGATCTTAGTTATCTTAAAGTTTTTGGCAGTACAGCTTATGCTGTTACACCAGCACAGCAGCGCACCAAATTGGATCCAAAGTCAAAACCATATATTATGTTGGGTTACTGTGAAACTACCAAAGGATATAGACTTGGAGATCCAAATGATGGTCGTGTTATGATTAAAGCTCGCTCAGTTACATTTATAGAAAATGTCAAAGGTATTACCTACAAGTTGACAAAGACTGACGAAAGCGCTAAAAATTATTCAAATACTTTTGAAGTTATGGAATATAATCCCAATACTTCTTACGAGCATAATATACGTGAATCGGACAGTGATGAGTTTACCACACCAGATATTTCATCTACCGATATTGATGTTCTGGATACTGATTCAGAAGAACCTCATGTTCATGAAATAGTTTCATCAAGTGAACAAGAAGTTTCATTGGATAATGTTCAAGAAAACTTACAAGTTGGAGAGCAGAATGTTTCAAATTCAGATACTGAAATTGCTGAAAATTCTAGACCGACGCGTGACCGGCGACCTCCTGCTTGGTTCAAAGATTATGAAGTAAACTATTATTCTGAGACTGCGTTAATGGGACGTAATGAACCAAGAACATACAATGAGGCTATCAAATGTAATAATGCTAAATATTGGATGAAAGCAATGCAAGATGAATACAACTCGCTTATGTCGCATGGTGTTTGGGAACTTGTGGATCGACCGAAGAATGGAAACGTTATAAAATGTAAATGGGTTTTTAAAGAGAAAATAGACCCAAGTGGAAAATTTGAAAAATATAAAGCTCGTTTAGTTGCAAAAGGCTTTACGCAAAAATATGGTGTTGATTACGAAGACACTTTTGCACCTGTTGTGAGACATAGCACTCTACGATTACTTTTTGCAATTGGAGTTGAGAATGATATGGATATAGAACATGTTGATGTGAATACGGCATTTCTAAATGGTGATCTGCATGAAACAATTTATATGGAACAACCTACTGGATTTACAATTGAGGGGCAGAACAAAGTATGTTTACTCAAAAAGAGTTTATACGGACTCAAACAAGCCAGTAGAGCCTGGAATGAAAAAGTTTACAATGTTTTAGTCAATAATGGCTATGTTCAATTAAAGACTGAAAAATGTGTTTTCTTTAAGGACAACATAATAATAGCTCTTTATGTTAACGATTTCTTCGTGTTTAGTGCCAATGAGCATCAGAAGAAAGCGCTTTATGAGTTGCTCAGTTCCAACTTCAATAGGACGCAAGGAACATTGAAACTTTGTCAATCCGAATATGTAAGAGATCTTTTGATAAAGTTTGGCATGGAAGATTGTCATAAGGTAGCGACTCCAATGGAAGTCAATTTTAATCCGCCAAAAGCTGAATCAATTGATTCAAACATTCCATACCAAGAACTGATCGGCAGTTTAATGTATCTTGCAGTTTGCACACGTCCTGATATTGCTTTTGTATGCAGTAAACTTAGCCAATATAACACTTGTTATAATGAAGTACATTGGGTTGCTGCTAAACGCGTTTTGCGGTATTTATCGGGTACAACTGAGTACGGACTCAATTTCAGGCGCGGTAGTAACAAATTTGAAATTTCATCCGACGCAGATTGGGCCGGGGATGTAAACGATAGGAAATCTTATTCAGGTTTCGTGAGTAGGTACGGGTATAACCTAATAAACTGGCATAGCCACAAACAGAACAATGTTGCTTGTTCTAGTACAGAGGCTGAGTATTACGCTCTTGGGACTTCTGTGAAAGAAGCAAAGTTTTTGAACAATTTTGTTTCAATGAGCTGAGCTCAAAAATTTCAACCTACCACATGAGCCTATTGTTATTTATAACGATAACAAGAGCACACTTAAGATGGTAGAAAATCAGTGCTACCGTCGAACCAAACACATAGATGTACAACATCATTTTATACAAGAATGTGTTGATAATAAAATAATTAGTTTGCTGTATAAGCCCTCAGCTGAATTGGAGGCTGACCTTTTTACTAAATCATTACCAAGGGTCAAACACAATTTGTTTGTTAAGTGCTTAGGGTTGATCTAAGTTTGTTTTGTAATTTAGATTGATATTTTTGTTTTGTTTTTTGGTATTATGTACTCTCACACTTAACAACTTTTAATATGTGTAAATTTATTTATTTTGTTAATGTTGCTCGAGTAAGGGGCAGTGTTAGAAAACTCTTTGGTTTGCAATGATGCAATGATAGGTACTTTTTGCTTGTTATAGTTTTTCTTTTTAATTGTCTTGTCAAAGATGTCGATAATAAAATACAATATTAATTCTGTATAAAACTACAATTTTATTTCTCACAAAATGCTTAGGCTAGACATATAATATCTAGTCCTATATATTATTTTTCATCAACTTCGTATGGTTATGTAAGTATATACTAGTAGTAAAACGGCATCCCCTTCTAATCTTTGCCTCCCCGAGTAGCGACATTTAACGCAAACAGAGCAACGCGCGCCTTATTCGCGTTGTTCTATGAACGCAAAGATTGACAGAGAATAGGTATAAATCACATATAGGTCAGTGGTTGGAAGGTGGTCAGGTCATGGAAATATTGGTGTATAAATGGTAAAAGTGATAAGTTTTTCTATCGCCGCATAGACAACGTAGCTCAATCCAAGGTCGAATCTAGCTGTCTATTCATTAGAATAAAATGATAGAAAAGTCAAAACTGGAAATATTTTTAAAAAACTCGCTGGGTGTTCAACATAAGATACCGAAGCCAAAAACATAGTAAGAAAATTTTTTGTCTGTTTGTCTGTTTGCTTTGCTTTGTCCGGAAAGATCTCAAAAAGTAATCAATAGATTTGATTCAAATTTTGCACAAATATTACTTAGGGGTGGAGTCTTCAAATAGGCTATATATTATCACGCTACATATCCTAGGGGCTAAGCAGAGAGCAATCAAATTGGCATTGTAACATAATTTTCACGCGTACGAAGTTGCGGGCAACAGCTAGTCATTTGTAGGTTTTGTGACAAATAATTACAAGTAAAAATATAGTTTAAATTTTAATTTAAGCTTAGATCATCTAACCACAGGATGCGCCTTACTTAAGCATTGTTTTCTGCCATTGCACATGACCATTTGGTCTTTTGGCTTTATGAAAAGCCTGTACATCAGTACATCATTTTATATGATTAAACTAGTACATTACATTGTAGTTGACTGTACAATAACAATTAACACACAACAGCCATTACGCGTTTGTCGATTAATACATTTTTAAATGCAATGAAATTTTATATGTCTTTGTGTTTCCCCCTTCACTTGTATGAAAACTGGCAGAATATTTTTGTATGCGGTGGTTCGCAAAGGCTAGTCCCGTGTTATATGGTCTAAGAATTTAAGTGAAGCAAAGTTTAAAACAATATTGGTGCACTGTCGTGTAAACAATTGTAGAATAGAAGTGTCAGTCACAATAAATCACCAGAAATAACTTTCTAATGGAAATGTATGTTTTAGTTTCGAATACGTAATAACTACTATAATACTTCCTCCACATTACTCGCGAAGTTGAACGAAATTCGTCGGTGAAGTTCCTGAGTCAAAGAAAATTTTTGACGAAGTAGGCCGAGGTGCCCCTCTACACTATCGTACTCCACCTCTACACTTCGCGAGTTAGTTTAGTTTAGTTTTAAAATATCTTTATTAAGTCATAATACTTTACATTTATGTACAATACTAGTGTAACTTAACATAGTAGCACAACCTTTATTAGAAGTAGGTACTTACATAGTTATTTCGCGAGCGTTTAGCCCAGTCTTTCCCAAAGTGGGCGATAACGCCCCCTTGTGGGCGCTGCAGGTCTCAAGGGGGGCGGTAAGAGACCCAGAAGAAAATGGGGGCGTTGTGTAGAGGCGGGCGGGCGGGGGGTGATTGTAACTTTATTTAGCTAAGAGGCCTCTTAAACAACAACTGCAAGAGCTCTCGACTCTCAACAACAACTTGTGAACATCAACTAATAATTATTTATTTTTTATTTTAAAACGATTACAATATTTGTTACAAGCTAAAATTTAAACCTATACGTGTACCTAGCATAATCCATTACTGAATTTTCTGTACACGTTACGCTTCATCGTCGTATTAAGAAGATTCAATAATAAAATAATAACAGTACACAATGATACCCAGTACAGAATATGAATTAAAAGATTGCTCAAACTCGGTTCTATATTTCTCTTCGCGTAGTTCATATATCTGTCCTATTTTATTTAATATAGAAAAAAATAATAGTTATTAGTACTAGTAGATATCTATCATGTTTTAACAAGATTTTGTTAAATAACCCGAATTGTGCATTCCTGTATCAGTCGGCTGGTTCATTGAATGCTTGTTCGGACTTGTTGAGTACGATTGAGCGTCGAATGAGATAAACGAGTTTATGCATGTTTGTTTTATTCCTGTCGGTGCGTGCTGCTTAAGTCTATCATGTTTTAACAAGTTTTTGTTAAATAACCCGAATTGTGCATTCCTGTATCAGTCGGCTGGTTCATTGAATGCTTGTTCGGACTTGTTGAGTACGATTGAGCGTCGAATGAGATAAACGAGTTTATGCATGTTTGTTTTATTCCTGTCGGTGCGTTTAGCTTAAGCATTCCTATATAAACAATGTAATATTTATTTTATTTTCATTTGTGGTCTCGCGCGCAATAGATGAGCAGTACTTACGCCTCCTCTACTCGCGAAGTTGAACGTATTTCTCAAAGCAAAACAATGTCGGAAGTAAAAAAGAAGAGACGGCAATACTCTGCGGAATATATTAAATTCGGATTTATTGAAAATCCCACAAACCGATCGTCGCCTTTGTGTCTTCTATGTCTAAAAACATTTCCGAATGAAGCAATGAAGCCTTCAAGGCTGCAAGATCATTTGAATAAAATGCATCCAGATAAGAAATACAAGAATGTAGCATATTTTCAAGACCTAGAGAAGAAGCATAATACTCAGCCAAGTGTAGTAAAACTATTTTCGGCGGCTGCTAAGCAAGATGACGACGGACTTCGAGCTTCGTACAATATCTCTTTGTTAATTGCTCAAAAAGGCAAACCACATAACATCGGAGAAGAGTTAATATTGCCAGCAATAAATGAAGTAATAACTACTGTGCTTCATAAACCGGCCGCAGATATTATCCGAAAAAATCCTTTGAGTAATAATTCTGTGCAAAGACGAATTAATGAAATGGCTGAAACATTGAAGAATCATTGTGCGATCACCTGAGGACAAGTCAATTCTAAATTCAGCTCGATGAGTCCACTTTACCAACTAATGAAGCATTGTTGTTGTCTTACGTGAGGTTTATTAAAGATGAGAAAATATGTGAAGAACTATTATTTGCTAGAAATTTAGAGACCGATACAAAAGGTGAAACCATATTCAATACATTGGAAAAGTTTTGCGATGAGAAAGAGATTCCTTTGAAAAATATTATTTCAGTTGCTAAGGATGGCGCTCCGGCTATGACAGGGTGCCATAAAGGCTTCATAGCGTACTTAAAAAATAAAGTTCCAGATGTCCTTGGTGTACATTGCGTTATTCATAGACAACATTTAGTTGCTAGAAACTTAGTGAAAAACTATTTCAATCACTGCAATATGTCATCAAAGCAGTCAATAAAATCCGCAACAGCTCTTTGAATGATAGATTATTTCATCAGCTTTGTGTTACTAATAATGAGGATTTCAACCGTTTGTTGTTTCATACTGAAGTTCGTTGGCCATCAAGAGGCAATTGTCTGACTCGATTTTACAACCTGTTTGACTCTGTTATAGAGTTCTTGGAAACTAAAGATACAGAATTGCACGACAAGCTCATAACATCAAAGAATGATATAGCTTACATGACAGACCTGAATTAATCTCCAACTGCAAGGCGATAAACTAAATTTAATTAAAACAAAAAACGTCGTTGCTGCTTTCGCAGCCAAACTGCTTCTACACAAAAAGAATCTGGGCAGACGTGAGTTTCACAATTTTCCAAAGGACATCATTCATTTTGGACCAAAAACTGAAAGTGCCGGCCAGAAAAAGAAAATGTGATATTCGCATAGAACACACAATTTCTAGCAAAAAATACTACTACATTTACCCTGTGCGTGCTATGGTTTTTTTTGTTACATGCTTTTAAAATTCGTGAAAAATGTTATTTCGAAGGTGTAATTCTAATTGATATGAGCAGTTGAATAGTGATATATTTTATTAATTATGTCTTTCAGCACACATATAAGCACACATACATATAATTATACCTGTTTCTCTGAAGGGTGAGGTAGTGGCATATTTTATGTCCAATTTTGATTTCTCGTTCCTACATAAAGGAGCATGTAAAATAAAGATTAAGAGTATTTTATTTCGACAGAGTCAAAGGCCTTTTTGTAGTCCTCAAAAGCCATACACAGCGGCTGATTGTACTCGCTTGTTTTCTGTACAATCTGCCGTACAGTATGGATGTGGTCCACGGTTCTGAAGCCTTTTCGAAATCCGGCTTGCTCCTTTGGCTGAAACTCGTCGAGCCTTCCGGCGAGGCGATTTGTGACTACTCTCGAGAACAACTTGTAAACATGGCTCAGAAGTGAGATGGGTCTGTAATTGCTCAGCAAGGTCTAATCACCTTTCTTGAAGAACAGAGCCACCGCACTCCCGCTCCACGCTTCAGGTGTTTGTCCCTGTTGGAGGACGGAATTAAACAAACTCGTCAGCTCGTTGAGAACCGGGGGCCCCCCCGCCTTCAGTAGTTCAGTTGTAATTCCGTCCTCCCCAGGGGACTTGTTGTTTTTAGCTTGCCCGAGAACCGCCCTCACCTCGCCCTGATCGATGTCCGGAATGTCCTCGCTATAGTGGCGCGATAGTGGGACTCGGTGGTCACAATCATTAGGGTCCTACTCGTCGGCCTTTTTGTCCGTGATGCATACAGGTCTCTGTAAAAGCTCTTAATTTCCTCGAGAATCTCGAACCTTGAGGTCACAGTTCTGCCATACGCTGTCTTCAGTTTCATTAACGGGGGTCTTCCAAGCTGTTGGGCAAATACTTTGGTACCCCTGTTCTGCTAGATCGCTGCCTCGACGATGCTGATGTTATAGCGTCTAAGGTCGCGGCGTATCAGCTTTCGGATTCTGAGATTTAGATCCCGCTGGTCTGACGAAGACGAGTGCGTAGATGGCGTTGCCCGTCTTTTTCTCATAAGTTCGAGAGGATCGTGCGAGAGCTTAGAGCACCTGTTATTGCTTTTTCCGGACATAAACCTTCGGGACACTTGCTGTAGCGTCCTGACCACATTGTCGGCCTTATCGTAAATATTGCCAGTGGTTTCCAGCAGATCAAAACGATTTTGAAGTTCTAACTGGAACCTCTCAGCCCCTGAGGCTAACTGGAGTACGGTAGGTCGGAAAGTAGGCTTCATCATACGGGCCCTTTCAGCTCGGAAGTCCAAATTCAGAGATGCTCGTACAAGTCGGTGATCACCACCGGTATTAACCATTGGACCACCGAGACACTACTCTCGACCGTCAAATTCTTTCACCACATTGCATGTTTGGGGAGGTATTATCGCAAATCGAATGATTATATAGGAGCAATTTTAAACATTCGTGCCGTACAACATAACTAAGTTGCCGTAGATGGTGCCTACGTCGAGAGTAGTGTCTCGGTGGTCCAACGGTTAAACCTGTTAACCACAGAGACATCTCTAAATATAGACTTCCTGTCCGTCATGATGAAGTCTATCTCGTTCCTTGTGACCTTGTCGGGGCATCGCCAAGTCCATTTTCTGTTGGTCTTCTTTTTAAAGAAAGAGAATCAAGAAGAGCCTCTGAGACTCAAGAAAACTGACAAGCATATGGCCCCGGTCATTTCTGCGCCCTACACCAAAGGGGCCGATCTTCGTTTCGCCGCGTTCTTGTACTCCCACTTTGGCATTGAAGTCCCCCATCACAACGCTGTAGTGAGTCTTGGCAGTACCATGTAGTGCTTTTGCTATGTCCTCGTACACGGTCTCAACTGCCTCGACAGTGCTTTTCGAGGTCGGGGCGTACACTCGTATCACCTTCAGGGTGTACCTGTTGGTGAGTCTCAGTATTAACTCTCCACAAAGCTGCTAACGAGGTCCTTTATCACCATAAAGCCAATCCCGCCCTCGGAAAAATGTCTTCCCGAAAGTAAAACAGGTCGCCTGATGCAAGGGTTAGCGTGTCCTCCCCCTTTGGACCTCGCACAATACTGGATGTGCCAGTTAATACGACCTAGTTCTACCTCGAGTTCGGTGAGCCGTCATGGGCCTGCTTCTGTAAGGACGGTGAGTGACCCTCTCACCGTCCTCAGACCCCCGTTGGTACAGGGTTTAGTTTCGAATTTTCCTTTTCTGTGCGCCATGAGCTCGTCCGTTTATCAGCAGGTGCACCACTCGCAGGTGAGGCTGGCTTGGACCCCGGGGTTGGTGGCAGGGCCGCATCGCACCCATCGGGCGTCGGGAGGTGGCGGGGTGATTTGCCAGGTACATGTCGCTTGGGCGTGGGGGGCTGCGCGCGCGGCACCTTTGTCTAAGTTTTTTGAAACAAGTTTGGACTTGTTGTGAATCGTTAGGTACGTTTTGTTTGTGCGTAGGTAAGGAGATCATTAGTAAAATGATAATTCTTTCTTATTACAATAGAATAACGTAAAAACAAATCACTATTCAAGTGATGAAATGTATCAAAATACATCATCAAAATAACATTTTTCTCGTATTTTAAAAGCATGTAACAACAAAACCATAGCACGCACAGGGTTAATGTAGTAGTATTTTTTGCTAGAAATTGTGTGTTCTATGAGAATATTACATTTTTATTTTCTGGCCGGCACTTTCAGAATTGGCCCAAAAATGTATGAAACGTGAATGATCTCCTTTATCAGTATCATGCAGTAACGATGAATTGTTTGCCTACTGCCAACATTTGGAAAACCTCCACATTGACTTCACCGAACGATACCAGGACATTTTGAACTTGGAAATACCAGACTGGGTGTTGGATCCGTTTTCAAATGACAACACAGCAATGTCACCTCAGCTGGAAGAAGAACTTATAGAATTAACAACAAACGAGGAAATAAAAATAAAGTTCAAAAATGGTTACCAAGAATTTTGGCTTCAAAAACCGATCCCTCAATTGTACCCTGGATTGTGGTCAATCGTTCAACGATTCTTGATAGCATTCCCATCGTCATATTTATGTGAACGTGGATTTAGTGCTGTGACAACACTGCTTACTAAAAAGAGAAATCGTTTGCTTGTTACCGAACGTGGCGACTTGCGACTGTTCTTGAGTAAATTGGAACCTGATATCAACAAACTTATTAAACAGCATCAGATTCATCCTTCACATTAGTTTTTATATAAGGATTGATTATTTTCGTTATATTTTTAATAAAAGATACTCTGTTTTAATACTATAAAGTTGCGTTTCAATAATCATTCTTATTGGCAGGTGGAGCCCGTAAGAGTTAACTTGAGACCTAACCGCCGTTGTATGTTACCTACTGCGCTCAGGTTTCAAGTTGCGGGTTATAGTAAAAGTTTCGTTTAGAATTCTCTTTTAATATACATAACTAGCTGACCCGCGCAACTTCGTTTGCGTGATAAATGAAGAACCTCTCGACCGATTTTGAGCAAACTTCACATAAACCATCTACTAAATAGTCCGAATGAAACCTTAAAATTTGGTTTGGATAGGTGAGCCCGTTCTTGAGTTATAAAATTACAACGAAAAGTGGCATTGATTTTTATATATATAGATATACATCATCCGCCGTGCTCTTGCCACCGCCAATGTGCCTGCGCTCTTAGAGCCAAACGGCGTTTTCAGGGACGATGGCAAGAGACCGGATGGTATAACTTTGATACCGTGGGAGATGGGTCGGGTCCTGGTGTGCGATGCAACTTGTGTTGACACTCTAGCCCTACTCTGTTGGACTTTTGGACTTTTGTGGACTTTTGTGGACTTTTGTGGACTTTTGGACTTTTAGACTTTTTGACTTTTGGACTTTTGTACTTTTGGACTTTTGGACTTTTGGACTATTGGACTTTTGGACTTTTGGACTTTTATGACTTTTGGACTTTTGGGCTTTTGGACTTTTGGCCTATTGGACTTTTGGACTTTTGGACTTTTGGACTTTTGGACTTTTGGACTTTTGGACTTTTGGACTTTTGGACTTTTGGACTTTTGGACTTTTGGACTTTTGGACTTTTGTGGACTTTTGTGGACTTTTGGACTTTTGGACTTTTGGACTTTTGGACTTTTGGACTTTTGGACTTTTGGACTTTTGGACTTTTGGACTTTTGGACTTTTGGACTTTTGGACTTTTGGACTTTTGGACTTTTGGACTTTTGGACTTTTGGACTTTTGGACTTTTGGACTTTTGAACTTTTGGACTTTTTTTTATTTATTTTTTTATTATTATTATTGACTAACTACAACTACAGACGCTTGGTCCGTACCATTTTTTAATTAGTTTATAAATGTAATTTAAGTTAATATCTGTCTCCGCGTTAGACAAATCAATAATTATAACCTATAATAATATAATTATAATAATAATCTAGGATGAAATATAAAATAATTAAGTTAGTAGCGGCCCCGACCGTGTCGCTGCCGCTCCAAGTCAACGTCAAGGGCACGGGTTTTTTATAAAGGACAAGAGAGTATCTCTCGCCCTATCGTCCCTTCGCCGGATTGCCATTTTTAGGTTGTAATCCCTCACTTGCTCTGTAGTCGCAACTTCAGCGCGAGTTATCAGGCGCGCTGTCGCGTCATCACTGCTGTGATGAACTTTTGGACTTAGGGACTCAGGGACTTAGGGACTTAGGGACTTAGGGACCTTGGGACCTTGGGACTTAGGGACTTAGAGACTTAGGGACTTAGGGACTCAGGGACTTAGGGACTTAGGGACTTTTAGACTTTGGTACTTTGGGAACTTTGGGACTTTGGGACTTTTGGACTTTATTTAAGGTGAGGTGAAAATTAAGTTTATGAAGAAGTTTCACTTCTTACGTGTGTACACTAGTACACGCAATTTTTTTTTTACACAACATTACATACATAGGTCACAACAATTAATTAATTTAATTTGAAGTTATAGTGGTTTTTAAATAGGTGAAAAAATGGGGGCGCTAAAAAAATATTTATTCTCAAAGTGGGCAGTAGACAAAATAAGTTTGGGAACCACTGGTTAGCCCATTCGAAACTTATAGCATTATAATAAAAAATCACAACACAAACACACTTTTGATTTGAATACTTAAGATTACACCATGAAATAATATATTACGTAGGCTTTAGTAAGAACATTACGTTTTATAAATTAACTTTTATGGAAAAATAATTATTCAATGTAAGGTAGATAAGTAAATAATCAGCCGCAATTTGTAAGGCGGTCTGGAGCTAGACATTAATGCAGCAGGTCCATGAATCAGAAAACACACACATGCGCGCGCGACCCGCGCCGTGCCACCTCCGTCCTACATATCGCTTGATAATAAGGGCGGCTTTGGCACTCGCAAAACATGCGGAGCGCGCACACATGCATGGCTTAGCCTATTCATCGCACTCTAAGAATAAGTGATGCGGTAACTTGTACCGCCTATAAGTATCGATAAAGGAAAGATTCGTCTTACGAGTTTTACAAATATTTTTAATTAGTTTATTCTTGCTATTAGGGTTATTGTAAATATAAAATTTTTCAGAAAGTTTGTTAATATATACGTCAATCGTTGGTAATCCTATTCTTAAATGTAATTTTTGAAGGTTAGTACGGAAAGGTGTGTTATAAGCGTATTCGAGAGCTTTGTTTTGTATAAGCTGTAGTTTATTTAAGTTTGATTGACTTCGCGAGTAATGTGGACGAAGCATAAGATTTTCATACAAAATCTAGAACTTCCCTGGCCATCACTTACAAAATGTTATTATTCAGGGCAAGGAATTTTGTTAAAATGTACCCTTTGTACCGATATACATATATGACAGGAGAAGAACAGCTTGACCAGAAAGAGAAAGAAAATAATAATATAAAGAACATGGGTCAGAACGTACCCAGTTTGTAGCAAGTTGAAATTGGTACCATTCGCAAGGTCTTTGATAACGTAGATATTTTTTGTATTGGAGCAACTTTGTAACTTATGTAGGAAAAAAGATATTTGATGTTGAAAATACCGAAAATCCTTAGTAAAATCGACCCACGCACGTTCAATTTTTTTTTTGATTTTATCGATTAGGTGGGTAGTTCGAACTATTTTTCGGTCGGTCGGTGTGTCGTCAGTAGTTAGGAACTGATTTTGAGCGCTCGCGCATATCTTAGTTTATTTTATTCTTACTTTTATTTACAACCTTGGCTTTCACAACGGACTTCAGTGTATTACTTAACGATTGGATTATTACTCATCTGCTTCAAAAAAATGGAAGGTGAACGCCGTATACAGTGTGTTACATGTATGCCACCAAGTAAAGATAGGCATGCCACACAGCTTACAGATATTCAAGCCAATAAATCTCGAGAAATCACTATAGTGCGTTGGGTCATTGAAGTAATAAACGGATGGTTCAAAAGATACTACAAAATATTTAGGCATACAGTTATCAATAAAACACTCCCTCACTTATTTGAAGACTTTCGTATTGCGGGAGCCCTTATAAATGCATTTAGGCAGCGTCTGACAGATAATGAGCATGCCTACGCTTTTATGAATATAATAGCACAAAGAAGAAGTGAACCCAACAGACTGGGCAACTATGTAGTCGCAGAACATATGAACAGACAGCGAGCGGTGTTCACAACAATGACGGCTACGTCAATACCATTTCCACAATTAGCAGAAGAAGACGTCATTCTACTCAGTCTGGGCACATACCATTTAAAGCTCGCTAGATCATATGTTGCCGAGCATTTGCGAGGTGGAGATGGTATATATAATATTGAGGTATCTTCGAGCCGTAGCCCTAGAATGTCGCAGCATGGGCTAGTAATCGAAAACTGCTCGTTAATTAGAGGCCGCATATTATCGAGGCACGTGTCGAATAAAATATATTACACATATATTTTAATCAAGGTTAATGTCCAGGGCAGAGAAGCCATCGAAGCGTATTATTGCTCCTGCATGACGGGTATGAGAACTCTAGGTGCTTGTGCCCATACTATTAGCATAATATGGTACTTAGTTGTTGGCAGGCACCTAGATAACTTCGTAGGTCCGGCAAGTGCCTGGGATGATATAATCATTGAAAGTAACAATATAATTTAATAAAACTGTGCTATTAAAGATTGATAGTTCTTATTTAATATTTTTTCTGTACCAAAAACCAACGATAGGAAGCTATATCGCTCTCTTAAGACAGAAAAAATGACTGGTTACCTATTTATTTAGTCCAAAAAACAGGAAAAAGTGCGATTATTGGCAATTAAAAATGTTACAAAGAAGTTATCATAACTTCGGTCTTTCATTCATTCATTCATTCGTTCACTTATTTTCGAGTTACTCAATTAGGCCTCTTCTAAATTACACCTAGTTTAAAATGCTACAAAGTGGGTACGGGTTCGATACAAAATTACCCATTGTTCTTTAATGGCAATTGTTGAGATCATATTTACTTAAAACGTTTTATGCTAATTACATAGAATACGTTGACATTACTTGTAAATGGAACCGTAGGAAACTAACAAACCTGAAACAAAAAGAAAATAAAAATCGCAATGTTGTTAAACTCTATGCCGCGGCCGTAGAAGTAGGAGTTAGTAGAATGAAGGGTAAAAAATATATACGTTCGAATTGAGTAGGTAACCTCCTCCTTTTTTGAAGTCGGTTAAAAATATTGCCCTATTAGCCCCTTTTCACACGTAGGTACCGGTTGCCGGTCATCCGGCAGGCGGCAAAGTGTATGGTCATTGTACTATAGCTTTCACACGTACCGGCGTGATTTGCCCGGTATTGCTATACACTCGCCGCCGGGTACCCGGCACCGGCTACCCGGCAACCGGTACGTGTGAAAAGGGGCTTACTGTTTGTCTCTCTGTCACCAGGCTTTAACTATCTTATGAACTGTTACAGTTAGAAACTACTTAATTAGCTTAAACTACTCAACGGATTTTAATGCAGTTTTCAGCTATTGATAGAATGATTGAAAAGGAAGGTTTATATGTACCTATTTACATACATATATTTTTTAGCACAGAAAAGTCGCACTTTAGAATAAACGAAGTTGCGCAGGTCACTAAATTTTATTTGTTAAGTGATAATAACTGAATGCGGCCTGGATTAAGTTATACTATGTCTATTTGTGTGTAGTGGTTACTTTATTTTTCGCTAATATAATTTTATCTGCTTATTCCTATAATGTCTGCGGGGTTCTACTCTATATATATCTTGCTCGTCTGCCCCATCATATTGTCGTACTTATTTCGTTCGTATTTCGGATTCTTTGGATTTGCATTTTCCAGGATAGCAACATTGATGGTAAAATGTCAACGGTCGGTTCAAGACGTCAATTGTCAATGTCAAAATTGTATGCAAATTTTGTAATTTCCAATTTCATGACGAAATTTTCGCAACCATATCGAAATTATCTTATCGGTTTTAAACAAAAGCACTATTATTTTCTATTTAATAACATTCGTTCCTTATCGCGTGACGTGTGTAGTTGAATAAACAAAGTACAGTATTGAGTATTTTCTGCTAGTCTCTTTCGGGCTGTCTGTATTAAATAATATTTATTCAGTTGTATCTTAAATAATATATTTACGTCATTGTAAATAATTTGGCTGTGTTTTGCGTTTGTGAAGTGTTTGTTGATTCACAATACATTCAGAAGTTCAGTTGGCAACAAGCTAATAACGCGACCTTGGTCTGAACAGCTGTTACACCGTAAGTACCATTGCTTTATCTTTGCTTTATCGTTTAAAAAAACTAAAAAAAGCGTGTAAAAAAGTTAAGGTTCATTATGTTCAATTTTCATTTTCATACAAAGTTCATCCCGAGCGGGATTGTAGTTGGTAAAATTTTAGTTTCTTTTGCAAAGACCTTGAATGTAGACAAAGGTGATTGTATTCTTAATGGCTAATGTATTGTTTCACAAGATGTTTCTTTATTATTATACCGTTATTTAATTCAAGAATTTCTGTTATTAGGCATAATATTGAAAGTGTAAATGAAAATAGAAAATTCACATCATCTCATTTAAAATTTCATCATTAAATTTTATAAAAAAATTCAATATAAACATCCAAATTAGTTATAATGAATGTTTATTGTTACTAATAACTTCTTCCTTCTTACCTAATATTTAAATCTTTTTTTGTTAAGAAATTAGTACCTACTTCATCATTATAACAAGTAAGAGCGGATGTCATGTGGTTTTGCCTGTGTAGTTCCCGTTCCCGTGGGAATACAGATATAAAAATTAGCCTATGTCGCCCGGGGATGGTGTAGCCCAGCAGTGGAAGAATTTTTCAAATTGGTTCAGTATTTCCGGACCCTTTTCAATGCAAACAATCAAATCTTTTCCTCTTTATAATATTGAAATAAAGAAGAAAGAAAGAAAAATTTGGCTCAACTTTAGATTGTCTGACGTGGAGTTTGGGGTTCATATTTTTTTTACACAAAGCTAATATTATTAGAAGCCTCCACACGAAGTTTTAACTTGCGGAAATTAATGGTTAACGAGAAAAAAAATAATGAAAATCATTAAAATTCACCAATAATTTGTCACTTTTCACCACAGAATACATACACTCTCAATGCTTTTGACATTCGGCTCGTCACTATACTACCCGTTCGCTCTAACTTTGCCGCTGGCGTAGAGGCGTATACCCGAATTGTTAATTACACGAAGTAAATTGACAGTAGTTAATGTCACTTCATCATAGAAAATACGCAACATTGTATGAAGAAGTGACATTAGTTGCTGTCAATTTAAAAATTCGACTTTAAGTATGGAGCTGAGCGGCAAAGTTAGAGCGAACGAGCAGTACGTTTCGTTTTCCGTAAGGTTAAAGCACAACAATGTTTTACTTCATTTAATAATTAAATAAATAATTATATTTAGTAACAAAGTAAAATTTTATGCAAATTTTATAATATTACGTATATTTTGCTGATATAAATGAATGCTATTACTTAAATGTATTCTGACAATAATTTACCGACTATTGCCGCTATGTAAAACTAAACGTAAAAATTCGTCGAAACGCTGTCACTGTTACTTTCTGACAGTTATATTTTTTTTTGTAATATATATTTAACGGCCTTTGGCTTCAGCCTTTTAGCCAAACTATTGTTGATTATCTTATTATGGTTAGGTTAGGTTGGAACTGTGACCATTGACGCGCGAAGGCGAGCGAGCGAAGCGAGCGTGCCGCGGCAGCGGCCGCCGAGGGCTTTATAATATTATTTTAACAATTTCGACCTTTATATCGATGTCAACACAAGACAATGCGAAAGTTAGGTTAGGATATTAAAAAAATCATAACTCAAAAAGGGGGGGCTTCCGCAACTTTTCCTTCCCATTTCCACCCCCTCCCGCCCCTTAAATCGTGGGACGACAATCCGAAGTCCTACCAACTAAATTAACAAAATTATTCTAAAATAGTTAAAACAAACGGAGAAGTAGTAAAAAATCATAAAAGTGTTCAAAACTACAACCCGGAGCCAGAGCCACGTTCCTCAACTGTTTATTTTTAATTTTGTTTTACTGTTAAATTATCATACAACGAATACAACTTATATCAGCATTTCATAAAAAATTTCATTCCCATGTAATGCAGAGACGCAAAAAGAATTTCATGCTGTTAAACCCAGTTGCATCAGCTAGTTCTCGTCATAAGTCCATTCACATACGTAATCAGGAGGGAAATCCGTAGGAATGTTGTGGTTTTACCTACTGTGGGTTAATTGCACAATATTATCTTATTATTTATTTATGAACTTGGATGACTCATTTGTATCAGGTCGAATGATGCCCGTTACAGATAAAGATTCTTTATAAATATATAAATATTCACGGACATTTCACACAACGCTATCTGATCCCAAAGTAAGCTAGGAATAATACTTATATACTTTTAAATATAAACATACTAGAGGGCCAGGCCACGCATTGCTGTGGCTAAGCTTTTTCTAACCCGGTCCATAGCCATGTAGGCTTTTCAGAAAAAAAAAACTATCCTATCTCTCAAGTTAAATCAAACTGCACACGGTGTGCAAATTTGGTTAAAATCGGTTAAGTAGTTTAGGAGTCCATCGCGGACAAACATCGTGACAGGAGATTTATATATATTAAGATTATACATAGAAACACCCAGACTCTTGAGACAAATATTTATGGGTCACACAAATATTTGTCTCCGGTGGGAATCGAACCCACGACCTCCAGCGCCAAGGCGATATCACTACTGACTGCCCCACAGAGGCAGTCATATCACATTCATCATATCTTTATATCAATACATGTAATAAAATGATATAAAAGTCAAAACTTTACATTGGAAATATTTAAAAACAATACTCGCTGGGTGTTCAACATTAAGATACCGAAGCCGAAAATATAGTTTTTTGTCTGTTTGCTTTGCTTTGTCTGGAAGGATCTCGAAAAGTACTCAATAGATTTCATTCAAATTTTGCACAAATATTAACTAGGGGTAGGGTTTCAAATAGGCTATATATTATCACGCTACATGTCCTAGGGACTAAGCAGAGAGCAATCAAATTGACATTATAACATAATTTTCACGCGTGGGTAGTTGCGGGCAACAGCTAGTTTATTTATAAACTGGTGGACGTCACGCGGTTTAAGCTCCCGTTCCCGTGGGAATACGGGAATAAAATATAGTCTATGTTCACCGGGAAGAGTGTAGCTTTCCAACAGTGAAAGAATTTTTCAAATCGTATCAGTAGTTTCGGAGCCTATTCGATGCAAACAAAGAAACATACAAACAAAGAAACATACAAACAAACAAATAAACAAACAAACAATCAAATCTCTCCTCTTTATAATTTTAGTAGAGACTAGCTGTGCACTTCGTCTTCTATGTTCAATTCAATTCAATATTTATTTGATTTAACAATTACAAATTCACTTATGAAATAATAAATAAATATGTCCCTATGCTTTGAACATGGGCACCGTATGCCCATGTTCAACTGGTGGGCTGTATGCTTTACTACCTTTAGTGTTATAAAAAAAAGAATTCTTAAAATTTGCCAATAGAAAGAAAGAAGAAAGAAAGAAAAATATTTTTTATTCCACTTAGAAAATACATAATAATGGCAATAAAAAATAAAAGTAATAACACAGAAAGTAGAATAACGGATAGATTATTATAGTAGAATAACCAATTACAAACAAACATCTGTCCCCTCTACAATGTGTATTAGTATGGATTCTGATGAATTCGTTCGTGTTCATTGCACAAGCTTAACGGAACATTGCGTATCTTGAAAACACAGATGACTCATTGTAATTGTGTACCTATTTATCAACAAGAATTTTGTTACAACTGGGTACCTACTGGCTAATTAACTTTTATCAAACAAGTACTTACACTGTAGTCGAAAATGTAACAATGCAGTCTTTTAAACAACTCCTTTGAATGATTTATTTTTAAGTTAAAAATGAAAGTTTAAAAAACTAAAAATAACGCTTTTATGGAAAATACAACTATAAAGTAGAAAATAAATAATAAGAAATAAATGAAAAAAAGTAATAAATGTAAAAAATGTAAATTATTGTAAAAAAGCGTGAGGCGCATTTTAAGATATTTTTGAAACTACTGACACTATGCACCCCACGTGTTTTTACAATAAATAACATTTTTTACATTTATTACTTTTTTACATTTATTTATTATTTATTTTCTACTTTTTAGTTATATTTTCTATAAAAGCGTTATTTTTAGTTTTTTTTAAACTTTCATTTATTTTTCATTTTTAAGTTTATTTTTCATTTTTTTTAAATAAATTTTTGCATTGTCATCGGTCCTTGACAAGTATGCAAAATTTGAATTAAATCTGATCGTTCAAAGTAGGGCCAAATCGAGCCCAAAGGAGTCTGTTACAAACAAGCAAACATACAGGCAAAACTAATAAAAGCGTTATAAAAAAGCTTCTACGAATACGTTTGCATACTTCGGAAGGCTGGTTTTTACTGAAAACTCCCCAGAGAAGCAGGATATTACCCGAACCACCCCCTAGGCGAGGCCGCGGGGTGGTATCCGTAGGTCTGTTGGGAGTCCTGGGACATCCTTCCGAGAGCTTACGGGGCTCCCAACCATAGGCTGATGGGCGTTACGTGAGGTTTTTTAGTCGGTATCCATGAAGAATTTTCCCTCACGTTAAAAAAAAGCAGGTTTTTACTTGTAGTCGTTAAAATTACATTTTCTTTCTTCTTTCCATCGCGCAGTCGGGTAATAGATAAACTGATCATTTATTTTTGATCTCAAAACGGGACACAAGTGTTTATACCCCAGTTAGCAGGTTAACAGTTAAAATAAACATAATTTCATTATATAGAAAAAACCGGCCAAGTGCGAGTCGGATTTGCGCACAAAGGATTCCGTACCAAAAACGACAAAAAAAACTGTTCTATGGACCCCCCCTGTCCCCTTTCCCCGCCCCCTTTTTATAGAACTAAGGTGACAAGCGACGTGTGAGGACGAACACTACGTCTATGGCGAGCGGTGCGATGATAGAAAGTAGCCGTGGGCATCATATCAAACAATTCTTCAGAGCACAAATCATTGTACAGGCGGTAGACCACGCACATAGTCTGTCTCTCCTGTCGCGAAGAGGTTCCACACCACAACTCTCGACACTGACAACTCTCATGGCTTGCTTTTGCACCGAGTCGACCGGTCAAAACTGATATTCAGGTGCCCCCGCCCAAAGGTGACAGCTGTACTCCTTGTGCGGCCCCACTTGCGACTTAGAGAGTAGCCGTGTTTGCGCCGCAGTAAAATAGAGCTGTTGAGCACACCGAGCTTCCTGGACGCCAGCCTGGCCATGCTCTCCTTCTCTTCGGAACTTAACGTCACTGGAGATGTCAGCACCTAGGATACCTTATACCTATACCAGGCCTCCGTCACTCGCTACAAGTCGTTTTATAAGCACCTACTCCTAAGTATTATGACGCAGAACTAACGTGGCCGACCGGCAGAGGGCTGCCACACGCCAGACCGAGCGAAGTGCGCACAACCAATGTACATGTCCCGCGTAAAATAATATTTAGCTTTATTTAGTCTTGCTTTTTTTTCATCTTACTTCTTACTAATATTCTAAAATTAAATGCGAAAGTGTTTGAGTGCGGATGTGTAGATGTGTGAATGTTTATTACTCTTTCACGCTCTAACGGCTAACGGATCTGGCTGATATATGATACAGGGATAGATTGTAGTCTGGAATAACACATAGGTTACTTTTTATCCCGGGAATAAGTTCCCATTGGAAGCGGGAAAAGGAACAAACTTTTACGCGGTCTAAGCTGCAAGCATCAGCTAGTTATAATATAATTCTTATGTAAAGAAGAAGTTATAAAATATTATTCAGTTTTTTTTTCAGACACTGTTTTTATTGTTTTTCGTAGTTATATGTATTTTTGTTACGTGCTTACAACCCTAATGTTGTCAATAGTTGTCACTCGATGACGCAATCATACGGTGTGCGCACGAATCTCGACTCTCGGAATACGTCGTAGAGCATGTTTTCCACTGTAGCGATATGTTATAGCTAATATTTTTGAGGTTAAGTATGGGAGTGATGTATCTGTTACGTAGTAACTATTATTTAATCTGTGCCTATACTGTCAGAGATGAGGAGAGATGTGCCTTGAAATTGTGGCTTTCTTTCTTTCTTTCTAAAAAAAGATATTGTTTACCGAAATCGGACACTCTGGTGAGAGTACTCTCTATTTCAGACACAAGATTTTTCGTATAGCAAGTGTTGGCCCCGTCCCGTCGTCCGCATAACGATGAATGCTGTTAATAATAGACAACATGTCATTGATATGCAGCAGAAACAGAGTACGGGACAACACTGAGCCTTGTGGTACTCCAGCGTTTATGACCATGCAGTCAGAACAGCTGCCGTCACCGACGGCCTTGATACATCTACGAGCCGTAAAGCTGGACACCCCACCGCTTAAACTCTCGGGCAGTTCATAGGAGGGCAATTTTGCAAGAAGACCGCGGTGCCAGATCAGGTCTCACTGCTAGAGCTCCACCCTTACTCTCGATAGACATAGCTCGGTAGCCCAGCCGTGTGAGGCACACAAGGAGATCGCCAATCGAGCGACCGTGACGGTAACCGTACTGCCGGTCACTGAGCAGGTCGTGTTCCTTGAGGTACCTTAAGGCTACGTCCGCACAGGCAGGTGGCTTGCTTGGCGCCTAGAGCCTGGTGGCTTGCATCCTGGCTACTTGCTAGGATACACGGTGGCCGCACTGAAAGGTGGTTTACGTGGGGGGTCGCTAGGTGCCTTGGTCATTTGCTTGTCGGCACGTTGAAGAGATTTCACTTTCAAAAATAGCTATATACTGCTCTATATTGGGTTCATACATATGATCACGCCTTTTATCCACGAAGGGGTAGACAGAGGCATTTTAGATGCCCACATTTCACCTTTGAGATTTTGTCCCACGTAATAGGTGGTGAGCCGTATTGCCATGTTGATATGGACAGGCGCAGGCAAGGACTGCCAGCAGTGCCAGCTGTTAAAAATTTTCAAGCCGCCTAAAAAGGCCCTCAACTTGGCTTAGGTACTGCCTCGACTGCTATTTTACTGGCAACCGGGACCAAGGACTTTTCGAAGCACGGAAAATAAATGTCACACAGTGGTCACGAGACGGTCACCCATCCATGAACGGCCACAGTAAATGTTGCTTACTACAGTGATCGTTTACAGAACACTGAGTCCGCGGGGCCACGAGCGCTTCATATTGGGTTCATGACATAAATAAGACACGGTCAAGTCATGGGGATTTTTTTGTTCTATATAAGCAATTGCATAATTTTCACTAAAAAATTACGAAGATTTGCGTATGGCCAGAGACACATTTGATCTACTTCTCAGTAAAGTTAAAGGAAAATTAACTCATTCGGATACTCATCTATTTATGACTAGCTGTGTCCGCGACTTCGTCCGCGTAGAATGTAATAAAAAAATTTAGTTTATTTAGTTTTTTTTTCTAAAATAAAAGAATTTTTCTAAAATAAAAGTAGCCTAAGTTACTACTTATTACATAAGCTATCTGCCAGTGAAAGTCCCGTCCAAATCGGTCCAGCCGTTCCAGAGATTAGCCGGAGGCCAGAACAAACAGATAGACAAAAATTTTAAAAGTATATATTTTGGTATGTGTCCCGTAAGACATTCATATGCATGCAGTAGAAAGCGGTTATTTTAATATTACAAACAGACACTCCAATTGAATTTATTTGTATGTATGGATGCGATTAATATTTCGTATATTTTTTTCTTCAAAATGCCTCGCGCCTGGCGACAAAAAACCAACATGTTTGTTTACTTGGATACACGCTAAGCTCCTCGCTAGGCGCCAAGCGCGCAGTGCGGCCGGTCGCGAACATTCAAGTATGTCCGTTTTACTAAGCGACTCGCTAGGTGACTCGCTAGGCGCTAGGCACCAAGCAAGCCGCCTGCCTGTGCGGACGTAACCTAAGAGCTGTGTATTGTTGACACGTTTACCAAGCTGCGAGCTCAAGAACTCGTTTCCTCGTTCGGCCATCGGTTGTTCTACATAATTTAGCTAAGCCCGGTACCACTTCAAAACGCAGAATCTGCAAACTATGTCAACCACTCTGGTTCTCTGATGGAGACGGTTGCTCGCTGCGCAACTTTAAGGGTATGGACTAGCCCCACTGTAAGTTTCCACAGCACGGCAACATGGGTAATAATTGGTCGTTTGCTAAATAAATGGTTACTTTGCTTGTATGTTGATAAATGAACACTTGAGTTTCGGCATCCGGAAAATTCCAAAGCAAAAAACAACTTCCATTTATTTATCAGTTTACCACTAAACTACTTCACGAATTTTACACAAAAACAAAACAATAGTGTAGGTAGTGAAAACACGGACTGGCTCTAACAAGAGGAACGAAATTTAAAAAAAAATCGCAATGTTTCGGAAAACGGGACAATTTAGCGTCCCGAAGCTGTGTTTGGGGACAACGGGACAAGGGACCGAGAAACGGGACAGTCCCGTTCAAAACGGGACGTATGGTCAGCTTAGTAATGGACCTCTGAAAGTCAATAGTTGCCAGCCACAACCTGCGTTCGTCGATTACAACAACAGCTAATGGGTCCAGGAAAACCTAACACGGGCGATGCCGTGGGCGTTAGCAAGTATATTATGAGACAAAGATGTAACTTGTTCTTAAGAATTTGGCACCATAAATTGTCGTGTTTGTTAAAGGTAAACAAAAATTACGTAGGTACGCCGCGCGCCATGACAGCGTCGCCCGTATTCCCGCCAATAATTTCTCAAACGATTGCCAAATTATAGCATTTATAAACTAAAGGAAATAGAATTTTATTTTTAAACGGCATTCGAGCTGGGGAATGTCGAAAATAGAATATCAGCTGAGTTTATTACGTAAAAATTGTTCTTATAAGAGCAGGCACAGACGTGCTGGCAATGATATATAAAAAACTATAGATACGTTACCAACACTGAAAAATGGCAACAAAAAAGTCAGGCAATTGCCTTATTTTTCATACATGCTACCATAGATAATTTCATAGAAATTCTTTTTTTGAATGTATAAAATATTTGCTGTTTTTGAAAGCCGTGATGTTCGTGCATAACGTGTCTATATTTTATTACGTCGTTGCGTGCTGGTCTTTTTTTAAGCAGTTCTCTTGGAATAATTGGAAAATTAGGAGACTCTATCATCGCATTGCTCGCCACAGACAGGGTGATCATCCTCACACGTTGCATCCGGAGCGTTCGAGCACGGTTAGATCCGATAGGGGCTTTCTTCTGCGCACGCTTAGGTTGTGGAATGATCCTCCCGTTTTCCCAAACGCCTACAGTATGGGATGATATATGGAATGATCCTCCCGTTTTCCCAAACGCCTACAGTATGGGGTTTTTGAAAAGAGGCCTTAAAAGGTTCTTACAGGGTCGGAAGTTATAAGCGTCCATAGGCTGCGGCGACCACGCACCGGTACATCTGGTGGGCCGTATGCTTGTCTGCCATCTTAGTGTTATAAAAGACAATTCACGATATCCTCTATTTCTGGTGGCTCACTACCAATTTCTATACGCGATATTATTATTTTGTCAACTTTCCGGTGTGAATCGAAGAAATAAAGAACTAGCCTTGGTCATTCTTCAAATATGACCCAAGCGTTACCATTTACCAATCTAACTGTGACAGATAATCTCTGTACCGATTCGGAGCTTGTCCTTCAAGGAGACTCTAAGCCAAGCATAGGTAGCTGCGTGACTTTGAGGACATGGATTATACGATTTATACGCAACCCTCCACGACTCGGCACTGACCTTTTGAAGGTCCATCCAGCTGTGGTTCGTCCTACTCCACCTCCACATTTTTTTGTTTGTTTGTTTGTAACGAATAGGCTCCGGAACTACTGGACCGATTTGAAAAATTCTTTCACTGTTGGAAAGCTACACTCTTTGCGGTAAACATAGGCTATATTTTATTCCCGTATTCCCACGGGAACGGGAACTACGCGGGTGAAACCGCGTGACGTCCGCTAGTAGTAATAACACAGCACTAAGTTCTATCATTTTTTTTTTTAAATATATATTTTTTTGGACATTGACACGCAACATCATCTAGCCCAAATTATTGCTATTCGAATAATTCAATGTGTAGTAAGAAAAAAATAGACCTGTCACGTATATTTATCGAAGGCTAGAGAGAGAAGTTGTTAGTGTATTTATTTACATACATATCTCAACCGCGTTGTCACGAGGTCGAGTTCGCGATAAAATAAGAATGTGAACGACCTGCCGAATACAAATTTGCATAAGGTTAGTGACACACTAGTTGTATAACGGCATTTTATTTATTTACATCTATCTATCTTCTTCTTCTATTATACATATAAAAACTAGCTGTGTCTGCGACTTCGTCCGCGTGGAATGCAATAAAAAAACTTAGTTTTTTTTTACTAAAATAAAAGTAGCCTAAGTTACTCCTTAATACATAAGCTATCTGCCAGTGAAAGTCCCGTCCAAATCGGTCCAGCCGTTCCACAGATTAGCCGGAACAAACAGACAAACAGACAAAAATTTTAAAAATATAAATGTATTTTGGTATGTGTAACGTATATACATTCATATATGCATGTAGTAGAAAGCGGGTATTTTAATATTACAAACAGACACTCCAATTTTATTTATTTGATGAATCCCAATTTCCTTGGTCACGTCACGACATCACGCGTGAACGGATGGACCGATTACGCTAACTCTTTTTTTGTTGTGTTTGTCATTGTCAAGAGATGGTTTTTATGGCAAAAAAAAAATTAAGAAAGTTGCGTGAAAAATTTGAAAATTTGCAATAGCTTTCACTGGCTCGAACTGTTCAAAGAAATGGTTTCTATTGCGATTTTGGATCGGGTCTTCGAACTCGAAGCACCAATATGGGAATCGGGAACAGAAAGACGGACTGGGAAATGAACCAGGAACTGGAACATGGGACTGGAAACTCAGAACTCTGCGTACATATTCATAGTTATGGCAGGACAACGTCTGTCGGGTCAACCAGTCTATTATACAGTATAGAATTCAAAATAAATGGCTATGATCCAAAATAAAATGCATAATAATAAATGAAACAAAAAGTGGTCTACCTGGGAGGGTTTGGATGTGGAAGGTGGATTAGTTGCCATGGGATCCGGGTACGGGAAAAGACGTGGACGGGGCCGATAAAATTTTACCTCAGATTAGCTAATATATTTTAGAGAAACGCCTTCTTCATTTTAAAGAGTTTATTTTTATTGCAATTGTAAGCGCTCGTGGCCCCGCGTTCTGTAAACGATCACTGCAGTCAGGTAGGTAGATAGTCTCTGAACGACAGCAAAGCGTCCAAAATTTTAAGCGCCAACTGTTGGCGGATAAGTGCCGATCCGCCATTTAGTGCACATTCTGTTGTCAAGGGATAAGCTTGTGTCACGTGACGAAATTTTATTGTTTAAAATGTCGAATTGTGCAATAAAAGTGTGTCGAAATTACAGAAAATATTTAAAAACAGCCAGGAATGTCTGTAAGTAACTCGAAACTTATCACAATTTTATGAAATCTATTTATTTACGCATGTCTAATTTCTTCGACTCCATCTTGACATTTTTGTTGGTGTTGCCAGTTTCCAATTCAGAATTCCCCAAATTAAATAAGTAAAGAATTACCTAGGTATGGAAATGGAACTAAATTATTAGAGAGTCGTAAAATAAATAATTTGGAAACGGTCAAGTGTGAGTTGAGAATAGTTAAAATCGACCTATACAATTGTTCGGACTCAGTAACGAGAAACTTGGCATACTTTAAATTAAGGAAATCATTTAAAATACCTAAATGTGAGTTATAAATGGTAAAATCTGTACAAATGTTCTTAAGCTGAAGGGTTTGTTCGTTTGTTTGAACGCTAGGATCTCGGGAACTACTGGTTGGATTTCAAAAAGTCTTTTACGTTTCGTTAGTTCATTTATGGAGTTCATACCACTAGACTTGGGTAGGTACAGTTCGTACAGTGTTAAGGTGCTCTCTCACCGGGAGCATTCGCCTGTAATGTAACAAATTAGATTCGACTCGAGCGTTACGTTACGATGCTACCTCCCTGACCGACGAGCGTTCGCATGTAATGTAACATTTATAGATTCGACTCGAGCATTACGTTACGATGCTAGCTCCCTGACAGACTCGAGCATTCGCGTGTAATGTAACATTTATAGATTCGACTCGAGCATTACATTACGATGCTACCTCCCTGACCGACGCGAGCATTCGCGTGTAATGTAACATTTATTATAGACTAGCTGATGCCCGCAGCTTCGCCTGCGTGAAATTTTGTTTCTTTTTTCCGCGTCTCATGGGAACTTATTCCCGGGATAAAACTTGTATCATTTCAGAATATTATCTATCTCTGTAGGTGATTACATGATAATTTTGCAATCCAATATGGCCGCCGCGCCGAAATCACAAAATTTCATGATGGGTATCGTTTAAGGGGGTTTTTGGTATGCTGAGTACGAATTTCGGGTTAATTTAGAGATCCAATATGGCCGCCGCGCCGAAATCACAAAAGTTCGTGATGGGTATCGTTTAAGGGGTTTTTTGGTATGCTGAGTACGAATTTCGGGTTAATTTAGAGATCCAATATGGCCGCCGCGCCGAAATCACAAAATTTCGTGATGGGTATCGTTTAAGGGGTTTTTTGGTATGCTGAGTACGAATTTCGGGTTAATTTAGAGATCCAATATGGCCGCCGCCCCAAAATCACGAAATTTCATGATGGGTATCGTTTAAGGGGTTTTTTGGTATGCTGAGTACGAATTTCGGGTTAATTTAGAGATCCAATATGGCTGCCGCGCCGTTCTCACAAAATTTCATGATGGGTATCGTTTAAGGGGTGTTTTGGTATGCTGAGTACGAATTTCAGGTTAATTTAAAGATTTGAATATGGCCGCCGCGCCGTTATCACAAAATTTCATGATGGGTATCGTTTAAGGGGTTTTTGGTATGCTGAGTACGAATTTCAAGATAATTTTGCAAAATTAACCCTAAATTCGTACTCAGCATATCAAAATTCCATTTATACGATATGCTACATGAAATTTTACAACGGTGGCGAGGCAGCCATATTGGATTGCAAAATTTACCTGAAATTCGTATTTGGCATACCAAAAAACCCCATAAACGATATACAACATGAAATTTCACAACAGTGGCACGGCGGCCATTTTGGATGGCAAACGTTAACCTGAAATTCGTACTCAGCATACCAAAAAACCCCTCATACGATATACAGCATGAAATTTTACAACGGTGTAAGGCGGCCATCTTGGATTGCAAAATTGACCTAAGATTCGTACTCAGCATACCAAAAATCCCCTTAAACGATACATATTATGAAATTGTGATAACGGCGCGGCGGCCATATTCGAATCTTTAAATTAACCTGAAATTCGTACTTAGCATACCAAAAAACCCTTTAAACGATACTCATCATGAAATTTTGTGATAACGGAGCGGCGGCCATATTGGATCTCTTAATTAACCCGAAATTCGTATTCAGCATACTAAAAAACCCCTTAAACGATACCCATCATGAAATTTTGTGATAACGGCGCGGCGGCCATATTGGTTCTCTAAATTAACCCGAAATTCGTACTCGGCATACCAAAAAACCCCTTAAACGATACCCATCATGAAAGTTTGTGATAACGGCGCGGTGGCCATATTGGATCTCTAAATTAACCCGAAATTCGTACTCAGCATACCAAAAAACCCCTTATACGGTATTTACATGAAATTTTACAACGGTGGCGCGGCGGCCATCTTGTATTGCAAAATTGACCTTAAATTCGTACTCAGCCTACCAAAAAACCCCTTAAACTTAAACGATACCCATTATGAAATTTTGTGATAACGGCGCGGCGGCCATATTGGATCTCTAAATTGACCCGAAATTCGTACTCAGCATATCAAAAAACCCCTAAAACGATACCCATCATGAAATTTTGTGATAACGGCGCGGCGGCCATATTGGATCTCTAAATTAACCCGAAATTTGTATTCAGCATACTAAAAAACCCCTTAAACGATACCCATCATGAAATTTTGTGATAACGGCGCGGCGGCCATATTGGTTCTCTAAATTAACCCGAAATTCGTACTCGGCATACCAAAAAACCCCTTAAACGATACCCATCATGAAAGTTTGTGATAACGGCGCGGCGGCCATATTGGATCTCTAAATTAACCCGACATTCGAACTCAGCATAAAACAATAACAAAACTGCATGATTAGTTTCCCGAAAAAATGGGTAGTGTCTTTAGCCGGCGTCATTACACACTGACGCAAGGCGTATGTAAGACAGCACGCTCACGCACACAATCATGCGTTAGTACGGCAGTTTTTGTTGCAGTGATCACGAGGCGAGAGGGTTTCTAGGTAGTTAGTATTCTTAGACTGCAGTAAGCAACTTTCACTATGGCCAGTCCTTGGATAGGTGACCAGTTTGGAAGGCACGTTAAGCCGTTGGTCCCGGTTGCCAGTAAAAAAGCAGTCGTTAAGGTTAAGCCAAGTTGAGGGCCTTTTTAGACGGCTTGTAAAATTTCAACAGCGGCAGTCACAACCTGCGCCTATCTATCTCAACATGGCAATACGGCTCATCAGCTATTACGTGGGATAGATTCTGAAAAGGTGAAATGTGGGCATATAATATGCCTCTGCCTACCTCTTCGGGGATAACGGCGTGACCATATGTATGTATTTTTATTGCATCTATCACGTTCACTCAAAGTTACGTTTTCATGTTAAAAAGTAACAAACAGACAAAATTACTTTCCCATTTCTAATTTTTAGTATGAAGTTAGATTTCTGTTACCTACATTTTTATTGACTTTCACTCAAAAGAAACTCGTGCGTTCAAAATTGGAACACATGACACTTATGTTTTAATTTCTGCATTATTTTTTTAAAAAGTATTTTGGCCTGGTTACTAAGACCGTTAACCTTATTTGATACTAGCGACGTCACGCAGTTTTATCCGCGTTGCTCCCATTCCCGTGGGATTATGGGAATAAAATATAGCCTATATTCACCGGAGACAGTGTAGCTTCAAAAAAAGTGAAAATTTTTAAAAATCGGTTCAGTAGTTTCGGAGCCTATTCGATGCAAAAAAATCGACAAAAACAAATATTTATAGACTAGCTGGGTCATACTTCGCAGGGCTCGAAGTAATAACCATTTAGTTCGTACACGCCCGTATTTACAACTAGTTGTTGCCCGCGATTTCGTACGCGTGAAAATTATGCTATAAGATACACACAGATTTATATTGTTCTCTGCCGAGCCCCGAAAATATTTAGCGTAACGACATGTAGCCTGTGTGTAAGACCCATCTCTTACTAATAGGTATTCCTGCAATGTTTTAGTTAAATAAATCCAACAGCTTACATATTTGATTGCTTTCTGCTTAGCCCCTAGGATATGTAGCGTGATAATATATAGCCTATTTGAAGACCGTACTTCTGGTTAATATTTGTGCAAAATTTGAATCAAATCCATAGAGTACTTTTCGAGATCCTTCCGGACAAAGCAAAGCAAACAGACAAACAGACAAACCGACAAACAGACAAACAGACAAAAAATTATTGAAAAACTTCACTTGTACTGTTCCACAACATTTATTATTGTAATACCTAACCGGTTTCGCCTTTCGGCATTCTCACAATTGTTATTGTTAATGCGTTCGGAGTGTAATTATGATCTAAATAAGTAAATAGCCTTTGAGAATGCCGAAAGGCGAAACCGGTTAGGTATTACAATAATAAATGTTGTTGAACAGTACAAGTGAAGTTTTTCAATATGTGTAGCAAGTTCCATCAAGTGCCATCAATCAACAGTATCAATAATCAGACAAAAAAATTTCTAACTATATTTTCGGCTTCGGTATCTTATGTAGAACACCCAGCGAGTATTCTTTTTTTTTAAATATTTTCAATGTACAGTTTTGACTTTTCTATCATTTTATTATATGTATAGATGTATCTTAGATGATGTTTAAATTTTTTCTAAAATTTTGCTCAAAATTGCACACTCGAATAAGTGTTCGTATAAAAGTGTGTCTGTAGCCTTATATCATATTCATCAAAATATATTCGATAATATATCACGATAATATTATATAGTTGTGTTGATATGATAGTGATTATTTATAAAGTTTATTGTGATGACATCATACCTAACTATTTTCATTATACGAACTATACTTATTATAGTCCAGTCATTTGGGCGTAAAAATAGAGTTACCTGGAAAGTTTTCCGGGAGTTTTGAAAATTGGTAATTTTATAGATTTTGATATGCTCTTTCCAAATTTCAACTTTGCCACCTCGAATGTTTGCCGCTCGCGCCGCCATATTGAAAAAATGGCGCCCAAAAGCAGTTTTTTGATTATAACTCCTTTCCGACGCATTTTACAGGAAAACATATCTGTACAAAATGAAAGTAGAGAAAATTTCCTACAATTTGTCATAATCTTTTTTTCCCTAAAATTAATAGTTTCGGCGTAGGAACGCCGTAAAGTTAATTCAATACAAGTTTCCAATCCTTTTTCCTTCACTTCAATAACTTCACTTTCTTGCAGTATATCACCACAAATAAAGCAGTTTACTTCATTAGAAGCCATGGCTCTGTAAATGCAATCGGTTTAACTAGCTTTATCGATTCCAAAGGAAATTCTTATCATTTTAGTTTTTAACTTAGTATTTGTTTTGTTTCAGAAAGATGGACTTCTTCAATCTCTTCGACCCTTCAGAGGGTAATCAGAACAAGCCGAAACATAAAAACAGACACAAAACAGAACAGGATACTGTCAAAAAGAAACCAGAAGTTGCGAAAGGTAGGAAACAGTTTTTAATACATAAATAGGTACTACCCGTTCGTTCTAAGTTCGCGTGTCGCCTCCCATACTACGCGGACGCCTCTACGCCAGCAGCAAACTTGAAACGAACGGGCTTTATTACAGTTTTGTGTTACTTCAATATGAATTGACTCCTAGGCATTTTATGTCTTCCTGGTACATCTATGGTAATTCGAGAGACTATTTTTTAGGGTTCCGTGTCCAAAGGGTAAAAACGGTATCTTATTACTGAGACTACGATGTCAGTCTGTCTGTCCCAGACTATCTCAGGAACCGTAATGACTAGAGAGTTGATGCATTTCTGAAGTCTTTAACAACAAATACTAAAACCAAAATAAAAATAATGTTAAATGGGGACTCCCATACAACAACGTGATTTTTTGCTGGATTCTGGTAAGGAGTCCTCCGTGCCCGTGCGCTAGTACTCGCACTTTGACCGGTTATAATACTATAGTATTATCATATTATCTTTGGTATTATGTAAATTCAATACGAATGAACTCCTAGATAGTTATGTCTTCCTGGTACACCTGGTGGCAATGCTTGAGACTTATATTTTTCGAATAGCCATGTTTAGGGTTCCTACCCAAAGGTTAAAAACCCAAATAAAAACGGGACCTTATCACTGAGACTCCGATATCAGTCTGTTTGTCTGTGACAGACTGTATCAGGAACTGATGACTGCTGAAATTTCACAGACGATGATTTTCTGTTATCTATACTTATATAGTAAGTTCAACTCATCTGTGCGCGCGGCCCTATGTGTGGGTAAACCTCGTATAAACACAGTGACTTCGTGTGCGTGACAAGAGGTACAGTGAAGTACAAAATAAAAAACTCTTTTTTAACTAAAATAAAAACTTAATGGGTGAAATGTATGGTAAACATATTAAAATGTATCGCTGCTAGAAGAATAAAATGGAGAAATTTAAGGATTCGCTGCTCTCTACAACGCTAATTATAAATCGAGATTCCATATCAAAATGTTCATAGTATTCTTCTACTTACTTTGTATTACGCCACATCTCTTCATCAATTTGAACTAAACGTTCGTTTATTAATTTCATTATTCCCATCACATTTTGTTCGATGTTAAGCGAAGCATTTTTTTTTCAATTCCTCCTACATTTTCGATTGCGTTGAGTTCAGGATGATACGGTGGTAACCGAAGTTTTAAGCCATATGGCTAAAGTATGTCATAAATCTTATAACAAACTAGCTGACCCTTGCAACTTCGTTTACGTCACATAAGGTGTACGAAAGGAGAGGTATTTCTTCATCAGACTCATCAAGCAGCGTGTAAAACTGCCCTGCCCTCTGACAAAGGAACCGCGCAAAATATCGGGATCAAAAGTATCCTAGCACCTTCTTAGGATCATAAGCTCAGATTGTACCAAGTTTCATTTAAATCAATTCAGTAGTTTCAGCGTGATACTTAATCGGAATACAGACAGACAAACATAAAAATTTTTAATTACATTTTCGGCTTCAGTATCGAATAGAGAACGCCTTACAATTAAAATTTTCAAATTATCTTCCATGTACAGACTCTCGACCCTTAACAGTTTTTTTAGATGTATAGAGTATGGTCTTTTTACTTTTTAAATCAAGTCATAAAGTGAATTTTTTGTCATATTTGCTGTATAAGCAATGTTTTCTTCTGTCGACCATCTCTGTATTTCTATTTTATTTTGCATTAGAATTTGGGCTCTATCATTTTCTGACTATTCTGTAGGCCTTTATAAGTTACACAATTTTACCATACATTATTTTGTTATGCCTCGAAGGGTTTAGGCAGCGTTTTCGTTAAAAGCTCCCAGATTCCCAATTGTTAAAATGCTTAGTTTTTAGATTCATTTTGTAAATAGAGCACTGAAAAGAATAACCCGCTGAGTTTCTTGCCAGTTCTTCTCAGGTGGGTCGCGTTGTGAACTGGTGGTAGAAATTTTGATTTATATTCTGGACGTTTTACAAGAGCATCTGTATATGCCTATGTGAAATAAATTTCTTTTTCTTTCTTTCTTTCTTTCACACCTTATGTTTTTCCGACATCTCCAACTAATATCGTTATATTTTAGTCAATGTCAAACAAACGCAACAGACTCTTATACGCAAACCATTTTCAAGAATCATTGGTGATCTCACCATGAAAATCAATGCAGTAGTGTTAAAGTTTATCGTGAACAGACAGACGCGGCGGGGACTTTGTTTTATAATAATATTTATATAGTGATAAAAAATATTAATTACATTGAATTGACAAATCAAAAATATTTATCTGACTTCTTAAACATTTTCTCCGTGAAGAACTAGACATTTTCTTTAACGACTGTACCCATGGTATAATCACTTAGATAGAACACTGTGTAATGAATTATTATTATAATGTAACCAACTTACACAGATGTCAACGTTGCAGTTACATTGAGACTTGTCATGATATTTAATTTCGTTTCATAATAACGTAAGAGTTGCCTTCAAAACGTGATAGATGACGCTGTATGCTTTTTGTTTATTATATTTTTTATTTCGCGGCTACGCAGAGAGTTTCCTGCAAAGACTGCTTGGCACCGCTGGTGTCGTCAATAAGTCGAGTTACGTCTCTACCTCATAATATACAAATGTACTCTGTGAAGACGGCCGCGTCACTGCCACACAAATTAAAGCTGTATAATTACTAGCGCACGCACACATAGCGCCGCGCGCACTGATGAGTTGAAATATCTATAATAAAACTGTTGAGGGTCGAGAGTCTGTACATGGAAGATATTGTGAAAATTTTAAGTGTAGGGCGTTCTCTAATCGATACTGAAGCCGAAAACGTAATTTAAAATTTTCATGTCTGTCTGTCTGTCTGTATCCCGAATAAGTATCACGCCGAAACTACTGAATCGATTTAAATGAAACTTGGCACAATCAGAGCTTATAATCCGAGGAAGGTTCTAGGATACTTTTGATCCCGATATTTTGCGTGGTTCCTTTGGGAGAGGGGATGAAAGACAAAACGGTTTTTCAGTTGTAATATCTCAACGCGTGGTCCGATTTCAAATATTGTTTTAGTGTTAGAAAGGGAGTACTTATAGAATCATTTCATACAAGTTTGGATACTGAAAGTTTTGTATTTCAGGAATTAGAGACATCTCAACTTTCGCAAAACCTAGAATTTAAGGGTTCCTTTGAATGTAAGTGTTATTCTAAACGGGCGTGTTGGCTTAATCATAAAATAGCTTAATGATTAAGGCTATTGTAAAATAATTCAGTCCGCGCCGAAGGGCCGTTTCACACGCTGCTTGATAAGTCTGATGAAGACGTGCCTCTCCTTTTGTGACGCGCGAACCTTATGTGACGTAAACGAAGTTATGAGGGTCAGCTAGTATCTAAATAAATACTAAAACGGAAATAATATTTTAAAAGTTTCTCTTAGTACCCACACGTATTTTTTTTGCTGTTTTTGGTCCATACCCTGTGTGGCGACGGGGTCCCGTGTGCGACAGGTAAGACTACAAAATGTCGCCACCCAATACATCCCGAGGGTGTCGTAAGAGGCGACTAAGGGAACACTCGCAAAAAGGTCCATTGCGTAGAAGGAAAACTCGAAATGAAACCCGGTTGTCAGCAAAATGACAATCGCTAAGCCAAGTTGAAGACCTTATGGGCGGCTTGAAACATTTCAACTGCGGATCGACCTGTGCCTGTCCATCTCAACACGGCAGTACGGCTAACCAACCACCTATTACGTGGGACAAATTCTAAAAAGGTGAAATATGGACATATAATATGCCTCTGCCTACCCCTTCAGGGATAAAGGCGTGACCATATGTTTTTTTTTATACTACTTAGGTGGCAGACAAGCTTACGGCCCACCGGAAGGTTGGTAACCGTAGCCTATAGACGTTTGCAACACCAGAGGCGCTACACACGCGCTGCCGACCCGGGCGCAGGTTGTGACGACCCACAGTTGAAATTTTTCAAGCCGCCCGTAAGGCCTTCAACTTGGCTTAACGACTGTCATTTTACCGACAACCGGGACCAACGGCTTATCGTGCCTTCCGAAGCACGGAAACGCTCGTAAATAAATGTCACAAAGTGGTCCACGTGGTGGTCACCCATCCGTATCCGGCCATAGTAAATGTTGCTTACTGCAGTGATCGTTTACAGAACACTGAGTCCGCGGGGCCACGAGCGCTTCAAAAATATATGTATGTTTGTGCGTTATTTTTTCCAGGCCGAAGAAGAGGCAGGAAATGCAACGGAAAGAACGAGACCTTGCCGGAGGAGTCGTCTTTCCTGTGCGAGCCGGATCTCAGCACCGATCTCCTAGTTAAGGACGTCAGCTATATAGAGAACTTCATTGAAATCAATAATAAGGATGATGGTAAGCTCTTTTTTGAAATTGGGGAGCCTGGAGTTCTATTATACAAGCTCTGGCTTAGTTTAGACTCCAGATCTATACTAATATTATAAAGAGGAAAGATTGTTTTTTTGTTTGTTGTTTGTAACGAATAGGCTCCGGAACTATTGGACCGATTTGAAAAATTCTTTCACTGTTGGAAAGCTACACTCTTTTCGGTGAACATAGGCTATATTTTATTCCCGTATTCCCACGGGAACGGGAACTACGCGGTGACGTCCGCTTGTCTATACATACTAATATTATAAAGAGGAAAAATTTGTTTTTTTGTTTGTTTGTTTGTAACGAATAGGCTCCAGAACTACTGGACCGATTTGAAAAATTCTTTCCCTGTTGGAACATAGGCTATATTTTATTCGTGACGTCCGCTAGTCTCTTATAAATTGCAAGCTTTGTTTAAGTACAAAAATTGTCAACTACACTATTTCAAACTGTAAAATTGTAATTTGTGGAGATGAATTAATAAACTATTTGACTATTTGATAGTGAGCGCTTTTTTTAGGGTACCGTACTCGAAGGGTTTCGGCTTCGGTATCTTATGTTAAACACCCAGCGAGTATTGTTTTTTAAATATTTCCAATGTACAGTTTCAGCTTTTCTATCATTTTATTATATGTATAGATATAGAAGATAATAATAATGGCGACAAGTAGATGCTTGAAATGTTGACAAAACATCGAGCTATGTATTTTCATTAAATATAAATAATTTTAATGCCATTACAGTGAATAGCTACATGAATAAATTTTGATGTTTCCAGATAAAAATGACGCAAATCAAAAAGCAAAACGTCGCAACTCCAGTCGAAAAACACGTAGAAAAAAGAACAAAATTTCCCCAGCTAAGGATGTACCAAACCAGGGATGGGATATCGATACAGAGCCGAGTTGGAACAACCAATCGTCGATACCCAAAAATTGCGACGATAACATCGGAAAAAATGTGAATGTTTTAAAAAATAATATGAAGAATATTAAGAATGATGTGTCATTCGGTGATAGGGATGTGTATAATGTTATCGATAAATTGGAAAAAGTGATATTGAAAGATGATATGTATCTAGCGGGAGATTTTGACGCGAATGATTTGGAAAATGATGTTTTTTACAGTTCTGATGATTTGGACGAATATGTTGATGATTCGTAAGTGGTTTCATTTAGCTTTTTACTAGAGATGCGCCGAATGTTCGGACGAATATTCGAATTCGGTACATTCGGCAAGTTTTGGAAAGTTCGTATTCGGCCGAACATTCGGTTTATTTGCCGAATAATTACCGAATGATGCAATTATTATTAACAAATTATTAATTATTGAATAGGTAGAGGTTTTCCCATAACTAACGTCATGATACAGAGATGTTTGATGACGCTTATTAACGTAGCCATTTAGGTGATTAAGCCAATCTGACGTCATTGCCCGGTTTTCACCGCTAGCAGAGCAGACCCACTATTTAATCTGTTTAACTTGCAGTCGCAGTAAACTCACAAAGTCCTTCATACTTATAGAACTCGGGACTTCACGCGAAACAAGTTTACTTACAAACACCGACCGACCGAAAAAAAGTGCAAAGTCCTTGTTTTCCCACCAATAAATGGTCGAGATGAAATCATAATTTTTTTTTATTTAAATAATGAACTGAGTGGAAAAAATGGGTTGTAATGAGCTGACTTAGTTCTAGATAGTGGTCCGAGTCTTTACGCAGTCAGTTCTTTACTGTTCACTTAATTTCGTGTCACGCGACATTATCACTACGACCGCACTCAACCAGTCCAAAACTCTAAACTAATCTAACTCTGTGTGAAAATGAACTGATTTTTTTACATTTCACAAATAACATTTAGTCACTTCACTCATCTCAATCCTAATTTTTATTTTTAAACTCTTCTTTGGTGGAAAACAAAACTCATTTCATCAAAATGAGCCCGTTCAGCTCACCATCTCCCGCTGATTATTCTATCGGCGCTTGTCGCCACACATAGAGTGCTGTTGTCATTTTTGAGCTCGTGCTCCTGAGTACCAGCTTTGCCCGTTCGACTCGGTATAGAGGTGTGCTATGAGGATTATTAACGATTCTCTACTTAGGGGCCTTAGCGACAACTTTGATTTTTACCACTAATATACGAGCAATAGAGAGGCGATTCTCTGCATAGATATTTACTGGTGAAATATCTGTGATTAAATGTGAGACAACAAACGTTTCGACTGTAAACTTTCTTCACGCTTGCAAGTCGTTCGATTGAAAATCGGCGGCCTGGGGTTGAAGGCTGCGCGCCCAGCGCTGAAAGAATGTCGCCAGCGTCGTCAACTGACCTGTACTAACCATTTTACCGCTTTAATTTGAACCGAATAGTTCGGCCGAATATTCGGTTCGGTACATTTTATACCGAACTAGCTGATGCCCGCAGCTTCGCCCGCGATGGCGCTGTATGTGAAAAATGATTTTCCCGCTTTTCTGTTGAAATTTTTCCTGAATTTTCTTTGCTATAAACCTCACGGAGCCCGAGACCTATCCAACGAATGCAAAACCGTGGAAATCGGTTCGTGCGTTCTGGAGTTATAGCGTCAGGAAGGAAAACCCGACTTATTTTTATATAATAGATATTCAGCCGAATGTTCGAATTCGGTTCAACTCACATTCGGCGCATCTCTACTTTTTACACATATATTTTTATCCGATTGACCTTGGCATTAAATAAGCTTAGTTTTTTAACTAAAGGGAAAAAATTGGGACCTATTTCTATTACTGAGGCCCCTATGTCCGTCTGTCTATCACGAGGCTCTCATGAACCGTGATAACTAGATAGTGAATTTTTCACAGATGATGATGATGATGGCACACAAACAGGTTTGTCAGTAAAGAACTTTTTAAAAGACAAGGCTGCCTGGCAGTGACACGAATGGCTCATTTCTACATAATAAAAAAAAAAGATTCTAAGATGAATTTTGACAGGGCTGAGTTTCTTGGGGTGTTCTTCTCAGTCTGCAGCATTTCCAAACCCCCGGCAGAGGCACAAAAATTTTGAAAAACCGATTTTTTTTTCAACTTTTAAAGGGAAAAAAAATAAAGATGATTCTCTTGCCGCTATAACAACAAAAATACTAAACCCAGAAACATTTAAAAGGGAGAAGTTCTCATATAAAAATTTCAACCCCTGTGGTTACGTCTTTACCTATTAATAAATAAATAAATAAATATTCACAGACATCTCACACAACGCTATCTGATCCTAAAGTAAGCTAGGAATAACCTGCTTGTGTTATGGGTATCAGACCACGGATATTAATACTTATATACTTTTAAATACATACATATTATACATAGAAACACCCAGACTCTTGACACCTATTGGTAAAATTTTGCAAGCCCACGTGTCTATTTTTTCAACGATAAAAGTGATTTATAATTTTGTCGTTTTTTTTTGTACGGTACCCTTTATGCTCGAATCCGATTCGCACTTGACCGGTTTCGTTTTTTGTAAACAATCTTTGGTTGTTATGAATTGCGTAATATATGAAGCCTTATAGCCTAAAAAGCAATCTCTAGTAATATCCCTACTAATATTATAATTATGCGAAAGTAACTCTGTCTGCCTGTCTGATACTTTATCACGCCTTAACCGCTGAACCGATTTTGATGAAATTTGGTATAGAGATAGTTTGAGTCCAAGGGAAGGGCATAGGCTACTTTTTAACTGACTGTGCAAAGGGAGGGTAATAATTTTACGTAATAATGACTTTTACGCGGACGAAGCCGCGGAGAATAGCTAGTTTCTGATCAGCTCGGGTTGAAAAATGGCATGAAGCCCTGTTCACGCTCCTGCATTTGTGCCATTATTATTATTGACGGATGTTTAGCAATATACACCCATTTCGGATTGACCTAAATCAACCTAAAGTGGCTAAAACCTCTAATCTGTTTGGGAGTTATAGTGACGCGACCAAATAGTGCGTACGCACGCACGTCCCACACACATTTCGCAGAAATAAACAAACAAACTCACACACATTTGCATTTCTCTTACCAGGACATCAGAACCCGATGACTCAGGCGACGAAGTATACGGCAGTCTACCGCCCGAGCCTCGTTTCGGTAATGTGGAGTATAAGTTGCAGCTAGTGTCACTGTGTGAGAGGAGGTTCCAACACTTGGTTACGCAGGTGAGGTTATATGATATCCTGGTATTATGAAGCTGAAGTTTTTTTTATTTGATGCTAGAATTTCAGAAATTACTGGTTGAAATTTGAAAATTCTTTTACATAGATACATACAAATAGTCACGCCTTTATCCCTGTAGGGGTAGGCAGATTCATAGTATACGCATACGCCCACATTTCACCTTATAGTTTTATGTCCCACGTAATAGGTGATAGTGGTGAGCCTGTTGCCGTGTTGTAATGGACACCTGCAGGTTGTGAAGACCCGCAGTTGAAATTTTGAAAACTTCGCTTTCATTTTTCTGACAACCGGGATTCGTTTCGAGTTTACCTTCTCCACGGAATGCATAGTTTTGCAAAAGTGTTCCTTTAGTCGCCTTTTACGACACCCTAGGGATGAATTGGGGTGACGACAATTTGTCCTCTTTCCCGTCACCATCCGGGGCGTTTTTTACAGTTTGTTAATCCATTTATTGAAGAAGGCTACAATATCACGTTTTGACGAATAGGCTCTGCTCCTATTCGTCAACAATGACATATTGTACAAGAACGGGGAAAATTTATTCATTTTGAGATTTCTCGCGTGCGCTGCGTAAATGGTTAAAGTTACGTAAAAATAGTGTTTTACAAAATTGTTACTTTTAAAAAGTTCTAAAGAAATTCCGCTACGGCTATGTACCTGAATTTCAAGGAAATTACAGTTCTAGTGGGTATATCATTCCGAAGGCTTACCTGAGGCTCCTAACCATAGGCATTAGGTTTTTAGTCAGTAGGAGTCGTAGCATCCATGTAGGATTTTCTACACGTAAAAAATATATTTAGTACTTTAGTCAACGTGTGAGTACCCCGCTGGTAGATTCCTGTAGGGACCTTTTTGTCTTTTTACTATGTCCATACTAATACCTACCAGGTATTTTTTATGTTTCTTTGACCCAAGACTTATCCTAAAACTCTTTCCAGCTAAAATGGCGCCTACGTTCCGGGGGAGGGAGTGCAGTCTACGTAGTAGGGGTCCGAGACTGCGGCTCTCTAGTAGGGCTCCGCGCTAGGGCCCTGAGGTCTTCCTTAGTGTCTCTACGACGAATGGCGCATACTATCGGCGCTACGCTAACACACGTCACTGCTAGAAGGGTGGCCCCGCATAGGGCTGTCGCTGAAGTTTATATTAGAAAGGTGAGATTGAACTCCTTTACATTTTTGCTAGCCTGGTACTTCCTCCTCATCTAGCCAAGATCCGAAACTCGTAGATTTCTTCTAGCCTGGTACTAACTCCGCATAAAGCTGAAAGGTAAGGTTGAACTACTTTACATCCATGTTACCCTGGTACTTTAAATCCGAAGGAACATGGGCTATGCTGTGTATCATCATTAGAAAGGTGAGGTTGAACTCCTTTAGAGTTCTTCGAACCTGGTACTAACTCCACATAAAGCTGAATTTTGTATTGGAAAAGGTATAAGAAAGATGAACTCCTCCAGATTTCAAATTAAGCTTGAAATAATATTGAAGCTTGTGCTTAAGAAATCTAGAGTTGATAAGCGTACTTTGTTATTTTTTTGTTCATTCCTCTCAATTTCCCATTTCTTTTCTGTAAATTTCTACCTTTTTCTCACAAGCTGTTTCCTTTCAGCTACCGGACCCCAAGCAGAGTGTGGAACTGCGAGTGGCCGTTATGGGTGCCAACGAGGCTGGCAAGTCTACTTTAATAGGTGTACTGACTCAAGGTAAAACGCTTTCTTTTTGAAGTGAAACTTCTTTTTGAAGTGAAACTTCTTTATCGGCGTTGGAAAAAAATTTGCGTCACGTCACGTCACGTCACGTCACGTCACGATTTTTGGTTACGCGCCATCTTTGTTCTGTTCCCCACCACGGTGGATTCGAATTAAGAGAACTTTATCCAGGGATAGCATGTCATTTAAGGGTTTTTGGACTTTTGGACTTTTGGGCTTTTGAACTTTTGGACTTTTGGATGGGACATTGGTACTTTGGGTCTTTGGGACTTTGGGACTTTGGGACTTTGGGACTTTGGGACTTTGGGACTTTTGGACTTTTGGACTTTTGGATGGGACATTGGTACTTTGGGTCTTTGGGACTTTGGAACTTTGGGACTTTGGGACTTTGGGACTTTTGGACTTTTGGACTTTTGGACTTTGGGACTTTGGGACTTTGGGACTTTGGGACTTTGGGACTTTGGGACTTTGGGACTTTGGGACTTTGGGACTTTGGGACTTTGGGACTTTGGGACTTTGGGACTTTGGGACTTTGGGACTTTGGGACTTTGGGACTTTGGGACTTTGGGACTTTGGGACTTTGGGACTTTGGGACTTTGGGACTTTGGGACTTTGGGACTTTGGGACTTTGGGACTTTGGGACTTTGGGACTTTGGGACTTTGGGACTTTGGGACTTTGGGACTTTGGGACTTTGGGACTTTGGGACTTTGGGACTTTGGGACTTTGGGACTTTGGGACTTTGGGACTTTGGGACTTTGGGACTTTGGGACTTTGGGACTTTGGGACTTTGGGACTTTTGGACTTTTGGACTTTTGGACTTTTGGACTTTTGGACTTTTGGACTTTTGGACTTTTGGACTTTTGGACTTTTGGACTTTTGGACTTTTGGACTTTTGGACTTTTGGACTTTTGGACTTTTGGACTTTTGGACTTTTGGACTTTTGGACTTTTGGACTTTTGGACTTTTGGACTTTTGGGCTTTTGGACTTTTGGATGGGACCTTGGTACTTTGGGTCTTTGGGACTTTCTGACTTTTGGAGTTTTGGACTTTTAGACTTTTAGACTTTTAGACTTTGGGACTTTGGGACTTTGGGACTTTGGGACTTTGGGACTTTGGGACTTTGGGACTTTTGGACTTTTGGACTTTTGGACTTTTGGCCTTTGGGACTTTTGGACTTTTAGATGGGACCTTGGTACTTTGGGTCTTTGGGACTTTGGAACTTTGGGACTTTGGGACTTTTGGACTTTTGGCCTTTGGGACTTTGGGACTTTGGGACTTTGGGACCTTGAGACCTTGGGACTTTGGGACTTTGGGACTTTTGGACTTTTGGCCTTTTGGACTTTTGGACTTTTGGACTTTGGACTTTGGAATTTTGGACTTTTGGACTTTTGGACTTTGGAATTTTGGACTTTTGGACTTTTGGACTTAATTTAAGGTGAGGTGAAAATTAAGTTTATGAAGAAGTTTCACTTCTTACGTGTGTACACTAAGTACACGCAATTTTTTTTAATACAGTTGCTCAAAAAGTGGCGTATTACAGGGACGTTTAGCGTTCGGGATGTGGGCTATTACACACTCGTGCTTTTTTCTTTACCTTTCCCGCACTAGTGCGCGTTTCCTTTCCCAACTGTCAAAATAATGTGTGATTCATGCAAATATTTCAAAAAAAGATACTAACTTGTTTCAATATCAGATTAAAAGTAATTTTAATTAAAATTTAAACATAAATTAATATAAGTATCGGCCAAATTAAATTTATAAATATAAAAAAAGTTGGCTGTATGAAGTGCACTGCCATAGTGTCTGCTTAGGTAGGTATATATTCTTTTACGGTTGCCGCCATTTTGGACAATTCAGGTTTATTGTGTTTTTATTATTTTATTAAATTGCTTAATTTTTTCGCAACTGTATTAAAAATAGTTGTTCAATACAACGTGTGGGATTGTTATTTCAACTCGTTCCGACTGTCCACCCTCGCCTTCGGCTCGGGTCAGCATCTGTCGTACTCGTCGTAATAACATAAATCCCACACTTATATCGAAAACTACTATATCGGCGTTGGAAAAAAATTTGCGTCACGTCACGTCACGATTTTTGGTTACGCGCCATCTTTGTTCTGTTCCCCACCGCGGTGGATTCGAATTAAGAGTACTTTATCCAGGGATAGCATGTCATTTAAGGGTTTGTGGGGGTAAGGGTGGGACTTTGGGACTTTGGGACTTTGGGACTTTGGGACTTTGGGACTTTGGGACTTTGGGACTTTGGGACTAGGGGACTTTGGGACTTTGGGACTTTGGGACTTTTGGACTTTTGGCCTTTGGGACTTTGGGACTTTTGGACTTTTGGATGGGATCTTGGTACTTTGGGTCTTTGGGACTTTGGGACTTTAGGACTTTTGGACTTTTGTGCTTTTGGACTTTTGGATGGGACCTTGGTACTTTGAGTCTTTGGGACTTTTGGACTTTTGGACTTTTGGAGTTTTGGACTTTTAGACTTTTAGACTTTGGGACTTTGGGACTTTGGGACTTTGGGACTTTGGGACTTTGGGACTTTGGTACTTTTGGACTTTGGGACTTTTGGACTTTTGGCCTTTGGGACTTTTGGACTTTTGGATGGGATCTTGGTACTTTGGGTCTTTGGGACTTTGGAACTTTGGGACTTTGGGACTTTGGGACTTTGGGACTTTGGGACCTTGAGACCTTGGGACTTTGGGACTTTGGGACTTTTGGACTTTTGGACTTTTGTACTTTAGACTTTGGACTTTTGGACTTTTGGACTTTTGGACTTTAGACTTTGGACTTTTGGACTTTTGGACTTTTGGACTTTTGGACTTTTGGACTTTTGGACTTTTGTACTTTTTGACTTAATTTAAGGTGAGGTGAAAATTAAGTTTATGAAGAAGTTTCACTTCTTACGTGTGTACACTAAGTACACGCAATTTTTTTTTATGCTATCCTGGTACTTTAGTTTTTGTATTCTTGCGGTTTAGAGCCCGGGATCCGCTTTTCCCGGGTATTTTTTCCAAAATATATTGAGAGCATAGAGCTGTACTAATTTTATAAAGACGAAATGTTTGTTTGTTATTGAAAAACTCGGAAACAGAAACCGATATAAAAAATTCCATCACCATTCCAAACACAAATATTCAAAAATAAACCGGCCAAGTGCGAGTTGGACTCGCCCATGAAGGGTTTCGTAGCAGCAAGTAACATGATTGATGTTTTAACACGTTCGCAGTGGTAGTGATTTTTCTAACCGAAAATTGCGGTTTATGACGTATTAAAAAAAAACTACCAGCTCTATCTCGTTCAAACTAATTTTCGTTGGTAGTTTTTATGGCAATGTACGTCATATATTGTTTTAAGATTTATCACTCTCTTAGTTTAGAAGTTAGAGGGGGGACACTCATTTTTCGACTTTGGAAATCCCTCTTGCGCAAACTATTCACTTTAGAAAAAAATGATGTTAGAAACCTCAACAGCATTTTGGAAGACCTATCTATAGATACCCCACACGTATGGGTTAGATGAAAAAAAAAATGTTGAGTTTCAGTTCTGAGTATGGGGACCCCCAAAATTTGCTGCTTTTTTTCTAGTGTTATATAAAAATCTTAATGCGGTTCACAGAATACATCTAGTTACCAAGTTTCAATAGCATAATGCCGTATAGTTTCGGAGAAAAGTGGCTGTGACACACGGACGGACAGACAGACAGACAGACATGACGAATCTATAAGGGTTCCGTTTTTGCCATTTGGCTACGAAACCCTAAAAAAAGGATTGTGTGGTTTTATGAAACTACGGTAAAAGTGAAACTTTTTCACTTTTCACATGCCGCCATGTTGTCAAAGCGCCATGGCCAACATGGCGGCCGACAGTCACGCGTCATGCAACACACAGACGAAAATTATGTAACGAAAAAATAAAAGTTTCAATTAAAAAAAATTAAAAAAGAAGAAGAAGAAAAAATAGAAAGCTACATTGTCACTGAATAGGCTATAATTTTATCCCATATTCCCATGGGAACGGGTGCAACCGCGTACAGCCGCTGAACTAGATAAAGACAACTATGAAATGTAAATTGTGCCAGTTGAAGTCAATGAATCGAAAATCGGCGCTCCGGTAGTGTAATCGTCTTACGATGACCATGCACTCAATCAAGGTCTTTGCTTACCATTTATGTCTATATTATAGGTGAATTAGACAACGGAAGAGGGAGCGCCCGTCTAAACATGTTCCGACATCTGCACGAAGTGAAGAGCGGCAGGACGTCCTCGCTCAGTCATGAAATACTCGGGTTTGATGCTCAGGTAGGAATTTTTTGATATTTAAAGCAATTTGATTTTCTATTGACTCAAAAGATTTTGATCTGTTCTTAGTTATTAAAGCTAAAATAAACTCGGGGTAGAGAACATCCCAGTTCTAAATTGCTCACATTATTAGCCAAATATTGTCGGTCGGAGTTGTGTTTCCCGCTTCAGAGCCCTTGAAAGAAAGTGGAACTCCTGGAAAGCAGATCCTGACGCTTCTTACCCAAAAATAATTGTTAGAGGTCTACATCCAGTAGAAGACTATGAAGGGGTCCCAAGCAAACCTTCCTTTTGACATTTAGTTGGCCAAAAAAACGTCAACCGCCTGTTGGGAAGGCATGGCTTATCTAGATGGCTTTGGCACTTCTTGCCGCCGGATGGGCGGTGACATTTTGACAAGCTAATTTATAAAAATGAATGTGTATGTACCGTCAAAGTTGAAAATCTTAATTTCTCTATTCCCTATTCACAATTTCCTTATCCATAGCTAAAAATAACCCATTCCCTTCCAGGGTAACGTGGTAAACTACGGCTGTTCAGAACTGATGACAGCAGAGCGCATTGGCGAGAGAAGTGCCAAGCTGGTGTCCTTCTTGGACCTGGCGGGACACAGCAAGTACCAGCGCACTACCCTGCACGGACTGTCGGGGTACTCGCCACATTACGCCATGCTGGTGGTAAGTTACTGGTACTTAGATGGGTGACCATCAGTTGCGTTCTTCGGAATGCTCGTTATGCCATGTGGTTCATCTAAAGACTTGCCCCCAAGGTTACTAGGCGCACAGAACCGTAGAGAAAGTTTTCTTGACCCTTGAAATTCCATTTAGAGAATTAAGTATGTTAAGTACAAAAACTCTACAAAATAATGTATAGTATACCTAAATATGGGACATGGGTGCTCCAGGGCAGTATGTCTCATGCAAAACCATAGGATAGGAACTTGCCCCCCAAGGTTACCAGGCGTACAGGAGCGTAGAGGAGATTCTAATGCGCTTTTAGTGTTGTTCTTGGATCTGGCGGCCCACAGCAAGTACCAGCGCACTACCCTGCACGGGCTGTCGGGGTACTCGCCGCATTACGCCATGCTGGTGGTAAGTTACTGGTACTTGGATGGGTGACCATCAGCTATGGGTGCTTCAGGCAGTATGTTTAAATCCATAGGGCACTTGCCCTCAACAACAGGGAATTGCCCACAAGGTTACTAGGCGTGCAGGACCGTAGAGGATGTTCTCATGAACTTTTAGTGTCGTTATAGACTAAAGACTTTCCCCCGACGTTACTAGGCGCACAGGGATTGTATTTGTATGGGTGCTTCGGGGCAGTGTCTCATGCAAAACCATAGGGCACGGCTATTGCCCCAAGGTTACTAGAGAAAGCTTTCTTGACCCATGAAATTCCTTTTACAGAATTAAGTAATAAGTACAAAAACTCTACAAATGTATAGAATACCTATGCGTATGTATAAATACGGGAGTGTATGGGTGCTCCAAGGCAGTATGTCTCATACAACCATTGGGAACTTGCCCCAACAATAGGGACTTGCCCCCAAGGTTACTAGGCGCACAGAACCGTAGAGGTGGTTTTCATGAGCTTTTAGTGTCGTTCCTGGATCTGGCGGGCCACAGCAAGTACCAGCGCACTACCCTGCACGGACTGTCGGGGTACTCGCCGCATTACGCCATGCTGGTGGTAAGTTACTGGTACTTGGATGGGTGATCATCAGCTATGGGTGCTTCAGGGCAGTATGTTTAAATCCATAGGGCACTTGCCCTCAACAACAGGGAATTGCCCACAAGGTTACTAGGCGCGCAGGACCGTAGAGGATGTTCTCATGATCTTTAGTGTCGCTATTGACTAAGACTTGCCCCCGAGGTTACTAGGCGCACAGGGATTATATTTGTATGGGTGCTTCGGGGCCAGTATGTCTCGTGCAAAACCATAGGGCACGGCTACAAGACTTGCCCCAAGGTTACTAGGCGGACAGGACCGTAGAGAAAGCTTTCTTGACCCATGAAATTCTTCATAATATATGTTAAGTACAAAAACTCTACAAACGTATAGAATACCTATGCATTATGTATGTGTAAATACGGGTGTGTATGGGTGCTGCCAGGCAGTATGTCTCATACAAAACCATAGGGCACTTTCCCCCAACAATAGGGACTTGCCCCCAAGGTTACTAGGCGCACAGAACCGTAGAGGTGGTTTTCATGAACTTTTAGTGTCGTTCTTGGACCTGGCGAACCACGCAGCGCTGACTGTCGGGATACTCGCCACATTACGCCATGCTGGTGGTAAGCTACTGGTACTTGGATGGGTGACCATCACCTCGCCTCTTTGTAACGTTTCTGTTAAAATCAGAGCTGAAATTATCACAGGTATTTCTGTTGCCGCTATAACAACACATACGAAAATGAGATATATTTAAGCCGGCTCCCATACAATAAACGTGTTTTAAGGACGTAACCGTACGTACTCGCGACCGACTCGCACTTGGCCGGATTTTTATTGAGTTCATTAAGTGAAATGTGTCTCGAAGTCTCTAAATACGGAACAAATAACGATCCACCAGTTTTCGAATCGAATGGCCGCGAATAACGCCCTTATAAAGTTTGTCGCACTAATTTCAACTTTATCCTAACGTAATAAAGACCAATTTCTTCTCCCTCAGATATCAGCCACAGCAGGCATCACACCCATCACAGAGGAACACATCGGTCTACTATCAGCGCTGGATCTGCCATTCTTCGCTGTGATCAGCAAGTGTGATATCTCCACTACGGCTGTCAAGAGTCTACTGGACAGGCTTGCGGTACTGCTCGCGCCGAGTAATAAGGTGAGGAACTCTGCGACTGTTCTGTGGTCCTGGTACTTTTATGTATAATATGTACTACTTTATATAAACGACGTTTGCGAGCCTCGTGTATCGTAAGTGAGGGGCCTGTTGGACCAAACATAAGGTGTTTTCTCACCTTTCATACCGTTATACTGGGGCTACATTAGCGGGCTACAGCGAATATTCGTGTTAACACGATGAGTTTGGCCGGGTAGATCGTTGCAACGCGTAGTATTCGGGCATAGACGATGTGTCATCGGGGCACTGTCGGTAAACTGCCCCGCATCAAAGGGATTTGTCTCGACAATATTCGCTGTCGTATCTACGCCTACGTTCTTTCACTGTCATCCAGACTTTGACGCGCGACGGACATGTTTCTTTTTTGAAATGAGTAACGAAAACGTGTTGGTGGTGCGAAACGGAGAGTATAAAAATAACCTCGACCACAAAAAGAAAACATTTGGTACATGATGCGTGGGTTAGAATGAAAAATAAGCTCAGTTGGACTAGCACGGTAGAAGAAATGAAGAAGAATAAAATTGCGTGTACTTAATGTACACACGTAAGAAGTGAAACTTCTTCATAAACTTAATTTTCACCTCACCTTAAATTAAGTCAAAAAGTACAAAAGTACAAAAGTTCAAAAGTACAAAAGTCCAAAAGTCCAAAAGTCCAAAGTCCAAAGTCCAAAGTCCAAAGTCCAAAAGGCCAAAAGTCCAAAAGTCCCAAAGTCCCAAGGTCTCAAGGTCCCAAAGTCCCAAAGGCCAAAAGTCCAAAAGTCCCAAAGTCCCAAAGACCCAAAGTACCAAGGTCCCATCTAAAAGTCCAAAAGTCCCAAAGGCCAAAAGTCCCAAAGTCCCAAAGTCCCAAAGTCCCAAAGTCCCAAAGTCCCAAAGTCCCAAAGTCCCAAAGTCCCAAAGTCCCAAAGTCCCAAAGTCCCAAAGTCCCAAAGTCTAAAAGTCTAAAAGTCTAAAAGTCTAAAAGTCCAAAAGTCCAAAAGTCCAAAAGTCCAAAAGTCCCAAAGTCCCAAAGACCCAAAGACCCAAAGTACCAAGGTCCCATCTAAAAGTCCAAAAGTCCCAAAGGCCAATAGTCCCAAAGTCCCAAAGTCCCAAAGTCCCAAAGTCCCAAAGTCCCAAAGTCCCAAAGTCTAAAAGTCTAAAAGTCTAAAAGTCTAAAAGTCTAAAAGTCTAAAAGTCTAAAAGTCCAAAAGTCCAAAAGTCCAAAAGTCCAAAAGTCCCAAAGTCCCAAAGACCCAAAGTACCAAGGTCCCATCCAAAAGTCCAAAAGTCCAAAAGTCCAAAAGTCCAAAAGTCCAAAAGTCCCAAAGTCCCAAAGTTCCAAAGTTCCAAAGTCCCAAAGACCCAAAGTACCAAGGTCCCATCCAAAAGTCCAAAACTCCAAAAGTCCAAAAGTTCAAAAGTTCAAAAGTTCAAAAGTCCCAAAGTCTCAAAGTTCCAAAGTCCCAAAGACCCAAAGTACCAATGTCCCATCCAAAAGTCCAAAAGTCCAAAAGCCCAAAAGTCCAAAAGTCCAAAAACTCTTAAATGACATGCTATCCCTGGATAAAGTACCTACTCTTAATTCGAATCCACCGTGGTGGGGAACAGAACAAAGATGGCGCGTAACCAAAAATCGTGACGTGACGTGACGCAAATTTTTTTCCAACGCCGATAAAGAAGTTTCACTTCAAAAATTCTCTGATGTCAAACTACAGAGCAACTATGCAACACACTCCGGCACGATACATCGCGTTAACGCGACAGAAATCTGTTCGCGATATAATGTAGACAGGAACATCGTGTATGCCCGTATACGATGTTTTTAGCGCGCCAACGCGACACGAATCTTCGCCCGCTAATGTAGCCCCACCATTACTGATGGCCAAAATGTTGTAATATTAGTATGTATAAGCCCCGCAAGTTGGTATTGCGCTGGAACCTTGTCACAATGACAGCTAAATGACGTCATCGTGACGTAGCGCGAGCGCGGGCTGGCCTCGCGAAGCTGCGTACGGTATTTTTTTAGTACTGACGGCTCGACGGACATACGTCACTAAGATGGCCGCCAAGCGCAATATCAACTTGCGGGGCTTATAAACTATTATAATTCTCTTTGCTATTAGAAGAACTCTGCGACTGTTCTGTGATCCTAGTACTTTTTGTATTATGACTTTCTACACTCTACACTAAGAAATTGGTCTACTATCAGCGTTGGACCTGCATTTTTGGCGGTTATAAGCAAGTGTGACATCTCCAATATTTTTCTTCCTCGCCAAATTGACGTCGCCAGCCTGATGGTAAGCCATGGCACATCTATCGATTGGGGGCCACTCTCACAGTCCGTAACACTTCTGACAGTGGTCCTCAAGTTGGCGGATCTGTGATGTACCTCTATACGCTCCGTTGAACACATACGCGGCATTTATCCCCGAAAGGGTAGTCAGAGGAATATTATATGTCTACATCTCACCTTTTAGATTTTGTTCTACGTAATAGTTGTTGATATGGCCGTACGCATGTTGTGACTGCCCGCTGTTGAAAAATTTGAAGCCGATATAAGCCTTCAAGTTGGCTTAACGACGGCCATTTTACTGGTAACTGGGACTAGAACTTTCATTTATTTCCAGAAACCACTGCTAATAACGGACGAGAATTTGGCAAGGAACTGCGTCGCGCCTCAGAAGTTGATCATAGCCTCTCTGGACAACAATAACGATGTTGAGGAAGACGAGTGAGTATTGTTTCATTTTTTTTGTATTAATAATAATATTTTATTATAGATTATAATCTGGAATAACACATAGACTACTTTTATCCCGGTCATAAGTTCCCATGGGAAGCGGGAATGGTTACAGAATTTCACGCGCACAGTACGGTATAGTCGTAATTCACATCTGTGTCACATCAAAGGCTACAGCGGTGAATAATTAAATTATACACCCACTTTTTCCAGTACATAGTGTCCATTTAGTGCCATGTGGGGCAAGCCTATTGCAATTTCCTGGCACTATATAAAGGTGAAAAGGGGGGCGGGCTATACTCCCTCCCACCTACTTATCACAACTCGAGCTACCAGGATAACAGGACTGCATTAGAACCTACTGTTCGTCTAGTCTAGGCAGACTTCAACGTAAATGGTTGAAGTATTTACTATATAATATGTCCCGAGGGAGTTTTCAAAAGTTCCTTGTTAATGTATTTCAAAATTACAACTATCAGCAGATTTAATAATATTGTTTTGCAAGGGGCCGCGTATATGCGGGCGAGAGAATCGCAACGCTATATCGTCCTGTCAAGTATTCTATACTTTATTTATCTAATATATATTTTGAAGCGCTCGTGGCCCCGCTGACTCAGTGTTCTGTAAACGATCACTGCAGTAAGCAACATTTACTGTGGCCGGATATGGATGGGTGACCACCACGTGGACCACTTTGTGACATTTATTTACGAGCGTTTCCGTGCTTCGGAAGGCACGATAAGCCGTTGGTCCCGGTTGTCGGTAAAATGACAGTCGTTAAGCCAAGTTGAAGGCCTTACGGGCGGCTTGAAAAATTTCAACTGTGGGTCGTCACAACCTGCGCCCGGGTCGGCAGCGCGAGTGTAGCGCCTCTGGTGTTGCAAACGTCTATAGGCTACGGTTACCAACCTTCCGGTGGGCCGTAAGCTTGTCTGCCACCTAAGTAGTATAAAAAAAAAATTGCGTGTACTTAGTGTACACACGTAAGAAGTGAAACTTCTTCATAAACTTAATTTTCACCTCACCTTAAATTAAGTCAAAAAGTACAAAAGTACAAAAGTCCAAAAGTCCAAAAGTCCAAAAGTCCAAAAGTCCAAAAGTCCAAAAGTCCAAAGTCCAAAGTCCAAAGTCCAAAAGGCCAAAAGGCCAAAAGTCCAAAAGTCCCAAAGTCCCAAAGTCCCAAGGTCTCAAGGTCCCAAAGTCCCAAAGTCCCAAAGTCCCAAAGTCCCAAAGTTCCAAAGTCCCAAAGTTCCAAAGACCCAAAGTACCAAGGTCCCATCTAAAAGTTCAAAAGTCCAAAGTCCAAAGTCCAAAGTCCAAAAGTCCAAAAGTCCAGAAGTCCAAAAGTCCAAAAGTCCAAAAGTCCAAAAGTCCAAAAGTCCAAAAGTCCAAAAGTCCAAAAGTCCAAAAGTCCAAAAGTCCAAAAGTCCAAAAGTCCAAAAGTCCAAAAGTCCAAAAGTCCAAAAGTCCAAAAGTCCAAAAGTCCAAAAGTCCAAAAGTCCAAAAGTCCAAAAGTCCAAAAGTCCAAAAGTCCAAAAGTCCAAAAGTCCAAAAGTCCAAAAGTCCAAAAGTCCAAAAGTCCAAAAGTCCAAAAGTCCAAAAGTCCAAAAGTCCAAAAGTCCAAAAGTCCCAAAGTCCAAAAGTCCCAAAGTCCCAAAGTCCCAAAGTCCCAAAGTCCCAAAGTCCCAAAGTCCCAAAGTCCCAAAGTCCCAAAGTCCCAAAGTCCCAAAGTCCCAAAGTCCCAAAGTCCCAAAGTCCCAAAGTCCCAAAGTCCCAAAGTCCCAAAGTCCCAAAGTCCGAAAGTCCGAAAGTCCCAAAGTCCCAAAGTACCAAAGTACCAAAGTCCCAAAGTACCAAGGTCCCATCCCAAAGTCCCAAAGTCCCAAAGTCCAAAAGTCCCAAAGTCCCAAAGACCCAAAGTACCAAGGTCCCATCCAAAAGTCCAAAAGTCCGAAAGTCCCAATGTCCAAAAGTTCTAAAGTCCCAAAGACCCAAAGTACCAAGGTCCCATCCAAAAGTCCAAAAGGCCAAAGTCCAAAAGTCCAAAAGTCCAAAAGTCCAAAAGTCCCAAAGTCCCAAAGTTCCAAAGTTCCAAAGTCCCAAAGACCCTAAGTACCAAGGTCCCATCCAAAAGTCCAAAAGTTCAAAAGTTCAAAAGTTCAAAAGTTCAAAAGTTCAAAAGTTCAAAAGTCCCAAAGTCTCAAAGTTCCAAAGTCCCAAAGACCCAAAGTACCAATGTCCCATCCAAAAGTCCAAAAGTCCAAAAGCCCAAAAGTCCAAAAACCCTTAAATGACATGCTATCCCTGGATAAAGTACTCTTAATTTGAATCCACCGTGGTGGGAAACAGAACAAAGATGGCGCGTAACCAAAATTGTGACGTGACGTGACGTGACGCAAATTTTTTTCCAACGCCGATAAAGAAGTTTCACTTCAAAAAAAAACATTTTATATTATAGTCTTTTTCTGGACAGCTCAGCAATCATGTAAACATGTCATGTTTTGACAGAAGTTGTCTATGATCATAGTGTTGTAACTAAACTGATTCTAATTATGTAAGTAATCATTGAGTTATATCTAGTTCACCGTACATTCATTTACTTCGGTTAATCAATCGCCAAATTCATCAAATCATGTAATTCGGTATATCTATACATATTATGTGCAATAACTTTTTATATTAATTTAATTAAAGGATCTTTAAAAAAAAAGAAACTTTTAGAAAATTTAATATTAAAATCATTTATTTACAATAATATATTAGTTTAGGGATGATAAAATGTGTAGACGCCTCGTTGGCTGCTCGCCGTTCTTACAGAAGCAGACTAAGACATTTTGAGAGATTTCTAATGTGGGGTTTTTAAATCCAAAGAAAGGGAACTAGGCCATTATAATGACAAGGTGACAGGTATATTCGAAGCAAAGTAGTAAAAAATTATAGCTTTTTGAACAAGCGCAATAAAAGCATAATAACTTGTGTGTACTTGAATGTAATGTAAGGAATGACCAATAAAAACTACATATCTTTTCTGTCCGACTTCACCTATCCAAAAAGATAAATGTTCCGTATACTGTGGTCCGAATCAACCCATTACCAAAAGTTCTTGGGCGATTCGAACCGCGGTGCGAAACGACTCATTTAAAAAGAGCTCTTTGGCAATTCAAACCGCGGTTCGAACCGCTCACGGTGCGAAACGACTAAAGACCCTAAGAGTCTGGTTGTTTATATGTATCATAAATATGTATTTACAAAAAAATAAGTTACAAATAATATCCGTTATACTTTTGATTGTTGGCACTTGATGGAACTTGTTTTAATACATTACAAAAGTGCCTTTTCACACGTACCGGTTGCCGGGTAGCCGGTGCCGGGTAACCGGCGGCGAATGCAAGCGGTTGCCGGGCAAATCACGCCGTTAGGTACGTGTGAAAGCTATAGTACACGGCCATACACCCGGGTACCCGGCACCCGGCAACCGGTACGTGTGAAAGGGGCAAAGACTCGCACTCGTCGCTCTCTGGGTCAATAAGATATATTATTAAAGTAAGTACATTTTTTCGAACTGACAGATTGATAAAACAATGACCTCCTTTTAAAATTAATTGGCCAGTACAACAGTTTTACAACCAGTGGCGGATACAGAAAATCCACAAGGGGGGGGGGCGCAAAATAAAATTTTGAGTCGACACCCCCCCCCCCTGCAGGAGATATGCCACCTCAACGGAGATCTTGCGTTTACCTCAAATCACCCTGACGGCTATCGCCATCTGTGGGCTATATAATCTTGCCGCATTGCGGGCATTCCGGAAATTCGTCCATATGGGGGCCCCGTATGGGGCCATGCTTCGCATGATTCCAAGGTACAATCTCTCTTGGTAAATGGTGTCTGAAATTCTATTGGTTATCGTGTAGGTATGTGATCCTTTTTATTTTATACCACTAAGGTGACAGACAAGCATACGGCCCACCAGAAGGACTGGCGGTCACCGCAGCCTATGAACGTTTGCGACACCAGAGGTGCCACACTCGCGCTGCCAACCCTATAAAAACCTTCTAAGACCTAAGACCCCTTTTGAAGAACTCCATACCGTAGGCGCTTGGGAAAACCGAGGCAGGGTGATCATTCCACAACCTAAGCGTGCCCAGAAGAAAGCTCCTATCGGATCTATCCGTGCTCGAGCGCTCCGGACGTAGAGTGTGAGGATGAACTCCCTGTCTGTGGCGAGCGGTGCGATGATATCCATGCTGAGCGGTAGTTTGCACTATCAGGGGTTTCGTATTAAACATAAAGATATGTGGGGAAAATGACGTATTTAGCAAGACATCGTATTCAACATACATAAATACAGATACGCCTCTTTCCCGGTGGGGTAGACAGAAACGGCTCCATATTGGCTCACCTAAAGTTCTTTATCCGAAATTGTTCTTCCTAATGATTTCTAAGCCGAATGATCGCTCGTCCTAAAATTTTTCATCCTAAAGTTTTTCATTCATACTATTAGTAGGGCTACTGGCGATGTTCATGACTCTAGTGTTCCGAAAATTGAAATTAAACACTTATATCTGCAAATATATTGAAAATCCTACTGTTTTTTATCGTAACGCTTTTATCCCTGAACATAATTACTATAATATTGTCACTCATGCTCGGAAAGAAACATTTACCGAGTGTAATAAAAAATATATGTGGGTAGAATATATTTATAGTTTTAATTTGAACATACTTTAAAGCCACGGTACTAGCCACTTAACATTAAAGCCACGGTAAATGTTGAAAAAGGCATGTTATAAGTAGGCGCCATCGATTATTTAACGTTTGAACACGTACCTTAATTTGATTTATGTTTGTGTCTATGTTAATCGTCTAATTCGTATTTGGCGTGGTTTTGTTTAGGCGGCAATAAAAAAAATAACCACGAAGGCTAATGCGGGAGCTCCGCTCCGCTCTCGCCTTGGCCTTCTAACCTAACCTATCCTAATCGGATTGCGGGTGTGATCACCAAAGCAAGTTTATTAAGGCCGCGTGGGTCAGATTTTGAGTTTTTTGAAACAATCCTAGTCAAAAAGTAAAGGGTTTTTAAATCTGAAAAATATATATGTAATAGTTAAGGATATAAGCTAAACATATTCCGAGCCCGTTACACGATCCAATAAATTTCACTAGATAGAAAAAAATCCCAAAGTTGACTCTCTCAGAAAAGTTTTTTCAATACTGTGGCTAAACTATTAACATTTTATATATTTTTTTGCACTCAATTAAAGGTATTAAGTTTTTATACACATTTTCCGAGCGTTTTTCTATAAACAACTATTTACATAGTTATCATGTACGAATATCTACCAAACGCAATAGAATTGCGCCGCTGACGGCCGATCAGTCTCACCCTGGCGCGTGTGGAGGCAGGACCTGTGTCAGTTTTTTTCGCAACTATTTCGTAATTATTATGCCAAATTACGTTGAAATCGCGCCACAGTATAAAAATATCAGTAATGGGCAAAATGTAATTAGATTAACCGTTACAAATACATACGCGACTCATGGTAAAAATGTGGTGATCTTTTACTTTTTAAGTGTTTTCACGACATGGTAACCAGCTACCTAATGCATTAAAATGTCTACGAATTACATGATAATTTCGCAATCCAACATGGCGGCCACGCCGTAATCACAAAATTTCATGATGGGTATCGTTTAAGGGGTTTTTTGGTATGCTGAGTACGAAGTACGTGATAATTTTGCAATCCAATATGGCCGCCGCGCCGTAATCACAAAATTTCATGATGGGTATCGTTTAAGGGGTTTTTTGGTATGCTGAGTACGAATCACGTGATAATTTTGCAATCGAATATAGTCGCCGCGCCGTAATCACAAAATTTCATGATGGGTATCGTTTAAGGGGTTTTTTGGTATGCTGAGTACGAATCGCGTACTAATTTTGCAATACAAGATGGCCGCCGCGCCGTAATCACAAAATTTCATGATGGGTATCGTAAGGGGTTTTTTTGGTATGCTGAGTACGAATCACGTGATAATTTTGCAATCCAATATGGCCGCCGTGCCATAATCACAAAATTTCATGATGGGTATCGTTTAAGGGGTTTTTTGGTATGCTGAGTACGAATCACGTGATAATTTTGCAATCCAATATGCCCGCCGCGCCGTAATCACAAAATTTTATGATTGGTATCGTAAATGGTAGTATCGTAAGTATGGTAGTATCGTAAATCATACGTAGCAGACTGTAGTGTAAAAGAGATCGAATCAAAACCCCCCGAAGAAAACAATTGTTACCCCCTTTTAGCCATGTTCTGGAATGAATTTCAATAAAATACGAAACACATCTTCCATCAATTATGTTAGAGATGATTTATGCAAATTTTGAAGAAGATCCGACCAAGGAATCCTGTGGTCCCATACAAACTTTGTAACCCTTTTCCAACTCACGCTTGACCGATTTCTCAAATTTCTCAATTTTTCGTTAATCAACATATAACACCCGATCTGTGTGCCAAATTTCATAACGCTAGGACAATTGGAAGTGGCCTAGAGGTTTTGATGACCGGTCAGTGAGTGAGTCAGTCAGTGCCAAAATTAGCTATATTCACAGGGTCATATTTCAGGATCTACTAAAGCTACATCTATGAAATTTGGTACACTGCCTTAGTACTAGTATATGATTACGTACGTATAATTTTATTTCTGTACTTGCAATAAGCACTGAGCTACAGGGTGGTCAAAAGTGGGTCGAAGCGGTTCGTGTAAATAGAGTACGGAATGCGCTCGGCCTGTTGCTGGAACTTTGCCTGCGCACTGCCGTGCGCTTAGATAGAGACACATGTTCCATTCTTCGTTCTAACATTTGTGTGTGGTTGGATTGCATGAACGACACAGACTAAAAAAACTTGTTCGGTTTACTGTGAGTAAGTTAACCGCGTGCCAATTTGCAACTGTGCAAGACGTGGTCAGAGTTAAGAAGTTATTTATTTAACTCAGAGCTTACTAACTCTATATTTATGTATTTAACTCGACTCTCCGCGCAAGTGGGCCTAAATAGCTTAGGCGGCCAAATTGAATTCCAAAATGATCATGTTATTCGTACTCAGCATTCGAAAAAACCCATTAAACGATATTCATTACGAAATTATGTGATTACGGCGTGGTGGCCATTATGGATTGCAAAATTATCATGTGATTCGTCCTCAGCATACCAAAAAACCCCTTAAACGATAACCATCATGGATTTTTGCGATTACGGCGCGGCGGCCATATTAAATTTCAAAATTATCACAGGATTCGTACTCAGCATACCAATACACCCCTTAAACGATACCCATCATGAAATTTTGTGATCACACCACGGTGGCCATATTGGATTGCAAAATTATCATGTGATTCATACTTAGCATACCAAGAATTCCCTTAAACTATACCCATCATGAAATTGTGTGATTACGGCGCGGTGGCCATATTGGATTGCAAAATTAGTACGTAATTCGTACTCAGCATACCAAAAAACCCTTTAAACGATACCCATCATGAATTTTTGTGATTACACCGCGGCCGCCATTTTGGATTGCAAAATTATCACGTGATTCGTACTCAGCATACCAAGAAACCCCTTAAACGATACCCATCATGAAATTTTGTGATTACGGCGCGGCGTCCATATTGGATTGCAAAATTATCATGTGATTCGTACTCAGCATACCAAGAAACCCCTTAAATGATACCCATCATGACATTTTGTGATTACGGCGCGGCGTCCATATTGGATTGCAAAATTAGTACGTGATTCGTACTCAGCATACCAAAAAACCCTTTAAACGACACCCATCATGAAATTTTGTAATTACACCGCGGCGGCCATTTTGGATTGCACAATGATCCCGTGATTCATACTTAGCATACCAACTTTAAAAATTTTTATGACCAGCTATTATGTAATTTACATTTTTTACGCAACTGTAGCAAACGTACGCAACGGAAACTCTCAAAAGAAATGAAATATCCTAGTTGTCGAAAAATGTTTCGTTGCTGCTAAGCTCTTATTCGCCTTAGCGTGATGTTATAAATTTTGGTATTTTTCAAAAATGGACATTCTGTTAAGAAACTCTTGAAATTCAATTAGCAGTCTCTTAGACTCTAGAGTTAGAACAACTAAACAAGCAAACAAACTCTTTAGCTTAAAAATAATAGTATAATATACATAATTTATTTACGATTAACTCATTTATTTTTATTTACGAAACTAATAAATCACTACACTTAATAAAGTTAGATGCATTTACTACGTCAAACAAAGTTAGCATGCTGTTTCTTTCTACTATACTGTATACTGTGGCATGAGAGTTGACTGCCGCTGCCGGCGCGCGGTGTGTCTTGCGCCCGGGGCGAGGGGAGCGCCAAATGCCTACTTGTGCTGGTTAACCGCCCCTTAAGATAATTTACTGGTTTTCAATTAGAATTAATCTTTGTTTTATTCCCAAAACCAACTTATACTAGCTGTCAGTGTTAAAACCTAGCATTTACCAAATTAAAATAGTAAAAGCCCAAAAAAAATGTATTAATAAAGGTTACACAAAATTAATGTATATAATACTGATTATTATGAATAATAAGAATTCTAAACAAAAAAGATATGACTTTCAATAATAGTGTAAAAGATGGTTATGTTGAAAAAATATAGGAAAATCAATAGAAGTATAATAGATGTTTATTGCTACTGACATTCATTATGAAGTTGAATGCTTCGAAATTATGAACATTAGAGACAGAGTACTCGTAGTTAGAAATTGTGATTGTTAGGATGAAAAATGTTAGGAAGAAATTATTCGGATTTCCAATTATAGGAGTTGAAAATTTAGGTGAACTTTGGTGCACCCGACAGAGACCACCTGCTGTGTCCAATGCTATGAATAGATAGGCTAGAATGCCACCCTGCCACAACTTCTTTGCTCCTTCTCCTTTAATAATTGTTTTCATACATGCTCGCTGGTTTCGGGTACCTACTGTTGCTTGACATGTCGTTTTTTTTAGTATGTCTTCCGATTTGATTGCCATACGTATGTCTAGGTCGACATCTACCGGGTTGTCCGTTTACTCTCGCTTCATTAATCTGTTTCATCAATCGTCCTTCGTCCATCATCTGGCAGACACCTACAGACACCGTATTATTTACTTATCGACTGATTCAGCATAGGATATAAATACCCCATAAATTTCTACTCGCGTAGTTGAACGAAGTTCGTCGGCGAAGTCGCCCGACTACTCTACACTATCGTATGCGTCCAACTTCGCGAGTAATGTAGAGGAAGCATTATAGTTAAAGACCAAAATTTTGGGTAGCCTGGCGCGCGCGGTGCAGACGAACGACGACGCGTGCGCCGTGTTTGAGCCACCCAAGGGGGGGGGGGGCGCGCGCCCCCCGCGCCCCTACCCTGTATCCGCCACTGTTTACAACACTATGGCAAAGACAAACAAGTCTGAGAAAAAATAATTTAATGACAAGCAAAAATGACAGTCTTAAACTTTTACCATCCGAGTATTTTTCATGAAATTATTCTATAATCTAAAGGTTTATTAGTGTCGAAATGTCCGCATAAATCTAACTAGAGTTCCTTGAAACGACTATGATCAGGATTGATAATTAAATGTAAGTAATTATGGAGCAGTCAAGATCCAATTGCTTTGTTTACTATATTATTTACATCTGTTGAATTCCACTATACACACTGATATTATCGCGACACGTGGTACGGCGATAAAATCTTCGTGATTTTCTCGCTCGTTTAGACTGCCCCTAAGTTACTGTTTTAAACATTAACTTCGAAGTGAATTTGCATTTCCAGATGTTCAGAATCGGAAACAATTCCGGTGTTTCCCGTGAGCTGCGTCAGAGGGAACGGCATTAGCGCTTTACATGCTTACCTGCTCGCTCTGAGACCGCCTCAACCTGTGCCCACGCAACGGACGGACGATGTAAGTATAGCTGTAGTGATATCTCTCTACGTGTTATGTACTCCTGGTACTTTTGATTAGTTTTAGTACCTCTTCGCCATGAGGCAGGAACAGATGTAGTGTTTCTGATTACCTGGTACTTTTGGTACATTTCTGTGCTGCTAGCCCTAAGACCGCCTTTTTACGGCAGAGACAGAGAGATGATGAGATTATTATAAAAAAACCGGCAAAGTGCGAGTCGGACTCGCCCATGAAGGGTTCCGTAGCAGCAAGTAACATAACATTAAATTTCTTGTAATTCGTTGTAACTTTGATTGATGGTTTTAACCAAAGATTTCTATATGCATATAGAAGTCTTTGGTTTTAACACGTTCACTGTGGTAGTGAATTTTCTAGGCGTAATTTGCGGTTTAAGACGTTTAAAAAAACTACTTAAGATCTCGTTCAAACCAATTATGGCAATGTACATTATATATTTTTTTAGATTTGTCATTCTCTTAGTTTAGAAGTTAAAGGGGGGGGGGGGACATTTTTCAACTTTGGAAGTGTCTCCTGCTCAAACTATTCAGTTTAGGAAAAAATGATGTTAGAAACCTCAAAATCATTTTTGAAGACCTATCTATAGATAGGTATACACATATGAGTTTGATGAAAAAAAATATTACAGTTTCAGTTCTGAGTCGAAAAAGTACCACGTGAACATGATACATGCAGAAAGTATATCGCTATATTTGCCACGGATACCAAAAGTACCAGGCTAACATAACACGTGCAGAGGTATATCTACATCACTCGTTTTGTTGTAGGACGACGGGTGCGAGTTCCAGATAGACGAGATCTTCCACGTGGGGGACAGTAGTGCCCCCGTGGTGGGGGGACTGCTCGCTAGGGGACACCTGTACGAGGGGGACAACGTTATACTTGGTGAGTGGGTTTATACTTAGGTACTTCTTACTAATATTATAAATGCGAAAGTTTGTGAGTGAGAATGTTTGTTACTCTTTCACGCTCAAACCGCTGAGCGGATTTGGCTGAAATTTGGTACAGAGATACATTATAGTCTGGAATAACACATAGGCTACTTTTTTATCCCGGGAATAAGTTCCCACGGGAACAAATTTTGCGCGGGCGAAGCTGCGGGCATCAGCTAGTATACAATAAAGAGAAGGAAAACTCGAAATAAAACTCGGTTTTCAGTAAAATGAAAATCGTTAAGCCAAGTTGAAGGGTTTATGGGCGGCTTGAAAAAAATTCAACCTCGGGTCGCGGCGACTTGCGCCTGTCCGTTTCAACACGGCAATAGGCTCATCTTCTATTACGTGGGACATAAAACTATAATGTAAAATGTGGGCGTATACTATGCCTCTGCCTACCCCTTCGGGTATATAGGCGTGACTATATGTATGTATATTATTAAAACAAAAGTTTGTATGTGTAAATGAATGTTTGAAACTCTTTCACGTTTTAAAGGATGAACAGACCTGACTGAACTTTTTTATTCCGTATTAATTTCGCAAAACGGGTACTGAATTTCATTTTAATATATCATACATACATAGTCACGCCTTCATACCCGAAGGGATAGGCAGAGGCATTAGTACTGTCCATATGTAACCTTTTTAGTTTTAGTTCCACGTATGGTGGTAAGCCAAATGCCGAACGGTGAGTGAAATGTTGGAATGGACAAACGCATGTAGTGATTCCCGTATTCATCATAAATATTCACGGACATTCACACAACGCTATCTGATCCCAAAGTAAGCTAGGAATAACCTGCTTGTGTTGTGGGTATCAGACCACGGATATTAATATATATATACTTTTAAATACATACATATTATACATAGAAACGCCCAGACTCTTGAGACAAACATTAATGGGTCACACAAATATTTGTCTCCGGTGGGAATCGAACCCACGACCTCCAGCGCCATAAGCATCATGTTCCAGCAATATCTTTACAATATCTTCACAAATATTTTAAAGACGAAAATTTTGTGTGTGTGTATGTTTGTAATGCATAAACTCAAAAAATACCGCTCCGATTTTAAAAATTCTTTCACCATGGTAAAGCTACTTTCACCCTAAGTAAAATAAGCTATATTTTATTCCCATATTCCCGCGGAAACGGGAGCTACGCGGGTGATACCGCGTGACTTCCGCTAGTCTATACTAATGTTTGTTTGTAACGAATAGGCTCCGGAACTACTGGACCGATTTGAAAAATTCTTTCACTGTTGGAAAGCTACACTCTTTGCGGTGAACATATGCTATATTTTATTCCCATATTCCCGCGAAAACGGGAACTACGCGGGTGAAACCACGTGTCGTCCGCTAGTAATAAATATAATTGTAATACTAAGTAACATACAATCCACAGGTCCCCTAGAAGATGGTTCTTTCGGTACGGTCCGAGTCCGCAGCATATACCGGAACAGGGCCCCAGTGGGCGCGGTCCGGGCCGGGGCCTGCGCCAGTGTGGGCCTGGCGGGAGGGACGCCTCGCCCGGGGATGGTACTGCTGAGGCCCAGGACTGCTCGCCCGGTTAATAGACCTGCTTTTGGGGCATGCGAGCCTGGTACTTGCAAGCAGCGACAGGTATGTTAAGAGTCTTGAACTACTTTCCATTCACCCCCCCCCCCCGGCTCTAGATTAGGGGCGGTCCGGGCCGGGGTCTGCAGGCCTGGCGGGAGGGACGCCTCGCCCGGGGATGGTACTGCTGAGGCCTAGGACCGCGCGACCGGTTAATAGACCTGCTTTTGGGGCATGCGAGCCTGGTACTTGCAAGCAGCGACAGGTATGTACATACTCTTGAATAGGTTAGTATATCCCCCTCTCCCCCCCTTTATCTTTCTCAAATACTTGAAGAAAGATTAACTCTACTGAGTCCGAGGAACGCCCGGCAGACTGCTTTTGAGCCATGCGACCCTGGTACCCGCAGGCAGCGACAGGTATGTTTAGGAGCTTTGAACTACTAGCACAGGGTGGAAACTCCATACAAAAATGTTCGTTTTCACCCATACCACGTAATGTGAATGCTTAAAATCAAGCTTCAATGGTGTGTGAGTATTCTAGGGTCACTAGCTATGGAAACAAAATAATAAGGAACATAATGCAATCTCATGTATGTACCTAGGTACTTTTTTTTCAAGTCTACCCTCGGCTAAGCACAAATTAAACCAAAGCAATAGCCCAAAGCACTTAGGTAGTAATACGTAATGCAACGCAGTGACACTCTCTCGAGTACTGACACGGGAACATTAATTTTGGTGGGGGGATGGGGAAGCTTACTCAGGTGGGAGGCAGGGAGTTGCCGATCTGTATGTAATACTATTATATTATCTTTGCTACTAGTATTGTTCAATTGAACTACTAGTATTATTATTTGGGTTCTTCAAGAGGAGCGTGAAGAGGCACATCACAGGGCCGCTAACTTGAGGACCGCTGTCGAAAGTCTTAAGGAATGTCAGAGTGATGCGCCACGGCTTACCATCAGGCTGGTGGCGACGTCAATTTGGCGAGCTAAATTGAAAAAAAATCCTTACCCTTTTCCCTGGCGGGAGGGACGCCTCGCCCGGAAATGGTACTACTGAGGCCTAGGACCGCGCGGCCAGTTAATAGACCTGCCAAAACCAGAGGCTTGAGCTACTTAGCTTTTCCCCTCTCTCCCTCAGTACTCGAAGACCTGGTGGAGAGGACGCCTCAACTGGGAATGCTACTGAGGCCTAGGACCGCCCTCCTTCTCTCTCAAATACTCGAAGATAGAATGGTTCTGCTAAGGTCGAGGACCGCCCGTCTACAGACCTGCTTACGTGACATGAGAGCAGGCCTCCGTCACTCGCTCAAAATCGCGCGCTATGTACCTACCGCTCGGCATCTCCCTGGGGATACAACTGGCAGAGGGCTGCCGGACGCCCGACTGAGCGCTCGCATCGCACCGCACCGCACGTTTCCCGCGCTTACGCTTCGAAATACCGAAACCACGTAATTATTGTGCAGTAGATGGGTGTAATAGTACAAAAACAAAAGAAAATTTGTCGTTTTTTAAATTGCCGAGAGACGGAGAAAGCCGAGTAATATTTTAAATCTTATCAATTTGAATGTTTTTACCATTTATTTGTTTGAACATAAGTAGGTAGGTGATAAGTATGTAAATCTTAAATTAAGGAGTTATTTGAGTTAGGTATTATAAAATTGTTGTTTTTTATAGGCAATTCAATGTTTTATATGGGGACTCAGTGTTCTGTAATCGATCACTGTAGTAAGCAACTTTCACTATGGCCAGTTCTTGGATGGGTGACCATTCATGTGACCACTTTGTTACCTTTATTTGAGCGTTTCCGTGCTTCGGAAGGCACGTTAGGCCGTTGGTCACGGTTGCCAATAAAATAGCAGTCAGAAAAATTTAAACAGCAGAGGGTCACAACCTGTACTTGGTACAAACTATAAAAAAATGAAATGTGGGCATCTAATATGCCTCTGCCTTCCCCTTCGGAGATCTACGTGTGACCATTTTTTTTTTTTTTTTATACCACTCGAGTGGCAGACAAGCATACGGCCCCACCAGATGTACCGGTGGTCACCGCAGCCTATGGACGTTTGCAACACCAGAGGCGCCACAATCGCGCTGCCAATATATAGGTGACCATATGTATGTGTGTGTAACATAGTAAGGTGGGATTGCCGGGTGAGATAGGTGAATAGCCGGTACTTACGCTAAAGGTAATGTTAGTTAAATTTAGATTTCTTTGATATTTTAGTTATGGGTAGGCATAAGATAAACAATATAAATATATAGATATACCTACCTACTGTGATTCATAATTTATTTTTCGTTTTAACGTGCATTTATAAAAGCGTGTTTTTCTAGGGTTTTTTTTAAACCATTCATAATTTTTTCCTTACATTCCATTACATTGTTAGTTACATACACGTCGACCTACTAAAAGCGTATTAAAACATGGTTGATTCGTAACATTTGTTTTATTACAACAATCATTATAGGTTCAACCCTAGCGCATTCTTACGATGACGTCACTCGCACAGCGGGCAACACAGTCTCGACGCTATGCGCGCGTGTTTAAGGTACAATTCTTTTCGTTCTGAGCAGCAGGTATTATTATTACAATTTTGTAGGCTAATATAGCGTAGGTATTGTCGCTTTTGTATGGGAGTGATGTATCTGTTACGCAGTAACTATTTAGTAATCTGTGATGAGAGCCTGGTACTTGCAAGCAACGACAGGTCTGCATATACTCTTGGCGCTACATACCTAAATTAGACCCCCCCCCCACACACCTCTTTCGGAATGGTCCTGATGAGGACTGTGCCCCCCCCCCCCCCCCCCACTGAAAAATTTTCAAAGATAGGATGGGACGCCTTGCCAGAAAATGGTCTTTCTGAGATAGATATGTGCAGCATTCAACTCAATTATTTATTATTTAACTTACTATTAGCATAATCTACTACCTATATTTTTTTACCCATATAAATATTGAAATAATTTTATTCACATATTTACAAAATGAGAATTTAAAATTTCTTAAACTCTACATATTTATATACAGGAAAAACAAAAACAAAGAAAATTAACAATAAAAAAAAGAAGAGAGGGGTGTGACAAGACTGAAAAAGTCTCGCTCAGGTGTCAAAGAATTCCTCCCCATCGGTGTCAACCGGTAAAGTTCCCATAAGGCTGACCGCATTCCCACGTTGTATTGCGATACTAATTCTTTGAGCGAGATAGAGGCCAGCCCTATGGTCGCGAGAGGAGTCAACAAGACGCTTTGCGATTTCCCTATAAAGAGAACGAGCACTTGGACCCCACGAGCCCAATGTCTCGACCCCAAACGGCTCAAATATATAATTGCCTATTAAATTATTATATTTGCGCCGTTTGAGAGTCTCGGCAGAAGCAGCAGCAGAACAGGCACAGCCCGCCGTGCTTGGAAGATGAGAAGGAGCCAGGGTGTCCACACAGGTTGCGTCCCAAACTAACGGCCTTCCCATCTTCCATGGCACCAAAGACATACCATCCGGCCTCTTGCCATCGTCACGAGCCAAACCATTAGGTTCTAGAATGGCTGGAACACCGGCGGTGACAAGAGCCCGGCGGATGATGTCATTAAGATATGCATGGCGAGGCCTGCGACCTGCACTCCTGCTGCATGATAGACCGTGATGTCCAAGGCTGCTGACTGCTTCACCGCATTGACAACTATGCGGAGAAACGCAAGGAGCACCTAAACGCAGACAGGTAGCAATTCTGAAAGTTGTGTCGTCCAACATAGTGCCTATGTTGGGCGACGGAAGAGCCTGAAGCCAGACACCAGATTCCCACTCTCCCACTGCCAATAGGCGAGCACGATCTGCAACATTCGAACACGTATTCAATAAATGTTTCCTAACTTCGTTGCAGAGCGGCTTATCCCAAAGTCTCTGGGAGCATGGTTTGGTTGGCAAAACAGTACTTGGGCAAATCATTTTCAAGCATTTATGGCTTCAGTCTTGCCTGGCACTTTTTACATTAACCAGTGTAGGATTTAAAATTTTCCTGGTCAATTCATCAGTGCCATGGACTGAAGACAAAAAAGCTGGTAGACTTATGTCTGAAATTTTTCGAACGCCGAGGCCGCCCAAGCGTATTGGTAAAGACGCCTGGAGCCACGCCCGGTCGTCCGAATCTGCATTTAAAATTTTGCAAAGGGTGGAATGAAAAATTTTGTCCAATTTGTCTAAAAGTGTCGAATGTTTAAAAAACTGAGATGAACGGAGAGCATGAGTTAAATTTGGGACGAAAAGACAATACCGAATGATTGTAAAAGCCGAATGTATATTAATTTGAAGGAGTCGGTCCGAAACTTCACAAAAATTTTGAATTTTTTCCTCAATGAATGATTCATAGGCATCTTCTAGAATAGGTGACCCTAGGAGGCGAAGAGAACTTTTTTGAACAATTTTTAAATTTGGAGCCAAAACATTAAATTTTGCTATTGTGGAATCACTATCAAAGTTATCATTAAGTAAAATTTCACACTTTGAAGTATTTAGCTCTAAACCAATAGGTTCAAATTTTTCTTTTATTAAAGCCAAATCTGCGATAACTGTATCTACATTCCCACCTAGAGTGCCGTCATGCGTCATCTAGATACCAGACGTTAAATTTAGAATTTAGTTGCCTAATTATTGGGTGAATTGATAAACTGAAAATGAGTGGCCCAAGGGGGTCACCTTGTTGACAACCCACTGCAGAATCTAAAATGTTGTCCTTATACAATAATTTAGATGGATGTCGGTAACATTGCCAAAGAAAACGGAAAATTTTGGGTGTTTCCAATTTGGCTTGTGTCAACAAAGTGTCCCTGTTTACTGAATTAAAGGCATTCTTCAAATCAACTTTAAGAACAACCTCTCCTTTACCGAAGCCAAGGTAAGTAGACAGGGCATGTATGGCAGCCTCACAACCCCCTTTTGATCCAAAACCGAGCTGAAGGGGTTGAAATCCGCTAGCCAGTTCTTCTTTATAAAACTGGCAGCAGATTTTGGCTACCATACGTCTGAAAGTACATCCGACGGCAATGGGACGAATGCCACCATCTTTCTTACGCAATGCACATAGGTTGGCTCCATATAGAATATCAATGATGGCTTCGTCCACATTGCCGGATAACATGAGATTAGCCAAACCTGTTAGCTCCTTCAGAAGCGCTTCGCCAGCCTCCCCGGCGGCTGGACTTAAAAGATCCTTCAAATGTTGTGGAGTCAGGCCGTCGAGGCCACCAGCAGAACCACTTCGGAAGGAGCCAACAGCTGCCAGCACTTCCTTGGCTGAAACAGTTAAATATTCAAATTCAGAATTTGGAGCATCGGGAAAAGACAGGTCGGCCCTTGGCGCAGGATGCTTGCTCCTCAGATCTGCCAGAGTATCTGAAGAGCAAGGCGCCACCACGTCGCTGCTAAATAATAACCTGGACGCTCCTCTGATGTCACCTTCTCTTAATTTAGATTCTACATAATGAAATAAAGAATTTTTATGGAAAACAGTGAATTTAGGGTCAAAAATACAAGATAAATTACAATTTTCTTTAATTTGAGTGGTTAAACTTTTGTTGGTAGCCTGAATTTTAGAAATATGAAGAACTCTATAAGAAAAGGTAAGTAATTGCTCCCAAGCAAAAGTGGAATTCTCCCGCACTACAAGGCCGATACAGTGGGCCAAGTTTTGAGCCACTGCAGGCCTTGCACCACGGGGTATTCTTTTTAAAACCGGAACAGAATTTTTATATTTACTTATAGTCTGCCAAAAAGGAATTTGTACATGTTCTGACACCAAGGGTGAAGAGTTCGAAAGCACATTTTGGGACTTATGTACCTTCCCAAAATGTACTTTCAAACCCCGCTGACCCTTAAAGAAACGGGCTTGGGGGCAATTAGGACAGCGAACCAGGCAAATAACTTAACTCACTTAAATTCCAATTTGACCGGTGATTCAAGATCGGTTTTAGCCCCTCTCTATTAAATAGATTGCAGAGGGGCTTATGGCGAGACTTGTGACTGTAGTCTGTGACTCTGTTGCATTAAATTACGTCACTAGGGTCACGTGGATCATCTGTTCAAAGTTTGAAATAAAGCAAAAATGACAACGTCAATCGGATTGAACTTTCACTGTCACAGGGGGGCAGTCGGGTGAGACCGTCTCACGGCTTCTTGTTTAGAATTCACGCAGAAACTGCGTCTGCTGTGCCGACCCGCTTGTACTTTACAGAATCGGTCACCAGTTAGAATATCACAGTTTCAGATATTACTGAATTTAAACAGACCGAGAGCTCTATTAATTTGACATAATTCCTTGTTTCAGATAAAGCAATTAATAGAACAAAACATAGCGGACAAAACGAAATGCAGGAAGAACATAAAACGCAACAAGAACCTCCTACAAGACATCGCTAAAGCTGAGGAGTGTCTCACCAAGGATATTGTGGATATTGACGCTAATACTTTTGACCAGGTACGTAGGTGACAAGACTGACAATATAAGGTCGATGAGACTGACAATTTTAAGGTAGATAGGACTTACAGTTTAAGCTAGGTAGGACTGACCATTTAAGCTAGATGTGACTGACACTTTAAGGTAGGAAGGACTGATACTCTAAGCTATATAGGATTGACAATTTAAGCTATATAGGATTGACCATATGAGTTAGACAAGACTCACTATGTAAACTGATAATATAAAGTAGGAAGAACATAAAACGCAACAAGAACCTCCTACAAGACATCGCTAAAGCTGAGGAGTGTCTCACCAAGGATATTGTGAACATCGATGCTAATACTTTTGAAAACGTAGGAAAATAGGGGAAAAGATTGACATTTTAAGCTAGGAAGACTAAGACTATAAGCTGAATAGAATTCATATATTAAGCTAGATAGGACTGACTATTTAAGCTAGATTAGATTGATAATTTAATCTGAATAACCTGGCAATATTTATAAGCTAGATAAGATTGACAATTTTAACTAGGTAGGACTGACAATTTGAGCTAGGTAGGACTGACAATTTAAGCTATACAAAACTGACAATTGAAGCTAGGTAGGACTGATAATGTAAGCTATACATATAAACATATAGTTACGCCTTTATCCCCGAAGGGGTAGTTAGACGCATAGTATACGCCTACCTGTCACCTTATAGTTTTATGTCCCACGTAATAGGTGGTGAGCCGCATTGCCATGTTGTAATGGACAGGCGCAGGTTGTGACTGCCTGCTGTTGAAATTTTTCAAGCTGCCTAGTAAGGCCTACAACGCTTGAGCTATACAAACTGTCATTTTTAGCTAAGTCGTTCAAATAAACATAATTTATTTTATTTTCAGGACTGTATGGAGTGCCTGTGCAGTGATAAAGTTGTTCTGGAGGACCCCAATGACCCTAGAGGCTGTATATATTTTCAGGTAAGACTTTTATAACAATGGTCCAAGGTGACTACCCTGAGAGATGCCTTTTCACATCTTTTTTGTTAGAGAAAGAAAACACGTGTGCCGGTGAAGTTAGGAGAGAGCTGGAATGAGGTTTTACTTCACGTCTAAGCAGGAACCTCTTAGTATCCTATGCTCTCCTGGTACAAAGTTTCTGGTTTTGTCATAATTATCTGATGGAAAGCTATGGTTACGTCTAGAGACTGAAGGTTATCTCGGCTTCCGGTGCATCAGTAGTTATTACAATAGGTGGATACGGTGCCAAATTGCAAAATAAAATATACCTTACTCCGTATACAATAAAGCATAATATACCATATCGCTGATATATCAGTAATATCGTTTTGTTCCAGGGCACCGATTCTCGCTTCACACGACATGAATGCGTAGATGGAAATCGGCGGGTGACGCGTCGCTTGTCTCATATTTAGGAACGGCGAATATGAGACTGACGACGTTTCACCCGTACTGCTCGTTCGCTCTAACTTTGCCGCTCGGCTCCATACCAAAGTCGAATTTTTAATTAGACGAAGTAAATTGACAGCAACTAATGTCACTTCTTCATACAATGTTGCGTATTTTCTATGACGAAGTGACATTAGCTAATTTCAATTTACTTCGTCTAATTAACAATTCGGGTATACGCCTCTACGCCAGCGGCAAAGTTAGAGCGAACGGGTAGTAAATTTGCGTCCACGCATTCACGTCGTGTGGTCGAGAATCGGCGCCCTGGTATCTTTGATCGGTAGTCCTGCGTGCAAATTAAGTCAAAAAATACTCTCTAAAATGTAGCCAAAGTAATTAACACTGTTGTAGTGCGATCTAAAAACAAAGCACAACGCCATCTATCGAAATAAAAGTCAAACTTTCCGCTTCTACAATGTGATTTCCTATCTCAAGGCCTTCATTCAAATTAAGCCTCAAAATACTCTCTAAAATGCAGCCAAAGTAACTAAACCTGTTGTAGTGCGATTAAAAACACAATACAGCGCCATCGCTTCATTGTCATCGAATTATTAAATTCAATTCAGCTTCACGATACTTTGGCAAGCAAGTAGCAATAAAGCAACACTTCACACTGCATATTTTAGTAGTACAGTGTAAAATTCCTTTCATTGGTGAAATGCAGTCAAAGAGAAGAATATTCTAGTAGTGCGATCTAGGAGCACGGCACAACGCCATCTATCGAAGTACAAGTCAAACTTTCCGCTACTACAATGTGATGTGTTACCGCCAGGCCTCCGTGCAAGTGTTGCGCCACTCCACCGCCATCTACCCCGGCTTCCAGTGCACCGTGCATGTCGGGAATGTGCGACAGACTGCTATCATTGAGGTACGTTATATTTTTGTTATATTTATCTATTAGGAACCTCTTGAACACAAAATAATAAGGTACAGAATCTTACTTCTTACTAATATTATAAATGCGAAAGTTTGTGAAGATATTTGGATGTTTGTTACTCAATCACACTCTAACGGCTAAACGTATTAGGCTGAAATTTGGTACAGAGATAGCTTATATGCTACTTTTCATCCCGGGAAATTTTTCCCACGGAAAGCGGGAACGGTAACAAAACTTCACGCGGGCGAAGCTGCGGGCATCAGCTAGTAAATAATAATAATAACTAAATATTTGTGGAAAATCTCACACAACATCATCCAGCCCAAGTTAAGCTAATATAAGCTTGTGCTATGGGATCTAGACGACTGATATGCGTACTCATATATTTCTAAATAAATACATATTATACATAGAAAATACAGAACTCTTGTGTAGGAAGGGGTAATAACTGGCGAGGGTGGGGAAGCTTGGTCAGTGGGGGGCAGGGAGTTGCCTATCTGTATGTAATACTATTATATTATCTTTGATCGTGATGCCGGATTTATCTATTCTTCGTTTCGAGAACTTTCATATTGCGATGCAGGACTTCTTATTGGTCTTCGCTATGTGGCGATTGCCGCAATCTCATGTATTTTAACTTCTAATTTCTACTTTCCGTTACTCACGCTCACGCTAAACCAGTATCGCAATTACTATTCAAGTCCTCTGACCTAGTGTCTGTGAAGTCTGTGAGCGGTGTCTATGTGTGTGTGTAGCTCGAGCGCACTTTGTATGTAGATTGCTTTCTGTTTAACGTGTGCACGGGGGGCTACCATGCCGGGCTCGAAGCTACTAAATCTACACGGTAGCACCTATTCGAATAGCGCCGGGCACCATATGGTAATTTCTGCAAAGATGTACCAGGAACGTATAATAACTGGGGATTGAAACATGGGATGCATTTGACATCTTTTAACTAACTATATTTAAAAGCGAATATATTTTGTGTAAACCCCTAATCTATGCGTTACACTTTCCACACAGAAAAAAGAAACAAATATCTGCAGAATTATCCAAAAACACGCAATTATCCTCAAAACCTTAAAATTCTTAACATAATTTGAGGACTGCTACAAGGCAGGGTTCTAGGTCCACAACTATTCGAAATGTATGAGTTTGGTTACTGATAATTAATCTTACTAATATCAAAAAGTCTCACTAGTTCCGCCACGTAACTACTTGAACGGAACAACTGGGAATCCTACTAATATTATAAATGTGAAAGTTTGTGAGTGGGGATTTGTGGATGTTTGTTACTCTTTCACGCCCGAATGGCTGAACGGATTTGGCTGAAATTTGTCACAGAGATAGCTTATAGTTTGGAATAACACATAGGCTACTGTCATCCCGGAAAAATGTTTCCACTGGGAAGCGGGAACGGGTACCGAATTTCACGCGGGCGAAGGGAGGAGTACTACAAGGTAGTATTCTAGGTCCACAAGTATTCGGGTTAACATCAATAATTGTATTGTCCACAGGGCATCATGACACTAAACGCTGTTCTTCGCGCTGATGAATCTGCATCCGTGGTATTCCGCTTCGTAAGATGCCCAGAGTACCTCGTACGTGGCAGAAGGCTACTGTTCACAGCGGGACTGGGTACCAGGTATGTATAGAAGATGAGGAGTTCTCTTTAGACTAAGTGTGTAGTAAATACTACGTTCGAGTGAGATAACGCAGTAGTGAAAGAGTCAGGAGCCGGGCTGAGTACCAGGTATGTATACATGATAAGGAGTTCTCAGATTATTCAAACTGTTGATTGATGGGACACTTGGTGGAACCTGTTGCACATATTCAATAACACCACTTGTACTGTTCCACAACATTTATTTATCTTACACCTGGCCGGTTTCGCCTTACGGCATTTTCGTAGGCAAAATTATATATTATGACCATCACTTAAACTACTCTTAAACTATAAATTACCACTACATTATGTTCGAGGAGTTCTCTTCAGACTATATTTATAGTACACATTTCTTCAATTACTAAGTGTGAGCGAGGTATTTCAACAGTGATTTAAGTTGATGACTGCTTCATTGGTTTAGAGATGACGAGGTCAAGTTCAATTCCCACCGTGGACAAAAATTTGTGTACTACATATTTATTTGTCTAAAGTGTTTGGTTTCTCCAGTTTCTATGTATTATATATAAGTATTTATTTACAAACAAAAAAAAAGTGTGTGCGTGTAACCTTTACGCGCATTTGAAGTAAAACTTCTTTGCCATTGACGTCACTGAAATGATTTATATTAATATCATTCATTCGAATTTTGAATAGCGGAAACTTACGTTTTCGCTATTCAAAATTCGAATAGTAAGCGTTACTTCCGTCAGAAATAAAATCTGAGTGTGAGGGTATTAATCTTAGGTTACTTTGAGATCAGACTGAAAGAGATTCACAAAAAAACTTGAAATTTCATTTAGTGTTTTTTTTCGTTATTTCCAGGGGCATCGGACGTATCACACAAGTATTCCCTTACGTACCTTGAAAATCACAAAATGGAGTCTGCACTTGAAATGGATTTAGCTCAATATTAACTAGACGAAAATAATAATAGGGAATATGCATAGATATTTCTAAGCAAGACTTTCTGTGTGGTTCTGATATCCTAGTACCACTGGAGAGAACTAGAAGAAAATATTATAATAATAGGGAATATGCATAGATATTTCTAAGCAAGACTTCCTGTGTGGTTTTGATATCCTAGTACCATTGGGGAGGCTACTTACATACATACATATAGTCCCGCCTTTTTTCCCCGAAGGGATAGGCTGAGACATATTAAAAGCCCACTTTACTTTTAGAATTTGTCCCACGTAATAAGTGGTGAGCCATATTGTCGTGTTGAAATGGACAAGTCAAGGATTGTGTTACTGCCGGCTGTTGAAAAATTTCAAGCTGTCTAAAGCCTTCAAATGGACTTTACGGCTGACATTTTACTGGTAACCAGGACCAATGGCTTAAAGTGCCTTCCGAAGAATGGATACACTTCCAGTGTGGTCCTGTTGTCCTAGTACCGCAAGAAGGTTATCTATTTGTGATATTAACTTCAAAAGTCCCTTTGTCGATCTGTACATCACTGTTTATAAGGGTTAGTGTAAGCGACTGCTTTTTGGGGTTCTCGGTTCCAATCCCGAGTTGGACCAAGTATTTGTGAAATCCAAATATATTTTTTTCCTAGTTCAAATACATACTTATTAAGTATTTAGAATTGTATAAGTATGTTTATCAATTGTCTAGATCTCATAGCACAAGTTTATATTGGCTTAGTCTGGGCTAGAGGTTGCCCTGGTAACTTAATAATATATGCATATTCCCTATTAAAATTAGTAATTTTTGAAATTATCATCACTTTTACGATTGAAGAATAAGTACAATTTTTAATATTTAATTTTAAAAAAATTGTCAGTCACTATAATAGTTAATATTAAAATTTTGTAGACTTGATACTTATATTATTAATATCGGTTTGGGGCCATTTTACAAAACTTTTACCTAAAATACAGTTTATTTTTGCAAAGTTTCGACATTTATGCAAATAATGTCTTTATTTTTCACAAGATGATTGTACTTATTTTATTATAGTATTCGCGCCTACTTAATTTTCTTTGAAATATTGGTCACGTCTCGACGTTTCGGCTACATAACACTCAGTCTATGATGTGCACAAAATATCATTAAGTACTTACATAATATTTTATCCGTAAAATTTTGTGAAAAGGCTCTCGAAACATATTGTAATAATTAAATTTTGAATACTTAAATGAAAAAAAAAACGCATTATACAAAAGTGTCAAAATATTTAGATCTGTCACGTTAGTTAGAACAAATTTGAATAGAGGGCGCTTGAAACTCACAAAGTTATCTAGAGATGGCTTGATACTACATTTCTGTAAACCTTTTTTACAACGAATGTTCAAACTTGATGTTAAAATGTTTCTTAAGAGCGCACCTGACCCTAATCCGTTGAACGAAGGTATCACAATTTTTTTTCAGCGCACAAGAAAAAGTTAAATGCGTTTTTATCAAAATAAATAAATTGTAACATATTATTAGGCCAAAAGTGGCCGAACATTTTACAAATAAAAATGAAAAATATCTATATTCTAATAAGTCACAAAGTAACACTTGAACTTCAAGATTTCTAATTCTATATAAAGTGTCCCAAAAGTAACCGTTCAAACTTCTTCACGTGATGTGGCATCAGTTAAAAAAAAAATACAAAAATGAGGGGAAAAAAATCAAACGAATGCAAAATGTGCGACAAAAATATTTTTTTTGAAAATTGAAAAGTGAACACCCCTTTTTTTATAAAATATTCCCTAATACATACCCTTTTTTATGAAATACTAGCTGACCCGCGCAACTTCGTTTGCGTGATAAATGAAGAACCGCTTGACTGATTTTGTGCAAACTTCACATAAACTATCTACTAAATAGTCCGAACAAAGCCTAAACGTTTGGTTTGGATAGGTGAGCCCGTTCTTGAGTTATAAAATTACAACGAAAAGTGGCATTGATTTTTATATATTAAGAAGAAGAAGATAGTATTTGATTTCCAATGCCAATAGTCATCTCACAAAGTTTGAAGAGTTAACTTTGGGAAGCCATATATTTACTGCCAGATTCGCAAGGCAATAGGTAGAACCTGTGAGAAAGAATCGGGCAAGAAAACTCATGGCCACGCTTTTTATTCTTATTAATAAAAATATTATAAAACTAACTTCAAAATTAATCAGCCTAGAAAATTTGCACGCTGTCGAGGGTTTTTCAACAAAAAAATTAACGAGAATTTAATCAGTAATCGCGGTTTTTTATTTCGAACATTGAATTATTTTGTGTTTGGGTGTAATTTATCTATTATATATATGTATTTAGAAATATTTAAGTATGTCTATCAGTCGTCTAGATCCCATAGCACAAGCTTATATTAGATTAATTTGGGCTAGATGATGTTGTGTGAGAATGTCGACAAAAATAGTTCATGAAAAGTTGCTTGTATTATAAAGTTGATTCATTAGACCTTACGAGTACTGAGATCTAGATCAAGATAATAGTCAATTCAGCGTCATGCGGCCTCTTAATACAGTATTTATATAAAAATAATGTAAAACACATCGATATTATTTTGTAAAAATCCTAAATACAGTGATTAGTTTACCCCTCAGCTATATTATATAGGTCCTACATCTAAAACAATTCTCACTAAAATTCTGTGTCACTATTATTAATAGAAGTAGTGACTATCACCTCGAAATTATATATTTGACGTGTTATCGATACATCGATGAACGCTGGCTGTACGCACAAAAAATGTCACGTTCCGCCTGAGCCGAGTGTGCAAGTGAGAGCGTGGAACAAACAAGCGACATTTCGCTTTTTTTTTCCAAAATTAAAGTAGCTAAAGTTACTCTTTGTAACATCCTCTACTGCCCGTTCGCTCTAACTTTGCCGTTTGGCTCTGTACTAAAGTCGAATTTTTGATTAGACGAAGTAAATTGACAGCAACTAATGTCACTTCTTCTTGTAGTGTTGCGTATTTTCTATGACGAAGTGACATTAGCTACTGTCAATTTACTTCGTATAATTAACAATTCGGGTATACGCCTCTACGCCAGCGGCAAAGTTAGAGCGAACGGGTAGTATCTGCCAGTGAGCCGTTAAAATCGGGAGTCCCGAACAAAATCGCTTTGCTAGCTGAGGCTAGCTCCCAGCGTTTTCTCAAAAATCAAAAAAAATCAAAAATATATTTATTTCACATAGGCATTATACAGATGCGCTTGCAAAACGTCCAGAATACAAAACAAAAACTCTACCACCAGTTCACAACGCGACCCACCTGAGAAGAACTGGCAAGAAACTCAGCGGGTTGTTCTTTTTTTTGCTCTATTTACAATTTTAAAGAATCTAAAAACTAGGCATTTTAACAATTTTTTTGAGAATCCAGCAGAGCAGGTCATTTCCAGGCTTCCTTATCTAATTGTAATTTCCTTATGTAAGAATTCTCTAAAAATATCAGAGTTACTACTATTCTCGGTTATACAACTTGAATTCGTGGACGGAACTTTCTTGAAAAAAAAGGCAAAATAAATAAATACAGGTTGTAACTTTGAAAGTTTCAATTTTACAACACAATTATTTGTTTTTCATTGTATGAATGACAAAGTTATGTTTTTCGAAAGATTTCGTTTTAGGAAGTTCGTATGATCGATGATGGCTTCTCGGAAAGGAAAATAAATTTGAAATAATGTTGAGAATAGTCATTCTCAACATTATTTCAAATTATTTTTTTTTATTTTATTTGATTGGAAATAAAACAAGGCGTTGCACACACTGTCTCGCGATCAGCGGCTCAGTTAACTGCGGTTACCGACAGTGCTCACTGCGATTTTCGGTTATTACAGCTATTGTGGCAGATGGCACTGTATACTGTAGTTTGACTCGGCCGGGTTTTAGAAATAAATGCCTACAGCCGCGCGGTACGTAAGCATGCGATAGGGCTGCCCACCTACAGCATTTTAATAATATGTGCCTACTTTGATTTTCTATTTAGTATTGCGATTGTAAATATGTGCATACATACATTCATATAGTCACGCCTTTATCCCTGAAGGTGTAGGCAGAGGCATAGTATACGCCCACATTTTACCTTATAGTTTTACGTACGCGTATATATAGCGAGCATAATGCAGTTCAATTTTTTCGACACACATTTTTTCAATCCGTCCACAAGGCCTTCAATCTGTATTAAGGATTGTCGTTTTACTGACAACCGGCTTCAATTTCGAGTAAATATGTACCTTTTTTATTTAAACAAAAAAATACTTTGTGAGGAATAATATAATATCCCCGCAACGGCTGGCGGCGCGGGGCGGCGGCGATTTAAGTTGATGACTGCTTCATTGGTTTAGAGATGACGAGGTCAAGTTCAATTCCCACCGTGGACAAAAATTTGTGTACTACATATTTATTTGTCTAAAGTGTTTGGTTTCTCCAGTTTCTATGTATTATATATAAGTATTTATTTACAAACAAAAAAAAAGTGTGTGCGTGTAACCTTTACGCGCATTTGAAGTAAAACTTCTTTGCCATTGACGTCACTGAAATGATTTATATTAATATCATTCATTCGAATTTTGAATAGCGGAAACTTACGTTTTCGCTATTCAAAATTCGAATAGTAAGCGTTACTTCCGTCAGAAATAAAATCTGAGTGTGAGGGTATTAATCTTAGGTTACTTTGAGATCAGACTGAAAGAGATTCACAAAAAAACTTGAAATTTCATTTAGTGTTTTTTTTCGTTATTTCCAGGGGCATCGGACGTATCACACAAGTATTCCCTTACGTACCTTGAAAATCACAAAATGGAGTCTGCACTTGAAATGGATTTAGCTCAATATTAACTAGACGAAAATAATAATAGGGAATATGCATAGATATTTCTAAGCAAGACTTTCTGTGTGGTTCTGATATCCTAGTACCACTGGAGAGAACTAGAAGAAAATATTATAATAATAGGGAATATGCATAGATATTTCTAAGCAAGACTTCCTGTGTGGTTTTGATATCCTAGTACCATTGGGGAGGCTACTTACATACATACATATAGTCCCGCCTTTTTTCCCCGAAGGGATAGGCTGAGACATATTAAAAGCCCACTTTACTTTTAGAATTTGTCCCACGTAATAAGTGGTGAGCCATATTGTCGTGTTGAAATGGACAAGTCAAGGATTGTGTTACTGCCGGCTGTTGAAAAATTTCAAGCTGTCTAAAGCCTTCAAATGGACTTTACGGCTGACATTTTACTGGTAACCAGGACCAATGGCTTAAAGTGCCTTCCGAAGAATGGATACACTTCCAGTGTGGTCCTGTTGTCCTAGTACCGCAAGAAGGTTATCTATTTGTGATATTAACTTCAAAAGTCCCTTTGTCGATCTGTACATCACTGTTTATAAGGGTTAGTGTAAGCGACTGCTTTTTGGGGTTCTCGGTTCCAATCCCGAGTTGGACCAAGTATTTGTGAAATCCAAATATATTTTTTTCCTAGTTCAAATACATACTTATTAAGTATTTAGAATTGTATAAGTATGTTTATCAATTGTCTAGATCTCATAGCACAAGTTTATATTGGCTTAGTCTGGGCTAGAGGTTGCCCTGGTAACTTAATAATATATGCATATTCCCTATTAAAATTAGTAATTTTTGAAATTATCATCACTTTTACGATTGAAGAATAAGTACAATTTTTAATATTTAATTTTAAAAAAATTGTCAGTCACTATAATAGTTAATATTAAAATTTTGTAGACTTGATACTTATATTATTAATATCGGTTTGGGGCCATTTTACAAAACTTTTACCTAAAATACAGTTTATTTTTGCAAAGTTTCGACATTTATGCAAATAATGTCTTTATTTTTCACAAGATGATTGTACTTATTTTATTATAGTATTCGCGCCTACTTAATTTTCTTTGAAATATTGGTCACGTCTCGACGTTTCGGCTACATAACACTCAGTCTATGATGTGCACAAAATATCATTAAGTACTTACATAATATTTTATCCGTAAAATTTTGTGAAAAGGCTCTCGAAACATATTGTAATAATTAAATTTTGAATACTTAAATGAAAAAAAAAACGCATTATACAAAAGTGTCAAAATATTTAGATCTGTCACGTTAGTTAGAACAAATTTGAATAGAGGGCGCTTGAAACTCACAAAGTTATCTAGAGATGGCTTGATACTACATTTCTGTAAACCTTTTTTACAACGAATGTTCAAACTTGATGTTAAAATGTTTCTTAAGAGCGCACCTGACCCTAATCCGTTGAACGAAGGTATCACAATTTTTTTTCAGCGCACAAGAAAAAGTTAAATGCGTTTTTATCAAAATAAATAAATTGTAACATATTATTAGGCCAAAAGTGGCCGAACATTTTACAAATAAAAATGAAAAATATCTATATTCTAATAAGTCACAAAGTAACACTTGAACTTCAAGATTTCTAATTCTATATAAAGTGTCCCAAAAGTAACCGTTCAAACTTCTTCACGTGATGTGGCATCAGTTAAAAAAAAAATACAAAAATGAGGGGAAAAAAATCAAACGAATGCAAAATGTGCGACAAAAATATTTTTTTTGAAAATTGAAAAGTGAACACCCCTTTTTTTATAAAATATTCCCTAATACATACCCTTTTTTATGAAATACTAGCTGACCCGCGCAACTTCGTTTGCGTGATAAATGAAGAACCGCTTGACTGATTTTGTGCAAACTTCACATAAACTATCTACTAAATAGTCCGAACAAAGCCTAAACGTTTGGTTTGGATAGGTGAGCCCGTTCTTGAGTTATAAAATTACAACGAAAAGTGGCATTGATTTTTATATATTAAGAAGAAGAAGATAGTATTTGATTTCCAATGCCAATAGTCATCTCACAAAGTTTGAAGAGTTAACTTTGGGAAGCCATATATTTACTGCCAGATTCGCAAGGCAATAGGTAGAACCTGTGAGAAAGAATCGGGCAAGAAAACTCATGGCCACGCTTTTTATTCTTATTAATAAAAATATTATAAAACTAACTTCAAAATTAATCAGCCTAGAAAATTTGCACGCTGTCGAGGGTTTTTCAACAAAAAAATTAACGAGAATTTAATCAGTAATCGCGGTTTTTTATTTCGAACATTGAATTATTTTGTGTTTGGGTGTAATTTATCTATTATATATATGTATTTAGAAATATTTAAGTATGTCTATCAGTCGTCTAGATCCCATAGCACAAGCTTATATTAGATTAATTTGGGCTAGATGATGTTGTGTGAGAATGTCGACAAAAATAGTTCATGAAAAGTTGCTTGTATTATAAAGTTGATTCATTAGACCTTACGAGTACTGAGATCTAGATCAAGATAATAGTCAATTCAGCGTCATGCGGCCTCTTAATACAGTATTTATATAAAAATAATGTAAAACACATCGATATTATTTTGTAAAAATCCTAAATACAGTGATTAGTTTACCCCTCAGCTATATTATATAGGTCCTACATCTAAAACAATTCTCACTAAAATTCTGTGTCACTATTATTAATAGAAGTAGTGACTATCACCTCGAAATTATATATTTGACGTGTTATCGATACATCGATGAACGCTGGCTGTACGCACAAAAAATGTCACGTTCCGCCTGAGCCGAGTGTGCAAGTGAGAGCGTGGAACAAACAAGCGACATTTCGCTTTTTTTTTCCAAAATTAAAGTAGCTAAAGTTACTCTTTGTAACATCCTCTACTGCCCGTTCGCTCTAACTTTGCCGTTTGGCTCTGTACTAAAGTCGAATTTTTGATTAGACGAAGTAAATTGACAGCAACTAATGTCACTTCTTCTTGTAGTGTTGCGTATTTTCTATGACGAAGTGACATTAGCTACTGTCAATTTACTTCGTATAATTAACAATTCGGGTATACGCCTCTACGCCAGCGGCAAAGTTAGAGCGAACGGGTAGTATCTGCCAGTGAGCCGTTAAAATCGGGAGTCCCGAACAAAATCGCTTTGCTAGCTGAGGCTAGCTCCCAGCGTTTTCTCAAAAATCAAAAAAAATCAAAAATATATTTATTTCACATAGGCATTATACAGATGCGCTTGCAAAACGTCCAGAATACAAAACAAAAACTCTACCACCAGTTCACAACGCGACCCACCTGAGAAGAACTGGCAAGAAACTCAGCGGGTTGTTCTTTTTTTTGCTCTATTTACAATTTTAAAGAATCTAAAAACTAGGCATTTTAACAATTTTTTTGAGAATCCAGCAGAGCAGGTCATTTCCAGGCTTCCTTATCCAACAAATAATCATTGATTGTATAGTAGCCCCTGCAGTTCAATTTACTTTTAACAGATCTTTTAAACTTATTAAGGGACATACTTTTAATTTCGTCTGGAAGCCTGTTGTAAAAGCGTATACAGTTACCCATGAAAGAATTGCTGGTTTTGTGCAATCTGCTATGAAAAACAGCAAGGTTATTTTTATTTCTAGTGTTGACATTGTGTCTATCACTTAACTTAGCGAAACTATGTAGATTTCTTTGTACATACATAAGGTTTTCAAAAATATATTGTGATGCTACAGTAAGAATATTAACCTCTTTGAATTTTTCGCGCAGAGAGACCCTTGGACCTAGTCTATATATAGCTCTTATGGCCCGCTTTTGTAAAATAAAAATTTTATTTATATCTGCAGCATTGCCCCACAGTAGAATACCATAAGACATTATACTGTGAAAGTAACTGAAATAAACTATTCTAGCCGTATCTACATCAGTCAAGTGCCTTATTTTTTGTACAGCAAATGCTGCTGAACTTAATCTACTAGCTAGTTTTACAATATGTGGACCCCATTGTAAACCAGCATCAACCGTTAACCCTAGGAATGTGGTTTGTTCCACAAGTTCCAACTCTCGACCATTAAGTTGAACATTGGTTTCTGACTGTGCAACATTAGGCAAGGTAAATTTAATACATTTAGTTTTATTATCATTTAGTTTAAGATTGTTAGTGTTAAACCAATGAACCACTTTCAAGATTGCGTTGTTGACATCGTCATAGTTATCTATTTGTCTTTTAACTTTGAAAATCAAAGAAGTGTCATCTGCAAACAAAACAATCCTGTTGTTGTCCCCCATGTAAAAGGGTAGGTCATTAAAATATATAAGGAAATATAAAATAAAAATCTCAAAACGCTATGTTGTAAGAATTCTCTAAAAATATCAGAGTTACTACTATTCTCGGTTATACAACTTGAATTCGTGGACGGAACTTTCTTGAAAAAAAAGGCAAAATAAATAAATACAGGTTGTAACTTTGAAAGTTTCAATTTTACAACACAATTATTTGTTTTTCATTGTATGAATGACAAAGTTATGTTTTTCGAAAGATTTCGTTTTAGGAAGTTCGTATGATCGATGATGGCTTCTCGGAAAGGAAAATAAATTTGAAATAATGTTGAGAATAGTCATTCTCAACATTATTTCAAATTATTTTTTTTTTATTTTATTTGATTGGAAATAAAACAAGGCGTTGCACACACTGTCTCGCGATCAGCGGCTCAGTTAACTGCGGTTACCGACAGTGCTCACTGCGATTTTCGGTTATTACAGCTATTGTGGCAGATGGCACTGTATACTGTAGTTTGACTCGGCCGGGTTTTAGAAATAAATGCCTACAGCCGCGCGGTACGTAAGCATGCGATAGGGCTGCCCACCTACAGCATTTTAATAATATGTGCCTACTTTGATTTTCTATTTAGTATTGCGATTGTAAATATGTGCATACATACATTCATATAGTCACGCCTTTATCCCTGAAGGTGTAGGCAGAGGCATAGTATACGCCCACATTTTACCTTATAGTTTTACGTACGCGTATATATAGCGAGCATAATGCAGTTCAATTTTTTCGACACACATTTTTTCAATCCGTCCACAAGGCCTTCAATCTGTATTAAGGATTGTCGTTTTACTGACAACCGGCTTCAATTTCGAGTAAATATGTACCTTTTTTATTTAAACAAAAAAATACTTTGTGAGGAATAATATAATATCCCCGCAACGGCTGGCGGCGCGGGGCGGCGGCGTGGCGGCGCAGCGCCCGTTATCTACTAACGATGGAGTGAGACAGGTATAGAAATTTGAAAACGAGTAAGCGGCGTAGACAATAATAATCGGCTCATCACATGTTTCGTCAGTGATAGAATCACGGAATTCTAGTCTTTATAATCATTGCGTTAAATTTTTGATTTACAAAATTAAAACTATTTTTCGATTTGAAAGTACTAGTCAGTCTCTAGTACACTAGTACTTTTCGTACATTGTCAAGTTGTGTTGAATTTTAGAAGTTCATATTTGTCTCTATGCGTGTAATAAAAATCAAAGGTAACAAAAATGCTGTCAATCAAAGTCATACGGTTTGTTTCTTTGTGGATGACCGATGTTACAGTACACTTAGCGTGTACTGTAACATCGGTCATCCACAAAGAAATGAATACTCTTGAAACATACCTAAATCATTGCTCTCAATTAAATAACTATGAACTGACAAAGGAACTAAATGTACTACCTACACGTACTAGAGTTCTGAACTAGTTTTTTTTTGGATATTGTACTATATTGGATCACACCGTTCACTGACTGAGCAAGCACAAGTCTAGTTTTAAACACAAACATACCTACTTCATGTAACTACCCAGTTCACTCGTGTCAATCACTTTGTTTAACTTTAGTCAACTAGTAGTATAGTACCAATTAGTACTTAAGTAAAATCAATTTATAGTCTTACCTTTCGGAGTTTCCAGGTAATCTAAAAACGTTATCTCACGGGGTATTGACGAATTCATGCAACCAAAACAAGCGCAATAGACTCTAGTTGTCATATTAAATATTTTTAGTAAATAAAACACGCGCGGTTACTATCTAAAAAACGACACACCGTCCATTCGTCTACTCGGCACAATCGCCTGCTAGCGTGCTGAAAGGCCTGCCGATAACGAGAATCGTAGGTATAGCTTGCGCTTCGTCCGTTTGTAGGGAGCTACAATACTGGTTAGTACTCTTTATACTGTGCAGATGGTGTCCCTTTAGACAAATATTTGCAGACTCTGTAACAGTTTTCGTCATTCGTCAACGTACATACACTCAAAATACATTATTATTATGTGCCCAAACGCACGCGCTGACAATTTTGTAATCATGATAAATATGTAATTGGGGAGCCTGGAGTTCTATTACACAAGTTTCGGCTTAGTTTAGACTCCAGATCTCCTATAAATTGCAGACTTGTTTTTAAAATTGTCAACTGTAGTTGTAAAAATAGTAAGATTGTAATTTGTGGAGATAAATATATAAATATTCAAGGACATTTCACACAGCGCTATCTGATCCCAAAGTAAGCTAGGAATAACCTGCTTGTGTTATGGGTATCAGACCACATTAATACTTATATACTTTTAAATACATACATATAATACATAGAAACACCCAGACTCTTGAGACAAACATTTATGGGTCACACAAATATTTGTCTCCGGTGGGAATCGAACCCACGACCTCCAGCGCCGCAGGCGGTATCACTACCGACTGCGCCACAGAGGCAGTCAAATAAATAAATAAACTTTATTATTATTATTAGCTTAATTTGGGCTAGATGATGTTGTGTGAGAATGTCGACAAAAAATACAAAAAAAAATAGTTCATGAAAAGTTGCTTGTATTATAAAGTTGATTCATTAGACCTTACGAGTACTGAGATCTAGATCAAGATAATAGTCAATTCAGCGTCATGCGGCCTCTTAATACAGTATTTATATAAAAATAATGTAAAACACATCGATATTATTTTGTAAAAATCCTAAATACAGTGATTAGTTTACCCCTCAGCTATATTATACAACGTGAACTTTTGTATAGCGCAAAGCTCAGACACCCCAACTAGAGTTCCGCTTCAAAATACTGTATAAAAAAAATTAAATTAAACTAACGAAAACTGACCAAGTTATAAGCCTTTACAGTTGCACTATTTAGGTGTAGGTATTATACACAAGGCAGTGTGGTATTGATAATAACGTTAAAAAACCAGTTTCATAAGTGGTAATTATGGAACAGTGTTTTAGACAGAAACCGGTCAAGTGTGAGTCGGACTCGCGCATGTAGGGTTCTGTACCAAAATACGGCAAAAATCACGTTTATTGTATGGGAGCCCACTTAAATGTTATTTTGATCTGTTTTTAGGGTTCTGCACCCAAAAGGTAAAAGCAGGACCCTATTCATAAGACTTCTTTGTCCGTCTGTCTGTCCGTAACAAGACTCTATCGGAACCGCGATAGTTAGAGCTAGTTACAGATACTAAAATCAGATAAAAGGGGGCGATTAAAAGGGATTCATACAACGAACGCGATTTTTGCTGCTTTTTTAGTACGGAACCGTCTGTGCGTGAGTCCGTTTCGCATTTGACCGTAGGTATTTATTATAATAGCGGCAACAAAAATACACTGTCTGTTAAATTTTCAACTGTCTAGCTATAATAATGGTTAGTGAGATACAGTTAGGTGACAGAGGGACAGTGGAGTCTTAGTAATAAGGTCCCATTTTTACCCTCTCCGAGATGGTAAGGTTCACTAGCATCGGAGTCTTAGTAAAAGGATCAAGCTGTAAAGCCTATGAAAGTAGCCCTTGAGGCTGAATAAAAAATCTTTCTTTCTATTGATTACGGAACCCTAGAACTGCAAGTATGTACATACAGGCATTTACGAGTAGTAGTCAATACGGTTACGTGACTATTCATAATGCCTGCACACACATTAATGGACTAGCAGTGTCGGAAAGACTTCTGAGGGGGTAAATGAGGATTAGTATGGCGCCAATAGGCTGCGTTGTCAGTATTGTGTAACTCAACGCGTAAAAGTACACAAAACACTAACACTGTTATTTTTTTAGCCACCACTCATTAGGTAAAGTTCACCCGTTGCACTTTGTCACCTTCGGTAATTCCTTCTGCCTTTCAATATTGGTATCGCAGCCCGTCTGTCGTGCCTCTGGTGTTTCAAACGTCCATAGGCTTAGGTTAGCAACGATCAAGTAGTCTGTAAGCTTTTCTGTCACCTTAGTAGTATAAAAAGGTTTAATAAAAGTCATGTTGTTACACGATCGCGTATTTTGCACAGCGACACGGGACGCGAAACGGCGAGTACGGCGACACGTATGACGTCGCGCTCGTTTTATCGGCCACTGACTGGTGGCCAGCCCGGGTGGCGCGGGCGCAGGGACGCGGCCGGGGTGGCTGGTCGAGGGCATGGGATCGGCTGGTGGCGGATCGCTTTTGATCACACGTAGTGATATTATTTTATGATAGGTAATAACTTTACGCTATTAGAGTGTTCAATGCGTTAAATTTTTTCGTGAAGTTTTGAAAAAAAATAACATAGGTTGAAACCGGGTCCGTTGGATAATGTTACTGATTCTGATCAAAGTGTTTTCAGGTTTGCGCTTTACAAACTTTCATGTTGTATAGGTCCTCATCAAAAACAATTCTCACAAAATTCTGTGTCACTATTATTAATAGAAGTAGTGACTATCACCTCGAAATTATATATTTGACGTGTTATCGATACATCGATGAACGCTGGCTGTACGCACAAAAAATGTCACGTTCCGCCTGAACCGAGTGTGCAAGTGAGAGCGTGGAACAAACAAGCGACATTTCGCTTTTTTTTCCAAAATTAAAGTAGCTAAAGTTACTCTTTGTAACATCCTCTACTGCCCGTACGCTCTAACTTTGCCGTTTGGCTCTGTACTAAAGTCGAATTTTTGATTAGACGAAGTAAATTGACAGCAACTAATGTCACTTCTTCATACAATGTTGCGTATTTTCTATGACGAAGTGACATTAGCTACTGTCAATTTACTTCGTATAATTAACAATTCGGGTATACGCCTCTACGCCAGCGGCAAAGTTAGAGCGAACGGGTAGTATCTGCCAGTGAGCCGTTAAAATCGGGAGTCCCGAACAAAATCGCTTTGCTAGCTGAGGCTAGCTCGCAGCGTTTTCTCAAAACGCTATGTTGTAAGAATTCTCTAAAAATATCAGAGTTACTACTATTCTCGGTTATACAACTTGAATTCGTGGACGGAACTTTCTTGAAAAAAAAAGGCAAAATAAATAAATAAAGTTGTAACTTTGAAAGTTTCTTTACAACACAATTATTTGTTTTTCATTGTATGAATGACAAAGTTATGTTTTTCGAAAGATTTCGTTTTAGGAAGTTCGTATGATCGATGATGGCTTCTCGGAAAGGAAAATAAATTTGAAATAATGTTGAGAATAGTTATTCTCAAAATTATTTCAAATTATTTTTTTTTATTTTATTTGATTGGAAATAAAACAAGGCTTAACTGCGGTTACCGACAGTGCTCACTGCGATTTTCGGTTTATTACAGCTATTGTGGCTAAAGGTGGACCAGTGATGGACAAAGTACGGCCCGCGGGCCAACTCCGGCCCGCGAAAGCATTTAATCCGGCCCGCCGACGGTCCTTCTACATAAGTACCTATATGGCTCTCGATAGTTATATTTTGACGGTCCAGAAGTATTATGTACCTAAGTAGATTCTACTTCGTAGAACAATAGACGTATAGGTGAAGGAGCCAGAGCTAGAGCGAAAGAGTAACATACAGCAATATGAGAAGGAAGCAAGATTAAAAGTTTCAGCACAAAATGCATTTTTTCTATAACTCTGGCCCTCCTCTGTAATATCTTAATTTTTCTGGCCCCCCATTAAAAAAGTTTGCCCACCACTGCTTTAGACAAATATTTGCAGACGCTGTAACAGTTTTCGTCATTCAATTTACCAAAGAAATGTTTCTTGAATGAATTCTATTTTTTTATTTTCAATTCAACTCAATGTCTGGACTGCCTCCGTGGCGCAGTCGGCAGTCGGTAGTGTAACCGCTTGCTGCGTTGGACGTCCTGGGTTCGATTCCTGGGTCGGTCCAAATATTTGAGTGATCCAAAAATGTTTTTTTCTAAGTTTTGGTATTTTATATGTATAATATGTATGTATTTAGAAATATATAAGTAGGTATGTATATCAGTCGTCTAGATCCCATAGCACAAGCTTATATTGGCTTAATTTGGGCTAGATGACGTTGTGTGAGATTGTCCACAAATATTCAAAATATTTAATGTTTCTTTTTTGACCACCGCGATATCATACAATGTTGACCGCGGGCCGGTGTGTGTGGCGCCTAAAATATGTAACATTTTTCTGTGATTATTATTTGTTAATTCAAATTGGACCAAGTCCAAAATAGACAAATTAATAAAAAAATTATCTATGTATACTTTTGTTGTTTTATTTATGTACATCTAATGCTGGTTAAAGAGGCCAAGCTGGCGTCCAAGAAGCTCGGAGTGCTGAGCAACACTGCTTCTGTATAAGTCGCAAGTGCGGCCACACATGGAGTACTGTTGTCACCTCTGGGCGGGAGCACCTGAATATCAGCTTCGTCCATTTGACTCGGTGCAGAGGCGAGCTGTGAGAGTTGTCAACGATCCTGTACTTACAGCTGGTGTGGAACCTCTTCGCGACAGGAGAGACTTTGCCTCCTTATGCGTGTTCTACCGCCTGTACAATGGTACCTATGTGCTCTGAGGAATTATTCAATATGATGCCCACGGCTAATGAACGTATGATGGCGGGACCCCGCCAGATTTAGTGAATATCATGCAATAAGGATTTAATACACTTTCTCTACTATTTCATACTTTCATAGTAAAATTCTACACCCATGAAATTACTAAATATCCTACAAATAATGTGGTCCCGCTATTTTGATGTCACTATTAAATTAAAGAAAAAACATGACGTGATCTTAAACTAACCACACCAAATTTTAATACGATATAGTACAACTACATAATGAATCAGGCGGGGTCCCGCCATCATGACGTCCATCACGGCTACGTTCTATCATCGCACCGCTCGCCACAGACAGGGAGTTCATCCTCACACTCTGCGTCCGGAGCGTTCCAGCACGGTTAGATCCAATAGGTGTTTTCTTCCGCGCACGCTTAGGTTGTGGAATGACCTCCCTGCCTCGGGTTTTTCCAAACGCCTACAATATGGGGTTCTTCAAAAGGGGTCTTTGAAGTCTCTTCATTCCGCGAATTGAACTACAAAGTGGAGATGGACAGGTCATATGAACTGAGACTTTTGTAACGCCGCCCTTAAATCACTATGACAGTTGACATAAGAAGTGACGTAATTTCCGAGTGTATCATAGAGAGCGTGTGTGTTTATAAGAGAGTGCGATCATTTTGTCGGTCATTCTGTACTGTATACTGAGACTAGCCGAAGCTCTGCCCAATTTATTGTGTGTCTATACGGAGAATAAAGTAATCAGCAGAGTCCTGAAGTGTTTAATTGCCCCTTCTGTTACAATCAGAAGTGGGATACTTCAAGAAGAAAACGTGAAGCAGTGGCGGATACAGAAAATCCACAAAGCGCAAAATAAAATTTTGAGTCTCGACACCCCCCCCCCCCCCCCCCCCCCCTGCAGGAGATATGCCACCTCAACGGAGATCTTGCGTTTACCTCAAATCACCCTGACGGCTATCGCCATCTGTGGGCTATATAATCTTGCCGCATTGCGGGCATTCCGGAAATTCGTTCCATATGGGGGCCCCGTATGGGGCCATGCTTCGCATGATTCCAAGGTACAATCTCTCTTGGTAAATGGTGTCTGAAATTCTATTGGTTATCGTGTAGGTATGTGATCCTTTTTATTTTATACCACTAAGGTGACAGACAAGCATACGGCCCACCAGAAGGACTGGCGGTCACCGCAGCCTATGAACGTTTGCGACACCAGAGGTGCCACACTCGCGCTGCCAACCCTATAAAAACCTTCTAAGACCTAAGACCCCTTTTGAAGAACTCCATACCGTAGGCGCTTGGGAAAACCGAGGCAGGGTGATCATTCCACAACCTAAGCGTGCCCAGAAGAAAGCTCCTATCGGATCTATCCGTGCTCGAGCGCTCCGGACGTAGAGTGTGAGGATGAACTCCCTGTCTGTGGCGAGCGGTGCGATGATATCCATGCTGAGCGGTAGTTTGCACTATCAGGGGTTTCGTATTAAACAAAAAGATATGTGGGGAAAATGACGTATTTAGCAAGACATCGTATTCAACATACATAAATACAGTTACGCCTCTTTCCCGGTGGGGTAGACAGAAACGGCTCCATATTGGCTCACCTAAAGTTCTTTATCCGAAATTGTTCTTCTGATTGATTTCTAAGCCGAATGATCGCTCGTCCTAAAATTTTTCATCCTAAAGTTTTTCATTCATACTATTAGTAGGGCTACTGGCGATGTTCATGACTCTAGTGTTCCGAAAATTGAACACTTATATCTGCAAATAAAGGGTGTCTCAATAAGAGTGCACTTTTTAAATTTAGTGCTATTTTTTTATTGTGCAAGTGGCGACTCTGAGATTTGACAGCTTACACATTTATTAGTTCCGATTAATAAAAATGGAGCGCTTTTCGAAATAACAACGCGGAATAATTGTGAAAACTTATTACAAAAATTTGGAAAGTTATGCTGAGACCGCTCGCAAACAACGATCAATTTTCAGTCGAGAAAGTGCACCTAATGTGTGAACCATTCGAAGAGTTCTCAACAAAAAATAAAGAAACTGGGTCGGCTATGGACAGTAAGACTCCTGTGCTTCCTTTGTGTGCGGACGGCATGTGGTTTCAGCAAGACGGCGCGGCGCCACCTGCTACACCGCGCATGAAACAATCCATTGCATCAACGATTGCCGGAAAAAATATCTCAATAAATTCTGAAGTGAACTGGCCACCAAGATTTAACGCCGTACGATTTTTTTCTTTGGGGTTTTCTCTAATCGCAGGTTTAAGCGAATAAACCAGAAACAATGCCTAAGCTCAAATTCGAGATCTAACGAGTCATCGGTGCGAAACAGCCTCATCTCTGTGAAAAAATCATGAAAATTTTCATGAATAGAGTAATGGACTGCCATCAGAGCCGTGGAGGCCATTTGACGGATATTTTGTTCCATACTTAATCGGAACATGTGTTTTTGATAATTCAATAAAAAAATCACAACTCTGTCAAAAAAATATGTTTTTTTTATTAAAATGAAAAAGTGCACTCTTACTGGGACACCCATTATATTGAAAATCCTACTGTTTTGTATCGTAACGCTTTTATCCCTGAACATAATTACTATAATATTGTCACTCATGCTCGGAAAGAAACATTTACCGAGTGTAATAAAAAATATATGTGGGTAGAAGAAGATATTTATAGTTTTAATTTGAACATACTTTAAAGCCACGGTACTAGCCACTTAACATTAAAGCCACGGTAAATGTTGAAAAAGGCATGTTATAAGTAGGCGCCATCGATTATTTAACGTTTGAACACGTACCTTAATTTGATTTATGTTTGTGTCTATGTTAATCGTCTAATTCGTATTTGGCGTGGTTTTGTTTAGGCGGCTATAAAAAAAAATAACCACGAAGGCTAATGCGGGAGCCCCGCTCCGCTCTCGCCTTGGCCTTCTAACCTAACCTATCCTAATCGGATTGCGGGTGTGATCACAACATTTAGACAACAAAGCAAGTTTATTAAGATAATTTACTGGTTTTCAATTAGAATTAATCTTTGTTTTATTCCCAAAACCAACTTATACTAGCTGTCAGTGTTAAAACCTAGCATTTACCAAATTAAAATAGTAAAAGCCCAAAAAAAATGTATTAATAAAGGTTACACAAAATTAATGTATATAATACTGATTATTATGAATAATAAGAATTCTAAACAAAAAAGATATGACTTTCAATAATAGTGTAAAAGATGGTTATGTTGAAAAAATATAGGAAAATCAATAGAAGTATAATAGATGTTTATTGCTACTGACATTCATTATGAAGTTGAATGCTTCGAAATTATGAACATTAGAGACAGAGTACTCGTAGTTAGAAATTGTGATTGTTAGGATGAAAAATGTTAGGAAGAAATTATTCGGATTTCCAATTATAGGAGTTGAAAATTTAGGTGAACTTTGGTGCACCCGACAGAGACCACCTGCTGTGTCCAATGCTATGAATAGATAGGCTAGAATGCCACCCTGCCACAACTTCTTTGCTCCTTCTCCTTTAATAATTGTTTTCATACATGCTCGCTGGTTTCGGGTACCTACTGTTGCTTGACATGTCGTTTTTTTTAGTATGTCTTCCGATTTGATTGCCATACGTATGTCTAGGTCGACATCTACCGGGTTGTCCGTTTACTCTCGCTTCATTAATCTGTTTCGTCAATCGTCCTTCGTCCATCATCTGGCAGACACCTACAGACACCGTATTATTTACTTATCGACTGATTCAGCATAGGATATAAATACCCCATAAATTTCTACTCGCGTAGTTGAACGTAGTTCGTCGGCGAAGTCGCCCGACTACTCTACACTATCGTATGCGTCCAACTTCGCGAGTAATGTAGAGGAAGCATTATAGTTAAAGACCAAAATTTTGGGTAGCCTGGCGCGCGCGGCGCAGACGAACGACGACGCGTGCGCCGTGTTTGAGCCACCCAAGGGGGGGGGGGGGGCCCCCGCGCCCCTACCCTGTATCCGCCACTGACGTGAAGACTGTCAGTTTTGAACTGTAGACAACCAATTTACCGTTTGCCTATCGCCTATTCGAAATAGCCGCTTTGTCACTAAATCTGATTCATCTACGAACTGAGCTATAGTCATTACCTAATGAAAAAAAAACATTTTAACAATTTATTTTTTATTTTTTTCAGTATTACATTCAATATGTAATATCTGATAAATCTAACTATACTACCTATTAGGTACTTTGTGCTAAGTTAATTCTATTTTTCATTTTTTAGTTTTTGTTTGAAGTCGGTTTTTTTGTTAATTGGCTGAAACATAAAGCCGCGTTTCCACTAGGTAACAAATGACGCCCAACATGTTGTGCAACAAGTTAACATGGTGTGCAACAAGTTGCTCAACATGTTGAAAGTCAGCGCGGAACTTTTGTTGAACAACGTTGTCTGTCTACGCATCTACTACTTCGTCAGTCGTCGACAACATGTCGCCAGAGGACCTCTTTCACAGACACATCTAGTGTTTTCGTTATTGAATCCCATGCATCTAGTTTTTTTAAATTTATTTTTATATTCTCTGTGAGCAGTATCCCATAAACATTCATAGTTTTGGTACAGTTCTATTACTTTGAGTACTCGTTCGTTGCCTCACACTACAGACATTGTTGCGCGACACATCTCCACTCGACAACAATTGATGCTCAACTAACGATGCACTTTAAACAATCAACAAATGTTACCTAGTGGAAACGCGGCTTTAAGGATACCTTCGTCACGGTTATTTTTAACTGGGTGCTCGCGAGGTCTACTCTTCTCAGAAGTACTAGTTAAACTTATAATGATGTTTTGGGCCTTAATAAAATTACTTTCTTTTTTTTTTAAATTTAGCTCGCCAAATAGAAGTCGCCAGCCTGATGGAAAGCCGTGGCGCATCTAGCAATTGCGGGTCACTCTCACAGTGGTCCTCAAGTTGGCGGCCCTGTGATGTGCCTCTTCACGCTCCTCTTGAAGAACCCGGGATTGTAAGATGAGGGAAACACGTGTACGGGCAGGGCGTTCCATGTTTTATAGTTCGACAGAGGAACGATCTTCTGAAACGCTCAGTTCTGGCGAAGATTCTCTCCACTGTTAGTGGCATCTCTGCCCGGCACGCGTTCTTCGCGATCGGAAAGCATAGGGTGGGATCACTTTCTTCTTATATTCTTATATCCATGGGTACGTGTAAAAATAAAACATTATCTTGAAAAAAATCTTTTATTTACATTTTTGTTTAACAAAAGTCTTCACAATAAACTAAATATTACAGTAAGATCACAATCACATACACACTTCTTAAAACTAGAACAATGCTGCAACGGAATCACTATTATTCAGCTTCACTATTACAATTAGTTCAGTCGCTGAAAGCTATACCGTAATAACATGGCCGTGTTTTTAAATTTTTATTACCTTTACACTAAACTAAATAAAGACGACATGTCGAAGATGCCTGCTTAATCTTACTTTACATTCACATTCTTATCTATTAAACAGACGATACATTTTTCGACCCACACGGCTAAAAAAGACAACTACTGTTTTCTTTGTTTATGTTTCGTATCACGGCCACAAGAATACAGTATAAAAGAATAGACAATATTGGAGGCGCCACTGTGCTGTATGGCAACCCGTTAGAAAGAACCAATTTACAAACAAACTACTTCATTTAACAACTGACATATACTGGGTGTAACAAAACTACCTCTTCAAATTTCATGAGATGACTTGGCATCGGAAATCAAATACAAATAGTTAATAAAAAAGGGGGGTAATTTTTTTTTATTTTTTTTGTCGCACATTAAGAATTCATTTTTTACCGCGGCAATTCGAGGTAACATGGTCGCCGTGGCAAAACAAACACGGAGCACCCGTCTGGCTGTCGTTGTCGCTTTCTACTGCCGCTCAGTAGCGATAGAAAGGGTGAAAATAGGATAAAATAGGACCTTTCAAACGGCTTTACGGTTTAAGTATTCATGTGATTTTTTTTTCTTCATTTTTGTAATGTTTCTTGACTGATGCCACGTCACGTGACGAAATTTGGAGAGTCAATTTTGTTACACCCAATATATATGACGTTTTTGACAGCATTTTGACAATGTAGCCAGCATGCAAAATTTTAGTTTCGTTTCAAATAAGATGTTTACAAATTACGCTACTTTTTACACGGTACGGTTACCCTGTCAAAGAAAATGAAAAAAAAAAACAGCCAGATGCGAATCGTACTCACACACTGTTGCTCGTCGCGGTGCAATGAGGAACAATGAGCGAAATAGCACTACTCTCTGGATTTATTGCATTCTCAATCTTAACTTAACGCAATAAAGTTGATGTTTCAACAGCGTTGGCAATCGTAATTAATCGGCGTTAGCTTGCTCTCTTCGGAGCAGGCGAACTTTGTCGATGCGACTTATAAACGTGGTTCACCTGTATGTGACTTTAACAATGTAACCAGCAAGAGAGTTTTGCCAAGTTATAGATTGAATGGAGCTGAATAAGTGTAAGTATTCCTTTAGGTGGGACCCAAGTCTAAAGTTGCCGTACAAGTAACAATTTTTGAAATATTTTAAGCTGCATGTACAGCTCGCGCCAAATAACATTGCGTGTATGAAGTTCGTTCGTTCGCGGCGCTATTATGCAATCATAGGTATCACAGGGGGAAACTACTGCGCAGCTGAGGTGGGAAGGGTGTTCCTCCCGCCTCAGCTGTAGTTTTTTGGCGCGAGCTGTAAGATTTGAATTAATATAATTCGTTAAGCCACAAGTTGTGCTTAAGGTGAGCATACACTTCGGCCATTTACTTGTAACCGAACATCGAGCATTACAAAACTTTATAAAAAAAGTAAGCGTATACTTCATTCGCTTAAAAGCTTTCGCAAGTAAGTCATACGCGGAGTTTTTTTTAATATACTATAACATATATTTCTCAATACACAAAACTACTCAAGGGAAGTGGATATAGCATGCTTGCATCTGTCATATGTTGCGGGGGAAAATAGTATACTATGGAACTTACACGAAACAAAATAATTCACTCATAATTTCTGATACATATTATATTGGGTGTAACAAAACTACCTGTTCAAATTTCGTCACGTGATGTGGCATCAGTCAAGAAACATTACAAAAATGAAGAAAAAAAATCACATGAATACTTTAACCGTAAAGCCGTTTTAAAGGTCCTATAAATTTTCATTATCACCCATTCTATCGCTACTGAGCGGCAGTAAAAAGCGACAACGACAGCCAGACGGGTGCTCCGTGTTTGTTTTGCCACGGCGACCATGTTACCTCGAATTGCCGCGGTAAAAAATGAATTCTTAATGTGCGACAAAAAAAAATTTAAAAAATGAAAAAATTTACCCCCCTTTTTTATTAAATATTTGTATTTGATTTCCGATGCCAAGTCATCTCATGAAATTTGGAGAGGTAGTTTTGTTACACCCAGTATACATTTAATACCATTAGGAGTTTGCATAGACCGAGGGGAAAGTCCTAGTATGGCGTCTCCCCTCCCAATAAAACTCACAGGTCGTATTGCTCTGTGATTCAACTCTATATTAGGCCCCGAGTGGCGACCGGGTCCCGTGATGCGACGGGTAAGAGTACAAAATGTCGCCACGCCAATACATCTCGAATGTGTCGTAAGAGGCGACTTAAGGTAACACTCGCAGAAATATTCTTTGCGTAGAGAAGGAAAACCCGAAATGAAACCCGGTTGCCAGTAAATTGACAATCGTTAAGTCAAGTTGAAGGCCATATAGGCGGCTTGAAAAATTTCAACTGCGGATCTCGGCGACCTGCGCCTGTCCATTTCAACACGGCAATAGGCTTACCACCTATTACGTGGGACATAAAACTATAAGGTGAAATGTGGGCGTATACTATGCCTCTGACTACCCCTTCAGGGATAAAGGCGTGACTATATGTATGTATGTATTAAGCCCAAGTTAAGCTAATGACTTGACGAATAATAATATCTTTCTAAATACTAATATTATACATAGAAAACATACGAACATTCGAACATCGAGCATTCACACGAATGTTATAAGTCTATGCTCACCTTTAAATCACGATAAATGAAAAATACACAATAATACTAATCACAAATACAATACAAAATTTAATAATTTAAACTGTTGCTCTCTCTGTAAAAAGAACCGCAACTTGGAGGGTATTTACACCATTATAAATATTATCAGCTGGGCTTATTTTTATATTAAACTTATCATATTATAAACTAGCTGATGCGCGCGGCTTCGCCCGCGTGAAATTTGGTTCCCGTTCCCGCTTCCCGTGGAAACATTTTTCCGGGATAAAAATTAGCCTATGTGTTATTCTGGACTATACTCTACCTCTGTACCAAATTTCAGCCAGATCCATTCAGCCGTTAGAGCGTGATTGAGTAACAAACATCCAAACATCCAAACATCCAAACATCTTCACAAACTTTCACATTTATAATATTAGTAGGATAGTAGGATAGGATAAAACATACTGGTGGGATGTATCGGAAGTTCATACACAGAAAAAAAAACGTAAGTTTACAAAAATCTTAAATAAAAAAATGAAAATATTTACAACGAAAGGTACTACCCGTTCGCTCTAACTTTGCCGCTGGCGTAGAGGCGTATACCCGAATTGTTAATTAGACGAAGTAAATTGACAGTAGCTAATGTCACTTCGTCATAGAAAATACGCAACACTACAAGAAGAAGTGACATTAGTTGCTGTCAATTTACTTCGTCTAATCAAAAATTCGGCTTTAGTATATAGCCAAACGGCAAAGTTAGAGCAAACGAGCAGTAAGCACACATTTGTTGTGTCGAATGCTTGTTTGTCACCTAAACAGTATCGAAAAGCTCATACTACACTATTATTATGCTTTGTTTCAACACACGACCGCTTGGGAGCTACTTCACAAGCCGAGCCTCGGAGATCCCGGCTGTAGGCAATAGTTAGGGCAAGTGAGGTTTTATTCGGTAGGAATCCGATATGGCATCATCACGGATTTCCATACGCAAAAAAAAATCGGTTGTCTGTAAAGTCGGTTTACTGACGATAGTTGAACGTGACAACTCAGTCACGTCAAAAACTATTGTATTTAATGCTGATTGGTTAATAACATTTTAATATCGTGAGTTAGAACGTTGTACATTTACTATGGAATAACACATCAATTGATTATAGCGCCATCTGTTGAAGACATTTGTACTAAAATAAAGTTATTTTAATAGGTAACATTTGACGTCTGTCAGTTTTATCTTCATAATGAGAATTAGGAATGAGAATGTGAATGAATCGATACGGACTTGAAAGATATGGGAATTTTAAAAATCATCGGGCGAATCCCTGTCCTATTTCATTTTTTTCTAAAATGACTCCACATTAGTTTAGAAAAATTCCAAGGTATCTTATAAGTGTTTTGTAAACGAATTATTGCTCTACAGTATTTCCATTTTTGAGCTAAGGAAAGTACATAAAGCCGTTGGTCCCGGATGCCAGTAGCATGGCAGTCGTTAAGCCAGGTCTAAGGCCAGGGCGGCTTGAAAAGATATCCAAAGACGAAACGAAACGCGTTGAATTTAGGATCCCGTACAAGCGAGCCTAAATCAGACTAGCAAACTCTAAAGTGACCTTTCTGACTATGCTACACAAATAATACATTGCCCAAATTAAGTTTGTAAAATTTGTTGCCCAAAAATATTCCATGATAAGCAACATCCGATAGCGATTTTATTCCATGTACGTTTGGATTTCAAATTAAGCCATCAATCTCGAACCGAGACGTTTACAGTATGGGGTTATTTAAAAGGGGTCTTAGAAGGAATTTGCAGGGTCGGAAGCGAGTGTTGCATGCGTTCATACAATGACCACTTTCGACAAGTGGTATAAAAAACAAGGAATTTGAAAACAGCTATCATCGAAACTACATTTAGCTTTGTCAACAAAATGAGCTAAATTCTTACGGTTTACCACTGTTGACCGAAATTCATTTGATCATTTGACGTGTGACCGAAAAAATATTATGCCATTGCGCTACTGATCGAATGAACAATTGACCAAAAGAGTTTTTATCGAACAAATATTTGGTATTTTTACTACTGATCGAATGAACGTTTGGTCGAAAAACGGTTAACTAAAGAATATTTTAACAGAGGCTGAATCAAAATGGCTAGGTTAGGTTAGAACTGCGACCACAACTCACGAGCCGAGCGAGCGAAGCGAGCGTGCCGCGGCAGCGGCCGGCGAGTGCCAGTACCGAATTCTACTTATTTCGCTTTCGTTTGTTAAAATATTCTTGAGTCAACTGTTTTTCGACCAAACGTTCATTCGATCAGTAGTAAAAATATCAAATGTTTGTTTGATAAAAACTCTTTTGATCAATTGTTCATTCAATCAGAAGTAGAATGGCCTAATGTTTTTTCGGTCACAAGTCAAATGATCAAATGAATTTCGGTCAACAGTGGTAAACCCAAATTCTTAAACACGACAGAAATCGCATTAAAACCCGTATCAACTTACAATCTGTAAAATATGTCTTGACCTCTGTGACAGTTGCTTTAATTAACGTAAAAAAGAATAAGCTTTTTTTAAAGGCATAGTTATTTATACCTTGTACCTCTATGGGGAAATATGTCGCCCAATAAATAACCTATACCAATATTATGTAAAAGAAAGATTTGATTGTTTGTTTGCATCGAATAGGCTCCGAAACCACTGAACCGATTTGAAAAATTCTTTCACTGCTAGAAAGCTACACTATTCCCGTAAACATAGGCTAAATTTTATTCCCGTATTCCCACGGGAACGGGAGAAACGCGGGTCAAACCGCGTGACGTCCGCTAGTATACCAATTTCGTCGCAAAAGTGTTTTATTTTAACACCAATTTGAGGGTACTTCGACAAATCTATTGAAAATTACTTTTGCAACACAAAAACGCTTCAAATACCTATAATATCTTCTTCATAGCTATCAGAAGGTAGCCCTGTAGTTGTGCTAACTAACTTAGATTGCACTTTGTCTATACCTTGGTACACTTCTAAGCGAGGTTGGGAATCCCTCATAGGTTTGTATTCCGTAATAATTAAATCCTCTAAAAAGAACTCTTCAATATGATGTACGGTCACATGAGATTTCAAAGAATCGATCAAAAATTGGAAATTACATATTTTACATTCGATATAAGTTTTAGAATCGAGTTCCGCGTGGTCTGTACAATGTATTCGACATGTTTCTTCTTCTATAAAGCACACATTGCAATCCCCACATTTGTAATACTGTATTTTTGGTTTATTTTCTATGGTAGCAACATTTTCTGGCTCGTTTGATAAGATATCTATTTCATCTGTAATATTATCATCAGGTAATATATGTTCAGGGTCTGAGGCGGCGCGTATTTCTTGGGCTCTCAATGTATTAATATCTAATACTATGATATTAAACGATTCTCTCGTCAATTTCATTTTCGTGTGATGTACATAAAGATGTCGTTTAAGAGTGGAATACGTGAAACCCAGTCCACATACATCACATGCAAAAGAATTGTGTTTAAATTTCTTGTGTTTATAAAAATGACAAGTAGCAGATATTTCTGTGATGAAATGTGTTCCGCATAAACGACATTTGTAAAGATCTGACGTGTATTGCTTCATATTTGCGTTTAACTTAGTTTTTAATGCGCCAGACATAGTATGTGCTAGTTCAGAAAGTCTAGCCTTATTCGGCGCATTCGACTTTTTCTCAGACAACGGATCACCAGAAACATTACCAATATCAATACTGCTTTCGTTATTTAAATCGGATAATACAGTTTCGTTATTAACTTCAGTTATATCAACAGTTTCAAAGTCGCAATTTGATGTGTTAGGAGTTTCAGTAGCATTTCTAATATCATTTCTTCTAGCGCGCTTACTTCTCGGGGTTTCATAGTCAGTCACATCTGAGCTACGTTTAGTACTGGTACTAGGAATACTAATATCGGGGACTTTGTTTTTACCGGTAATCTTAGTAATTTTACCGGTATGGTATTCATGAATTTCATATTTATATTCCGATACATTTCTATGGTGAACAACCATGGCATGTGATCGGTGTAATTTCTGATTAAATAGCAACCCACATATTTCGCATTCAACCCCGTCACTCGGACCAACGTGATTTCTGCTCAGATGTCCTTCTAAGCGTTTTTTGAATCTATAACATGTATTACATTCGTTGCATCTGTAAAGTCTATAACTTTCAGAATCTATATTCGTTTTAGCATCAACTTTCCTAACATTTTTATGTATTTTCGCTTTAATTTTTAATTTAATCTTGGTTTCTTTCTTGGGTACATGGTTGTACCCTTTACATATGATTGAATTATTTGTGTTAGGGTCTACAACTTTGATAAGGAAATTTACTTTACCGATGTGCATGTCCTTATGCCTAGCATAAGTCGTCGAAGTAAATGTCAGCTTACAAATACTACAAGTTTCACGTACACGACAATTTACGTGGTTGTGTTCAAAATGATACCCTATACTTTTTCTACTTAAATATGTCATATTACAAGGAGTGCATCTAAACATTGTAGCTATAGACACAGAAGGTTTAACAACGGACAACTTTTCATCGCTGAAACATTTATGAACATTAAAATATTTCAAATCTAAAAATAAATTACATTTCTTACAAAATCTTCCCGCTTTAGTTCCGCAAGTGAAATGATGTTCATCAAAAGATATCATATTTGGAAAAACAACATTGCATTCGGAACATTTAATACGACCGATTCTTTTATTTTTTACTTTATGTACTTTAATATTCATCGGTTTACTATGGTGCTTACAGAGATGAGATACTAGGACATCAGTAGGGAACAAGAGGTTACATTTACTGCAATTCTCTTTAGATATATCAAGATCATCGCTGCAGACTTCTAGATGTTTATCAATGGATTGCTTTGAAGTAAAATGTAAGCCACACTCGCATTGAAAAATATAACCAGACGGTAGGATGGATGAATGTGGCTGAAACGGTACGACTAAAGGCTTTTTTGTTAAATGTGGAAGCCGTCTATGCATCTCCTTATGTAACCGCAAATGACTGCTGAGAAATATTTCTTTACATGTTGGACATTTCGCGTACATCGTTGAGGAGGAACACTTATGTTTTGGGATATTTCTCGACCAAGAAACACAAGAACCACATTTTTCACACTTATAAAGCCTCATCCTATCTTTGAGAGGTTTCGTTTTTAATTTACGCACTTTAACCAATTTAGAACTCTTATTATCTACACCTATCGTCAAAGGTTGGGTCTTTAAATTTTTCGTGGACTTTCCAGAAGCGTTCGACACTGTTGGCAACTCAAAATCTTTTAGTCTCTGATCGAATAATTCATCTTTTTCATCGTTAAATGTTAGAACTTTATATGTTTTTGGTGTGGTGTCATGGTTTTTTTCATGTAAAATGCAATCTTGTATAGCACTGAAGTGTAAATGGCAAGTTCTACATACATAGCTCGCTGAGACCTTACAAGTTTTGTCAAAATAATGTTTTTTCGTATCCTCTAGGTCGATTCCGGTCTTGCAACGTTCACAAAATATCTTGATAACATCTGATTGGTTCTTAGTTATACAGTTGAATTTGAAGCGACGAGAGTACCTGAAAATTCAAATCGCCTTATTAATCATTTGTCGTGAAAGCCTTACTAATATTGTAAATTTGTGAGTGTGGATGTTTGTTACTCTTTCACGCTCTAACGGTTAAATGGATCTGACTGAAATTTGGCCCTGGTAATAACAGTATCAGTAAAATTGTAGATACCGTTCGTTCTCGTGAGATGGTTGTTACGTGATCACAATATATAGTACGAAGAGGGCATATGACGCTCGGCGGCCGCTACCGCGGCACGCTCGCTTCGCTCGCTCGCCATCGCGCCGTTTTGGATATTGTTCCAACCTAACCTAACCATGATATTTGTGTCTAGTTGTTAATCTTTTTAATAATATTATATTATGCGAAAGTTTGTGAGTGTGGATGTGTAGATGTGTGGATGTTTGTTACTCTTTAACGCTCGAACGGCTGAACGGATCTGGCTGTAATTTAGTACAGGGATACATTATAGTCTGAAATAACACATAGGCTACTTTTTATCCCGGGAATAAGTTCCTACGGGAAGCGGGAACGGGAACAAATTTTGCACGGGCGAAGCTGCAGGCATGAAGCTAGTACACAAATAATATAATTCAGCAATAAAGATTTCGGAAAATAGTTAAAATGTATCCATACCTGTATATGCTTTTAGATAATATAAGATATTTATGCGCCTTTGGTAGAGAAGAAAATATATTCATCCATTCCGATGTATACAATTTTTCAAAATTGAACTCCAAAATAGTAAAATTTGTTCTATCTATTGCCATTTCATTTGTATGTAGTTTCATATGTGGCTTATAGTGCGGTTCAATTATGTCAAAATTGCATATATCACATTTTTTTGAAACCGGTTTCCGAGATCCGTTGATGTGGTTTTGACTGTGTTCAACGACAGAGTCATACGTTGTAGTCACCAAGTCACAAGCACTACACAGAAAGACTACATTCCACATATTATCAATAGATTCATATTTCTCCAACAACTCCGGTATTTGGCTATAAGAATGAAAATTAGAATGAAGAGTGTAGGCTTGGAGGTTAAACTTTTTGTTGCAAATTTCGCAGAATTCAAACGGTTCGTTTGCACAATTGTGAATTTGTACCTTATCTTTTGTCAAAAAGTGTATTTGACAACGTTTGCAACTGTGAAAGTTTGATGTGGGTATTTCAATTTCAAGCCCCGTTCTCATACTCATTATTTTGAAATCGTTTAAGGTTAGATTTCTTTCACTGTGAACACTTTTATGCACTTTATAGAATTCTACGCTGAAACCGAGTCCACACAATTCACAGAATCTCACAGACATCCGTTTACACATTCCGTTCCGATGGCCTCTTGTTGATCTTGAGGTTTTACAAGACCCGCACACATTGCAATAATACAACGGAATCTTTGCAGTATTGACCACATTCTGAACTCTGGTCTCTTCAGTTTTTAGTTTTGGTTTTATTTCAGTCTCCGTTAAATCATGATATTTAATAAAGATGAAATCTTTCTTAGTACACTTTTGCATAACATGTTTAGATTTATGATTTGCGTGCCTATTTTGATTGATGTCTACTTTACAAATTAGACATCGTACGTAATTAATTTTGTCGCCTCCACAAACTCCGTAGTGCGACCAGAAAGTTCTTTCATCGAAACAAATCTCACATTTAGGACATAAACAGTAGACTTTTTCGGCTATAGTCTTATGTAGAGTGTAAATTCTTAAATTTTCACCGAGAGAGTGTTTATGCTGCAATTGGTGCAAGAAAAAGTCTTTCGAGCGAATGTTACGTCTGCAAGTTTTGCATCTTTGAAACTCTGTGATATTGGTACATTTCGCTGCATGTTGATTTGCACTGTAGCACGAAATAAAATGAACTTGACAAACATGACATCGAAATAACACAGATTTCGGCACTAAACAACTAGTCCAAAATTGTTTTCCTTCAGTCGTTTCATTCTTTACCATCTCAGTTTTAATTTTAACAGTATTTTCTGCTTTAGCACCAACTTTGCATATAATATTAACGTGTGCCAATGACGGATGAAATTTTTTCTTATGTTCTCTCCCAGCGGTCAACGTAGCAAAATACTGTTTGCACTTCATACATTTATAATGTGTGGAATTTACATCAATTTTTAGCGGTTCCGGAGTTGGCTTTCTCGGGTTGTTCAACGGTAGCAACTCGTACAAATGTTTGATTAGAGCCGTATCATCTATAAATACTTTGTCACAATGGTTGCAGTATCTTGATAATTTCGTTGTGGTGCTTTTCCTTGCTGTGTTAGATGCTGGAGTGTCTAATGCCACGAGGAATGAGTGACTTACACTCTTATGAGCATCTAAAGCGTTGATCGTTGGGAACAGAATCTCACAATCATTGCAATAACACACACTGTTCTTTAATATAACCTCCCAATTTTCTAAAGCTACTGTCACATTTGAATGTAGCGCTTCTTCGTATAAAGTTTCATAATCTGGTACAGGTTTACTACCGAGTATGATTTTGTTACTATAAGTCAATTCTTCGGTTTCAATATCGCAAGCGACTTCTGCATTTTCTTCATATTCATATGGAGTTATTTCATTTTCTTCAAATTGAAACGCAGTACTGTTATTCTCAAAGGACGCAGCAGTTTCGTCTGCTCCAAGTACATTTTGAGATATTTCTACTTGTATAAGATCAGAAGTAACATTATCAATGTGCCCAAACTGGCAAGTATCATTTTCTTCATAATCTGTATTTTCTTTTTTAATTTCAACTGTGTACTCTGAATCTGGTTCGTACTCTAAAGGTGCGTAAAGACCTAAAAATTAAAATAAAACATTAGATTAGTATATATATATTCTAGCCTACCTACATTATAGGTTGTCCTAGGAAGCCATATTACCCTGGGGTAGGGTAGAACAAGCGAGATGAGCCGCCCTGGGAAACTATGGGAACAAAAAGAATTGAACAAGAACATGTGAAAAAACTGAAGGTGGATCCAGATATTGAGGCGATTATACATCCCTTGGAGATGTCCTGGGGAATTGGATCAAATGGGCAGCAGAAGAAACATCCGACCGGAGGTGCCGGCACAGGATAATAATAATAATGGGAGCCCCACTTAAATATTTATTTTCTTGATTTTAGTATTTTTTTGTCATAGTGGAACTAGCACAACAGAAATACATCCTCTGTGTAAATTTCAGCCCCCTAGGTATCAGCTTGGACACAGACGGACAGCAAATCATGTATACACATTACTGAGAGACCCTATATTACTGATTGCCTTTGGGTACAAAAGTCTAAAAATACATCTATACTAATATTATAAAGAGGAAAGATTTATTTTTTTGTTTGTTTGTTTGTAAAGAATAGGCTCCGGAATTACTGGACCGATTTGAAAAATTCTTTCACTGTTGGGAAGCTATACTCTTTGCGGTGAACATAGGCTATATTTTATTCCCGTATTCCCACGGGAACTACGCAGGTGAAACCGCGTGACGTCCGCTAGTTTTAAATATCTCATGATTAAATCTCCATTCTTTGTCCCAGCGTCCTCCATACGACTGCTGTGGCTTCATGTTTCACTGCGGGCGAATTTGCGTGCCTCGTGTGGCACCGATCAGCTCACGCCAGGCAGGTGGATGTAGCCCTAAATGACACATTTCGAATCATCACCCGTTGTTTAAAGCCCACTCCCCTCACCATGCTTCACCCACTAGCCGGCATCGCACCACCAGCAACAAGGCGAATCGCCAGACTGGAAAAGGCGAAACAAGAGACGGACTCCCAACACTGCCTATTCGGACATCAACCACCTAGAGCGCGCCTAAAGAGTCGTAATAGCTTTATCCAAAAACAACTCAAATGAACATCCTGTGAATCTTGCTGTGGAAGGAAAAACTACCTTCACCTTTCGAATTTTTACCTCCTCAGGAAAATCTACCTCCTTGATGCGACCTCCGATGGCCAGTGTGGAGATCTCTAGCATGTCCTCTTTGTTCTACAACCTGCTCTAAGACCGACCGTATTAATGCCACCGACAGAGCCGTTGTGATGGCAGAGTTTTATCACAGGGCGGAAACTCCAGCTTGAATGTGTGCGTGTGTGATCAATAAAATGTAAGCAAATTGTCCTAACTAATGGAACCAGGCGTTACATGGCGGAAATCCATCCTAAAATGATAATAAAAGGAGGGGAGGGGGGAAGAGGAACCCGCCTCACACCCTCGATTCGTCAATCCTAACTTACAACCGTTAAGGATAACTCCAACTAATTGTATGGGAGGAATGACGAACCGAACTCCTCAGGAAAGGAATTTTGGATGTGGGATAGGAAAAATTTACCTGTACCCTCCAGATTGTTGGTAATTAGCAATACTCCGCTTAACAATGTGACTAATTTCGCTGCCAAGCAGTCTTAAAGATGCCTCGTGTGTAGGCGAAACACGTGTTGACAAATTAGTCTTGCCTACTTTGGAATGACGTTGTGTGAATAGGAACGTGAATAGTTTTTTAAATGTATTTTAATGAATCATTTTGTACACCGTACTAAGGGTGGACAGATAAGGAAGTGGTCATAGCAGGAACTGGAGGCCTACCACCACGTCTTATAGCAGTATTATTTTAATATTACTTCGTCTTTTCGTACCATGACGTCCTTAAAACAAGCTTAAAACAATATTGAAACACAATAGTCCTCTTAGCAATTTTGTGACGTCACCTCTAAAAAGTTCGTTCAAAGCGTACCATGACGCAACTTTTGACATCTAGCAATATTGTTTTCCTGTCAAATTTAGCGATCTTAAAAAAGTTGTTTCTCTCGGGCGGATTTATTATTGTTATAGCAATTTTTAATAGAAAAAGTCATTATTATATTTTATATAGTAAGTAATTTGCAATAATTGTCGCTAGTGATCGTATAAAAGGTGAATTTCATGATTTTAGTCTAATATTATATTCATTTTGTGTAATGATCGTAGATGGCATTTGCATTTGGAATATTTGAGTTTTTGGAAGATGATAACGCAGTCACTAATACAACAAGAAAGCGGCGTCGTGTACAACTTCGCGAAGAATGTGATCCTTTTGATTTAGATGAAGCAGAGTTTATCAAAAGATATAGACTCAGTAAAGAGCTGGCACATAACCTTTGCGATGAGTTGAGGCCGCTTATGCCAGCCCCTAAAAGATCTACAGATTTATCTGTAAATACGAAGGTAAATAATTGTAAAAAGTTTTTTTGTGTGAGTATATCTTTGTGTTCATAATATCAATTAACTAATCTATAATGTTTTATTATAGGTGTTGATTGCATTATCATTCTATGCAACGGGTTCATACCAACGTCCTATTGGCAACAATGAGGGTCATTTTGTAGCACAACAGACTGTCTCATCTGCCATAGCACAGGTTACGACATGCCTTAATTCTTCTACAATGCGACAGAAGTATATAAAGTTCCCAGTAAATGAGCAAGAGCGGAACAGTATAAAAATCGGGTATGTACTTTGTTATCCTTGCAAATTTCCACTCATTCACCCAAGACAAGCTGGCCAGTAACTGACTAATGACTATTCTTTAGACTATTCCTTGGCTAAGATTGGTTCTCTCACTATTAAAAAGCCCAAAACTATCCTCTAAGAAAGTCTCTGTTAAGTAACTGACACTCGGCGTTAAGGCATCATGAATGAGAGCATCTATCTCATTGTATGGCTAGTACACCCATTCTATCTACTCTCAACTCAAAGTATGATTAATTAACATTAATGTATTTCAGATTTTACAATAAGTATGGAATTCCTGGGATTTTGGGTTGTATTGATTGCACCCAAATTGCAATAATTCGCCCAGTACAGCATGAGGAACGTTACTTCTGTCGCAAACATTACCATTCCTTGAATGTTCAGTTGGTAAGTGCTCATATCTTATTTAAATATAATTGAAAACAGGAGAGAAACATAGAGTATATTATGCGAGTAAAAATATATTTATTATTTACAAGTTATTATCTAGAGAATATTAAAATTTGTTTCTTCTTGTGGGGATGCGGAGACACTATCCAGCCTGTTTTGTCATATTGACCAATCTGGGGACAATACACAATATTGTAAAATTATACAATGTCATTCAATGTACCTACTTACTTAATTTTTTTTTTCAGATTTGTGATGCAGACATGCAAATAGTAAGTGTTGATGCAAGTCATGGTGGTGCTAATCATGACTCTTTTATATGGAGTACACATCCCTTAAGAGCACATTTGGAAACTCTTAGTGATACTGAAGACATTTGGCTTCTTGGTATGTTTGGCATGAACTTTCTTTGCACTTTGCTGCTAAAAACTATACCATACTTTCTAATAATATTAAGATTTTTCTTTCACTAGGAGACTCTGGATATCCCTTGAGAAAGTACATGATGACACCAATACTGGATGCTGCACCAGAATCACCAGAAGCACACTATACTAATTTGCATGTCCATACCAGAAACATTATAGAACGCACAATTGGGCTTCTTAAAGCACGTTTTCGTTGTTTACTTGTGCACAGAGTGCTGCATTACTCCCCAAAAGTAGCAGGCTCTATTGTCAATGCTTGTGTAATCTTACACAACATTTGTAATAAGGCTAACGTACCAGTGCAACAATTAAATAATGAAGATATGATTCAAGAAGCTCAATCACAGCCCCAACATAATTTTAGTGAACATTCGCGTATTACCAACACCAACACCGCTCTGCAGCATGGTGTATCTACTCGGCGCTCTCTTGTGCAGCGGCTGTGGGAAAGGCGGCATCTAACTTCCTGAAACAATAAGTTGCTTTATAGTATTCTACAATCATTGTTACTAAATTTCTTTTTAATTGTATTATTTAATAATTTAATCTTAAGGCAAACTAACACTACTAAAATTTGAATTATTGTAAACTGTTGTTAAGTATTAAAGTTTTGTTTACAAATGACCAACTTTTTATTTATTTATTTTTATTTATTTATTTATGTACATACACACATGTAACATGAAATGGAAATAACAGAGAGAGTAAAGTACAAAGGCACTACTTATTTCAATAGAAATCTCTTCCAGTAGGCCTGAGATAGGAGAAGATAAAAAAAAAGAATATAATTATGTGTAATTTTTCAATCTCCCGGGTTTGAACAAATATTTGCGTCATCCGCAAAGTTAATTTATTGTCTAGATTAAGATCGTACAGCTTACTTATAATGGGTTATTTGATTGATTATGGATCACACATTTATGTCTCCAGTGAGAATCGAACCCACGAATTTGTGATCTGCAATCGCACATTTCGACCTCTAGACCAACAAGGCAGTCAAATATACATACATAGTCACGCCTTTTACCCCGAAGGGGTAGGCACATGCACATTTCACCTTACAGTTTTATGTCCCAAGTAATAGGTGGTGGGCTTATTAATGGCAGTCAAATATCACAACATAACTATATAAATAACTAAGATGCACATTACTAACCTTACTACAGCATTGGTAAACAATTTCAATTGCTCGACTGCCTCCTTCATGTAATCTGCCATGCTCACAATCCCCGCTGCGTGAGTTTGTGAGGACTGCACTAGGGCACGTCTTGCAGCCTCCTGTGACAGTGGTGGCTCGCGCCTCCGACGTCGGCGACGCGGAGATTGGTGTACAGATGCTGGTGCAGGATGCAGGATAGGAGAGGGAGTTCTTTGGGGGGCGCTAACTGCTATATTTTGGATAGGAGAGGGATTTGTTTGGGGGGCACCACCTGGAATAGGTTGAAAATCTAGGACCTCGATATTGAACTCTGTGGATGTCAGATCACGGATAATATCTGTGTTTTGCAACACAGACACTGATGCTGGGGAATCCTGCACATTCACATCCATTGAACCAATCTCTGGCGGCTGTAATGATAAAAGAAGAGTTATTCATATGAGAGTGCTCAATACAACAAATAGACATGAAGCCGCATACATTATTTACTTACCAGTTCCACCCGAATGCCAGGCAAACCTTGACCGAAATCGTCCCCGAGTATTTGTAGAAACTTTGTTTCAATTTCAGTCAATGGTTTTTCAGTTGATGGTCCTCCGCCAGTCCGGGTGTGAGAAGCCCGCACCATGGCCATTCTCTTTTTTAACTTGGCCTTAAAGTCTACCCAGTACTGAAATATAATAATAATGTGGTTCATGTATTGTAATAAAATAAAGTTAAGAAATATAGAAGTATACCTAATTTTAATAAATAGTTACTTTAGACCAGCCTGTCCAATCTTTATGGCAGCCACCTCCTTCAGTTCAAAACTTCTGCCACCTCTCTCCACTTTCGTTTTGCGAATTCTTTGGCTTGTAGAGAGCGGTTGTGGGCAGAAGCGACGTCTCTATTCGCGTTCAAAAATTCCCATAATATCTCAAGTTGCCGGCACGAAACTCGGTTAGATCTTCGGCTGGAAAATAAATTAATTAAAGTCATCATTTCATTAATAAGTACTACATATGCTAACTTCGTATTAGCAGTAAATAAATATTGCATTTTAAAACGAATTCATATACTGACTACTATCGTACTTACCTTGATTCCATGTTGAACATCGAAATCTCATAACAAGACTAAAGAAATATAATATTAGAATAAGCTAACTAACCCGGCTTATCAGTTTTATTATAACCACTTAACATTTTTGTTTCAAATTTCGTTCGTACTTTAGCACCAACCACTTGACAACCAAAACAATGTTCCGAATCACATCATGGGCGTTATACCTATAGCCAGCACCCGTAGTTAGTCCATTTTTAATTTTTGTTATGTTTTTAGCGAACATACAGTAAAGATTTATGTTTATTTACTAATTTAGGTATAATTAAAAAATAAATGTATTATAATCAATACTTATTAGGTCGTCAAATAAATGATTTTACTTTCAAACCAATTCTCAATGAGCGATTCGGACCGCGATGTTTAGAAAAGGACATCGCTATATAAACTAAATAGCGTTGTCTCGTTTCAATTATCAGCAAGGAATGGACAGAATATACAAATCATTCGCTCTTTCCCCGCACTATAGCAGGAATGGTACAATTTTGTTTATATAGGGTCATGGTACGAATAAATGTATTGTTATTGTAAGCTTGAAATAAAACTTCCTTGAAATAAGATTGTTTTATAAAAGGTGGTGGTAGGCCCCCTGGACCTCTAAATATCTGGTCACAGAAGTAAGTGGTCAAATCCGGAAATGGTCATATCTAGAAGAAGACAAAACAGGAAATGGGCATAAAGTACCAAAAGAATGATTGCCACTGCCTAAAGTTCTAGGCTGATTGCTTCAAATTTCGAAAGTGAAATATCTCTATTCTTACCTGATGTTTCATCCACATCATCGGGAACCTCAGTCTTGACGATAGACAAGTCTGGGAAGATGTCTCTGATCTTGGGGTTGTCCAACACATCGTGTTCTTCAATATCTATGTCGTCCTCCATTGTTGGGAGCTGAAATAACATCGTTAAATCAATACATATAATAAAATCGTAACAGGTCGCTGTCTGTACATGAAGATATATGTATAAGAAAAAATATATAAGGGGGCTTTATGAACCTAAAACAATGATTTTTTAAATTATTGTCTATTTGTCAGTACGTTTGTGCAAGCTTATCCCAGCAACCGCTCAACCGATTGCAATGCGGTTTTCTTTATTGCGTTGTGGTTTGCTCCAGTTAACATTAGTGTTTGTTTCATCTCAATCGGTTCATAAATAAAAAAAATATATCAATCTAAAGAATCACACATAAAATTTTTGTCTGTTTGTCTGTACGTTTGTGCAAGCTTATCCCAGCAACCGCTCAACCGATTGCAATGCGGTTTTCTTTATTGCGTTGTGGTTTGCTCCAGTTAACATTAGTGTTTGTTTCATCTCAATCGGTTCATAAATAAAAAAAATATATCAATCTAAAGAATCACACATAAAATGCAGCGTATGAAGTCGCCGTCGCACCTTCCATTCTCCACGGTTTCCTGGTGGCCATTGGCCCCGCTTCAGCGCCTCCTTGCGCCATCTAAACAGTGACGCAAGGGCTCTCGTTTCCAGGTCCCATGGAGGGGCCCCCGCTAGGAGACATGCCGCCTCACCTGAGATGGTGAGGTATCCCCTTATCACCCTGACGGCCATCACCCTCTGCGGGCTCAGCAATCTAGCCACATTGCGGGCCGTCAGGGTCTCGGCCCTCTTTTCAGTGCTCTATTTACAATTTTAAATAATCTAAAAAGGCAAGAGCAGTTCATTTCATTTCCAGGCTTCTTTATCTAGCAAATAATTATTAATTGTATAGTAGCCCTTGTAGTATAATTTACTTTTTATAAACTATTTGAACTTATTTAGGGACATTTAAATTCGTTTGGTAACCTGTTGTAAAACACAATGAGCCTGAAACATTCTATAGTCTATTTCGTTTTATTTTAATTTTCTTCTAAACATAATTCATAAAGGCAGTTAATACAATCTAAATATACTCACATTGCTAGTCTAAATAAAATAAATAAGATTAACTTGAAAAACTGCTGCCTCCTGCTTTATAACCTGTAATGTGAAAATGCAGAATTTTAAATAAAAACCATCTAGCTCAGAATAAGTCAATATTGCCGAGTTGTTAGGCAGGTTGTGAGTGCCCTTTGTTGAAATTTTTAAGCCGCCCATAAACAAAGACTTCTATATAAACTGAGGTAGCGCATCTACTACCTCACTACTACAAATACTCTAACAAACAAAATTTCAAAAGCAATCCTCAAACACACACATTGCTAAAGACTACACTCACAAATAAATAATATTTACGTAATTGTCACCACAATAGCAATATACGAATAGAACAAGAGTAAAAGAGAAGGCGTATGGACTCCGATTGCAAGCAGAGTACTCGAAGTTTTGACTTGCTACTATTTATAGGTTTCAAAAATTGGTGCGTAAGGTCTACTTCCCCGCCATGAAGACAAATAAATACTTTGACTTGACCAATGAGTTAACCAAAAATGGCTATGTGGTTAAACTCTATGCCATAGAAGTAGGAGCAAGGGGAATTCCAGCTAAATCTCTGTATAATTTATTTTAGGACCTAGGATTGCCAAGAGCTTCAGTAAGCTCTTTACTAAAACGAGTATCCAAAGCGGCATTGATAGGATCTTACCAAATCTGGTTGGGCAGGGGGGGGGGGAGCATTGTTGACGGTGGAAGGTGATCGTTTATGCGCATAGTAAGGTGGCCACCCTAAACCTACTCTGCTGGGTCGCAAGTCCCAGACGCCGTCGGGGTGTTCCCCCCTGTGCCACGCTATGGACCCGGCGCCCGCACGGAGAATCCATGGAATGCTAAGAATACGGTCTCTATACAGAAGTCTTTGCCCATAAAGGCCTTTCACATAGCTTCACACCTGCCTTTCTTCTGGCAACAGTGACCAATGACTTAACCATCCGAACCACAGACACGCTCATAAATAAATGTCTAAAAGTGAATGAAACGTGAAAGTGGTGGTCACCCATCCAAGGACAGGCCATAGTAAATGTTGCTTACTGAAGTTATTGTTTACAGAATACTGATCTGTGCGGCCACAAGCCGAAAAGTTGACTATTGCAATGGACTATTTGACTATAATGTACTTCCCCGAAGGGGTAGGCAGAGGCATAGTATACACTCTCATTTCTCAGTTGAAATGGACAGGCGCAGGTAACCGTGACCTGCAGTTGAAATTTTTCAAGCCGCCCATAAGGCCTTCAACTTGGCTTAACGATTGTCATTTTACTGACAACAGGATTTCATTGAGAGATTTCCTTCTCTACGTAATGGTTTTTTTTGAGAAAGTGTTCCCTTAGTCACCTCTTACGACACCCTGAGGGATGTATTGGGGTGGCGACATTTTGTACACTTACCCGTTGCAACACAGGGCTATGATGTGTATTAACCTACCCCACTGATCTGTATTAACCTACCCCAGACACAGAAGAAATCAGTGTGCTCATCACACAAAGAGATTATTTTGTCCTGTCCTGAGTGTCAATCACACTAACCACCCTGAATGCTCCACTCATACAAAATTTCTAATAGGGTGCACAGTCACACTTTCGAACTATTACAGAACGGAAAGAATAACGGACTGAAAATGGACCTGCCCGCATGCACTGGTTTGATTTATGAACTTGTGTGTGTGTGAATATTAATTAATGTAGTATAAATTAATAAATACACACACACAAGTTAGTTTATAAATTGTCTATAGTCAATCCAACCGTTTATTTTACTTTTGACAGCGGGCTGAGAATGTAACTGTTCCATTATTTGTAAAAGAGAACTTTGAAATATGCTGTATATACAATAAAATCGTAACAGGTCGCTGTCTGTACATGGAAGATAAATAAAAAAAAAATATTATAGGGGGGCTCTATGAAAAACAATGATTTTTAGAATTTTTGTGTTTGTCTGTATATCTGTTTGTGCACGCTAATCTCAGTAACCGCTTAACCAATCTCAATGCGGATATTTTTATTGTGTTGAGGTTTGCTCTGCCTAAGATTTAGCGTTTATTTTATGTCAATCGGTTTATAAAAATAAAAAAGTTATAACACTTTTAAGAATCAGATATTTTTAAAATTTTAATTGGAGGGGTTTCTTTGAATGTGCGTGTGAATCTAAACTGGCGTGTTGGCTTAATTATAAAAGAGCTTAATGATTAAGCGTGCGTTAATTCGGCGCAGACTGAATTGTTTTAAAATAGTAGTATATATAATAATCTTTAAGCTCTTTTATGATTAAGCAAACAGGGCAGTTTCACACGCTGCTTGATGAGTCTGATGAAGAAATACCTCTCCTTTCATACACTTTATGTGACGTTAACGAAGTTGCGGGGTCAGCTAGTACATATATATAAACTGCCAAATCATATTAATCTATGTTAATTATAACTCACTAGCTGACCCGCGCAACTTCATTTGCATGATAAGTGAAGAACCGCTCGACCGATTTTGTGCAAACTTCACATAAACCATCTACTAAATAGTCTGAACAAAGCCTAAACATTTGGTTTGGATCGTGAGCCCGTTTTTTAGTTATACAATTACAACGAAAAGTGGCATTGATTTTTATATTATAGAATAAAGTAAAAAAAAGTAAAACAAAATAAGATAACAAAATCAAAAGTAAAATAAACGATTGTACAGACTATAGATACCACAGCACCACAAAGATGTAACATTATCTCAAAAACATAATTTAAGCAGTTTTACAAAAAATAAAGCAAATATCTGACATGCTATAATTGAAATAGTACAACATATTAGTGCGGACTCTGTGCACTGATTATGTTATATTCAGCGAATATCAGTCTATTGAAAGAAAAATACAAATACATGTTCAAGACTAAAATTTGGAAATTGTGTTATGTTGTCAAGTGATATAATAATAAATAATAATAAAAATGCCACTACGTGCCTTTATGATTAGGTACCGGTTTAATCTTGTAATGAAAGTATATAATATATAATATTTGTAAATAAAAACCTAAAGAACCGTTAGAAATGCAAAGCAAGCAGGAATTTAGTAATATCGTATTCAATTACCTGGACTTAAATGAATGTTTATCCATATTCAAAACATGTAGTGTACTGAATTTCTTAAATATAATAACAAAAATTCAAACCACACATAGAAATTCAATGAAAATACTGGGAAATAACAATTATTTTTCACTGTAACCTCAAAAACTGCAGAGACAGCTTTATTAGTTTTTTTTTTTATTTAGGGTTTGATATTTAAGCCATCAGCTTTTTTTTTCACATACAGCCATACAGCATACAGATCAGTGCATACAGCCAATTCTTGTCTATGCACACACAGTGGCTGACTGCCTCATCCTCACGCTCACTTGTGGTTACCTGATCAGAAATTTAGATTCATAAATCAAACCAGTGCACGCGGGCAGGTCCATTTTCAGTCCGTTATTCTTTCCGTTCTGTAATAGTTCGAACGTGTGACTGTGCACCATAATAGAAATTTTGTATGAGTGGAGCATTCAGGGTGGTTAGTGTGATTGACACTCAGGACAGGACAAACAGTGTGACCATATCAGAAATGGCGAATCTGCCACAGACTGGGCAAAAAATCTGCCAAAATCTGCCACACTTATAGCCAAAACTGCCAAAAATATACTAACGGAAAAATAACACTTTTAATATAAACAACCTAAAGTTACTATACACTAATATACTACAATTTATAACATGTTTATTAGAGTAACATCAATTAAAAAGAAAAGGGCAATACGGAATAAGATTATGCATCATAAAACTCTTCCACATCGCTGTCAACCACAACCGTGCCCAAAATAATGGCGGCGTTGCCACGTTGTATGGTAATGGAGAGCCTCTGGCCGTAAACACCAGCATTTTGGTCCCGAGAACTGTCGACCAAAAGTTTACATATAGCTCTGTAAATGAGCTTTGCACTAGGGCCCCACGGTCCAAGAGTCTCGACCCCAAATGGCTCAAATAAATAAATCCGACAAGATTTGTGTATTTTCGCCGTTTCAGGGTCTCCGCAGACGCGGCAGCAGCTTCCGCGCAGCTAGCAGTGCCTGGAACATGGGAAGGCGCAAGGGTATCCACACATGTAGCATCCCACACAAGCGGTTTTCCCATCTTGCAAGGCACCAATGACATCCCGTCGGGATTCTTCCCATCGTCTCGAGCCAAGCCCTTGGGTTCAAGAATTACTGGCATACCAGCGAGAGAAAGGGCACGACGGATGATGTCATTTATGCTAGCATGTCGCGAAAACCGACCGGCACTTTTGTAGCAGGATAGACCGTGGTGACCTAGGCGGTCGACTGTTTCACCGCGGTGACAACGATGGGGAGCGATGCAGGATGTACCGAGGCGTAAGCAAGCAGCAATGCGAAAAGTACTGTTATCTAATCGTGTGCCAATATGACTTGAAGGCAAAGCATGAAGCCATTCACCCGACTCACTCTCCCCCACAGCCAGTAGGCGCGCTCGCTCTGCTGCACTCGATGAAGTTCGGAAAAAATAACTTTTTAATCAACAAATATTTGCAACAACCAGCTGACCCGCGCAACATCTTTAACGTCATATGGGTAAGGTCTATGAAAGGAAAAATAATGAAATAAAATCGAAAGTTGATTGGAAACAAAATCAATAAAGAAGATAAGTATATGAACTCTATTACAGTTCATAATCATAATATATGAATCATTTGTTTAAAAACAGAATAAGCGGTAAATCCTTGTACATTTGGCCATGAAACAGAAGTTTCCAGTTTGATAAAATAAATGTGTAAGTAATCTAATTTCATAAGAAACCTGATGTAATTACTTTAAAACAATGAATTCATTGAAAATTCAGATAAGGTAATGTGAATTTTCTTAAAATATTTTAAATCTGCCGAAATCTGCCATTTTAGTAAATCGTCAGCATGATCTGCCACAGACAAAATTTAGGACCAAAATCTGCCAAAATGGCAGAAATCTGCCACAATTGGTCACACTGAGGACAAAATAATCTCTTTGTGTGATGAGCACACTGATTTCTTCTGTGTCTGGGGTAGGTTAATACAGATCAGTGGGGTAGGTTAATACCTGTTTTTAAAAATAATGTTTATCAAAAAAAAAAAAAATCTAGATCCTATAGCACTAGCACAAGGCTAGGTGATGTTGTGGGAGAATGTTCACAAGTATTTATTTATTAAAAAATATAGTAATGAAAATGAATGAAAAAAGGTACGAAAAATTATACAATTATGACTTATTTCATTTCTTCTTCTTATGCTACGGCTACTTAATGAAAGAAGATTCGTCATGACGAACGTGCTTGGCCACATCAAAAAATACTTCACTACGTTGCCATAATCTAGAACGTGTCGCGATAATTCATTTGTAATCCATATGTAGCCGTAAAAATCCATATGTAGCATAATGCTACGGCTACATATCCCGTCGGAAGTCCGCGCGTCACACGCGACAACTTTCTATCCGGTAACCGGGTGACGCGAGCGACGCCCGGTAGCCCGCCCGGGTGTTCTTCAATCGACGATATCTCAAAACTTTTGTATAGTACCCCTATATCACTAGAATCGTTATGAAACAAGCTAAAAACAATTTTCGGCTTTTATCGTTTTGTTTTTAATTGTTTTTATAACAAAATAATAAAATCAGAATTGTAGATTTAGCCCCATTTTATGGCATAAAATTAGTTAGTATGAAAAAACTTTACCGATATTTGGAATTTTATTTATACACTTTACTTCAATAGGTATTATTTCGCAATAAAAAAAAATGTGGGTAGACTTTTTTTTTATACCGGTCGGGTATAAAAAAAAAAGTCTACCCACATTTTTTTTTAATCATAAATTTCTTTTAGGAAATCATTTATTTCGTACACAATAATCAACCATTATCGTCAGCGCGCGGCGAGTGACTGCCTCAAGTGGGCGGCGCGCGCCGCGCGCTTTTTAAATGAATGAGTATTACAATTCAACTTATTTTAGAGACTTCGCATGCGCCAATATGTCTAGCTTGTTCTTTCCTCTAAAGATTGGTATATGGAATGAAGATTCGTCGTCGCGTTGTCGCGATAAGAATTCGTGTTCGATCCATGACGAATGTGCTTGGCCACATCAAGAAAAACTTCACTACGTTGCGATAATCTCTTAGACCATAATCACGGGACTAGCCTTTTGTGAACCACCGCATATAAAAATATTCTGCTAGTCATAGCGGGTGAAGGGGGAAACACAAACACATGTAAAATTTCATTATAGTAAATATTAAAAATGTATTAATCGACAAACGCGTAATGGCTGTTGTGTGTTAATTTTTATTGTACAGTCAACTACAATGAAATGTACTAGTTTAATCATATAAAATGATGTACTGATGTAGTGCTTTTTATAAAGCCAATAGACCAAAAATGGTCTATTGGCTTGGCAGAAAGGAATGCTTAAGTAAGGCGCATCCTGTGTGTGGTTAGATGATCTAAGGATAATCTGGAACGTCGCGATAATTAATTTCCTGGAAAACATGGAAGAGGCGGTTGCGCTGTTTCACATGGCTGCTAATAGTTATTCACTGCATCTTTATTACTTCAACAAAAATAAAAATGGAGTGGAAGTGGATGTTATCTATTCACAAAAATCGGACAATGTTTTTTCTTGTGGTTTGGCTCTTGCGGGTCCCATATATTGGTTCAGATCCATAATTTTGTACGAATTCTAATACCCTGTCATTACTCCAATCCATGATTTACAGTTTAATGAAACACATTCAAACCACTCGGCGTCTCGTAGTCAACTAAAGCGCGCGAAGTGTAGCCATAGCCAACCGCACGAACGGTGTCGCGACAAAACCCTTTGATGTGCGGCAATTTACCGACAGCGGCGCGAAGCCACCGTGTATTCGCGAAGATGTTCGAGAGAGTTCGACTACCGATGCTGGTGTAGAGTTATTGAAATGTATTTATGACGCCTGGGAGGATAAACAAGATGCAATTGGTGTGTTTTGTGATCTGTCTAAGGCATTTGATTGCGTCCAACATAAAACATTAATCAGGAAATTACACCATTATGGCATAAGAAGCAAGGCTCTCGACCTTCTGACTTCATATTTGAACAATAGAATTCAGCGGGTCGATGTTAATGGTACACGCTCAGAGGGATCTGTAGTTACTATGGGCGTCCCGCAGGGTTCAATACTCGGACCATTTTTATTCCTTATATATTTTAATGACCTACCCTTTTACGTGGGGGACAACAACAGGATTGTTTTGTTTGCAGATGATACTTCTTTGATTTTCAAAGTTAAAAGACAAATAGATAACTATGACGATGTCAACAACGCAATCTTGAAAGTGGTTCATTGGTTTAACACTAACAATCTTAATGGATGCGCCAGTACCGACGCATACATATTTTTTAGTTTATGTATTTAATGGTATTTATTATAATTATTATATGTCAACACTCACGCACTAAACGCATCTTACTTTTATGTATTGTCTATGGCAACACTATCCCGCCCGCTTCCTACATTTCACATTCCGCCATAGCTATTGGAAGATACGCACGCACCCGTCTCTTAACGCTCCGCTCCGCTATCGGCCGCTGTGATTACCCATCATATCGCGCTACATCGCTTATCATCAGCCACAGTCTCGAGAGTTACGGTTATAACTCCTGTGTGCATATTTCGCGGTCGTGAATCAAGACCCCGAACGCAAAGCTGGGAGCAGCGCCTACCTACCAACAAGAGTTCAAGGTAAGTACCATTCCAAGTGTGGTCCTCCGTCCGGATATTCCATCTAACGCATTCTTTCTACTAATAATATTAATTACCTCTTTTCCTATTAAATTCACGCATACGCATATATATATTTAGTATATTAATCATAAATACTCAACGCAAATATTATATTTAACGCCACCCGCACGCATTAGAAAAGTTAATTATCTTTTCACACCGCATATTTTATATTACTCATAAGTACTCATATTCTATAACGCATTTACGCTATTTATCATAATCATATTTACCTATATATAATCAACCCGCTGGCAGGTAGCGCCCCCGAAATTATCGCTACCCAGGACTTGGACCATCCTGGCCATGTTAGTCCGGTTGTCCGATTCTAGGCAATCATTTTGATATTTTTTGGTAATTAGGAGTTTTGGCATAAAGTAAAACGGACAATCCAAAATTAACAATTTTCTCAACCGTCATAAATTTAACGTAGTTTTCCCCAATTTCATTACAATTTCATATTATCTTTCGAATTGTAATCGTAGATAAAACTCATATTTATACGTTAATTTTATACCCACATATATTTATTTTATTGTGACGGTACTGGGCAACGCAGCCGATACATAACGGTATTCAAACGATTAACAGCTGATTGTTAGGCAGACTCCATATTGGGTTTGTTCTCTGAATACTTTACCGCAAACAGCTGATTTAAGCAAACAGCTGATCGTTGTTCGAATTTTATACTTTTTCGCTGAATATTTCTATTACCTACCCACTTATATACATACTCGTATCTCGTATCAATTATATTATCATGGCTTCTAAAGACAAATCCCATAGTAAAAGTTCAGACGAAAGTCAGGTCATGATAAATTTTTTAGAATACAAAAAACAAAGTTTGTTTCACATGGTTCAAGAAGTGTACAACTTAAGTCTCAAGGTTACCGATGAAACAGTACGCATGATGTTTCTCGCTCGGGTTCAATCTATCGATAAAACCCGATCGGATTACATCGAAACTATCGATAAATTGTTAATTGAACAATTAAAAGATAATCCGCAGGTACAGCCGAGTTATAGTGTTTTTAATACATTTGATGAATTATACTGTTTCATAAAGCAAACGGAAACTACTCTGAGACAAGAACTCGACGATAAAAAGAAAAGTGATAATTTTAATATCAAATTACCCCCACTTAAACTCACAGGTTTCGATGGTACTTATGGTAGGTGGCCTATATTTTATGAAAATTTCTGTAGTGTGATACATACGAATACTCGTCTCACCAACGCCGAAAAGGTTCAATATTTGATAGGTTGCCTTTCGGGTAAGGCACTTACTGTTTGTTCAGGCATAGCTGCTACCGCACAAAATTACGATGTTATTTGGCAAGCCCTTCTGGCTAAATACCACGATACCAGGGTTCAGGCGTCGTGCTATTTAGAACAAATGTTACACCAGAAGCCAGGGCAATCGGCTGATCAGATTTTGGAGAACTTTTGTTCAGCTGAAGCAGCTCTGCAGCGGCTACCTATCACAAATTTATCAGATTTCATAATAACTCATTTAGCATTAAGCAAGTTTGATAAACCTATGCTTGAATTGTTTGAACAATCTCATAGACATTTGAGTGTACCTACATATAGTGACGTCAAAACATTTTTGACAGAACAAAGCAAACTCCAAACGCTCCGCTCACCATCACATTCCCAAAAAGGTGATTATCGCGCTCAGCGGAATTCAACCGCCTCTCATTTAAATAAACCTAAATCATTTTTTACGCAAACCCGCCCTACTAATTTGAAATCAGTCGATACTTCTAACATAAAAAATTGTATCGTATGTAACAATAATTCCGCTCACCCTTTGTTCAAATGTCAACATTTTATCCAAGAGACTGTTGAAACGCGAAATGAAATAGTTCGTAAACATTCCTTTTGTGTTAATTGTTTAGGTTTTCATCACGTGAGTGCTTGCAGATCTGTTAATAGGTGTTCGATTTGCAATCGGTCTCATCATAGTTTACTGTGTTATAAAAATAATTTGAACGCATCAAATTCAACAAGAAATCATGCTGCCGGCAACGCATCGAGGCAGGCAAACGCGTCTACTGCGCCGTCCGAGCATTCCATGTCGACTCATGCGTCATCGGCAGATGATCCGTCCCGCTCGCACTCGCGGGAGGCGCGGTCACATAGTGGCAATATCGCGTCGTTATCGGCTGTGATCCCTCCGCCGCGTAATTCAAGCAGCGCGACCACGGTTTTGTTGCCGACTGCTTGTGTATATGCAAATTATAAATCGGATCGTATACGTTTGTTTTTGGACTCAGGGTCTATGAGTAACTTTATTACGAAGTCTTGTTGTGAGCGTTTGCACTTAACCATACTTAACGCTCCTTCTGTCATTAAAGGCATAGGTCAACTTGAAAGCCAATCTTATGGAATTACGCATTTCAAAATATATTCGCGATTTGATGCCCGCTGTTCTTATTCGGTTAGTGCACGGGTTATAGACACTATTACAGATTTTTTGCCTAACGTGGAAATTGATACAGCGGAATTAACCCATTTACAAAATTTACCTATGGCTGACGAACGATACTATACTCCGGGTGGTATAGATTGTTTGTTAGGTAATGAACTCTTCCCCATGATTTTAGGGTCGCAAAAAATTACATCCCCAACCTCATCAGTAATCGCGATAGAAACCACGCTCGGATACGTCGCAATGGGAAAGGCGCATGCTTTACCTTATTCGCTAGTGGCAAACAAGCATCCCCGCGATCGCATGTCTCATTCCTCCGTGTCCGACAAGGCCTTCTTATGTCACACTCAAGATGTGTCTCTCGAACAATTAACGCAACGCTTTTGGGAGATAGAACAGGTGCCAGATAAGAAGCACATTAGCACGGACGACGCAGCATGTGAAAAGCTGTTCTCGTCTACGTACTCACGCGACGATACCGGTAGATATACGGTTAGTCTTCCCTTTAAATACCCTCCCAGTGAGCTAGGGCATTCGTACACAATCGCCAAACGCAGGTTTTTAAATTTAGAAAAAAAGTTAGACGCTTCTAACTTACGCAACGATTATAATGCCATTATTCAAACATATATTGATCAAGGTTATCTCACTAAAGTGTCAAATAGCTTTCTAGACTCTCAAGTTTATTATATGCCGCATCGGGCCGTTTATCGCCCTGACAAAGAAACCTCTAAAACGCGTGTGGTCTTAGACGCTGGGTGTAAAACCACGTCAGGTAAATCGCTTAACGATTTGCTTTATACGGGACCAATATTACAGAACAATATCTTTCATTTGCTTCTCAATTTGCGTATGTACCCGGTTGCTGTAACCGCGGACATAGAAAAAATGTATTTTCAAGTGAAACTTACTCAAGATCATCATACATATCAAAGAATATTATTTAGGTTCGATTCCAATTCTCCTATTGAAAGCTATCATTTCAACCGCGTTTGTTTTGGCGTCTCCAGCTCACCCTTCCTGGCAATGCGAGTCGTAAACCAGCTCGCGTCAGACTGTCGCGCTTTATATCCTCTGGCGGCTTACGAAGCTGACAATCACATGTATGTTGACGACTACGTTAGTTCCATAGAGAATGTAGATTTAGCTGAAGACACCTATAGGGAAATGGTCGCTATGTTTAAATCTGGAGGTTTTAACTTAACTAAGTGGATCTCTAATGACAATACCCTATTGTCACGTATCCCGTCAATTCATAAGAGCTGTCTCGCTGTCAAGTTTGATGAGGATCCTCATGTTGACACTAAGATCGTGGGTATGCAATGGCAACCTAACGATGACACCTTTAACTTTAAAATAGTGATCGACATGCCTTTAACATGCACTAAACGCTCGATCCTTTCCGTAACCGCGCGCTTGTTCGATCCGCTTGGAATCATCAGTCCAGTGGTCGCATACATGAAGTTGCTTATACAAGAATGTTGGAAATTACAACTGGACTGGGACGAGACGGTCCCGGGTTGCATTCTGTCTAAATGGAAACACTTTCATAGGGAGTTGTCGCGTTTATCTGAAATAAAAATACCGAGACATATAGGTTTAACATCCGCTCGTCGAATTACTCTAATAGGCTTCTCGGATGCCAGCCAGCAATGTTATGGTGCTGTTATCTATGTACGAATAGAAACGGCTGAGAACGGAAACGCTCTTAATGTGAATCTACTGACCGCTAAATCCAAAGTGTCAGATTCTAATAAAACGCTAGCGCGTTTAGAACTCTGCGCGGCGGTCTTACTCGCAAAATTAATTAATTCTGTGCGCACTGTTTTTAATAAGCGGTGTCAAATAAACAATATATTCGCATTCTCTGATTCTACGGTAACCCTTACCTGGATTCACTCTCCCGCTCATAAGTTTCAAACTTTTGTAGCTAATCGCATCGCTCAGGTAAATGAATATCTGCCTGCTTCCCATTGGTATCACGTTCGTGGGGTTGAAAATCCCGCCGATATAGTCTCGCGCCCTGTGACACCTAAAGGGTTAATAAATAACTATCTTTGGTTTCACGGGCCGAAATGGCTGTCCGCACCTATAAATGCATGGCCTGTGAAGGAATATAAAATCAATCATAACGAGAAGACAGAATTACCGGAAATTAAAATAGCTTCTCTCCATGCACATACCATACCTGTCTCCGATCACGTTCACATGATAGACGAACTTGCCGAGCGTTGCTCGAGTTGGGTAAAATTTATTCGTTCACTGGTTTATGTATTACGTTTCACAAGGATTCTCAAATCCCGCGGTATACTTTCTGTATACGATTTAGAATACGCAGAATATTATGCGGTCCGCTTCGATCAGTCTAAGTATTTTCAGGTAGAATTACAAGCACTTAAGGCTACTAAAATTTGTCCAAATCAGGCTATTTTAAAACTCAACCCTTTTCTTGACGAACAAGGGTTAATTAGAGTAGGTGGTCGACTTACTCATTCTCAACTAAATTACAATACAAAATATCCAATACTGCTATCACCTAAAGGACGTATAGTGTCGCTCTTAGTAGACCACTATCACACAGACAATTTACACACCGGTCCTGGACTAGTGTTAGCATTGACTCGCCAAAAGTATTGGATTCTTTCTGCACGAAATTTGATTCGCCAACGAGTACATAAATGTAATTTATGTTTTAAAGCTAGGCCTCGTTCTACAACTCCACCTATGGGTGATCTTCCATCCATTAGAGTTTCACAAGTAAAGTCGTTTGTGCATACCGCAGTTGATTACGCGGGACCCTTTTACGTAACTCACATAAGGCGTCGTGGAGTAAAAAGTCATAAAGCGTATATTTGCTTGTTCGTCTGTCTCACAACAAAGGCGCTCCATTTAGAGTTAGTAAGTGATCTTAGTACAGATTTATTTCTCGCTGCCTTTAAACGTTTTATCTCACGCAGGGGTCCTGTTTCAGTGTTGTACAGCGATGGAGGCACTAATTTCATAGGTGCGAAACGAAAATTGAACGAAATTTACACGCTTATACAGTCCACTAATTATAAAAATGATCTGAATAAATATCTAACTCAACATAAGATTCAGTTTCAGCACAGCCCACCTTTCGGGCCCAATTTTAATTCGTTGCCTGAAATTAATGTCAAATGTGTTAAGTCTCATTTATTTAAAGCTATCGGGAGTCAAATACTCACCTATGAAGAATTCAGTACAATATTGGTGCAAATTGAAGGCATTTTGAATAGCCGTCCGATTTGCATACTTTCTTCGGATCCATCGGATCCAACCCCCCTAACGCCTAATCATTTTCTTAATGTTACTCCGCTTAAATATTTACCCGCTGAACACATTGAACCCCTATTACCAGATAACAGACTCACCCGCTATCAATTATTAAATAGAATTGTTCAAAGTTACTGGACACGTTGGAGCAAAGAATATCTTACCTCTCTCCAACTTAGACATAAGTGGAATATGCCGTCCAAACCTGTGACGATAGGAACTGTAGTTGTTGTTAAGGATGACAATACGCATCCTTTATCGTGGCCACTCGCGGTTGTATCAGAGGTGTTTCCCGGGAAGGATGGTGTAATTAGAGTCGTCAGAATTAAGACTTCTTCTGGTGAATACATTCGTCCTGTAACTCGGCTTTGCCCGTTACCCACGCAATAACTCCTACGCTTTTGAATTATTTTTTAGTTCATAAGTTTTCATTCCTTTTATTTTTTTATTTTGTTTATTCAATGTAGAGGAAGAATCCTCTAAGCCCCCCGAAGTTGGATGCGCCAGTACCGACGCATACATATTTTTTAGTTTATGTATTTAATGGTATTTATTATAATTATTATATGTCAACACTCACGCACTAAACGCATCTTACTTTTATGTATTGTCTATGGCAACACTATCCCGCCCGCTTCCTACATTTCACATTCCGCCATAGCTATTGGAAGATACGCACGCACCCGTCTCTTAACGCTCCGCTCCGCTATCGGCCGCTGTGATTACCCATCATATCGCGCTACATCGCTTATCATCAGCCACAGTCTCGAGAGTTACGGTTATAACTCCTGTGTGCATATTTCGCGGTCGTGAATCAAGACCCCGAACGCAAAGCTGGGAGCAGCGCCTACCTACCAACAAGAGTTCAAGGTAAGTGCACTTCCACTTAAACTAAATGATAATAAAACTAAATGTATTAAATTTACCTTGCCTAATGTAGCACAGTCAGAAACCAATGTTCAACTTAATGGTCGAGAGTTGGAACTTGTGGAACAAACCACATTCCTAGGGTTAACGGTTGATGCTGGTTTACAATGGGGTCCACATATTGTAAAACTAGCTAGTAGATTAAGTTCAGCAGCATTTGCTGTACAAAAAATAAGGCACTTGACTGATGTAGATACGGCTAGAATAGTTTATTTCAGTTACTTTCACAGTATAATGTCTTATGGTATTCTACTGTGGGGCAATGCTGCAGATATAAATAAAATTTTTATTTTACAAAAGCGGGCCATAAGAGCTATATATAGACTAGGTCCAAGGGTCTCTCTGCGCGAAAAATTCAAAGAGGTTAATATTCTTACTGTAGCATCACAATATATTTTTGAAAACCTTATGTATGTACAAAGAAATCTACATAGTTTCGCCAAGTTAAGTGATAGACACAATGTCAACACTAGAAATAAAAATAACCTTGCTGTTTTTCATAGCAGATTGCACAAAACCAGCAATTCTTTCATGGGTAACTGTATACGCTTTTACAACAGGCTTCCAGACGAAATTAAAAGTATGTCCCTTAATAAGTTTAAAAGATCTGTTAAAAGTAAATTGAACTGCAGGGGCTACTATACAATCAATGATTATTTGTCGGATAAGGAAGCCTGGAAATGACCTGCTCTGCTGGATTCTCAAAAAAATTGTTAAAATGCCTAGTTTTTAGATTCTTAAAATTGTAAATAGAGCAAAAAAAAAAAGAACAACCCGCTGAGTTTCTTGCCAGTTCTTCTCAGGTGGGTCGCGTTGTGAACTGGTGGTAGAGTTTTTGTTTTGTATTCTGGACGTTTTGCAAGCGCATCTGTATAATGCCTATGTGAAATAAATATATTTTTGATTTGATTGATTTGATGATTCGCGATAGGACGAATTCTTTGGCCAGACGAGTCGCGACAATGCAAATCTTCGCGTTATCGCAATAATGTGGCCGTAGCATTAATAAATTAAAGTAATCTTAGGCTGTATGAATTGTAACTCTGTGGCTAAGCAATATTAGCTTGGACATAAAAAAAAACTAATTGACAAACAAGAAATTATCTATCCCGCTAATTTCGCGCGCAAAATAATGTAATGTAATGAATTTCATTTCATTTATTCTATTACTGTAAAAGTACAACCATTTTACTAAAGCTGTGATTCAAATTTAAAATGGCACGAACGAAGGCCTCTGTGGGTGCTAAAGGTTTGTTTTAAGTTGTAAAATAAGATCAATTCGTAAGCAACAATAAGTATTTAGATAACCAGCTACTCTTTTATTTTGCTTGCAGTATCTTCGGGAAAGAGTAGCAAGGCACGATGCAGCGTGGCATCAACTCCAAGCAGTTCTGGTGGCTCAGGTTTGTTTTTTCTCAGCATTGTTGGTGTAATGATTACAGAAGACATACTAGTAGGTACTTAATCAGTTCTGGTCCAAATATTTGTGTGATCCACAAATGTTTGTTTCGGAGTGTATTCTATGTATATCAGTCAGTATGTATATCAGTAAATATACAACGTATTATCAATCATAAAGCACAAACTTTTTTAATATGGGCTAGAATGGCTAGATGATGTTGTGTGTCACTGTCAATGTCCCAAAATATTTAGTTACTAGCTGATGCCCGCAGCTTCGCCTGCGTAAAATTTCCCGCTTCCCGTGGGAACCTATTCCCGGGTTAAAAAGTAGCCTGTGTTACCTATTCCAGACTATAATCTATATCTGCACCAAATTTCAGCCCGATCCGTTTAGCAGTTTGAGCGTGAATGAGTAACAAACATCTACACTCACAAACTTTCGCATTTATAATATTAGTAAGATTCATTATCTCCAGGCAGCTCAGATCGTGGTTCCCGAGGCTCTACAGGAGGAGGTAACCCCGTCTGTCAACGTGAGACCCCAAAGTGGCAGAGACCTATCACCAATTTCTTCATTCACAAAGAAGGTGACAAGAAAGAGGATGTAGATGTTGAGAATGATGAACAGGAGGCAGGTGCGTACACTTCTTTATATGGGATCATTCTCAATGTCTATTACTGTAAATGATGGCAGTCACAACCTGCGCCTGTCCATTTAAACACGGCAATACGGCTCAACACCTATTACGTGGGACAAATTATACAAATGTGAAATGTGGGCATATAATATGCCTCTGCCTACCCCTTCGGGGATAAAGGTGTGACCATATGTATGTATGTAAATGATATTCACGGACATTTCACACAACGCTATCTGATCCCAAAGTAAGCTAGGAATAACCTGCTTGTGTTATGGGTATCAGACTACGGATATTAATACTTATATACTTTTTAAATACATACATATTATACATAGAAACACCCAGACTCTTGAGACAAACATTTATGGGTCACACGAATATTTGTCTCCGGTGGGAATCGAACTCACAACCTCCAGCGCCGTGATCCCTACTATAATATTATAAATACAAACTCAGTCTGTCTGTCTGTTACGTTTTCAGACCTAAACTGCTGAACCGATTTTGATGAAATTTGGATAGAGATAGTTTGAGTCCAAGGGAAGGACATTGGCTATTTGATAATGGTTTTACGCTATAACGACTTCTATGCGGATGAAACCGAGGGAAACAGCTAGCAATGATTAAATTACAGTTCTTCTATTTAGCCACCTGGTCAATTATAGTCACAGTAGCATCAGTGATCGGACTTTTGTGCCGACAACTGACAGGACAGTTGACACCTCTGTGGCCCAGAGTGTAATGTGACCGCCTGCCGCGCTGGAGGTCCAGGGTTCGATTCCTGGGTCGGTCCAAATATGTGTTTTTTTTTTATACTATTTAGGTGGCAGACAAGCTTACGGCCCACCGGAAGGTTGGTAACCGTAGCCTATAGACGTTTGCAACACCAGAGGCGCTACACTCGCGCTGCCGACCCGGGTGCAGGCTGTGACGACCCACAGTTGAAATTTTTCAAGCCGCCCGTAAGGCCTTCAACTTGGCTTAACGACTGTCATTTTACTGACAACCGGGACCAACGGCTTATCGTGCCTTCCGAAGCACGGAAACGCTCGTAAATAAATGTCACAAAATGGTCCACGTGGTGGTCACCCATCCGTGTCCGGCCATAGTAAACGTTGCTTACTGCAGTGATCGTTTACAGAACACTGAGTCCACGGGGCCACGAGCGCTTCTGTGTGTGATTTTTATTTATTTTATTTTTATTTATTTATTTATCACACGCAACAGATTACAACCAATAAAAAAATATAATAATACAAAGCAGTAGGATCAGAGTCCAGGTTGCATTCCACAAGTCAGTGCCGGATTAGCCACATAGCAAGAGTAGCAAATGCTACGGGCCCCGCGAATTTGGGGGCCCCGCACTCCAACGCCTGTCTGACCGTAATAAAAAAAAACCTAATTTAGATAGGAGCATAAAATATCTTGCATGACTTACCTAAACGCGAAGCGCTTAGGCTATGCTTCACTTCCACTTGACAATCTAAAACTCGATTTCGTCACGTTAATTCGTAAAAATAAGGAGGTATTTTACGAACTTTTTAACATTAATGTACTAATGTTTAATTATAATCGACATATTTAGACTAGCCCGTTTAACCCGTTTCTACACTTTAATCGGCCAGATTTTTATTTTTTTATTTAGGTAAACATTTATTTTGCGAGTTTACGTAGCTGAGAGATTGTATTTTTTAATCGATTTTAATATAATATCAATTAAAAGTATTTCGAGAAAACAGGCGAACTATTTACATTTTACTAACTCAGTCACGATTCAATCTATTGTGGTTGGTTGATTTTTTATAAAATATAAAATTCATTTTAAGAATTATTCAAATTATAAACAAAAAGTTATTCAATTAATAATTACACATT